>JAYKKO010000024.1:2069652-3462946 GCA_037074685.1 Glyphodes pyloalis | reverse complement strand
TGTATCGTTCTAACCACTCAAAATTTTAACGTATATAATAATAGTGTGATACATGACAACACTCAAACAAAGAAAATCAATCAGACCAAACAAAACTTGTATTAACTTGTATGTAAATAAGCACAAAAGTTACACATAAAAACTTTACAATTAAACACACTTTTTTGGGTATATTTATACTTTCATGTTTATATTTTTTTCTGGAGTTATAATGACTATGGTAATACTGGCGAGTACTTCATGTCTAACTAAGCATTACTACTTTAATTTTAAAGTAGGTTACGGAACTCTACACGTGGCTCAATATCTGACGCGAAACTCACCATGGTCGTATATAGTTGACTCAAGTATTAGCATTCGTAGACACAGCTCGTAGCTCGTAGCGTAGAGAACAGATGCTACGGCAAGTTATGCGTTACGAAACGTGAGGTATTTGCTACGAGAGGCTACGGAGAGAACTTTGTAAACAGAATGTCAAGTATAATTGTAATGTCAAGTATAAAACGTAGTATGTGTAAAACTAGAGCTACGAAGTATAAAAAGAGATGCAGATATTAATAGCGAATATAATATTTAGAGCTATTTTTATCATAGCTAAAAAAATTCAAATGCTGAAAATTTATTATTTAAGTATTAATCAATTAACAATTAAAAATGACTGTAAAAAAGTTTTAAGTAAATAATAATAATAATAAATGCGCCAGACAATCACACCAATCACCTGGTCTCAGACTAAGGTTTTCCCTTGTACTGTGAGTACCAGACGACGGATACCAACTGGGGGCGTCATCCCAGTACACCCAGACCCAAGTCAATTTAGAAAAGTACGTTTTCCAAATTGACCCGACCGGGAATCGAACCTGGGACCTTTCGCGATTTGCCCGCCTACCTTAGCCACTGCGCCACCGAGGTTGTCAAAGTAACGACTAACACCAGGTGACTGTTAACACAGTTTTATGTAAAACGAATCAGTCAAGGTATCAAACCGTTGGTATGCAATCATCAGATTCTGGTTTTCGTATCATGGTACCATGTTACCACCTTCGGAATAACAATAAAATGGATACGTTTCATGTTTTTTTCGGTTTTTATATGTGGGTTCAGAGAAACTAGGGCTTCTTGCGATAATCCTTATTTATTGAATTTTAAAAACACTTTTTATTACAGAGCAGTTCGTCGTCCGTCTTCAATTCGTTATACCCCTTTTCTCACTCATTCCTTCTTTCACTCATTCGTTCATTCTTCCCTTTCCTTAATCCTACGTTCCATTTCACTGCGCTTTCGTTCCGTTTCACATTCTCACCATCCCACACTCGGCCATCCTGCTATTAGTCTGCCCTCAGACTGAGCGGACATCTCAGTAACTCTAGAAATTACATTTTACACGGCTTAAACTACATAAACACTAAACATAATAATCTCTATTTTTATTCACCTGCTTACATACGACATTAAATAAACATGAACTGTGAATTTCTGTAACATCTTCCATCTCTGACAAATATAGCTTAAAAGTAAATATGATTGAACAACCAACAATACTTCGCTGTGTCCCGACTTACATAATAAATATAATTAATAATGAGGATGAGAAATTGAACTTACAAAGCGACTGCAAGGATCCGGCCAAACCTTCATGTAATCAGCGGACGTGGATGTCTTCCTAGGACCTTCCATCGAAGTATCCATCTTCTCTACTTCATATCTATCCTTTCCTTTGACACATGTAATCTTGTATGGGCCAAGGTACTTAGGTTTCAATTTCATTCCTACTCCAAACTGGGTCCTCTTGATTGCTACAATATCACCACACTGATACTGAGTGCTCTTCTTTCTTTGTTTATTATAATTCTTGATATTTTCTGCTTGTATTTTTAATATTTGCTGCTTGGCTCTAATTCTTAAATTTTCCCTGTCTTGTACATAACTACTTCTATCTTCTTGCAATAATAAATCATAAATTTCAACATCTTCTTTGATCTTCATCTTTGTTCCAATTAACAGTTCAAATGGAGTACTGTCCACACTTCTCTGATAGGTACTATTAAGAGATCTTTGTAAACGACTTACATGTCTATACCATAATGTAGGATTCTCTATACAGAGCTTGGTCAGCACTGAGATGATTGTCCTATGTATTCTTTCAACCTGGCCATTTCCTCTGGGTACACCGGTTGTAATCATCACATGTTGAATTCCTTCATCTTGACAAAACTCTTTAAATTCAGTACATGAAAAAGCAGTCCCTCTGTCTGAAATTATCCTGGTTGGATTTCCATAATGTTGTTGAAAAATCTTTAACTTATCCAATACCTCTTTACCTGTAGTACTCTTTGTAGGAAAAATCCAAGTAAACTTTGTAAATGCATCTATCATGGTTAGTATGTAGTTATACTGTTTCTTCGTCTCACTCATAGGTCCAATGTGATCTATGTGAATTGTATGAAATGGGATTTCTTGCTTTTCAATTGGGTTGAGAAAACCTTCCTGTTTTCCTTGTTTACGTGAAGCTAATAAACATGGTATACAACTTACTACAAAATCATCTATCTTCTTATTTATATTTTCAAAATAGTAATCTTTACTTATTAATTCCATCATCTTCTTTTTGGAAAAATGTCCATTACCATGAATTATTCTCAATATTTCAGTTTCCATACTTTTAGGTATAACCAACTTCTTCTCACTTCCTCTATATAATAAACCAGAATCTAAACAATAATCTTGATATGGCTGATGTTGTAATATATCCATAATCGCCTTCAAACCCTCGTCCTGCTCTTGGGCATACTTGATGTTCTCATGCAAACTTGAAAACAACATACTCACAATGGGAGGGTTTCTACTCAGGGCATCTGCATGTCTCATTTGACTACCTCCTCTATGCTCAACAGTAAAATCATAATCTTGCAAAAATATAATCCATCTGGCCACTCTTGTTGATAAAGATAGCTCTTTCTTATTGATTGTCATTTGAAATGCCTTACAATCGGTTATTACTTTAAATTTGATACCAAACAAATAATGTCTAAATTTCTTTATACCTTCTATTACAGACAAAGCCTCCAATTCATAACTTGAATATTTACTCTGTGCTTCTGAAGTTTTCCTGCTCATATAGTGAATTGGGTGTAGTTCACCATCATCCTGTTGCATCAAAATCGCAGAATATGCAACACTGGAAGCATCTGTATGCAGTTCTGTGGGCAATCTAGGATTATAAATTTTTAATACAGGCTTAGTTACCAGTTTTTCTTTCAATGTTGCAAAACTCTTTCTCTGTTCTTCTGTAAAAGTAAACTCTCTATTCTTTTTTAATAAATCCGTCAAAGGCTGGGCTAACATAGCAAACTGTGGTATAAACTTTCTAAAGTATGAACACAATCCAACAAAACTTTGAAGTTGTACTATATTCTTTGGTTCCGGATATTTTCTAACGGCATCTGTCTTTCCTGGGGATGGTCTCACCTCTCCATTTTCAATTTCGTGGCCCAAATATTCAACCTTGCGTTCTAGGAGCTGACATTTTCCCCAATTAATTTCCAGTCCATACTCGGAAGCTCTCCGCAACACCACTGATAAATTATCTATGGCCTCATTCTCGGTCTCCGCTGGAATTAGCAAATCGTCTATAAATATCAACACAATTCCCTTTTCTACTAGGTCTCTGAAAATTATATTGATAAATCTAGTAAACACCTTTGGACATATTGACAAACCGAATGGAGCCTTCAAAAATTCATATTGTCCCTTCATAGTGACAAATGAAGTATACTTAACGGAGTCTCTATGAACATTTAAGTGAAAAAATCCATTTTTTAAATCTAGCGTACTAAATATTCTTCCTGACCTACACTTGTCAATAAGGTCATCGATGATGGGTAATGGATACTCGTCTTTAACCATTTTTCTATTTATAAGCCTATAATCAACACAAACTCGTATACTACCATCTTTCTTCCTAACCAGTACCAAAGGACTTGAATACTCAGAATGACTCACCCGAATTATTCCCTCATCCATCCATTTAGCTACTTGTTGGTCTACCTCACATTGTTCTTTCAAGGCTAACCTCCTTGGTCTCTGAGCCACTGGAATATCGTCTTTTAATATAATACGCAACTCGATCGGCGCCTCTTTCGTCTTCAAGGGCCTGTAGGTATTCATCAAATGCCTTGCCTGTTTTCGGGCTTCAAAACTCACCTCATTACCTATAACATCAAAATCAGAAACAACTGTAAAATTATGCAACCATTCCTCATTCGAAGGCACAAGCGAAACATTGTTGTTGTTCATTATCATTACAACATTCTGTAAAAACTGTTGGCCTAGAATTACAGCGTATGACATAGCATCGTTGGGAACAATATAAAACAAAACATCTTTAAAACTATTGTTTTCGACACACACCGTAACAATAAAGCGTCCTTTTGCTTGAACATGCGAAGCTCCTAATCCGCGGAACACTATTTCGCACTGCTCGTAATCGCTTACATGCAAAGCACAGAAGCTGTCCCATCTTATCAAATTAACGTCGCTGCCAGAATCTATTAAAGCCTCGAACGCTTTCCCACATAAAACTATGCTTTTCATCGGCCTATGCATTTTTTCGGCTTTGTTTACGTTCACGTCACAAGAAATGTCATTAACACACTTCATGCTTGAATTGTCATTACTACCACTACGCAAACACGAATCGCCTCGCTCGTATTGGTTCGGATCCGAGTGAACATCGACGCACATCGCCTTGCCGCCAGTGTAGCCAACCTCACGCCGCCATTTCGTTTCGTTCGTTCGGTCAGCCGTCTCGCTCGCTCTCGTACCAGCACCTGAGCCGCCATTGCACTCTCTCGAAATATGACCGAATGAATTGCACTTAAAGCACTTCGTTCCTCGTTGCTTATCTGGGCATTCCGATGACACATGATTTTTCCCACCACAATTATAACAAGTCTTTGATGATGATAACACATTATGCTGCCTTTGCGTGCGATGATGATTAGTATATTGTATGCCTCCTCGTCGTTGATTTTGCAGGTTGCAGCCGCTTCTCGTCTTCTCCTTTATTGTTTCATACACCCGTAGTTTTTCTTTCAGGTCAGAATACGAAGTAACTCCGTACAACATCATTTTGTGGATCTCGTCGTCCATTATGCCGTCCACGATATACTTTATAGCGACATAATCTGGCATCTTGCCGCGTTTGCCCAACTCCTTCATCACCAACATGTAATCAATACACGGTTCATCTGGTCGCTTTTTCCTGGCACTCATCATTTCGTGTACCGTCTTGATGTCAACTGTGTCTGGAAATTCCTTGGAGATTGCCATCTTCAAATCTTCCCAACATTTAAACGGGCGCTCCGATTTGAGCCAAAGAGATGCAGTACCCGTTAACGATCTTCGTGCAATTAACAAGGTTTGCAACTCCGACCAGCCAAATATCTCGCTGTTGTCTTCAATCTCCTGCACCCATCGTGTCACAGGATACGTCTTATCTTGACCGTTGAATGTAGGGATCAATTCCGCCGACATGTGTAACGTGTTGAGCTGCGTCGTCGTTGCAACAGTCTCAACGTCTTCGTAGTCGTCCTGTCTGCTCTTGCGTCGCTCTTTTGTGTCCTTAGGCATCGCGAATAACGATTTTTGCAATTTCTAAGCGTCGTCGTCGTCGTCGTTGTAACCGTCGTTTTTTGCAGTAACCGTCACTCTCAGGATTTTCGCGTCGTTACGCAGAAATTCCAGTCTCTCTTGATCCCGGTGAGCCCCCAAAATTGTGGGTTCAGAGAAACTAGGGCTTCTTGCGATAATCCTTATTTATTGAATTTTAAAAACACTTTTTATTACAGAGCAGTTCGTCGTCCGTCTTCAATTCGTTATACCCCTTTTCTCACTCATTCCTTCTTTCACTCATTCGTTCATTCTTCCCTTTCCTTAATCCTACGTTCCATTTCACTGCGCTTTCGTTCCGTTTCACATTCTCACCATCCCACATATATTTAAATAGATAACTAAATAACAATCACTTCTGTGTTATTGTGTTCCTGCGTGTGAGTAAGGTTTCCAGAGCTCCTGGAGGGTGCTACATTAGTAGCAGGGGTCCAGCCTTCAAGGTAAGGGCGACAAGTCCAGTAACATATTTATTATGCTGTGCTTGTCACCCTTAAGCTAGGACCTCATTACCACTTAACATCAGGTGGGATGAGGTCAATCTTGAAGTGCAATATAAAAAAAAAATAGCTGTACTTGCAATGTTTATGAGTATCACAGTTTCTAGAAAGGAATTTGTGATGTTTGTTGCGGGACTTGTTCACAATAGGACCAATTCCAAAGAGAGGCCGAAAAAAGGTTGACTTGAAAAATACATTATTGCAATTCTATTTGTAGATATATAAATAACTAGCTGTGCCCGCGACTTCGTTCCTGTGGACTACATTCATATCTCTAACTTAAAAAATAAACATTTTCCCATATAAACTTTCAAAGGTGGCATTACCCCCCCCCCCCCTTACTTTCTAACAAAAAGTAGCCTATGTCCGTTCTTGAGGTTCAACGTATACCTATGCCAAATTTCATCAAAATCGGTTGAGAGGTTTGAGCGGGACAGACAGACAGAGAGACAGAGTTACTTTCACATTTCTAATATTAGTAGGGATAGGGATATAATAAAATGCAAAAATTGGCGTTCTAATCGTCAACCGGGCGATGTAGATAATGGCAAGTTGTGATGTCCACAATGAAAGGACAGCGGAATCAGTGAAAACACGGAGAAAAAACTTGTGGGTATGGAATTTTTATTTTGTGCCCTACTGTAATGAATACGCAATCATTGTGGTTTGTGGGTCCAGCTTATTTCAAGTGATGCACATAAAGACGAAAACACGTCAGACGATACACTTTTACTTTTGTAACGCCTTTATGTCATACGCACTTAGAACTAATATCGAAGTTCAAGTATTCACCTTGACGTGTTGTTAACCGTACAGTCGCCGTCAGATATATCGGAGCAGACAAAGTGACCAAATACTTCTGAACAGTTTGAAATGTCAATAAGTTCCATACACTACAAGTTACCATTAATAAATTGATCATTCATTACTTCAGTAAAATCAGAGCAGATGCCAATATCCGAACACGTAACTTCAATATGTGTCACGCACGTCATGTGTCTCTCATTTAGCTACCTGTATAGATGAGTGTTCAGTTATTGTTGGTTAGTTGTGTGTATAAAAAATATTGACATCTGCTCAGATATTACTGAAGTAATGACTTTTATTAATGGTAACTTGTAGTGTATGGAACTTGTTGAATTTTTTTAACTGTTCAGAAGTATTTGGTCACTTTGTCTGCTCCAATATATCTGACGGCGACTGTACATACGATTTGGCAATTCAATTTTATTTAAATAGCAAATTTGGTACTTATTAACATAGCAAGTAGATGTACTTGCTAGGTCAATGTGCATGACATTTTCTGGGATAGGATTTATTTTGTTTATTGCGGGATTTCTTCACAATAGAAAATGAAGAAAAGAAAAGCAGAAGAGAGGCAAAGCGATTTATTGCTCGAACTGGAGCAGCCCGACTGGTGAAATACCTCCACCTTACAGAAGACCGCAGCCAAATAACAATCACTTCTGTGTTGTTGTGTTCCTGCGTGTGAGTAAGGTTTCCAGAGCTCTTGGGGGTGCTACATTAGTAGCAAGGGTCAAGCCTTCAAGGTAAGAGCGACAAGTCTAGTAACAGTTTTACTATGCTTTACTTTTCGCCCTTAAGCTAGGAACTCATTACCACTTAACATCAGGTGGGATGAGGTCAATCTTGAAGTGCATTATAAAAAAAAACAATGACGATATAATACAATAGGACCAAAGCTATGGTGTAAAAAGTTCGACTGAAAAACAATTTCTTTTTCATATCTTTTTTAAAAAAAGTAAATAATTCCTTTTAGCAATAATAAAAAAGGAGCGTGAAGAAACATCTTGCGGGCCAGTATGGCGATGCTAACGGGTAGGATATTTTGATATCAAATCCGTTGTCATCGCGATGTGGGTTCCTCTCTTGCTTACCATCAGGCATGGAGGAGCCAATATACCGCGCTACAATAAAAAAAAAATAGTAACATATTGCATTCTTCATTGTGGTGTGAGCCCACGGTGTCAGTTGTCAACCTGCCGGATATTTGCGACTTACAGAGCTGCGTGTCACCGGATTTCCGGATCAGTGGTGGCAGCTATTATCACTGCTTACGTTTTTGTTAGAAGTATCCGGATTTATCGAGACCTACAGAAATAACTTTGTTCTTGTACATAAGATAAATTGTTATAACATTCGAAGACATTGGTTAGGTTAAGCAATTGAAATTTGTATAATATTTAATCAAATAATTTCGACTTTTTTTCATATTTCATAAATATTGTCCGATAATAGTGCGTTTACGACTTACATAGGTAAGACAATTCGTAAATGTGTGTTGTTTCAAAAAATACAAACTTATATCAGGTTTAAAGTAAAAAACTCCGATTAAAGTCTAAGGCGGGTGCCTTAGACTTTAAGCTTTGAGCTTAATTTATTTTTAAATTTTATATTAATTCTAACTAGTTGCTAGCCATTATTACGTTCGCTGTATATCGGGGTAAAAAATATCCTATAGGTACGTTGATTTTATATCTCATTTGTTCGATTATAACGAGATAAAATCCTAAGCGCTGGCCTAGTATTTTATGTATCTTTGTACCAAATTTAATTTTAACCCTCTCTGTATTATTTGCGTAAAATTGTAGCAAACACATTTAAACATTTTTATGGTGTATTCTTACAAACATTCACGTATAAAGAATTAGTAGGCTTCAAACTTTGACCACAATATTGAATGGGAGACAGAGCGATTACGCTACTAATAACAGTGGTTACGCTACTAATAAGATTAGCTTCAATAACAGTGGTTTATTCACACAATTTTGTATGCAGAAGGTAATTAGCAAAATAAAGCCAGTACGTGTGTTCTACTGGCCACCTCGTGTGTATATATAATTCCCTTGTAATTAGTAAGTAACCGCACACTTAGGCCGCGTCCCTATTAGGTGAACAGTGAGAGTGGCTCTCAATAACTCAATATGAACTGAGCGGTGAGCTTGAGCGTATAAGCCGCAAAGCGCTTGCAAATTCTTGTAAGGGAAAGTAAACTATTATACCTTCTCCCACAAGAATAATAATTATTATACGTCTTTTTTAACCCATAATGCGCTGTGAGTCAGGTGCTCACGGAATAAGTCGGCAAGCCAAACGTCGCTCACTGCGTTCACTCACGTGCACATACTACAAACTTTTTCTTATGAGCCTTAAGAGCTCATTTTTTCACAATTTATTGCTCGTAACTGTAAATTACGCGCTGTATTGACAATTCATTTTAAACGTAAAAGTGACCCGAAGCTTTCACGTGTACTATTCCCACTTTTTTCACATTTTTCATTGATTATATTTCTTTTCTTTTCTCGATAAATGGACTTCCAACACAAAAAAAAATGTTCAACCCAAACCTGTAGTTCCTTAGATTAGTGCGTTCAAACAAACAAACAAACTTTTCAGCTTTATAATATTAACAAATTATATGCATGACCCAACGGTTGACTGGTAGAGAATGCTCCTAGCATAAAGTTCCAAATAATAAATTTTTCTTTCTTTCTTTCTAAAGTCCGCCTTTTGTACTTTTTATTTCGTGCAATAATGTTTTTAAATAAATAAATATTAGTATAGATAAGGTAAACTGAAAGCAAACGGTCCGCCGCTCACTTTTCGCCTAATGGGGACGCGCCCTTGCGTTCGAGGTTTACGTGACTTTGGAACTAAGACAATCTGTATAGAGATTTTCACTCAGTTTCCAAGCCAACTTCAGACTGTGGCTCTCATTAGTTGTAAATTAGTTTCCTTCGTAACTAAACAAACTTTGGATTACAATAACATAAGCTTGTTTGTTAGGGTTTTGTCTGAATCCTGCCCTGAGGCTTGAATACAGTTTGTTCCTGATTACATAAACAAAATCCAATTATAGTGTGAAAGCTGTGACGAAAATTAGTTTTTTTAGATTCATAGGATTTTAATGGCTGTTGAGTTGTCTAGCCTAGAAGATAACTTTGCTCTATGACGTAATCATAAAACGTTACTAGTAATAGCATAGTAGGGGAAGGAAAGCAGTGGATTCGTTTAAATTATTATTTAGTGGATTTAAGTCGGTATTTTAATGTTTGTTTGTCTAGAAATGTTCAGTAATGAGCGATAAATAAAAAATGTATAATCATTTTAAAAGGCATTAAGAAAATTTTATTAGTTCAAATTGTATATTTCTTGCCTTTTGGGGTTGAAACCCTAGGTTCATGGGGTGCTGAAGCATGATCTTTATTCAAAGACATTTCGAAAAGACTACGTGCGATCCAATAGCTGGCAGCTACCTGAGTTTCTTTTTATATCACACTTAAAGAAGATTGACCTCATCCCACCTGATGTTTAGTAGTAATGAGGTCTTAGCTTAAGGGCGACAAGTATAGCATAATAAATATGTTTCTGGACTTGTTTCTTGGGTAAGAACCCAGGAGCTCTGGAAACCTTACTCACACGCATGAACACAACAACACAGAACCAGTCGGGCTGCTCGTGGGCTGCTCCAGTTCAAGTGATAAATCGCTATGCCCTACCTCTCTAGTATTACCACAGGGACCAGCTTCGTAAAATAAATTTTTACATATGTTTTCCATTTAATAAGTTAAAAGGTATTTGTAACCCTTTTATTGAACTAGATTACACATATAATAAAAAAAAAACTAGCACTTCCCCGCTCTTTGCGTTATTTGCCTTACAACGCATTTTTTCCTCATTGTTATTGAAAAATCAATTCAATCCTGCAGATTGGTTTGACCCACGGCCTCCATTTTTCGGAGTTTAATTTTCTTATCATAACAATATTATGACGTTGCAGAGTTTGTTTGTTTGAACGTGCTAAACTCAGGAAGTAAGTGTTCGAATTGAAAAAATATTTTTGTTTTGGTTAGTGTATTTATTGAGGAAAGCTTTAAGCTATAAAACATCACGCTGTAACCAATAAGAGTTAGTGATAAACGTGGAAAAATGGGTACAGGGCGCGTGCTAAGACTTGTTTCCTAGGATCACACTCGAAAATCTGTAGCATGTCCAAGCTTCATAACGGTATTAGCGATCAAGTCGATACCAATCATGTTTCATTGAAAATGTTCAAGGGAAAGTTTTTAAAATATTAAATTAATTATTTGAAATTTAAACTTATTCCATTTGTAGGTATAATATTTATATATTTTTTTATATTGCACTTCAAGTTTGACCTCATCCCACCTGATGTTAAGTGGTAATGAGGTCCTGGCTTAAGGTCGACAAGTACAGCATAATAAATCTGTAACTAGACTTGTCGCCCTTACCTTGAAGGCTTGACCCCTGCAACTAATGTAGCACCCCCCAGGAGCTCTGGAAACCTTACTCACACGCAGGAACACAACAACACCGAAGTGATTGTTATTTGGCTGCGGTCTTCTGTAAGGTGGAGGTATTTCACCAGTCAGGCTGCTCCAGTTCGAGCGATAAACCGCTATGCCCCACCTCTCTTATTATGTCTGTCTTGTTAATGTAATGCATACGGTGTTCAAGACGCGGTGGATCCCTTTTTATTTATTTATTTACATTATAACATGCAACTGCTGGTTATTATATTAATTATGTTTGGTTCTATCCATACTAATATTATACTCGAAAATAACTGTCTGTTTGTCTTTCACGCCTAAACCGATTTTGGTGAAATTTGGTATAGGCATACGTTAAACATAGGCTACTTATTGTTTTGAAAATAAGGGTGGTGCGCGTTACATAGCAATCGCAATATTATATTTATATGGGATAGTGGGTATTTTTAAGTTAGGTATATGAAATTTGACACAAATATATAAACTTGGATTGAAATATGGACTGCTCTTTGTTTCAAATATAAGGGGAGATAGGGGTAAACTCAGGTTAAGATTATATATGGAAAAAACATGTAATCCAACTAGTGAAATATAATTTTAACATGCAAATTATAATTCTCATTTATGTCAAACGATTGTAAATAGGATATTATAGTAAAGTAACATTTGGGGCGACTCGTCAAAAGGCACGTTCACCCTGTACCTATAAATAATTCAGGACGCGGACCTGAACTGTGGCTTAAGGGACGAACTCGGCAACCAATTGAGCCGCAAAAAAGACAGCTTTTCAGACATGCGAGTAATGGAATAAATTACATTAAGGCACCCGTTATTTGCTTGTAACATAGTACTTATTTTATTGAACTAGAAAAATAAGTTAATCTCCTAAAAGACTTAAATTTAAGTTACATATTGACCTAAACTAACCAATTTTCTCAGTCAGGGGTGTAGGTATGTTATTGGTTGGAACTAGTAACATTGGATAAATCTGTAGGAACGTAAAAAAAGTTTAGTGAGGTATAGGGCATAGCGATTTATCGCTCGAACTGGAGCAGCCCGACTGGTGAAATACCTCCACCTTACAGAAGACCGCAGCCAAATAACAATCACTTCTGTGTTATTGTGTTCCTGCGTGTGAGTAAGGTTTCCAGAGCTCCTGGGGGGTGCTACATTAGTAGCAGGGGTCAAGCCTTCAAGGTAAGGGGGACAAGTCTAGTTACAGATTTATTATGCTGTACTTGTCGACCTTAAGCCAGGACCTCATTACCACTTAACATCAGGTAGCATGAGGTCGATCTTGAAGTGCAATATAAAAAGAAAAAAAAACACAAAGGTTTTTCCAAATCATATTCAGAAAGTTATTACGCTCTGTAATAAAATCGCTTGTGTATAACATTATACTATATATTATGTCACATATGTGACTGGAATTAATTTGTTTAATTGTAGTGTGCTTAGTATTCTTCAACCTCTTCAATCCGACCCTGTCGTAAAGTTCATCCTTTACGAACATTTACTAAGTATAAAATTCTTTTAACGCAAATTTTACCTTTATATCATAAACGGTTTTAGATAATTCATGATAAAAACGCGAAAGTTTTTTGATAATGTGTGGTTGTTTGGAAGTCTAGATGAATGTTTGTGATAGGATTTAAAAAAAAAAATCAAAATCGGTTCACAAACCACGGAGTTATGCCCGAACACACATGAAATATGTATATAAGGTCGAATTGGGGACCTTCTTCTTTTTTTAGAAGTCGGTTAATAAATGGTTGAAAGAAAGATAAGATATGAACTGGATTAGTGAATAGGATAGAACATTTATCCAAAAATAATGCAAGTAAAATACTGGAAAACAACTAGTTAGTTCATAAAATTAAATATTAATATATTAAGACAATTTTTCGTAAATATTATTTTGAATCGGAATCTAAAAATTGCGATATAAGCAAGCATAACTTAGTGCTAAAGCCGCTCCAAATTAAGATTGTTTTTTTTAGAAGCAAAGCTATTATATTATGTATTATTTTTTAGATTTTATTATTATTACTATTTATTTATTATTATTAAATTAAAAACACTTCTTAAATTTAAATAATAGGCCTCGCAAAGCTTTAGTTGTAGTATGTATTTTTAGTGAGTAAAATAAGATTCTTTGTTCATATTTATCCTTTACTGATAATATTTGCGAAGCTCTGCTAAAGAATCAAAGTTCGTTGGGGATACTCATGCTTAAACATCTTGTGCCTTAAACCGTTCCCAAATTGGAGAACACAGGTTATATTGATTCTCTTTGTACAGGCTTGGCCGAAATCGGCCCCGCGGCTAAGTACACAAGTGTATTGGGAAACGAACGAACGAATGTTTCGGGTGGCACGTCCGGTAATGAGTTGGTGAGAAAATCGCTTGAACACAATACGGAAGGACGGGGTTGGGTTGTGACACGAATG
Source organism: Glyphodes pyloalis (assembly GCA_037074685.1). Lineage (NCBI taxonomy): Eukaryota > Metazoa > Arthropoda > Insecta > Lepidoptera > Crambidae > Glyphodes > Glyphodes pyloalis. The sequence goes on along the minus strand of JAYKKO010000024.1, from coordinate 3,449,014 downwards.
GGAAAAAATTGGGATTTTTTTGTGTTTTCTTAGCTACGAGAGCTCGCGGAGTGATAATAGTTTGAAAGCGATCCATATATGTAATAGGGTATTGAAGTAGTTGGCCTATGCTGAGCATTGTACCTAATATGCCAGAAATATTTTAATTGCCTTATGTTTTTGTATTTTTGTCTCTTACGTGTCCTTAAAATCAAATATATTCTTAGTTATTTATCGAGGACTGCTTTAGGCTATGTAGTGGATGAGAAATGAAAAAAGCAAATAGTAAATAAGTCAAAAATAGCCAAGAATAATTTCTACGTCCACCCATATCGTCGTCGTTTGTCGTTCAAATCAAACTCACTGTCATTCTCTTCATTCGGATATTCATACGTACATGCATCGCACATGCACTTGTTCGGATACATCCGCTATCCCACAGCTATATTGCCTATATTACGTCACGTTGCGATAGGGTCGAAGAATCCGTAGATAATGTCGAATAACGGATAATAGGTACGCTTGTGAATTCGAAGCGGTACCGCTAGTACGAATAATGACAAAACTGTAAATCTACTACAAAATATTTTAGGCCTAAAACGGTTAAAGCTGTTTCCTTCAAATTCTTAAGCCAAACATAACATTCGAATGGCTATTTCGATATGCATGGATAAATATTACACAGACGCGTTCGCAGAATTAGATTTGCATTCCTTCTGCTATTGGGATTGCGTCGCGGTTCATGCCGCGTTCTGATATTCAATACGATCCCATCTGGAGATATGGGTATTTCAATGAAAATATATTTCTTAGGCTAGTTACACATTTTATGGAGATTGGCACGGAAATAGTTTTGCTGAGTTTTGCATCTCCTTACATTTTTAGATGACTTAAGATGACTGGATTATGACTACTTAATTTTAAATTGACAGAACTAGGAAAAAGAGTGTTTGTTTGTATGCTTAGTTATTTTACTATCTCAATATTGTTTACGCAAAATATGGTAGTTTTTGATAAAGATTTAACGTGGCCATTGACTTGTTTATTTGGTAAGTGCAAAACAAAACATTCTGCTACAAAACCATTTTATAATTAGGCAATGAAGCATTTTAAGCACCTGCATTTTAAGATACTGAATGAGATCAAAGTTGATTTTATGTTTGTTTTGTCTACGATACTGTTACAAGATGTATAGATGATTCCATAAATAACATATCAGACGATGAATACCTACTAATTATCCGAATCAACTCAGAACATGCATATATTATATGCAAGAGAATTAAAAAAAATAGTTTTTCAAATCAAACGGACCGATATTCAAATCTTGGACGTTTTACGCTTAGGTTCCAAGCATAATGCAGTCAATTTGAGTAAATAGTTGATTGTATCAAATTTAATAAAAAAACTCTTAAAAATTAAAGGGCAAACAAAAAATCTCTTCCAAAATATGTGTCCCAACAATATTTTTATCTTAAGCATTTCGGTAATAGTTTTTATGCGAAATTTGTATTACTCTTAGTAATACAAATTTCGAAGTAGTAATAAAGTCTGAAATTCTTTTGACTGTACCTACGTAAGTAATGAACAGAAGTGGCCTTTTGTTCTTTGCTACCCTTTCTCAAACTACTTTGTTGCAATAACCATAACTTTTACGATGCGAAAGCGTTAAACATAAAAATGAATCATAATCTAGAAACGAGAATTGGAAAAAGTTTATCTCACTTTGCCGAGTTCGGTTGGAACGGAAATTTCACTCGTATTTTTTATTTCTTGAGAAGTAGTTAATAAGAAATGAGAGGGATGGCGTAGGAAGGTGTTCGCTCAAGAATATTTTACAAGGTACACTTACTTTTTTGATTTCATTGTTTTTGCCTTGTTAGGATTTAGAAGGACAAAATACAGCATCTTCGTATTTATCAAACAAGATAAAGGTAGTTTGTTAGTAGTTAATACGAACTACGTACTGCCCGGCGTTTCGGTTAGGTTGCACCAACCGTGCTCACGAGTTGACTGTTTTTGCGCGTCTTGAATACAGTGCAAAATTACTCTTTTTGAATAAAGAAATATTTCTTTTGTTTTCATCTCTAAAATTGTTTGACTTCTACAGTTATTTTTCATTGATTTCTAAACCTAATCTGAGTTTTGGAGGTTATATTTACAGTAATATGGATGGATCTATACAAAAGACTTGTTACAAATTTATTGAATAGTTCCACCGCTAGTGTCGAACAGACTTTACATCTGGTCTATTGGCGACGTTAAATGTGCAAAACGCGCGATAAGATTTATGAGCCGATATTAAACGTTCGGTTTGGTGCGATGCGACCGGCACTTGTAAGGCGGTTAAAGTGGGAAAACAAGCGGTTTTTATACGCTAACAATGTAAACAGTAAACAACTTGATGTGTGTAGATTAAAGAATAGCTGTAAATCATAAGTTTGAACGTACGGGCTTGCTATTACGAACAAAAAGTGTTAATCTATATAGTGTCTGTTTGCAATATTGAAATAGGTTTTTTACTACATATGAATAAACTCGTATGTACGGTACAAAACATAAAAACATCTATAACAATTTTTGTCTGTCTGTTTGTTCTGATAATCTTTGAAATGGCTAGACTGGTTTTAGCGAGACTTTTAGTGGTAGGTAGTTGATGTATTTAGGGGTACTTTAGCCTACTTTTATTTTATAAAAAAAAATCCAAATTCTGTAGTCCACGCTAACGAGTCGCGGACACAGCTAATTATCTTTAAAATTAAAAATGAATCGACAAAATGTATGTACATATGCACATAACTTTCAAATTACAGCACGAAATTAGAATAATATTATTTGTTAGCTATGTCGACTATTATCAGTTGAAGAATAATAATAAAAAAAAAATTTTGAATTTAAAAAAAAAATTTAGCGACCTCGATACGGGGTGAAAGAATAGTTATAGGCAAATTTAGGGGTGACAGATACGAGGCAAACGGGTGCAAGAGCCAATTATAATTATCTCAGTTCGCCCGTTTTCCGATGAATTTATCAAACTACATAAATAATTATCATCTTTTAAAAAAAAACGAATCAAACGTGCCCAAACTCGATGGGGCTGCGTCGTTTCATTACCGAGTTCCTATGGCCATCTTCCTCGTACATCATCAGACCCTAATTATTACCATCTAACACAGAAGTACTCATTAAAACGAATCAAACGAGCCCAAACTCGATGGGTCTGTGTCGTTTCATTACCGAGTTCCTATGGCCGTTTTCCCCGTACATCATCCGATCAGTTACAAGAAAATATTGCATCGTCATCCGATTTACATATGCATGCAAAATTTCAGGTCAATTGGTAAACGGGAAGTGGCTCAAATTTAGCTCGCAAGATTTTATTACAGACAAACAAACAAACATCGGGACAGGTAAAACTAAATAAAAGCTTGTAAAAGGTGCACAGTGTGAAACAGCCTTAGCATCTGCTCTATTGCTGACATAAAATGTGCAAAACGCGTGATAAGATTTATGAGTCGGTAATAAATGCTTGGTGCACTGCGATGGGCACTTACAAAGGCAGTCAAAGTGGGAAAACAAGGGCTTCTTACACGCTTACATTGTCAACAGCAGATAGTAAAATGTTAACCTAGATAGATTCTAGGCACATATCGAGGGTTCCCTGGTCAAACCCGATAAGTGCCAAAAACATACTTCTGAGATAATCGATGTTAAAGGTTTGTAAACAGTAAAAGTACATTTTAATAAGTAAATGTCCACAATTTTGGGTTTTATTAGTAATGATATTTCATAAAGATTTAGTTTTCATATTTGTTTTACTTCTAATGCTTTCAGTTTTGCTGTAAACATTTTTTTTTTGGTAAAGGGTGCCGACTTATTGGGTTTTACCTGAGAGAAAAAAACGATTTAATCACTTAAGCTTTTATTAATTCCAAGCAAAAAACAATTTTAATTATGTTTGCATTAGGTTATTACTCACTTACTTTTATACTATTTTTATATACTTATTTATTGTTTAAATTTTGAGGATAATTTTCATATAATGTTCTATCCAGCTATGATTTTCTTCGGGAATGATTTGTTTCGTGTACATAGTTTTCGACCAATTAGACCCATCAAACTACCGCTTTATTGATCTTCTAGCGTATATGACGCATCTCAGGGGGGAGACAATTGCCGAGGCATTTGATCGGGTCTGGCACAAAGCTCTTTTTTCCAAGCTTACGGCATATGGACTACCCACACGGCTTTGTGACTGGATTTCCGGCTTTCTGCGTGACGTAGAATTCACATCGTGTCTGACTGATGCCTATCGCAGTTTATGCGTATTTATCGCCCGCCCTCTTCCTTCTTCATATAAATGATATGCCACTGCTTGGAAACATACATTGCTATGCTGATCACAGTACGGTTAATGGAAGAAACCTTGGTTGGCCTTCAGCTGGCAACGCAGTAATGGAGGAGGTACGGGAGAATTTTGTCGTTGAACTGGATTGGGTGTTGAGCCTCATGAGCCAATGGGGTTCAAATAACCAGGTCCAATTCAACGCTGAGAAAACCCAAGAGTGCGCATTTTTGACAAAAACATCCCATTTCCTTCTGCTTTCCATTCATCAGGACGCTCCCCTCTGCCTGCAAACAGTCTAATAAGTAAGTAAGCCTGCTTGGCATGGATATCCGCTGTAACCTTAATCAAGATCAGTACATCGAGAGTTTCATCTCATTAGCATCCAAAAAACAGAATAGAGTGCTTTGTTTTCTCACGCCGGACCGGCTTTGTCTTTTATACAAGGCTCAAGTCAAGTCCTGTCTGGACTACTGCTTGTATCTCTGGGACGGTTCCGCCAAATACCTTATGGATGGTCTTAATTGGTTACAGCAAAGGGCTGTGCGCATTATCAATGTTCAAGAGGTTACTGAGAACCTTGATCCTCTTCAACTTCGTAGAGACATTGGTTTATTGACTGTCTTTTATCGTTTTTATCTCGGTGAGTGTTCCGAGAAACTGTTTTCTCATATCCCACCTTCCCTTTTCCTTTACAAAACAAGAGCCGGCCAACGATGTTATCGCTTCACCGTGGAAAATATTCCATCACGAGCTCATGTGTTTCCTCCGTCTAATAAACTCCTTCAAAAGGTGCGTGAAGAAGCATCATGCAGGCCAGTATGGCGATGCTAACGGATAGGATATTACGAAATCAAATCCGTTGTTATCGTGATGTGGGTTCCTCTCTTGCTTACCATTAGGTTGGAAGGAGACAATATACCACGTTTTTATATAAAAAAATATTGACATCTGAATCTTGGAAACAAAGGTAAAGTTACCAATAAACATCATATTATATGTTTATATATAACATGATTTAAAAAATTACATGTGTCTTGTCGCCAAAAAAAAATATGCTTGACGATACTATTCATCTGCGTGGCAATATCTTTTTGTGACTTTTCAAGTTCTCACGAGTAATTTGTATTTGCTCCAAAGATAATCTTGCGAGGAGAAAGCAGAACAATATTCAACGAATGTAGGTACAGTAAAATTTACCAAATTCCAATTAAAAACGTATTTAGAGCTTTGTAATAGATCACGCCCCCAAAAAGCACAAGGTCATGGCACGTGAGAAAAATCACCCTCTGATCTTGCTGAATAAATAAAAAAAATTGTATAATGGTGTCAATAAATACTTTCAAAAAATATTAGATTTAAATTTTAACCATGCAAACAATAGTACCATTGATATGAATCTGCACATAAATGCTGCTATTTTTATTTTCTAAGCATAGGGTAGGAAAACCGGAAATAGCATCCTCTTATCCATACGTAAAAAGTGTCAAATTATTTCAAACACTTGTAATCATAAGTACGTAAAAGAAAAATAAAAAGTAAGACGTGAAACCCAATAACTATCCTTCCATTAAAAATATTTCTATGTACGTAAATATTGTAACCTAAATTGGTTAGAGGTAAAACCCAATAAGTTCCCTATTCCGGAGTCTAGATGATGCTATTACGTTTAAATAAACTGAAAGTATAATTATTTTGTCAAAATTATGTGCAATGCAATCAAACGAAGGTCGACGCTCACGATCTTGTCGCCATCTGTCTAATGTTATGTCTACTGTCATATCTACTTATTGGGTTCTTCCCCAAATAAAATTACAGGCCAATGTTGATATCTTCTCGTACGAGTATCCGATAAGTATGCTTTTCATATGTCATTTCTAATATTTGCTTGAAGTAAAACACTATAAGTAGTAGTTAATGGGTTTTAGCTTAATGATAAAACTTGTTTGCATACTTAATATTATAATAGTAAAACCCAACAAAATGTGTTAATGGATTTTAATTTTAAGTAAAACCTCGTTAATTCAAAATTTCCCTGGTATGAAAACCCAATAAGTGCAAATAACTTGTCTTACCTTAAGTCACTTAGTTTAATTTCCTGAAATATATTTGTCCTAAAACCCAATAAATATACATTATTGGGTTCTTCATCTAATAAAATTTAAAAAAGTTTCCTTTAAATATACTTAAATTGTTTATGTATTGGTCAAAAAGAAAAAAGTAGCACTTATTGGGTTCTTAGTGAAGCGTATCTTTGTGATAAATTGTAACTCGACTTATTGGAATATACCATTAGAAAGAGCAAAAAAAGTGCAATTTAACTGCATTTATAACTTAAATTCTCAATTTTTGTCACTTATCGGGTTTGACCAGGGAACCCTCGATATGTGTCTAAACTTAAAGACTTCCGCGTTCCATTTTAAACATTTAAAATAATTTAACGGGTCAATGTATTTGCTGTAGTAGAGGTAAAAGCAAGGACCTAATTTTGAGTGCCTCCGTAGCTGAGGTGAGCGGGCCGTTCTTTAGAAACGCGCTAGATCTTTGAAGTCCCAAGTTCGATTCTCAGTCGTGTCAATATACAAAATAAATTTTCTGTATTATCTACAGTCTGAGTGTTGTGGTACCGTCATACTTTACTATTTTGGGTCTGGGCATAGTGGTACCGTCATTGTTTCTGATACATGTAACATATGTGCCTTGGTTCTTACTATATTGTAATTAACAGAGCAATGTCTGCGATGGCTAATATTATTTTAAATTTCATGGTATTTATGTGCGATGTTATGAAAAAAAATATAAAAATGAATTTATTTAGCTATAATATAAATGAATATAGTAATCTGAATCAATTTACATTATCATCAATTGTTATTAATAAACTATTAACAGAAGTAGGAAAAGGAATAATAAAAAAATAGGAACACTCTGCACCTACGTATTAACAGTAAATATTCACGACAACATCTTAATCAAAATTCTTAAACTTGCCTACTACCTCTGTTCATCCAGAATTACCTATCAAGTAAAGTCAGTGAGGCTTAACGAAGCAATTCCTCTCCGCGTAAGTCTCAGCTAGTTAATAAAAGTTCCGAACTACCGAACTCGGAACTTTCAATCTACTCCCTTGCATGCGGATGCGAACGCGTGAACTTAACGGAACTTGTCTTCATCTGCATCTTTCGCATATTCTACGTGCACGTGTTAACATTAGCTCTTTCTCCTCCATTTGCGTTATTTTAATACAACTAGTAGCTTATATGTTATTATATGTGATTTACCTATTTGCCAAATTTTAAGCAAATTAATTCAGTCGTTTTTGCGTGAATGAGGACGGAATTTCCATAAATCTTGACATCCAGAAAAACATCAAAATTTACCACGTTTATATTAGAAGGATATCAAAGTTAAAATAACAAAAGCAAAAATTATTTTTTAATAAGTATATAATGGCCACTAGACTTTAACGGAGACTATATTTGCTAAAGTTGCGTGAAAAATTATATTAAGACTATTTCGCAATAGAACGACAGAAACTCCTTTTACCAGGTTTTCTATTTGAGGTAATTTTTTTTCAAATGGATTATTTGTTTTTTATTTCTGATTTTGTTTATAATATGCTTAGTCTTCTTCTTTCATAGTTAGTCTACATTTTTGATTGTAAACTATGAAAAGCCGTTGATTTTATGGAAGAAATCATATTGTTATATTTTTTACTTCGCAAAATTTAATAACGCCCCATCGCTTTATTAGTTTTATGATTGTCCTTATTGTTATCAAAAATACAAAAAGAGATATTTTTTTTTTGGTAAAAACAAATACTTAATTTATTGTTATGAAATTTTCAAAATATGAAATTTTCGAGAAAGCTTTTAAATCAAATATGTCTCGTCAGAAGACCGTTTCTTGTTAACAAACATTATAAACACATTCTTCAAACGGCACATTTACTCCAACCCAGAGGTCCTTGAGTAAAATACTTCAATTAACTTTGTTGATGTGTTTCCCGTCATATCTGTTGGACACACATTAAAAGTTACATATAACAAATTAATTTATCTTTGTACACAATTTTGCGTTTGTTACAATTTGTGTGTAACTACAAATTGAGTTATAACTCATAATTATAGTAGGTAAACAAATTATTTAATAACTTCCTTATATTTAGTAACTTACATATATATTTTTTTATTGAATTATGAAACAAAACAAGTATGTGTATGAAAATAAAGAAATAGAAATAGAGTTACACAAAACTGTACACACAATTCGGCTACTTATGTATTATATTTTACAATTCTTATTTTAATGTATGTAAATTTACTTGAACCCATAAAATGTTTGTTCAGTCTAACAGTTAATTTACCAAAATATTATTGTTGTATATTACTCTGATACATTGCGTTAAAATTAAGTGCGACGTCATCAATTGCAGTTTTTAGTAAAAACAGAAGTAAACCCTTCTTTCTACTGAACTTTAATGCAGTGTTTCATCTAAACTAATATTATAAAGCTAAATAGTTTGCGCTGGTCCGAATTGAAACATTGGACAACATCACATACATTGCTGACCTTGTGGTAAGTAGCTTAAGCAACTGTGTTACAGAAATCAGAAACAACAACGGCACCCTAACACCCAGACTCGAAACAGAAAAGTTCGTTTTCTGTATTTACGTGATCGAGAATCGAACCAGGGACGTCGCGCTCGCCGCTTGGCTACGGAGGTCGTCAAATTTGTATGGTGTGGAAATATTTTGGTGTGCCGCAAATAATTTTAAAAATTTGGAATAGATCATTTTAATTATGTAAATACATAATATAATCCAGGGAGCTTATTGATGTTTTAAAAATAACCCTGTATATTATTTGCGGATCGGGGTTGGCTCACCCCTCTCGAGTTTTGTCAAGACCCTGAGAGGAGTAGCCGCCTGATTGGGTACATTATATGGTACAACTATCAAGGGACTGTAATAACTTAGGCTTGATGTGGCTTATCACGATTCGATAGTTTACACATTCATATTATATTATCTGTGGTTTATACTGTCAGAGATGAGCCCTGTTTTCGTATTGATTGAGAGCAAGGGTCTTTATTCAACTGTATTCATCTTTGAGCCCGTTTCATGTTTACTTCTGTACTAACTAACAAATAAAATTTGGGTTCCTTTTTGTAATATCAAATAACCGTTTTAATTAAAATACGGATGTTACACGGTCAAACAATGAAAATATTTTTTTGTCCGTCTATTTTAATTTCGATAAAACGAAATTTCGTTTCATTTTATCAATATAAAAAGATATTAACCACACAGATGAAGTTATTTGATTGATATGCATAGTTAATTATTTGATATAACAATTATTGCTATGGTGTCTTGCTTGAGTCTACCAGGCAAGAAAAACTTCCCCCCGAACGTCGTGGGGGGAGTAGACGGTTGTGGAAGTTAAGGCTGACCCAGATTCCCACAACACCGCCACTAGGGGGGCGATGGAGGTCCAACCGGGGGGTTTTAGTGGGTATTCCTGCCCTTTACAGGGCAGGGAGTCCCACACACGCCGTCACCCCGTAAACAAAAAAAAAGGCAAGAAAAACTTAAACAAACTCCACGGCTAGCATTTTCAAAAAAATCGGGCAGACAAACTCAGCAATAGTAAAAGTAACTTGTAGTACAGATAAAATACTACATATTTGTATATCAATTAGGTAATTTAACTGCAAGTTATTCAAATACTGCCTGAATGACGTAGTTTAGCATTTCGTGCATGCAAAATTACAACCGTTCAGGGTATTTGGTGGCTCTCCGTATGTTGTATCGTCAATGATACACCAAGGGTGATCTACGTTATTATTTGATGAACCAAATAAAGTGGGGCTGACTGAAGTTTTTTGGATTTACATATGTCGTTAAAATACCAAAGAATTCGTTGATGTGTCAATAAAAGATTAATGTTCAATTTATATTCAGTTAATTTTTCATTCTAAAATCTTTTGCTAGTTCAATTTGATCGCGAAAAGGTTGGACGTAACATTATTTAACAATTTTTTTGACTGGACTCTTCACTGGAATTTGGTAATTTGTGGAACAGCCGTCAGGTTAGAAAAGTGACGCAAATGTAATATAGCCCTAAGTTTATGGTTCAATAGTGCCACAATTGTCTGCGCTTCGCTGGGCCCCTGGAGAGATAACGATTGAGTCCGGTTCAGCGCTGTGCACAGAGGATTTGCGACAATAGACATGTAATTGCAAGCGAAATGCAAGTCGACTTCCAGTTCATGGCTGTAATGATTTAGAATAAAAAACTCAAAAGTTCAGTTCTTTTGGCGAGTTTACTTTTGTCTATTAAAAGTAAAATGTTAAAACATACCGGAACATGGTTCAGTTTGGTTCTAGCTTGTAAATAGTTATTTTTAAATAAGAAATACCATAATCGTACTACGCTTCGAAAATGAATATTAGATTGTTCGTTAATTCGAAATAAATACTCCTTAAAATTTAGAAAACGCTTATTGCTGAGTTTTTATTCAATTCAAAGCAATACTCATGTAGAGACACATATATGTATGTATGTATATTATATATTTTTTAAAGTTAAATGGACCTAAAATGTATTAACATTTTGCTTAAAATGATAACAAATTTAACAAATTTATAGCAAGATTTCGCTAGTGACTAGATCGCTGGTGAGGTTTTTAACCTAACAAATTCGAAAATAGGTAAATCTAAAGTATCAGAATTACGAGAAAAAAGTAAAGTTTTTCTAACATAAGTATCTACAGGTTATTTTCTGGAAATACTCGGTTACATCCATGAAAGTTCCAAAAACAAAATACTTTTTTTAACTTTTACTGACGTAACTAGTTTTCACCTTCTCAACGTGATTAGTGGTATATAACTTATGAGTAGATTTTTAAGATCATATACTGAGTTATATGCATTACGGAATCCCTGGCAAGCTATAGAGCATCGAACGGCCGTTTTCTGACATATCATATACGCGTAATTGGTTGACGTCATCAAGAAGAAAGTTTATCTATATGTTATCAATGATAATAGTAACTATGAAGTTTCTTGCTGGTTCTTTTCTATAGCCTTAACATCCCATCGGCAGAAGTTTAACTTAATCTAACGATTAATAAATGCTATTATAAATTTTACATAAATAAACGAATTTTCTATTTCTATTTCTAGCGCTCAGCTGATCTTGCAACTTTTAATGACACATTCGTATACGAGCATCTGATATGTTGTACTTTCAACGAAGCTAATGTGAGGCGAGCCTACACTCTGCAATATTATTGCATTCAAATTCGCAAGTTGTTCAAGTTGAGGCAAAATCTGTTGTAAACAAAATACGTTTGCCATACATTTTTGAGTGAATCAGTATCTAGCCGCCATGCATATTAATGCGTTCGATGATGGAAACATAGTTCGGAACTATTTTTCACGTATGAACTGTTTTATTAATAAAATGTACCGGTAGTACATCAAAGTGGCCAACAATGAATATTGGTTCTAAAATAAACGTAGATACGAAGACATACTTTGCCCAGGGCGTCTACTCTTGAAAACGAAATATGTCGGATCCGATGACGTTTAGTATTTTTTATTGCTCATTATCGCAACTAACACACTTCGAATGCGAATAAGCGTAACCCCACACTAGCGTTCTTTGAGCGTCGACGCCCACGCAACGCCGACGCGACGTCGACGCAACGCCGACGCGACGTCGACGCAACGTCGACGCGGCGCCGACGCAACGCTTGCGCAGCGGCGCGGTCGAAATGACAAACGCCAGGACTGCGCTCCACAGGCGCCGCGCCGGCCCAACGCCTGCCGCAGCGTTTATTTTGACAACAGTACAATGATCAACTCAATTGTTTCGGCCCGCCCGTGTTTTAGAATCAGTAGGTAGAAGACTTTTTAGCTGATAGCAAATATGGATGTAGCTTAAAATACTAACTCATATTGCCGAAGAAACCCATTTTCAATTAAGTACTTTTAGTTTTCGAGAAAATAAATGCTAAAGTTGCCTTTTCGTGCCATGTGTCAAATAGGTAAAATATATTTTTTCCTTTATAAGTTGAAAGCATTAATTTATCACTGCAATATAAAACATTATATTGTGCGTTATTCAAATCTTACATTTTCATTTTCGAAATAACTGTACATGACGTCAGCGCGGCGCGTCGCTCGAACGCGATGTGCAGAGGACGCCCAGCGCAAGCGCCGCTCAAACGCCGCGCCGACGCTGTGCGGGCGCCGCGTCGACGCTGAGTAAACAACGTCGGCGCGGCAAGACGCTGACGCTCGAAAGACGCCAGTGTGGGGTCCCTCTAAAGCGTTATCAAAAACAAAATATTATTTATACAAATCAAAAATCACGTTTTAATTCCCTAACTTATCAATCTTCAAAAACGAAACCTTTCGTTTGTTCGTTTCGTTTTCAAGAGTAGACGCCCAGAGTGTCTCTTTACGGTTTTTTGTAAATTTTACTAGAGCTATATTAAAAAAATGGATCAATGATCTAGTATATTGCAATATAGGCATTAAATAAAATAATCATGACGGTACACAGGATTCACAAATTACAAGCTAAGTAAACGTAGCACGATAAGTACAGCTCCTCAAGTTAGATTATTTAAATATTACAAAGGAATTAAAACATTGTACGGGTCCCAAACTGAAACTTTATCTTTATTTCATTTGACTACCTCCGTAGCCGAGAGGTGAGCGGGCCTGACTTTGGCGAGCGCCATCTCTGAGGTTCCGGGTTCGATCCCCGGTCGGGTCAATATGGGAAACGAACTTTTCCATATTGTCTCGGGTCTGGGTGTTGTGGTACCGTCGTTGTTTCTGATTCCTGTAACACAAGTGCTTAAGCTACTTATCACAGAAAAAAAAATAAAAGTAAAAAAAAATTACCATGTCTAGAAAAACCAACTGGTAAATTTACTGGGCATTGCATTCCGGGGCGATATTTTTATATTTCAATTGGTTTCATCACTAGTTTACATGGTTTTTGTCCTTGTAATGAAAACTGTTTTTTCATATCTTTTGAGATGCACCGAGTTTAAAAAAATATATGAAAAAAATCCAACACGTCACGTTTCCAAAATATTTATTATTTTAGATTTACAAAGAAATGGGGCCTTTTTTCTTGTATTTATTTGAGTCTGTGTCTCTTATAGCAGACTAGCAATAAGCACCTAACATGGCTTGATCCCAGTACCCTTGATAATTTTGTCCAAAAATATTCAAATCCTGATGAAAACACCCTCTATGTTCGTCGCTGACTTCTCCGAGGATTTCAGGGAAGAAATCAAGGTGCAAATGAAGGAAATGAATTTTCAGAGAGATTCGTTGAAAATGATGTAATAAATCAGCAAGTAACTATCTGTAATTTTCACTTTTTTTTTGGCCAAAAAACTATTTTTATAACAAGTCGTAATGAATCCCAAGCGGACCTTTTGTTGTGCTGGAACAACCGGGAGGTTCTGGAAGTAGTTGCTTGTCTGAGCTGTAGATAGGTTAAGTAACCGAAGGAACATATGCATATATAATTTTATCTTTATTATTCTGATTAAAACCAAATGTCTTAACGAGACAGAAATAACAGTCATTTTCGTGGTAAGAGGTTCTCTCCATATCATTGGCATATTAAAATTCAAAAATCTTTTTGTACCTGCAGCCCAGGAGCTTAACGTTTTTCTACGTCTTTCACAAAAACATGAGGAGCTCATTTTTTGTCCTGGTGAGCGACTGAAATTTGAAAATACCGAGAGATTCCGTTATGCGATATCCTTTCCTAGATATAATAAGTTCACTACAAATGTAACAAAAACGATCAGGATGTACTTTATACAACCTTATTGACATGTTAAAAACAAAAAAATATTTAACTGAACACTATAATGCAGCAAAATAAAACACTATAATTTTAGGATAGATTCAGAACCAACTTGCGGGTAGTCTTAAAATAAAATGTGTTGATAATTTGATTCTTTGACGTAATAAAAATGAAACAAATATATGTTTGCGTTTAGTTATTGTCACTAAATAAAACGATATGAAATTCACTGGAAGGACATTTATTAAGGATATTTACACAACTTTTTTATATTTTGTAAACTAGTGAACTTTTATTTCTGTTTAATTTCACACTTCTGTATCAACTGAATCTGTAACACGCACGATCCAATTATCGTTATGTATGACACTTATGTATTTTTTCAAGTACTACATTCATGCTATTAGCTAACAGGCAAATGTTGGATGAAGGAAAATTCAATTTGTATGATTTTCCGTATTCCATTACATTTCCCCTGGAGCTACACGTAAACTACATTTTGTTAACAAAGAATGGGAAATAGAGTTTGGCTAAGAAAATTTTCTTTTCTCCCGTTTCTTCGCAAAGTTTCCAAATCTCTAATGGACGATGCCTTCAGGAAAATTTGGTTAAAAGTAATGTAAAGAATGGGAACTCTGCTCCGGATTGTGGAAAGGTTTCGAGATGTAATTAATCTCGCTACTTAAGACGATTTGTTCTGTGTGATTTTGTGAAATTAACTGTCTTAGAACCTTTTTAATAATCGTTTAGGAAAGGAAAAAGATCTTTTTAAATTAAAAGTCTTTTTGTATTAGACATGGCTATGAAATTCGTTTTATTAGGGGTGTACATGAAAATATGATGCGGAAAGTTAATACAATTATGTTAGGACGTTTTCTATCTCATAAAGTCACTTTGCGGTAGTGTTCTGGCGACAAGCGCGCTTAATTGTGTAAACATTGTGAAAATTTCGTCGGTTGCAAAATTCATTGCAAGAAAACTTTGTAAAATATAATATCTGAGCAGGTCTCAAATTATTGTCTTCTAGCAGCCAATGTACATTTTAGAATATACTTTTTTTTCTAGTTTTCCTTGTAGAGAAATACAAAGAAAACATCCGGGAGGGCACGTCATTAAATATTCACTATTCAGCTTGCATTCATCTCGCCAAGAAGAAATTCAGTGATAAAAAATGTACGGTCCTGAATGGAGCAAATAACAATAAGAATCAAAGGGAAAGATAAAAATAAAACCAACATTACATTACGACAGAGGTACGGTTACATCATCATCAACTGAAAATCACCACAAATAGACAAACACAGATTATGCGCCGTATTTATTTTCAACAAAAATATTTTGTTTTTTTTTTAATTTTACTTTTTCATTATGCACTGACAACCTAGCTAACGTCTTGGTACAAAATCAGTAACAAGTTTAGCTTTTTTAGTAAAAAAAAAGTAGTGAGTTTCTTGCCAGTATATCTTCTCAGTAGTTATAAGGCCCGAACCTCATTTAGTTTATATATAGACGATACATGAGTGTTACTTATGTAATCTATATGAATAAAAAGATTATGACTTTGTATTTGACATTTGCGGTTCAAAATCTAACTTTCTTCCAAAAGTCACGATTCTGGATTTGGTAAGATCTAAAGCATTATTTCCGGTATTCTAGAAATATTGTGACTTTTGTCGGAGAGTATTTCTTTCATCGACCAAATTGAGGCCTAGCTTACTAGAACGCAATATGACAAAATTCGCTCATAAATTTATTGATTTTTTTTTAAATTGTTTCCGAAACTTTAGTCATCAGTGAGTGTTGATAAGTATAATAGTGAAGTCATAATTTTTTTATCTTCATAAAAATCTATGAAGGAATCGTATTATATTCAAAGCATATCAGTTTGCTAGCCAGGCCTTATTTGAATTTGTAGCATTTCATTAAATCTACTTCCGCAGTTAAACTTTCCCACTAATTAACTCCAGGAAAAAGCCTTTAGTTAAACTGGTAGTTTTCAATTAAAACTTTCGCGTCATCAATTATAGTTCGGGAAATACAAACAAAGGCAGTAGTTAGGAAGTTGCAGTTTAGCATTTATTTATTTATTTAAAACTTTATTGCACAAAAAAAAGTACAACAGGTGGACTTAATGCTATGGGCATTCTCTACCAGTCAACCTTTGGGTCATGCGGAGAGTTAGTTTATGGGTGCGGTAATAGTGACAAAGTGCATAAGTAAGCTAAAAAATAAAATAAAAACATAATACACGAGAATAGTAACTATCAAGCGTTACAAATGTTCATTTCGGAAACAATTAAATATACATATAGACATACATGAATAAATATAATATATACATAAAATATGAAGCAATACTTATATTTACATAATAAGCATATATGTACTTATATATACATAAGTAAATAATACCACATAAAAATATAAAATAAATAATAACTATATATAAATGGATTCAGCAATTGACAAATTCATGTCTACGATTTATGTATTAGCGAGAGAGAAGAAGTGTTCACGAACTTTCATTTTAAAAATTCCCTTAGTCAGGGATTGTCGAGTATCAACGGGCAGAGCATTCCAAAGACGATAGCATCATACTTTTAACGACGACGCAGCAACACCATTAACTAGTTGGACGAGATGGGTTAAAATAATACGCCCCGTTAACTATGTTAATCAATTAATTAATGAAGGTCGTGGGTTCAATTCCCGCACCGCAAGGGGAGATAAAAAATTTCTGTTTCTAATAACTATGTTAATGGTTTTTAACCTACACGAGTAACTTGTTATTCTTTATGGTAGTTGAAAGTGTTGATTATTCTTTCATATACTAAAATTAACGGTCGCTCACGACTTCATAATTTAGTTAGTTAATTAGTAATAAAAAAAGTAAAACTAAAAAATGTGTAGACAAACTTTTAGGATTAATAAAGACAAATTGAAAAAGAACTTTAATAATAACTCTAAATCCCTTCTTGCCACGCAAGATTTTAGAAAATATTTTACACGAGGTTTTATATGTATTTTATTGAAATTACTTTGAAAATCACAGAACTTTCATACAAATTTCCCAGCCCCGTTCTACTGCCTTAGAGGATGATTTCCGAAAAAATTGTTTAAATGTGTGTTATGACTTTTGATGTAGAACTTTCATATTTTATATTTCATATATTTCATATAACACCAAAGATTCATACTTACCTTGAACCCCCGTTTTACCCCTTAGAGGGTGAATTTCCAAAAACACTTTCTTAGTGATTTCTTGCAAATTTTTTAAGTTTCTAGCTTAGGCCCTGTGTTGATAGATTCCATATCAGCTGTCATCAGTTGTTCGTCGGTCGTTTTTAACTTACGCTTTGTAAAATAATTTATTACTATGCGTAACTAGGAACGTTTTTAAAATATTGGAACCAGGCATAAGACAATATAATTTATCATCAAGAATCAAAAATAAGAAGTGTATTAAAACATTTGTTTTCAAAAGAAAATGCATTTTCCATCTCCGAGTTAAAATCACTTCTAAATTAAAACTTATTATATAGGTAAAAGCTTTCAGAAAGACGGGTAGTTTGCTAATAAAACTTTCTCATAATCAATTATAGTTCGAGGAATACAAATACAAACAAGCTAAAAGTTTCCTACCCATTTAGCATAAAACTGCTGCGTTTAAACGAAACCTTCGTTTTTGTCTTTCTTCAATTTTCTGAAGACAATCAGAAACTTTTGAAGTTTTATATCGAGTTTTTTCTTTCGAAAAAGATTGAATCTTGCTGTTAATGTAATGGGGAAGTGGAATTAAAAAAATATTTAAAATATGAGACAAGTTTATTTGCATTTTCCAACTAATTGAGAACTAACAGCGACACATTGTATCAGTCCGTTAATTGATCTTTGAAACTATGCATCGGATTTTGTTGCGGTATTTTAATATATTTAAAATTAAAGAGGAAGGCTTATATGTATAAAATATTGATAGTTAAGTACAGAAAAACCGATAGATACACTTTATTGCACATAAAATTCACAGAAATTGGTTTTACAGACATATTCAAGTACAATATAGGCGGTCTTATTGTTAGAGAGCAATGTCTTCCAGACAAACTTTAGGTAGAGGAAATAGTAGACATCGAGAGACGGGTACAGCCGTGCAAAATGTTTGAGAAAAATACTAACAGAAAATATCAATATAATAAGATAAAAATATAAAAAAAAAATACGTAAAGATAAATAAAACTATAATAAATAAATAAATACCTATAAATAATAAATAAATATATAAATTTCCATAAAGTATTTATGATAAAAATAAATAGAAATAAATATATGAAATTAAATTAATTACCAACAAAGCTTAGCATTATTTAAATACTTTGGTAAAGGATACAAGTTCGGATTCAGTTAAGAGAAAGAAATAAAGTTTTTACTCTATATTTGAAAATGGGAAGGGACTCAGATTCCCTGATAGGTAAAGGAAGGATGTTATTTATTTTGCTCAAAATTAACCCATCGTTTTCTCAGGTTTTTTCAGGTATAATTTTTTTATTGATACCTTAGGGTAGTTTACTAGTGAAATTGCCCAGTCCTAAGCTAAAAACCCTACCTAAACTATTCGTAGGCTTTATTGGATCGACCGTAATTCTACTGCGGAATAAACAGGACTATAAAATGTACCTGGACAATAAAACACAAATCTTCGTGGAAAACTAAAGCTCGCTAGGGACCAGCTGAACTGAATATCGAACCGAACAAAATGAATACCAAAATTCACCTTTATTCTTGAAACAATAAGGACTGTGCCCTTAGATAGGCGCGGGGGGGGGGGGGGGTATTATGGTAATGAAATAAATCATTTGATTCAAATTCCCATTGTTACCACTATATTTATATTCTCCTATTATATATTATATTCTAGCTATAAAGATGAACTTTTCATGTCAAAGACGATACTTCCGGAACGTGGTTACTATGATAAAATAAACAATTGAAGATTTTTTTCCGCTAAAAAAGAAAGGATTTGGAATTTCATTGTAACGAATTAACTCGAAAAAAGACTGGCCTGTTGCCATGACCCATTTTTTTGTCAAAAAAATTTACGAGCATGAAGTTTTTTAATGTAATTTCATTTTCAAACATCTGAACCCATATTAAATTTAAAACAAAGGCATACAATACGATCCGATGGCAATTTTTTATTACAAAGCATTTTGAAAAAACAACTATTATTTATGAAAAAAAAAACCAATCAAATTCCCAGCACTCTCGATTAATCCTTAAAATCTATTTTCGTGATTTTATATACATATTTTACGAAAAATTTGTTGAAACACACACAACAATTGAAACAAATTATGTGTATTTTGTAAACAATTCCAGGTTTAGTTGTTATTTTTTGACCACCGTGAAATCAAATCTCTAATTTAACCATCAACCTAATTAAAACACTTTATTAGAGAGACTAATCTCAATGCTATGGCAATAAAGCACCTCGTTTAGGAATTGTACGTTTTCTAAGATAAAAATATATTTTCTCTTCGTATTGCGGGCAGAGTAGATTGGATCATGGAATTGCATTTTCCGTCCTGTGAGTATCGTAAGGACCGATTCTTAGCAGACTAAGGGGTTGAAAAATGGCGCGCACAACCTATTGATTTGTGCATTCGAGTAAATGATGCTAGTTTTCCTTCAAATATTATAAAAGCTTGTAAGAATGTTTAGAAGTCTGGATAAGTAGGTGTCCGAATGTATGTTGGTTTCACCTTCATGTAAAATCAATTAGGACAACAAGACAAGAGAGGTAGGGCGTAGCGATTTATCTCTATACTGGTGAAACACCTCCACTTTACAAACAAATAACAAGCACTTCAGTGTTGTTGTGTTCCTGCGGATCAGTAAGGTTTCCAGAGCTCCTTTTTGGGGTGGGGGGTGCTACATTACATTCGTAGCAGAGGTCAACCCTTCAAGGTAAGGGCTACAAGTCCAGTAACTGCTTTAAAATGCGGTTCTTAAAAAATCCTATCTTTAACACGCATCATAATCACATGACATAAACACAATAACTGTATTTTTATGCATAGTATTACAACAACAAAAAAGTGTCCACGCATCGGGGGTTCTTGAACTGGGCCCCGCGATATGAACGTCGCGGCGCCTGGTTTGTTAACCCCAGATCTAAGTCAAAGTCAAAGTCAATCTTTTTTATTCATATAGATTACATTAGTAATACGTATGAATAGTCTCTATATAAAGCAAATGAAACTACCTCCAGTTCGGAACCTATAACTACAGAGAAGATACCGGCAAAAATCTCAGTAGTTTTTTACAAATAAAAGATAAACTTATTACTAATTTTGCACTAAATAGTTAGTTTGTCAATCTCACCGACGTATCTTACCGACGTTTGTACTCAATGGAACCATTTTCTTTACCAGGTAATCTTCCCTATTATAGTGACTTTGAAAGCTGCAGCTATATCTGGAACCTTCAATTGTTATAGAGTGCCAACGCCTCGCGGCTCGGTCTCTAGCACTGGTAGCTCAGCTGGGGCGCGGCTGGCTCGCCTCCTGACGCAGGGTGTCCGAGGGACCCCAGAGGAGACCACGGCAGATGCACCGAGGAGACTGAGCTGGGAGCGGTGAGTGTCCTCTTAACTATACATACTGCCCAGATACCGTGCAATCAGCATCATAACTTTGTATGTACCACAGAACTTGGTCTCATTAAATATGTAATAATAAATACAACATGTACGAGTATACATATACCTCCTCCGTAGCTGAAAGGCGAGCGCGCCGGACTTTGGTGTCGCGCCATCTCTGAGGTCCCGTGTTCGATACCCGGTCGGGTCAATATGGGATACGAACTTTTCTACATTTCATCGGGTCTGGGTGTTGTGGTACCGTCGTTGTTTCTGATTTCTGTAACACAAGTGCTTAAGCTACTTACCGTAGATTCAGAGCAATGTATGTGATGTTGTCCAATATTTATTTATTTTATTCAAAGTGCCGACGACGACGGGGACCGAACCCGGGACCTCAGAAATGGCGCTCGCCAAAGTCAGGCTCGCTCGCCTCTCGGCTAAGGGGGTCGTCAAAATTTAGACACTCAGTTAACTTAATGTGACAAGGTACTGAGTTGTTTACAAAATAAAGATGTTGCCTGTGCAGTGTGAACCGTGTCTAAAGACTGTCCCAATGGAAAATTAGCTTGCTTGTACAAACAACACTGTACAAACAAACTTTGAACGAAACCCCTAGTCGACTCGCTCTTTGCCGACTTTTATAAGTTTCTCTTAGTCTTTAAAATACTCATCGACTCTTCTTTCTTGCAATTATTTTATTTTTTATATCAAAGTGGCCCCAAGAGCCGTTTTAATGTTGACCTTTCCTTAATACGGAAAACATTTTAATTTATTTAATTTCGTTGAAAAAAAAAATATACTTACGACTTTTATAGAATCTGCCTGAAGCGAAGACGTTAATTAATTAAACACGTAAGATTTATAAAAGTAAAAAATAAATAATGAACTGTTACACAAGTGTTTTAGCTACTTATCATATAATCAGTTCAAAGTATGTGATGTCGTCCAATATTTATTATTATATATGTGGGATGAAGAGAATGTGAAACGGAACGAATGCGCAGTGAAATGGAACGTAGGATGAAGGAAAGGGAAGAATGAACGAATGAGTGAAAGAAGGAATGAGTGAGTAAAGGTGTATGACGAATCGAAGACGGACGACGAACTGCTCTGTAATAAAAAAGGTGTTAAAATTAAATAAAAAAGGATTTCCGCAAAAAGCCCTAGTTTCTCTGAACCCACATATATTATGTGTTATATTCATAAAAAATAGACCATGTGTTTAAATTCGTTAAAATTAAACCAAAACGTCCAGACCGACGTTATTCAGCTAGCTGTCACGAGTCGTATTTCCATTTATTTAACCGCCAAGGCGCGAAGTTAGTATCCATCGTCTGGTGCTCATAATACAAGGAGAAGCCTTAGTTTGAGGCCTGGTTTCTGTTTAAAATTTAATTAATTTAAAAAAGTTTTCTAAAAATCAGACGTGAAAAATTACAACCCATCCATACCTACAAACTTACGCTTATTATTGCTATTTCGTTATGTCAAGATTAATAATGCTATACGCTATTTTCATATTTCAATTTGATTTCTTCCGTTTCTGAAAGTAACTGAATCATCCATGAATTCTGTTTTCCATGAATGTTAGTTGTTTGGTAGTAAAACCTATCTCAACAGTAAGAAATGATAACAATATACCCAGCATGCGGAGCGTAATTCAATAAAAGATGGCGGCTCAAAATATCAATTGCATGGCTACCCCGAGCGCAGAGTAATTTTGTCGGCATCCTCGTGATACATCTAAGCCGGTATATGCTTATTACCCTGGAAACGGCACTGGTCTGAAACTAGCTTAAAACAATTGTATAATTTCTATTAACACCAAAACAATCTTCCTAATAGTATAAATATGAAAGTATGTGAGTATGTGTGTTTGGATGATTATTACTCTTTCATGCAAAAACTACTAAACGGATTTGAATAAAATTTGGTAGAAAGAGAGATGATATACTAGATTAACATATAGGATAGTTTTTATCCCGAAATAACGCGGGCGAAGTCGCGGGCAAACATATATAAAGTATTAAGATGATTTAAAATAATCCTGTAGAGATTTTAGTGTTTACCTAATATCTAAGTTTAGATGTTTTTTTTTTCTATGTTACGGTAAAAGTTAACTTTTTTAGCACTTGCAGATCAACATTAGTGTTTATGCTCATAGCAGGATGCGACCTTCAGATATTTGAAGCCCAAAGTTCTTATTACCTAGTGTTGCCCGATAATCAATTATCGATTAATCGATTATCCCCCCCTCAAATAATCTAATAATCGATATGACGATCGATCTAATCTAATCTATCGATATAATCGATTATATCGATACCTATTTTTATTAGATATAATCGATTGTAATATTTAAATAATTGCAAATTATAATAATCGATTATGTCGACAGTATCGCTTTCAACTTGATATCGATATAATCGATTATATTGTATTTGACTACGATTATAATCGATTAATCGATTATAATTAGGTACATCTAATGAATAGAGAAATAGGTATCAATATAATCGATTATATCGATAGTATCGATACTGTCGACTGTCATATCGATTATTAGATTATTTAGGCCTCTTTTGGAATAATTGATTATAATCGATATACAATCAAATCGACGGTAACACTAATTACCACACAATAGATGAATGTGATATGATGATATGAAACTAGCTTTCCGCAAGTAAGTAAATGAGTCGAAAAGTGCACCGAATAAGTGTATGAGCTACAGGTTAAAGCGCGAGATATCATTCCACTTCTTACGTGTCTTAAAAATTACCATTTTTTTTAAAAAACACCCAGCGCCATCTATTGCTTACCTCAAGAACTATACAGGGTAAGCTATCATTCCACTCCTTACGTATTCAAAAAACAACCAGCGCCATCTATCGCATACCTCAAGAACTAAATAGCGTAAGCTATCATTCCACTTCTTACGTATTTTAAAAAGCACATCGTTACCATCATCTAGCGCCATCTATCGCAAACCTCATCTCCAATCCATCCATCAAGCAAACTACATTTTTGTTTTCCCTCGGGAATATCAATATTGTCTGGGATAAAAAGTACCCTATTATTTAATCCGGACTTCTAACTTTACGTCTGCACAATTTCAAAGCAATCAGTTCAGTAGTTACGGCGTGAAAGCGGAACGAACAAACAAACAAACAAACTCACTTTCCGATTTATAATATTAGTAAGGATGGACGTCGGATTGTACTCTGAATTTAGTACCGTCTTTATTTCGTAGACATACGATCTAAGATTGAACTGCAAGTATTTCCCGTGTTATGCTTCCGACTGAACATTTCACAGCCAGCTGATTTGTCATACTTCCCCAGGGGGACGGTTTCCGACAAGCGATTTATTTCCTAGATTACCGACAAAGCGTCTGTCGGCCAGTCCGACAAACATTGCGGCGAAAGGGACAATGATGCAATTTCTCACGAGAAATAGAACTTGCAGAGAGTTTTGTTTAAAGTACATAAATAAGGTTTCTCCAACGAATGTACCACGGGCCGATAAGTATGTAGTTCTAAACATATTCGGGAGAGGGCACTTACGGTTGATACAGCAGAAATTTCATCGCCTACAATAACTTGCGGTTAGCTCAGTTGTAAGTGCAGCACGCGCGATACGTGAAAGTCGTGGGTTCGATTCCCGTACCGCAAGGGGAGATAAAAAAATCTGTTTCTAATATACATAAATAAGGGTTGATTCGTTTAAACATATTTTATAAGAATCCAGTTTATATTTTTTCAAGTGCCACACGCAACTTCGTATGGCACTGTGTGGAGTTAAGTCTTTTCCGATCGTGTACAAACTTCACATAAACCATCTATTTCATAGTGCAAACAAAGCCTAAGTATTTGGATTGGATAGGTGAGCCCGTTCTTGAGTTATAAAATTACAACAAAAAGTAGCATAGATTTACATACATTATATTGATGTTTCTCCGGGTGAATGTAGTATTAGTAGCTATCCAATGGTTTTTTTTAATCGGTAGTTTATTCATTACAAACATCCACACACAAATATAAATCTTTCCCTTTGTAACATTAATATAGATTAGAAAGCCACCTCTCTGAAGAGAGGTACGGCATAGCGATTTATCGCTCGAACTGGAGCAGCCCGACTGGTGAAATACCTCCACCTTACAGAAGACCGCAGCCAAATAACAATCACTTCTGTGTTGTTATGTTTCTGTGTGTGAGTAAGGTTTTCAGAGCTCCTGGGGGGTGCTGCGTTAGTAGCAGGGGTAGGTAAGGGCGATAAGTCCAGTAACAGAATAATTATGCTGTACTTATCACCCTTAAGCTAGGACCTCATTACCACTTAACATCAGGTGGGATGAGGTCAATCTTGAAGTGCAATATAAAAAAAAAAGAAAACTTTATTTCAGTTTACTGGCTATTAAACAGGCAAAAGATGGACGGTTTAGCGATTTCCAGTTTTATTACTATTTCGTGCACTTAGTTGTTTTATCGTCATCTCAGTGATATACTCATATTAAAGCAGGGATATGCCAATTGAACCGAACGTTATAAACTACTTATGTTTCATCTCCCTTTGCAATTTGAAATTTGAACCCACGACCTTCAAGTATCACGCGTGCTGCTCTCCCAACTCCAATGGGATATTAAATATATCTGTTTCTTTAAAATATATAAAATTCGTTAGAGCGGTGATGCACTATATAAAATAGTAAAAATCTAGTAAGACGACGTTTACGATCGAGTTTGTTTCTCAACTTAGACTCTTTTGCATGTTCGGTCGAAAGCACGTAAGACACTTTAAACTTTGTATTGTTCTTGTGTTGTGGGCATAAAAACTAAAATAAATATAAATAAATATTGGACAACATCACATACATTGCCCTGATTCTGTGGTAAGTAGCTTAAGCACTTGTGTTACAGAAATCAGAAACAACGACGGTACCACAAAACCCAGACCCGAGACAATATAGAAAAGTTCGTTTCCTATATTGACCCGACCAGGGATTAAGCCCGGGACCTCAGAGATGACGCGACGCCTAAGTCCGGCACGCTAACCTCTCGGCTACGGAGGTCGTCAAAATATCATCCAAATAAAATAGTACTACAAGTGTTAACCCTAATGTGATATTCACCATACAATCAAAGTGACGACTGATTCACCCCTCCTAACTATCCTGAATTCTTTCCGTTCACTACTTTGAGACCAGGAGCTCTAAATATTATTAAGCGGGTCCTTGCACCGGCCAGAGAGCTTTAGTTCTTTGTACTGACTCTAGTCTTGGAGTAAAGGGGATCTAGGCTCATTAAGGTGTTAGGTTTCCGTCTTGACATTTCTCTTAAATCTTTAAACGAGAAATTCTCGTATCGGAGTCTTCTCGGGTACGGCTCCCACGGTTTTCATGAAATTTGGTATGTCGAAAGTTTTGTTGTGAGAAATCTACTAGCTAAGTTTTATAAGCAGAAAATAGGACTGACCATATATGAATAAACTGGAGCGATATCATTATTCACAGGTAAATTTTAGATTTGCTCAGGTGGGAACCTTCATGTACTAGACTCTTTGTTTCCAACGAAAAATACCCTTACAAGCCTTATTTCTTTTGAAAACTTCATTTAGTCCCAAAGATTAGTAAAAAGGAACCGATTAACCCCGAACTTACTTGTTTATTTAAAAAAATATTATTTGATCAGATTCAGGTAAATACAAAAAGATCTTAGAATGCGTAGATATATCTACTGCAAAGCAGAGCGCAGCAACTATTAAGATCTTGAGATTGAACATAAAAATATGCGCATGAGACCGCAATACGGAACAATAACATTGCCTCACTAAGACATATTCTAAAACCAAAATATATAAACTAGGTCAGCATTAATCATAATCATAATCAATTCATTTATTCATGTTGGTTACAAGTAACGCTTATGCATCGTCAAAATGAATACAAACCAAAATTGAAGCTACATCCGGTTCGGAACCTAATCCTACCGAGAAGAATCCGGCAAGAAACTCAGTAGTTATCCTAATCTTTACAATATTTGGAACTAGAGAACTTAAAAATATGGTGTGCGAGCGAGCAGACAATCATGTCCATATATGTTTATCATTGAAATATTCATCAAGTTTGTAGTACCCTTTTTTCATTAAACATGATTTAACATAGCATTGTATAGAGACGATTCATAAGTATTACTAATGTAATCTACATGAATAAAAAAGATTGACTTTGATTAATCGGACCTTTAAAACTACAAATAAACGATGCCCGAATAAGGCATTGTTCCCGACCAACAGAAAGCTACAAATCCAACACAATTCAAACTAAATTGAACGAGAGCAATTTGGGGTCAAATCCGAGCCGACAATTTTCGGATATCACAGACCATTTCGGCGCACGAAATCGCGAAACGTTTCCGAATCACGCGATTATTTCGTACGAGATATTTTACGGCGTTACAGCGTTTATAAGTATCAGGAAACGGCGCGAAAGTTGTCCCAAATCGTGCCATAAATCTGTGGGCCCCGCCGCGGGACTCGATTTCGCTTAAGCATTTTGCTCCAACTGCCTTAGGGGTGTCGTTTTTGGATCATTGCATCGATAATACTGTACAATACATTGAAGGATTTGCCATCACTACTGAAGTTAGATACGATATAGTAAACGAAAAAGCATTTTTTTAATGAAATCACGTCATTTCTAACGCTTGAAAATGGCACCACGAAAAGTAAGGCACGGAGGGCGTGGTTTAAAACAGTGAGTACACAGTATGTTTTCAAGGACGCAGTGAGTCACAGGCGCGGACCAATTACAGCGCATGTTCCATCCCATTCTATGAAATGACGTAACTAACGAACTGTCTATTTGTCGACCTAAACGCATTATCTTTAAGTTTTTTTTCAAGTGTCAATACTTTATTGTATATATCTATTGCTTGTTAGCTTTACATTTGTATGTGTGTGGTGCTGATATTCGAAATAAATTAGGATAACGGGAATTCTTCCATGTTTTTTTTGTTCGCTGGGATTAAAGGATAAGTAAATACGAATTTATTTTGTATGAGCTAAAGTACTAGAATTAGTTACCATTTCTTAGTACCTTTCGTCTTAGATTTGAGATAGCGACAATATGAGGATATTAGTACAAGAAAATAATAAGTTACCGATCAATGAGATACTGGGTAAACATAAACAAAGTCGCGGTCAAGTCAATAGGTAGTGAACTATAATTCAATAACCACACCATACTTTAATGTTTGATTCCGTATCAAAGTATTTAGTTACTAACTACAAAATCAAAGCAATGTGTGTGAAAATGTATTAAAACCTATTTGTATATACTTTTCACTTCAGTTAACGATTTTGCGTTCGTCTAAACCACAAACAGCTAATCAAAGCCCCGCCGGGTTAGATTCGACCAGCTGAAACTTAATGCCTAATTTTCGCCTGGTCAGCCCCTATATCAAATTTCAGATTAGCAATTCACCCCGTAGGCTATCTATACCGATTGCTGAATTCGACTGGAAGTATAAGTTAAAGTTATAATTTCTGAAACAGTACAAATTTGGGTAGAGATTTAACAGCCCGCCTAGGGCAAGCCCAGTGTAAATTACTACAGTTCGGAAAATATGCCATGTCATATTCGCTGATTGTAACAAGTAAAGCACATTGTTTGTACCATTTTTCCTTATAACGTATGTAGATGTGTAATTCTGAACGAATAGCTGCCCACATTTCCGAAATACCGGAGATGGTGATGGTGGAGATATAGTCTGGCTTCATGTGTCGATACATCACAGTTTTACAAGCAGTTCAATTTTATTTCTTATGCCAACGACATAAGTGAAATACAATACAATACGAAGTGTAAAGTTTTACATGTAGAAACACAAATCAGTCCTTAAAAATGTAGGTGGACCGGGTCGGTCCCCGTTAATTGGGGCATGTGTTTGTAGGGCTCACTTGGAATTACTTTCAATAAAGATGCATACTTGGCAATGATATTAATTTGTGTTAGGTCATACGTTACCGTCAAGGTCACTCACAGTTCGGTATTAGTACGCTAGTATATAGTACTCTGAGGTATTAGTAATTATGAGCACGATATATGGGCGGTGCAAAGTGCAAAGTTTTTAGTCTGACGTGGTTTTGATGCTACTTTCAGGACGATTAATTATATTAATTTGACGACGCGCTCAAATCGCCCTCTGGCGGACGTTATCCCATATCGTACTTCACCCGGAAGGGCGCTATATCGCGGCAGTCATTGAGGGGCAGACATTTTTATAAAAGTCCTATATTTCCGAAAAAATGGACATGAAATTTAAAACGCATGCTTTATAGATAGTGTGGATTCATTTTATATCCCAAGCAATTCGATTTATCTGGAAAAAATGTAAATAACCAGAGAAAAATAAGATTTTGTGTAACACGTTTAAAAAGCGCGCGCAAACGCCAAGTCACGTCACTGTTGCAATTATGACGTCAACGTCCTAGACAACGAACCAATACGTATAGGAACGACTTAATTTTAGATAAACGGAAAATGTTTCAATAAATTCTTGATACGATTAGAGAGACAATAATTCAATTTCATCGGTAAAATAATCATTGTTTCGCCACATTAAAATAAATAATTTTCGCCATTGCAATGGTGGTTTCCGTTTCGGTTCTTTTGTTCCACAGATAAAAAAGTAAAATTTATTTTGCAAAAATAAAATACTAACTATGCTTTTATTTAAAAAATAATAATGTAAAATTATTGCTTTACTAATAAGCTAACATATCTAACACTTTTCATATTTTATTGTTTACACTGTCAAGTAGCCAATTTTGACGAGCACTTTTGACTGATGTTTTTGGTTTTTGTTATAACAGTAAACAACATTATTTTCGCAAGCGAAATAACAGTCCTGAAATGGCGGAACAGTAGTCAATTTACTCGTGGTTGTTTAGAATGTTTTACATTAAGGTACTTACTTTTTATTATCTCGTTGGTATAGTGGTTTAAGCGAAGTATTATGATCGTAAAATGTTTCGATAAAATGACCAAGGTATTGAATCAAATTAGTAACTTTAAGCTGTTTTTGCGTTATTAAAAATAGCTGCCATTTGCTCAAAATATATTTGTCAAATACAACCCATAACCATACAGTCTAGTTTTCGTTTCGTAATTAAATATATTTAAAATTTACTTTTCGTATTTTGTTCATTTGGTTAGACACAACGTTTTAATTTATTTTATAGTTATCGTTTTATTTTATAGTTTTTTTTTTCAATTTATTTTTTATTTATTTATTTTATACCTAGTATTGTATTTTTGGCAAATGTTAATATATTTTCAATTTGAAACTTTACCTGGTATTTCCAGTAGTATAAAAGGAATGAGCTCCCGTAGAAAAAGGCGTATGCCATTTATGAAATATTTTTCACTAAGTGAGGCTAGATTAGAACTGCGACTTTTTTAACAAGCGAGCTGAGCGAACAAAGCGAGCGTATCGTCGGAGCAAGCAAAGGACAAAACACGAACTGCTTTTACACTTTATACTCCAATTTTTTGTGTTTTTATTGCTATGAATCGTATTCCATGCAAAAATAAAACAAATAATAATTTTAATTCAATAATACTTGGGAACAATTAATAATATTTTTTTTAAAGTTTATAAAATAACGTAAGATAGTTTCTGTCATATCAGTAATCAGTTCCTCAAACTCGTGGCCTGCTTAATGCCACTCCAGTTTTGCAATTAATAGAGCTAGTGCAAATTTTTAAAAATAAAAATTAAGAAAGAGAATGGCTGACCCCTCGATGCCTTCCCTTCGACTACTCTCCACTGAAACATAAATATAACTTACAAGAAATACAAGCACTTTACAAACGAAGCAATTATCATTTATCTTCAAAATTGTAGCCTATAGGAAACCACAGAATGTCAGTCAACATTCATTAACGATAGATGGAGGAGCTGTGTTTATTAGCCAACTATAATTGGTTTTGTGGAGAACTAGCGACAGAGTGTTTTGAATGGTAAGTGCTGTATTGTGTTGACGCCTGTTTTGATCTCGTAGTAAAATAACTAAATAACTTTTAAGACAAGTTACGGGCCAAAATATGATAACATTTTTAGAACTTAATTGCGAATTACTTTCTGCTCGACGTTTCCCCACGTTTGGGCGGTCTTAAAAGTTTAAAATGGAATAAAAAGGATATAAATATAAATAGGAGTAAGGAAACTATTAATGTGAAAACAATTCGTAGTATTAGATGATGAAATTTAATCGTGAATTTTTCTTTCCCGTTGCGTTTTTCGATAGTCAGTTCATTTTGTTTGTGAACAATATAGTATCTTGTCACATTTAGTTGACTGAGCATCTGAGTACATATTTAAATTAACAAGTTTATTAAATCAAAGTATGCACTGCGTACACAAACTAATCATGAACGTGATCGCCATTCTAGAATATTTCTTCATCATAATCAGTTCATTTATTAATGTTGATGATAAGTAACACTTTAGCATCGTCAGAATGAATATAAACCAAAATTAGCTAGTAGCTCCAGCTGGTTCGGAATATAATCGTACCGAGATGAATCCTGTAAGAAACGTAGTAGTTATCCTAATCTTCACAATATTCAGAACTAGAGAGACTTAAATTACCAACGATACCATAAGATGTGCGGTCTGCCCATTGCGAATTGCGTTTTGAAATTCTTTAGAGTCATTACGGTAACTTTATTTCTGCTAACAGCTGTCCTCATTTCTCGGTCAACAATTAATGTATTGAATATTTGCGAAACTAATTTCAATGCTACTGAATAGAATAAGGGTTTCATCTGAAATAGATTCACATCGAAACAATTCGTGCCCTTTCGCAAGAAAATTAATCACTTTCGAACCGCTTTGTTCTGAAACAATGTATCTTTGGTATTAAGAACATTTCGGCAGTGATTCGATATAATTTTAAAAACGATTTAAATATTTAATGTGTTGAGGCCGCGAGTTTTAATCCTTTAATTTATTATGCCTAATGGATTAAATTCAGTAGGGCTACCATTATTTAAAGTAAATATAGTTAAAAACGCAAACATTATCTTTATATACGGAAATATGAGCACTACTAGTGTACCATATACCACTCTGATGATCTTCATAGCCAAAATCCAAGCGGGTCAGACTTTAGTGTCGCCTCATCTCTGAGGTCCCAGGTTGCGTTTCCGGTTCTGTAAATATGGAAAACAAACTTTTTCATATTGTCTTGGGTCTGGGTATGGTACCGTAAAATTTTCTGATTTTTCTGATCATTTAGCTTCTTACCACAAAATTAGAGCAATGCATGTTATGTTTTCAAATATATATGTAATTATTATTCCAAACTTTAAAAATACCGGTGGGAGCCAAAAATGGACCTCTGAGAGCCGGTTTGCTACGCTGAATTGTGTGTGTGTGAATGTGTTAAACGGAGGGATGTGATCTCTACCAACACCTTTGATATACTATACTATACTTTCTCAAAGTAGTAGTCTACTTTGAGAAAGTATAGTACCAATGGAAACTATAATAGAGTAGATTTATGTAGTGACGGTTTTGTATAGGAAGCACTTTCAGTCATTCCGCTACTCATGAGAGGTAGGGCATAGCGATTTATCGCTCGAACTGGAGCAGCCCGACTGGTGAAATACCTCCACCTTCCAGAAGACCGCAGCCAAATAACAACCACTTCTGTGTTGTTGTGTTCCTGCGTGTTAGTAAGGTTTCCAGAGCTCCTGGGGGGTGCCTTCAAGGTAAGGGCGACAAGTCCAGTAACATATTTATTATGCTGTACTTGTCACCCTTAAGCTAAGACCTCATTACCACTTAACATCAGGTGGGATGAGGTCAATCTTGAAGTGCAATATAAAAAAAAAACTCACTGCTCACTCACACTACCAATTGAATAGAAAACATCTTTATTCATGTAAACTTATGAATCGTCAGTACAAATTAAGTATTCTACCGCCGTTTTCGGAATGTTCATCATGTCGAGAAGAACCGGCAAGAAACTCGACACTTACTCTTTTCAATGTCACAATGTTCCCTTACGCTAGGTACTGAAATAAAATATACAAAGCTTATATTAAACATTTCCGAGAATTAAAGTTATTCTAGACCCATACATTTTTGTCATTTAAATAATCATCAATTATGTAGTAGCCCTTTTTTATTAAAAAAAATTTAACTTGAGACTTAAATCTATACATGGCCAACTGGACAACGTTTTCAGGTAACTTGTTAAATAATTTAACGCCTAAACCCACAAAGGAATTACTTATCTTATGTAGATCCATACTATTTTTTCACTACGTCATGCTAATGAATTAACTTACTATTTCTGTTCATGCTTGGAGTATAGGTACGTAAGTTACTGATTTTTTTCTTAAATTTGCAATAGAATGTCTATTCTTATTGTGCTTTACACCTCTAATCCCCCCCTTGGACAATCATGATGATCTAGAAGTAACTGACAATAAGAACTCAACGATACACAAAGATAGTTCTCGATGCTTACAAATCTTTACCCGATATTTTCATCAGACATCGTGTTTCTATTGCTGGTAGCCCTAGAATTTGTCATAGGCATCTAGGCTGGTAAATACACGCTATTTTGGTACACCGCATTCATGTGAATATTGAACTTATATAGGTACCAATGTGTTGGTAGTGAACAGTTTGGAAAATATGTCACTTAGATGACAATTGGGAAGAAAATTCCCATTTATCATTAAATGCCAGTGCTGAAGGGGACAACAAAAAATAATCAAAATTGTGCACATTCCCAATAAATGTATTTAATAATTATAGAAAAGAAAATAAATCTGCGACAGCGATCGATTTTGTGCTAAATTATATAATATATTATAAATTATAAGACGCTTAAGCTAAAAACGAGTAACGGACGACCGATGACTACTGATATGGAAAGTAAAATTGAAATAAGAATTAATGACTCGTAGAAAAACTGATACTCATTTTTGACACATTACGAATCGTTAAATATTGTATGTAAGACTACTAATAAGTCGTTGCCGATGAGCCTTAACAGCTTGCTGACAAAAAATGATCATCGTAATAGATGGTTTAATCGACGAAGCACCCATCATTTATATCCCATATTTTTTAACAACGGGTCCACGCACATATTAATTAGATTGACAGAACGTCGATGGGTAACTGAGGTTTGGCTTAAACTCTTCGCCTCTCCCACTTACCCCTCATGCACCGCGGGGGTCCAAGATTAAATGGAGTAGGGCACGACTTCGTGGATTCTACTTACTTTATTAATGGTCGGGAATTCAAAACAAAAATTTTAGATACTAAAAATTCATTACTAATAAAATAATTATTGATCCACACAGTAAAATTTAAAAATCCTTCCCGTCCTTATTTAGTCATAACCAGAAGAGCCTCGAATGAAACTTTCAACATATGACAGGGTGCTTAATCAAGCGAGGGAAAATATGGGTGGGAATAGGGTTACGTGTAAATCGCACTCGCGAATATTGAATGCGACACCCGTCCCAGGTACAGCAGCCTCAAATATCTGATCATATGTGACCTTTATTCTAGTGTACGTAAGAGCGAAAGTAATTCACTTATAGTTAGACGGTTTGATGCGAGATATGTATTCTGACACCGTGGGTTCAAATTACTCACTTCGTTGGAGTCGACGAGATTGTTACCACAATTGTAACGCACCGTGAAGAGAATAATGTTCGGAGGCTTGATATGTTTGGAGCAGATGTTGAAGCATTAGGGTTTAAAGTACAAGATAATATGAAAATAAGTAGGATAATATAAAAATTAGCCCCCACCGGATATTTGATTTAATTGGAAGCCTATTGGAAGAGCATCATTTGCATTTCGTATAGGTTACAACGAGGGGATATTAGTACTCCTTCACGCAGTTTACAACAGATTTGGATTAAATTTTAGTACATAACAAATTAGATAGATACTAGAATAGCACGTAGGTCTTAGAATTTTTACCCTAAAATAACGTGAGTACATACTAATCAGTTTGCAAATAAAAACTTATTTATATATTTTTTACTAGCGACCCGCCCCGGCTTCGCACGGATGTAATGTAAATACTTAGAAATATTGGTTTTTCTATTCATTATTACACATAAAAACCTTTCTATGGAATCACTCTATCTATCAAAAAAATCGCATCAAAATCCGTTGCGTAGTTTTAAATATTTAAGCTTACAAAGGGATATAGGGACAGAAAAAGCGACTTTGTTTTATACTATGTAGTGATTAGCAGTCTTGCGCAACTGCATTCAGTTTATGTAAGAAGTATTATGTTATTTAATCTAGTAACAAAGTATCTCATCTAACTCTCTATGTAGTTTAAAACAAATCTTTTTGGTAGTATTTACGTGAGAGAGTAACAAACATCCATTCAGCAATCACTATTTTAGCATACCTATTCATAAATAATTACGCCAGATGATTACATGATTAATTTGTCTCGAATTAAGATTTTCCCTTTTGCTATGTTTACTTAATTATTATTACTAAATGTTCCCCATTAATTATTGGGGGGAGGGGGGAGGTTCTAACACACGCGGTCACACACCGCTGCCTCCCCCAACGCAGCGGTGTGATGCGTCAATGCATTTCCCACCCTTAAAAAAGGGCACTAAAATCCCAAGTCATGCATTATTATTGGATAATCTCAATAACATTTGCTACCTAGACCGAAATCCGTACCTTAGATAATTGGGGTGACTACCAGTCACTGCACTAACAAGTTTAAAATTCATTAAATTTTCGGTTTCCCAGATTTTGTTTATGGTGAAATCCGTTCAACATTTTAATGTTGACTTTGACTGTGGTAATTATATAGCGCAACTTCGACCACCAAACGCATGGTCAAATTGCTACCACGCGGTCACTCGTGACCCGATTAAGGCTTAAATGACGCTCCATTATCCGGCCAGCATTGTGTTTACCGGGTCATTTCACCGGAATCTTCCGGGCATTGTGTCAGCTGCCCGGATATCCAGATACTGCCGGCGTCTGTTGGGACCTTCCCAAATTGAATTTGTTTATGCTACCATTAATTTAAGATGAATACAAACTTTTAAATGGAGAGGTGTTGAGATTGTCTTATCTCTAGATATATAAATTAATCCCTATTTCCCACGCGTGAAAAGCTGGATCAATTTATTTATTATTGTCCTGTTTGTTATTGTGAGGAGCAGGTTCTTATGAACGAAAAAAATAAAATATTATTGTTTTTATTATGCTATTAAAATATATATCAGACAGGACAACGTTTGTCGGGTGCTGACCCGACAGACCTGTTATTGTACACTAGCTGTAGTGTACAATTTTTTTCAGATCAAAGCAGAGCCAATTTCACTAGATTGTCCTATTACGCAGGAGTTTGTTTTTTGGGATTGACCGTTTGCAATAAAATATTTACTTGGAAAAGTCTGACCCTCAGTTTATCCCTCAACAATATCGTTCTCAGATTTCTTACAGAAGGGACTTTAAAACTATAAAAGTGTATTCAGAACTTCTGGGTTTTATCATATACAGCCCTTTTTGAACGGTTTTAAAATAAAAGGAGGTTTTTTTCACTTCATTTTTTACTTCATGTGTTAAAATAAATATACTTCACGTAAAGTTAAACCATCGTCAGATTACAAATCTTTAAATTTTTGAGCTATTTTCGTACTATTGTATACCAACCACAATATATATTAAACTCTAGTCCTGCTTCAAATATCTAAGTTTAATATATCTAAGCGAATAGGCAATTTGATTTTATACTTGTTTGTTATGAAATCACTTTTCTGTTTTATTAAGACGTGGTGACTCACACAAGGTAACATATGCACGTACTTTAGCTGCTAGCTTACGTTAACTGACCTGCAACACGAGATTGCGGTCGCACATGCACCTACGACGCGGCCCACAGAAGTGTATGCGATTCAATTATGACATAGCGCCGTGAAATCGGGCCATCTGCAAACCACGACGCGTCAATCTACATCACCTGGTGAGTGCGTTCCGTTAGAATTGGAAATTATGCGTTGACGTGTGGGGTGAGATGTCGGGTTAGATCTGTTATTTATGTACGGTGGAAAGCACGTGAGAATACACACTTTGTACCACCCTTGTGTCACGGGAATAGGAACTAAAATCGAACTGCAATTGTTTTCCTTGGTGTGCCAAGAGACTCATCCGATTTTTCGGATTCGCGAAACAAGATGCTCAATGGAATGCACGGTTCGGTTTCCTCCTAACGTTTTTTACGCCCGTTTTTATAATAAGGACGATGACTCGGTAAAACAACAAAGAATTGATTTATTCTGTCGTCAGTTAGATTTTCATAATGCTATGAAAATGTATTTTTTTGCTTCAACCGGGTGTCAATTTCCACAAAGGGGTGTGTTTACGTCACTATTTCAATGAAACGCGCTAAATTTTGACCCAATGTACCTAAGTATATTCTAATGATAAAATCTAACTATTGTTAGCAAGACATTGATTGAAAAGGTGCGCGCTGTAATGATTCGTTGTCTTACCTTGCTAATTTAATGCGGGAATCTGTAACTTTACATTTACATGCAAACCAGGCAGGAAGCACGTTCATTCTTTATCAGCTTTATTTAATAAACACAAAAATAAATATTTGTTTTGTAATTCTTCACTTGCTACACATCTCGATGTCCTGGACATCTGATGTTATGTCTGGTTCAATTGTTTATTAGAAGCATACGCTTTTAAACGCTTATATAGTCTATACTATCTTGACGACCTCCGTAGCCAAGAGGCAAGCGTGCCGGACTTTGGCGTCGCGCCATCTCTGAGGTTCCGGGTTTGACCCCGGTCGGGTCAATATGGGAAACGAATTTTTCCATATTGTCTCGGGTCTGGGTGTTGGTACCTTCGTTGTTTCTGATTTCTGTAACACAAGTGCTTCAGCTACTTACCACAGAATCAGAGCAATGTATGTGATGTTGTCCAATATTTATTTATTTATATAAATAGACTAAGAAAAAAAGAGCACAGACTTGACAGAACAAGTTGTTTTTTTTTCAAAATACAAAAAAGCATATAGTGCGTTGTAAACAACTAGTCTGCCGTTGAGATTTTGTAATATTATTTTTAAAAGTCAAGTAACACTCTTTGGACTTTCTGCCGCATTTATGGCGCGAGCATATTATTATTAAAAACAAAAATCAAACTGCAATTGTTCACTTAAAAATTTTAAATGCCACCGTACCAATTTAATTTCAACGTTGTCAAATGAGTTGTTCGTTCGCCTTAGAGAATTTTTCCCGCTTTTCTGTTGATATTTTTCAAATTTTACCAAGGATCCCTAGTTTTGTAGCCTATGTCAAATTGGAAGAATGTAGCATTCTATTGGTGAAGTAATTTTTAAATCAGCCCAGTACTTTTCGAGCCTATTCATTACAAACATACAAAAATAGTTACAAATCTTTCCTCTTTATAATATTAGTGTAGATTTAATAGATGACAGTTTTGACAGCTGTCAAACCATCCGTTACCATTAAATTCGAAAGTCTCAGTTTTTGGTATGGCAGTTATTAATTTGTCGCCAACAAAAACCACGTTTACGGTGTAAACCTACAGAGTCTTAATAAACAGTGCCTAATAGCTGTCGAACGTGGCCCGATCCGGTACAATACCGCACCTGCCGTGTTCGTTAAGATAAGATGTTAATATCCGGGCAGCATTTATTTGAAAGGCCGCTGAGATTGCCTAGGGAGCGGACACACTGACGAAACGTTTGATGTGATTTTTAAGGCTGAAACATTAAATATGGCGGGTAACGCTATACGAGTTTCAGAGCGAACATTTTCGACATTATCATATTTAAAATAAGTTAACGGATCAAATGCAACACCATTTTTAGTAGTTAATACTAGCTACTTACTGCCCGACCCGTTAGCTAATTTTAAATGTTTAAAATGGAACGCGAAAGTGTAAAAGTAAAATTTCAAGTTTATTATCCGTACGACCTTCGTAGCCGAGAGGCAAGCGTTCCGGGCTTTGGCGTTGCGCCATCTCTGAGGTTCCGGGTTCGATCCCCGGTCGGGTCAATATGGGAAACTAACTTTTCTATATTGTCTCGGGTCCGGGTGTTGTGGTTCCGCCGTTGTTTCTGATTTCTGTAACACAAGTGCTTTAGCTACTTATCACAGAATCAGAGCAATGTATGTGATGTTGTCCAATATTTATTTATTATTATCATATTTTTGGAATGAGTAGCATGTCCTCAAAGACTTCCAGAAACGGAGGCCAAACTGTTTTTGCAAGCATTAAGTTGAATATTTTAAATATAAAATGAGGCGATAAGTATGTAGTTCTAAACATATTCGGCAGAGGGCACTTACCGGAGGCTAACGGTTGATACAGCAGAAAAATTTAATCGCCTACGATAAGTTGCGGTTAGCTCAGTTGGTAAGAGCAGCACGCGCGATACGAGAAGGTTGGGGGTTCGATTCCCGCACCGCAAGGGGAGATAAAATTTTTCTGTTTCTAATATTTAAAGTTCGCTAGTACGGCGTTTAGTACTATAAAAATAATAAAATCGATTAAGATGCCAGGTGTCTTCGATTCCGTGGTTTTCAAACATTTCTGCAACGAATGTACCACGGGCCGATAAGTATGTTGTTCTAAACATATTCGGCAGAGGGCACTTACCGGAGGCTAACGGTTGATACAGCAGAATTTTTTTTCTGTTTCTAGTATATAAAATGAGGCTGCTCTTGACATCCGACTTTGCTTCACCCTGTGCGGTATCCGAGGCTGGGAGCCTCAATGTCCGGTGCCTTGAGGCCAAAGGGTTACTGAGGCCCCTCTATCACAACAAGATGAGGAACCTTGCGGGGGTGGAGGCAAATATCTAGTCTAAATCCGATTTAATGTACAATCGGTTCTAGATTAAGTGGATAAACACTCATGGCGCGTTTAAAATAAAACCAATAAATCGGGCCGATCAAACTTCTCTCTCTATTGTCCTTCATGGAACCCTGACATCAAATGTTAATAAAGGTTGCAGAACACTATAATGTTGCAAATTATTTATAATCTTTATAAACTTCTTATCAAACGGACCATATATTCCACCAACGCGGTGTAAAAATGAACTATACAATCTGTAAGCTAAGCTATGCCTCCGTATGTATCCCACTAGAAGTGATTCAAGAAACAGCTAGTGGCCGCGTAGTGTACACACCACAAATGAGTAGACTCATGACCCCCGACCGCTGGGGCGACATTGCTTTTCTATGCAAAAGCGACCCTTATATACAACTAGCTGTGCCCGCGACTTCGTTCGCGTGGACTACATTCTTTCATGGTCGGTTTTACCCCTTTCTCCCCTAATATTCGAAACAAAAAGCAGTCTATATTTTAATCCAAGTTTCGAGCAATATTTGTGCCATATCTCTGACTTCAAAGATAAACATTTTTCCATATAAACTTCCAAAGGTGGTATTACCCCCCTCCCCCCTTATTTTCTAATAAAAAGTAGCCTATGTCCGTTCTTGAGATTCAACGTATACCTATACCAAATTTCATCAAAATCGGTTGAGAGGTTTAAGCAGGAAAGCGTAACAGACACACAGACAGACAGACAGAGCTACTTTCGCATTTATAATATTAGTAGGGATTATTTATTATTTATAATATTATTATATACAATATATTGTGGGATCACAAGTCTTCTTTAGCGTAGCGCCGCTTTGTCAATTAAAATGCTGGCATTTTTCTTGGTTTCTTCATTACATGCAATTGGGTCATGGTTTATAACTGAATATACTTTGATAAAGGAAATTGAGTTTTTTCATTCGTTGGTACTGTTTCCATTAAACAGAACTAGTGACCTTGGTAGGCACAAAGCCTTACATTTCAAATCTATACTCATATTGTGTCTGGTTTTTAAAAGATTTATATTGGGCCTTACGTTGCAATATATTTGTATTTGAACTTTATCACTAAAATTTTGGTTACATTAGACAATCAAATCTCTTACATACATACATAATATACACTTACATACGAAAAACATATTTTTTTCCGTCTGGTTTAGTTAGGAAAAAATAAAATCCCACAGTCTTCAAAATTAGGAACATACTTAACGGCCGTTCCGAGAAATAACTCTAAAATAAACTCCGTAGACGTCTATTCATTGTTTATAAAGTAATCGCTTGTTAGCCAATAAACAATTCCAGACATTTCAAACTGGCGCACCTCCTAATCCAGAAAGTCATCTTAATAAAAGTTAAATATTCTTTCAAACTCCTTGGCATCAGTTGGCGCGAGGTCCTGTTCTAAGTTGTTGCCAGAATTAACATAAGTACCTCCTTATTTACATAAAGACAAGTAATAGCTACTCATTTAAATATTATTCGGATTCTGAGTAACGGGACGGGAACTGTGGTTTTTAGCTCGATTGAAGGGGAGACGATGTCGTTGTTTTGCTCAGCACAATGGGTTGTACCCTTTTATTTGACGACCTCCGTAGCCGAGAAGCGAACGGGCCGGACTTTGGCGTCGTGCCATCTCTGAGGTCCCGGTTTCGATCCCCGGTCGGGTCAATATGGGAAACGAACTTTTCTATATTGTTTCGGGTCTGATTTCTGTAAAACAAGTGCTTTAGCTACTTACCATACAATCAGAGCAATGTATGTGATGTTGTCTTATATTCATTAATTTCTTATTCATTTATTTGGGGGGAAATGCATTGACGCACCGTGGGTGACTGCGTGTGTATCTGTATACCCACTAAAATCCTACGGTGGACCCCATCGCCTTGATGGTGATGCCGAAGAAACAGATGACCTTAGGCTTCAGCTTCATAATATTTGTATAGATTAGTGTGCGACCGATAGCAACGAAGAATTATTCAAAAATGTGGAAAATATGAAACCGTTTTTTTCAGTACGCGTGCGATACCACTGTGGGCTAGTATTGATATAGATTGAGGAAAAACAATAAGGGCAAGCTATAGGCGCGTGCCTTAGACAGCGGCGTATGTGGGACCCCAACGCACTGAAAACAGTTCATTTCAATCATATACTCCTATTTTACATTACTAATATCGATTCGTTTTAAAAAAATCGTAAAACAACATCCTAGATCAGAAAACACGCACAGATTGTTGACAATAACATGAGTCGTCATGAAAACCTTTCGCATGACGCTCTACGAATGAACGTGAACACACTACGAGGGCGTTTAAAAAAGCCAGTGTAACAAGATCTTATGATACACTTCTTTGCCTACGTCACATATATAGAATGTTATGTTCCGGAGCTCAGTGTAATGTGGTCGAGAAATTTACACGAGTTTTCCGTCCAGTTGCAAAAGACCCCTGACGAAAGAGCCGTATAAGGCATTTTTAAGGGTTTAAAAGATCTTGTAAGGTGGTCAAAGGATTGCTGTCTTATGGACCCAGTATGTAGATTGCCGGAAAAATTGACATTGCTCAGTCCCAACGATAAAATTGGTCGTATCCTTAACAGTGTTGGATATAGGAAGATTTTCAATTTGGACCATTTGTGTTGAGTTTCGTCGCTGTGGCCATACGACTTGGGGTAGGCTTGTGTTTTATGTTTGTGGAAATTTAGAAGGGTTCTGCTTTGAGCATTTATGAGCCTGCTTCGTATTGTGTTTATTTGACTTTGTAGTAGCTAGACAACGCCAATAAGAGTGGCACCATTTAAGGTTTGCGTTCATCTTCTTGGTTGCTGATGTAACACTTTGCCTTGATAACATAACGAATCATGGATTTTAAATGCACCAATTTTTTGCGACTGCACTGTCCATAATGGAAGGGTGTAATAGATTGCTACCGTTAGTGAGACTTATGTGGTTAAACCAGCTGCTTCTCACGACTTAGCCCACTTTATTTTGGAATAAAAAGTATTCTTTAAGTTAATTATTCAAATCCGTTGAGTAGTTATTGCGTGGAAGAGTCCATACATTCTTTATGGATCCATAATAACTCCGACAACTTCCGTAGCCGAGAGCCGAGCGTACCGGACTTTGGCGTCGCGTCATATCTGAGGTTCAAGTACGAGTTCGAATCCCGGTCGGGTCAATATGGGAAAACGAACTTTTCTGTATTGTCTCGGGTCCGGGTGTTGAGGTAACGTCGTTGTTTCAGATTTATGTAACACAGGTGCTTTACCTTACCACCGAATCAGAGATGATGTAGTCCAATATTTTTTTATGCTCATTTAGTAGTAGTTACCTGAATGTCTAAT
The DNA here is from genome assembly GCA_037074685.1 of Glyphodes pyloalis. Taxonomy (NCBI): domain Eukaryota; kingdom Metazoa; phylum Arthropoda; class Insecta; order Lepidoptera; family Crambidae; genus Glyphodes; species Glyphodes pyloalis. The sequence goes on along the minus strand of JAYKKO010000024.1, from coordinate 3,405,913 downwards.
CCAAGGAGTAGTTTGTTCGCAATTTTCGTTTACTCAGTAGATTTAGCCTTTTACGGGAAAGAAGCTAAAACTACTTATGCCTATGACACTTACTCTGATAGGATAACTTTGATAGAACTTAACCTTCGATTAACAGTTCGGTATAAGTTTGAAGAAAGCAATATGTCGGCAACTGAAAGCTTCGCTAAGTTGTGTGATAAGTAGATATATATACATAAATATTAGTTGCAGACTTACTATGACAACACTTCGTGTATTCTGTATTCAAATTCAAAAATTCAAAAATTCTTTATTTCTTTTACAAAGACATACTTATATCTAGTTAACGGAGTCTCCTTTTAGGCATAACATTGCCTGTGCCAGGAGACAACGCTCTTCATGAATACTAAAAGTTATAAAGTATGTATGTATTTTATTTAAATACGAATTATTTAACATATTGTTTTTATATTGTATATAATCTGCTTATTGTATCTAATTTAAACTTCTACCTTCGTGTGTCTGTATATATGTATATTATAGTGTATGATGTGTATGCGTACGGATGTGTAAGTGTGATAGTGAAGGTGGAAATATATCTAATTTATACTCTTAACAGTCTGAATATATAAAGGTTCATGTATAGGAGTGTTATTGCGTGAATCATTTTTATTTTTGAATGCTTATCATTATTTTTTGTTTAATTTGATCAAATCCTCTGTTTCAGCATAGTTTAACTTTTGTAACCAGCTTTTTACTGTAGATTTACATATAGATAATGGTTGTTTATGTATATGAAGTTCGTTATTTATTTTATTGTAAAATCTGTATGTCACCATGCTTTAAAGATTTTAACAATTTTTATAGTGCATCACGTCGCTCTAGCGAACTTTAAATATAATTTCAAGAAACAGGAAATATACATAGATTAGTTTGTAGTTCTAAGCATTTTCGGTAGAGTGCACTTATTGGAGGCTAAGAGGTTAATACATCAGAAAAATTCACCAACGATAATTTGCGGTTCGTTCAGGTCGGGGGCTTAAACCCCAAATCGCAAGGGGAGATTAAGTTTTTCTCTTCCTTTAAATAATATTGAACGCTTAAAGTCGTTTTTTAGCGAATTAGTGTCAATTATTAGGTAAAACTGCCGTGTTTAAAAAGATTCCTTTAAAAATTAATGCGACAATATGGATTATCTATTGTTGTGACTATTTAGGTACACACTTTCACTGTAACTGCACGCATAAACAAACTCTCTGCATGAGCCAAAGATTAACTGGAAGAGAATGCTTTTATCATTAAGTCACAACAACAACAAATTAACAAAATCTTCAGCTTTATATAAAATAAATGCGCCAGACAATCACACCAATCACCTGGTCTCAAACTAAGGTTTTCTCTTGTACTATGAGTACCAGACGACGGATACTAACTGGGGGCGTCATCCCAGCACACCCAGACCCAAGTTGAGAAAAGTTCGTTTTCCAAATTGACCTGACCGGGAATCGAACCCGGGACCTTAAGCACTTTGGGCGCCTACCTTAGCCACTGCGCCACCGAGGTCGTCAATTTATGATATTAATACAGATTAGGCAGCGATATGATCAGTTTCGGCCTTTATTTAAAAAGTAAATTTATAGAAAAAATAAGCAAGACATGAAAAAAGGAACAAAAATAACAATAACTTAATCTAATTCTCGCCTCTTTATCAGGGGGTCGCCCGTCCTGAATTTTGCAAACACAAAATTGTGCAACAACATTGCGAAATAACAAATCATGTTGATTTACCACGACGTGTTCGAATTATCCCTTTTCTCCCAACCGTTATAGCCATAATGACATCTGGCAGGCGGGTGGAATGAACCAGATTGTTGAGTAGGCGTTTTTAATTGAGCTGGTGAGTACAAACTTTCTGCACAACTGTAGCTTTTAAATGGGATGAAATTTGATGGCTTTCGGGATTAAACCACATTTTCTAACTTTATGCTTCTAGAACCGTATCCTGCAGAGTGCACTAAATGTGGAGATAAGAAACACAAAAGGGCCAATGATTCGTACGTTAATTACGGGATCTTGTGTCTAGAACTAAGTATCTTCGGTAACGTGTAGGATTTTTCCAACTCATTCACTGTTAAGTAAATTTTTGATGATGATATGATAATGCTCAACACGATGAAAAATAACAATCTAATTTGCAAAGGCTAATAATTCGTTTAAAATTGGCTAAGGCTGCTGAAGATAATAATAACGAAAGTGTCCAATAACGCTTTCCTAATTATATCTATTAGATAGATACTTTATTTCGTGATAAAAGGATTATGTATGTTAATCTAGAATCTCATCTTCTTTTTTTACATAATTTCAGTAGTTTTTGTGTTCAAGAACTACAATTTTACATGCAGCCATTCTTACTTTCATGTTTATAATAGTTGTGGGATTTTAAACAGGGTATTTGTATTAAAAGAAAACCTACAACAAATAATTATTCTTTATAAACTTAAATTGTAAAATTTATGTTACGATATTGATCACAAACTATTACTATATAATTGGTATTCATATTGATATTTTCTGTTAGTATTTTTCTCAATAAACATTTTGCACGGCCGTACCCGTTTATCGATATCTACTATTCCTACTATTTCCTGTACCTATAGGTTGTCTGAAAGAGATTGCTCTCTAGCAATAAGACCGCCTATATTGTACTTGAATATGTCTGTAAAACCAATTTCTGTAAATTTGTATCTATATACACTTTATTGCATATCTATCTATCAAACTAAGTATTTTTGATCTGTGTACATCCTACCAAATCAACCCATTGTAGGTATATTAATTGCGGAAATATATGTAAAAAAACAGAATCGAAGATAGCTTAGTAATTATCTGAATACATGCTATCATTTAAAATAAATTGCAATATTGAAACTCCCTAATGCGGCATGATACGCTATAACATAAAACTCTTTCTTACTACAAACTCCAGAAGCAATTACAAAGAAAAAAAACACTAGAAAGAAATGGATCCTTCCCTTTTAAAAACAGCAACGAATTTCCCGTTCCAACCCTCAAAAATGAATTTCACGCCTTTCTCGCGACGTCAAGTTAATTTTTCGGCACGTCCTAATTTCCTGAACGCAAAAATTAAAGATGGCCGTATTTATACTAATTTCCGTACGCGGTGCCGGCGCGGCGCCCTCAGCTGTGTATTTGCATTTTGATCGAACTGGAGGTTTCTTTAGCCTCGATCATCGAGTGATATATCACTAACGTGCATTGGTTAGGGTGGGCGGCAAGGATACGATCGACTGAACACATTCAGGCATTTGTCAGCTTATGTCAACCTCCGTTAAAGTAATACCCACTCATATGATGAGTAGGATGGTTGCGGTAAGAAAAACAATGATTCATGTAGTTCGTCAGTTAGGTTTTTGAATTCCGAGCAAAACGTTCTTTTTGCTTTAACTATAAAATAAAAAATATGATGGCTTAGGTCATTAGAAATCAGTAGTGCACGTCTAAAATTCGTAACAACAGAGCGAATAGGTCACGTCGCGCTTAAATTTTAAAGCAATGTATCTGAGCAAATGTTTGTTTACATAATAATGATTGAAATTTTCTGTGTGATCCAACTCTGAGATTACCAAAAATATAAAGAAACTTACTTATTCTTTTATCATGTAAGTAAAAATTAACTAAAGTACGTTGTGATTTCAGCAATTCGATACTGCTTTTACGAATTAGCGACACACAAATTTGAAATTTTATGCGCTATATCTAAATCAATTTTTTTGATTTGTGGATTGTATATTGAAAATCTAACGGACGTTTTTCAATAATTTCCATTGATTCCTTGCTTCTTTTCGTAATATCTTGATGTTATATAGCCTAAAGCCTTCATTGATATACAACCTGTAACGGAAAGGGGGTAACAATGTAAAGTAGGTGGATACTATACCTTGTATAGATTCTATATATGAAATCCCGAGTTAAAATAAACACTTTATTGTTTTTATGAAATAAAAAATGATTAACTATAATGACTGACTAAAACGTAAACAAACGCATCACAACACTATTGAGGTCAGCGACTCCAAATCACGTTATCACTTCACGACAATCACTGCGATCCTGAATTTCTCCACCTCCTTCCTCGACATGCGCGCCTAGTACTTTCTTAGAAGATGCGCGAACATTATGCAACATTTGTGGTGTCACTGTACAGAACGCGGCCTTGATGCTTTCTATCATCTCTTCCCTTGACGAGCATGCTACAGCGTACACCTTCCTTTTAAATTAGTCCCACAAGAAGAAGTCCAACGGAGTGAGGTCTGGTGACCGAGCTGGCCATGTGATACGACCTCCTCGCCCAATCCACAGATGGAAACGAGCGTTTTGATGGTTTCGTAAATCTCTTTCTCTAGCTCTCGGTCGGCCATCACGCTGCCGTCGGTTGCTCCGACACAGAGAATCATCTCGAATATTCTTGATTGCTCAAAGACATCACGAAATATCACTAGGCTATCCGTAGTAAGTAGGTAATCTAGAAAGGCAAAAACACAAGATGTTGTCACGGCGACGACAACTCAATGACTTAACTGAATTGTCAAAATGAGAAACGCTAAACCAACAAATTTCAGATGTGATTCAGTAAACACTAAAAGATGAACCACCATTGTGATATTTAAATTAATAGCATAATAGGTAGGTACATCCAAGTCTTTCGACGATTCCAACAATACTGTGATAGTGTTGTGCAAGCGTGACTTAGTCAAAATTTTGACTTGTATTTGACTGATATTTAAAAAAAAAATATTGAATCAATAAATGCGTGTACACAGCTACAAATGGTCCCATACAGTTTGTAACCGTTAACTGCTTTGGTATTTTTGATATTGTTATACCCTTTCCGTTACACGTTGTATAGACTATCCAACACAAAAATATTTCTTTAATTCAAACAGTTCCTGAGATTTTGAAGATTTATTAATAACTAGCTTTCCGCCCGCGGCTTCGCCCGCGTGGAGTTCGGTTATATTGCGGTATAAAGCACAACTATAATAAGACTTCTCATTTCCACGGAAAAATCTAAGAAGCTAAAGCTAGGAACTTATTACCATTTAACATCAGGTGTGAAGAGATCAATCTTGAAGTGCAATAAAAAATATTTATATGATAACGCTGGATACGATTAGTTGTTAAACAAAAACTGAATGGTACACTATATTATATAAGTAGATGTAAAAAAACCGTTTAGACGATAAAACAAATTGTACATCATCCCTCGGGAATTCCTCATTTTCGGGGATTCATTATATAATTTAGCTTCTAAATTTACATGTTTATATTCATTTGCAATATTTTACCTTGTTTTAAACGACACACAGCGCCATCTCCAAGCCGGATGGCTTGGAGATGGCGCTTGATGGATATCAAGCAAACTATATTTTTGTTTTCCCTCGGGAATATATTTTTTTCCGGGATAAAAAGTGCCCTATTATTTAATCCGGACTTTTAAATTTACGCCTGCAAAATTTCAAAGTAATCTGTTAAGTAGTTACGGCGTGAAAGCGGAACAAACAAACAAACTCACTTTCCGATTTATAATATTAAGGTTGTCTGGAAGAGATCGCTTTCTAGCGATAAGACCGCCTAAATTGTACTATAACCAATCTGTAAAACCTATTTCTGTAAAGTTTTGTGCAATAAAGTATATCTATCTATCTATCTATCTATATTAGTAAGGATGGCGAAATACATAGGTATGTTCTTGTTTTGTACAACAGCGCGAGATTCGCGCTCGCAGACAACCACTTAAGAGAGGTTTTGCGAAGCTTTATGTTAAAAAAAGTGTTGTTTGTTTAATTATAATACTTTTAGCGTTAGATTGCGGTAGGTTCAAGCAACCAACATAAGTATATACAAACTTTTCAGCTTTAAAATATTAGAACAGATTACCGAGCCATCAACTCTATTTCTAGCAACCGCTAAGCTTAGCTTTTGTTCTAGGCGTGAGTCAGTGGGCCAGCTGCCACGGTCTGCCAGCATCGATTCTATGGTGGAAGCAGCCATCTGTGCCCGCCACTCGGAGCCAAGTCAGCCGACTACCCTCCAGCTACCGACCAGATCGGATCGGGCGTTCAGCCTCGCGTCTCCCGCGGTCGGGCGACGAGCCAAGTCGCAGAGAGGATTAGCTGGTAAGTAGAAGTTGTAGGTACGGAAATGAAATGATGAGTGGAAGTGGCATTTCTTATTGGGTCCAATGTCTACATTGCAGCAGTTTTTATCTTCTCGGTAGATATAGGTTCCGAACCGGAAGTAGAATCACTTTGCATTGTATTCAATGACGATTCAAAAGTGGTATATGTAACCTACTTGAATAAAGAAATATTTGAGTTTGAGTTTTATCCGTTAAGTTGGTTTCCCATGTCTCTTTTCAAGTACATCATCCTGCAACCATGTTTCAGTGAACAATAATATGTCGTAATTAGTATTAAGAATGCTATTGTATAAATTCAGACATTTGGTTCTCAGACCACGCACATTTTGATAGTATAATTGCATTTCAGATAAATTATTACTAGTTGAGTGATTATTAGCCATACCTACAACATAAAAAGATACCAAATATTAAAGCCATATGATTTACGAAAGAGTTAAGGTCTGTTATGCAGCGCAGTTCGCTGTTTGACCACAGTTGTTTAAGTGCAATGTTCTCGTCTGTGGCAGTACAAGGTGCTTTTTTCTTTTCTGTCATTAATTTATGATCGATAGTTTGAGATATAACGTCATGCAATTTATAGTGTCTATAAAAATTTGTTATTTTTTTCAATGTGAATCTTTCATTATTTCGATTTTTGCTTACATTGGGGCTTAATATATTGACTCCAAAATTATGTATATAGGCGAGGCTTGACAAATACACATTACAATAAGTTACAAAAATCATAAAACACGGATTACCTATTTTAAAGAGTTTAAAAAATCCAACGATGTCACAAGCTTAGCGTCAGCTTTATCATTCTTGCGGAGGTAAATTTTCCCATACTTCACCCAGCAGTACGCAAAGTTTTTATCATTTTTAACCTTTCTTGCGGCGGCAAAAATTTGTTTGGTTTCAGGGTCCAGGTGCTCAGATAAGTAGATCTGTTGAGCTTCTCCTGCCATACCAAGATGTTTGGTGTTAAGCCTGTTACCTTTGTGCTCTTTATTAAAGTGATGAGCGGCTGAGATCAAACGATCGCGAAGCATTGGGGAATTCAAAGTCACGACAATATTGCGTGGACGTTTGGAGGTTGGGTTCATCTTCGCGACGCGCCGGCAAGCGTGAATATCTGAATTGGAGATAGGAAACTTAATTGTGTTGCAAAGAGTTTTAAACATTTCCAGCACGTTTTCATTTTGTTTATCTGGTACAGACTGTATTTCTACGTTTCGGGCACGTGATAGCTTCTCGGTTGCTGATAAGCGGTTTTTTATTTGGTGTATTACTTCTTTATGTTGTGTTAATTCCGATTGAAGCGTATTAATGAGCGAGTCTTTCTCTGCCAGGCGACTTTTTAATTCATTTACTTCTTCAATAATAAATTCAGTTGTTTTGTTAAATTCTTCCTTAAGTTCATTTGCGACTTTAGTCAGCTCTAAGTTAAACATGCTCTTAAGTTGTTGAAATATATCATTATGCAACTTTTTCATCGTGTTTGAGCTTGGAGATAATTTTTCATCGAGGAGATCGCTAATTTTTTCAATTGTGAGGACATTTTGCATTTTCTGTTTGGAAGCACAAGGCGACAAAATTCCAGGCGACTCTTTGCCACCACGTTTTCTACGAGAAACGTTGGTGCAAGAGGGGCATTTCAGCGTCGAAAGCTGATCAGGGTCTAATTCATTAGACTTCTTATTTACTCCAAGGCTCAAGCATTCCAAGCAGTATCGGGACTCGCATGTGTTACATTTAAGAGAATTTAAATCGTCCAATTGTCCCCTACATCCAACGCAATTCATGTTTTAGATTCTGTAGAAATAACTTGTCATAAGTAGCAGCACTGTACCTTCTGGTCGTCTCGAATCTTTGCCCTTTAGTTTGCGCGACGCAGTGACTCACTCGACACGAACCCCACTACGCGATTATAACCCGACCGCACTGCACAGAACCGTGAGAATGGCTTGCTTCTTCGAAGTCGACGTAAGCCGGTCACAATATGGACGACGGTGCAAATCACTTCAAACACAATGTAATTGCTTGATTCAACAACTTCACGCCGCGATGTCACGTAAAAATTTATTTAAATTTATGGTATCAAGCTGCTGTGTAAAGTATACAGTTATTTTACTAACGAAAACTAACGTAATTCTGACTTTTGAACAATTATCACACAGAGCGATGCAAAATCCTGCTGTTTACAATGTCGTCAAAGACTAGACTCTATCTATATATATTGTTATCTATCATTGTTTTGATTTAGTTTTAATTTAGACCATTTTGACCAAAAATATGTGAAGGACAGTGCTGGTAAAATAGATAATGAAACTCTAAAAGAACATAAATTATTGATACTTACATTAAAATGACGCAAATTACATAATAACCTAAGCCTAATTTAAACTAATGGCGAATCAATGATAGAAAAAAAGGACAAAACCAAAGGCAAATAATAAATAGAGCCCATTAGTGATATTTGTATCTATCTTGGAAATCTTTTGTACCGATGCTAATAACAAAACAAATATTTATATTTTTTTCATAACATTTCCTAACATCCAAAAACAATGTATGCAGTTTAAACTGTGGAAGCAAACTTTCATCACATTCTGTAAAATGCAAAATACATTTTCGAATAGGACTTTGCTATGTAAATCTTAAAATTGTGAAAGGAAGTATCATGTTACATATTAATTGGATAATGTTGTCGGTCAGCTAATGTACGGATTTTTGTTTACTCTTTCACGCTAAAACTACCCACATGGGTTTGACTGAAATTTGGTAGAAAGATTTATGCGACACTAAATTAACATTACTACTACTACTATATACTTTTCACCCCGAAATAACTCGAACGAAGTGCCGGGCAACATCTAGTAGTAAATAAATAGAAAGAAAGAAAGACATATGTGACATGACATGGCATTTATTACTTAGTTTTCTGAGAACGGCAACTTATTAAATAAAATAATGTCACTAAAAAGGTAAATACAGCATTTGTCGAGGTATCGGAGTGACACCCCGTCGCTAGTCTTCAATATATGCCTGTCAAAACACACAGCGACAGTAAAAAGGCTCAAAAACTGAATTCCAACACACGTTTGTTCGACGTTACGTTACTCCGACAAATGATTATTTTTTATATATTACGTCTATTTTTATAGATGAAACTAGTCCACTTAGATCAGAACTAGTTAGGTTACACCGCAGTAAGGTCAGATTCAGTTTGGTTAGGTTAGGTTCGTTTAATATACATTTGTCGGAGTAGCGTAACGTCGAACAAACGTGTGTCGGAGTTCAGTTTTTAAGCCATCGGGCGGGGTGGGCTGCTTTCCCTAATACAACTTAGAATCAAGAAGTGCTAAAACAAAAACTTGCTTGTAAAAATACAGCTGTTCGTGTAAGAAAAGTAGATGTGTCCCGTTGAGCCGCAGTCCTCATTAACACCGGAGGGCCCTTGTACCGGCCCCGCTGCGGAAGCCTTTTAAAAGTTCGCCGACTCTGCGGTAGAATTTTATCGGTGTAATCATGTTACCTGCTTTGATTCGTCGGTTACAGAGGAAGTTAAAAGCTTCTTCAGTACAAGCTAGAATAATTAAAAAACCGGCTCAGTACGAGTTGGACTCTTGCAAGAAGGGCTCCGTTTTTTTACAGCAGGAAATGCATCGATGTACCACCCAAGGGAAGTGACGGCGTGTGTGGGACTGGGACCTGAAAAGGGTAGACTACTAACTAAAACCCCCCGAATGGACCTCATCGCCGTTGAGGTGATGCTATGGGAAACTCGGCTTAAGCACCGGCTTCGTACCATTGCCTAGAGTGTCGAGCATAAAAGGGCAAAAAAAAATTGTGAATATTTCAACTGTCTAGCTATTGCGGTTCTGGGGATAGTGCTGACAAACGGACAGACAAACAATGAAGTTTTAGTAGTAAGGTACCGTTTTAACCCTATGGGTACAGATCCTTAAAAAAGGTCAAGTTTAAGTCGGCTCGCGCACTGAGGCTATTTGGGTAAAAACTCGACCAAGAACTTAGTTAGTTTCCTAAATAAAAATAGGTTTGCCATCGCGTTTTTATTTTTGTAAAGGGACGATAAATTAACGGTTTTCGGATTTGTTCCTTCATTTGTACTGCAAAACCTTTTTTGGTTAATTAGTATGGGAAATGGCATATAACTTACTTGATAAATTATAAATAGGAATGATGTGATTTTTTATTCAAAAGACAGCAGTCAAAATGTTTTATTGTTAATATCTGCGTTTTTAAACATCCGAGCAGGCAATAAAGTATCTACTTATTCGTCAATTTTACTTTCGTTTTTAAAATAAAGATCAATCAATTACTATTATTTATTGTATGTAGTAATATTAACCTATGCTAAGTTTGGTCGGTCGTAGTAATAATTAACGACAATATAGTATTTTCATATTTTTTGTTCTTAATGAATACCTTAATTATTTCATGAAATAAAAACACACAGACCCAAAAGAGCAAATCCACAGGCAGAAGCAAGTTTGAAATAAAAGTCTAAATTGATAGACTTTTCCAGTCTCAATCCAGCCAGACTCTACGTAATCATTTTTGCATTTCAAACGGTAAGACATAGCTTGTTAACATTTCTCTACTCGTTCGAAAAATACTGACGCTTATACCCGTGCCGGTCTCCGAGACCAAATGCTTTAGCCCTAAATTATATTTGTTCTTGGATATAAAGAAAAAGGCAATTCAATAAAATATAATATAAATGATTTGGAAATGGGCTTACATTTTAAACATTACATACATTTACAAAATAATATCAAATTATCATCGAAAGTTTTTATTTTACATTTTAAAAATGTAGTCATTTATAAATTTAATTAAGTTAATTATTTTCTCATGTTAATGTTAATCTATCTTTTAATTCCAAACATTATCATATCACACTTACATAAAATACTTGCTACTTATGTACTTACAGTAAGAATTTTTTATAGTACTGAGTCATCGATGAGAAAGTGTAATCAATAATTAACCGTTAACATATTAAACTAGGTAGGTCGTCAATCATTTTAATGTAGAGCAAAACCGGGTTATGGTAGAGCACGGTAGTGCGACCGCCTAGGGCACCAGACATAAAGGGACGTCGAAATCGTTCTGTAACAGGGAAACCCCCAAACCAAAATATAAGATCAGGTACTAGACAAGAAACTGCATAAAATCGGCGTCGGTTATGTGTCGGTCTGTCAGACCAATGCTGCATTAAAAGAAGGTTAGAGGATCCCTTAACGGAGACGGGAAATTGAAATGATTGCGGTTGTAAATGCTGCGAAGCGAATTCTGAGACACAGTAGGATAATTTTCAGTGAGTGCGAAACAAGAACTGAAGCCTAATATAATAAAAAAAAGACAACATAGTATTCATTCCAAGCCTCAGTATTCATTACATAACTAGAAGCTCGGAAATCTTGTATTACAGACAACTGATAGATTTCATTTGGAACTTTTTAGAAATAGATTTTTCATATAATGTGATATCGGCTTCCTTAAACTTAAATAAAACCGTGTTTATCTTTTTACATTCGAAACAAAACATGTTTGTTTGCTAGGCTTAAAAATGTAAAGTTAACAATTTTAAATATTATTATTATTCCTTATTTTAAAAACTAGTACAGCTATATGCTAAAACCCGCAGTAATTTTTGTGTTTATATATTACAAAAAAAATGAGTATCCGTAAGTTTCCCCGTTCATTTTTCACTCTTACGATAATAATTTCTCCAGAATGTATGTGTCAGTAATTTTAAATGTTATTGTTTTATTTTGATCTATGTTTCCTTCATGCCATCGCCACAGTCATTTTACAACTGTCATCACTGATTTAAAAAATATTTGGATATTGATTTAACAAATACTGCTGATACATTTCATACTGTGGTGTTGCTTTACTGTGTGTATCTAAAGTGGAGTCTCGTCTCAGCAGAAACAAGAACCTAGAAATAAATATTTACAGGCAGAACAAACAGAAGACTTCAACTCCAAGACTGCAGTCTTAATAACTGTTATTATTTAGCGCTGATAAACAAAATAGTAACCCAGTTTGAATTTGAAGCCAGCAACAGCTTGTCTTCTTGGCAGAAAACCAACAGATACAACAAATTTCATATTCAAATTCAGTAATTGTATTTCGGCGAGAATTAGAAACATTTTCATCATTTTCTTGCAAAGAAATGTATAAGAAAAAATTAATAAGTTCCGAGCTACAACGTTAAAAACTAGAATTCCAGACACATTGAAAAATCAATTGTTTTGTGCCGACCTTATACAGCATCAGCAGAATTGGCATAGTAAGTAATGCTCCATACGTAACGCACGATTAGCTCATCAATACATCGGACCCCTATTGGACCCAAGTATTAGTATCTTGAATTATGAGAAGCGGGTTGGGTTTCGTGTTATTTGAGTGCTGTCTGTTGGGTACACTGTACGTCTTACTTCGGCAGAACCGAGAACTACTGGCCTCTTCTTTATTTATATCTTAACACTAAGGTTATCGTCGCCACTAACTATATATTCAACAGACCAAGATTGGCAGTTAGACCTTGGTCCCCGAGCACATAACACCTAGCTCGGTGGAAGTACTTACATTTTAGTAAAGAATATGCGTTCCTTACCTCCTGACCCTGACTAAGCTTAATATCAGCAGCTTTTGAAGAACGGAGACTTTCGACCTACGACATTACCTACAAGTCGACACAGTTTCTTGAGATACCAATGAGCCACTGTCATTTGAAGGGTTGAGTGATGCTCTTCAAGTAGTAATAACAATGCGGTCATTAGCAAATCACGTTGAACACTTGCAGTTCAATATTTGTTCTTATGCCAACGTGATTGTGTTCTTATACCTAATTGTATAGTCTTACTTGCTTTTCAGTGTACAAAAGTAGGTATGTAAAAACATTGTGTATCTATATATTTTGTAATTACTTATATCAATTATATACCGCAGAAAACTAACAAGTTTGTTTAATAACATTGTATAGTACAAGAAAATAATAAAAGCATATATTATCTTTTAACTTTTGTAGGTACAATGTTCAGTTAACAGCGCGACTAAAGTTTCACCAAGTATTGGTCATACGCCAAGTCAAGCATGAATGAAACTCCCAAAAAACAAGGGGATTGTGTGTAAGACGATATTTCAAAGTTATTATTAGACTAAAAGTTTCGCATTCCACAAGATGGAGCACTATATGGCGGGTATATGATCGCTCTTCTTAAAATTCGTAGTTTAGCTTGCACAATGTTGTTGAAGTCTGAATTCTTTATTAGATTTAATATTCTACGCTGCAAAATATAACAACAACGCTTGAACTTACTTTTGTTTGAATAAAACTAATAACTACGCCTTACTGTCTTCTAGTTCGTAAGGCGTCTATTATTTGTCTAAAGGGATTTAGGAAAAATATAGGTATGTAGGTAGCTTAAGACATTTATACTTAAATCTGACTGGAATTATTTAACCAAGTTGCCTCAAGTTCGAGACATTATTTATACACTTAAATTAAATTGGAGTGTCTGTTTTTAATATTGAAATAACCGCTTTGTACTACATACATAAGTATGAATATAAATAAACATAAATATGATTTTTTTTATCTGTTTTATCCCGCTAGTCTCTAAAATGGTTGGACCGATTTTTAAGGGACGCATTGGCAGGTTACTGAGAAAATAAGAAGTAACTTAGGGTTCTTTAGTGTTTGCAAAAATATTTTATTTTAGGAAAAATGAATCAAACTAAAGTCCACGCGAGCGAAGTCGCGGGCACAGCTAGTAGGTACTATCTAATTCTCAAAAAAAAAGAAAAACTTTCATGGTCGTAAAGCTGCATTTACCTGCATGTTCTTTTTTCGATTTGGTAATTTTTATTAGGACAAAATTAAAGTAGGTAGGCCAAACAAATAGAACATGAAGGAAGTATTGTAACTATTTCTTTTCTTCTTAATCCCCTCTTCTTCTTGTTTCTTCTAAAACTCTTTTTTTACTGAAGCAATATTAATTGACTTCCATCAAAAAACAGTAACGCGATTGTATATTGTTCGTTCAAAGGAATCTCGAAATATTATCTGCAATCAACGACACATGTAGCTTACAGTAGTTGTTGAATCAAGAAGAGAAACGGAAATGAACAATGTTGCAAACATATAAATATTTTGTTAGTATTGCCAACACAGCATGATTTTTACGGTCAAGATCTGATAACTAGAATTAAATATCTATACTTGCTTATTATAGGGGGAGGTCCCCCGGTTCGGACACTTAAGGAATAGTTGAAATAAATCGAAGACATTTTATTATGTAATATGTTTATTTATGTTATTCTTACTCTCAACTATATACTTAATCATCACAGGTATAAAATCATTTTCAAATGTAATTTGAAATGTACTTGTCAGTAATTAGAAACTAACACTATGAAAATAACACTCTGGAAAAGGTCCCCTTCATCCGGACGGTATTATTTTCGTTAATTATTTAACTTCAAACCTAATTTTCATCATTAGATAATATAACAAATGAAAGTTTAACAAAAAATATAGAAAATTTTAATCAACTTTGGCAATGACCAGTAACATTTTTTTTAAATCATAAAAGTTTTAATCGTACATCCTACAAAAATCACAAATGTAACTATCTGAGCTTTCAACATCAGCACACGCCTCATGAACCCATCCATTGCAAGCTTGACAGCGGATCCAATCTTCTTCATTGACATCTTGGCAAATTAGACAAACTGTTGCATTTTCGGTCCAAAATGTTGATGACTTTGGTTTTGCAAGAACTGTTTTCTTTGGTGTTGGTGTTGGTTTCCTACTTTTTTTTATTTTTGTCTGGTCGTTAGTTTTCTTACGAAACTTGAAACTGTTTTATTTTATCCACAGTAGACTCAATCTTTAAAGCTTTATTTTCAACAATCGCATTTTTGTACGGGGAGGATCTTAAGACCTCACTTTTTTCAGCCTTGCGTCGACAATATCCGGCTCGTTTTGCTGCAGCGTTTGGAATAGGAGACAACTGAGGGATTGTGATAATGGCTTTGCTTGTCGACGGTTGTGAATCATAATTCTCCTTTTCATTGGAGTTGAAAGACTCTTGTATTCTCACATCTTGAAGTGCATCTTTATCTGAGTCAATACTAACATTCGCTTCAGTAACAGGTTGCTTGGTGTTGTCAGTCCCTGTAGGGGGTATTCCTACATCTTCGATTAGGGTTATTCATGTTGAATCTAAAACAATAAAACACAAAAATAAACTTACTGGAACAATAAAATCTATTGTTAAAACTATCCGGTTTAGGGGACGTTTGACGTGTCCGATCTTAGGAACCCTTAAATATGTCCAAGAAAAAATCTCACTACCATAATATGTTATTAGTTACAAAAATAAACACAAATAACGAGAGATTAGTAACATAACAATAATAATCAAGCGTAATAAGAATGAATTCGTACTAAGATTACTGTCTATGTACTCCTAAAAATTACTCGATACCAAAACATTACTTACCTCAAAATGTAAACCACGCTCCACGTTGAACGAGTCGGCACTGGTCGTTGGTCGACACCCCCCGCTTTCCACTTGCGTGTGGCTTACTAACCGTCACATAAGTAACAAATTGGCGCGCTTTTTTGAACCAGTACAGACTTTGTCCGGCTTTAGGACCTGTCCGTGGTTACGGGACTTCCCCCTATTATTGTGTCCCTTTTACCCAATAATTTACTTGTGCTTTTAAAGTGTTTATTTTTCGCTTAGGCTTCATTTAGTAGGCTTTTTTATATATGTCAGAGCATTGATTGTAACTAATATACCTAAATGATATCTAACCGTTTTGTCAATCCCGCTATTTCTCTTGTTGGTAACGCCTATGTTTTGTTGACTGCAAGCAAGATTCGCTGAGTAACTTAGTTCAGTTGGTAAGAGCAGCACGCGCGATACGTGAAGGTCGTTGAGGTTCAATTCCCGCACCGCAAGGGGAGATAAAAATTTTCTGTTTCTAATATTTGAAAAAAGTTTATTAATGGTTAGTTGCACCTAACTTAAGTTTAACGGTAACGGGCGATTCGACAGCCGTCAAAACTACCCTATATCTTAAACATTTAAAATAATTTAACGGGTCAACTGACAGTCAGCTCGTGACCACGGTTGGTGCAACCTAACCGAAACGTCGGGCAGTAAGTAGTTCGTATTAACTACTAAATAAAAATGGTGTCGCGTTTTGACCCGTTAAATCATTTTAAATGTTTAAAATGGAACGCGAAAGTCTTAAAATTTATACCCTATACCTTTTTATGCAATTTCATAAACGTAATCGCCTGTACTTAAGTGACCCCAAGACTAAAGGCATTGTGGAAGGCAGTACTTCTTGCACAATCTAGAATTGTTTGATAATTTCAACCTCTATTCTAACTTACAAATAACATCATATTAGTGCTAACTGAACACGAATTGACCGAGTGCGAGCGCCACTAAGTTCGCCGTAGTTTGAGCAAAGTTACCGCTCGGTAAACAGTACTAACCCAATGGAAGTTTGTGCTTGCCACGCTTGGCTTACATAAACAAACTACTTGATTTAACTACTAGTTATAGGAGAGCATCCGATTTTGTGGAGACTAGTAAAAAAATCATGGTCAGTTCGTTGTATTGGTTTTAATAACCTTAGCTGAATTAATAGTCCAAAACTATTAAATATTTGACGACCTCGGAGGCGCAGTGGCTAAGGTAGGCGGCCAAAGTTAACCTAACTTTTCTAAAATTAACTTGGGTCTGGGTGTGCTGGGATGACGATAGTTATTATCCGTCGTCTGGTGCTCATAGTACAAGGGAAAACCTTAGTTTGAGACCAAGTGATTGGTGTGATTGTCTGGCGGATTAATTAATAATAATTGCTAACCTAGTATCTGATTTTTACAATTTTTATAGTACTTTACATCGCACTAGCGGACTTGCGGTTAGCTCAGTTTGAAGCGCGATCCGTGAAGTTCATAGGTTCGAGCCCTGCGCCGCAAGGGGAGCTCAATCTTATTGTTTCTGAAAAATTATTCTGGTTCATAACCCATAATAACATCAGGATATTTTCAAGATCAGGATCTTTAAAACAAAAAGAAATTGTAAATTGAAATTCTCTTTACAAGTGGCGGAGCAATCAGTTAACATTTATATATTTTATGTTGTGCCGACCTACGACATGACCTACAAGTCGACACAAATACAGCGTCAGCAGAATGGGCGTAGTAAACAACGCTCCATACGTAATGCGTGACATCGATATCCTACATCGCGATATCAGAGTTTTCGTCGCCACTAAGTATATATACGACAAACCAAGATTGGTAGTTGGGCCTTGGTCCCCGAGCAGATAACACCTAGCTCAGCGGAAGTACTTCCACTTTTAGTAAAGAACATACGTTCCTTACAATGTAGTTAAACTTCCTCCTTTTTTGGAGTCGGTTAAAAGTCGTGAGTAACTTTAGATAACGATCAAGCATTTGACGGGTCATAAGCCTTAATTAACTACGCTGGATAATATTGGGTATTCTGTAAATATTTTCACTTTTGTAAGGGCACTTAAGCCCTTAGTAGTTAGGCAGTGCGGAGTGTACCCAATTAGTAGTGTAATCAAAGGCACTTGTGCGCATCGCACCCACTGTAATTATTTGATTACACAACATAAGCACTGGGTTGGGCTTATTTCCAGATTCCAGATGTTACTTCTATTATAGGCTTACTTCGACTGTTTATTTCAGTTAGGAAATGTGACGATTCCTCTAGAAGCGTAATTAGTTCCATATCTGCCGTATTGTACTATATACTTAATAGAAAATCAAGTTTTAGTACAAGCAAACCTACTTATATTATAAACGTGGATATTTGTAAGAATGTACATATTGGACAATATCACATACTTTGCTCTGATTCTGTGGTAAGCAGCCTAAGTACTTGTTTTACAGAAATCAGAAATAACGAAGATACCACAACAGCCAGACCTGAGGCAATATAGAAAAGTTCGTTTCCCAAATTGACCCGGTCGGGGATTGAACCTTAGAGATGGCGTGTCGCCAAAAAGTCGCATCTTGGCTATTGGCTTGGGTTCGTTAAAATATTGTAATTTATCGATGTCTTGATCTTTTAATGAGTTTGCAAGCTAAAATGACCCTACTGACCAAATGACCGATTGGCTGTTAATAAATCATACTCGTATTATCAGCCAATCAAACCAAAATATCGATTTTGTCAATTGTTAAGAACGCCATAAAATGTATTCGCGTGGCGCATCCCAAGTGCTATATCGTCTCGGGTCTGGGTGTTGTGGAATCTTCGTGGTTTCTAATTTTAACATAAGTGTTTTTTTTTCTTCTTTTTAGTCTTACCATAGAGTCAAATTAATATATGTATTTTGTTATGTTATCTAATAATGCAGGACGACCTCCGTAGCCGAGAGGCGAGCGGGCCGGACTTTGGCATAGCGCAATCTCTGAGATCCCGGGTCCGATCCCCGGTCGGGTCAATATGGGTAACGAACTTTTCTATATTGCCACCAGTCTGGGTATTAGCTACTTACCACAAAATAAGAGCAATGTATGTGATATTGACCAATATTTATTTAGTTATTAGTATCCCTACTAATTTATAAATGCTAAAGTAACTCTGTATGTCTGATACACTTTCCCGCTTAAACCTCTGAACCGATTTTGATGAAATTTGGTATAGATATACGTTGAACCTCAAAAACGGACATAGGCTACTTTTTGTTAGAAAATAAAGGGGGATAGTGGTATTACCACCATTGAAAGCTTATATGGGAATATGTTCATTTTTTCAGTTAGAGATATGAAATTTGGCACAAATATAGCTCGAAACTTGGATTAAAATATAGACTACATTTTGTTTCGAATATTAGAGGAGATAGGAGTATAACCAACCATGAAAGCATGTAGTCCACGCGAACGAAGTCGCGGGCACAGCTAGATTTATTTATTTACAGTCTAGCTGATCGCAATGTATGTTACGCCGGTCACGCTAAGTAAGTCTAGACTTGAGTTCAGGTTCGTCGCAACCAGTTTTACGTACAGTTAGACCATGGGCGATGAACACAATCTCTCTCCTAACTTGTTGGGGCACATTCGCATCGATGACTCGGTTACAGTAGCATTTCTGAACAAGTCTCGTCTTATGATGCATCTCTTGTATGCACCTGATTATTGGTAAGAAATAATATTAGGTTTTTGGACTTAGATATTACTTGTATTATGATTGCATTGAAGTCAATATTCGTGAAACTAAATAGACATGGAAAGTACTGAACCCTTCACACATAATGTATGTGTGAAACGATTAGTACTTTCTTTACTGACTCATTAGGAGAGAGGGCGCATGGATACTAAGACCATCGAATTACAAATACAAAAAAATGGCCAAGTTTGAAAGTATTTATTTTTTTCTATCATCTTTAAAAGATTTGAGATTAAAGAACGAGAAAGTCGGTGATTCTCCTTTTTCACTTTTGTAAGTTTTACTTTTTTTAGAAATTTATCACACAAAAATGATTTGTCAAAGTTCAGTGTTATGTCTGAGATACTCATAACCTCTACTTGATCATATTCTGTATTCTTATATTATTCTCTTCTGTTGTTCTTCTGCTTTTCGAACATCGCAAAATGCAAATTGCACTCTTAATAACCAAACCTACATAGCTCATTGTGAATTTCGAAAACTAGTTATTTAAAAGTTGGAGCTAAGAGGTTTTGAGCATAGATTATACATAATAAAAAGTTTTGAGTACACCATATTAGAACATCTTTGAAGTCGTCAAAATTACCAAGCGCAAAACCGAAAGTAAAAAACGTAAGTATTGCTAGAATTTTCTAGCAATACTTACGTCCCTACTTTACTTACTACCCTTCAATATAAGTGCGAAATAAAATATTTGTAAAATAAATTAACCACATGTTAACTCGCCCCATTGTTTCAAAACTTGGTTGTAACACTACCACGGGTCTTGATATTAAAATTATGCCACCCCCGCCACATGTCACGATGAATGACATGCTCCACTGAGCCTCCCCCCTCATTTTAATATTTAATTTAACTGACAGATAGGCTGAAGATAGAATGGATAAAGAGCGAAAATGGCGCGCAAGTACAAGGCACCACTAAAAAACATGACATGATATTTGTTCTTAAAAGTGATAGATAATACTATTCTTTTGTGGATTAAACTTTGTATGTTGAAAGTATGACGTCTGATGTCCACGTATTACCTGCCAGTGTCGGTTGGGAGCTTTGTACTCGAAGTCATCGACGAATAATATAGATCGATGAAAATGTGATAAAGTCTTTATTGCTGTATGACTTGTATTGTATCTGGCTGGTTTTGGTATAATTAAAAGTTTAAATTGAAAATTTCTGTAAAATTTTCGTTGTAGACTCAAAAGCACGCTACGTTTACCGTAGTTAGATATTCTATGCCGATGAAAGAAGGGTGGTACACAGTCAGAATAATATAGTTTGTGATTAAGAGAGGTAGGGCATAGCGATTTATCGCATCATAAGGGTGACAAGTCCAGTAACAGCTCTATTAGCTATATTATATCAGGTGAGAAGAGGTCAATCTTGAAAAAAATGTATATATGTCATATACACATTTCTTTTGTATTGCTCTTTTCTCTTTTCTTATTAATTTAGAAACATTACGTTAGAAACAATGTTTATCACTACACCGTTTAAATCAAGTCCCATCCTGTTGCCTATCCTTATCTTTGATCTTTGAATCTCTGCATCGGGATTTGATACGGTTAAGTAAATCGAGTGATTCAAGTGGAAGGTTCATATGTATAATACATACATACATACATATTAAAGCACAGAAAAGCCGCAAATTTTAGATTGCACTAGTGTAGAACCGGAGTGGTTTGCTAGCAGTCAATAAATGGCTTAATATAACCGTTTTCTGAGGATACATGAAATATAAGGATGTGGACAGATCCTTACTCGCCTATTATCGCAATTAATACTACAGCTAAAGTTCGGAGGACATCGTTCCGCTGGCACAAACTATTTTCAACCTTAGTGCATTAGATCCAAAAGCTAAACTTCACCAGCATTACAGCCTTGTTGCTAATCTTACCCGTAATGGATCAATATCTCATTATAATTGGGCTTAAGGAAGTGCTTTCACACTGTACCGCAAATGGTTTCTGAGAGGATTTTTAACAGAATATTGTGTTGTCGGACTTTCAAAATAGGAAGATAACAATATAATATAATGTAGGTTTGTATCTACTTTATATTATATTGTTGTTATACATTATATTATATTATGTTTGGTTGTTGTTGTTAAATTGTTTTAATAATCAGGTTGATAAGTAAAATGTGACGTCATAGATTTCTATCTTAAAAAAAATTCATGGAATTATTGTGTTTTGACAAGTACCCAGTCAACATCTCTCATGCGTTTGGTGCCTCCTGCATGAGGCCTCTTAAAACAAGATCATAGTATATGTTAAAGATATCTTTCAAACATACATTTAGTAAACCAGCAGTTTCATGCAAAACATGTTTCTTCTCTTCTTCCCCATTCATTCTATACAGAATTTTATTTGTTGAATTAATTTACTTTGTTTATCCACATGTTTTCTACATGCACATAATATATGCATCGTTACCTAAGTATGACTGGGAATATTATATATTTTTAAAATATCTATCGCTTTTAGTTTATTTCTATTTGTTATAATTTATTTTTTATTATTTTATGATTAGCTGTTAATATTACTTTTTTATTATTACCGCACCTTATACAAACTATCTGAGAGAAACTAGCATTAATCTGTTAATATTTTTGTGTGATAACGTTTGTTTAATAATTTGTAATACATAGTCACTTTTTTATCGTTACCGCACCCATTAACTATCTGCATGAACCACGGATTTACTAGTAAAGAATGCTCCTAGCGTTAAGTGCAATTTTGTACTTTTTTGTGCAGTGAATTCCATAAACAAATAATGAATATACTTTGATAAGTTATTGGATAAATACGTATACATATCCTCTATCGAATAATGCATAATAATTACTATGCTAACGTTACGCAAACATTGATATCCATATTTCGTATCCTCCTAATATTAATGGCTTCTTATCATCTGTTTCCGTTTGTTGATTCTCATCTGTCATCCCAGCCCTTACTTCCGAAGCTAATTAATGCAAAATGGTTGCTTGTTGCTTACGTATTCTAAGCGATGTTAAGCAGAAGCTGCTTAGAGGCAGTAACATTAAATACGAGTAATGCAAAACTGAACATTATGCTTAAGTCTTTGAGTATATTTTTAATTGACTGCACTAATACTTTTCTTACCCCTGCCGTGGGAATGACAGCGGAATATATGGGACTCCCCCGCTCTGTAGGAGCGAGGAATAGCCTAACTAAAACCCCACCCACCTTCTCATCGCCTAGTGACAGCGCTATGGGAAACTGGAGACCCATAACAGCTACAGCGTCGTCGGCAAAAATGCTGCCCCTTAGCGGAGACCTCCGCTTCCCTAGTTAAGGTGATAAGTAGTCGCATTTATCATAGCCACTTGTGGAGGAAAAAATAATACCAGAACAACAATATGTACCTATGTATGTAGTATGTACATATTTTACTTCTTACTTCTTGTACTTAATTAAAATAATGCTATAAAGATATATATACAAGTAAGAGAGAGAAAGAGAGAAAGAGAGAGAGATTAGTAACTGCAATCACTCTAATCCTACTTACTATTAATCGTAAAAGTTTGTTTGTATAGATGTTTGTTGCTCTTTACCAAAAAAATGCTATTTACCTTACATGTTATTTGGTAACCAAACAAATTTATCTAATTTTTTTTTCACTAACGTAAATGAAGTTGCAAGCAACAACTAGTGTGTTATAAACTATTTATATTCAGTTCGAATAACAACTCCAAAATATATAGATAATTTTTTGGAGTAGTTACTCCAACGATAACAACCATGAGCAAAAATTAATGATTTAAAATTTTCTAGTCTTACTGCGTTGTAGAGTAATAAATTGTCAATCAATAATACGTGCTTAATATCTTCTCGGCATTTTACTTAAGGGCCACCCGTACGATTCCAGTGTCCGCATTTTAATGTTATTTTTGTAACTTCACTTTTATTGTGGAATATACATTTTATTATTCTATTACGTATTGTTTTCGGCTTTATCACTGCACGATTCGTTTCCCAGCAATGGATTCATTCAAACAGAGACACCATTACCAGTGTCATTACGTCCATTCACAATAAAACGAGCGAAATGCGACGCCCACATAAAAATGCATATTATTAGGAATCCGTGCCAATATAGAGCCTTAGAGCTTTTAAGGCTACGCGTACTCCCCTTCTCGCTCGCACACGTTCTGGTAATTAGTATAGCTGTCTCTTTCAGCCCACGCGCACGCCAACTAGCGGCTGTCAGTGGAAGCCAGTGACAGCTGCGTTTGCGCATGTTCTTTGTATTGTATTGTAACTCGTATCATTACTACCACGTTTATCAATTGGAATCCTTACCTGCGATTATTTTGTATATCGCAAGCATTAATGTGTGAATTAAAATGACAAATCTAATGCAAGTGTGTGAGAAAAAAGTGTGTGTTTGTGTTAGTAAATGAATGTTCGTGGCATTGTTGACATACAGGGATTGTTGTCTTGGAGTCCGAAGAACAGTATAAAAATAAAGCTGAAACGTAAGTATCTCATTTAATTTTGTGATTGAGACAGGAATAGAGGTTGCCCTCTGTGGGATAATCCCTATTCACTTCGGGTTTCCATTTGGAAAAATCGTTTGTACCAATCCTTTGAGTAAGCGACTTGAGTAGGTGTATTTCGGCAAGTACCGCTTCGTTCAAATTCTTTCGTTCCCTTTGAGGGGCTTACTTATTTGATTTCGAATGTTTAGGAGGATAATTAAAATAATTTACTCTCTTCAGTTGTTAGTTATTCAATCTCGTAGGTATTTGCCAGAAAATTTAAAAAATATGAAATATATGTATATTTTCAATTTTTAACAACTAATAATTAGTTTTACTATCTAAGCAGACAAAACGTTGATTTAAATTAAAATAAGTGATATTTTAATGGAAATTAATAAATAGGAGAAGACAATTCAAAACTACTGTTATTTTTGTCAACTTCATTTAAATATCATTCACGTCACGTCTAAAGTTAAGTTTTGAGAACATTTTAATTCATTCTAGACCCGACCTGCAAATAGTTCTAGTAGTGCCACCGTTATGAATGAATTAAAGGATTCACTTTGTTCCTTATGTTATTCATTTTATCAAAATTGTGTCCACAAATCTTGTCTCTTCTACTTTCCCACCCAGTTCACCTTAGACACGGACTTACACCTTATTAACCAGTTTCTTGACCGCATATTTGCAAGTGTTAAGTCGCCATTAAATACTCAATGTTTCAACCTTTTTTACCTTATTTACATTAAAGAGAGCGGTAACTCATTTCATTTGAGGCACTACCACCAAACAAACTTAAAGGGCCATAAAATCTCATTCATTTCAATTTAGTGTAACACTTTTGAACCATTAACCTTATGAATGAAGTTTGGTAAGGGTGTTTCGTTCATTATGAACCTTGTCAAATTCAATTTCGAGCGTAATCATGAAGCAAGTGACACATGGCCCTCCATAGCTAAGAATTGTTATCCGAATCGATTATACCGTCGTTACTAATTTACAGTCATTTAAAAATCCTTCGTAATTGTATCACTCTATTATCTTAATCACCCCACTCAATAAAAGTTATAGCTTTCATATCCAAAACCACTTCTTTCCACACCACTTAATTTTACTCATCATTCGTCAATTGTTTTGATAACCTTAACACAATCCTCACATTGTTTTGACGATTACATTGCTTCGATTGTTTAAATAACTAAGGAGACGTTTAAAAATATCGACTTCCCTTGAAATGTAGGACAACGATTGACATAACTCTATTTTATGAAAAGTTATACTGAAATATATAAGTATACAATCACTCGCCGGTGATTGTGACCAGTATCTCATAAAGGCATCCTTTAAGAGAGATGGGGCATAGCGATTTATCGCTTGAGCAAGAGTAGTCCGGCTGATGAAATATGTACCTTCACCTTACAGAAGACCGCAGCCGAATCACAATCACTTCGGTGTTGTTGTGGTCCTGTGTGTGAATAAGGTTTCCAGAGATCCTGGAGGGGTGCTACATTAGTATTAGGGGTAAAGTCTTCAAGGTAAGGGCGACAAGTCCAGTACCAGCTTTATTATGCTGTACTTGTCACCCTTAAGCTAGGACCTTATTACCACGTATTAGGTGGGATGAGGTCAATTCAAGTGCAATAAAAAAGGTAGTAGTAATTTGATTAAAACAAACATGATTTCCTTAACCTGTGTACACTTTAGTGTATTGATCAGTTGACCAAGCATTCGCAATATATACCAATTTCTTTCTAACGATTATACGAATGTCGGTACAGTTTGATTGGCTAATAGTATTTTCAGCCAATCAGTAGTCTCTAAATTGAACTTTGTCGATTTTGTCATTTTGAAAAGAGGACGATAAAAAAGATCTTGGCGCAATTTAAGCCGTAGGCAACCTGAACTAAAAAAAATACATTCCAAATTAAGTGTTAAAGAACGAAGGTAAATACTCACTACGTAAACCGACGAGATGACTCAAACAGAAGTACCAATTAAGTTTTTACTTCGACGGAAGGAAGGAAACAAGTAATCGTGAGAAAAAAATACAATACGCACAGCTTTTTACCTACAGGTGTATCGGATAATTGTTGTCAAATAAAAGATAATTGAAAACGTGTGTGTTCAGGGCTATCTTAATAAAAGTAGTATACATACTCCAGCGTTTTTAATTTATTTTGAACCATGTTTTATTATTTATTTTTTATTTATTTAAGAAGGTACATCAACGGTTATCATATTGAGCAAATAATTTACTATTACATTATCTTTTTATATCTATAGGTATCTACATGTAAATAAAATTGTAGTGCCTGTTTGTAATATTAAAATAACCGCTGTTTACTACATGTACCTATATGAATATACAAACGGTATGTATAGCAAAATATATTTTTTACAAGTTTTATCTGTCTGTCTGTTTATTCCAGCTAATTCCGATTTTTACGAGACTTTTACTGGTAGGTAGCTAATATAATAGGGAGCGACTTAGGCTACTTTTATTTTAGAAAAATAATTTAATTCAGAAAAAAAATGGAAATCCTGTAGTCCACGCGAACGAAGTCTTGGGCACAGCTTGACTAAAATATAAGCATATATAAGCAGGGCCGGCGTTAGGGTGGCGCGCGGTTGGGCAACAGCCCAGGGCGCTCGGGCTTGAACGGGCGCTAGAAAGCTACCCTGAGGTACCCAGATGTATTCCCCTAAATCGATGTATTGGTATACGCTTTTACAGGGGTGCTGGTGGAAATTCGTCCAGGGCGCCAGTAACGCTAAAACCGGCACTGTATATAAGCTATAATAAAATACAAAACATACAAAAACTAAATAATAAAACAAAAAGGAAACTAACCATTTGTGTTACAAAAATGTACGGCAACTTTTTTGCGAATGTTTTGTCTGCGATTCTATTCAAAAATACCAAAATTCCTCAGACTACCAAACAATGGTAAGTAGGTTTTACACATTCATTAATTTTTATTTCCGCTTAAAAAAATGCATTTTATAATTGATTCCGACGCTAATTAACGTAATTGGTTAAGTATAATGCGCTCGTTACATTAACCGATAAACTACTTGACGTCATTTATTTAATAAACGTAATACAATACAAACGCTTTACGTAATATCAAAGTAAATACTTTCCTCAGTTATCATCAGTTTTAATGGTTCGGTCAGTTTGGAGCTCATTACAATTAACCTAAATCCCATGTACCTACTATCAGTACTTAGAAAACAATTACGATAGGATTTCGTTATGGAACTTCATTTGATTCAGAATATAAGACATTCGCGATCAATTGTACACATTAATAACCACAGTATTTTACTAGTGTAGCTCTTTCATTTGATACCCATATTGATAGAGTTGTGGAAAAATATGTAATCCCCCATTTTGTACCAGCGGCCATCTTAGATTTACAATGTTATTGATTTTATTGTATTGCATTGTCATCGAAATTAAATGTGTCTACCAAATTTCAGATCAATCTGACGACAGGAAGGTACTTAAATTTCAATTTGTACACAAATAAAAAAATTAGACCCAAATAAATAAATACAGTACGGGTCGAGCAAAATACAACCGCTAAAAAATAAGTCAACTGGTTTACTAAAAATGTATTATTATTTATAGTTAACACGAACTAAGTCAGACTGTGACCACGGTGGTGCAACCTAACCGAAACGTCGGGCAGCAAGTAGTTTGTATTAACTACTAAAAATTTTATCGCAATTTGGTCCGTTTACTTGTTTAATTTCATTTGTACAAAAATCCTTACTAATATTATAAATGAGAAAGTAACTCTGTCTGTCTGTCTGTCTGTCCGTTATGCTTTCCTGCTTAAACCTCTCAACCGATTTTGATGAAATTTGGTATAGGTATACGTTGAATCTCAAGAACGGACATAGGCTACTTTTTATTAGAAAATAAGGTGTGGAGGGGGGTAATAAATACCACCTTTGAAAGTATAAATGGAAAAATGTTTATTTTTGAAGTTAGAGATATGAAATTTGGCACAAATATAGCTCGAAACTTGGATAAAAATATATACTACTTTTTGTTTCGAATATTAGGGGAGAAAGGGGTAAAACCGACCATGAAAGTATGTAGTCCACGCGAACGAAGTCGCGGGCACAGCTAGCACCACATATATTTGATGTGTTACAACATCAAAACTATTACTTGTGCAAATTCAGAAGTCTTGTATTTAAGTTGGAAACATTTTGCGCGTTTCGTATTTTCAACGACTTCTTCACTAGACAGCTGTATATTATATTTTATACGCACATTTATTTTAAAACGTAGCGTTTCAAGTGACACTGCGCTCGCAAGAGTCTCTCCGTACCCCGACAGGGTTATATTTTACTTTAAATTCAACACTTTGCTCCGGGAAGTTCAGGAATTTTATTTCCTCGCTTCAAGGTAGCTTTTCTAAATATAAACTTAAAAATTTTACTGCGGAGGGCATCTCACGCTAAGTTTCCAAACCAAGCAATACTTAATAATAATTGAATACGACAATACCAAAACGAAAAGGGTAAAATAATACTTTATTTTTCTTAAACAAAGGTTTAATTATATGCTATTTTAACAGAATTGGTCATGTTGGTCATTGCATTTCATAAACTAATTATTCGTAAAGTTACATCCATTTATGTATATAGGTAAATAAATATATTATTAAAAATTTTATATTTATACATTTATTAATATTATTAGTAGGAGTTTAATTTCATACTGGGGATCCGACGCGGCTTCGTGCGGGTACTATCTTGGTGAATTTCCAGAGTTTTTTTCTTGCATACCTGAATCTGACAATCCGCACATTTAGTGTGCTCGTACTAATACATATGTTTCAACCATACTTTTTAATTGATAATAATATTCATTGGGACTTTATAAGCTATCTTTACATTAAATACTAGTGGACCCAACAGACTTCGTCGTCCTGTCAAAAAGATTTGGAATGAATCTTGACTCTAAATTTTAGTTAGAAAACGTTTGTACCTACTGGAAAAACAAAAGGCTGCCTTTTGAGTTTTCCAGGCAATTATTCGAGTTTTTCTTTTTAAGCCATGCTTGGATTTTAATGAACATTTAAAAAAAAATGTCTAAATTGGTCCAAGCGTTGTTGAGTTATGCGCTTACCAACACGTTTTGCGATAATTTTCACTTATGGATTAACAAGATCGCATCCATTTTTTCTTATAAAGAGATCACATTTAGCGTTAAGACCGTCTAAATTTCAGTCTTCTCGTAATTTATCTTTAAAACCAATCCTTGGCAGTTATTGATGCAATAAATAAAATGTATCACTAATTATGTCTATTATACACATGTACGAGTATATACTACTCATACGGTACACTGGAAACACCAATTATGAAATAGGTAATCCTTAGGTAGCTGTAAAGATTTGTTTTTAAGATAAACTACAAACAATGAAACCTCGAACAGTGTTTGCTATTGTTTTGTTTAGCCTTTGCAAATACAATATGTCGTATCTTCGAATAACGTGAATCATTCCCAAATTTTCCATGAATTATCCTCACAATGCTTTGTCCCGTTTTAGTATTATGACTGTTGATAATCGAGATACAAAATTTGAAAGGTAAACATTTTACGGAACTTGTAATGTCGTTATTTCTAACTAAGATTCGCCACTTGAGTAAATTTTATCAGGTTCTTTTAAATCGAGCATCAAAAAATACTAATATAAGCTAACCTAAATAGTAGATTGAGAACAAATTCTAAGTGAGCCACTTGTATTGGGTGACTTGTGGCTCTGTCAGTGCCTGCGAAATTAATTCTCATATCGAGGTCTGAACGAATGTCAAGATCGATAAAATTTGTTGAGTCAGCCAATCAGTAGGCTGAGAATACAGGTGTGTAGTGATATCATCATGCATATACTCGTATAATCATGCTATCAGTTATGGAAGAGCGAATTCTCCTAGCCCAGGCATCTTTATGCTTAAAAGGAGCCTCAAATCACACTCTGAGCTAATGGAAACACCTTATTACTGACATAAAATAATTTTGAAATTTTAAAATTTGAAATCAGCCACTCCACAGCATTGAAACTTTTGTCACCTCATGCAAGAAATTTAAGGAATTGTGCATGTCAGTAGGAAAAGACTAGTGGTCCGCTCCGATATCGATAAAATTGGAATGGTAGATTAAAAATATCAGCCAAACGACAGTTTAAACATTTTTATCGCGCGAAAAAGACCTAGCGATTTAGTCCGTCATCTACACAATTATCCCAACTTAGTCTTTCTAGAGTCGGCATACTTTTTATCAAAATATCAAAACAAAGTATTAAAGTCAGCAAATAGCATTCATTTTATGTTCATTCGGGACTATGTATTACGATTCATAATTTTACCAGCGCGCTGTCTGGCAGGCAACGCGTTTCGCATGCTAAAACGAATTCTTTATAAATTCCTCACGCCATATTTGGATGAGTTTAGGTGTAATCTATCTAATAAAATGCTGTGTCGGTTTTTAAACCTTGACCGACATGGTCAAGGAGAAAATCGATGGTTACGTGACTTATTTCTTCAATGAGATATAGTTGTGATTGTAATCGTAACAACCGAACTTTGATACTTTCTGAACTTTATTTAATGGCAGCAGACTAGCGACTAGCCAGGTGCAGTTAGAATACTAATGCAGTTTCAGTATGGAGTGATTAACAATATTTTTATAGGTAGTTACGCCGTCGTACCGCAGCCAACGACTGCTTTACCCCCTTATAAGAAACTAACGGTACCGGCGAACTTCGTTTCGCCTTTAAGAATTTTTCTCGCTTTTCCGTTGATATTTTTCAAATTTTACCAAGGATCCCTATTTTTGTAGCCTATTCATTACAAACATACAAAAATAGGTACAAATCTTTCCTCTTTATAATATTAAGTGTAGATAAATAAAAAAAAATGCGCCAGACAACCACACCAATAACCTAGTCAAACTAAGGTTTACCCTTGTACTATGAGCACCAGAAGACGGATACTAACTGGAGGCGTCATCCCAGCACACCCAGACCTAATTCAATTCAGGAAAGCTTGTTTTCCAAATTGACCTAACCGGGATTCAAACCGGGACCTTTCGCGATTTAGCCACTGCGCAAAAATATCTTATTATCTCTAACGTATTTCATTGCTTAAGAATTAATACAGTATTGGTAAAAAGCTAAAAAACATAAAAAAAATATTCTTAGAAGAATATCAATTATATTCAGATCACACAATAATAAATATTTAAAAAATAATAAAAGTTCAAAGTTCAAATAATAATGCTTTACATTTAATATAATACGTCACATGCTCAAACCAGTTGAAAATTATTTTGCTTCTAAAAATACTTTTAACCGACTTCAAAAAAAAGGAGGATGTTCTCAATTCGACCGTATATTTTTAATAATACACAATCACATTGTACAACTGCTAGTAACGTGATAAGGAATTATGAGGTAATCGAACCTTTTTAAAAGTTGGCAAATATAAGGGTAGGCCAAGATTTGCATGAAGTTAACACTACAAAATAAACAATTGCATAAGATTTTGCATAACGAACCAAATTTCTCGGAAACAAACCTGCGTTCAGAAACTAGTATGTACAGCAAACAGCACGTCACGGTGATCACCAGCTGTTCGATATTAATTCTTATGCGTACGAAATAAGAGCTGTACAAGGTTCAACTTACTTCTGACTTCCTACCGTTACCGTAAATGGCGCTGGACGAGTTTGTAACTTGGTCTGAAGCGATAACATTTCTTGGAAGCTGATAATGCATGAGTCACTCAGACTTGCCATATTAAGCTTCGGTTACAAGAATACCGTTTTGATAAGGCGCCGACTTCATTGTTTTGGGAAGTTGTTATAAAACGACTTATTTAATTAATACTAGGGAAGATTTCAAAGAACGGTTCTACATAACTCGTGGTGCAGCAGTAAAGTTTAGCGATAATTTGGTTAGTTACACAAAACGACACCTCAAACCCGTGGGAATTTAATGCATGCTTAAAACAACCTTAGAAGTGCTTGCAGAACATTGGCAACAATTTCTGGTAAACGATACTAAAATGTAAATTCCTGGCGGGGGTGATAGATACATAAGTAGCAGGGGTCAAGCCTTCAAGATAAGGGTGACAAGTCCAGTAACAAGTTTATGATGCTGTACTTCTTACCCTTAAGCTAGGACCTCATTTACAATTAACATCAGATGGGATGAGGTCAATCTTGAAGTGCATTATAAAAAACGTATTGGACAAGAATTGATAGTAATGACATAATTTTGAGGTAGTATCAATGCCGTAAAAGTAGGCATACCGAAAGTTCGTCCATTGCAAATTTATTTTTAAAAGCTGCCGAAACTAGGTCCTTAAAATTAATTTTGACGAGTGCGGTGTGCTATTAGCCAATCAACAGTATCGAAACTTTTGTCATCTCATGCGATAAATTTGACATAATTAGCCTGCTAGAGTTAAAATTGTAACGCCATCGTTACGTGTTTGGTCCGTCCAATCAGTGCCCAGTAGATGGGCATTAACAAATTAGTTACTTTTACTTCGTAATCAAAATGAAGGTTGCTTTGCACAATAAGTAAGTGCAGTTTTGTGACTTATAGCTTTGTAAATTGGTTGTATTTGTGGCGAAATATTCGCTATCTCCGGTCAAGCGCCATCGGGGTCGCGTAACGGAGGTGAGTTGATACCGAGAGGGCCGTCCAATTAGAATGCGCAATTCAAATTTCGCATTTCAAAATGTTTGCTTTGAATCTGATTTAATTTGAACAAGCATAGCGGAGAGCCAGAAGACATAATAAAAAAATAGCCAAATGCCGTCGCACTCACATATGGATAGTTCCGTAACATTCACTTCATATTTTTTATATTGCCTTTAAACTGTACCACTGCTGGGCATAGCCCATTACTATTGTGTGTATGGATGTAGGTAACTGCGTAGCATAGCACTCTGATATCCATGCCAGAAATAAGTCAGTAAGTAAGTAGCTAACTTATCGATTGCAGATATTATAATAAGCTAGCAAGCTTGTAGGTACTATATATGTGAGCAAACGCTTAGTACCTACAATGTAGGTAACTAACCACAAAAGATTCCGAAAATTATAATATAAAATAAACAGACAAAACTTATGAGGCCTGTAATTTCTAAAACAGTTTTACTATTTTTTATCTTTCATCATTAGAGAAGGTTCCTAGCTAAGTTAAGTCGTTAAGTCCACCTTTTGTACTTTTTTGTTGTGCAATCAAGTTTATAAATAAATAAATAATCGATCGATTTTTTTTGATTCGATCCCCACTCAGGAAAAACATTTATACGCTAAATTTTTGTATTTGTTCTGTGTCTGGTTGTTTTAGTTTGATTTCTTTGGTTCATTGATTATTGCCTACAAGACTAGTGCTAAAATTTGGCATCAAATCTTTGTTATTAATACTTTCAAACTAACGTACCGTTCCAAATGAAGCCAGTCGGTCAAACTGAATACCGATGCCAACTGTTATCCCGATAATAATCGTGAGAACCCAAATTCCCACATACTCGCACGACAGTTCGTACAGTGAACAACACATAAATCTAAACACACACAGTTCGATTTTAGCTCTTAGACCCGGGACATAAGGACTGTGTAAATCCAAAGTGTGTCCGTCATGGTAACCACCGTACATCAACAAACCTACCCCCCGATTTGGTCGAGTGGCTGAAGAGACGCACATGGCCCGAAAGTCATGCGGAGTAATTCAGGCCGTGACCACAGGCGCGTGAAAAGGGGACATAAGTAAGGTCGAAACCACGTCAAGTTAAGCACTTATAGTTCAATATTAAATCTTATTCGTACAGCATAAAGGCGGTGCAAAGTCTGTACTAACGAGTAACAGTCCTGACGCCAAGACAACCCTTAGGCCTCATTCGCACGAGAGTTTAAAAAGCGATGCTTTTACAGCGTTGACGGTTTTATAACGTTCTTAATTTGATTGTCCATACGAACGCTTTTAAATCACACTTGCCTTGTCTCGCGTTTAAATAAGACGTGAGAATTGTTAGCGTTATTCGTAATAGCAGTTTGTCTCGATAAAAGATGAAAAAGGAAATACAAGGCATTCTGGGTACACCGTCTGAAGGAGCGGAGATACATAAAATGGCAATTTGTGATACTGTACGAAGGTTTGAGGCAATACCCTGCATTTTCTGTCAAGTTTGTTTAAGTTCTTGTTAATTTTTGAAAATGTATTCTTTCACTATACGTTAAAAAACGTAGTGTATTAGAAACGCTGTCGTGTGAACATATATGTACTTACTTGGGAATTGTTTTCTTTTGTATTTGTTTCGTCTCGTCGTCTTCGTAAAAGAACTAAGAATAAATAGGTATTTATAACTATGAAAACTAAAAATAATGACATTATTTACAATCACACCTTATGTCTCGTCGCTATCATGCCAGTTCTATCTTATCAAAACTCATGCGCTAGGCCCGTCATCGTCAAGTCGCCTTGCCGGCCAGCATCAGGCGCGCCGCAATAGGCTACTAGGCTAATACTAAAAGGCTTCTTTAAGGTTTAGGCCGCACTACAGTTTTCTCTGCAAGCGGTAAACCGTGAAACCACGAAACCGCCCGAAACGCACGCACTACGGTTAAAAACCGCGACGCCAATATAAGTTCTATGGACTACAAATTTAGGCGCGATTTTTATCAGCTAAACATTCTGTAACAAATCGGTTTTAAAATCACGGCAATAAACCATCAGTGCGGCCGGTTCCATTCGTAGCTTTAAGTCACAAAATCAGGCGGTTAGGCCGTGTCCCCAGTAGGCAAACTGTTAGCGCAACTGTAACGCTGCACACTGCGTATAGTTAGCGCAAAACTAGCAGACTGTGGACACTCCATTTCAAATATATGGAAGGGCGTACTAAATGGGTACGCCGCAAACTCAGTCGGCCGCTAACAGTTTGCCTACTGGGGACGCAGCCTTAAAATCCGCGACGGTTTAGCCGTAGTGTGACCTAAGCCTTACGTCAGATAAAAACTCTCGTGCGAATGAGGCTTAACTGACAGTGAAATGTTTAAGTATGCAGATTGGAAGTGAAGGAAATTTCGACCGCGTCCAGATTGAGCGAGTTCGGGCGCTGATAAAATGTGAACCAACTAACATGCATTTTCTCTTAGTCGGCTTAGTTGGTTGAACGTATATAGGTTATAATCATAATCAATTAATTTATCATATCGATGACAAGTTACACTTATGCATCGTCAAAATGAGCACAAACCAAAATTGAAGCTAAAGCCGGTTCGGCACCTAAATCTACCGAGAAGAATCCGGCAAGATACTCAGTAGTTATCCTAAGGTAGTCGATGAACGACACATCAAGGGTAATACTTGCTGTTCCATTTTAGATCTTATGCTCGCGAAATAAGGGTATAAGGTTCGAAGTGTGTACGACGTATGTCTGACGTGCTTTCGACCGTACTTGGTCGTAACGCCTAGTGAAAGTAGTCAACGCATATTCGGTACTGCAATAATGCTATTTGTATCTCGAAGGCTGCTTTTGCGGTACGGACGACAGAACATCAAGGTAAACACTTGCAGTTCAATATTAGTTCTTATGCGGACGGTACACAATCCACATTGTATTGTCTGATGTACTTTTGCAGTACAAATAAACTGCATCACGTTTTTGAAAAGAATGGTCTTGAATGCGAGGGCTTTGGCGTTGCGCCATCTTTAAGGTGTCCGGTTCGATTCCCGGTCGGGTCATCATGGAAAACGTCTACAAACCCACTCGTATGTGATGTATATGATGTATGCATCGGTAGATATCTATACAGGTAAAATAACAGCATAGCCTAGTTACCCATGAATCTTCCAAAATTGTATATTGCTTACTTTATTGTCTTTGTTATCTGTTTTCCTGACTTATCTAGTGGCTTACGAAATTGGTACCATGCTACTTTTGGAACTTACTTACTTAGCTGTTACTGTTATTATAACACCGCACTGACCTAAAACTTGTTCTTATTTTTTGCTAAGTGACTTTAGCACTTAGATCTTTAGGTAAAATTAGATTCTAAAATAAGCGAGGTAAAAGATTGCCGATACAAATTCCTCAACAAGCTTCCAAGATAGGTTAGACCCTAACTTTGTCGTAATTATTTAATACTTTTTCGTTGTTTAAGTCCTACGTTGGAATAGTGAAGACTTAAAAAAGCCGTTTTAAAATCACTTTTTTTGAGCTGGGACCAAACCGTTTCCTTCTAACATACGCTTAACATAAAATATCACACAGCAAAACTATAAAGGTTTGCCTTATTTAAAGAAAAAACATAAAATTGGCTTTTTTTGCATACACAGAGTAAGAAAAAGAACAGCCAAACGGATGTCACGTCACGCGCGTTCTTAGGTTTTGAAGCAACCTATAACAATACGAAAATTATGTTCTAAATACATGCAAAATTCGAATTTCAAATTACAGGTTCGTACCTAATCCTACCGCAATCAATTGTAGATTGTACCTACTAGGTATTATTGTTTCACATTTAGTGTCGACTCAGGCTAAAATTAATTGATAAACAGTCAAATTAGTTCTATTTGCGCCTGTAGTTCTTTACAGTAAAACCTATTTCAGTAAAGTTTTTATGCAATAAATTATATCTATCTATCTATTCTCGTGGCATTTATATATGTCCAAATTTAAAAACAAGTTACGCAAGTAACAACAAAATGCAAAGTAGGGTCAAGAAAGAAATTTAGCCAACCCTTCGGGTCAATGAGATTCCGAACTAATTACGGGAGTCAACAACAAATCTAGGCAAAGCAAATAGAAGAGCGAAGTCACATAATGTATAATTTGATTTAAACCAGAGTTCGTTAGTATTTCACCGCCTGTTTTACATAATTTTCTGTTCTACGGCACGTCAACAGTTCTGTGGACAGTTGAAACGTTGAATGTGTGTACTGTTCTTAATTGTATTAATTTATGATTCATTAATTATGATTTTAAACAGAACTTTTTCAATATTTTAAAGAAGCAGAAAAATATTGCTCCTTATGGGGCTCGAATCGAACCCACGACCTTCGCGTATCGCGCGTGCTGCTCTTCCAACTGAGCTAACCGCAAGTTATAGTAGGTAGTGAATTAGTTTGATAAAAAGACTTTTACAGTTCCTGAAATTGGCGGGTTCAAACAAACTTTAAAGGTTTATAAATATTATTATTGATAACTGACGTTGCACCTTTTTGTTTTTAAAAGCTATAGGTGGAATATGCTCATTTTACTTTTGCGAACTTATTGTAAATTCTATCACAATACAGTATGTTTCTTACTAAAAATTGTGTATTGATGGGTTCACATTTTACCACATATTTTTGTAAAAATTCAGTAAATTACAATGGAAACTAAAACTCAACAAGAACCACATTATTATACTCCGTCAACTCGTACAAAACAAAAACTAGTTAGTAATAAAATAATATTGTGAAAGAAATTACGTTCTTAAAGTAAATGGTTACTCAGGTAAACATGAGCAATTATTTTTTTAATATTTTGTGTCATCACAGTATAAAAAGTGATAAATCCATTTTATTAAAATAAATAGCAAGTAGGCAAATTAAAACAAACGATTAGGTATATGTAGTAAATTCGTAATCCTTTGTCCTTTTGTCCATCAATAAAAAAAGCATTCAAGTGGCTTTAATTTGATTTAACAATTCAAATTGATGTGCGATTCATTTGTCTAGCTAGGCAGATTGTATCAATTTGTGTGTTCGGTGCCCTGTGAAATCTTTATCATAGGTGAAATTCATATAGGATTTTGTATATTTGCAATACATTTTCATTATGAAATGTTGTAATTCTTGAAGCATCAATAAGAGACAAATTTAAGCAGCAACTTTTATTTGGCGTGAAAATATATTTTTAAGACTGATTTACAACTATAAAAATAGTATGATTGCTTAAGATTTCGGCTAGATATTTGTAAAAAATACTATTTGTATCACATATCTGTTTTTTTTTCCGAAGAACGTATTAACCTGGCCTAAATTACCGCCAATTAGATTTAAACACGTCACTAGTATGATTATTATTATATATAAGATGATTAGATTTATGGTTATTTTTTTGATTTTAACCAAGACTTTATAAATTAACGGGTGGATTTTTTAATCATCAGATAAAATGTATTAAGCCTACAAATTATAATGTTTTGATTTAGACTGACATTAAATAACTTAGTAACGGAATATTATGAAACAATTTAAAATATGCCGTTTAGCTAAGTAGGTACAGACTACCACACTTTGTGTTTTACAGCACCTTAAGTCGTGCGTATAAAATCTAATGTCGAACCGCACTGACTGTCATGTTTTATCTGTCAACCAAAATAACGCAAGTTCACTCTTTAATACATTTCCAATATTTTAGTATCATTTTATGTTGTGAAATAAGCGAACAACGAACGCCAATCAAAAGTTTAATTGTGGTATTCGCAAAGCACGAAACGTAAACTCAATTATCTCACAGAATTAATTCAGCTACTCTACCAGGCCTAGCATGCGCAATACGTCAAATTTCTCGCATGAGACGACAAAAGTTTCGATACCGTTGATTGGTTAATAGCACACCGCACTCGTATTTTCAGCGAATCAGCAGTTGACGTATTGATTTTGACATTTCTTAAGAGCGCGATAAAATTCACTCTCGCGGCGTATGCTATGCCTGTTCGAGTGATTGCACGAACGCCATGTTT
This sequence comes from Glyphodes pyloalis, assembly GCA_037074685.1. Classification (NCBI taxonomy): domain Eukaryota; kingdom Metazoa; phylum Arthropoda; class Insecta; order Lepidoptera; family Crambidae; genus Glyphodes; species Glyphodes pyloalis. The sequence goes on along the minus strand of JAYKKO010000024.1, from coordinate 3,367,186 downwards.
GTGAATGTAAGTTGATTCGTCTTTTTAATTTCATAAAACAAATATTTAATATTTTTATCTAAAGCGAATTCTTGATATGTCGCTGAATAAACACAAAATATATTTGTCAATCCAAACCAGGGGATCTACTCCAAAAAAAGAAATTGATCGAATCCGATGACGGATAACATATTTTAATTCTCATAATCATAACCGATTCACTTCGAATGTAAATTAAGCTGATTCGAAAAACAAAATATTATTTATGCAAATCAAAAACCACGTAATAAAAAAAATGTTTTTATTGCTCAATATAAAATCAGTTACACGTGTTAAGTCTCCCCGGTAAGTAATGCAATACTTGTGTTGGGGATGACTTCCTCTTTCCCATGACTTTACATTATATATTGAGAAGTTACTATTCAAATAATAAGAAATTATAATTAGGTATCTTAGACTAACGTGTGTTGGTATAAAGGTGTGTGTGTGTGTGTAATAATTTCTAAACTTTTGATTTATCTTTAAAAACGAAACCTCTCATTCTGTTTTTGGTAGTAGACCCCCAGTTGTTGCGGAGATTAGCACAAATGTTCAAACAAACAAACAAACTCTTCAGATTTAAATATTAGTATAGATTTACTAGCTCGCAAACGATGACCCAAGATATAAATTTAGCTACAATACGTTTAAATCTTTAGACATAATGAGCAACTTTTACACAATTCACACAATTAAATTGTAATTCAGGTCCCAATTTCCTCTTGTACGCGCGTAAGTAATCTTCTTAACAAAACGCGGGTGTCAATCCTGTTTAAATCACCAGAATTCTCTGAAGGGACAATTTAACATTGGCCGTATTTAAAAAACGGCCCTTCACGGAAGGTCTGATTTAGAATTCATAGGAAAACCTTTCCTCCCAGCCTGAATATATTTGGGGTAAATACGACGGGGATAGAGCTACTTACTTACGTCCGAATATAATTCAAGCTTTGACTTCCAGGTTCAAATTAAACTAACTACATAAAACATACTATTGAATGAAATCCCAATAACTAAGTAAATATAATTCAAATACAACGTTCTGTGCGAACGTGACAGGACGAGCAGTATACTATAATTTGACATGTTCCATTCATCATAAATCAAATAAAAAATTTTAGACAACATCATATTGGACAACATTACATACATTGCTCTCATTCTATGGTAGGTAAGTAGCTAAAGCACTTGTGTTACAGTAATCAGAAATAACGACGGAACCACAACACCAAGACCCGAGACAATACATAAAAGTTCGTTTCCCATATTGACCCGACCGGGGATCGAACCCGGAACCTCAGAGATTGCGCGACGCCATAGTCCGGTACGCTCGCCTCTCGGCTACGGAGGTCGTCGATATATATGTACATCGCTCTGATTTTGTGGTATGTAGGTAAAGCACTTGAGTTGCAGAAACAACCAATCTCACTAATATTATATATATAAATATTTTTGTGTAGGATAGTTCATTTATCGAGGAATGCTATAGGCGTATTAGGTATATTTATGCTACGACCAATATTAATCGATGGAAGATGTGGAAAAAACGATAAGTTATGCATATACATATAGGAGAGAAAACAAGCAAAATAATTATAATATTTTTACACTTATGTAAGATTTTAATATTACTTGATAATCGTTTAATCATGTCCAGCTACTCACGTATTTCATTGACTGAGCGATGCACGACATCAATATGAAGTTTTGATAGCTCGTAAATTCAGTAAATAACAGTTTGCGCACCTACCCACCCCGTATGCAATTATGCGGTTTAATAAGCCTTGTGTAATTACCGCTTAAGCTCACAATATAGGGAAGATAAACAGTACTGTAGTCATCCAATATCACGGTCGTAAACACTTTGGCACATAACGCGTGACAAGTTCAGAAGATATATTAGCAATCAAAGTAGTTAAAAAAAAGTCAAGTGCGAGTCGGACTCACCCATGAAGGGTTTCGTAGCAGCGAGTAGCATGATATAAAAGTTTATGTTTTAGTTGATTAAATTAAAGTTAAATTACTGTTTACGATCTATGAGGTATTAAAAAAAATAGGTACTAGATCTCGTTCAAACCAATTTTTGGTAACATGACGAATCCGTAAGGGTACCTATTTTTCCATTTAGCTATGGAACCCTAATTAAGTGAGAAAAAAAATATGAAGAATAAAATGAATTGCCTACTATTATTCCAACGCAACCAAATGGTTGATTAATGAAACAAACAACTAATACCTTTTTCTTTAATTACCAATGACTGATAAATCAAAACGACAGGCGACCTCTTTGCTCTCCACAAAAGTTCTGTCGTCAAAAAATAAGAGGAAACCACACTGTTCTATGGCAATAAGGCTATTTTTACAATTGACGGAACTGAATTGATTTATCCAAAGGCAATGAATTGTACGAGTATGATAAACAATAATAAATATTGGACAACATCAATTGCCAAACATTGCTCTGATCCTGTGGTAAGTAGCTAAAGCTCTTGTGTTACAGAAATCAGAAACAACGACGGTAACACAACACCCAGACCCAAGACAATATAGAAAAGTGCGTTTCCCATATTGACCCGACCGGGGACCGAACCCGGAACCTCAGAGACAGCACCACGCCAAAGTCCGGCACGCTTGCCTCTCGGCTACGGAGGTCTTCAATATTAATTACATATAATGTAGGTAATTTCTTTTATTATTATTTAAGCTTTGTGAAATTGCCTCTAATATTGGTCTATTAATATCAACATATTTGTTACACTCTCATGCGACAACTACTCAATGGATTTTATCACTATTCCTTTAAAAAATTGATTGCAAGTCGACAAAAGTTTCGATACTGTTGATTGGCTAATAGCACACTCACTCGCTCGTATTTTCAGCCAATCAAGAGCTGGCGCACTGACTTCAATCTATTTTGACGTTTGTTAAGAGCGCGATAAAATTTAGTCCCGTGGCGCATGCTAGGGCCTGTTGGTTCCTGGTTAAGTCCGGAATAAAGCCATTCTTAGTTAGACAAAACAGAGTGACGATGTGATGAGGGTAGAGATCCATGCGACATTATAGCTTTGTTATACTTTATTCATGTGTTCAAACATATATATTTTAATTCCATAAGAAAATTAGGTAAATAATTTCTCAATCATTTGTTAAAAAATTAAAATACACTTGATTTTTTTTTTTTATGTTTATAATATACAAAATTCGCTCGTGCTGCTTGATGCACTGTAAAATAATGTAAACTCTTATCCTTTTATAAATTTTAAGAGTTTCGCGTTCCATTTTAAACATTTAAAATAATTTAACGGGTCAAAACGCGACGCCATTTTTATTTAGTAGTTAATACGAACTACTTATAGTCAGCTCGTGACCACGGTTGGTGCAACCTAACCGAAACGTCGGGCAGTAAGTAGTTCGTATTAACTACTAAATAAAAATCTTATCCTTTTGTCATTAAGCCTGACCTTGACCGATTATTATTTTCTTACTTTTCCACGCTAGTGTTATTTTTGAAGAATTACCCACTTTTGTGGCACCACGCATTCCAACCTAGAAGGAATGCTTCCGCAAACATTAACCTATAATTCAAGCGAGTTTTTCATGGCCTTTTTTTAGTATCCCATGACAAGTGCCCCCTCTCCCGGGCTCGTAATGAGATCGCAGCGACTCCGAAGCGAGTAATTGGGACTCCAAATGAGCCGCAATTAAGGCGGAGGCGGAAAACTCTCGAATTTTATTTTGCACGTAATAACAGAAAAATAATTTTCGCTCGGTTTGCTGAAAGCGACGGTGTAATAATTTTTGTCTGGCCAGTGGAGATGTATTTATATCTACATATGTACGACGACGACCTAGTGAAAATTGCTGGGTCTCTTGGTTGGACTTTGCAGCGCCCTTATAGTGTGGGCATAAGAACTAAGTTTGAACCGTAACTGTTTACCTTGTTGTGCTTTCGTCCGTACACTGCACTCATATTCTCAGCCAATCAGCAGCTGACGCACTGATTTTGACCTTTATTAAGAACTCGATAAAATGTATTCGCGTGGCGCATCCTAACAGGCCATCGCGTAACACATATAACAGGTATCGCGCATGCTAGGCCTGTGCCTAGCATGCGCGATACGTCAAATTTCTCGCATGAGACGACAAAAGTTTCGATACTGATTGGCTAATAGCACACCGCACACGTATTTTCAGCCAATCAGCAGCTGGCGTACTGACTTCAATCGATTTTAACGTTTGTTAACAGCGGGATGCAAAAAATATTTTTTTATAGAAGCGCAGTATATTGGCCCCTCCCAGACTGATGGTAAGCAAGAGAGGAACCCACATCGCGATAACAACGGATTTGATACCGATATATCCTATCCGTTAGCATCGCCATACTGAACAAAATGTTTTCTACCGTATCCTGCATAAATGAAACACCAGTGGAACTCTCGAAGGTCAATTCTAATTGGGTCTTAAAACTTAATGAAAGGTCGTTTGCTTTTCACTCGAAAGCAATGAAATGTTGACGCGTTGGAAATTCAGTGAAACAATGGCACGAAAGTCCGCAGGATATCTCTGCATAATTGACCGTTAGATCATAGTAAACGAAAGGAAAGTGATCTCAATTTTAATTAACATGAAAAAACATGGAAATATATTTGAACGAAATTTGATGATTTTCAAACTTAAGCGCTGCGCTTACTTTACTAATCCTACTGACGTATTATTGCAATAGAATAATTTATGTAGTACATCTTATGTTTATTATTTACCCAAATTAGCTAAATTAATTTTGATGAAAGTTGGTGCTTAACTTTAATCAAATACACACATGCTCAACCTACCCTACACCTACCCACACACACTCACACACACACACAAACTCACACTCAATATTATTATCCAATTGTATTTATAATCTTAAATGTTTAATAGTAGTTTAATAGTTTTTTTTTTTTTCTCGCTTACTAAAGTCCATACCGTGTTATAAAAGTTCAGATTTGTAAACATGTATAGTCACTAGTTAGATAATGCGATACAGGCCTGTGAGCCTAGTGCATTATCTATAGTCATATGGAAATTGTTAACTGAATTTCGTTAATAAAACATATTATTATTATTATTATTATTATTATTATTATACTATTACCTACATCCTCCGGTTCCTGTTGCTTAAGTTTCTTTAACCGCTCTAGTCCCGGAATTTCAGACACATATAAAATTAATTGTTTTAATGCATACACATACCAATGAGTCATTTAGATGAAGGTTTAATAGCGCCCTGGAAAATCGCATTAACGTAGAACAGTAAAAAAGCTGTGCACTTTGTACCGCCCTATACATCGTGATGTACGGTTAACCGTACCATGAATACTTATGAAGATTTCGTACGCATCGCGTTACGTATGTAAGCGCTGCGCTTACTTAACTAATCCTACTGACGTATTATTGCAATAGTATAATTTATGTAGTACATCTTATGTTTATTATTTACCCAAATTAGCTAAATTAATTTTGATGAAAGTTGGTGCTTATACTATTACCTACATCCTCCGGTTCCTGTTGCTTAAGTTATCTTTAACCGCTCTAGTCCCAGAATTTCAGACACATATAAAAAGAATTGTTTTTAATGCATACACATACCAATGAGTCATTTAGATGAAGGTTTAATAGCGCCCTGGAAAAAAGTCGCTTTAACGTAGAACAGTAAAAAAGCTGGGCACTTTGTACCGCCCTATACATCGTGATGTACGGTTAACCGTACCATGAGTATGTAACGCGATGCGTACGAAATCCTAATTGTACTAACTATCTAGCAGTTCTTCATACCTTTCGGACTGATAATATCAAAATGGGAACAATAGTCTACTCCTTTTTTTAAATTTCCAGAGCAAGAGACTTACGATTTTCTTTTTGCACTATGTCCGTCGCGACGAAAACGTTCGCGCCGCTCGCAATCATCGTTAGAGCGATCGGCGCCGGAGTTTTATTGTTCCTCCGATTACGGCCGGAGTCCGCAGTAGCGTCGCATTTGCATGTCTCCGTGAAAAAACTGCGGAATGACTACGGCACCGCCGACCCGGAACTTTCAGTGGTACCCGGAGGGTTTTTTAAAATAATGTGTTAAATGCGTGTGTTGTTTATTTTTATGCTTCGTTCGCCGTTGCGACCTTGTTGTAAATAGGAGTTATATAACTGACTAGCTGTGCCCGCGGCTTCATATGCGTGGACTAAAGGTTTCTGAATTTATTTTTTCTGAAGTAATAGTAGTGTAATTTACTTCTTATTACATCAGCTGCTCGGCAATAAAAACCCCGGCAAATTCGGCCCAACCATTTCAGAAATGAAGAAGAACAAATAGATAGACAGACAAAAAGTATAAAAAATATTATAATGGTATGTGTACCATATATGTATATATTGTATATATGTATATGCATGTAGTAAAAAGCACTTTTATTAACATGTAGGTAGGGATGTAAATGTCTCGTTATTTTTAATATTGTGAAAAGGTGAGCTGTACATTTATTTTTGGCCTATCCTCCATGTAATGTCCACCAATAAAGAGGTCTTTAAGTTTAAACAAAATTTTCCTGTGTCATAAAAAATCAGTAAAGTTGAACCTTGCTACCAATGAAAGTGTTTTGTTTAACAATGAACTTTTAATTATTAACTGATAAAAGAAAGGAAGTAATATCAGCATGTACCTATACTTGATATAGGCTAGGATATTATGTTTTTTTCTTTTTGTCTCAGGATTAAGGTGTTTTCCTACTATGGTTTAATTATATAGGTAGGCTGGTAGTGCAGTGTGTCACTCTTGTAAAGACAAGAATTTCTTAATACGAATTTGTGGATGCAATGAGTCCCTACTAAAATAAACCAGTATAAAATGCATTTATTATTTATTTTATATTTTTATGTGGTATTATTTACTTATGTATATATAAGTATATATATGCTCATTATGTAAATATATATGTATATAGCTTTTTATTTTATATATATATTATATTTATTCATGTATGTCTATATGTATATTTAATTGTTTCCGAAATGAATTTTGTAACGCTTGATAGTTACTATTCTCGTGTATTATGTTTTTATTTTATTTTTTAGATTACTTATGCACTTTGTCACTATTACCGCACCCATAAACTAACTCTCCGCATGACCCAAAGGTTGACTGGTAGAGAATGCCCATAGCATTAAGTCCACCTGTTGTACTTTTTTTGTGCAATAAAGTTTTTAAATAAATAAAAATTTATGCCGAGTTCAAATATTTGATAAAATGATCCGTTCTATTAGTAATAAATTATACGAGCCGTAAGCTAAAACCGACAGACGGACGACGGATGACAGCTGGTATGGAAAGTAAATTATGGAACGGTATTAACGATTCGTAGTCGGTTGGAGAAAAACGTATATAGTCATTTTTGGCACATTATGAATCGTAAAATATTGGAACCGGGCATGAGTCGGAATGACGTCACCATTCACAAATAATTGTAAGGTATCAATACCGTAAAAGAGGACTTAACGAAACGTAAGCAAATACACGGCACAACCCAGCTCACAATTCCAATCACCCTACATACTTAATTCAAACAATATTTGATACACGGACCACAGACCACGCAGACCATAGACGCAGTCTGTGACGCAGATCACAGACATTGACATCTTTTATTTTTTATTTTTTCTTCCCCTGCTGTCTTCTTTTTCTTTTTGTAACTTTCCATTGTGTGATAAGATAACTGTAAATTAGTTTGTTAATGTTGTGATTTCTTTTTTATGTGTTGTGTAGCTCTTAGACTTATACACCTTGTTTTATTTTTATTTTTGTTTTCTGTTTCTCACGCCACTCAATTGGCTACTTGACAGTTTTTGAAATAGAATTGTAAAATGTGCGCCCGTTCATTTTATATCCCAAGCAATTCGATTTATCTGGAAATAATCTAAATAACCAGAGAAAAATAAGATTTTGTGTAACACATTTAAAAAGCGCGCGAAAACGCCTAGTCGCGTCGCTGTTCCAATTATGACGTCAACGTCGTTGACAACGAACCGATACGCATAGGAACGACTTAATTAAGATAAACGGAAAATGTTTCAATAAATTCTTTATACGATTAGAGACACAATAATTCAATTTAATTGGTAAAATAATCATTTTTTTGCCACATTAAAATAAATAATTTTCGCCGACAGGTGTCATTTCCGAATTGCAATGGTGGTTTCCGTTTCGGTTCTTTTGTTCCACAGATAAAAAAACTAAAATTTATTTTGCACAAATAAAATACTAACTATGCTTTAAATTAAAAAGTAAAAATGTAAAATAATTACTTAACTAATAAGCTAACATATCTAACACTTTTCATATTTTATTGTTAACACTGTCAAGTAGCCAATTTAAGGTCCCACCAGAATACCAGCGCTGCTGCCGCATTGATCCCATTGCCGCAGCAGCTCATGCTGAGGCTGGGACTTTATTGGCTGCACTGTCCCTATTTAATGTTTCTCATGTGTTTGTAATTGTGCTTTAATGTGTGTGCCAATAAATGTTTATTCTTTCTTCTTTCAAACGTCGGTCAGGTTGGTTTTTTGCAAATTGTCTTCAAAAAATAATTTTAAAACCCACTGAAAGTATTTACAATGCGTTGAAAAGTAAAATGTATGACGTCAGCATTTCGTATTGACATAGAAAATCTAAAGAGACACCGGGTTTTGATAGGTTATTAAAAAATTCTTAACCGACTGGCCAGTCGTCATATCTATTGATGTACAGTCGACAACACGTCAAGTTAAACACTTGCAGTTCGAAATTAGGTCTTACACGCGCGACATAAGGACGATACAAAGTGTATAGTCTGACGTGCTTTTGTATAATATAAATAAATAAATAAATGCGCCTGACAACCACACCAATCACCTGGTCTCAAACTAAGGTTTACCCTTGTACTATGAGTACCAGCTGACAGATACTAACTGGGGGCGTCCCAGCACACCCAGACCCAAGTCAATTTAGAATAGTTCGTGTCCCAAATTGACCTGACCGGGAATCGAACCCGGGCCCTTTCGCGCTTTTGCCGCCTACCTTAGCAACTGCGCCACCGAGGTCGTTTAATAATAAGTTATATGGAACTCTGTCATGATAGTCATGATCGGATACACACGTAACCAGTTATTATTATAATACTGAACAAATGGAAAATCTAATTGAAAAAGACATCAACGCGTGCTGTGATAAGGAAAATGATAAGACACCGCATGAACATTTATTATATTTAAAAAGTACAAAAGGTAGACTTAATGCCTACTAGTGTAATCTACTAGTTGACTCAAATATTTCTTTATTCAAGTAGGTTACATATAACACTTTTGAATCGTCATTGAATACAATGCAAAGTGATTCTACGACTGACGACGATCTCCGTAGCCAAGAGGCGAGCGTGCCTGACTTTGGCGAGCGCCATCTCTGAGGTTCCGGGTTCGATCCACGGTCGGGTCAATATGGGAAACGAACTTTTCCATATTGTCTCGGGTCTGGGTTGTCCGTCGTTGTTTCTGATTTCTGTAACACAAGTGCTTAAGCTACTTACCACAGAATCAGAGCAATGTATGTTATGTTGTCCAATATTTATTATTATTTATTATTTATTATTATTCTACTGCCGGTTCTTTTCTTTTTTACTTTCGAGAGGTATGCTGGAGCAGACCAGTCCCCAATGTTAAACCTGTTCACAAGCATGACGTATGTGCCAGCCATCGCTTCACTCAACCATATTGTAGGGACAACAATTATGTTTTTAAGCTTTTTAATAGTATTAGTGAAAATATTTGTTTAATAGGTTTTGTTTTTTCAAATTCGTAACCACAAGCTGAATCAATAGTGATAATAGCGACCTCCGTAGCTGACCGGTGAAAGCGCCGGATTTTCTTTTTTCGCCATCTCTGTGGTCCCAGGTACGATTCGCGGTCATTATGGAAAAGGAACTTTTCTACATTGTATCGGGTCTGCGTGTTGTGGTACCGTCGTTGTTTCTGATTTCTGTAAAACCAGTGCTTTAGCTACTTACCACAGAATCAGAGCAATGTATGAGATGTTGTCCCATATTTATTTAATTTAATTTATTTAATTAATATCTACAGAGGTTATGTTTAAAAATTATAATTGTTCAGAGATGAACTTAAATTTAATAATACACATAAGACAGTTAATATTGAATGGTTGTGACAATACACAGTGATTTACAGACAATTGATTTGCCATTGTGCTTGGATTCAAAGGCCTATAAATGTATAAGTGGAATAAGATGACGCAATTAGTTTTAGCCAAGAGACAATAGTCGTAAAATAAACTGACAAAAAGCTACAAATTGCGATTGCACGAAACTATCTTGGGAAACAATCGCTTAAGTTTTCATTCAGTTCTATTCAGACGAGCATTTAGCAGTAGGGTTGCTACATGCTACTTGAAACTTATATTTTAAACTGGACTACTAAAAGTAATCCATACTAATATCCATACTAATATTATAAATGCGAAAGTAACTCTGTCTGTCTGTCTGTCCGTCTGTTACTCTCACGCCTAAACGGCTGAACGATTTTGATGAAATTTGGTATAGGTATACGTTGAATCTCAAGAACGGACATAGGCTACTTTTTATTAGAAAATAAGGGGGGGAGGGGGGTAATACCACTTTTGAAAGTTTATATGGAAAAATGTTTAATTTTGAAGTAAGAGATATGAAATTTGGCACAAATATAGCTCGAAACTTAGATTAAAATATAGACTACTTTTTGTTTCGAATATTAGGGGAGAAGGGGGTAAAACCGACCACGAAAGGATGTAGTCCACGCGAACGAAGTCGCGGGCACAGCTAGTTGAATATAAATAAAAAAGATTGCGAGATTTTGGCGTCACACCATTCCATGTTCTATTCCCGGGATCTCTGTATTCCGAGTCAATATGGAAAACGAACTTTCCTGTATTATCTAGAGTCGCGGTGTTCTAGTATCGTCGTTATTTCTGCGCCTGTGTCATAAGTGCATTAGCTTCTGAAATTAATACAGGGGGTATTAAAAGAACGTAAAAAAGGAGTCCAAATTCCACGCGGGTAACCGCAACTAATATATAAAATGAACATTAAATCAAAGTCTTACATCGTTCATTTGAACTATGATAGTAAAGCATATCAGGGAGATATCAATTATTTTAATGTCATGATTAAATCATTTAAAAAAACTTCAACCATACGTGATACAGCAAACTATGAAATATTGTTTTAGTTTTCGGGACAGCTATGTTAACAAAACTTCACGTTAAATAAACAATATTCCAATGAAGAAAATTTAAGGAGAAGTATATTCGCACAGTTAATGTTTTTAAGTAGCAGTGCAGTGTCATGATCTTATCCCACTAATAATATAAAAGCGAAAGTTTGGCAGAATTGACCCCTAAATATCTGAATGTACGTAAGGTTTCCAGAGCTCCTGGGAGGGATGCAACATTAGTAGCAGAGGTCAAGGGCGACAAGTCCAGTAACAGCTTTATTATGCTGTACTTGTCTTCCTTAAGCTAGTAACTCATTACCACTTAACGTCAGGTGGGATAAGGTCAACCTTGAAGTGCAAAATAAAAAAAAACTTGGTGGATTTGTTTAAAATTTGGTACAAATATACACTTGACTCTAGCTAAACAGCTAGTCAGTGAATATTTCCTATCTGTGTTCCGAAGTAGTAATATTCTGAGAAGTAAATATTATTTGAGTAAGCAGCCCTATGAAAGATTCATAATATATTTGCATACGCTCAGAAGATTAGTGTGGGAATAAGATAACTTCTTGTAGATAGCAATCTTAATTTCGACAAGTTTCTGTGAATAATTTACGTACGCATACAAAATGTTAACTGGCAATCAAGATAAAACAGTTTTGTAGACACAAAATGCCCCTTGACAATTAGCGTAGAAAGTTAAAATGAATTACGTGTTTGTACTTGTCGAGGTAGGCACTTTAAATTCTAAAAAGAAAACATAGATTCAAACTACCTACCTATAATCTATATATATACCTGTGCATGAACATTTTATCGGGAAACAATACATTTTTCGTTTTATGAATCCCTGAAATATGAAGTGTTTTATACCTAGTCGATTTACTATGTCGTGTGGGTTCACGAATGCGCTAAAAAGTGAGCTTTAGATTACATTTGTTTTATCAAAATAGAAGCGGTTTATTGTTCTGTTTTTGTTTTCTTATGTCAGCATATGTACTTTTAAATTACGCCATAAAGCTAAACAAAATAACTCTTTTCTCTCTCTCTTCAATTATTTCGACATCAGATCAAAATTCTTTAATTTCATTACGAAGATGATATTACTATAAGTTAAGGAAAATAACCAATACTCAATCATTTATTGTTGCTATAATGTAGATACAGTTACAGATGATATTCTTGTAGTTAGATCATTATAGACCCGTTAGGGCACTGTAATGTGAGAGAGGAAACTCGCGTTTCAACAACTTAATTGTCTGACAAAAAGGTAACATCGATTTTATTATTTTTATAGTACTATACGCCATACTAGCGAACTTTAAATATTAGAAACAGAAAAAATTGTATCTCCCCTTGCGGTGCGGGAATTGAACCCACGACCTTCACGTATCGCTCAGCAGAGAGCAGCACGCGCGATACGTGAAGGTCGTGGGTTCAATTCCCGCACCGCAAGGGGAGATACATTTTTTCTGTTTCTAATATAAACAGGTAACACTTAATATAAATATAAATAAACCCACTAATTGCGCAAGATAAGGTATATTTGTATCATTTATTCATGTTGGTTACAAGTAACACTTATGCATCGTCAAAATTAATACAAAGTTAAGTTGCAGCAGCAGCCGGTTTGGAACCCAATCCTACCGAGAAGAAACTTTTAAGTTGTATACAATTTCTTTTCCGTAATAGATATTTCTGTAATATATTTTTATTCCAATTTGGGTTATTTTGTGTCATATTGCTAATTTTCTGCTGTTCCAACATCATTATGCCACTGAACTTACTCAATGTAGCACGGATACATTTCGTAGTCAGCCGCTGCCAGAATAATTTAAATCCTCTTTAAGCTTTAAAGAACAACTTAAGATGTCTCCAGTCTTGTTTCAAGCGTAATAAATTGGATTGTTGCCTTGTCTAACTAATTTAATTTACCTTTACTAAGATGGATAGGCTAAGCATCTCAAATTAAAATTTAGTCTCTTTAAGCCTCTAATGAGATCTTTGAACTATTTGGTTCTGTCATAACTATTAATCTATGAACGAGAATGAAAAAAAATTGTTTTGTTTTATAATAATTTCCGAGATACTTTCGTGGTTTAGTAAAAAAATTTAAGAAAAAATAACGCCTTTTCATAATTTATTTGCGCGCACTGTTTTCTCTAAATTTGATTTTTTAGAATAACTGAAGTGGGACCGAAATTTAGAATAAAGCTAATTAACAAAGTCTCTATATTTTTGATCGTTTACATTTGTACTCACCAAAATTTGAGTTCTTTTTTATTTTATTTTTTTATATTGCACTTCAAGATTGACCTCATCCCACCTGATGTTAAATGGTAATGAGGTCCTAGCTTAAGGGTGAAAAGTACAGCATGATAAAGCTGTTACTGGACTTGTCGCCCTTACCTTGAAGGCTTGACCCCTGCTACTAATGTAGCACCCGCCAAGAGCTCTGGAAACCTTACTCACACGCAGGAACACAACAACACAGAAGTGATTGTTATTTGGCTGCGGTCTTCTGTAAGGTGGAGGTATTTCACTAGTCGGACTGCTCCAGTTCAAGCGATAAATCGCTATGCCCTACCTCTCTTAAAACTTCCGTTCACTAATACTTCCTTGGCAGATCCTTAGTCTGATTTTATAACCACATATTATTTTACATAGTTTTTAACGTGGCTTAGTCGATAAATGCATGTTTCTTAAAATACCTGTCTACATATATGCCTTAATACTGAAATAAATAAAACCACAATTGTATTTTGCTAAAAATAAATTTAATCTAATCTCACGCATAATAGTTAATTTTCTTCATTTCAAATGTTGATGTTTAATTAATCTATCAAACCGCAAACAACTCAGAGGTTAAGTTTAATTCAAAAGCTGAAATAAACCTAAAAACTCCCACGGCGCTTAGATTCGGCGTCCTTTTATAAACAAATGGAGGTGATTAGCATATTTTAGCCCGAAATATGACAGTAAAAAAATTCACACGGCTAGCTAGAGGTGTGTGATAATTTTTGTGACAAATTGTCGTGCCGCGCAAATAATTCCAAGCATGATCATCGTGATTAAAGGTATTATCAAGTTGGGAATCCACGCGAGCTACGCTTCGAAATAATTCATTCGATTTATGAAACGCAAAAAGGTTATGACGAGTTGATAAACTTTTTAATGTCCTGGAAAATACAAGGACGAATGTATAAGTTAAAAAGTCGATTCGAAAAACAAATTTTCAAAGTAAAAGCTGATATATCTACTGATAAAGTACGTACCGGAGATATGGTACTCATTAGTAGGTAATCAGTAATTAGGGAAAAATTCTATGAGTGTAACGACGGGTTGTGATAAGTTTGAAATAACCGTCTGTCTGTGCGTCTGTCTGTCTATGATTTCGTAGCTCCCAAATGAGCAGATTAGTATTTCGTATAACCGAACGTTATCCCTATTGGTTGGTTGGTGAGAAAAAATAAATATTAGACAACATCACATACATAACTCTGATTCTGTGGTAAGTAGCTTATGCACTCGTGGTACAGCAATCAGAAACAACAACGGTACCACAAGACCTAGACCCAAGACAATATACAAAAGTTCGTTTTCCATATTGACCCGACCGGGGATCGAACGCAAGACCTCAGAAATGGTGCGACACCAAAGTCCGGCCCACCCGCCTCGGCTATGGAGGTCGCCAAAATGAATAAAGTAGGTACGTGTATGGTCAACTTGGCCGAAATCAGACGACATAATCTATGTTATACCCAAGTTACCTAGTAATTAAGATCCATTGTGCAACAACAGCCTCAGTTCCCATCTCCTTTTCTTCTCCTCACTTCCTCCATATCGCGTATACCTCAGTTTTTCCTCGTCACCGCTCGTAATTAATCAGAAAACAATCGTACAGTACGTAATTCGTTTTCCCAAGCGCTTTCACTATCAGAGCTACTCCAGCGGTTCGTTACAAAAAACAATGTAGTGGCATGTTGCAACCGCGGTTACAAAGCGACGTGTTTTTCAGTCAATGTGCGTTTCTGGTGTGTACTAGAAAGATAGGGTTATCTGAACTGTGACAGAAAACAAAAATCTTCATAAATCAAAAGACATCTCCAAAATTTATTATATACACACTCAAACATATTAATAATACAATTTGAGAATTACGTCAGTATATTTGCTTTAGCAAATTGGATAACTATTTTATTATAAGTTCGTAATTATAAAAGAAAAGCTATCTGTGGAAATTAATCGGTATAGTGTACGCAGGCGATACCAAGGCGATCCGCGAAAATAGTAAAAATATTGGGCAACATCACATGGAGCATTGTTGTCTCTGCGATGAGCTGCTAAACCACTTGTGACAACATATAATTCATTTTTTTTTTAAATTGGGGATATCGGATATGCTTCTGTAAGCGTGGTGATCAAGCCTTTAACAATTGATGTAACAATGATTTAATTTCAATGATGAAAACCATAGTTGGATGCAATTTTATATAATATAGATAATCTTTTAATTTTCCCCATGAAAAAAACGTTGACTTACTGAAATTACTGAGTGTCCTGGTACCTACATGGGTATTCGTTATCGTGCCATGTTCAACAAACTTTAAGCCCTGCAATGGGATATTAAATAGGCTGATACATTTTCCTGAAGAAAGAATCTTTAATTCCCAAATAACGAATGATACAACATAGATACTAATACTATAGGATATACTAAAGGAGGTGCTTGAGTTTTCGTTATCGTATTATGATCAACAATCTCTGAACCCTGCAATGTGGCACTAAATGTTTTTATTTTTACTCATGAAATATCGTTGACTTCCGAATATCAAGTGATACTTCATACTAGTAACTGACTGAGCGGGTGCGTGATAATTCGCTATCATGTCATATTCAAAGAATTTTTGTGAATTGAACACGTAAACGTGAGAAATGTAACGTATTCTGTAAATGTATAGCTTACAATAACGGATGTAAAGTCGCGAACTAATTGGGTCTATTGAATTTGTTTCAAATTTGTTTGTTTTAAGCGCCTCGATGGGCTAGTAGTTCAACTGGCTCATGATCTTCAGATCCTGGTTTCGATTCTTGATCTGGGGAAAATAGAAAACCATATTTTCTTTAATTTCCCGGGTGTGCTTGTGTTACCGTAGTTGTATCTGATTTCTGTAACACAACTGATTGAGCTACTTATAACAGAATTAGTGTTGACCTATGATAAGTTGTAAATATTGTTTTTATATACCTATGTATTCCTTTGTTTTCAAGACCACAATTAAAATATATTCAGTGAATGGGTTTAGTTCTAAAATGGTCTTACTTGACTAAGCATATTTTTTTAATTTATGAGTTTACAAGACCCTTCATATTTCTCGTTATCTACTATTTCCTTTTCTTTAGTGGTTGTCTGGAAAAGGTAGCTTCTAGCGATAACACCGTCTAGTATGTAATTTAACTGTAAATCCTTCTGTAAATCTTTTATACAATTCAAACTCAAACTCAAACTCAAATATTTCTTTATTCAAGTAGGTTACATGTAACACTTTTGAATCGTCATTGAATACAATGCAAAGTGATTCTACTTCCGGTTCGGAATCTATATCTACCGAGAAGACACCGGTAAGAAACTCAGCAGATAAGTTACAGTAGCAGTATCTAACTTATAGCTATGTGTAGAACACTTTGGACCAAGTCATATAGTTTTATTTTGATGAGTGAAAAAAAGCATGAAGTATTATTTTATTTTAAGAGGTAAGCTGGAGCAGACCAGTGCCCAAAGGTGGCACCTGTTCACAAGCATGACGTATGTGCCAGCCATCGCTTCACTCAACCATATTGAAGGGGATGTAACGACCCGCCACATAGCGCCACCACCCCAGTGACATTTTAGTGAGCATGACTAACTCCCAACTCCCTTTGGAAAGTAATTACAATTTAAGTCATCAAACCAACTATAGGACCCGGAGCACGAAGTAGTAACCTACCTACATCTTATTCTGTTAATTTGAGACTACTTCATAATTCGTGATAGCCATGTCCATCGCACAAAACTACCAATAACAATGTCATTTTGTCAAATGAAAATTAAAAATATCGAATATCAAATCAATCAATCAATCAATAAAGTATGTAACCCAAATTAGTTGCTTTTTTTAAATGTTATAATATGGATAGATATTTTGTAGCACATTTACAGAAATTGTAATTAGACATGTTGAGTTAAAGTAAGGCAGGTTATAGCTTGAAAGTAACATTTTCCTGACTGGAAATTCGCAGATGTAGAAAAAATTACAGGCGAGTAAGGGGTAATTTACCTATGATTCTTGGAAGATATTATTTTCACAACATCATTAATGATTCTACTTGATTGCACATAAAGACCACTAATTATTTGCAGCTCCCGTGAACAAAACTGTTTCGAATAATGAAACCACTGTACAAAACGCGCAACTAATTACGCAAATCGTATGTTACACTTTATATCTCGATACACAATCAACAATCGAGGAAACGCAACGAAAAAAATCAATTTCCTTACACTGTTTTGTTAAATTCATTCGCGCAGTAAACTAGATAGATCATTAATCAGTCACGGAATACAAACAAATTTCTTGATTCGAATACCTCCTTTCGTGTATTTTTCGTGTGCGGAACTTCATATGCAATTAATCAGTGATTAAAATGACCAAAAGTGCTGGAATTATCTTGATTGGAACTTATAAACGTTTAATTGGGTCAACGCTTTGATGATTCATTATGTTATTACATCCTTTTTAAGCTATAGTAAGATTATGACTATAGTAATAGACATTCGACAAAAACACTTGAATTAAATTAAGTCACTTAAGGTTAGGTTAGTATCTAGATTAATGTTATTTATTGTTCAGATCTAATATTCTTGAATTAATATTACGATTTTATAAGCAGGCTTTTACAAAAAAAAATACCTGGTGACAAAAATATACTGACACACGAAATTGCTAGCTTCATAATATTCGTTAATATTAAATTTAAGTGTCAGATTTTTCTTTAAATTTTTTGTGCAACCAACAATACTCTTACCCTTTTATCTGAAAGTACGACTATTTCATTGTTATTACAGCAAAACAAAACAAATAAATTCAAATTCCACTGACGAAACTTGAAAACGTGTAAGCAAATTAAACTCCGACTGATAAATGGCAGAGTAATCAAACTCTTGCTCAGTTCAAACTAATTTACGTAACAAAGTTTCTGAATAAATCCGCCCAAAGTTATAGCAACTAATAAACGAAAAAGTTTTTGGACATAATAGCTAAGACAGTCTTGTGAGTCTGACTAAAATTAGGCAGTTCTAAGATGTCAGGTGTCGTTGTTCGAGGAGATGGACGTTTGTTGTTTAATTTTTCAATGCTTTCGATAAAGAAATTTAATTCTCAGGAGTAAAAACAATTGTTTGTAAATAAAATAAATAATAGCAAATATGTAGTTTTCGGTAACGTATCCAAACCAAATATTATTTCTTTTCACACAACGTCAGAATCGAATTCGATTGCGAAAACTATGCACTGTGTCTCTCTTTATCAAGGAGGCAGTTTTCAATTAATCATATTGCCGTTTATGTGAAGTAGGATTTAAAAATACTTTGTAAACTTTATGCTTGCTTGACTATTTCACAAAATAACACAAAATATATTATTTGCTGATTATTTCTGTACTTGGGCACAGTGGCATAACTGAATATTAACAGTCACAAATTTAATTTTTAATAATTAACAAGAAACATGAAGAATGCACATAATACTGTATAAACTAACCGTACCATACTACTTTTTGTAACATATGTTATGTTTAATATAAAAAACTATGATGATTAACTGTTCAATGAACATTATAATAATATTGCATCATACGTAATTTGTTAAAACAATGCTGAATATTAGTTAGTTTGATTGATTAAAAATAACCTTCTTTTAATGTTGGTAACATAAAATATTGTTCACTTAATTCAAACCTCTGGTATAATTTTAGTATCAAACTTGATTATCATTTTAGGTCTGAACCTATACCATTCTTCTGAATTGTAATCTTACAATCAGTTTCAAAAATTTAATTTTATGATGGTTGAAATACGAGTCAAAAATAACTCCAACACAAATCGATGTTGTCTGGAATCATCATTAACAGTGTTTTCTCGTGTTCAATAGCGATTAAATTACGACATTAAAAGAGGGAAGTATTTTGATGACTCTTCCACCTGCTGTTACATAGTTTCTGTAATTATGTCACCTAATACTTCGTTTTTGTCCTCGATATAATTATTAGATAACGCAAACATTACATATCTGTTTCTTGTTTAATTTATAGTGATCACAATAAAATTCGAAAACTCTGTAGTATGAACTGTACTCGCTTACAGAGCATGACATATTCTTAGAAAAAAAAGTGATTAAATATTACGCCTCTATTTTTCCTACTGTTGTTTTCTGCAAGGAATCGCAAAAGATTATGAATAGAAGGGCCATCGTGTATGAAATCGCCGTCGGATAGTTTAAATAAATACTCAACGAAAATATACACTTGTAAATTCTTAATTTTTTATTTACATTAGGTATGGCTCAAAAGCTCATCACAGTAAACATATACTGTGCAATATTAGTTCTTATGTCTTAAGGATGGTACGAACAAAAGCACGACAGATACAATAAATAAATAAATAAATAAACCTTGATGTGCTTTTCGCCGTACATGCGGTGAGAATGACGTGCTTTTATCTAATAGATATAAAATCATCCATTTTTTTTTACTTTTGGTCGTTTTTTGGCTAAGTTTTTTACTAAACGGCAATACGATGAAGATACGTTTAAAAGTTGAAAATACCTTTTATATGAAGAAAAAAGATAAGAGTAACTTTGAAGATATTAGTAGAATATAATATATTTTATATAATAATTTTTCGTAGAAAAAAGCATAAACACCCTCATAGCGTTGGTATTTTTGATGCAACTATAATGCATAAACATTATGACAAAGTGTTAACTTCAAGAAAACATTATTACCTATTGAATTATGCAACAGCCCACGTGTTATTCTCCTTCAAATCTCATCATACTCTCCAGGTGCGCTCGCGCATCAAACAGGTTCGTCAAAGTTCATTCGTTCGCCCCATTCATCAAAGGCCGTTGACTGACGCGCCGGTTGTTCGCGTGCGGGTGCCAGCACTGTAGCCGCCATCTTGCAACATGGCGGGCCTTACGCAACCGCGCAAACTTCGCGCCGTAGCGTTGTTTACGCGAACGTTACGTTAGTTATGTTTTGAACCGTTTGTGGAGTGCAATCGATGCACTAAACCGTTCGATTTGTCGATAATCATCAATGGAACGGACTAATATTTTGATGTCAGTGTTTACATAATATGTTTTTTGTTGAATTTGTGCAATTGTGCCACAAGACGATGCTTTGAAAGTGTAACAAATCAGTGAAAGTGTGGTTATGTTGACAGTTGAATTTATTAGTCGGTTCAAAGACTTTTCCTTGTTTGGTGTAAATTATGATTTGAGGTGAATTTTGTGGCGGTTTTATTTATAACGTGCGAGCAGTTGGCTCCATATGACCTGAGAACTCGCTGAGCCCGGTCTTTGATTTGAGACCTTCATCTGTGTATGGCTTTGAACATTAGAACTAGTCTATTTTCAACCGTCGTCTCAGTGGTTGATCTATTAACCGATACGTTCAAGATATTAATCATAGATGAATTACCGACTTATGCTGGGTATCATCTAAACCGTATTGGTTAAAAGATTAGGAGACGAAGGGTTACATTGATGTAATAAAAATTAATACATTGACATACTTATATTATTATTGTTGTAGATCTATCCTTATTTGCCCTAATATTTATTTTCACAATGGCATTCAATTAAAACCTTTATCTTGGAAATACCAATGAATTGTTGTTTCCTGTTAACATGTAGGTACATATACTGACACTCATTTAAAACTACTAATTAGGTATTACTTATTCCAATATAATATGACCCATAGTATCTATTAATAATTAGGCACATTATAAAAAGCAACAAGTAGGTAACCGGCAGGTAACCGGCAGATGTCTTAAAAAGCCATGACCATAAGTAAGGGATTTTACCCATTCTTTATATCTAAATAACTTCGTCATTTCGTGGCTACCTAATCTACTAACGCGCCAAACAAACCCTTATGTGGGATTGCATTAATTGATTCAGTGATTGCTTTTCAAGAGGCATTCCACTAAATTCAGCCAAACAATAAAAAGGACGAGATCTATTGAAACTCGCGCATCAAGTATGTTTTGTGTCTATTTTATATCTACATTATTGTTATCATAAAGTGTAAAGTTGCTTAAATAATTCTAAATTTAAAATAGGCTAGAGTTACCATAAATCAGATTGCCCGTAGCTAATTACAATTCTTACAATGTTTTAATTTATTTAAGAGCATCTTAAAATACGTCTTATATTGTCATTTTACTTAGAAGCTTTATTATATTCACGCCATAAATCACAATTTTATGAACCAAAAAAAAGTCATTGTCAAATAAAAAAACATTTAAAATGACCCTGAACATGTCACGACGACTTCATAAATTTTGAATAAACTATTAAGTTATTCAATCAAAGTTAAAACAATCAATGTTACAAAGCCTTAAAACTTTGATTGGAACCCGTCGACTAATTAAAGCTATTAACAAGATGGGCCAAAAATATTTATGAAGTGTCTTGAATCACGATTTCTGTTGATGTAGGTACCTATGATAAAACTGTTTTGCCTATAAAGTTCACAAATAAAAATGTTTAGTAATTAATTACGGACATATGCACATATTACTTCCAGATAAATTTTGTACCAAATCCAAATAAATCTGGTTTCCCTTGTAAGAGTATTTGAGGTCAGATGGCAATCACTTCAATGGACCTAAAGAGCCAGGTCTGTCAAATCAGGAATATAGTCGTTTGGTAACGAATGGAGCCGTAGTTCTTTAATGGTTGTAACCGTGAAAAGCACTGGGAGAACATATTTGAGATACCTATGTGTTTCTTATATAAGTAGGATGTTCCCTATCTCTAATGTTTAGTTAGAATTATTTTTATATGAAAAGGGCTTGCCATAATTAGCATTCTAACGAAGATCAACTGTTAGCTAGAATAACAAATAGGGAAATTTATTATTGAGATAATACTAACATTCAGTACCTATTCCATTTTATAGCTACATAGACCGACCATTGCAATTTTAACTTCCTCATACCTACCTATTGTTAAACATTACCATAAACGTAGCGTCAGTAGGTTAAAATTATTGAATTACTTGTTTTACTTTCCGTATGTCATAATTAACCAATATTAAATGCATTACAAACAATTATGTCAAAACGATAAAGTGTATGTCGTTACTTATGTTTCCCGGTACCTATCAGAAATGAAGTGTGCTTCAAGCTGGATAGATAGATAGATAGATAGATATACTTTATTGCACAAAAACTTTACAGAAATAGGTTTTACAGATTGATTATAGTACAATTTAGGCGGTCTTATCGCTAGAAAGCGATCTCTTCCAGACAACCTTAAGGTAGAGGAAATAGTAGATGGCAAGAAATGGGTACGGCCGTGCAACATTAATAAAGTTTTATTTCTTGAATTATATTCATAGTATAGCATTATAAACATACATAAACTCATAGATATATAACATAATATATATTTATATATATATATATATACAAATAAACATGCTTATCAAATATAAAATTAAGTAAAGTATTTTGACTCAAAAAAAAAAAAAAATAATAATAATAATAATAATAAGTTAATATGGATAAGTGTATGAAACTTACTAACAACCAACATGCCCAGCTAAAATTATAGATAAAAGACATAAATTAACATTAAGCAAGTGAGAGGAAGTACGATTTAACCCTGGCTTTGAAAATAGGAAGAGTCTCAGATAATCTGATAGATAAAGGTAAAGAATTCCATAAGCGTATAGATTGGACAGTGAAGGATTGGGAATAGAATTCAGAAGAATGAGTAGGAAAAGTAAGGAGAAGTTTACGTGAGGACCGCATATCACGATCCTGGTTGGGCTGCAAGAAACGGAATCCTCATATTTGAAATCTTAATGAAAACCAATTTTGACAACGCTAAAAAATACTCCTGAAATAGTCATAAATAGTCGTATAAGTAAAAAAAAATGTCGCATTTTAGTTTCGGCGTTATAGCTAAAGGTTAGTGAGGATTATAGCTTGAACGTCAAGCTGTAATCCTCATCTCTGGTGCAAGCAAACCGTAGAGTCTATCGAATTGGCTTAAGTTCCAAAAAATAGTTTTGAAATAGTCTCAACGACATGCCAAATTTCAGAAATAGTCTAAGAGATTCCAGAGATATAATGGTACCTTGGTGAGGATTACAGCTTGAACGTTTGAAAACTTCAAATTTCTCCAAAACGACTACGAATTTCGTTTCAAATTTGTACCAAAAAATAGTTCTGAAATAGTCGTCTGAAGCGAATGAATGCGAAGCACACGAAATGAATGTTGGAATGAAATAAAAATGAATTAAGGATTCTTGCAAACAATAATGATGGTAGACTTCATTTGAAATCATCGACGAAAACACAAACATGCTGTACACTATAAAGCTGAACGATTTCCGACCCAACCTAGTATTAAAGAGACAGCTACTGGAGAATGTAAACAAAGCGTTGAAATTAAATTAGAAATCACCCATATCTCGACAAAAACAGTGTCAAAGTAAATCAATCATGATGACAGGGATCCGTTTAAACAAGACCAGTGATGGGTAATATTTCAACCCGTCCAACTTCAAACAAATAAGACATTCTACCTACAGGATTAGGGCTGTGTGTAAAACAATCAAAAAAATAAAAAATACCAAATAATAATTCACTAAATAACATAATCACAAACACAGTAAGCTCGGTCAATTACAATAGTTTCTGATAAACCTTAAGGTTTAAAACAGTATGTATCGTATAGTTAAAATGACCAAGTTTTCTTAAATCAAGAAGCTATTTAAGCTAAACTACACTGAGCACCATTAGATTGGAACACCATGAAATTAAAATACTAAAAATACTCTCAATTAACTACGGTTTCAAGTGCACATTTTCATCAGATCTATGCCTGATAGAACCGCGTACGCAAGGACCAGACAACTCAATTCCATTTATCCCAGTGCAATACAAAAATGGAAATTTGTATATACAATCAGGATATATGAGTAAAAAGGGAAATTAAGAGAGATCATTAAAAAAAACCTTGTTTGTCGCAGAAAACATGCCGAACCCAACAAAAGAGTTATAATAATGCTATTTTGATGGAAACTTAACTTCCTCATATTCCTCATTCCTGAATGACGTTACTTTGTTTCCGTGTATCTGTATTGCTATTTTGATGAAAAAAAACTAGTAATTAGGATCCATAATCCGTCATGAAAAAATGTTTTAATTGCTTCATATATTTGTATGAATATGTTAACTGAATATAAAACAAATTTACCATGTTAAAGAAACAACAAAAAAGTTTGATTGTCAGAACGTAATTTCCATTAGTGCAACTATAAATATTTGACCCCTATGAATTCTCAGCCCTATGCAAAATCGTTACGTAAACTCGTATCGAAGCTCTGAAGAGAAGCAATAATTCTACCTCTTATCGAATCTAGGTTGATGGGTCAACGTAGGAATTTGCATTTTGAGTGTCGCCGTCCGCTGCAGGCGGGCTCATTATAGAACGAAGACGGAACTAAAAAGCTGCTTTATTTTGTAGGTAACTTCTCTTAGCCGAGCGCTTCCTCCACTTACTAGTCAAGTAGTTTTATTTATATTCTTGATAGCTGTGCCCGCGACTTCGTTCGCGTGGACTACATCCTTTCATGGTCGGTTTTACCCCTTTCTCCGCTAATATTCGAAACAAAAAGTAGTCTATATTTTAATCCAAGTTTCGAGCTATATTTGTGCCAAATTTCATATCTCTAACTTCAAAAATAAACATTTTTCCATATAAACTTTCAAAGGTGGTATTACCCCCACCCCCCCCCCCTTATTTTCTAATAAAAAGTAGCCTATGTCCGTTCTTAAGATTCAACGTATACTTATACCAAATTTCATCAAAATCCGTACAGCCGTTTAGGCGTGAAAGAGTAACAGACAGACAGACAGAGAGACAGATAGAGTTACTTTCGCATTTATAATATTAAGTATGGATTAGTTTGGATTGTATGGATGTTTTATAGTCTGTAAAGATAACGTTACCATTCATGGTACAAGTTCACTGTAGTGGTTTTGATTGTAACCCATAAGTTAGCTGTTGTCTGCAATTTGTTCGCGTTGTTTTGGAATAAAAAGTATTTTTATTTGTTAATCTAATATGTCATCTATTTTCGGACCAAGTTTCGTCGAAATCTATTTCATAGTTGCTTCGTGAAAGAGTTACAAACATACACCAAAACATTCAGACAAACACACATCCATACAAACTTGCAAACATTGGCATTTGTAACATTTTAGAGTATCCTAATAATTACCCATAAACGCATGTATGCCCAGCTTTGGAAAAAAAAACCTATTATATTATTATACACAGAACATGGCTGCTGCATTTGTGTCTGAGTACCTTATATTCAAATTCGATCTAGATAACTTTAGAAGTAAGTAGATGTTAACGATTTGTTAGTGTTAAAACTGTCTATCTGACTTCATCATTCATTTGTGTACAAGTGAATAAAATTACTAAAACCAATTGAGGCTACGCTTCTCACTAGCCTAATATAATAAAATTTCAATTAGAATACCTATTAAAACATGATTTGAAGTTGCCTTTTCGTCCCACAGCTCTTCAAAGTTGAGAAAACTGTGTTTTACAGCCAAAACCGCATTCAAAGGGATCGAAAGATTTTCAGCGGAATTAGATTTCGGTTGCTCGCAATTCGTCAACGAAGACAAATTAGTGAATAATTAACAGGGGAATATTGATTTATTGAGATGATGAGAGTTTAATGGCAGCCAGCTAAGCATTTGAAACTAAGATCAGAACTAAATCATTGAAACTCTCATTTCATTAATGAAACGTTAGACTGTAAAATTGTATGTTGTTAAATCATAAAATTAATAAGCAACTTTAATTTTATGACGAATACAGTTATGTTTTTTATTAAAAACTAAAACACATTATCAGCTCTGGAGCGCTGATAGTGTTTTAGTTTTCAACCATTATGTTGTTAAAGCAATTACTAGTTATCACTTTTTTTTATTTGTGATAAACAGACTTTGTCCTGTCTTAACGATGACTGTTTTATTCGAATTAGTTTGCATTCACGACAACATTAGTATTCTTAAATCTTCTAATTTTTTAATGTTTTCCTTTCATAAGAGCAGTAACAAACACGACAACAAAACAAGTGTAAACAAATTAGGGGAAAAGGGATTCATTTTTAAATATATCTAAGGATATATCAATGAATCAGTTGAGATTTAGACTTTTAAATTCGATAATAAATCTTGTCGACATGCATCACACCCTACTAGCAATATTTAAAATTTCTCGCATTAGACGGCAAAAGTTTCGGCACCGCTGATTGGCTGATTGCACACCGTACTCGTATTTTCAGCCAATCAGCAGTTAATGAATAGATTTTGACATTTGTTAAGAGCGCGGTAAAATTTATTCTCGTAGTACATCCTAAACCGAATAGTGTCATTTTACTTATTCGGGTCAAAGTTCCCTTTAAAATGTACAACTGGAAACTCAATGATACTGTCGTCGCTATCTAGGACAGAGGGAACATTGCATGACTGGCCACAATGATGTCTCTGTCTGCTATCAGAGGAGAAGTGCACATGAAAGCACCCTTTCATGCCAGCGATGGCATAAAAAGTCATTGGAAACAAATATAAACATTGAGACATCGGATTTTATGTCTGATAGAAGTTTGCAGCAATATAATTCAGCATCACTCGTTACACACATAAATATATTACTAGTAGGTGTGCTCCTACTCATATTGTATGTTATAGGTAATTTGTTCCTTATTAGTAGGAGGTTACATGTAGTGCGATGACACATCGATCTACCCAACTGATCAAAATGCCCAGTAAATTTTGATTTAATACGAATATATTTTTTCATGTTAGAGAAAAAGATATTTTACTTCATACCTAATTTGAAATTTCATTTAAAATCTGTTGAATATGTCGTCAATAAAATGCTTGTAAACACGGATGGCCAAGGTAAAGGGTTAACTTAAATGAACTTGAAAATATTGTTGTACGGTTGTATTGTCAAATCTAAAGTGAATTATTTCAACAAATCGTTTCCATACAACCGTTTAACTTTAGTAACATAACGTTCTTGGGTGAGCAAAAAATGTGATATCTTGAGAAGTTTTGTACTATCGTAGTTCATTTTTTGTCATCAATAATTTTGTATGGAGCCGTAAAAAAAGCGACTCAATTAGCCTATTTTTAAGCTAAAAAAGTCCAACATCCATTTGGTATTTTGATGGATGAGAATGAGGTTGATGTGTTATCATCGTGTTTACTGTAAGTCAGTCTAATTGTTTTTTAAGCTGTTAACTACAAGGTAAAAGATAATGATAGGTAAAACTCAAAATGAAATGTTACTTAACTACTTGGGCATGACGAACCTTCATACAAGTAACGTACTATGACGAATGTAAGTTGCTTAATTTAATATTTGTTAGAATCATGTTGTACACCTTTAAGTAACAATAAAATTGGTGGAATTGTTTTATTTGTGGTCGGTTTTTGTTGTGTCACAAATTAACTATTTTAATTCATTTACTGGTAGAGAAACTAGAGAATATATAAGAGAGGTAGGGCATAGCGATTTATCGCTCGAACTGGAGCAGCCCAACTGGTGAAATACCTCCTCCTTACAGAAGACGAGGCCAAAAAACAATCACTTCGGTGCTGTTGTATTCCTGCGTGAGAGTAAGGTTTCCAGCGCTCCTTTGGGGGTGCTACGTTAGCAACAGGGGTCAAACCTTCAAGGTAAGGGCGACAAGTTCAGTAGCAGCTTAATTATGCTGTACTTGTCGCCCTAAAGCTAGGACCTCATCACCTCTTAACATTAGGTGGAATGAGGTCAACCTTAAAGTTCAATATAAAAAAAAATATCCCTAGCATTAAGTCCACCAGTAGCACTTTTTGTTGTTATTACATTTTTAAAAAATTAAAAATATAAACGATAGGTACATTTTATTCCGAAAAAACGCGTTTATAAGCGGCCAATAGCTGCTTCATAAAAATTCGTCATCACTCGTTAACACAAACGCTATTTAAAAAATGGCGGAAGCCAATTCAAAGACAAGGTTTGGGGTCGTCCGGTGCCCGGGGATGCACCTGCTACCTGGATCGGGAACAAAGAACTCGTGAATGGGTTTCGTTATACAGACGTTTGTCTCGTATCTAAATCGATTGTCGCTTTGAAAAGTAGAAATTGCAAAAGAAGTAGATTGGGTTCCCCATTTACAAATGGTTGAATAACTGGTTCATTGAGACAAATCAAATACAAATTTGGTATGTCCGCTATGTCTATTTTGGTGGTGCAGTAAGGTTACTGCACCACCAAAAGCCGCCATGGACATTTCAGATTTAATAACATCACAAAATTTACAATCAAACACAACACATTTCATGTTTTAGGCTACCTGGCATAAAGCATGAAATGTTCCAAGTTCCACATACATATAATTAAAGCTGTCGAAGGTGATACAGTTTTGGCGTAGGAATAATAAATCTGTACATAATATTGACTGCTGCTGAAGTGTTTGTTTTTTTGAACGCGATAATCTCAGGATCTACCGAATCAAAAAATATATTTTCGTTAAGAGCCATTTACCAAGACAGACTTTAGGCTATATAACATTAATTTATTTATTTGGAAGATTTACAGTTTTAATAGATACTATAACTAACTTAAAATAGAGAACTATACCAATTACCTACCAATCTCCGCATATGGATTTTAAAATAAAAAAGAGTTGCTGAGGTTACAATACAAAATATTAAAGTAACATTCGTATTATTCATAATAGAATAGCAACTATGTCGCCAAAGCTTGTGAGTCTCAAAGTATAAATTGCAACCAATACATTACGACCAATAATAGGTAAAAATCAGTAAAAATTGTGAAAAGAAAGAAGTTTGGTTCGCGAGTGAAGCCGCAACGGACCTATAGTAAAATAAAAAGATTTCAGTATAAGACATGTTTCATAAAGCAATTAATCGACGAATATATACATACATTGTTTTCGTTTTAAAATATTTAAAATACCTTTAAGGTGTTTACATTGTTAAACAATAAACCATGTACGTTTAACAAGAGCAATGTATAGGTGTTCCTTATTTATCTAAAAAGTTTTGAACTTATTTCTCAAAAGACTCCCTCCTAAAATGAAGATGAAGTGGAACTTCCTTTGACAAATTTGTTAACTTCAAGTTGAACCAGCTTACTGCAACTGCAGTAACAAACTTAATAGCTACAAAGTTATGTTCTAAGTTCACACTAAGTAAAATTAAAGTGTCTAGTGACGTTAAGTTTTCAGCGTCGTTAGCGACACATGTTGCTATTAATTTACTTCCTAATTTTATCAATGTAATACATGTCTAAACACGTCTTATCTCCACTAGTATTATAAAGAGGAAAGATTAGTACCTATTTTTGTATGTTTGTAATGAATAGGCTCAAAAAGTACTGGGCCGATTTAAAAATTCTTTCACCAATAGAATGCTACATTCTTCCAATTTGACATAGGCTACAAAATTAGGGATCCTTGGTAAAATTTGAAAATTTTCAACAGAAAAGCGGGAAAAATTCTCTAAGTTCGCCGGGACCGCTAGTAATATGTAAAACCAGTTAATGACTATCTTTGCGATATTTTGGGATTGTTAGCGACTGCTGTGATCCGACCTCCACAGCCCACAGCCCTTTTGGCTATGCTTTTTTATATGCCAATATGTTTTAGTTTTTATTTTATCACTATCTTTTGTTATAAGTTAGAGATTGCAAGTAAGTGTGTCGCTCTGGTTGTCCAATATGTTCTAAGAGCATAGAACGAATTTAACGGGGCTACCGCGCGTGAAACAATCGCTAGATGACACTACGGGGGCGTGAGGTCCAACTGCTTCGTGATTAACATGTCATGGTGACACATCTGTCAATGTCATGTCAAAAGTAACCAAAAAGTCGTAGCAGTTGGACCTTACCATGGACTTAATATTAGGTCCATGGACCTTACACACACGTAGTGACATCTAGCGGATTTTTCACGCGCGGTAGTCCCCATTGTAGTTACTCCGTTTCATTATTCCGTTACAGGGATTAAAAAAACATTTTATTCTAGTATCTAATCTTTTTTGCTACGAAACTTCATTTTAATCCAATCTGTAGTTTTTGTATGAATGAAAATTAACTAAACGCGAATATATCCATGCACGTTTATAATAATATCTACATAGTAAGATTGTAAAAGACACTATTGGTACTCGTAGGATTAGGAACTTCTTGTCCTAGTAGAACAAGATTTTATAAGCCACGGTAGTAAACCATACTTTTTTTTGTATATTGCACTTCAAAATTAACCTCATCCCACCTGATATTAAGTGGTAATGAGGTCTTAGCTTATGGGTGACCAGTACAACATAAAAAATCTGTTACTGGACTTGTCGCCCTTACCTTGAAGGCTCCTGCTACTAATGTAGCACCCCCCAGGAACTCTGGAAACCTTACTCACACGCAGAAACACAACAACACAGAAGTGATTGTTATTTAGCTGCAGTCTTCTGTAAGGTGGAGGTATTTAACCAGTCGGGCTGCTCCAGTTCGAGCGATAAATCGGTATGCCCTACCTCTCTTAATACAATGCGCTGAGACAAACTATTCTAATATTCCGTCCGACATCCGCATACACTCAAAGTTAAAAAGATAAAGGATAATATGGGACCCTGTTTGCCGTGCCATGTACTAGCACCTAGAAATACGAATCTTTTTTAACAAACAACACGTTCTGGACCAAATCGAGAATCTTCTACAAATTGATTTCGGTACGCGGACATTTCCGCTAAAATCCCCGGAGCTTACATTTCGAATTCCCGTTTTAAATTCGAAATTGTTCTCTGGCGTTACCGAATGCAAGCAAAAAACATTCTTGACGCCTTTGCGGACAAATTTGGTGGAATTCTCGCGGGCTACCGAGTGCCAACGCAGATTTTTTAGCTTTTGTTTGCGATTTGTTTTCTTTTTTTTGGACCGGAAACAAATGTCTACCTGCCATTTCGAAAGTCGGTCAAGCCTTCTTATATTTATTACAAGTTTAATAATGAAATCAGATTGGTTATTATCGCCGAAATATCTTTCGATATGGTACGATACGAAATTAAAAAAAAAATTATCTACTTTTGCTTAGTTCTTCAATACTTTTTTTATCATTACTAATGGTTGCCCGCCACTTTTCCCGTATCATTCGGGATAAAAAGTATCCTATATGTTAACCTAGTATGTCACCTCTTATTCTACCAAATTTCATCCAAATCTTATCAGTAGTATTTGAAAGTAAATAAATAAATAAATATAGAATCTATATTATATCTATATTATAGATATAGGCAACGTGACATACATTGCTCTGATTCTGTGGTAAGTAGCTTAAGCACTTGTTTTACAGAAATCAGAAACAACGACGGTACCACAACACCCAGACCCGAGGCAATATAGAATAGTTAGGGGCAATATAGGGGAAAAAATAACAAACATATTCAGACATCCATACATTCTAGTACTTTCGCTTTTATAAAATTAGCAGGATTAGGCGAATATTACCATTTAAATCATTACATTTAATGCAAGTAAACTTTATTATTTCACGGTAATACTGTTGATTTTAGTTGGTATTTAGCATGTCTTTCAAACGTGTGTTACAAAATCTCACCATGCTCATGTTATCTACGAGCGCAACTTGTACCCTAACTGACAATGTCCAATAATATAGCCAATTGATCGATCGGACCGGATACTTGTTCTGACTTTAGTTAGGGTTGGCATAATGGCAATTAAAAATGGACTTTACGGAATATATGTTATATAAATTAAATAACTAAATATTGGACAATATCACATACATTGCTCTGATTCTGGGGTAAGTAGCTAAAGCACTTGTGTTACAGAAATCAGAAACAACGACGGTACCATAACACTCAGACCCGAGACAATACAGAGAAGTTCTTTTTCCATATTGACCCCACCGGGGATCGAACCCGGAACCTCAGAAATAGCGCGACGCCAAAGTCCGGCACGCTCGCCTCTCGGCTACGGAGATCGTCAAAATAATTATTATTCATTTCAAAGAAAAAAACATCTGCCTCACTTCACACTCTCATGTATATTTAGTCGTATGTAAAAAAGATCAAATTCATATACAGAAAAGATTTTAAACCATACTTTGGCCATCTTGTAAGACATTTAAGTAATATAAGGCATTTAAGTAAGGTTTATAACGTCGGTAACAGATGTCTTTAAACTATTGAAGTAGTGCACACTGCCATACGAGACAATATCAAAAATCAATGTAGACTTGTACGGAAAAAAACACACGGTTCATATATGCCGTTCGAATTTAGCCTTTGTGCAAACGACTTACGATCTATTGACTGATGTGGTTATCTAATTATTAAATACTATTACCAGAGGTTGATTTATTTGTTAGCTCATATCCATCACCTATTCCAGATTTTGATTTATTTATTTAACCAAGTTAAATAAAGCACCGTGGCCCTTGTAGGTACTTTTATCTCTTAATTCATATGAGCGACACAATTTAAGCGATGAGACAAGGGAGTTATTTTCAGCTGTTTTCAAAGTGAAGGAGTCCAAACCACCGCTTCCAACGCATGCATCGGCACAGTGCATCAATGCATTATGAAACATACTTAACAGCTAGGTGTTAAAGTACGTAATTCAAGGTCAAAGTTTAAGACGAAAGTGGCACGTTTACGTGCGTCCAATGGCGAATAAGATGTGCAAAATGAGCGAGGTCGTGAAACGACGTCACTTCATAATTTGTCGCGCTTTCAATGACATAAATGTGAGTTAGGTCTCTCGCCCACAAGCTGAGCGATTATTTTGTAGAAGAATATTTATACATATAGAATTCAATAGTGCAACGGCCATTGGCTATAAAATCATTATCATTACAACATATTGATTTATTCATGTTGGTGACATACAAGTAACACTTGTGCATCTTCAAAATTAATATAGATAAATAATAAATAAATTTTGGATACCTCATGCTCTGATTATGAGGTAAGTAACTTAAGCACTTGCGTTAAAGAAATCAGAAACGACAACGGTACCACTACACGCAGACCCGAGACAATATAGAAAAGTTCGTTTCCCATATTGACCCGACCGGGGATCAAACCCGCAACCTCAGAGATGGCCACGGCCACGAAGGTCGTCAATAAACCTACAAGTCTTCAAATTTGAATGCAAAGTATGTTAGTAAATTTTTATTTACACGATAAAAGAACAAATATGTACTTTATATTTTTTTATTATCTACAACATCCTCACGAGACATTAGACTTCACTAAGAAGCTTCGTTGTTATAAGTAGGTACAATATAAAAAACCCCACTGATTATAAGTTGGTCACAGCTAACCCTATAGAATAGTCAGCTCATACATCAATCGTGGACAGCACCCGAACGATTTCTAAGTGTGTACGTATATTTGTTACAACCGACCATGAGGTCCAGTCTAGCCTAAAACCTCAGCGTAGAGTGATTGTGCAATATTATGAAGTAATTAGGTTACTCAAAATCGTATGACGAGAAACAGAATTCGGTAAGGTATGATACACTTATTAGTTCTGTGAAACAGAAACAGTATTATTGAGACAAAATTGGCGCAGTGGTTAAGCTAGGCGATCAAACAGCGAAAGGACCCGGATTCTCAGTCAAATCGTTATGGAAAGCGATTTTACTGAATTGATTTGCGCCTGCAATAAGATTCGTAATGTGTCATAAATTACTAACCTTAATTCTTATTTCAAATTTACTTGCCATGTCAGCTGTCATCAGTCGTCCGCGTTCTTTTTTAGCTAACGCCTCGTATAATTTATTACTATCCGTAACTAACGGATCGTTTGTCAAATATTGGAACCGGGCATTATTTCAGTTGATTGGTGCGGTGATATAACTGATCTTAAATATAATTTGCATTTACGTGGAGGTCTTATTTTCACGCAAAGTTCAAGTCATTTATTTTAACAAGTAGCAAATAACAATAAAAAATTAGGCACAAGTATCTACTTATTACAGAATCTACCTGTTTCTAATATTTAAAGTTCGCTAGTACGGCGTATAGTACTATAAAAATAATAAAATCTACCTGTTAAAAGACCTCAACTAGATAGTAGGCGAAGTGCTTTCGCTGTGGTGAACTTAACTTTTTAATGAGCATAATGTTGCCTTTGTAAACAAATTTAACAAGATCCACGTGGTATGAACGTTTTTTACTTTGGTTATAAAAATCATGACTTTCAACAAAAACCCTCATGTCATATACCTATAAATGATTGACTAACAGAATCAATACATTTGATGTTCCATTTAGACTATCATAATACTTATTTTCCCACACGCAACATACAATGTTGTCTTTATTTACATATTTTTATTGATAATAAGAAATAGGCACTTCTTTTTTACCTATAACGAAAAGACTTGGGCTAAAACCGCTATGCGTCTTACCTAGCACCTACAGACGACCTTGCTTCGATTGTAGATCATTAAGCATGTCTAATATGAATTACCGCTTGTTTAAATTAATCCAAGCAGTAATGCATTTATTCACGGCTTCTCAAACTTGGACCTTAGCATAACCCAGAGTGTTGAGCTAGGGAGCCTTGGCCACAGCCGGCATATTTATGGAAGGGGGCGGTGCTTGAATTTTGGCCACGTGACGCGAGAGTAACGACAATTGGAAATTGGTATATACCTTTGTTAGTACCCCCGTCACTTAGAAGCAGTAGGATTATAGCCTCCGTTTAGGCCTGATTAGCCTTATCCTCGAGATGTTAAACTTTGAGATGAAATGGAAGGGGGATGATTTTCGGTTGGCCCCGGGCGATGAAAACCAACGCTAGGCCAAATTGCTTAAAACTTATATAATTTAGTTATTAACTAAATATCTACAAGCTCCAAGACTAGGTAATTCTGGAAGTCATCTAGTAAGAAGTTCTTATCAGAAATGAGAGTAACAGTAAAGCTTGTTCAGTACACATATTCATGCTTCAATGGAATTGGACTAGACTTGCATATAATGTGCCTACACAGTTCCATCCTAGCAATGTGTTAAGCCTAAAAGCGTGGTGCGATTAGGTTTAACTGGATGCAAGCCTCACTCTAGCTGCAGATTCGTTTCGGTATTTTCTCCAAACTCAGTATGTACGAATTAGTGCGATGCTGCATTTTAAACAAGCATTGGCTTAGTCAGAATATGGATTACAATCTACGTATTGAAGATAACAAAGAAAACCACTTGTTTAACACAGGCTCGTGATAAAAATCACTTGATTTTATCAGAAATGCTGTTTATCACTGATTACGGATCACTTGCGGCATTTGTAACTAAAAATCATTATCATATCATTTCTTTCTCATACTTCTAGTTCTTTAGGGCAAACTTGAAGCGTGTTTGAATCTCGATTTATCCGAAACCAAATTCTTTTTTCTCTTTCAGTTTTTTTTTGATACAGGATAAATATATATAGGTACCCCTATCTCCCCTAATATTAAAAACAAAAAGTATATATACCAAATTTTACAATCCATTCAGTGGTTTAGGCGTGATAGCCGGACAGACAAACGGGCTGACAGACAGAGTTACTTTCGCATTTATAACAATACTATGTACTTATGCAAAATTTAATACAGAAAGTAAACACTCGTGCGCAGTCTTCATTTTTGACACGTCTCTCTTAAATAGTTATGACGTTGGCGATAACACTATGTCGTTATTAAAATATGCGAGATTGAGTCCATAAAAAAATATATGTGATTTAAAGAAAGGGCCTTATTACGATATCGAAGAATAACTAACTATAAAGTATCGGTATTAAAATCATAATTGCGTAGGTTAGTCAGTGTGTGTGTTTGAGAATTTCTGAATTTAACTAATCGCTTTTGCGTAATGTAATAACTTATAACAGCAAGGCGAACTACTTATCTCATTGACGGGACGAGTCATGCATTTTGGTTTGAGACGTCACGTGTTAGCTTGTATTAAATCAGTTTTATTTTACGTGTCGTAAAAAAGGTAACAAATAAATTAATGAGCAATGTTTGATGTTTACTATAAATTTGATAGAAAACAAATAAAAGTGCAGACTTGTATCCTTCACATTTTCTAAAATACAAATTATTGTTGAGAGAATAAAATAGTTGCATTGCAAGTTTTAAATAAATGTAACATGAGTTTAAACATTAAACAATATAATCTTTTTTCAATAACTTGATCAATCATTTTGCAGTCATTTTCATTATGTAACTCTTTTTTTTTCAATATGTAGTAAATCACCATTAGCAAAAAAACTATGGTTAGTGCAGAGAGCAAAGTTCAATTGCCCGCGATTCGAATCCATTACAGTTTAGACTTTTAACTCCAAAGTTTTAGAATTCTCCTATTTAGGTCAGTTATTTATGTAAAACAACCTAAACTCCAAATCTGAAAAACATTCCGTCCGCAGCGAACTTGTCCTTATTTCTATTCCTACGTCACGACAAACAAATCACAATCGTGATGACACTCGTACTCCAAACAGCCGTATCAGATAAGCTATCAAATCAAAGCGATTGTGCAAACCAGAGCAGTCGCAAACGCTCCGCACAAGCCGGGCTCGAGCTCAGAGGCCGCAATATCGGCCCTACCAGTCCAACCATAACATTACCGCAGCCATTCGCCGCAACGACGCCGCTAAGAGTGAACGTCGAGTCGACTCACGTAACTATCGTTCGAGTGAATAGAGTGCGCGTAGTCGATCGTGACGTGCCATGCCCAGGGCCCGCGCCCCCCTGTCCCTCGCAGGGCTATGGAGACCCTCCTCGACAAGTTCAAGAGGGAGCAAGGAGGGCTACGACGCTCCCGGTCGGTCCGCGCGTCCCTGCGTCTGATCGGCAACCGCTGGCGGACGACCAAGGACGAGGAACCCGCGGAAGACAACGGAAAACTGAAACGGAATACCGTTTTCACCACGCAGATTTGGTCCACAGATAAGGAGTACGACGTGGCGTACACGGGCGTCGACGGCACGTACAAGCCGACCGAGCCAGCCATGGCGCGGAAGAAGCCCGAAGTACGACCGCAGAGGAGGAAGAGTGGAGACATTGATCTCAATCTGAAGCCGCAGAGGCACAAGAAAGTTGAAAAATCAAAGTTCGCTGACCTGTTCTCGAATAAAAAGCAGAAGTCGGCGAAGGAACTGCCCGTGCCTGAGAAGATACCGCCTAAAGCCGCAGCTATCCTGCATATTCATTCTCCGGATAAGGATAAGAAGAAAAGGTTGAAAGTGATCGGGAAATCGGAGTCTGCGAAGTCGGTAACTGATGTGGTGTGCCAGAGGAGGGTCAGGCGTGGTTCGGAAGGAGATATGTCGTGTCCGAACCAGTCACGTGGATGTGTGAACCCCGCTTTCGTGTACAGCACCCCACCGAAGGAGCGGAAGCTGCCGATGTCACCATCGGCTTACCTGAGTACGTAACAAATCATTTCGTTTCATTATTCGCACGCATCATATCACACGCATCGCACGCATGCACATGAATAAACATTTCGTACACACAATCGTAATAATTACAACCTCAATTATACTTATTTTAATTACAGTGTTTAACTTCACGTAGAAATAGCTATTTTGGTACGTACCTATAAGGGATAAGGGTGACGGTGAAAATGAGGTTTGACGTCAACTGCCATTCGTTTATCTTGAGAGTTTTAAATAATAAATAACGTTGTTGACTTTACTTCATTCACATTGATTTAGTTATACAAATATTTAGGTTGCAAAGAACATCACGCATTTCAACACATTACAGTGCCTTTATTTTAAACAAGCTATTAATTGTACCAACTTGAGCAAAAACTAAAATACTGCCTTCACTTTTTTATGTCCCCATTCAAATCAGACGAACTTTACGAATTAAGATCTAAATATATTAGTTTAGGTACCAAAACAGTAATCCAATTGAAAACAAAATTGGCATTGAACGAAAATATCAAATAATTTCATCTTCTTAATTTAGAAATTATATTAGGTAACTTACGAGTACCTGTTTTCTCTAAGAAATTTTAATAATTTACTTTTGTGACAATTAACGTTTATTTATTTATTTTATTTTTATTTGATTACTATATTGCAAAAAAAGTACAATACCTACGTGGTTTAATGTGAGGAAATGCTCCTCACATTAAACCCTCTGATTTTACGTGTAAATTATTTGTATAGTTTTATATCTCGATCTGTTGGGCGCTCAGTTTCTTTTACACTTCGCATGCCGTTTGATATAACAATGTTCCAATTCCTTGTTATGGATTAGCCACCTTAAACGAGTTATTTTTTGTATGACTAGGCATATTCAGACTAGTTTTTGTTGAGATTCGCACGAGTGAGCAAGAAATTACTACGTAATATGGCTTATTGAACCATTGCATAGCACAAGTTATCACAATGCGTTTCTTATTTAGGTGGGTACTCAACTCTGTCAAGTGGACTTGATCTAAAATACGAGATTGTTTTTGGTGCTTTAAAAAGATATCTCAAAATTTACACACGCAATTTTTGACTTGCAAAATTAATAAAAAATACTTAAATAAAACGATGCCTAATCGCGAGATGGGGGCGCGTTAAGTCACTGGTGGGTAATAAAAGTACCCCCTTATGACGTTTTGCGTCAATTCAATTCAATGTATCGCCGTTAATTTATAATTAGATGTATAATACAAAAATACGTGTTCCTCATAAAAAATGCGCCAATCACCTGATCTCAAACTAAGGTTTCCCCACTGTACTATAAGCACCAAACGACGAATACTAACTGGGGGCGTTATCCCAGCACACCCAGACCCAAGTCAATTTAGAAAAAATCGTTTTCCAAATTGACCTGACCGGGAATCGAGCCCAGGACCTTTCGCACTTTGGCCGCTTACCTTAGCACTGCGCCACCGAGGTCAGGCTATATTGTTTTGGGTAAGCTAACAGACGGGATTTAAACTAATTTTTGTACGCATTGATTAAGGAGTCGAATTGCCAAGAGGAATCCAAAAAATACGTAAAAAGTTAAGCCTTTATTAATTAAAAGATGCTGATAATCATAAAATACATTAATCTTTATTACCAGTACTAACGGATGGTCTTGAACCATGGAAATAAACTCCTGTTTAATTTTTTACCGTAAATCTACGTGAAATTCAGTCATTTAAATAAACCATTAAAATGATTAAAAGAACAGGCCCGCACGTTAAGATAAAACTAAGACGTGCCATAATTAGCCTAATTATCCTATTAAGGTTACAAAGGTCAGATAACAGGCATTCATGTGCTTACCAGATTTTTTTGTACGACAAAACGCCATTTTTATTTTCGGAAAAAAGTTACTAAATTTACAGTAGGTAGGTACTCCGCGTTTTCATTTTTCGTTGCGTTACAATTTCAAGTGGTTCTCAATGTCAACTTAACCAATCATTTTTTTAATTTGAGGACCTTAGATTTGGGTTTTAGCTGGCTCCCTAGTGTAGTGCTTGGAACATGAGATTTCTCTAAAACAGAAGTGTGTCCTAAAGTTGCAAGCTCTTTCAAGCGTCTAAACACCCTTATTGTTTTTGTGATAAAGCGCGTTGAAAAGTTAAATTCCTAAGCTACTTTGCCTCTACTGTACTTGTCGTTTCCATACCGGGTGAAATAACAAAACAAGCATTTCTTGCACGGGATTAGCTCCGTTCCACTGGATCGATTTGCGTAGTACTTTTTACTTGGAATACAAGTAAAAAGTAAGTAGACTGTATATTTTCCCTAGAGAACTCAAACGTCACTAATGCATTTTTAATGCAATTAGATATCTTCAACAGAGTTTCAAAGCCAAGTATAAATTAAAACTATTATTCCACGTTCATATACCAATGGTCGGTACATTGAAGCTTTTATTTTTGCGAATTAAATAAAATAAAAATAATGAAAATAATAAGAAGTATTTTTTAAGACAACCCATTTTTAACTTTTTAATATACTCAATTCGTTCTAACACATGTATCATTCTATGATGGTCGTTTTAAGTTAAGATCTTCTACTAAGTATGGCACGTTTCAAGGCATTATCGTGTCAAAAGTTGTTATGCATGTGGTAAATCACTGGGACATCCAATGCACGTTTAAACGCAATCGCCCTGAATACTCCATTTTTTTTACTCGGTATGGTTTTTATTTTCCAACTTAACTAAACTAACTTATTTAGAAGACAATAATAAATATAAGCCAATGAATAATGCGTTCCTCTTTAACTTCATCGCAGAATTTTATAAATCGGCGTATTTAATCAAACAGAGAAGTTATTATGACTCAGAAGTTTCCAATTATTTAAGGACATGATAATTATTTGCCACAACATAAAGTGGTTGAGCTACTTTGTTAGTTTTGGATCAGAACAATGCAAGTATTTGAGATTGTTGAAATAAAAAATTACGAGTATCAAGAATTGTTCATACTCGAAAATGGAAATTAACTAATATTTGATGTTGAAATCATTCCGACTTCAAGTTTCAATAAAAATTGTCTTTCACGACTGGATTTGGAAGTAATAAAAGATCTCGTAAATCAACTTGAAAACATGAAATATTAAATTTGTTTTCAATTTAAGCAATAACTATAAACATTGAAAACGTTAAATGTGGGTTAACTTTTATTTCAAATAACACGCGAACGTTTTATTATAACATTAGCTGTGCCCGCGACTTCGTTCGCGTGGACTACATCCTTTCATAGTCGGTTTTACCCCTTTCTTCCCTAATATTCGAAACAAAAAGTAGTCTATATTTTGATCCAAGTTTCGAGCTACATTTGTGCCAAATTTCATATCTTTAACTTCAAAAATAAACATTTTTCCATATAAACTTTCAAAGGTGGTATTACCCCCATCCCCCCCTTATTTTCTAATAAAAAGTAGCCTATGTCCGTTCTTAAAATTCAACGTATACCTATACCAAATTTCATCAAAATCCGTTCAGCCGCTTAGGCGTGAAAGAGTAACAGACGGACATACAGACAGACAGACAGACAGACAGACAGAGTTACTTTCGCATTTATAATATTAGTATGGATTCTGTACCTAAGTTCGCCTATAAATCATTTGTTTCCACTATTTGTAAACCAAGCATTTGGTTCATCGTTAGAGCTTACCTTATTCTACATGTTTAGTGTTAATCATTTAATACTTTGAAAATGGACTTGCCCATTCGAATTGAATGCATTTCTTAAAATATTTACAACTATGTAATGTTAAATTTCATATCACAAAATCTCTTGATTTCAATTAACTAAACGCTACAAACGCCACTTATTAGCAATTCCATAGCCTTAGTTCCAATCATAAAAAAGTTCGATTTTGAAGCAACATTTGTTTTTAAAAACATTTCATGCTGCATTGGCGTCACTCTTTCAGCCCTGTATGGAGAGTCAAAATAGTAATATTAAAAATGCGCTTCCTCTTTTTTAAGTTTTAAGCCGATTCTGGAGCACCGGGCAAGTCTAAAACTGCAATTTGAAAAATGCAATATCTTTTGATCTTTCTCGGCTTAAGCCGATTCCTTCATCTTTTTCTCCCATTGTTTCTTTTATTGAGAGGTCTTTCAATAATCAAAACAAAACATACGCAACTTCCCTATTAGATAGAATTACAACTGCCTACATTAGAATTTTAGTAGGAAACAGTAATTATGGATATTATGATAGTCTATTAGGTTGTAGTAATCAGTTAAAAAAGGTGCAAGAACGGCTTAATGAAGAAAAAACTTGACCACTTAGGTACATCCACACTAATATATTACTGGTAGCTTCATTTGTATGCTGTAATGTTACGCGTTACATTACTCTTTAACAAAGGACTTAAAGTTCATAATCGTGTGTGGTTTCACGTCTTGATGTTAACGGCTGTACGTAAATTGTTAGATTAATAGCCGAAAGTGAAAAAAATCGATTACGCACTACCAACAACTGGAATTGAATATGAGATTATGAATATTAATTTTTCATCGAAATTTTGTAAACAGGTGATGTAGGTCACCTAGTCGCTAATGGGCGAAAAAATTAGTCTCGCCATGAAGCGTGATTTGTTTAAACGCATGTTACAAAACGCGATAGGCGACCGGTGTTTTGTACCTACGGAAACTTATTAAGCCAGTGTTAACAGTAACTTCACATACCTAAATATAATATTACACTAAATTCTGCCTGCGACTTTGTTTGCTGTATATTATTAATACCTTTATATTATTCTAACATATCTTATCTGTTTATCTACCAAATTTCTTCAAAATCCATGCAGTAGTTCTTGTTTAACAGAATAACATCTATACATCCTAATCTATTATACAAAAATGAATCGCAAAATGTGTTGGTAAGCGCATAACTCGACGACACTTGGACCAATTTAGATAATTCTTTTTTAAATGTTCGTTGAAGTCCAAGGATGGTTTTTACGGCGAGAAAAATCGAATACTTGCCGGGAAAACTCTAAAGATAGCCTTTTTCTTTACGTTTTTATTTTCAAGCCACATTCCTAATATTTTTGACACGACGAAGTCTGTCGGGTCCGCTAGTCTTCAATAAATATATAGGATATTTTTTTACTTAACACACTCATGCATTGTCATGATCCCAAAGATTGTTCCATAACTTGTGTTATGGAAACCAGAATCAACGCCACACTAATAGGTACAGTCTTAACACTTGCAGTTCTATATTCGTTCTTATTCCAATGACATAAAGCCGGTGCAAAGTTCAAAGTTTAAAGTCAGATGTTCTTTCGATCCATGTTGATGATTGACAAGGAGATATTTTGACGGGAACCAGGTTAAGATAATGTTATCCCCGAGAAATCGAAAGGAAGTAGATTTTTTTTTTAAATAAACTCCCATATTGCCATCCTGGTTAACGTATGAACGTAATCATTAGTTTCATAAGTTATTCAGGTTTATTTACTGGTTTTATATACCAGGCGCTGTCTAACAGAGCGGGTTGTATTATAAAGTGACTAAAAAAGAATGAGGTTCTATTTTCGACTATGTATGTATATGTGTGTATATACCTATGTATGTTTTTGTAAGGAAAGTATGTTGTATACTAAAAATGGAAGTACTTCCGCTGAGTTAGCTGTTATCTGCTCGGAGACCAAGGTCTAACTATGAGTTTTGGTTTGTTGTAGGTATTTATAGTTTTTGGCGACAATAACTTTTCGCGATGTAGGATCGATGTATTGATTGGGTAATTGTGCATTACGTATGGAGCGTTGTTTATTATGCCAATTTTGTTGACGTTGTATTTGTGTCGATTTATAGGTAATGTCGTAGGTGGGCACATTTTCAAATGTGCATTTAGAAATGCAAGCTTACCTATATTCCTCAGGCTTTTTATGGATAGCCAAGTTCACACATTCCTCGATCTTCTGTTTTAAGAAGTTACCCGATATAATCAGACTTGTTAGTTAACGCCGACGCAACTGTCTGTCGGTGCATCGTTGTTTGTTTGGTAACCACCAATTAAGTTTTACTCGCATCATTTCAAATTATAATGCAACGGTTCCTCGATGCAAATTGATGCGCGCACGCAACGTTTGTTTTGATTCGAAGATCAGATTTGAGTTTGGAATTTATCGGCTGACTTCTTAAGAGGAATGGAAGAAAAATACT
The DNA here is from genome assembly GCA_037074685.1 of Glyphodes pyloalis. Taxonomy (NCBI): domain Eukaryota; kingdom Metazoa; phylum Arthropoda; class Insecta; order Lepidoptera; family Crambidae; genus Glyphodes; species Glyphodes pyloalis. Next base: position 3,322,891 of record JAYKKO010000024.1, on the reverse strand, counting down.
ATCAAATATACATGAATAAGCATCTGCTGTTACAATGAGGGTGTTCGCACATGAAATATTCTCTAGAGGGCGATACGTAGGCGTGAGGTCCAACTGTTATGTGATTGGTCATATTAATATCATGCTTACATCCCAATGTAAGAAAGAAAGAAAAAAAGACTTTTATTGACCATCATTACACAGATAAACGCAAAAAATAAAGAAGGGAAGGACAAAGTGAAAATGTACAGAGTGGTCAATTGGTGCCTGCTTCAGCATAAGTTACAGTGGTATGGTATTACACATATCCCTACCTATAATACCTTTGAAATTGACAAAGACAAACACCCTCATTATTTCACGCAGTAGTTACATACGTTTGAAAGCCCACGACGATTAGCACTTGAATCCTGATACTCATTCTTGCTCCCACAACTAAGATTAAAGTCTGTAGTGTTTTAACTGATACTCTATTTCGGTGAAAAGGACACTACCTAACATACAAATGTGATAATGATATATGAGCAACTGCCTCCGGAATAACACTAAACTCTTGCAACTGTCTGTTGGCAACAAACATAGTTAAAAAAACAATTAACACAGTTTGAAGTTTGTACTTTACATGTCAATTATCATGTTTGCTGATGTATGTACCTAAATAATGAACCTTTTTTAACCTTTGACCTGTGTAGGAACTCGTACCTTTTGGTTCAATGCGTAGGTATATTTTCAAGAAATCAATTTCGAATTTAATTAACAGAAACCAAGAAATCGTGACTAATCTGTTTCAATTTATAAACGTACTATAACTCACGAAGACATTATTAACTGTTACTGGTCTTTAATATGATTTGTCGTGGCAAAATTGGCTACAAGGTAAAAGTATTTTTATGGTTGTATTAAAGGTAATGAATGAAATGGATCGATAGGTACATTATGCTTCATTTTATATGTTTTAAAATATGCCATTAAATTAATAAGTGTTTGTACAAAACTGAGCTAAGCAACCAGGAACTAGGTAATGCAATCCCGAGATCGGGATCTCGCGGAATCCCGTGTAATTTTCCGGGATCAATCCCGAAGCATAATATTACGAGTTCCCGTTCGGGATTGACTGGATTGGGCAGCAATGGTCAGCGACGTTATACATATCCGTACAGGACGCAAGCAGTGCGCTGACTGTGGCCGGGCAGGGGAGCAGTGCCGAACAGCGCGTTAGAAATTCGTTAGTTATCCGAGTGTTTATATTTTACAGCAGGGAGATTTTTACAGTTCGCATATACTTAATTGTTTAGTCACGTTATTGCCAACCAGTGTTGTATCGGAGAGGGCATTCTCAGCAGCTGGGTACATTGCAACGGACATTAGATGCCGGTTGGCAGATAGCACCCTTGATACTCTTTGCTTTTTAAGAAGTTAGTTAGTTCCTGTCAGGAACATTGTATCGGAAGCTCTAGCAGTGTTTTGTTCATATTCGATAAACTTTTCCTAGTCCTGTATTTTCGGTGATATAATAGAGATAATGAAGTGGTAAAAAATCAATGATTCTAGTTAGTTAACAAAGTTCAGTTGAGCGATGTGTTTACATCATTTATTCGTATAAACTCTACGCAAAAGTGACGTCGTGCTAAATTTTATCGCAATGGATCTTTTTGTATACATGATAAAAAAATCAATATATGTCATGTATTTTTTGGTAACCTATCTGTTCTACTAGACTTTTAGTCATCTACTTTATCAAACGTCTGTCTTGCATGGTATTCTGAGCCTAATGACTTATCCGACAAATTGTATCGTTACATCACGACCCAAACGCAACCTACTGCTTAGCATAACAAAACTGAGTGATCTCACAGCAACAAAGGTAATAAGTGACAACAATACCGCAGCTTTTGTCTTAAATTCCCACGAACCGGAGAAATGCTCCGTGTAACAGCCATTGATGATTGTACTCCTACTACTTACTTCATTGCGAAGTGAGTATACAAATTGAGCTTCAATTTTAATGAGAATTTTAATCTGAGTGAGAAGATAAACTTAACTCACATATGGCTTAAAGGATCAACTTGAAATATTTTCTTCAAATCTAAAAATGAGATATGCATTAGAGGTATGATCGTAAATGAAGGGTCTACGGCAATAACGATGAATGTCCAAAATATTAAAATCTATGTGATCAACGTCATTCGGTCACTTCATACGCTAGTAATTTCGTTTACTAACTAGGCAATATCGCTCCCAGTACTGAGATAAAACCGTTTCTGATATTTGACTACACGTCTTAAACGCTTAGAGTCCCATATATTCACGGCAATAAGGCCGAGTTTAGTACAACGTTTAAAAACTTAAAACCCAAATATCGACCTCCGTGGCCGAGAGGCGAGCGTGCCGGACTTTGGCGTCGCGCCATCTCAGAGGTTCCGGGTTCGATCCCCGGTAGGGTCAATATGGGAAACGAACTTTTCTGTATTGTCTCGGGTCTGGGTGTTGTGGTAACGTCGTTGTTTCTGATTTCTGTAACACAAGTGCTTTAGCTACTAACCACATAATCAGAGCAATGTATGTGATGTTGTCCAATATTTATTTATTTATCTCAAACAAAAAAGAATGGACGTTCATCATTATTGCAGTGGACCCTTCAAATGGTATTATAGCTGATTTTTTTGACATATCATTGCTTGTGTGTGCTAAAGCAAGCCACAATTAAATGGCCTAACTAGTCCATTTCCTAACGTAACTTGAAGGCAACAAAGAACCTTATTACTGGGTACTAGCTGTCAAATCGGAATAGACTTGATTACCTATGTTGTAAAAAAGAGAACAAAAATCAGAACAGTTTTAAAAGTTAAAAAGGAACCAGGACTAATGCCATATATTTTACACAAACATTAATCATGATCTCGAGTACCTACTTCAGAATGAGTGGGTACTTTATTCGTTTTTACTTCTCAATATTCAACAATTAAATTTTTGAAAAGTCAGGCCTGCGAGTTGGATTTTTCACTAAAACCTACCTTATTGCAAAATGTAATTATAATTTTACGATGATTATTTAAAGCCTTACGGTGTTGATTCCTTTGCGATAAATGTTAGTAGAAAATAAGCGTCTTCCTTTGGATACAGACAGTGTCAATAGACTTTAAAAATAAATGAGTATTTTATTTAAATATTAGGATTACAGTTTCTATGCAATGTTGTCATTTTCCTTCTATTTTAGAAGTTCTAGTAAACTTTAGTGTCATTGTGTAATCAAACTTAACATTCCGAGTAAATTAACAATTGTAAAATTATTCGAAACCTTTGTTTGATACTGATATTATAATTTAAAAAAATGTCTTACTTATACTTGCGTGATAGATAACGTAAAGTAAGAAAATATTTGAAGAGTAACAGGAAAAACCCAGATTACAACACAATAACAAAACAAAAGAATTATGCTTTTTACTATTAGGTATATCGACTACATCTTTAGGAAGGTATTTTGGGTAAGTAAATATATTTTCGGCAACTCAAAATCAATCCCGCATACAATTAGGTTCTCTTGGCGCGTTTCGGAAACAGTACCGAAAGATAAGCTCTGCCGCGGTCCGGGTGGGTGATTATTTCGACCGAATTTAGTCTCACTTTTCCCAAATTGATCCCAACAGTCAGTGGTCATTAAAGTGCTTGATATTAACTGAAAATAAGGTTAGCTTCGCCTGTTCCATTTCATAGGGCGAATAGGTTTGTGTCCAATAGTGAGACGAAAATGGCTAAATTACAATTCAATTGTACAAATTATTTGTTCACATAGAATAACGTTTAATTAGCGTTAGTTGCTAAAGCACACATTGTATCTATTTGTTATTTTAAAATAGTGCTCCAAACTAAGACTAAAAACATTTCTTTAGGGGCATCATTTAAATTTCGAGAAAATATAGCTTTACCTTAAATATAGCTAAAGTATTACCCCCCAAATATGCGAAATAAAAAGTAGTCCATATTTTAATCCAAGTGTCAAGCTATACATATTTGTGCAAATATCATATCTATCACTCAAAAAATAAACAATTTCCCATATAAACTTTCAAGGGCGGTATAACCCTCATCCCCCTTATTTTCAAAACCAAAAGTAGCCTATGCCCGTTCTTGAGGTTCAACGTATACCTATAAAAACGGTACCGTGGTTTAGTCGTGAATGCCGGACAGATAAACAGACAGACAGAGTTACCTTCGCATTTATAATATTAGTATGGATATTATCTGAGAAACTTCATCATCGAAGATTTGTTCCGCACCATGCTCCATCGGAAAACACTAGTAATAGGTACCTATTTGTACTTTATCTTGTAACTCTCACATTATCTATGAATATATGGATGACTTATATGGTACCCCTTTGATGTACGAAACTAAACCTTGTGTATAAGGCTTCAGAAGTTAAACTGTTTTTACTGCACTGTCTAAAGCCCCACGGCAATCTCCCAAGCTCAAAGAGCGGGATTTGCTTCAAGTTTACCCAGTAGCTTTATATCGTTCCATGTCGTATAATGTGAACAATATTCCTTTGATGACAGCTGATACAAAAATAATATACTTTCGGTATTTTTTCGACCGCAATGTGAATTTCACTTTTACCATCCTTGTGTAGTTGAAGGTACTTGAAGATTTTTTTAAATATTAATAAAGGTCTAAGTAAGTTTTAATTACAAAATATTTAATTTCAAACAGGAAAATGGTCAATAATAGGTTTGTTATAATTATTGACTTCATACACTAGGTTATTGAACAGCAAACGGTAGGTCATTTAGTTTACTGATAATTGTAATGTTTTAATTACATATACTAGTTTTATGTCTTTAGTCCGATTTTGGAATCACAGGACGTCGTCAACTGCCGTTATTCCGAATAGGCATTTAAATATAAGCAACTTACCTTATATTTTGTTCAATTGAAGCTTGTCGCCTACTTATTATTACTTAGCTTTAATACACTGTATTCCTATAATTCTCAATCCATACTAATATTTAAAATGCGAAAGTAACTCTGTCTGTCTGTCTGTCTGTCCGTCTGTTACTCTTTCACGCCTAAACGGCTGAACGGATTTTGATGAAATTTGATATAAGTATACGTTGAATCTCAAGAACGGACATAGGCTACTTTTTATTAGAAAATAAGGGGGGGATGGGGGTAATACCACCTTTGAAAGTTTATATAGAAAAATGTTTATTTTTGAAGTTAGAGATATGAAATTTGGCACAAATATAGCTCGAAACTTGGATTAAAATATATACTACATTTTGTTTCGAATATAAGGGGAGAAAGGGGTTAAACCGACCATGAAAGGATGTAGTCCACGCGAACGAAGTCGCGGGCACAGCTAGTGTGAATATAAAGCAAAAAGCACGACATAATCTGTCACAATATTCTAATGGATATAAAAACTTTGTGTTTTATATATCGTTAAAAATGTAATGGCAATTTCATAACATTTTTTTAATTTTTAGCAAAAAAAACCTGCTCTTCTTAGATTACTTTGGGATGCCATCGAAATATACTTAATTTTTAACAAAAAAACATCAAAATCGGTAATTACCCAACAAAAACAAACTCAAGATGCCATTCTCTAAATCAAAACTTTTTTCTTCTTCACCACATGCAATGCTTATAAAAATTTACATCCATATTCCAAATTATCTTAAACAAACATAACCATTACCAATATTTAAAGACAAGTTTAAACAATTTTCGATAACAAAAACTTACTAATAAATATCGGACTTTTTTGACGACAAAATAAAATAATTTACCTATAACAACAACAGCGAGTATTTCTATTTTTATCGTGCAATACAAATTAATAAAATTAATTAAATATTGTCATAAGACTATATACCCATCTAGTTATAATAAGTGTTAACTACTTATTTTATAACTACATTATATAGAATGTTTGTAACGCCATGTAACATGTATTTTAATCTTAAGATATTAAGTCAACATGCTCCATGTGAAAGGCAATAAAGATATTGAATGCAATGACGAAACTGAATTGAGAAACCTACTTATTCAAGTCGGAAAAAAAAGTATTTTTTCTTTACACAGAGTAGATATACAAATAAATTGTTTTCACGGGCACGTAAAAGTGCAATGCCCGATATTTTGGGATTGCTGTGTAAAGGCCTGTGATGATTTTTACATCACTGTCCAGTATGATTGCGGTAAATAGCCACTTAATATTTTTCACGCTTGCTCTATCAACAATAGATGAAAAAGAAAACGGTATCCATAATGAACTAATGGCCGGTTACCTGACTTCCCTACCGGCAATTATTATTTATTACAAAACATAATATGGCGTTATTCAACGTTACATAAAACCAAAATTAACAATGCTCGTGAGAGCGTGTGCCAAGACTGCAAAGTTACGACATAATGACTCTTCTTGAAAGTGCAGACATTGACCTTTCTGCCTACCGATTTGATCGTAATTCTTTTGTTACTTTCTTCAATAGATAAGTTCCGTCATTAGAAATAATCGCAGGCGTTATTAAAATTTCGGGGGGGAAACTTTCGGAAGAGCGGTTGTGAAGCCTAACCTCACCGTGAACTGAGAAATTATTTTTCATGTTCACCGTAAATTCTTGAAGCGTTATGCTCCCCAGACAGTGGCTTTTAAATTTTGTGTTTTTTTTTAATTTTCATTAGAATCAAAATCGAGTATATCTTAATTATTGGTGACTTTACTTTTCTTAAATATCCATTGCAGCCATTTCCGTGGCACGTGGGTTACTTATTTACACTACAACGGGTTTCTAATTGGAATTTTTATCGCAAGAGTATTTTTTCCACAATTTCCAGCTACTAATGTTCCTAAAATTACGTTAAAAACCAGAAGTAACACCAGATATTGGTGCAGAAAGTCAAAGTCCAATATAATAGTGCGGAAGGTGTAATATTGTTCCTGAATGGATAGTGAATATTACCCCAGCCACTTCGCCTCGGCGAGAGCCATCTTCGTCGACCTCAGCGCTAAACTAATTTGAGATCTAAATTGAACTTGCACTCAACCTAGTTAGGCGCTGCAAGGTGTCACTTTCGCACACTCCGAGATCCAAGATACTGCCACACATGAGATCGAGATAGCGCACACAATAGCCAACTTCTTCAAAACCGTGCGACCATCTCAGTTGCAATAATGATACTGCAATGGACTGACATGCTAGACTTCTTAAATTGTGGTCAGTTTTTTTTTTATTTTTAAATTTCTCCAGCCAGTGGTGTGTTTTCGGTGCAGTGTGTGTGTTGATTCCAAATACGGGTCGTGATTGAAGTGTCCGCTAGGCACTTCCGATCCGCGGAGGTTGTAATGTGCCATGACCGATTTTGTCGTATCAGTAACCTCGCATTATTTCCGCCTTGCGGGCGAATAGAAACCATGCATCACTGTTGCTTTCTTGCGCTTTTTAGACATGGAATTGAGTAAGACATGCGATGCGTCGACGCACGTTATCTCGTCACGAACTACAAGAACAATAAAGTCTGTATCCAACAATGGTGGGAACCTTTCACCCCGTGTCGTTATGGCGATTGATTTCGTGATGCTTTCGTTTGTCGCTTTGTCTATGTGCTAATTGATTTGCCTTGAGCCAAAAGAGGTGTATTGTCTTAAAACTACAGTGTTTGAGTAATAAGGAATAAATTGTTTTCGCAATATGCTACAAACATGTATTTTACAAGTTCTAACTTGGGGGACGAGTTAACATTTCAAAAGCTATGTTTAGTTATGGTGTGGAGTTGGTCAGAACATTTAAATTATTCATGTCGTTTAAATAAGATATAATATTATCTAAATTTATTAATTGTGTCAAACGTAGCAAAAGTCATTTGTAAAATTCGTGAGTACTATATATATATTTATATTAAAATTTTGTTAAAACATAATATATGTAGGTATGCCATATTTCTGTGAATGTTTCGTTTATAAAAATATTTAAATTTCTGAATGTATTGTAATTTGTTATTTACATACTGTAGATACGTTATCTGCTTGGAATGAGCATAATTGACAGTTGACTATTAGTATGAATACCTACTCCTTGTTAAACTTCAAAATTATTCTGTCTTTGAATCTATAAACATTGAAATTTTTCTTACTAACTCTATGTACCTACTTTCATTCAATTGAAAGGCTTTGGTCCTTGTAAGATATTATTTGTCATTGTTTCATACATCTATTTATTCTTCTAAATCGCAATACGTCAAATTTCACCCGTATTTTTAACTAATGAACAGCTGACGCACTTAATTTTATAGATTTTGTCGTTTTTAAGAGCGCGTTTAAATGTAATTGCGCGTCTTAAGTGACAATGTCTGACAGATCTATAAACACACTAACCTAGGTTAGGGCTCAACTTGTTCGAAATTTCGCTAATTATACATTTTAGTATCTCATTAGTTAAAATATGTAAAAATAACAAAGTGTGCAAAAGGTAGTAAATATATTTGGATTTATTTGCCATTCTTACACGCAGAAATGACTAAATTAAACATAATTTGGTATCTAGATAGATTATGTACTAGAATCATTATATCCCGAATTAAAACGAACAAAGTTTCGTTAAACAGGCAGTAGATAAATTTACCCTAAACGAGTCTAAAAAAAAACTTTACATTAAAAACATACAAGTTCACAGCTTGTATTTCTTTTTCTTATTGCAAAACATCGTTTAAATTGCAAGCATGTTCTCATAAACGTCTACGGCCATCATCACACTTGTCAATATTCAAAGTGTAAGCAGATCGCCTTGTGAATTGGAGATTGGCCGAAATCCTAATCGTAATGGACTGCATGGTGCAAATAAGGTTGTTTGATGTAGCCTCGGTGTAAGGACATTCGGTGAACATTCGGATATTGAAACGTGCACACAGCTCTTAAATGATGCACATTTTTAAATTTAGAAGTTGAATATTGTTTTTATATAACGTTTTGGGTTGTTTAGTTCATTTTTGGCTTACAATGAAATACTTATTTGATTTATTCCATTTTGTGCCAGCATTAACTTTACCTAAATTTTTGTTCAAGTTCGAGGTTCTATTGTTTTTAGGGCTAAATATCATAAGCAGTTTTAGGTTGCAGATTTAGTAGTTTTATTTGTGTAAAAATTTTCCATTCGCTTAATGTAATGTTACATTTAGTTCGCCACTGATATTTCGATTGCTAGCTATATCATGTTAAAAATATGGTTTTAAGGTTGTCCTTAAAAACGTGAACAGAAGCTTTTTTTCAGTCAAGTCAAATGATATACTTCTTATTTCTGTCATAATAGGATTCCTTTACAAGTTTTTGTTGTAGATATTTATTTATTAAACAAATCAAGTGGGTGTTTAAAAAAAGATAGATTCCCACTCATCCCTTATAGTGTAGGTACACTTTGTTGATCGTAATTATATTTGTTTGCCATCTTTTTATTACGCACAACTTTTATTACTATAACATTACTGGCCAGATATAATAATAATAAATTGCTAAACTATGCATATTCTTGGACGGTTTCACTCCAACTAGAAGTTCGAATATGTAAGGTTATTTCCCTTGGCAAGTGTACCTACTTAAATCTTGGAAATTAGCATACAATTCATTTGGCATTGAATTAGCCGTGAACATAATAGGTACCTCCTCTTTGATGATTGTACGGTCGACAGCAAGTTAAGGTAAATACTTGCATTTCGAGATTAGTTCTTATGCGTACGGCATAAGGACGATAATAAGTCCAGAGTGTATAGTGAGACGTGCTTTTTCTGTACCCGTTTGCGTAGGCCGGTCAAAATTAGTTCAATAACTACATAATGCAAAAGTTGCTTCCCTCTGTCTCTCACGATGTATGTTTATACTTTTAACACTACGAAACAGAACGGAACTACGGATTTTGATGCGGTTTTTGTAATAGATAAAAGATTTCCAATTACATTACATTATAGAAAAACCAAAATTAATTAGTAGATATACAAGTTCTTACGTGTAAAGACCAAGAGAGTCGCTAGTTTTGTTATTAATTTGTTTACAAGAGATGATAATGATGTACAGTCAACAGCACATCATTGGTAAACACTTGCAATTCGATATAAGTTCTTAAACAACTACATTCAAAGTCCAAATTGTTTTGACTGTACCAGAAACAATACACTTCTAGCTATTAATTCTGTTTCAATACAATCACTGTTATTTTTGGAACCAGAATCATATTTCGAAAAAGAAATTTGCTAATCCGTAGAATGATGACTTGGTAAAGATTTAACAAAAACTATTTTGAAGCATGAAGCATTAAGAATAAGTAGTTAAATAAATAATTATGTATTATCTTGGGTTGCTATCTTAATTTGCACCATTCATTTTACATGATCTTGTAGAAGTATAAAATGCTGAGATTTTGTTGTTTGAATTTGTTAAGAATATCTTATCTTTACTGCTCAACTTACTATGATTACACCAATCCTTAACCTACTGGTTTTATTATTTGGTACAACTATCGCACGTCTACCAAAATACGAGTGTCTATCTCCGTACGACCTCTAATCACTATGAAAAATGACATAAAGAGATGACTGAACATTTGACTTTCAATATTAGATAGGTTTTCTAACAATCATTATTTAGAGATTAGGATTTCTAACAATCAAAAGTAAAAATAGAGGTATATACCCACATGAAAATCGGTATAAATCCAACATAACTTTTCTCTTTTGGAAAAAAAAATAATGTGACTTTTATTTTTCAGCATTTCTAAATTTAAACAATTCTTTCGACTTCTTATGTTTCGTTTTTATTACGTTCCGAACCCAGTCTTACTTTTTATTTTGTTTTTTTTTTAAGTTGTCTCCTTTTGTCTACATAGAGCTGCAGTACGGCGCGCTGCTGGAGGGGTGCGGGGGGGAGTTGCCGTCGCTAAGCGCGTGCGCACCGCTCCCCCCGCACCTCGACAAGGCGACGAGGCGACAACAGAAGGACGCGCGTGCGCACCAGGACAAAATCGCACAAGTTAACATACATTTGCATGGTATTATTTTCTTTTTCTTTATTTTCTTCTTTTTTCAGTTTTTTTTTTTGCAAATGGAATGTTTTTAGTTTTTATGAGACTTTTATTAGTTAACTCATGGTTTTTTAATTGAAAGCTCAGTCATGAAATTAAACAGTAAAATAAACTTGCGTTTCCGACTGTACATTTATTATTTATTGACAGAAAGTTGTAAAAAGTTAATAATCATAGAATAATATGTGGTTAATATTTTACTTTTGGTAATATTTTATAATCATTTTTAAGTAGTTCATCACCCATTTAGGAAATAATAAATTAGGTCCCAATAAAACATTAGCACTAAAGATTTCATTGAATTTAATAAGATACTCTTATATAGATAAACATTAATTACAATTACACTAAGTATGTACTGTGCCTAATAAATTTAACTCTAATAGTTCAAAACCTATATATTCAATATTTTAATTGTTTCTTTTCTGTTGTTTCAGCTCTTTTTGCGGCTGTGGAACATGGATATTTGGATAAAGCGAGAAACATCTTGGAGTCTACTGATGTGGATGTCAACAGGTACGTTCTAAATGTTAAAAAAACTATAATAGATTTATACAATTTTAAAAGTCATTTACGCCACACTAGCGAGCTTTAAATATTTTAAAGCAGCCGAAAAAAATCATCTCCTTTTGCTGCGGGACTCGAACCTGCGATCTTAACGTGCACGCGCGATGTTCGTGTTCATTAAAATAAAATAACACTTTATCCTAAATTAACACAATACTTGCATACTCATTTTAGGTCATTATTTGTTCCGACTACAATCAAGCGAATTCAAAATCGTTTCTAATCATTATTCAAACGATCTTAAAACATATTCTCAATAAAATTACCTACGACATTTTTTAGCATACAAGTACAAAACACTTCTCTTAAAAATATAAGTAATTATTATTGTAATACATATTAGTTGGGTACAACATTAAATAGAGTAATACAACTCTATTTAATCTTGTCTACTACAAATATAATACAACTTAATTTGGCATAATGTATGATGAAACAGAAAGAAAAAATATGGAATACTGGTTATAGTCTAACATTAGCTATTTATAAAGAAACTTTCCTTTCTCGAAAGGGTCGTTGAGATCGCTCGACCTAGAATCACGTCCATAATCTGCTCAAATGGGTTTTAAGTACGGTCGGCAGCACAACGTTAACACTTGCTGTTCGATATTAGTTCATATGCGTACGATATAAAGGTGGTACAAAGTCGAAAGTGATTAGTCTGACGTGCTTTTGTCTGTATACAGCGTGTGGTTAAGTGTGGTGGCCGCTTGGTTAAAACTTTTCAACACTGTTTCATTTGTTTCGACTGGCTATTTGGGACAGTGGTTACCGGTCTTGGCCGTTGAACCAAGGGTCGTAGATTCGATGAAGGACAGAGATTTTTGTGATGAGAATTTCTGATTGTTCCGTATGGGGCTGATAAATATAGGTACATATTTTGTCTATTGCTAACGATTCTTCTTCCTACATACTTATTACTTGCTTGCAAGATAGACAGATGACGTTGTCATGATGGAAGGGAAGCGATGGATGCTTGATTGTTTTGAAAATCTTAAGGAGGCCTCTGTTCAGCACTGGAGGTTTTTCGGATGCAATGATAATAACTTATTATCTGTGCTTAATTCCAAATAGGTATAATGTATCGTATAAATGTGAAAATTAGCAAATTAACCTTAACAATATGGGTCAAAATGTTATATAAATGTAACAATAAAATAAATTTGAACCACTCGGTTAATTAATTATCTTTCAACTGAGAAACGTGACTACCATTCGTGGAAGATATTCGCCATTTTGCGGATTTGAAAGCTGAATTTTACTTCGGCAAATTGTATTGGCGGAATGTATATTTGGCAGATTTTAGAATGTAATAAAAACCACTAGATCCTGGCCAAAAATGTCTTCAACCACTATTGCCTATTCCTTCCTTTGTATATATCCTAAAAAAGGTTCATCGCGGGCAATAATTGTAGGTATTCTTCTCATAACTACCATTAAAAAATTTTAAATACCTTAATCAAGAATAATTTCCTTGGTTGGAAAGGTTTCCTTGCAGAAAAATTTATGAGTTAGGTAATAATGGAAATAAATCAAATGAAACGTGTTAAAACAAAGTATTGAAATCGATATTTCTTAATTATGGCGGACCTTTTGATTCTGTCATCGTTGGATAATCATAATGTATTATTGCAAACAAAATTCATTTTCATAGTATTACTCAATAGGTATGTTGTTATATTATGTGGAACGACGATAATGTTATAAATTTGACGTGAAACGCCGTGCGTGTTAATTGGATGCCATATTTATTTCATAATCGTATGACACGTCAGCTTAGGTGTCAAGGTAAAATAATGGCTGCTGGAGGCCTTATGTACCAGCGAATTTATTCGGAAACAAGAGGTGGATAAGACAGTGCAGTATGCCTTCCTTAATGGTAACCGCCTGCTTTAAGAGTTTTTGGTTAGGCCATAGGTGTCTCTTGTATTTAAGGTAATAAACCGTTAAATGTTAAATATCTAAGTTGGCTTCGATTTTATCAAATCAACATTGTTGTAGTAGGTAAGGAGGTATATAAGTTAGACTCCAAAAACGCCAAAAATGTAAATCTTGCCAATTATGTAGTTTTAAGTTGTGGTATAGATAGGTAATTATAACACTTTTATCCTTAGTCAATATTATTAAATGAGTTTTAGTGTTTAGTTTATTAAGTGATGGTAATTGAATTTAATTGAAAGGAACTCTAACATCATATAAATAAAATAGAAAACTCGTACTTTTTTTTGTCAAAGTAGTTGGTTTATTATTTTGTTTTGTGACTCAGGTAAAGATTTTTCTCCTTCCTTTCAAAGTCTGATGGTCTCAAAGGATACAGTACTATCCTACGCAAACTAACCAATTATTTTAAACAAGCCTCATTCATTTGTTTCAGGACTTTCATTTCAAACTTTATATCAAAAGTCGATTTATCTAAACTTTTCCAATTCCGTTCGGATAGAAACATTGTTAAACTCAAACATCTCTTCGTCTGTCCGGGTGTTTGCTGGCAACTTCGCTTATAAACACGGGCCATCAAGATAATGCCACTCTGTTAGCTGGCTGACAGCAATCTGACAATGGCGACAGTCTTCATTCTCCTAACATCATCCTTGCTATTACCACGGCGATAAAAGAACAGAGAAGTCCACCTCGATAGTGTTTTTAAATATTGAGTCTGTGGTCTCTTGGTAAAGCAACTGTCAAATGTCCTGTGATCAAAAGAAAAAGTCAGAAAATATTATCACAGGATATAACCTCATAAACCTCATACTCAGTCCAGCAACAATACATAAAAACATAAGAAATTAAAATTATATTTTAAAGAAACATATATTAATCATCTCCCCTTGCAGTTTTCAATTTCTGTTTTCTTCCAAATATTCTAAATCGCTCGTTCGGCGAGATGCACTATAAATAAATTCGAAAATGGAAAGAAAATAGAGACACCATAAAAAAAAAGAACGCACAAAGTAGCACAATTTTTCTTGTCGATAATAATCAGACAATATAAACTAACGTTTCTCGTGAAAGTAACAGGGCCTAACTCAGTAAGACTCATGGCCCACGTAACAGATCAGGATGCTAGTTTTAAGTAAACCCTGTTGATTGATACTCAAGGACACTATCGCATGTACTTATACATTATATTCAATGAAACTAGATTCATGAACACATAAATAATATGTCTATACAAAGTATCAAATCTACACTACTGATGATTAAGTGTAATGTTATGCTAAGTAAAAATAATTATAACCATCATAGACATGTTTCTAGATATTTTAGCAACATAAAGTGCGTAAAAAAAATTGTATAATACGCACAAAATTTCCCCCCAAATACTAGAATAAAAAGTGTGAAACTAGATTTAGTCTTACTATTAATTAAAGAAAATATTAACTTTTGCTTGCGATGGATATTTAAAAAAAAACAACAAAACATACCTATCATACACACATGCAGTATATTAAAAAAAGCGTTTAAATCAAACTCGTCCACCATAATTATATATTTGTATTTGTATAATTGTGTACATACCAGGTTTATTAGAGGTCTTAATAAAAAAGATTTCAAACATGCTATACTTAATATAATATAAAGTGTGTACATACAATGAACGTGCTAACTTTCTTTATGTGGCAGACAGCAAACACAATGAGATACGAGACGCTTATACATTTGAGAGTTCTTTGCATTTTTCATATTTCAAACACCAAACATCCAAAAATAAGTAAGTTAAAACAATATTTGTTAATGTAAAAATACCTACATGCTTTGTTTTGTGAAAAATAAAGATGGAGAAATCTTACAAATATTAATTATTATGATTATTTATTATTATAATATTATTTATAATGTGAAAGATTTTTACTCTTTCACGCAAAAACTACTGACCGAATTCGGATAAAAATTTGTATTAAAAGAGATGATATATATACTAGATCAACTTAAAGGTAACTTTTTATACCAAAAAAAACGTCGGTGAAATCGCGATTAACAGCTAGTATTGAAACAAAAACATAGGCATTAAGTATGCAAAATGAACTACACGTGGTTTCAAAATTCTTTTTGTTTAATTTCAGTGTGATTCATTGTTTTTCCTTCTGCAATTTTACGCTTAGCCATGAACACTAGAGAATTAATAGGTAACACATTTACATGACACACGTGAATATTGTAAGTCAGATTCTAAATTATTCATATTGGCTGTTTTGCACTTTACCTACAGCAGATATTTTTCTGTCCAACTACGATTCGACGCATATTCTAATAAAGTATGTCGTTAAAGTCTGTACAACGAAACGTTCAGACAACATATCGACAACACGATATGATTTAGACGCTGATGAATCGAAATACCTAAGTGTTTAACTGACAACAACAACAAAATCACTGTCTGATATCAATCGTAACAGTGATTGATTTGGTCAGTGATGTACCTTATCTACAGCGATGTAAGTAAATATTGTTGAAGTTAAAATTTACTGTCTTAGTAAATAGTTGACCGATCCACAAACGTCGGAAACGGTTCGGACAGTCTACGTTTTGTCTCTGTCCTATCTATACTAATATTATAAAGAGGAAAGATTTGTACCTATTTTTGTATGTTTGTAATGAATAGGCTCAAAGAGTACTGGGCCGATTTAAAAAATTATTTCACCAATAGAATGCTTCATTCTTCCAATTTGACATAGGCTACAAAATTAGGGATCCTTGGTAAAATTTGAAAAATTTCAACAGAAAAGCGGGAAAAAATCTCTAAGGCGAAACGAAGTTCGCCGGGACCGCTATTATATTAAGAAAGAGACAAAACATAGTTTTCGAGTTCGAATCCGATTCTTACGTTTCATGAATCGGTATGCATGTTGGTTGGTCTATCATTGCTCCTATCTTTTAACAGAATGGGGGCCTAATCTTTTGCTACAGACAAACACAGTGGCAAAGAGAGGGAGGCAGACAGGGTCCCATGGCCGGTGGCACATAAAAGGGGGCCAAAACCGACTCTATACCTTATTAAGATCGAGAAAAAGCAACGGAAATTCAAAATTAGTGTTCCCCCCTCCCCTTCCCCCTCCCCCCCTTCCCCATCCCCTTTTTTGAAGGGGGGAAATATAATACTTTTGCGTAGGTACCATAACCCTGCCGTGGGGACAGGGAAGATAATGGCGTTGGGATGGGAAAACGGGAGACCCACAACTGCTACAGCGCCGTTTATCCCATAGTTAAAATACAAATAAAAAAAGATATTGTGCATATTAAGATAAATTGAAGTTTCTTTTTGATTGAGCAGATACAAATTTATAATCATATATTTTCTCTTATTATAATGTAGGTAGGTTTGGAAACACACTCCTTTACCATCCGTACTAGTGCAAGACACTGTTTTACGGCAAAGTAGCGATGATCGTCTTCTACAGAAGGTAGGTACTGTCGAAAGCACGTCTGACTACACCTATACTTTAATACCGCCATTATGTCGCGGGAATAAGAACTAAAATCGGACTTTATGTGCTTGCTGTTCATCGACTTTTTGGCGCATCTAGTCTACTCCAGTATTTAAACTTTCTAACTAAATATCAAATAGGAGAGGGGGGATTTCTAGATCACGCTACGCTGAAGTATAGGGGTGGTTGAGAGCCTTCCGCTTCCCTGCAAGCCCGGTGAGAATGAAAAGGCCATCTGCGGCCATCATCTATAATCAGCTAGGAAAAAAATTTTACGCCGATGTACATATGTATTATTTGTATAAGATGATAGATAGGTTCACACTCAATCTTTAGCATGCGTTAATTTAAATATTTCAGCTGAAGTGATTCAGATAAGGGGGAATAAGCATTACGTCATTCTTCATAATCTCATTGTTTTGAAGATAACTCACGCCGTTATTTTAAACCCTTGCAGTTTTAACGCTCCATGATTCCATGATTCATGATATTGATGATGATGAATCCCACTCATGTTATACATATAAGTAAAAAATGTAATGTATGGATGTAAAAACGTTCTTTGCTCTTTCACACAGTAACTGAGTATATTTGGATGACATTTAGTAGCTAGATAGATTAAATCCAAGAATAATATAATAATATGGGAAATTTGCAGGCATCTGTTATTCACCTACATGTGTCCATACTCACACACTTCAAATCTAATATGATTCTTATCACGTTCGATATTGCAACAAAATTTACCTAAACACATCTTCTTAAATCGTTTCAATATTGAATGAATGACCTACGCCATGTCATCTGTACCAAATCGTTTAATGGTCGCTTTATCACCCTAGAACCACTATTTCGCATTATTTGCACACAGGGTTGATGTAAACAAAACTTCGACGGCGAACTAATGGACATCTATACAAGAAGCTTTTTCCCCCAGCAGATAACCCCCGGAGTTTATAACCCAAATATGTCACTCTTCATTTGCGCGGGCAGGCAGACTCTAGTTTATTTGCAAATATTTTCCTCAATCTCCGTAAATATCTTCGAACGATGCTTATTTTCCGAATAAGTCAACATTGAGATCCAATTACTTTGAAATGTTTACAAACAATGGTATTTTGCTCAGCACTTTCGACCTTATTCCATAAACAGTACCTTTTCGTTGTGTTTTGATCTATGTAATTTATTAACGTATTTAAATTACGTTTTCTTTTTTATTATGTTAAATTTTACAACTAAAACTGACTGTATATCACAGCAATTTTGTTGTGATATTTTATATAGCCTGAAGCCTTCCTCGATAAATAGTCTATCCAGCACAAACATTTTTTTTTCGGTTCGGACCGGAAGTTCCTCAGATTAGTAAATTCCGATCAAACAAACTCTTCAGCTTTATAATATTAGTCCCTATAGTCAGAGATGTATAAGTTGATATAGCGAAGTAGTAGTAGTTCACAAGCTAAGATAAGACGAGAGCTGTTTTATCATTAATCCGGTGTTGTTGTGTTCCTGCGTGTGAGTAAGGTTTCCAGAGCTCTTGGGGGTTGCTACATTAGTAGCAGGGGTCAAACCTTCAAGGTAAGAGCGACAAGTCTAGTAACAGTTTTACTATGCTATACTTTCCGCCCTTAAGCTAGGAATTCATTACCACTTAACATCAGGTGGGATGAGGTCAATCTTGAAGTGCGTTATAAATAAAAAATAATAATTTTGTTAATGAAACCTGTTTAATGAAGGTTCTTAAATAGAACTGATGGCGTTTTTAAATAAGACCAAGTAAATATGTTGGACTATTTCAGCCTCAATTCGGATGACCTGTCTCCCCTGGACGTGGCGGTGCTGTCCACCAACCGGCAGCTGGCGAAGATGCTCTTGGAGTTCGGAGCCAAGGAGGGCACACAATGTAAGGATTTCTTATAATAATTAATAACACAGAAAAATAAACAAACGGATACAATGAATAACAGAGGTTCTACACATTATATCCCAAATAAGGATATTAAATATGGTATAAGATACGTACATGACCTTCTAAAAAGTAGATGAAGATAAAAAAGAGTATTCAGATGAAGTCTAAATTGATTATTATGAGTAATCATTTATGCTGATAAGATCGCCTAAATTGTACTAGTAAAACTAATATCTGTAAATGTTATGTCCAATAAAGTATATGTATCTATTTATTTATATAGGTTACTTGCAAATATTATTGAATATTTTTATAGTTAAATTTAACCAAAAAAAGTATATACTAAATCCTTAGTAAGTCACCTAACGTAATGGAATACCCGTGAGGCCTCCACTACTTAGGTATGTGAGGATAAATTGTTTAGAGGGTAATAGAGGGAAAACGAAATCCCTGGTTTTTTTACGACTGGTTGAATTTTAATAGAACAATATGGTGTTGATGTGAAATATATTAATATATAATGCTCTCACAGCCAGATCGAGTGTCAAGCCACTTGTCCACGTGAACAACTTGCTTTAGACACGATTGTGCCGTGAAACGAGCCTAAATTGGTTATTGGCCGTCACAAAATCCTCGGAAAGATTTAGAGAACCGAACATTCGTGATATATCGTGAAGTTATGTCAAATCTCACCTTATTCACCTCATTTTATATTGGCAGAAGGACACTTTGCAACAGAAGCGTCAAAGAATTCGCCATTCTATATAAAAAAAGAGTATGGTCCCTTGTCGCACGAGAGTGATTGCGTAATATCATATTAAAACTTTCAATATTAACCCCTAAACAACTAAAGGTTCGTTAGCTGATTATCAGATAGCAATGTCAATACACTCGATATAAACTCTCATTGAACGACACTATCGCAGATTTATCGAATGTCCACTCATTATTGTTTCCATCTGATTTCGTTATCGCTCGGATTTGTGCCGATATAATATATTATGATTATAGAGCGGAAACGCAGCCGGGAGGTGCGGTTGAAATTATACAATTTCATTTTGACCTACTTTCTTTCATTGTTCTTGATTAAAAATGGAATTAATTAATGTTGGTTTTACTTCTGACGTTAATTTGGATCTATGGGATAACAATTGTATCTACAATACGAACTTCGTTTGTAAAATCCGTTCTGTATAACATATATGCTACGTGCAGAACATTGGCTAGGTACTCTTCGATGAAAATAATGAAATTTGACATTAAATTAAGGTTAACATCTACATACATTTCTTTGCAATCCTATCTTAAATTAAATTATAATAATACGAATTTAAATTATTGTGGGGCTAATGTCAATTGTATAAACCTTGGACCTCCACTATTATATCAAAACCAATATAAGCTAAAACGTTCTGGCCGTTTTCGAGTTTTAGAAAGACTAACGAACCACGAATTATTTTTATTAATACATATAGATACAAATAAGTAACACAGTTAATATTTATCTTAAATGATCATCAGAGTACCAAAATGTGTTGGAATTATCTATTAAATAAAAAAAGCGTGGTTTCCAAGTTCCAACAACAAAAAAAATATATATACGGTCGAATTGAGAACCGCCTCCTTTTTTTTTTAAGTCGGTTAAAAAGTAAAATTACCAACACCATTGGTTTCCATAACAAAACAATTGAGCTTCTAACCTTCTTTGGAACCAGGCCGATGTGTATCATGTTTATTCATTTGTTTACCTAATATTTATTTACCTCAAGAAAAAAAATCTAAAACTTTATTGCACAAGAATTACAACAGGGAGACTTAATGCTAAAAGCCTTATCTACTAGTCAACCTATTAGGTCATGCAAAGAGTTAGTCTATGAGAGTGGTATTGATGACTGTAACATAAAATGACAATTAGAACAACAATTAACTGTCAATTTTCATATCATGAGGATAATTATTAAACATACATAGACATAATTACATGGTCAATGAAGTTAATTTTGAAATATATTTAAAATACATACTCAATCGTATATGAAACAACGAGCAAAACCTTTATAGTTTTGATCCTTGCACTGGACGTCAACAGATGAATTCACAGTTCAGTTAACTTCTCCTTAAACTAACCTACATCATACAAAAAGGAAACATTGACAGTTTATGGAAAAATAGAATAGGAAAAATGTTACGTTTGATGTGTACACAAAGGCAGAGGAAACATAGCAAAACATAAATATCTGAACAGCTCTGGAACAAATGAAGCAAAGAAGTCCCGAAGCCCGGGAGGCTAACTTCCGAAGTGGGAGAGTAACTATCGATCTATCGAACTGGCTCCCAAACTATTGGGGCAAAAGAAACAGTTGCTACTCCACCTCCGGGAACAAAGAGCTGGCGACGAAAGTAAGTTGCCAGTAAAACAATTAGTTGGATGCCTGTCACTTCGAGTTTGGTACTGACTGCCTACCCCTTAAAAGCTTGGAAAGTTAAAACTGGAAAATCCGATCGCTACTATTTCGTTAAAGCAAGTTATGGTGAGTTAAAGCTCAATTCGCAGAAGGGTATAATTTTTGTCTGTCCTCAGCGGACAATCCAAAGAGACATTACTGAGTTAAAAATGGTACCTACCTATATATCTATTATTAATCGACGGTTAAAAGCATTTCATTATACTATTAAAGTAATAAAATTGATGCACTACATTTTAAAGTAGGTTGAAGACAATATTTCAAAAAGTAAACAAAGCCTACTACCTACTGCAATGACACAAACTACGAGTTTATGTTCGATCGCTATTTTTGAACTAGCTCACGGAATATAGATATTATTGACGTTAAGTTAAAACGAGGCTCTCTTTATTCTTGTGGTACTTTGAATATATAATTCGAAAAATATATCTGTAAAGTGGACGGCATTCAAACACGCATCGAGTGACAAGCTACAACTCGGTTGTGCCTTGAAACAATTTCATTGGCGTCCACGGATTCTTTGAAAGCAATAACGCACCAAATACTCATGTTCTCTTATCAATATTTAAACGACAATTGCAAAAATGTACTTCCTTAAAGAAGCTGCTGAACACTATTTTGGTAACCCATTAATATATTTTGTAAAACGTCCATTTATTACTAAAATATCGCACCATTCGAACTTGTGACCATTATAGCAAATCTGATTAACATTCTTAGTTTTGCTTACTTATACAATTGGTATCATTAGTTTTCATTTTTCAAGATAAAGTCAGAATATTTCAGATGTATATACGCTTATTCACTGCACTGATTGATATTGTCGCGTGTATTCGAGTAAATAATAAGATGAAATGCATCATCAATAATACCGTAGCGTGATTGTGGTTCAATTTTACATATTTTTATACAAACTTTGCATCTTGTAATGATAATAATAATACACAAGTAAATTTTCTTTTTTATTTATTTAAACGTCGTTTTCGACATTAAAAGAATAAAAATAGTTGGTATGTTTAAGATTTAGAAGGTGATTTCTCTACATGTAAAACTCTCGATCGGTTCTACCTACTGTCGGTTTTATGAGTAAATGTTTTTTTAAATAAAAATAATTATAAGTTATAATTTAGTTCTAGTTGGAAGTAAAAAGATGCATTATACTATTTTGATTCGTGTCTTTCTTTTCATACATAAAAAGTTATTTTTTAAATTTTTACTGTTACCTAACATAATACGAATTAACTTTTTTTGAAAACTTCTGGTACTCGTAATAATACTTAAAGCAAAATAACACCAAGAAACTAAACAAGACATAGCAATACTAGGTATCTTAATTAACTCGAAACAGCAAAACTTACCACAACTTAATAATAGGAACTTCAACAATGTAAAGACAGCAATTATTTTATTTACTATTTATTTGTCCTTTTACTATTCATATATTTACTACTAGCTGTGCCCGCGACTTCGTTCGCGAGGACTACATCCTTTCATGGTCGGTTTTACCCCTATCTCCCCTAATATTCGAAACAAAAAGTAGTCTATATTTTAATAGAGCTATATTTGTGCCAACTTTCATATCTCTAACTTAAAAAATAAACATTTTCCCAAATAAACTTTCAAAGGTGGCATTACCCCCCCCCCCTTACTTTTTAACTAAAAGTAGCCTATGTCCGTTATTGAGGTCCAACGAATACCTATGCCAAATTTCATCAAAATCGGTTGAGAGGTTTAAGCGGGAAAGCGTAACAGACAGACAGACAGATAGACAGACAGACAGACAGACAGAGTTACTTTCGCATTTATAATATTAGTAGGGATTAATGGGACAAAATGATATATTGGTCCAATTTTATTTTATTACCCGCCAAGTCGAGTAAAAGCGGATTATCCACAACGAAGTTTTAGGCGGAAATGGCTTAAACTGCTTCCAGTGAAGAATCTCAACCAACCCGAATCTGTAAAACTCTCCCATTGTAAATGGGACGTTATATGCTTTACAAAATAAATCAATAATTAAATGGCAAATGTGATTTGGTCTATTACAATGTCTTGAACCCTGATTACAGGTTATAAATGTGAAAGTTTGTGAGTATAGATGTTTGAATGCCTGTTACTCATTCACGCAAAAACTACTGAATGGATTTGGTTAAAATAAAAGATGGCATACTAGATTAACTTAGAGGATACTTTTATTCCGAAACAACGTTGGAGAAGTCGCAGGCAACAGCTAGTTTTACATATATCAGTTGGTCCTTCGAGCCGGATCTTTAAGTAAGTTTATTCCTCTTTCCAGTTAAAAGTTCGGAGGCTCTCGGAGCACACCTAAGACGGCTGTTACGTGATGCGGAATCTCGATTGCATGAGGTTGTCGGTTGTGCACCAGAAAGAATCTGTCGAGATGATGCTTGCACCAGGTAAGCTTGGTTGTTTAACATTAACATAAGGGTGAGACTTCGGCGCACCTAATGATTCGTTGATGGAAAGGAAGAGGGGGTGTTAGGTTGTTTATTATTTTTTGGTTTATTTAAAGGGGAAAGTACCAGACCAATAAATAAATAACTTTAATCATTCAAGCTTTCCGTGTTTGTATATTGTGTTTTGAAGAGAGGAGACAAGTATTTTTTATGTTTAATCAGGGTCATGTTGTTTAATGACAAACAAGTTTTTTGTAAGTAATTAGCTATAATTTAATAGCTTTTATTTAATCGACGTACATCGCGATCGCAAACAATCGGTATAAAGTAATTCGGCATAGCAAATTTTCGAGACGCCGTACATCAGTATGATAAACATTCAAGATAAGATTATTCGTTATTGCATACTTTCTAATCTACGTAGATCGTACTTTTAAACTTTGCAAATAAGTAGGTAATTCGAGATTTAGAGTTTCGAAATTCAGTACCTAATACAGTCTAATTAATGTACCACTGCTTGGTTAAGGCTTTCATCGTTACAACAATCGGTACTGACTTAATCACTGCGCTAGCCAAATGTGGGTAAGTGATTACGAACCCTCGTTCTCGACCCAGAAATATAAACATCAGTACATAAACTTATATCGTAATTTTGAAGTAAAAATGAAATCCTAAGCTTTTAGGACGGCCTAACCAAACTATATTTAGGTACGTTGTGGCAATATAAACGATGGATGGAAATTATGGATATCGATATGTTTTATATTTTATTAAAACTCGTAGATCATCAGCTGGCGGGCAGGCAGCCGGCACGACGGGCTGCGCGGGCGGCACTGGCTCCGAGAAAGACAAGCAGGCGCAACATTGGGAGAGGAGGGTGCGCACGCTGAAGTAAGTAACATAATTAACATGTGGTTGTGACTCTTAATACCAGAACCAATAGACTAAGAATTCCTGCAAGTTCTCCAACTCCAAATTTCACGAGAATTTTCAAAAAAAACTTCCGCAGGTGAAAATGCAACCCTTGCCTTTATGATTTTTCCAAATCGATATCGTATCCTATCGATTTGAGGTGAAAATTTTTCCCGTGTTATCTTTACTCTTCTATCCGCTTCTAAGCTTTATTTACTTATTATGCTGACCAAATTTCAAAAGTAGTTACATCAATATGGTAGACAACAAAAAGGTATGTTTGGTTAGTACAGACAGATATATACAGATATTTTTTTGTTCATCTTGTAAAAAAATATGTATTAAGATGAATTTCGTTAAAATTTAGCTCGACATCACTTCTTTGTACAGTTTTTACGAGTTAGTTACGTAAACTGAACTATGTTTAAATTTATTTGTTGAAGCATCAAATACGATTTAATTGAATTTGAAAACTTAACGGACGGTTTTTCAGATTATTGGAATATTTTTTACCTGAGTCATCGCTATTACACTATTTTAACATAAAGACAAATAGTAGACAATTAGCTTATATGCTGCATAATTAAGGCATAATTATATTTAATAGAATCTATTTCAAAACATGAAAAATATATAGTGTAGTATTGTAAATAATACAACTTGGTATGTTCTTTTCTTATACATATTATTTTCTAGGCGGTTGGTACTCGGCTGGCAGCAATCCCGCGCGCCACCAGCGCCGCCGCCGCCCGACCTCGAAGTGTGCGGCGCACACGCAGTCACCGTGCGCCTGCGCGACGCTCGCGCCCACCCACCCGCAGGGAGAGACCCACCCATCATCACCAAGTATAAAGGTACGAACATTTTCCGATACAACTCAAGTAGGTCTAGTAGGAACACCTCCGCCGACTGAAGATTTGGTACAGTTAGCAGCATCTCATTGAAGTATTCAGATCTATCATGATATGCCAACTGATACTGAAACGTAAGTATGCGTCCAAAATTAAGCACAAATTTAGTAAAGTAATTTTACAGAGAAAGTTGGATCGATGTGATACTAACTTTACATAGGGATGCATTGCAAGCACATATACAATGGATGTATTGCGGAAGGGTACGTTAATTGAGACGTTAACGGCGGCCATTGGCGAATTCTAAGCACACATCATCGTACACCGCAGTCTGATAAAACCCTACTCCTACCGCTCAGCATACCGGATCCATTCCGTAGAAGGTGTGTGGCGCAAACGACCCATCATCACTAATTAGGTAAGTATCAGCCAGGTACCGACTGTCTTACATAAGATTTCAAGTCTGTGCTTCAAGTTCAAGTTGACTTGTGCTTACCCAATGTCACTTAAGGTTGTTAACAAAATATTTCGAAGCGAACAAGGAACGGAGTAACAGCTCTTAAACCAGATTTAACTCTTTCATATACATCAGAATCATTTGTCATACGGAAAGTCTTATTTTTTTTGTCTTTGTCATATCGTTGGGGTTAAGAAAGAGACAGAGTACATTTTTCGAAGTTTTCTGATTATGGCCACTCTCCGGCTGCGTTTCCGGATGATTGATTGAATAAAAAATACGCATAAAATCTTTTTTTCAGTGGAATGGTCATCCCGAGCAGACTTCTCCAACGTGTGTGGTACCAGGGAGGTGGCGGCTGGAGCGTCTCCGGGTGGCACGCGTGTGCTCGCCGCTGGCTTAACTCGAGGGCGGCGGTACTTCTTCCGCGCGGCTTCGGGTAACATCAAGGGTTGGGGACCTTTTACGGTATCCGTCCCAAGGAGCGTGGTGCCAAGCAGTAAGTAGAGTTTTACTTATTATAGAAAGCAGCTAATGCAGTTTAAACCGTATGATTTAGACGGGACTCCTCACTCTTGTTGGTATTTCTTTATGCTAGGAAGTTAACAGTTTTCAAATTCTTCTACAAAATGCAAGATATAATAAGGTAGAATAAGCGTAGTGAGTTCCCTAACGAGTTTTTGCACTCAAGAGTGGGAATATAAAATCTTAATTGATAGTTCCTTGATGTGGTGGTTTTGTAGTTTCTTACAGCATCACCATTAAGGCGACAAAATCCCCCGGGGGTTTTATTGGGTACGCCATTGCCTTTTGTCTGCTTCTGAATTCGGGGCCGATGAATCCAATCAAGCTAAAAGGACAAGACACTTTTTGGGTAAAAACTAATATAAACTCTTATTATTCCAGGCTGGCGTGACGTCTCCTCCCGGGCCTCACGTGGTGACTCAGGGGGTGCCGCAGCAGCCCTAGAAGCGCTCGCTTCAGCCGCAGCGGGCGCGCGTCACCGCCCCCCCGCGCAGCCCCCGCGCCTGCCTCGGAAGAAAACCGCTACCATCAGGCAGCTGTTCACAGCTGCAAGCAAATTCCAGAAGAATTTGAGACGGTAATTTGAACGGGCTAAACGGTTTTAATTGATTATACGGTTTTATGGGAGTAATGCAAGTAAGACACCTTCTTTTTCCACATTTGCTTACAAATGGATGCTAGTGATAACCCATTTGTCAAAATATTTTTATAAATAATGACATGTGTACCAAATTCAACAAATACTTATCAAACTTAAATTGGAGTTACTTTCTACCAGAAACTTACTTTCACACACTTTAATTTTTTAAGAGTATATCACAACGAATAATTTGGTATTTAATTTCATAGCGCTAATCATGAGTTGTTCACATTATTATACAAAATGTTATCTGTCAAACCCCCAGTAAACCTTAAAATTGAGTTCTTGCAACCGACCGACACTTACCTACACTTAAATATAAGGTTTAAAATCGTTTGAAAATGGATTTTAAGGAGGTGCAAATTCATTTGGCGGCGGTTTTTGTTTTAAGGAAATTATAATTCTACCTTTTTTCAGGGGCGTGTACTTGGCGTGCATTCTATACCACGAAGACAAAGTTCTGGTTACCAGTGAGGAGTTCCTTCCCGTGATAGAAGTTGATGAAACGTATCCCACCTGTATCTACACTGACTTCCACTGGCTTATGAAGGTTTGTTTTTCATTAGGGATCCACTTCCAAAGGGAAAAACGGAGTGCAAATAATAGATTTGGACTCCGGTTGTCTGTCTATTCGTCTATCATCGGGGTTTAACCCGTGAAGTGTGATTTAGATAGTGGACATTTTCAGAATATACTCAATACACAATTTCTTATTGCTTCTAATTACAGTACATTAGTACATACTGTACCGGTAATTATCTAAAATCAGATCAATATAGACCCCGTTAAAGCAATGCAATGTTAGAAAGGATAATATAAAATTTAAAGGCGACTCCCATATAAACGCGATTTTTTTGCTTGATAAGAGCAGTCGATTGAAACAATGAAAAAACATATTCCGGTTTAAAATAAATAACATTTGAATAAACTAATATTTAAGGGGAGCTCCCATACAACATATTAGTTATTCGCCGTTTTTATAAACACCGTCGTGGTTCCGTACGATTAAAAAAAAGGAAATTGTGCGAGTCCGAATCGCACTTGGGTATTTTTTTATGGTCACTGGCCATCGGTGAAAGCATTTTTAAAAACATTTTTATTGCCATGTTATTACCCTACATTCGTATGAACCCATAAAATAATTTTATGAGTGTACAATTACGCACAGGAAACTTGATGTCTTTTCCGTGCTCATAAAGTTCAAAGTTGAATGAGATTGTATAAATGTTGACACGAAGGTGTACGATTTGAATGATAATTAAGTTTTTATATCTGTAGGTTGCTACCACTTCAATACAAGACCATTCTAATATTGTACCTTTATAACGTCCAAGGCTGTGTTCCTATTAGGCGAATAGTGAGCCAATGTCAACTGAGACAATGGGTAGACTATAGAATACATTATAGGCCCCCACTAGATGACTTGAACTCTACACCAACTGCGTAGATAGGTTCCTAGCATGTGTCAGCATTGTTGCTATACAACTACTGAGAACCTTACCACATTAAACCTCCGTCTAACAATGTAAGTTAACCTAATGTGACAATCTGTGTGACATCAACCAATTACTTAGCCGCTCTGTTACCTGCTTATGAGGTCATAGCCTTTCACAAAATAGATAAACATTATAGAAATCAATGTTAGCTCCCCAAATATTAAGTAACGTAGGTAGTTATTTCTTACTAGCTTTATACTCCGTAAATAACAGTAACATCCGACTTGAAGTTATTTGTACAAGTTGCCTCATTCCTACGTTTGATTAATTACTTTTAGGTGTCGTGTTCATGGGACGACGTGAAATCGCTCCGTTCAGACATGGAGAAGCATACCTCATCATCCATTCACTTCAGGTTAAAACTGCTCACGGCCGCCGCTCAGATGCAGTCTGCTCTGTGTATACAGGATTTAGGTAAGATAGTAAAAGAAACATTTAAACTTTGTGCTCTGGAAAATAATTATTTTAAGATAAGTTAAAAACTAAAAAAGGTTTCAAAAATTCATTTATTCTTTTAAGATAAATTATAACCTAAAACAGGTTTCAAAAACTTTTAACCCATGTACAAGAGTACGAGAACGGATTAGAACTTTTTAAAATTTTATGTTAGTTTCTATTCGCACCTGAATAAGTTAACTGACAAATTCTTGAATGTTCATGAAAAATAAACTCAGTTGAATAAGGAATATAATGTACTATTTTTAGAAATGCAAAATTGAATTGCTGCATACTATACTTTCCAGCCAGACCATGCACTGCCACCAAGAACTCCTTTAATTGGACCATATTTGTCGCCTGCAAGATACTCTTTAGGTAGATCTATTCAGGATATCGATGTATTAATATTTCATTTTACTCCACATAAATTGTTACCTAATTGTTGAGGTACTAAAATTATAAATATATTCTGATGGGTAGGTTTTATTTCGACTCTAGTATCTGAGTACTAAACTGTGGCCCAACCATAGAGGTAAACGAAGAACCAAACTCAATTTCCAATTTTACATGATTTCAGGTCAACTTTACCATAAGCCATTACGAGACTCGCACGGAACAGTAGTGCTGTCATGTGTGAACAGCGTCAAGTCGGTGAAGGCGGTGTCTGCTTTGAACTCGCGCTGGGCTCCCGTATCCAGACTCCGAAGAAGAGTTCTCAGTGAAGATAACACTATCGGCGAGCTTTTGATGGCATCTGTCCATGAACAGATCGCTTACCATCAGGTAAGTTGTCCTTTGATGCTGACTAGACCCTTTTTTATGGACTCGCGACGTCCGTAAAAAAAGAATTCCTACCGGGGCTAGCTCACTTTTGAAAATCACGCTCACCGTGGGTTACTTTTCCTGGTGCCATTTTCAAGCATTGTAATGCATCTATGTTTTTTTCATTCACTGGTTTTATAGCTTTTCAAGGATTTCGTAGACGCCATTCATATAGCTTAACAGTCTTCTCATGACAAATTGGAAAAGTAAGACTCTGCGAAATTGGATATGCGTTACTTTCAGACAAGCGAGATATTGGGTTCTATTTCATCTGAAAGTGATAATGTTAAAGCTACTACTCAAAATAATAATAATAATGCTAAAACTCACTGATCAAGTGATAGCATATTCACTCTTGATGCCTGATACGATGATTAGTTGATGATCGTCGTATCAGTAAAGCTGTAGTTACAAATAATTATTTTTTCGGTCCTTCGAGCATCATAATAAGTACGTACTCAATAGCTGCCCGTTCTACAGGTATCTAGAGTGCAGTTGCCGCGCGGTCTGTACCTCGGCTACCTGAAGCTGCAGTCTTCTGTGGAGGTGGTGCGCATAGTGGCGCCCGCGCGCACGCCCAACGTGCCGCCGCACACGCGCGTGCGCGACAATCCGCACGTCTCCGCGTAAGTATATAATAGGGATAAATACTGACTAGTCAATTTAGGTACCTACTTTTGACCGCCTGTCAAACTACTACACTAATAAACGTCTTTTGTGATATATTTCCTAAAAAGTTACGAAACGTAAA
This sequence comes from Glyphodes pyloalis, assembly GCA_037074685.1. NCBI lineage: Eukaryota > Metazoa > Arthropoda > Insecta > Lepidoptera > Crambidae > Glyphodes > Glyphodes pyloalis. Next base: position 3,292,167 of record JAYKKO010000024.1, on the reverse strand, counting down.
GTATGTGTATTATTATCGTATATTTAAAAGATACCGTAATGTTATTTTTAATGCTTAATTTATTGTTGTTTAAAATGATTTCTTTTTTTTTTTCTCCCATGTTACCGCACCCATATACAAACTATCTGCATGACCCAAGGGTTGACTGGTAGAGAATGCCCCTAGCATTAAGTCCACCTGTTGTACCTATTTGTGCAATAAAGTTTTTAAATAAATAAATAAAACGTAGACGTCATGATTTTTTTGCAATTCATGACGTCATCGTTTGTAAATCACTCTTTAACTGGCAAGAAACAATGTTGGCGACGACGTTGAAGTCTTTTCTCAGGCAAAAATTCAATTACAATACAATAAATTATTTAAAGATAGGGACGAATTAATATTACACTTATAATTTGAAAGTTTATGATTATTAAACTTTTTTTTACAGTGAAGAATGGGATCACCTTAGAAATCATTCAGGAAAAGCATCATCAGAAGAAGTCCAACCAATAAACAGCCTTGTCGCGATCGGCACCCAGGAGAAACCCTCAGAATCTCAAGAAATATTCCTGGACCAGATCGCAGGCGCCGCCCGCCGCCTCTTCAAGGAGATGGAGATCCCTCTAGAAAGCGTTGTTTCCCACCGAATATACGACCTCGAGGTCATAGAGCTCAACAACGACGTCAGCTTCATCATGATCTGCCCCCCAGCCGAGCAGGCGTGCTCCGTCCCCGGCCAAAAAGAAATACTCCTGCAAAAAGGTGACCTCCTTAGCCTTCCTATACAGGCCTTCGAAATGATACACCTCCAAACCTACCATAGTAACATACTGAACAAATACTCCAAACTTAGCTGTGTTTTAGAATTAGACGTAGCCTTGGCTACACACTCCCATAGAGAGGCTTTTTCCTGCACGGAGTTGCAGACAGCTAAAGAACGGCTGACAAAGCTAGAAGATCTTCAGAATAGCTTGAACACCGTGTGGAAGGCGGAACGGTGGCTCATGGATCTCATAGGCTTTGCGAGAGACAAAGACAAAAGCACACCCAGCTCCGGTATACTGCTCAAATACGTTCTAGACAAAACTCCATCTCAGATCTGCACAGATGGCCCTGAATTAGAAACTCACGAGAAAGATTCAAACCTGAAAGTAGAGTTTCTACAAATACCAAACCCTACAAGGGATGGTAAGATAACGAAGACTTCACCAGGTCGTGGATCTTGGCCGGGTCCTGCTGGGAACGGGAACCACGCTAATTTACATCCGGAATTCAGCAAATCCGAGCAGCAATTGAGCTTAGCGCCGCGCCAGACGTCCGTATCCACGCTCAATTTGAGTAGTTCGCAGTATCTGAGCGCCGAAAGTAAATACTCAAGGAAGGGTAGTGCGGATTCCCAGTTCACACAGTCTAGTCCAATGAGCGCTAACTACATGAGCAGCAATTCTCAGTTCGAGATAAAATCGCCTGTTTCTCATACTAGCGCTGCTAGTTCACGTCTTCCTCCATCAAGAAGCGAAGATACTCTCGTGCTTCAGAATGAGAATGTAGAGCAAAAGCCTCGTCCGCATAGCATCAATACATCTAGCATCTCAAACACCTCAAGCCCTCTGCTCACAGTGAAGGGATTCTACCCAGGAAGCATGATCAGCATGAGAACATCGAAGGGAAACGTGTCCGAATCCGCCCAAAGCCTGTCGAGTGACTCGGAGAGCCAAAGCTGTCCGATAACCTCAAAATCAGTTCCTTTGAAACTCCGTCCGCAGGGAAAACACTTTAGAGCGACTAGCACCGTTATCACTTCTAAGAGTATGACCAATGTGAAGTCTTCTGACGTGGATTACACGGACACCGGCCAGGACTTGTTCACCAAGCCGAGCATGTGCGTGAAGCGGCAGCCGCTGCTAGAAACACAAGAAGACGCAGAGTATAACAATAAGATTCCAAAGACTGATGAAAGAAGTGATAGTGAGGAACGCCAAGAGAAGGCAGCGGAACAGAGGCCTCCCGATCAACCTGGAATATTGCAGGTAATTAAGGCACTTCTTATACTTCGTAACTATTTATTTTGACAGCCTATAGAGGCGCTGTGGCTAAGAAACTGTCTAAAAAGTCTCGGGTTCAAGTCCAAGTCACATTCATTAAGGAAACCATTTTTTTTAATCAGCCTCAGTCGGGGTATGCTGGATTAATATCCCCAGTTACTGCTATATGGTAAATACTAATGATAATATTAATAATATTGTCGCAACCAATTTCGGTCACGGCGGCCAATCTCATTGGGATCATCCAAATACACACGCCTCAATTTAAGTAAACATGGTAATATTGATTAAAATCAGAGGCAAAAACTTGGGTATAAATTTTTATGTTCTTCTCCAGGTTTTCGCAGCCTACGAAACTGGTCTAGCAGCCGGTACTTCTCTCAAGCTGCACGTCACTCCTCGGACCTCAGCCCGCGAGGTCATCGACCTCGTCGTCAAGCAGCTCAACATGGCCGCCGTGCTCAAAGGCAAAGCTGGTCCAGTCTACGGTCCGGAGAAGCTGCAAGACTTCTGCTTAGTGGCAGTAATAGGTGCCAGAGAAAGGTGTCTGAGAGACGATTTTAGACCGCTTCAACTACAGAATCCCTGGCGAAAGGGGCGGTTGTACGTCAGGCTTAAACACGACGTCTTGGCTGCTTTGCAGCATTCTGCGAAGCAGCCCGCTTATATATGATCTGGGAAGTTAGATGGGGCCCTTGGAACCGTGATCTGTTTGAAGATGTCTAGCCTTGAAATACAACTATTAAAATTAAGTTAGAATTAATCTACCTACTTATTTAAACATAGAATAAGTTACCAATACTCGAGTTAATCATAGAGCAACCTACTTTAAAATTAATTGCGTTTGCCATAAAGCCTAATCACAAAGTGTATCAAAAAATAAAATAAAATTGTACCAAAGTAGATTTGGTTTAATTTGAAAGTACTTATCTTTTTCGTTGCACTTTTAATATATATTTTCGAACAGATCATGTCTCAAAGAGGTTTGATAATTTAAATTTAATAGAGCTACGTCCGAAGATTTTCTGATTGAATTGTCGGAACATAAATAGGTAATTTAGAATTAAAGAAGGGGAAATATCAATATGGATTCAGTTCAGAAAGTAAAATTATTAAAAACCATTATTTTACGACCTTTGATTTAAAGAGATTTCTACTATTGATCATAGCTACTTAGAATAAATTATTATTTTGGTGCCAATTCTTATTATGTTGATGCTTTAAATAGTTAAGACAAAGTTGTGAGTAATTATAGAGGAGTATTAAAACAGAATTTATGGTGCTTTTCACTGTAAAATATATCGCTTAATATGTTACGAAACCTAATTGCGTGACGTTTAAATTCTTAAATCACGTTTTAAAATTAACCTTTGCTAAGTTTGTTTACTATCAATTAATGAAAATGTGGATATTGACTACTTACATTGCTAGCTTGGCTATTCTAGAAAAATCGATTTAATAACTAAAACGTTATTATTGTATTCAAGAATTTTAACGTCCGATGACAGATGGGTAAGTATTTTGTGAACGCGCTAGTTAGAATGTTCAAATACATTTATTTGATCATATCAGAGTATATAATATAATCTGTTAGACAGGCGTTAGAAGTAAGTAATGTTATCCAATTAGCTTTCTCTGTCTAGATCAATTTCTAATTCTTGTTGTACTGATGTATTTAAATTCCAAAATCTATCTTATTGTTGCTAGTTTCGACTGTCTACCATCTTCTTGACATTGAGAGGTTTCTTAACTTGACCAGTAATTTATGGGAACCCATGGTTCTCCACATAAGTAATGAGGGACTCATAATAGTTGCTTAGTTTTTCTGAAACTAATACTAAGATTAAAGAACAAATTAAAGAAAATTCCTCATATAATTCCTATGAATTATTTTGATCAAGTTCAGTGCAAACTTTAAATAGTCAATTTAGATATTGTCATGGTTCCATAACTTCCAATTTTGGTTAAGCTTTTAGTAGGTAGATGGTAGATTTAAAAACTATGCATTAGGTAAATGTGTCAGTCACGAGTGGACAATCTTCGCATATAATCCTAAAAGCCTCAAATGTTTTCTTTTGTGACGCTCAAATATATACATATTAATACTAAGTAATTCCGCCACAACATTGTATCTATATATATGAACACAACGTTAAAAAGTGCCTGATTTATTTTGAAATACACACTATAAAATCATATCTCTGAGGAAAACAGGGTTATAATCCGCAAAATATCTACTTATGTAACATTTGTGTAATCAGTAAACAAAATCATACAATGATAACATACATATTTTACTATGTATTTAATATTATCATACAAAATATACACTCACAAGGAGTTTGTATCTATGAATAAATTGCAAATGTGTGTTGCGATAAAATGCACAGTATATTTTTCTGTAAATAAAAATTATTTATACTTGAAATATAAATAAAAAATAAAACGAATGCCGATATATATGTATTATACCTATCTACTTATTAATAAAAGTCCCTACCAAAGCTCTGATTTATAAATAATTTTTACAACATTTTCTCCTTCACTTTTAAACTTCTTATATAATAAATCACCATAGATCTCTTAACGAAGTATTCTATGATTACATTTTATTTATGTAGTTATAAACTAATTCTCTATTTCCAGATAGTTGAATGAGTGAGAATGAATCAAATTATATAGAGTTATGTATACTACTATAGAATACTCAAAAGAAATAAAATTTAAATAAATGTCAATGTACTATGATTTTTCAGCGGTTGTACATTTTGTAGGTAGTCGGGTGTACAAAAGAAGTGGTAATTAGAAGGAATAAATAAAATGTAATAAAGTAAAAGATGTAATGAAAGATTCGAGCCATAATTAAAGAAGAATGCAATTGTAATGAAGCCTAACTAAATGTCTTATGATAAATAATAAAAACATAGTTTTATTTTAGATTATTATGTATCGTTCACCCTGTCCGGTGTTGTAAATTAGGACTTAGAGAGAGTGGGAGTATGAAGTGATGCACAAAATAAATGTATTTCAAATCTTTATCGAGTTCTTTTTTTTCCTTAGTGATAGCATTTGTGGCTGCAAAGCATTATGCTATTAAAACCGTTTAAACTGTTATCCTATTATAGTGCTTAAAAACCAAATAAATAAAAAATCCCATATAAGCTTTCAAGGGTGGTATTAGATAGGTACACCCAATCCCCCCTTATTTTCAAAACAAAAAGAAGCCTATGTCCGTTCTAAAAGGTTTAACCTGTACCAAGTTTAATCAAAAATGGTTCAGTGATTTAGGCGTGAATGACGGACAGACAAAGAGTTACTTTCGTAGTTTTTATATAAGGGATGCTTCACAAAAGCACATAAGTACCGTCAGTAGAAAATGTATTTTTTCGTGTTCGGAATGTTGTTAAGGAACCAGCAAGAAACTCAACACACACCTATTCAAAACAACTAAGTTTTTCTATGACTGGTGAATACCAGCAGCTTTTAAACAACTCCGTATCTTGTCACATTATGTTGGTTGACTGTCTATTTGACTCTGGTACGCGGAGGTTTAGTGACAAGGTACCGAGGTGTACTTTTTTTTTACGGGGAGAAATGACGTGATGCACCGTACCGCCACCCGAGGGAGAACGGCGGCGTGTGTGGGACTCTCCTGCCCTAAAAAGGGCAGGCCTACCCACTACCACGGTACCACGGTCCCCGGTGGACCTCATCGCCCTAAACGGCGGTGCTGTGGGAAGCAGTAAAACCATTACCAACACAGCACCGCAAGGCGGAATGGCCGCTTACGTGGCCCCGTCTCCTCCCCCCTGGATGTTCGGGGGGGTAAGTGGGGGTAGCCGATCCACTGAGCTATCGAGTGCGAGCTAGCCTCGCACTGGAGACCGTGGGTGCAATGCCAACTGGGGTGCCCTCACACCATCAGCCGGCCGGTCTCCATGCGGTAACATGGCGCGGTCAAATTGACGCCGCGCTCGTAACCGCCGCCTTCTACGGTGAGCGGGGGCGGACGGGTCGTCCTCCCGCTCTCTTTCGGCTGCTTCTTTCTGCGACATTTCCTCTTTGCAAAACCGCGCAACAGAAGAAGACGCAGAAGCAGGAAGCAACCGCGCCCCACGCGGCGTTGCTCCCGAGCATGGACTCGACCACACCCGGGAGCGAGAGTTTCGTCCCTATCGCCGATATGAGGGCAGCGCGTTGCTGCGACCAGGCCGTGCACGCACTTAGCGTGTGGGCGGCACTATCTTCCGGCGCGCCACAACTTGTGCACGCCGGGGATCCCTTTCTGCCTATCCAGTGCAGATATCTGCCGAAACAACCATGATTGGACAGTACCTGCACCAGATGAGCGCTTAAAAAGCCTAACTTGCGCTCGAGCCAGCGCAAGATTACTGGCCCGAGCGCATCCAGAGGACTCTGGATTGAGAACGCCCCGCTGAACAGTTCTGTAGGACGACCGACCATCTTCCCACCATTTCGTTGGTCGCCTCACGCCGGACGCGTGTCAGGTCCTCCGGGTAAAAACGTTCCCCGGAGGCCTTCTTTTCGGCCTGCCAAAGGTAGGCAGTCTTTGACGCCTGGGCCTCGAGCTCCCAGGGGGGCGTCCCTGGGAGGGCGCACGCAGCGTCAAAACTGACGGTGCGGTACGCCCTGCACACCCTCTGTGCTACCGAGGTGTACCTACCTCATGGACTTAAGATAGTAAATTACGTCCATGACCTACCTATACAATATAATGATGCTGACTGTGACACTGGTAGGTAAGCAGGTAAATAAAATATACAGTTATATTTACATTTGACATTAATCGGATTCGAATTTAGAACCCATGTGCGTTTAGTTTAAAACTTATTGTAAGTACCAACATACCTACTAACTAAATGTGAATTGACTAGATCTGTTATCTATCATAAAATGTCTATACAACTTCATTAAAATATTATAAACATTTACCTCTACGGATGCCCGTGTGTTTTGTTTCGTTCGTTAGAAATCGCGCCATTAATTTGGTTTTTATTAAAAAATAAAATCCAGGAATATAGGCATCAAGTTAAAATGCCTATTTTTAAAGAAACATAAAAACCATTTCAGTATATTTTATGGTCTTACTTTATTTAACTTACCGAACACAAATTTCTAACGATACAGGTAGGTAGTAAAAAATATTATTTACTTCGGATAAAACTGCCTTTTAGTCTTTTAATTTTTTTTAATTTATACTATTTTTTTTAATGGACACTGCCCCGCGCTCAACTTTCAAGTTAACGCGATGATTCAACCATAGATATATTATTCTAAGGATTCAACATATGAACCTGGCAACCATGCATCTGTCACTGTCAATTTAAGTGTCAAAGTCAAAAAGTGTTTTCGTGTTGCATGTACTGTAGGTACATTTTATTTTTCGGCCACAATTTTTAATAAGTCCAAAGTACCTGCCTACTTCAGAAACCACATACTTTGTCGCCGTAAATTTATTCAGTTTTAATTTAAATCCTACGGTGGGAGTAAAGCACAAAACTAGAAATGAGTTTAGTGGCAAATACTGGGTAAGAATATATTACAACGGTATTTTGAAAATGTGTGTTCCAGAGTTGTAAATACATGGTAAATGTTTTTTATTAGGAAATTGGCGGGTCGTACCCTGTTTATCACTGGTGCGTCTCGGGGTATTGGCAAGGCTATTGCTTTAAAAGCAGCTAAAGATGGCGCAAATGTTGTAGTGGCTGCAAAGACTGCAGAACCTCATCCCAAGCTACCGGGGACGATATACACCGCTGCTGAAGAAAGTGAGTGAACTCTATGTTCTTGGCCATAAAAACTGATGTCGTGTATTGGTCAAGACTGTGATTTAATTCAGAATCTTATGTGAATGTGCCCATGTTGAAATTGGCACCTGCCTTGGACTTTGAACTTGAACTGTACTGTCTGTGTTGGTTTTCATAACACAACATCTACGGCATGTCGTAATAGTAGGCTGTTTCAAATCAACAAGTTAAACTTGTTTAAATTTCATCATATTGGCCTTTTTATGATTAAATTTTATTTTTATAAATAAATATTAAGGACCAATTTTAGACATACATCCAATTGCCTTGTACAAAAACTAAGCTTAAAGCTTATGATATGTTTACTTAGGTAGTATGTAAACACACACAGAAACAACAAATGCATACAATATTGTATAAAATACATAATTTTATATATATTACTAGTATGTACTTCTAATCTTAATCAAATGATGTGACTCTCACCTCATAAGGTAGGTTTCGCCTAGTGTGGGAGTCACAGTTTCATTGTTATTGTAAAGCTCTTAAGTTTTTTGGCAAATAAACACATCTTATTTTTATTTTTATTTTATGCAAATGCTAATGTTCATCTCACAAACATATAACTCCCTGAGTGAGATTCAAACCCACTGCACTATTGGTGCCGTTTCCAGGGCCTCTAACTATTAACTCAATAGGCCTGTCATAGGTTGCAGGAAGAAAAAACAGTAATTTAAATAAATCAGCTATGAACATATCTGTCCTGTGTATTCCCATATAGTTTTAAGGAAATCATTACTTAGGTCTCATAAAGATCTTACCATTGGACATGAACTCATACACTAAGACCTTTTTGATGTAAAGTTTAATATTACATTTTCCGAATACGCATTGGGCCAACAACCTTAATAAATATTATTACAACAAAACAAAAAACATTATGCCAAAGTGAAGAGAAACCTGCAGTGCCAATCGGTTACTTATGATACTTATACGTATTTGGTTTTGAATGGTAATATCTAGGATCTAATTTATGTAATAAAATTTTCAGTCGAAGCCCTCGGTGGCAAAGCGTTGCCACTTATCGTAGATGTCAGAGAAGAGAAGCAAATACAAAAAGCAGTTGATGAGGCTATTAAAAAGGTATTTTTAGATAAGCAACTTTTAAATTACTTCACAAATAGTTTTTCTGTGTTCTCTATAGTTTTATCTCTTTCTAGTTCAATGGGATCGACATTTTGGTTAACAATGCGTCAGCTATTTCGCTCACAGGAACAGCTCAGACTGACATGAAGAGATATGACCTCATGCACAATATTAACACCAGAGGAACATTCTTAGCGTAAGTCTAGCTTTATGACTAACTAGCGGTCCCGGCGAACTTCGTTTCGCCTTAGAGAATTTTTCCCGCTTTTCTGTTGATTTTTTTCAAATTTTACCAAGGATTCCTAATTTTGTAGCCTATGTCAAATTGGAAGAATGTAGCATTCTATTGGTGAAAGATTTTTTTAAATCGGCCCAGTACTTTTTGAGCCTATCCATTACAAACATACAAAAATACAAATCTTTCCTCTTTATAATATTAGTATATAGATATATATTTTTATTTTTATACATGACCACTTCTAGCTATATCTAATATAGCGACCCGCCCCGGCTTCGCACGGGTGCAATAGGTACTAAAATATGTACGTATTATACATATAAATATTGCAATTTATTTTATTACATTGACTCCTCCCTTACCCCAGTGACGCTTGGAGCCTACATCGCATGCTGGCTAGCTGAGCGCGGTGAGCGGCAACCAAGCGACTTTTTTCTAATACTTGCATTATTAAACTCATGATATCTTTCGAATTAAATGTCCGAATTGAATAATTCAAAAAGTTATATAAAGGTATTGAAGCTATCTTGAATATAAAGTAATTTATTTTGATAAGGATTAATACCAAGGTACAAATAAAGAGCCTTTAAAAGAGGCGGCATATTAATTATTTTTTTAGATTAAAAAACCGCTTATAGTGACATAACTATAATATTTAGTCATATGCTATCCCGACACTTTTTGTAGATAATGATGAGTTCTGCAAAGGCGTAGTGCATGACTTTGTTCTATCATCAATAGTTTTCGCAGCGCACGCGATGTAAGGAATTTTTCAGGTCACCTTTAATTACATTATTGAAGTTTTAGTAAGGATCCCTAATTTTTTTGAAAATATAATATATCCTATGTCACCCGTAGATAGTGTAGCTTCCCACCGGTGAAAGATTTTTTCAAATCGGCCAAGTAGTTTCGGAGCCTATTCAATTCATACAAACAAACAAAAAAGTATAGATGAGTCAAAGATCATTATCTATATAAACATTTATATTTAAAAAAATTATGAACCCTATACAGAATTAATGTTGTCTTATAATTTCTGTCTTTTAAATAGCATCAAAAAATAGTTGTATGATTATAATGATTTACTTAAACACTTCTTTTCCACTAACCATAATGCATAATTTAACATCTTGTTCGATGGTCTAGTGGGTTTTTAAAATACTGTGTTCAAGTTGCAGGTTGTGATAATCAACCCTCATTTCAATATAACCTTTAAAGCAATGTAACATTAAATAGACTGATACTACTACTATAGTTACTTATAAAGGATTTTTTTTCTAATATTGAAATACATTTTTGCAGATCCAAGTTATGCCTGCCAGCTCTGAAGAACAGTGATCATGCCCACATCATTAACCTGTCGCCACCACTCAACTTGAACCCTCACTGGTAATATTTTAATAACTCTATGACTGCCATCAAAAATTTTGTAGATGCACAGTTGTGACCTAAAAAATGGCACTGGCAAATCAAGGAGTAAAACATTATTGTGTTTAGGTTCGCTGTCATCAAATTATATTAGACTGTATTACATTTAGGCCTTCTTGCCATAGGTGTGTATAAATGTAGGTGTCAATAATGTGATTGCAGTATGTTGTTACTAGATCTTCAAAATAGATAATCAAAACATTATTAAAAAGATTTCCTTATGGTATTAATTATATATAAAATTTGTTTGTACGTATTCTTAGGCATCAGTGGAACAATGTTACCGTTCCTAGCTGTTGAACCATTTCGGGTTTTCCCACTCAGGACAAACATTTCTGTTGATGCTGTGTTTGGTTGTCTAGGAATGTATTTAAGTACGTAAAGGTTGACTGGTAGATATGCCCTGTTACGAACCCCTTTTTGTTCAATAATGTTGTACCCCTTTTTGTTCAATAATGTTGCAGGCCTTAATAACATCAAGAAGCAATGTTTTACTAGCTAACTGTTGTATTTTATTACTGTTTTTTTAATGGCGTACTTAATATATTGTGTTAAGTAACATGACCTGTGTACAATGTATTGTTGTGTTGCATATTCATTTATTTACGTTTACGGTTGTTTACATAATAATTTTATTTGTTAAACTGACCTTGGACTACTGAACATAGTATTTACGTAATAGGTATGTTGTGGTGATTTAACATAACATGCAACAAACAAATTTTAAGTATTGCCGCACCGTACTGTCACCTGAGGAAAGTGACGGTGTGTGTGGGATTCACGCTATCCTACTGAGATCTCCCCCCAGAACGGTTTGGGGGAGAACCGAGGATAGCCAATTCACTAGACCTCGCCTCGCAGGGCCTGAGTGAAAGACGTACTTAATAGAGGGCACATCAGAATAATTAATAGTCATAAAAACCCTCTGATCATAATGAAGTTGAAATTTTAACGCAATTTACTACCGTATGTAACTTTTGATTGCATTGGTATAATTTATGGTTATGACTTGACCGATAAATATGAATACTGTACAAATTGGGACAGGGAGCCTCAATGCTTCAGGGGGCGCTGGACACGTGCTCAGTGGGGAAATGGGCCTGCCGCATTTTAGTGGAGATGGTGAATGCAATGCCGAGGTGCCCTCGCACCATCAGCTATTCGGTCTCCAGGCGTTGAAAGAGCGCAACTATACTGCCATCGCGCTCTCAGCCGCCAACATAAAAACGACTGGTTTTTTTTTGCTGAAAAAGAATGCGGGAACGAGTGTGTTCGCTTACGAAAAATCCACTAGGTGGCGATACGTAGGCGTGAGGTCCGCCTGCTACGTGATTGGTTACGGTTTACATGACATTGACGGACATGTCACCATGACATTTAAATCACCAATCAATTAACAATTGGACCCCACGCCTTCGTTTCGTCATCTAGTGGATCTTTCATGTGGGACCACCCTTATTTTGCGGCCCAATATTTATTTTGATGATCCCTTAGGTACCGAGAGGGATTCGGGAAATGTTTAACATTGTTGTAATGTAATGAAATTTATGTAATTTCTAGGTTCGCGGTGCACGTAGCGTACACGATGGCCAAATATGGTATGTCTATGTGCGTTTTGGGCATGAGCGAGGAGTTCAAGCCTTTTAACATCGGTGTCAACGCCCTCTGGCCGAAGACTGGTGAGTTCCTTCGTATAGACTCATGCCCAGTTCCAATATTTGAAAAACGATCCGTTTTAGTCACTGATTGTAATAAATTATACGAGGTGTAGGTCAGCTAAAAACGACAGACCGACGACTGATTACAGCTGATGAGTAAATTAGTATTAACAACTCGTATTCGGTTGGAGAGAAACCGATAGCTATTTTTGACACATTACGAATCGTAAAATATTGCCACCGGGCACAAGGCACGATTTTAGAATTGTCACGTAAGAAATAACAACAGTCAAGTACGATGAACAACATATCAAGGTAAATACTTGTAGTTCGATATTAGTTCTTAAGATCGCGAGCTAAGGGTTCAAAGTCCAAAGTGTGTAAGGCTGACGACCGAACAATACGATTTATTTGAAATAAATCGCTATGCCCTACTCCTCTTACCACAAAATCAGAGCAATGTATATGAATGACGTCGAATATTGATATATTTTTCTCGTTTTCAGCTATCGCTACTGCCGCCATAGAGATGTTAACAGGTGACGTGTCGACGAGCCGCAAGCCCGAGATTGTGTCTGATGCCGCCTATTTGATGATGTGCAGGTACCTTTGAAGTGTACATTAAAGTTTTATCATGAAGGATTAACAATGATATCTAATCGAAGTAATAAATAACTAGGTATTAAAAGACAAACACAGTAATAGTACTTATGTGTACAACTGTCATATTAACGTACGATAACTCGGTAAAAAATCAATGATTTATAATTAGTTCGTCAGTTACATTTTTAAAATACGATGAAAACGTATTTTGGCTTCAACAAATATGAATAATTACACATAGGTAGAACGCACTATTTATACGTCACTATCTACTATATAAAAATAAGTCGGGTTTTCCTCCCTGACGCTATAACTCCAGAACGCACGAACCGATTTCCACGGTTTTGCATTCGTTGGAAAGGTCTCGGGCTCCGTGAGGTTTATAGCAAAGAAAATTCAGGAAAAATTTCAACAGAAGCAGGAAAATCCTCTAAGGCGAAACGAAGTTCGCCGGGACCGCTAGTTCTGTATATTTTTTATGAATATGTGATATCGCGCTTAATTTTAACGGAATGGTATACGAGTACATTTTTGATTGTGACTTATATTATTGGATAATCTAACTATTGTATTAAACATACATTTTAGTCATCTACTCTATTGTGTATTATATCATTATCTCTCCTTATTCACAAATTTGTCCTCAGTTCAATAGTTTCATAGCGTAGATAGGTTCCGAATTCCATCATTAGCTTCAAACGTTGCGGAATCTATTCCTAACCAGAAGAATCCGGCAAGAAACTCAGTAGGTAGCTAATATTACTATATTGAACTCAAAAATATAGTGTGCGAGCGAGCAGACAATCATGCATTGCCATCATTAAATTTTTATCATGTTTGTCGTAACCTTTTCTAAGTATGTGCACTGTATCCTTTTCAGAGACCCAAAGACGTACACCGGCAACTTCGTGATCGACGAAGACGTTGTGCAACAAGCTGGTGTTAAAGACCTGACTCCTTATGCATGTGACCCGAGTAAGTTCAGCCTTATGTGTTTATTTTTTATACTAATCCAGCAAAATCACGGCTACCGAATTAAGCGGTTACCTTTTCTGGTTATTTAAAACGTTTAGCGGTTCCTTAAAACGTTTGCAACACTATGGGTTATCGCTTGTGCATTGCTGACCCTGTCAAACTCTTTTCAAGACCTTTTTGAAGGGCTAAATTAATTAATAATAAAGCGCCAGACCAGTTGAGTACGAGGTACTATCGCGCAAAAAAATCGACAGATCGCAATAAAATAAATTCTCATCATGACTTTGCCGGAATATTGCGTACCTATTTTGTTACAATACTGTTATTTTACTTTGAATTTAAGGACAGATTTTTAACCAGTATTAACAATTGGTACCTACTTAAACAGTTTTTGAGATCAGATATTATGGGTTTTGAAATTGTCTCGGTCAAGTCTTATTAATATTAAAACATAGTACTTGTGGCCTTCACAACCATTTCGTTGATTAGTTGCCAAGTTTTGTTTTTAGCACACATTTTACATTACCAATGAGGGCAATAATTATCAGAAATCAGAATGTCAGATCAAAATATCAAATATCAGAAATATTATCAGGAATCAGTTCAAATCTCGAATTTATTATTTTTATAGTACTATACGCCGTACTAGCGAACTTTAAATATTAGAAACAGAAAAATTTTATCTCCCCTTGCGGTGCGGGAATTGAACCCACGACCTTCACGTATCGCGCGATACGTGAAGGTCGTGGGTTCAATTCCCGCACCGCAAGGGGAGATAAAATTTTTCTGTTTCTAATATTCAAATCTCGAATGATCGTGCCATACAAATGCGTATAGAAGGCTTGCAGTTGGCCTACAAATTGGCCTATCAAGTTTAATCAATAAAGCCTTTTGTCATCAAAGCGGCAGGCCGGGTTGAGCGTTTCCGTGAATGAAAATAATCACAAGGGTAAATGAACCGTATTACTTTGGGAGAACAAATGAAATTCAATCATAGGCGGCTGCAGTGGTGTAAGCGTAGTGTACGGCAAAGTATATATAGTAGACTGATTTCTAATATACCTACATCTCAAAGATAAGGCTAAACTAATAACAGAAGACCTGCAAATTGCCACTAAAACTAATTTCCATATTTTGTTACTGTCGCATAAACTGGTCAATACCGCCACCCTCAATCATGTGTTACCAGGGGCCATGTTTCTTTACGCTACGCTGGGTGGTAGGCCATATTATCAGCCGACATCGGTATAGTGTGAGTCAATTTTGGCCCCAGAGAACGCAGATAATCTCTTGATCGACGGGTTCCTGGACGACCCTCGCGCTCTGCGGGCGCACTCGTCCATCACGGGGCAAGCGGTGCGCCGGTACCATACCTCCGCTAGGAACTACAAGGAGAAGGTTGGTCTGGGACTCGGTGGTCTCTACCCGAGGGCATTAACCTCCGCTTAAGGTTTTGAGCATCAAATAGGGATGTTGAACAGATACTGAATAGTCAAATCTTTTTATTCATATAGATTACATCAGTAACACTTATAAGAATAAAAATGTAGTTTTTATACTACACTTCAAGATTGACCTCATCCCACCTGATGTTAAGTAATGAGGTCCTAGCTTAAGGGCGACAAGTACAACGTAATAAAGCTGTTACTGGACCTGTCGCTCTTACCTTGAAGGTTTGATCCTTGCTACTGTTACGAGCTTCGGGTTCGTGACAATAAAAACAGCCGATAAAAATTACCAAAAGTCACACTTTAATTGAACGCCACTAATTACAACCTTAAAACGCACTAATTAAAACAATAATCGCTTCCAAGTCGCACTTCAAAATCGCTTTCGAAGTAATCACTTGTATCGCTAATTCAATACTGTCCCCGTCGCGGTGAATCCCGGCCTTTTATATTGCCGCGGCCGTTCTCGAACCTTCCAACGCAGAAACATCCGGAACATTCGCGCGCAGTGCGGCCTTGAACGGCCGTACGCTCGGTCAAGGTCATTGTTCTAGTAAATTCTGGCGTACGCGTCTCGACTCTCTGTAGTCCCGCCTTTCCACACTAGATGGCGCTAGTTACTAAGAACGTTAATCGTGGCGCGTAACACTGCCCCCTCCTAAGACATGCTCGTCCCGAGCATTTTCGGCTCCATAATAACGCGCCAATCGATCCACATGGACGATCTTAGGAGTACCCCTCGCACCTTTTTGTATCCGGTAGGTTACGTCATTGATCTTAGTCACAATTCGATACGGCCCTTCCCATTTCGCCTGAAGCTTAGGAGATTTCCCCTTGCTGCGGATGGGATTGTGCAACCACACTAGTGAACCTTCGTCAAACTCTTTACTGTTCATTTTGCGGTCATAGCGGGTTTTCATTCTTTCAGACATTTGCTGGCCCGATTGTCTCACGTGCTCACAAATGTCATTCATTTTGTTCCGCAAGTTATTTGCATAATCTGTTATACTGCATGGGGAATCAGGTGGTATTCCGGTGATCAAGTCTGCAGGCAGTCGTAGTTCTCTTCCAAAGTTTGCGAACGCTGGTGTTACCGATGTACTTTCGTGAATAGCGCTACGATATGACAACAAAAATGGTTGTATGTGCCTGTCCCAATCTCGTTGCCGATTTTCCACAACTTTTGCCAAGTACCTCTCTAGTGTCTGATTAAATCTTTCCACCATTCCATCCGACTGTGGGTGGTAAGAAGTTGTTCTTGTTTTATGAGTTCCCATAACTCGACAAGTTTCCTGGAATATTTGGGACTCAAAATTCCTTCCTTGATCACTGTGGATTTCCAAGGGAACTCCAAAACGACAGAAGACTTCATAAACTAACTTATCAGCAACTGTCGAGGCCTCTTGATTTGGAATGGCGAAGACTTCCGGCCACTTAGTGAAGTAATCCATCACAACCATGAAATATTTGTTACCACTTTCACTTTCCGGGAACGGCCCCGCAACGTCAAGGGCTATCCTCTCCCATGGTGCGCCCACATTGTACAGCTTCAATGCACCTCTACTACGAGTCTGAGGTCCCTTTACAGCCGCACAACTTGTACATTTGCGACACCAGTCCTCGACATCGTCCCGACAGTAGACCCAGTAGAACCGTTCTCGTATCTTTAGTAGTGTCCGTTTTACTCCCAGATGACCTCCTGAACAACCATTATGGTACAGCTGTAGAACATCCGGTACTTGACCTTTGGGGACAACCATTTGCAGATGACAGCTGTCTCCACGAGCATTTTCCCATCTACGGCACAGAACTCCATCCTGAATCACCAAGCTGTCCCATTGGGCCCAATAGCTCTTTGTGATCGAACTCATCGCTGAGACGTCGCTCCACCTAGGCTTAGGAACTCCGGCCTTCATCCACTCCAGGATCGGCTTGATGTCCGCATCCTCCTGCTGTGCACGTTGTAGGCTTTTCTTCCACTCGTTGCTAAGGTCTGTCTTGAGCATCCTCACAGGAACAACTTCTTTACTTTCTTGCCTGGTACAATGCTTGCAGTCTTCAGGACAAGGTCTTCTTGACAATGCATCTGCGTTACCATGAGATTTTCCGCTGCGATGTTCCACCACAAAGTCGTATTCCTGCAGTAATTCAATCCATCTCGCAACTTGTCCTTCCGGATTCTTGAACTGCAAAAGCCATTTCAGTGCAGCATGGTCAGTTCGTATGTGGAATTTCCGCCCCAGAAGATATTTGCTAAAGTGCTGCAACGACTTTACCACAGCAAGCAGTTCTCGTCTCGTAACACAATAGTTCCTTTCAGGTTTCGACAAAGACTTGCTGAAGTAAGCTATCACAATTTCTTGATCGCCATTCCGCTGGGATAATACACCGCCAAGTCCTATGTCACTTGCGTCTGTGTCAACTATGAATTCCTTACTCACATCAGGGTATCCCAAAATAGGTGTTTTGCACAGACGGTCCTTTAGCTCCTGGAATGCGATGTCACAACTTCCATCCCAGCAGAAATGTCGCTTCTCCTCCGTAAGCTTATGCAGGGGTTTTGCTATATCTGCAAAGTTCTTAACAAAACGCCGATAGTAGGAACACAAACCAAGGAATGCTCTGACCTGCGTCTTATCTTTTGGGACTGGCCAATCCTTTACAGCAGCGATTTTCTCTGGATCCGTGCTGATACCTTCTTCAGACACTACATATCCCAAAAAGCTAACTTGCCGTTTGAATAGTGAACACTTCTTCGGGCTTAACTTGAGGTTGGCACTCTGGATCTTCATGAGCACGCGTTCCAGATTTAGAAGATGTTCTTCAAACGTACGGCCTACGATGATTATGTCATCCAAGTAGACTAAACAGGCATCGCCAATCAGACCGGTAAGTACAAGTTCCATCAACCTTTCAAACGTTGCCGGAGCGTTGCATAATCCAAACGGCATGACTTTAAATTGCCACAGACCCTTTCCTGTCGAGAATGCAGTCTTCTCCTTGTCTTTAGGATCAATTTCAACTTGCCAGTAACCACTTTTTAAATCTAGCGTGCTAAACCACTTTACTCCAGTAAGCATGTCCAGCGTGTCATCAATTCTTGGCAAAGGATAGCTGTCTTTCTTTGTAACGTCGTTCAGACGACGATAGTCAACACAAAACCTCATGCTACCGTCTTTCTTTCTTACCAGCACTACAGGTGAACACCATGGACTAGATGAAGGTTCAATAACACCATCCTTCACCATTCCCTCAATCATGGTTTCCACGTCCTTTTCACGTGCTACGGGCAATCTCCTTGGCCGCTGACGGATAGGCAATTCTTCTCCTGTGTTAATTTTGTGTTGAACTAAGCCAGTCCTTCCGATGTCAGCATCGTTTGACGAGAAAACGTTGGCATACTTGAGCAACATTTGTTTCGCCTTGACCATTTCGTTTTGGGACAGAGCGCTGCGGCAGTCTTCTAAAAGTGTGGTCACTCTCGTTTGTGTATCTTTGCTGACGGTCCCGGTCGATTGATGTTGGCATCGACGCGACCAATCCACTTCCTCGCAAGTACCAACTAGTGTGCCTTTTTCTATAACCTGTTCCTGGTCACAAAGGTTCAGCACACGTACCCCTGAGATGTCGGTGGCTCTAACCAAAGTGCGTGCCACTCTCCATGGAAGGTCATTTTCTACCCTTTCCACAAGTACACAACGTTGAGTTTGCCCAGGATTCCGAGGAAGACTAACCGGCACAATCGTTTCAGATCTCGGCGGAAGAACAATCTTTTTAAGGCTGTATGCATTCCCTGGTAACGCGCCTTCCACGAAAAGTTCCTCTTGCCCACATTTCAGAACACCTTGCTTGACGTCAATTTCGCAACTATTCTTCCTCATAAAGTCTAGGCCCAGGATGCAATCGTCCATTATATCCGCCACAATGACATTATGCAGGTAGGTTCTGTTGCCTAGCTTCAGCCCCATCTTCTTCTCTCCATGGACGGCTATGCGCTGACCGGTGGCTGTTACCAAATTAATGTGTTCTCGGTTGTATGCAGAGTCCCCAAGGGACCGTCTCATAATTTGGGAACTAACAACCGTGCGAGAGGCTCCAGTGTCTATAGTCAGCTTACACGGCGTTCCGTTTACCTCGCCATGGATGACTAGGCTGTTCCCGTCTTGGGTTTGTTTGATCGAAACCCTTGGGGCTCTTTGAACCTCAGCCAGCACCCGCCCCGCAGTCCTGGCTATTACTCGTTTCCCTGCTGCTGACGCTGAGCGGTGCTCTTAGCTGCACTGCCGTCTTCTCCTTCTGCAGTTCGCTTAGGGCAACTGGATCGAAGGTGGCCCCTTTCCCCGCAGCCGTAGCACCTAGGGCTGTAGCTTTTATTGCGGTCGCGAACTGAAGCCGCTGCAACCTCCCTGACGCGATGGGATCGATGATCCTGCCGCACAGCTTCCACCTCCAGTGCATGGGCCAAGGCGTCCTTAAGCGTCCCATGGTGCCCGAGCCTCACAGCAGCTCTAACTTCAATATCGCGGATGCCGTCGATGAACGCCTGCACCAGGTTCCCATCAATAAGCGCTGGTACGGACTGGTAAGCTTTACGCACCAGCTTCTCCACTTCAAGGGCCCACTGCTGCAAGTTTTCGCTGCTGCGTTGCACGCGGTCCTTAAGCTGTGCGCGAAACACGTGTTCCAAGTGAGCGTCACCATATCGAGCCTCCAATGCCTCAAGTAGCTGCTCATAAGTCACTTCCTTACCGAGAGCTTCCAAGACAGATAAGGCCTGGTCACGAAGGCCTAGGGTGAGGGCAGTCATTGCCTGGTTTTTATTCCAGCCGTTCGCTTTCATAACTGCCTCAAACTGGATTTTGTAGGCCGACCAGGAAGAAGTTCCGTCAAACGGTGGCACTTTAAATCCACGTAGCGAAGGTGTTGTAGCTACGGGAGCTGCGATTGCTTCTCCAAATTTAAGGCAATCCAGCTTTTTCTTTACATCCTCTACCACGTCGTCAACCCGATTCTTCACTTGGTCGATCCTGATTTCAGCTTCCGACAGGCGGTTGTCGTGTTGAGCAACCTTGTCTTTCACCTCCTTCATGTCTTTCCCGAAAGAGGCGTGAAGGTCCTTCAAAAGAAGCATCTGCTCTTCCTGGCGGCGAGCCTGTTCCTCCTTGTCCTGCTGCCTCTGGTCTTCCAACCGACGAGCCTGTTCCTGAGCCTGTTCCTCCTGGCGGCGAGCCTGTTCCTCCTGGCGGCGAGCCTGTTCTTCCTTGTCCCGCTTAAGCTGGTCTTCCAACCGACGAGCCTGTTCCTCCTGTCGGCGAGCCTGTTCTTCCTTGTCCCGCTTAAGCTGTTCTTCCAACCGACGAGCCTGTTCCTCCTGTCGGCGAGACTGCTCTTGCAGCATCATCATCAGAGCAGCAAGGTCTGGTGCTGCCGATGCTGCTGGTGTTGCTGTGGACGGGCCAGCCTCCGTGGTTAATAACTGGCTCTCCGATTCCTGCGGCAAAGCTCCACCAAAACGTCTCTGGTCCGTCTCCTGATGGCGTTGACTCCGGGTACGGATACCCTCCGTGTCGTCTTTAGGTAAAATCGGCATAATTTAAATCCCACTTCTGACACCAATTGTTACGAGCTTCGGGTTCGTGACAATAAAAACAGCCGATAAAAATTACCAAAAGTCACACTTTAATTGAACGCCACTAATTACAACCTTAAAACGCACTAATTAAAACAATAATCGCTTCCAAGTCGCACTTCAAAATCGCTTTCGAAGTAATCACTTGTATCGCTAATTCAATACTGTCCCCGTCGCGGTGAATCCCGGCCTTTTATATTGCCGCGGCCGTTCTCGAACCTTCCAACGCAGAAACATCCGGAACATTCGCGCGCAGTGCGGCCTTGAACGGCCGTACGCTCGGTCAAGGTCATTGTTCTAGTAAATTCTGGCGTACGCGTCTCGACTCTCTGTAGTCCCGCCTTTCCACACTAGATGGCGCTAGTTACTAAGAACGTTAATCGTGGCGCGTAACACTACTAATATAGCACCCCCCAGGAACTCAGGAAACCTTACTCACACGCAGGAACACAACAACACCGAAGTGATTATTATTTGGCTGCGGTCTACTGTAAGGTGGAGGTATTTCATCAGTTGGGCTGCTCCAGTTCGAGCGATATGCCCTACCTCTCTCTCTTAGTTTTCATCATATTCGGCAGGGGGCACTTACCGGATGCTAAGAGTACAAATACAACAGTTGAATAGTTTCGAAGCTGTTTAAAATAGCAATTCAAAGATAATTTGCTTAAAATCAATATGGCTGATGTAACTAAGACTATTCTTTAACGTTTAGGTTACCTTACAATTATTTGTGAATTGTGTCAACATCCCAATTTGGTACAATTAAGTCATTAACTTTATTACCCCGGAGCCAGTGGTCATAGAACGATGTACACAGACAAACAGAAGAAAATTAATAGAGTGAGGATTTTTTATAAGTATTAAAAATAAATTGTTAAATGTTTATTCAATTGGAACTATTCGTTTGTCCGCAGGTAACAAAGATAATCTATTAATAGACTTCTTTTTGGACGTGCCTGGACAACCAAAGATACCGCCGAAAAAGGTTCTATAAAATTCGAAATTTCGCTAAAAGCTTTGTCTATGACCACTTATTCGGTGTGCATGTTATTTTGATTTGTTTTTCTAATTTTAATCAAGCTTGAAACGCGATACTAACATTTCCATGGTTAACATTTGTTCTTACGACACAAGGGTATAAGGTTCAAAGTGTCTCTGTGTAGTGTATGTCTGGCGTGCTTTTGACTGTACATATCAGCTGTTTTCCATGTTATGTTATCTTTTATGCATTTTACCTTTTTACTCTTTATTTTTTTTTCTAAATTGTTTCGGGTCTGGGTGTTGCGGTACCTTGTTTTTTTTTTCAATTTATGTAACAAGTGCTTTAGCTACTTTTAGTGCATTAGCTGTAGAATTTGAGCAATGAATGTGATGTCCTTATTTTATGCGCCTCATCATTGATAACTATAATAGTCAATGTTATTAAATCCATCATAACGACAATAACTATTGTTCTCAATCTGTTACGGTTGGCTGGTAGAGAAAGCCGCTAGCCATTAAGTCATTTGCACTTTGAACCTTTTGTGCATGTTTAACAAAGTTAAAATAAATAAATATAGATATTTTTTAACCTAGTGGCAAGGGCAACTCAATTGAGAAGTGCCGTTTAGTACTGATAAACATTTTATAACGAACTTTTATTACTCGACATTTATTAGCCTTTTTCTGTTAAGTTTTTTCCCAAATCTACCAGGGCTGCACTAAGGCAGATTAAAATGCTTTCTCAAAAACAACTTCGAACTTGAAGGTTTCCTTATTTCCATTATACAAA
This sequence comes from Glyphodes pyloalis, assembly GCA_037074685.1. Classification (NCBI taxonomy): domain Eukaryota; kingdom Metazoa; phylum Arthropoda; class Insecta; order Lepidoptera; family Crambidae; genus Glyphodes; species Glyphodes pyloalis. The sequence continues at coordinate 3,269,476 of JAYKKO010000024.1, read as the reverse complement.
GTTTTATAAGTTCAATCTGAGTTTTTGTATACAATAACCTTCGTGCGCGAGTCAAAATATTAGAGATGGACTAATATTTAAAAAATAATTGCTGGCTGGTGTCAGCGTCAACGTGTTGATAGCTGATTGTTTCCATGGCGCGATTGTTCCAGGTAGCGCCACTAACGATGTATTGTTGTCTCGTTGCTGTGTAAACATACGCTGTGGTATTCCTTCCTTTTTATTTGATAAGTTCGTTGTTAGGGTCGGTTGACTCGCGAGTCTTGACCCGTACTTGGCCGGTTTTTTTTATTCTGTGTGCCCTTAATTTTTGTTCTTTATTTCTGCCCTTGATATCTACGCTTCACATGTAAAAGGCTAATTTTCGTTTATATTCATAAGACAATATTGTTGGCCTGCAGTTAGTAACTTAAGATTGAGCTGATAAAATCTAATGTTTGGTGTTCAAAATGTAATAACTATTTCTTTTAAAAAAGGTTGTCTCAAAGAGATTGCTTTCTAGCAATAATACCGCCTAAATTGTACTTGGAATATGTCTGAAAATAAAAAAAAAACAAAAGTTGTATTTTTTTTTCTAAACGTACTTAACAAAAGATTCATTATTTTACCTTGTTTATGTTGCAGTCTGACAGCCCAGCGGGTGGTTCCCCGGCGGGTCAGATCCCCCAACTCTTCGCGTCCATTGGCAAGACCCTGTCTGCAGACCTCGTACAGAAGACTCAAGCCGTATACCAGTTCAATGTGAAAGGTAAATGCGGATACGCATAAATCTATTCAACGCTGTGTGTACACTTAGTAAACTTAATCGATTAGTATTGTGTAGTATACTTAATAGTTTTTTAAAAAAAATATGGTTCTTTACGCTGCACTAGCGAACTTTAAGTATTAAAAAAAACCAGAATATTTTCATCTCCCCTTGATGTGGGACTTCAACTCACGACCTTCACAAATCGCGCATGCTGCTCTTGCAACTTAGCCTACGATAATTTGCGGTTAGCTCAGTTGTAAGAGCAGCGGTATACTTAGTTATGAAATGTTTTCTATCATTACTCGCTAAGTCACTTCATCAGAACATTTAAAAAAAACATAACGGTAGTTCGTATTAACTACCTACTAAAAAAATGTTGTCGCGTTTTGACCTGGTAAATTGTCTTTAAATTCACTTCACCAGTTCTAGTAATGAGACTTTCCTAAAAATGAGTGCTCTGAAAAGGCGTTAGGAGCGACAAACATAGAAATGACAGGTTTAACTCTCAATCAGTGGTTAAATGGGAAACTAATAAAAATGAGCCTTACATTGTTGCAAAAAAAAACTATTTTGTAAATGTACTTCCATCTGTGCCACAGGCAAGGAAGAAGGAGTATGGCACATAGACCTTAAGAATGGCGATGGCTCGTGCGGACAGGGCGAGCCCAAGAACGCGCCCGACGCGACCCTCACTATGGACAGCAAACACTTCACAGAGATGTTCGCTGGTAAGTTGCCGCACAAGCACCCAATCTTCACACCATTGCTCATTTCAAAGCCGGATGAAAACTGCATTTCTCTGCACGAACAACACTAACATAATAGTGTTAAAGAGACGATCATCTCCAATCATAGGCACTTTAAATATTCGCTCGTCGAGAAAATGTTTTGTACTCCTGACAGTTGAACCAATGGGGACTAGTGTTGCCCAAATTCAGTCTTGGTCTTGTTCTTGCGTTTTTGCAAGACCAAGACCAAGAACAAGACGCGTATTTTTAGCAAGACCAAGACCAAGACTGACCGTGCAAGACTTAAGCAAGAACAAGACATAGCCTGCAAGTCTCTTGCGTCTTGCAGCTAGGACTTAGCGCTATTTCACGGAGTAGTTAGGTGTAACAGTTCGGTGTATAGGTAGGTACGCTTAGGAATTCTATGAGACGCAAAAAACTGTATCAAAGAATATGAAAAACTGGACCTATGCGCATTACGACTAATACCATAAACGTAGCGAATAAAAAAAATCTATTAAAATAAAACTGAGTGCATGCATAGTTATGTTTTAACCATCGGCACTTTGATAATGCGGCATCAAAGGTTTTGTACTTACTTCTCGAAGAAATTTGCCGCTTTTCGGAAGTACATGGTTATGATACACGCGCCGACGGCTTCTTTTGAAATCTAAAACAATCGTTGCCGCCGCGCCGAAATCATAACATTTGACACTATTTGATTGCCGCCACAGGGCGTAGGTAATTGCAAGACTTGCAAGACTCTTGCTGCAAGACCAAGTCCAAGACCAAGACTGGGAGCGCAAGACCAAGAGCAGGTGTATTGGCGCAAGACCAAGACCAAGACTGGCTAAGTCTCGTCTTGTTCTTGCATTTGGGCAACACTAATGGGGACTATCGTGCATGAAAAATCCGCTAGATGATACTACGTGGGCGTGAAGTCCAACTACTTCGTGATTGGTGATTGTCATGTCATGGTGACACATCTGTTAATGTCATGTCAAAATAACCAATTATGTAGCAGTTAGACCTCTCGCGCACATAGTGTCATCTAGCGGATTTTTTATGTGTGATAGTCCCCATTAGGGTTACAGGTTCAATCGTAGGGATTACTCAAACATTTCTGTTTATTCGGTGTCTGGCAACATATAAGAGTACACACTGTGTTACCAACGTTGATACTGTTTGCTATACCACAAATGCCTAAGCTACTTATTTCGAGTTCTGGTCAATATATGTGTGTGTATATATAGTCGATATATAAAGTATGTAAATTATTTTTATGTACTGTTCATAGTGAATTAAAGTGAACCAATATTTTTATTTATTAAAAACGTTACATATAATACGTAAGCTACTATTATAAGGATAAGATTCGCATTAGATTAAGGTATGTGTAATTCAATAGATTAATAATTGTGATATAATATTTATTAATTTATAGGTAAGCTGAAGCCAGCTACTGCGTTTATGATGGGCAAGCTCAAGATTAGCGGCGACCTGCAGAAAGCAATGAAGCTGGAGAAGATGATGAAGTCTTTGAAAAATAAAGCCTAAAACGAAAGGTTCTTAAATTTCCGTTAAAGTAGACAATGTGCTGCCACGCGGTGAATTAGTAATACAAATACTTTATATCCAGAAAACAGGCACATGTAGCTTTACAGTGAGCCCCACTCAAGTCCTGTATCGTATGTGGTACCGGAGTCGAGTACATATATTTCAAGCTGTCTGCTATGTTAATTTTACAGAATAAAAAGAATGGACAACATTAAATGTTCTATTAACATGTAGTTACCAGCTAATCATGTGAAAAACATAATCCATGTCCAGTAAAGTAACCCGGGTGGCAGGACTTCCATACAATCTTATTTAAAGTCCCACTAACCTACAAGTGTTTCACGCCCAGTGCAATATACGCTAAGAAAGCAGAAACTATTTTTGTACTCCTGTATTTTATCAAAACAAGTTTTAGAAACAATTTTTTTTTGTTGAAAAATTGTTTAAAGGTTTAATTAATGTTGAAATTGTATCATGTAAAATCGGATGGTGCGAATCGTTATTATGGAGATAATTATTATGTTTGTTAAGCAGCTGATAGGATAACAAATTTACCTAAAGATAGTTGTAGTTTAAAAAGGACTGACTACTTTATTCAAATCAATTGTCTGTAATCACTAGTACAATTTGATTTAATTAAAAAAACTGTATTAATCTGCTTATAATAAACTTGACAAGATTTTTGATCTACACAAATAATTAAATTTGCAATGAATTAAAAATATGGAGTGTTGTGGAAAAGTTGTTTGTGTTTGTTTTGCTCATTTATGGTTATTTGAGAACAATACCTAATAGAATATTTTATTTAAACTGACTGTTGTATAATTTTTATTAGAGCTATACTTTTAAAACTGCCAATTAGCTAAAAAAGTTAACAGATATTAAAAAGGTCCACATGATAAGTGGAAGAACAAAACTAAAATTCTCTAGTATTGATACCTAACTATCTTACTCATTGTATTATTTTTTCAATATTTTCTCTGATGTATGTATATTTAGATGGTGCAAGTATTTTATTAACTGAAAGGATACTGTAAATAAAATGTTTATATTTCCACAATTAGTTTTTTTTTTATTTAATAACCTATATTCCTGGATATTAACTACAATTAGTATCATAATGGTTTTATCCTGAAGATTCTAGTATCACACGATTTATCTTTCAAGGTAGGTAAGTAATTAATTTCAGGTAAATCAATTTAGTATGTTTTGGCCTGAAAAAGTAACAAACATCTGTCCCAGTAAACAAATGTATGATTTTATATTAATTTAAAAATATTAGTTGTGAGATGGATGGAGCTTATCCCAATTTTTTTTTTTTATTTTATAATGTAAGTAGGCAAGGTAGGTTTATTATGTTAATAATTCATTAATTATTTCCTATCTGCACCCACATTTAATCTCAGAAAAATACGAAATTAAAAGATATTTAGGTATGTGAAGATCAAGTAATTAAATCTTGTAGTCGTACACAAGATTGAGTATAAATAATTAAATTAACTTGCGTCAACCACTTCGTGAGATCTGTTACAAATATTATTACATCACATTACCTATTCTTACATGATTCTTACTTGTCAACAATTTTGGTGAAGTGAATAAAAAGCTTACATTTGTAAACTGATAACATCATCTATCCATCTTTAATTTAATTTTGCAACTTGTGTATCGTGCTCCAATAAAGCGTACTTAATATTATTGATTAGGAACTTGCCAGTATTTCATTTAAACGTTTATAACAATGCTATTATTAGAAAATAATACAGCGTTCCACTTTCGCAAGCATTGTTGTTTCATCAGGCCTAGCCTTTGATAACCTTGTTATCAAATCGAATTCTCCCGCGTAGCTCGCGAACCTTGAAAATTGATAGGTTATGATCGCTCTCAGTTTACTGTCAGCTGTTTACATTGAGTGACGGATCCTCGGCAAATTATTTCTCAGTAAAATATTTTAAAGGCAGATTAAGCCATAGCAAAATGTTTTCGATCGATGCTCCCGCCGAAATACAGAATAGCGAATACTGCAACTACCGGTCTCCACTGAGTACAAGATATGCGTCAAAGGAAATGCAGTACAACTTCAGCGACCAAAAGAAGTTTTCTACGTGGAGGAAGCTGTGGATCTACTTGGCCAAAGCTGAAAAGGTAAGTGAAGCATACTATTCTATTTATGGCTGTTAGTTTTGGCCATAACATTTTATGTGAAACCAAAAGAGGTTAGGTTATTTGTTTGACATTTACAGTGACGGGCCAGTGTTGTTCCCAAGCGTTTTAATGTTAAGGTTATTTAGTCGAATAAACCGGTAAATGGGACCACAAAATAAAGACTATTAAAGGGCTTTCCAAACTTATTTTTCCTTTACTCCCTTGAAAATACGCAGTTTTTTGAGTTTTTTCTAGTAAATCTCAAAATACCCGACATGTAAAATACTACTCTATGTGAAATCCTGAACTAATGGGATGCTAAATGCCAAGCGCTTTTATTAATCGTGGAAATGACTCGTAGATCTTAATACAGAAAAATCTTACATAAATAAGAACAGTTTCAAAACTAAATAAGTACAGTTTCAAAACTATCGTTTTTGAACTCTGCCTGCACAGATATTTACTTCCAAAATAACGTAAATGTATTGTTCGGAATCGAAGAATAGTTCAAAATCTTTCAAAATAATTGATTTGCACTTCACATGGAGTAAAAGTTGACATTCTTTAGGCTCAGGACATGTAAAATACTGATGTGATTTCCATTTCCAATCAATTAAAATTAATAATTATGAATTGGAAATGTAATTAATTTGTACTATGAAGCCGTTATATTAATTGTTTGAAACGATCGTTCGAATAATATTCAAATTACCGTAAAAGGAATTATCACCACCACACTAGGACTAAATTGACAGTTACATTTTTCTAGTAGGTAAAACTAGGAGTCCATGAAATCAATTTACTGCCCTTAAATCCATACCACCTGACTACAATAAAAACGGAGTTTATTACATTTTTTATTTAAAAACGATACTTATTCATGGTAAAAATTTACCTCATCAAAACGTAACTTCATGACAAAAAAATGTAGTACATTTTTTGCATCACCCAGAATACCTACCTACAACAAAATTTTATTTCCCATTGAACTTATTCATCGTGGTTGGAAACAGCTGTTTTTACCGACCCGATGCTCCTAACTATTGTGATCATATTCCGCGAAATATGTATAGCCTTTCTTTCTTCATTCCCATCTTTCTCCAATCTTTCGTTGGGGTAGAGCGAGATTAGTAAAAACTTTAAAGTCGAATTCCTACCTCTAGTCAGTATCAGTAGTAGGGGACAGCGGTCCCTTTACGCACCCCGGAGTATACTTTAAATACAAAGATGGAATTTAACGTTGCCTACGTTAAATTCCATCTTTGTATTTAAAGTATACTCCGGGGTGCGTAAAGGGACCGCTGTCCCCTATCGGTCGGGTCGGCCCTTGGTATTAGGTAATATAGTTCGTTTGTGTAAACAGAGGATGCCTCAATGGTCTAGCAAATTATATGATCTCAGGATCCTGAATTCTATTTCCAGATCAAGCAAAGAAGGTTTCGAATGTTTCGAACATAGCTTAATTGCACTAGTGTCACCAACCCGCATTTGGCAAGCGTGGTATTATAACCAGTAGGTAGGTAGGTATGATAGGTATGACAAACGTTTTTTGAGTACAGTGCAAGAAATGTTGATTGACTCCGAACATGTTGTTTTTTCAATTACTAGATAAATATTTTTTACACACGTTTTGAATAATAAAGTAATGTGGCAGTAAAAATGTTTTTCGAATCAGCGTCTTTCGCGACTACATCATTCGAGTCCATAAGCTTTCGAACCTATGAGGCAGTGGGAAAAAAATTCGCAACAGCGTGTGTCGCAACAACGGCATTCGTAACTACGTAGGAGACCCCATGAGCCCGGTGACTTAATTTTATTGCGCTCTTAACCAACGTCAAAATCGATTGAAGTCAGTGCGTCAGCTGTTGATTGGCTGAAAATACAAGTGTGGCGTGCTATTAGCCTATCAACAGTATCGAAACTTTTGTCGTCTCATGCGATAATTTTGACGTATTGCGCATGCTAGGCCTATTAGAGTACTTATATCAATAATATCATTAATCTATAATCAAAAATGTGCACTATATATTATAAGGCAATAAGTGAGAAACAAATATATTTTTTTTATTGTTTTACTACAAATTAATATCTAATTACCATGATATCAAAATAAAAACACTTACGTAATGTAGATAAATTAATTTTATTTATTTAATAAACAACGAATACATAAAATGTCAAAATTACACTAATAAATTTGTCTTTTATTGGCAACAAATATTGATAAATACAGTTTTGTGTGACGCGAGTACCTTATAAATTGAAATGTGGGTAATATTGTGGTTGCAGGAGCGGTTATGTAAGGTAACATTAGCGCCGGTTATACAGGTTATTGGTTAAGGGACCCAATCACCAGCCTTTGATTTATTTCAATTTACAGAGAACAAGGTAAATAAGTTTCCCTAGTTAGACTCATATTTTGAATCATGGTGGCTGATCACTGGGTCCTTTACCCCATGTTACGCATAAAACGTATATGTATATCAATAAAATACTTTGTTTAATTATATTAATAAATCTATGAATTATGTTCATAAAACTATAATAATGATGCGATTTTTAAACAGGCAAGTGCTGTTTACCAAAACAACGAATTTGGTTTTCACCATCCGTGTACAACTTAAAATAATGAAATAAAATCTTACTCTATTACCAACTTAATGAAATTCATCCATGAGGGATTTTTATATCTATATTAGTTGAGTTAAAAGGAATGTTATTAAGAAACAATATAATTAACGGGGATTATTAATTTAGTAAAAATTAACGAAAGAGCCAGATTTAATGACAGTAAGCAGTAGGTAAAAATATAAACTTAACTACAATTGGACGGATACTGATTACTGCTTTGGTTCTCTCTTTAAAATTAACTTAAAATATGCAATAAATAGGTACTTATTTAGAATAATACACACCACCAGTAACAGAGATCTACTAGAATAATTCTTAAGATTAAATTAAAAAATTAAATTCACGTTTTATAAAAAAAATATATATATTTTTAATATTTATGATTTTTTAATAACTTCTGATATTCTAATAGATTCACTGGAACGTATGCCTGCAGTTAGTTATTTATAAACCAAGTACCGCGATAGATAATGTAAAAATGCTTTGTGCGCTTTAAATGTAGGTACATATATTTCGCACCTAAATTACTACAATCTGAAATTATACATGCTTGCTAAAAATACAATTCTTACTTGAAAATTAAAGCTAGTTACAGAATAAATACAAGGGCGTCCCTTTTTTTACGATTTTAAAAATTTTAATTTTTGATCAGTCATTCGTATTTACCTACATAGGTATACACCACGTGCGCAAAAAAGGCGCCTTCGTTCATATTATTATCGTTAAATATGGATTTTGACTGTCAATTTTATTGAGATGCTTTTTGTTTACTGTCAAAACATGTTGCCTGCCAACAAAAAATATGTATTGCATTACAGTTTACTTGTTATTTTAGGTATTTTTGAAAATAATTGCTCAAACCAAAAAAATATGTATTTATCGCTTAATGTTTTTATCTACCATTTAATAAAAAAAATATGTTAATAGTGTGAGCCAAGATCCCTATAAAATTAGATATTCACTTATAATAGTAACAGGCGAAGCAGCCAAAAAAAAAACAAAAAAAATGTCAGCCTAAATTAATAGTTGGATTAGTAAAAAGGAGTTTTTGAAACATCAGTTCCTAAAAATATGATTTAAAACTAATCGATAATAATTCCAACGGTGGTATTTCGTATTTAAGTAAGGGTTTAAAGGTCGAACATTTAAAATATAACCGTTAAAAATACGTGCATATACTTAAAGAATGTTTGTCAGATTTCATTTGGGTAAGTAATTACTTTATTTGGATATTATTATTTGAATTAATACTATGATTATGTGATCGCTAGTTATCAAATAATTATCTATACACACATGTAAACGTCACAAATTAAATATTTGTTACGTACGTATGTTACATAACTTAAAACTAAAATTTGGTCTTAGCGGAATGTTTCAGTATAAATTACATTTTAAAATTAACATAATAGTAGCGTTATAAAAGCTACCAATTAAATTGGATTGCATAAATATTTTAACTAAATACAGTGTAAAAAGAAATTGTATCATATACCTACTTTATACGTATTATGATGTTTCATTCACAAGATTTATTGTCTTAGTTATACTTGCACTATCGGCCAAAGAAATATCGATAAAAGCTGATCCACAAAAATCAAAGCTGCAGCTCGGGGCAGAGTGATAAAAATCCTTTTCAAAACAAACTCTTTATTTCTGGAAAAGATAATGACATAAAAAAACTGCCATAATCTTGGGGTTAGCAGGGGTTTAAAAAAAAGAGCTGCGCTTTTTTACTGTCAGTTTGATGAAATATAGCTGCCTCGAAAATTAATTTCTTAACTGACAAATGTAGTGAAACTAGCAAAGCTGCCTAAAATACGTTTACGATAAAAAGAGCTGCACATACTCGAAAATAATTTTGTCGTTTAATCCTAAAGTTGCTGCCAAAACGTCAAATTAAAAGCTACCAATAAATTAAAAATAATAACAGTTGCCATTTTTTCCAATGTAATAGTTGCCAGTCTTTTTCTTTCAACAAAATAGTTGCCGTCCTTTGTTTTAAATAAAATAGTTGCCATTAATAAAAATGTATATTGCCAAAAATAGCTGCTGTATTTTTTACTTTAACTACATGTAAAATTATGAAATGTTATTTCTTATGAATAGCTACAGCATTGGGCAACAACTTGCTAGAAAATCACATTTCTATTGGTATTATTTAAGCTGCAGAATGAGGGCAAAAACGGTATTTTAATTCAAAATTCGACATAACTGCTTTTTGGGGGCAACAATGTTATAACATTTTATCTTAATTAAAAAAACTAAACTTATCGTAACTATTCAACGGGACCGCACATCACTTACAAATTATTTACAAATCAATTGTCAACTAAAATTATGACTTAAATAAAATAGAAAGAAAAAGCAAAATTTAATATTTCTTACTAATCTAAAAAGTATTCTGAAAATTTAACAAAAAACGTTCAAATTCCTAACGATATATTGAATCCCTTTTGTGTGTATCAATCAATATTTGCGCCAATAAAGACTTATCCGTTACTTTTCGTTGCTGTTGGTTCGAAATGTCATCTTTGAATTAAGAAAGCGCCCATAGTGACATCGCTCAATTTTTTTTATCGAAATAATTGCAAAGCGCTAATGTAACTGGCAGTTTAGTAGTCTGCTTCCTTCCTGAAGGTAAAGAAGGCATGGAAGAGGAACACGGCCGCGTTTATCACGGCAAAGACCCCAGACGAGATGAGCAGGTCGTACGCTTGTTTGTTGGGGCGCTGGTTTGCGTAGTAGGACCTGTGCCAGTCTGTGGAGAAAAAAAAACATGAAAGTTACGAATCGCACGTATTACGAGGGATTTGATATGAGGTCCACCAATTTTATATATTTGGAAGAATTTTTTAGATTCGACCATGATGTGAGATAAAAATTTATATTCTGATTATTAACACACTAATTCTTTTATCGTTGAACTCAAGTCATCGATACAACAATTGGTTGACTTAATCACCACGCTTGCCATGCAGGTTGGTGATTACAAATCAGACCTATGTTCGACAAACCGAAAGTTATATTTTATATTTGCTTGACTAGGAAATCGAACCCATGGCCCTAAGATCGTAATCACGTATCAAGGTAGGACCTTAACCATAAGACTAGGCCATCGAGTCTATAAATTTTATTGTAAAAATAAAGCAAAACTGTCTAGAGTGGTATAACTTTTTTAATTTGTAAAATTAGGAGTTCTGACTAATACACAACAATGTGACAGTACCTACTCCTAATTCACTAGCTCTTAATTCATAGTTGTTTGGGAAAAGTGGCTAAATAGTTTATGACAAATGAGATGCTATCATTTGTCAGTCAAACATTATCTCGTCAAAATACATTCTGTAGTTGCTGCGTGAAACAGTAACAAGCTTTATTCATATTTCCACTTTTTTTTAAATTAAACGAAACGATAAATTTAAATAAAAAACAACGTTCCATACAACAGTTAATTGCTTGCTAATTCAGATCAGAGCTGTTAAAGAAACGGGCGGAAGCCTTAACACCAATCCCTGAGGACCAGCCCATAACACTAAGGAGCGAAGGTCCTTCCTTATACAGCGAGGTATGTGGGCCCCAAGGCGTCACTTGAATAATAAATCAGTTGCTTTAAGCATATCAGTTGCTAGGACATCATTATAAGAATGTTCCCTTCATATAGTCATATCAACAAACCCAAGTTCTTAATAATAGACTATTGAAATTTAGAATTACATGTATACGTGTTAGGATGTATAGATGTTTGTAACTCATTCACGCAAAAACTGAATTTATTAGCACCAATGAGGTGTTTAGATCTACGTTTTGTTATTGGAATATGAACTAAGTCTCAGATACTACAACTAAAGTAAATCCGTTGAGTAATTTACCGATTTGACATATTATGTCAATAAAGTACCTACATATTACGTAGCGGCGCGGCGGAACCTAGTTACTTTGACTTTACCATTAGGTACCTATGGTTTAAAATTCTTAAAAACATATTTATTTTAAATATATAAGTTGTTTATTTTACTTCCATGATTAGTTAAAATATTAAAAAATCATAACTTTTTACATAAAGCCCCAACAAAAAAATGATTGTCATGAATTTCTAGACGTTTATTTGTTCACTTTACTTGAGGTTGTAAGAATGTTTAGAGGAAGTTACATACCATCAATAATTGTACGACCTTACCAAATCCGCGGCTACTGAGATATCACGGCTTGTACCGCGAATAATCTTTCAAAGCCATGCAGAAGGCGTGTAATTCGATATTTAGTCATAGACACTTCTACCCTATCTCGATACTAGAAATCAAAAGTGTTTGCTCAATGCATCCTACCTATAACGTCATACGAAATCGTGATGCCCAACAATCATCGATTACCAAGCATATCATCAATGTATATATAGATGTACTTATTTTAAGTATTTGTTCTGGATCACATCCAAAGTAATATTTTTGAAATGACAGGTCAGCAATTCAATTTTACATGCCCTTAAATATGGTTAAATAAAGAAATAGTTGACGTATAATTGGCTACTTGACAGTTTTTAAAAAATGTATTGCAAAATGTGCGCCCGTTCATTTTATATCCCAAGCAATTCGATTTATCTGGAAAAAATGTAAATAACCAGAGAAAAATAAGATTTTGTGTAACACATTTAAAAAGCGCGCAAAAACGCCAAGTCATGTCACTGTTGAAATTATGACGTCAACGTAGTAGACAACGAACCGATACGCATAGGAACGACTTCATTTAGATAAACGGAAAATGTTTCAATAAATTCTTAATACGATTAAAGACACAATAATTCAATTTAATCGGTAAAATAATCATTGTTTCGCCACATTAAAATAAATTATTTTCGCCGACAGCTGTCATTTCCGAATTGCAATGGTGGTTTCCGTTTCGGTTCTTTTGTTCCACAGATAAAAAAAGTAAAATTTATTTTGCAAAATTAAAATACTAACTATGCTTTTAATTATAAAATAAAAATGTAAAATTATTACTTTACTAATAAGCTAACATATCTAACACTTTTCATATTTTATTGTTAACACTGTCAAGTAGCCAATTGCGAATAGGACCTCCCTAGAAAGATAGATTTAGAAATATTTAATTGATTGATTGAAAATGTTAAGATGTTAAAGTAAAGATGGCAAGGTCATGAAGCTGCTGAAACGATGGCCGATGAGGCAGACAGGTTCTTTAAAAACGTCCAGTAACTAAGTGGGGCCATTCCCGGGACTGGACTGAGTCAGGCCTATCGCGCTTTTAACAAACGTCAAAACCGATTGAAGTCAGTGCGTCAGCTGCTGATTGGCTGAAAATACAAGTGTGGTGTGCTATTAGCCAATCAACAGTATCAAAACTTTTGTCGTCTCATGCGATAAATTTGACATATTGCGTATGCTAGGCCTGAATATCGAGCTTAATAGCGTGTCATAGTGGAAATGGTCTATCAACAGCCGATGCTGGTGATGAATCTTACCATAGAAAATGACTGCAGCAGCAGCGGTAAACATGACAGCTCCGAGCACAGAGAAGCCAATAGAAGTCCTCCATCCTGCAGACTCCCCAAGAAGCCTCGCGATGATGAGCACACCCGTGATTATGATGAAAGCTGAGGAAATTACATAGTAATTAATAATAATAAACAAACATCTATCAAACATGACATACATTGACCCTATCCCCAAGTAATTACCTCAAGAATATGTATTATGGAAACCAGGAACAACTATTATATCAAAATACTAGCGGTCCCGGCGAACTTCGTTTCGCCTTAGAGGATTTTCCCGCGCATTCGACGAAAGACATTTTAAGACTCATTTTTCTATACCTTCGGTTACATTGTTTAAATTTTACCAAGGATCCCTAATTTTGAAGCCTATGTCAAATTGGAAGAATGTAGCATTCTATTGGTGAAAGAATTTTTTAAAACGGCCCAGTACTTTTTGAGCCTATTTATTACAAACATACAAAAATAGGTACAAATCTTTCCTCTTTATAACATTAGTATGATTTATAAATACCCAGATATAGATAGAACAAGCACAAGTGTTTTTACAGACATGTAGTCTGTTTGCCCTGGACGGGGAATCGAACACAAGCCAATGATCGCTTTACTTAACAGCCAGGAGTTCGTTTCTTCCACCTCTTCGCTATACTCGTATATTTAGGTAAAGACTTTAATTTAGAGAAGTGATGAAAATGGTTATGGAATTCCCCTAGTTTCTTTTAAAAATATCCAAAAAATTACAAGAAAGTAAGCCGTCACCGCATCGTCCAAATTCCACATTCCATCAGAAACGAATGCATGAAAAGAGTTGATATATACAGTTAAATCAGGAAGAACAACCATAATACAATCCATCACTAGAATCATACAACACGACAGTTCAATGTTTACGTTCAACACTTTCCCACAAGTTCAATGAAACCAATTTTCCAATTAGCAGGCAGTGAAACCGATTGCACAAGTTTGCTTGCAGTATAGCGGTGTCACCGTCGTAATTGCATTACAAATCACGTTAATTCTTAAATAATACCTTCATTAAATCAATTGAAATGATTCGTGATATTTTTGCAATAAACAATATTTGTTTCGCAGCAATTGTACTAGATAATCTCTGAACAAATTCATTTTACCATTGTTGTTGTGTCATACTGGTCAAGCACAGATTCCGTAATTAATCGTTTTGTGTATTAGTTAAACTAACATAAAACATCTGAATTACAGTTGGTAATAATGGTAACAAATTCCATCTTTCCATCCATTTTTAAAATTCCTCCATCCATCTTTAAAATCTGGTATAGAGGGAAATCTTCCAGGTTATTTTGGAACTTATTAAGGGTAAGTTTTAGTAAACTACTTTGTTGGTGGCAGCTTACTATTTCCAAATTTACCCGAACTAAGACTGAAACCCCATCCGTTCTTTTCATGGTTAGCCTCCTAAATCTGGAGACACTCTGACGGATAGCTGTGCCGTTTATATAATCAAATATTTCGGACAGCATTACCTATATTTAGTCTGCATTATCTAGGCTCAAAATATTAAAGTTAAAATTGACGTCTACTTAGATACGAAATAAGACACGCAATGGCTCTTAAACCTTTAATTAGGAAATCTCGAAGCTTAGCTAGCAATAAACAGTTTAATGAGGTGTTTGATCAGCAATCTCATTAGACATATATATAGATATAAGGTACATTGAAATAAACTGAAGTGTATTGGATTTAACTCAAGTTTACCTACCTTTCATCATCACGGAATGATGGGTGAAGTTTTATTTTGTGTTTGAATCTTCTCCAATATGTTCGCTTTGGATTTTCTACCGCCCCAATCGTGAGCTTAAGTATTTTGAACTGTTTACTTTGTGGTCTGTGTTTAATGTGATGTGTCGTTGACGGTACCTAGTTCATGCTAATGGTACACGAGTACTTCATTCAACTACGAATGTGTAAGCCACTTGGGTCTGTACCCAATCTAATCTGTATTACTAAGTAAACATTCCAAGAATGCGCAGTTTGTACAAATATACCAAATTCTTTAGTTCCGAGCCTAATCGCCTAGTAATTTACAGCAGAGTCTCTAATAACTTCAACGTAAACACATCCGTTGTCGCTGTGATAAATTGGAAACTGATTGGCAAAAAATGCGACAACACTCTTTTTTACACATGGAATGTTTCTAATCGAGCAGATCATTTGACACAAAAAGCACTAAACAATGGGTTGAGTTGTAGCGCAAAAAAGAGGTGACGTATACAGATCAATTTGGACGCAGCTTTTGAAGACTTCTTTTCTTTTTACGTTAAATTCTTCAATCCGGATGGTTTACTATAGGTTGACCGCTTATTTGAAACTATTGCTATTCATGTTTTACCTTATTGTATGTCAACCAGGTACGTTAGCTCAAAGAGACTGAATAAAGATTAATAAAGAGCCTTAAGAATCGGTAGCTAAATTAAAAGGTCCTTAAATATATTTATGAATCACGTGAACGGATTGCTTCATTATCATAAAGCCTCTTAGGTTATAGTTCGACCGTTAGTTGAAAATCTATTTACTTTGGTACAGTTTGGTCAATTTCATTTTATAAACTGAAGCCATGATATATTTATTTTTGATATCCATATCCAACACTTAATTTCAAAACTAGAAACCTCAACCTGCTTTTCAAAAGCCTGTTAACGAATTCGGTAATTAATCGGTATTGTGTTTCGATGTTTTTTTTCTCAATGTTCAAAAACCCCGGTCTCTGAGACTATTACTTAGTTGGTCGTCCAGGAATGAAACGCTTTAAAAATCGATCGTCTTTAATGGTGGTTAAATTAGAAGATTGGAACTAAATCCATTGCGGCAATTGGGTCATGGCTGCACGATTGTTTAACAGGGATCGATAGGTTTGTAAAATTTCCTGAGCAATTTCGCAACAAAGGAACTTCTTAATTGAACTGTGATGACGAATAGTTCTGTTTACTTTTTTTTATTATTCAATCAGCAGTAACTGTTAAGCCTTAACAAGGAAAATGTGAATTTATTCGCAAATCACATTTTCTATTAACACTCTTGATCGATATTTTTCGATTCACGATAAATGACAAATCATACGAATAGCTACGGGAAATGTTTCTAAGATTGAAATATCTTTTGAGCAGTTTTCTTAAGTCTGACTTATTTAAAAACTTACTCGAATAAGCAGAGTAGATGACCGCGATGTGGTGGACATTCCTCTCGACCACTTGTGGGGAATAGAGGGCGCCCAGGATCAGACCGATGGCTATCACCGAGATTACCTGAAATACAAAAACAACTTTAACCTCTCCTTAAATCTATTAAAAACATTGGCCAGAAATGATTATAAAAGAGGTAGGGCATAGCAATTAATCGCTCGAGCTGGAGCAGGACGACTGGTGAAATACCACCTTACAGAAGACCGCAGCCAAATAACAATCACTTTGGTGTTGTTGTGCTACTGCGTGCGAGTAAGGTTTCCAGAGCTTCTGGGGGGTGCTGCATTAGTAGCAGGGGTCAAGCCCTCAAGGTGAGGAAAAAAGTCCAGTAACAGTTTTATTATGTTGTAGGTTACTGGACTTCTTAACTTAAAAGGTTGGTTGAGGTCAATTTCAAAGTACATTATAAAAATAAATAAGCAAAAACCGCAGTCGCATTTCGTAAAAAAGTGGAGAACAAAACCAGTAGGTACCTACCTAACTTTTTGTTTAATCCTCTCATTAACGTAAATTCAGTTTTTCCAACTACTTTCTACCAACATAGTCTTAGCAATCTTTAACAAAGGTCACGTACATGATAGACAAAATAAAACAAAAGACAAGAGACAAGTGTCTTTCGTCTGAGTGAAAGTGTCTGCCATTTTGTTTTCTCTCGCTGATATTCGCGGAACCACAAGTAAACGATTTTCCAATCTGAATGGTGTTTTCATAACTTCAACTGGCGAGTTTTCTCTTTCGCCAGCTGTTTTACTCAAATGGATGTGCGGTTTGCCTTAACTTCGTCATGGGGTTATTTTACTACGTTAACAATGATTACCATTATTATTATGGTTTAAGGCTCTCGTAGAGATTTTGCTTCATGCAATGATAACAGTAGGTTCATATAATAAAGTAATACTAACTCGCTCATATTTTTAAGGAAATGCAAACGTTTCGTTCAATGTTATTATCAGTTTAGAATTTCCATATTTAAAAGTCGTGTTTATATCTTTTGTGTGCCTTTATTTTGGCATTTAGAGAGCCTGCAGATGAATTATATATCTATTCTCTATATATTTGGATAAAAAATATGTTATATTAATTCTATCATATGTATCTTCGTACTTTACGTCCGTTCGTACCGTAGTTTTTTCGTAAATGACTAACAAACGTACATACATACATACTTTCTTGTAAACTTTCCCGTCTTCAATATTAAGTAGGTACGATTGATATTGATACTGTCAAGTCGTTTAGGCGCTCGAAATACATTACGCTCTTTTAAGTTCAATCGGTTAAAATAAAGGCAGTTACTCCAGTTGTAATGTACCACTATGAGACCACGATTATATCTCAGATGTAGTCATACATTTAATGTCGCCTAATCACTATTATTAAGTATCTTGTTTTAACTGACTCCAGCTTCATAGTTCCTACATATGACTAATATTGAACTTGTCAATTACATAATACTGGTGGCCAAGGACAGGGCAAATTGCGGGCAATTATCGAATGACCGTGGATACATACGTGTGTTCCCATCGATGCGTTTGTTTCCTTTGTCATAGTTTAGCAGTGTAACGGTTCAAAGTAGTTACGTGGTGTTATGTTACTTACTTTGTATTGCAAGAATGCCTGTACAAGTCTTGACAGAAAGATTCCTTAAGGAAGAAGATTTTCACGGTGTAATACTTCTTAATAATATCATTGCTGTTATTCGTATATTTGGTATATATCTCTTCTCTGCTTACAGACCAGTATACATACATTAATTGAAAACAAAAATGTCAATACCATACATTGGTTCATCATACTAATTGAACTCTACACATGCCATAACACTCTACACCTTATTACCACTTAACATCAGGTGGGATGAGGTCAACCTTGTGCAATATTAAAAAAAAGAACGTATGACATACCAGTTCCACCGCCCGAAGCCCCACACACCAGTACTGCTTGAGTGCGGCTGCAGCCCTGCTGTCCCGGTCGGGAGTAGCGCCCTCCTCGCCCTTCTTGGCTTGCGCCTCAGCTTCCCTGTCGCCCGCCGACATGGCCCACACCACTCGCGCTCCGCCTCCGTACTCCGACACCTGACAGAACGAAGAAGAACATTAACAAGAGCTCTGCATTCGTTTTC
Organism: Glyphodes pyloalis; assembly: GCA_037074685.1. Lineage (NCBI taxonomy): Eukaryota > Metazoa > Arthropoda > Insecta > Lepidoptera > Crambidae > Glyphodes > Glyphodes pyloalis. The sequence goes on along the minus strand of JAYKKO010000024.1, from coordinate 3,250,818 downwards.
TGACTTCTGACAGAACAAAGAATAATATTAACAACAGCTCTGCATTTGTTTTCCGACACATGACAGGACAAAGAAGAATTAATAATAGTTCTGCTTTTATTGCAGCTCTCTCTAGCGAAAAAGAAATGCCCTACACCTAATCGTTTCAATTGACCTAACTAAAGGCTTGAAAAGAGCTGTCAAAAAGAGACTTGTACTATCTTCGGTCAAGGAGTTGGTAGATGAACATTTGCGACCCAAAAATGGAACCAGCAAAACAATATGTTTCACGCCTTTTATACTCTGTGGCCGCGCGCGAGACATATTTTTAGCAAATTAGTTTTAGACTTCTAATTTGAAATGCTTTGATCTGGCTGAGTATTAATAGTCAGTCTGCTGATACTCGTATGTCACAATATGACGTCACAGATTGCTATCCTTAAAATCTATGAAGTTTGACGAGTATCTCCACTACCGAGTTTTGACAGCTATTTGAAAGTATCTCAGTTGACTGGCTTGTCAAAATCCCTATTGTTCAAGATCCACGTTTGTGTCAGCAATTACCACTATATCGTCTACATAAATTGATACATACGTAAAACTGCAATATGTCAGTTCGCGTGTTGGACTAGTAGAAACGTGGTTGTAGCATAAATAAGTCACACATGCTGGATGCCGATCGCTGGAGCGGCACTTGCGCGCACGCATTGACTTTCCAATCATGTTTCGTGGATAAGTTTTTACCAAACAGTGAAAATAATGAACGTAGAGGCTTATTGTTTACATTAATGTATTTACTCATATTTGGAGATACGCAAACTGTCCTTTTATTACAGACAAATCGTTATGATTGAGCAGTTTTCTGTTTATTCATTCATATTTCAAATTTCGGAATTATGACATTTAGAAATGAGAAACCGGAATCAGTCACCCAAAATACAGTTTTGATAGAAGTAGAACTTATTACTAAATTGCTCGAACTGAAATGTTGCACTTATTTGTATTTCTATTTCTGTGATTGTCTAACTTACTCTAACTAAAGTTTCCCTTTGTAATGTGACCAGACGACGAGCTCACACCAAGCCCATTTAGAAATGTTCGTTTCCTATATTGTCCTGACTGAGAGAAGAGCAAGAGAATATAATATTTAAGCGGTCCTACACGCGTTTTATCACGATTTATTTCCAAAATATTTTTCTTACAAATGTTCTCCGGCAATTACGAACAAAACAAAAAATGTAACATTATTTTGAGCTCTAAATCAATCAAAATATCCAAGAAGCTACCACCAAGCGTTTCTTAGTTGGAAGAAGTATGTAATTGGTAACTTTTTACTATGCGTAAATTACTTTGGTTCCTAAATTGTCCTGACCGAGAGTAGAGCCCAAGACTTTATGCGCTAGCCTTTTATATAAAAAATATTGAACAACATACATTGCTCTGATCCTGTGGTAAGTAGCTTAAGCACTTACCTATATTACAGAAATAGGAAACAACGACGATACCACAACACATATCATATGTTTTCATATATGTATAAAGGGACCACAAAGTGTGTTGCCCAATTTGCCAATCCCCGATTCAATCAAATTTCTCTACCATCATCTATAGTAATGTTTCACCATTAATATCATAATAGCAGGGTCAGCCTTTGATGGCGGGAATCACTCGCAATTATACCACGGACCGTGAGGTCGGGTATTGACCTAAGGGCTTGGCTTCGTATTGTTACGTTGGAAAGCCATGCATACATATGGACTTTGTGGGGACATTTAGATTAATGAAACGGTCAGAACTTTTGGACAAATGAGTCGCCCACATGCCGTGTCAGACACGGAAGGTCTGTGTTATTCGTTTTATTGATTGACTACTAGTAGTGCCCGCGAGTTGTACGTGTGGACTACAGGTTTTTCCCATATAAATGTACTGTAACGCTCAGTTTTACCCGTATCTCCCCTAGGTTTCGAGCTATATTTGTGCCATATTTCATATCTTACAACTTAAAAAAATTACATTTTCCCATACAAATTTTCAATGCTGATATTACCGTCGTCCCCCCTTATTTTTAAATCTAAAAGTAGCTTATGTCCGTTCTAGAAGTTCAACGTATACCTATACCAAATTTTATCAAAATCGGTTCAGTGATTTAAGCGTGAAAGCCGGACAGACAGACAAAATTACTTTTGCATTTATAATATCAGTAGGGATTTCGCTATCTCAGTTGTTCTAATTTTAATATTAAACTCGCGGCCCGGTAGCCCTTCTGATTTTTTAATGGTTTTCGCTCTGCATTATGAGTGGTTAAGCCTCAGGGTTAAACATGACCATTATTAAAAATGTCCGTAGTCATAAAGAGACAACCGTGCCGGAACGGCAACACTTGATAAGTTATTTAAAAACATGATTTGTTTTTTATTGCAATTTTATGGCCATGGTTTGTGTTGTTTTTTATGTGTCAGTTGTATTTTAAAAAGACGGTGATCTTAGCATTCAATCTTTTTGGACCCCATTAGGGCAATGTGACAAAAGGACGCAACTATTTGTCGAAAATATACGTAATAATTTATAATATCTTAGCTTAGATCACGATTTCGTCGACGCGCGTACAATACCGCGTAAGTACATTTTTCGTAAGGTCTAATTTGGATTGAAATAATATGAAATAGCAGACAAAATTAATATTTTTGGCAAACGGTAGATACGCGGTATTGCACGCGCGTCGACGATTTGTTAATGGTGGTTGGGAGAACGATAGTTTATATACTGTCTAGAATATTCAAACCAATTACTAAATACATTTAACATATGTTAACGGGTCAAAACGCGCCATCATTGTTTAGTAGTATAGGAACTACTTACTTACTGCCCAACGTTTCGGTTAGGTTTTACCAACCGTGCTCACGAGCTGACTGGTCTCGCTCGTCTTCGTCTGTTTGGGGCTTGCAATTCTTCATTTATTGGGCAGTAAGTAGTTCGTATTACCTAACTACTAAAAAATGGTGTAATGTTTTGACCCATTAACTTATTTTAAATGTTTAAAATGGAACGCGAAAGTCTTAAAGTTTACAGTAGTTTGAGCGTATGTTTCATCAAAGTCGGTTAACAAATAAGTTTAAACACACAACAAGATAACATGTAATTACATTCCTTTCTATACACCATCAGTTCTATGGCGTGGGCCGATTTTTTCCCTTTGTTTCATGTAATCTGCATCCGCTGATATGATGTGTCATGCAAAAATCTCATCCTACGCACCATTGTCAATATAACAGTTCCTCTCTAATTGTAATTAGTTCGAATATTTTAATGAATGGGGATAAATCGTTAGTCACGAACTGAAAAATTTAAGAATTACATAGTTGAGTTATCCCAACTTACATTTTATGATTATTGGCGACATGCTCAACTACCCATACTAATATTATTAATGCGAAAGTAACTCTGTCTGTCTGTTTGTCTGTCCAGCTTTCACGCGTAGACCATTGAACCTCTAAAACGGATAAAGGCTATTTTTTGTGTTAAAAATAAGGGGTGATGGGGGCCCTTGAAATTTTATATGAGAAAATGTTTACTTTTTAAGTTAGAGACATGAAATTTGCCACGAATATGTCTCGAAACTTGGATTAAATTATGGACTATTTTTTGTTTTGAATATTAGGGAAGATGGAGCTAAAAAACGACCATGAAAGAATATAATGTAATAGAAAAAAACTGGTAGTTGAACATAAATGCGATTTTACAGTTTTGACAGCTGTCATAGAGTCAATAAGCATTAAATTTTATCTAGTTGAAGTAACTCAATCCTCACTTTCATTACATTATTGTTTTATAATAAGTCAGTAATAAAAAACGGTAATTTTTGTATTATGGAGTCCATAGGTATCTCTATTTCAATATTTTAGTAATTATTTTGGGGTAGATACGTCCAGCGGCGTTCTATTGTATAGATTTATAATGAATTAGATGCGACGACCGCTTCTTTACAATTATTAATATTGTCTTTTTTTTTTAAATAATACACCGGCAAAGTTGTCACTTTAGTTTTGAAATTAATAATTATTTAGAAAAAATATTTGGAAATAATGATAACTAGCTAAACATGATAATTTTCAAAAATGATTAATTATTTAATAGTATTAAATTAAGTAGCACGTTATTTAAACCATTTTTAATTTGTTGGTTTGGGATTTCATCTGGACATACCTAAGAGTATTTTTTTTATAAAAAGCAAAAATGTTTTACCATGGAATAATTCGATCCAGACTTTGGAATTATCATGTAGGTGAAGCAAAATACAAAAACAATTCATAGTGCGGTTTTGTGATTCGGAAATAATATTTGATCAGTTTTATTGATATGGCTAGCTATTCCGTTGTTTACATACCGTTTTGTTCGTAATGGATTAGAGTTGTAGATGCGCATGCGTAATAACACGGTAAACAACTTAGATTATAGTAAATATCGGATTTTATTACCTATTATATTTTTATCTAATAGAAAAAGCTTTAATCATTTTAATTTATTTACCAATACTATAAAAATAACATGCAAGTAGCTAATATAGTAATTAATGTATGTCAAAACTATACATAGATGTTTACTCTCAAAGTAATCATTTGTGATTTACAATTCCGAAAAAAATATTAAATTATTGTTTTTCGGAAAATGGTCGGAAAGCTCCTAAATTTTTTTTACACGTTATATGCTCTACGTCCACTGCATAGAATACAATTTAGTATTTTGGTAGCAATGTCGTGGGTGTAAAAAACAGCTTTAAATACTTATTAAAAATTTAGATTATTATTGATGTTCCTTATGAATAAATAAATCATCCTAAAAAGTGCAAGTAAAAACTATGATTCGAGTATGTAATTTAATTGTTAAATAAAACCAAATAATTTTCATCACAAATACCTCCTTGATAGTAAACATAAGAAAAAAAAAGTATTTACCAAAACGAAACTCCTTTAACTCCTTGCGGAGAAAAAAACACTTCTAAAAGTCACTGTTCTTTTAAAATCACCCACTTCGGATTTCGAATAGCGCGATGTGCGTGCGGCCAGTGCCAACGGGAGCGGGTGCGTTCCGAGCGTGGCGCGAAGCGACTACTGCTTTGTTGAGGATGTAGTGCGTCTATGCCTTTGCCTTAACGCAGGGTTTTCGATTGTATTATCCGCACTTTGTGTCGTAGTCATAGGATTTACGTAAATGAAGTTACAAGTAAAATACCATGATTAATTTATTTACAAAATATATTGAATAATGACAATGACGCATCATTTTATGTCTAAAGTCCTGAGCAAAAGTCCTATAAAATCCTCATAAACTGTTATTTTGATCTTAATTTACTAACAAACTGTATTTTATTTTCAGTGTGAAAACTATTTATATACCTATAGTACATAATATCTCTATGGATAATAAATATAACTTTTTTTTGTCATTTCACTGTTTTATTCAAAAATAAAAGTGGGTCTGCTCCCAAAAACGAACCAAACAAACAAAAGGTTTCGTTTTTGAAGATCAATCAAAAGTTTGGAAATTAAAACGTTGTTTTTGATTTGCATAAATAATATTTTGTTTTTTGAAACCGCTTAATTCACATTCGAAGTCGAATCATCGAATCCGACATATTTAGTTTTTGGGATTAGACCCTCTAAGTTCGACGGACTACACGTTTAATAAGCCTTAAGAGTATTTATATTTATCCAAGTCAATAAGAGAATGCGGGTTTAAAAAAAATACTAGCTGAGAGATCGTGTAGAACTGGTATTGTTGCTTACAAAAAGGATTGGTAAACAGCTTTCATTAATGTAAAGCTAATAGCATAAAGGCAAGTTTTTTTAAATAATAAAAATAAAAAAAATAAAAATATGCCTGAGTTATAGCAGATAAAAAATCTATAAAAAATAAATGGAATCTATGAATTGTATGAAATAAGAATTTTAAAATTCACCTGCAATTAATTGAAAAAAAAATTGTCATGATTGTAAAACTCAGAACTAGATTAATAAGAAGTCGAATTTTCCAAAAAATAATTTTATGTGAGCCCAAGCACCTAATATATTATGTAAACTATGTAGGTAAAGGTAAAAACCGAAAAAAATATCATAATATAAGTTGATTTCTAGTATTTATTAGTCTAAATATTTTTTTCCGAAGTCTCTACCCTCCTTTGTGGAGGCCACGGGGCAGCCCCAGGTGCCGTCCCCTCAATCCCGTCCTACAAAGTTCAAAGTCCAAAATGCATTTAACTGTACCATTTTGAGAGAGGTAGGGTATAGCGATTTATCGCTCGAAGTGGAGCAGCCCGACTGGTGAAATACCTCCACCTTACAGAAGACCGCAGCAAAATAACAATCACTTCTGTGTTTTTGTGTTCCTGCATGTGAGTAAGGTTTCCAGAGCTCCTGGGGGGTGCTACATTAGTAGCAGGGGTCAAGCCTTCAAGGTAAGGGCGACAAGTCCAGTAACAAATTTATGATGCTGTACTTGTCACCCTTAAGCTAGGACCTCATTACCACTTAACATCAGGTGGGATGAGGTCAATCTTGAAGTGCAATATAAAAATAAAAAAAAATCGGAATAATCTAATACGTTTATGGTATTTTACACACACTCTTACTTTATACACGTTCAGCCATTGAGTACTACGCTTACCACTCGACTCGCCTTAGCAAGCGCAACTTATTTGTAAATCAGGTACCATTCTGGTTTCCATCTTCTAATCGACAATCACGTCCATTACGGGCGTTCGGTTTCGTTGCGAAACGATCCGTTTAAAAACATCCGATTTGTCCGTCTGTCCATTTGTCGGGCAACTGTTTTGTTTCATATTTTACGAGGGCTTCTAGTAGTCTTGTTGTAGGTTGAAGGGATAGGAATACGAATTTGGGACTATTAATAGAACGGCAATAGATGTATCCAGTGGAGATTTTAATCGAAAGAGCCAAATGAACACACAATATTTCAATAATTCGTTCGTTCAGATTTAAAAGTTTAAAAAAGTTTTTGATCAAATTTGGCGCCATTTTTTTTGACTTAGAAAATGCTGTCTCGTTCGAACCAAGTGCGACTCGTTTCTAGCCTTTTCCAAAAAAGATTAATATAAGAATATTATTTACATTGCATTATATATTTCTTATAAGTTCTGTTAAGAATAAATTTGTTAAATTTCTTAATTTTAAGTAAAAATTAAGAGTATGATTCCGAAGTTGAGTTAATATTGCACTAAGAAATGATTGACTTTTGATTTTATTAACCTACTGTATTCTACAAATTGTTTTTTTTTTTTATTTCAAAACATTCGAAGAAATTTCGCGATTTCGAATGCTAATATTCGTGACGTCGCTAGGTACATACATTTCTTCTCGGACAAAGCCCAGCGTGGTCCCACAGTGGAAATCATCATAATCTAGTTTTAAATGACTCCGGTCAATAGAAGTGGAGCCGAAAGCTCCGTCATTACGATTACGGTAGCAGCCATGGTTCACAAATCACGATGCTATCTCGTGTGAATTCGGTGGCTGGGAAACTGTTGACAGCTCACTTCCATAATTTTGCTTTCACCTTGGTAATGGACTGGCTTTAATTCGCGCCTTCCGACTGTTGGATGATTGCGATTTTTGTTCAATAAGTTATCAAAGAGAGTTATACACTTATTTTTTAAAAGTGTCTGAATGAGTATCTCTGTAGTGCTAATAAATATTTTTATGTTTCTATAGCCTTTAAAATTTTATTTAATTTATAAAATTTCGCGCATAACACATTTACTCTTTGTGTATGCTGATACTAACTGTGCCCGCGACTTCGTCCTCACGGAATAGTGATTTTGGGTTACCATGGAATTGCACTAATACCTATTTCCGTCTTTTGTTCTTCGTAAACAATCTTTAAATGTTAATCAAAGGGTTGTCTAGAAGGGTTATTTTTTAGCATTAAAGAGTAGCTTGTCCTTTCTCAGGCTCTAAATCCTAAGAAATCGGTTTTATTATCAGAAGTTTTGTCGTAAATGCGCGGCAAGATGTCTGTCCTACAAAGAGTTACATTTGCATTAATAATAGTAAGTAAGGATTGTTACATGGCAGCTGTCACTTTAGTTTAGGTACGGTCATCAGCACGTGAAGGTAAATACTTGCAGTGCAACATTGGCTCTTATGCGCACGACATACGTGCCATGCAAAGTACAAAATGTAAAGTATGACGTGCTTTTGTCTGTATACATCCGAATGGCGTAATTACATGGTGATGAGATCAAATCGAACACTTTGTTTTTATTTCGAAAATGTATTTTGATACTTGTTACTCTCAAAGGTAGAAATAATAGAAAACATTTTAATTCATGTAAGTGTTACAAAAGCACTTAAGAATCGTGTTGTTGTGTTCCTGCGTGTGAGTAAGGTTTCCAGAGCTCCTGGGGGGGGTGCTACGTTAGTAGCAGGGGTCAAGCCTTCAAGGTAAGGGCGACAAGTCCAGTAACAGATTTATTATGCTGTACTTGTCACCCTTAAGCTAGGAGCTCATTACCACTTAACATCAGGTGGGATGAGGTCAATCTTGAAGTGCAATATATAAAAAAAAGTATTTTACCGAAGTATTTGGAATGTTGATCATGTCAAGAAGAACCGCTAAGAAACTCAACACTCACTCTTTTCAAAAAATGCAAACCCATGGCACTAACTACGTCATATTATAGCGGTCACGTCCTCTATACCAACTTCCCTATGTAAGTCGGTCGTCTATTGTATCAAATCGTTCCAATCGGTCATGCGTAAAGGTCTCTATACCAAACAAAAACGTTTATTTGTGCACCAAACAGATCTACTAAAATAATGCCCAACTTCAAGGATTGCTATAGTACGATAAAAAGCAGGTTTACACACTTTGGACCGACCACCCTTATGTCGAGTGCACAAGAATTAATATCGAAATACGACTATTTCACTTGTCGTGCTGTTTGCCATTGATGTTTAGGTACATACAGAGGATCTCAATATAGAAAGAAATATCTCATTCCACCGCGTCGTGTCAATTTTGACGTATCTCTCTAAACACTTGACATTCAGGCTTAGCATACGCAATATGTCAAATTTATCGAATGAGACGACAAAATGTTCGATACTGTTTGGATTGGCTGATAGCACACTGCACTCGTATTTTTAGCCAATCAGCAGCTGACGCACTGACTTCAATCGATATTGACGTTTGTTAAGAGCGCGATAAAATTTTGTCGCGTTGCGTATGCTGGGCCTGATTGGCGGAATTACTGCGTTGTTTCTAAACGCGGATAGAGTCCAAAATGGCAACCAGAGGGCATCCCCTTAAGGATGTCGAACCTTGTTTTGCATCGAAATTTCTACTGAGACTTAGTAACCTGATGTACGTTTGATTGGTGAGAAGAGCCGACACGTGCCAGTAACGCGTAGTACGTTACTGCGGATGGGAGGACAACGATAACCAATAATAAATCGCTCATTGTATCCTGTTCTATAGTCTTGCTTTTACTTTTTGTGCTCAGTGTTAAAGTATATTTAGGACCAAATCTATCTTATCTTTCTTCTTCGATCTATCTGTATAAATAAATAAAAACGTATCTTCCTAAGTATAAAACTCGAGATTGGTTCGTCCAATTCAGGAAATATTGGTTTTTAGGGTAACGTAACGGCCCTACTTAAGTTTAACTGATTCCTCATCACACAAATACAAAGTTGTGAGGAAAAGTGCAAAAATAATGTAATGAAGAAATTGGATAGATAAAACAATGCTATTATTAAAATTTTTAAATCAGCATTATTTCGAGGCTATTTAAAGGTACCTACAGATCTTATTGGTATTTGTTATGATTGCTAGCGCGCAAACTAATAGGTAGAATTTAATTAGACACTTACACATCATTTAAAAGTAAAAACAGTCGCCAAGTTCTTGGTTCTAAGGAAGTGTCAGTCGGGATTGTACATTAAATATTAATTGAAGCTGTTTATGATGTGTGAAAGTTACAAACGGCTAACGTTATGAAAGAATGTTCGGTAGAAAGCGCGATTGAGAATTCCTTTGTGCGCTCAAAATAGTTTTTCTCGCATAAAAACTCAGCATTCTATGTAATAATGAATTAATAGTTAGTACTTGTGTTTTTATTTTTCTACGAAGACCATTTTAGCAACATTTTATTCATTATAAATACGGTAACAGCGCTTTTTGTATGTGATTTTTCCGAATAATGGACGCGCAAAAAATTATACGCAAGCATATGTAATTTAAAAACATTCATACTAAGTAAAATAAATGTGTGATCTATGTAATTATTATAATTAACTAGGAATTATTTAAGCATACATTTCGTTACTTAAAAATTAACGCAGAAATTTTATATCACCCCTAACATCTATTGTCGCTAATAAACGACTTATCATAATATCGACTTCAAAGGAAAAATATGCACTAAACAAATAAGAAAATAATATATTACTTTTCCAAGCCTTTCACTTCGCGCGTTTCCCTTTACAGCGAACTAGCTGTGCCCGCGACTTCGTTCGCGTGGACTACTTCCTTTCATGGTCGGTTTTACCCCTTTCTCCCCTAATATTCGAAACAAAAAGTAGTCTATATTTTAATCCAAATTCCGAGCTATATTTGTGCCAAATTTCATATCTCTAACTTCAAAAATAAACATTTTTCCATATAAACTTTCAAAGGTGGTATTACCCCCCTCCCCCCCGTATTTTCTAATAAAAAGTAGTCTATGTCCGTTCTTGAGATTCAACGTATACCTATATCAAATTTCATCAAAATCGGTTGTATGGTTTAAGCAGGAAAGCGTAACAGACACACAGACAGACAGACAGAGTTACTTTCGCATTTATAATATTAGTAGGGATTAAGTAAGTGCAAACCCATCAATCAATCAATTATTTGTAACATGAACATGTAAGAACAGGCAACGTAAGAATTTTATATTGTAATGTCATAGTTTAAAGAATGTTGTTAGTAAAAAAATACATTTCTCATACAATAAAACCTTCTTCATGTGAATTTTCCCATGAAATAAGTTTTGATTTCAGTGATTGGTACCATGTACATTGTACGTAGTAAATAGTTCGTTCATACAACGGACTGGCCAGTATATCGGCCAGATCGTTTACTATGTAGCTATTCGAAAATTGAAAAGCCACTTTCTAGCGTTTTCCGGTCTAGAAGCGGAGCTCATGCGCATAGCTGCATAACGCCGCGCACGCATCGCTCGCCGATATGCGAATATCTTTTATTTTGCACACGGGAAAATGCACTCTAACATGGAAAAATTAGAATCAGTTTTGTCTAATAAACAAAACGATAGACAAGTGTTTTTTTTTTATTATTATGTCAATGACATTATTCTTTGCAATTTGATGCCAACCCTGTCTGAATCTGAAGAATGAAACTCACTGTTCAGTATTTCAAAATTCAATCAGAAAATTCCTAATCAAACAAGAAATGTTAGCTTTATTATAATATACCTACATGTCGCCCTTAAGCTAGGACCTAATTACCACTTAACATCAGGTGGGATGAGGTCAATCTTGAGTGCTATATATTAAAGAAAATAAATTATGCTCAATAGTTTCCGCCTGCACAAAGCCAACCCACTTCTATTTGTTTTTGTTAATGAATTGTCAGTTGTACTATCAAGATTAGTACCTGTTTTGCAGTATCGGGATAAGCTTTAAATTTCGAATATCGTATCTTATCCATCTATTGAACATTCCTTATAAGGAGAATCAGATTAATATGGATCATAGCTTCTAACTAACTGCTAACCGTGCCTCTGAAGCACGAAATCATCATTCTTGTTGGACATTCAGGTAAAATCAACAATCAAACATTTGAACCCATGAACAAGGATTTGAACACACTCACTTCCAGTTTTTTAACATAAAGATGTTACTGCTACATCACTGGTATTCCGTATTACACTACAATGATAAATACTTCTTTTACCCCGAAATAACAGGGACGAAGACGCGAGCAAACTGGTATTTTGAAAGAATGATAAATAATAATAGTAGATAATAAATTATACGGGGCGTAAGCTAAAACCGTTCCGGACTCGTACTCAGTTGAAGAAAAACTGATTGTCATTATTGACACATTACGAATCGTACAATATTGGAACCGGCCATAAGCCAACCAAGATTAAGAAATTATTTATTCATCTGTGTTTTCTGTTTTTCCCTATAATAATGTGAATTTATTTGTAATCCCTGAATTGAATCCTGAAAACACTCAAGCGCATGACTAATTTCAATACATAACAGTGTGTCACTGTGGGCTTAGAGTTCGTCATTAGTTTAATAAATACTCATAAATTAACATCATTTCATGATATTGAGTTCTGATTCCCATTAAAAAAGCATTTTATTAATACGAAATTGAGTGACTCTTACGTCTGCAGATACTACGAGGAGGAAAAGGAATCGCTCTTAAACCATGTTACTGTGAATCCTTGATCCAGAAACGAAGCATCCTTTTTTTGTTGACGGGGTGAAATGCCTTGATGCACCGAACACGAAGCATCCATCTGGAACGACACACCTAAACCGGATGAACTGAAAACCAGAGTTTTCACCAGAAACCCATAACATAACATAACATAACGCCAGAGCGTTAAAGAAGATACCAGATTTGTAGAATCCGGCTAGAGGAGTTATGTACTTTAAATTGGAAGCAAATCACAATAGATCTTGAAGGTCGCGGTGGCTACATTTCATTGGAACTGCAAAGCCCTAAATAATACCCTTTTCATTATACCTAATAAGAATTTATCCATCAGTTTTCAGGGGGTTCAAAGCTTATGGATTTCGTTACTTCAAGTTTTATATTATCTTAAAGCGGATAACACTGTCCTACCAACATTATACCTAAACAGAACATACTAGTATAATAAACGCGAAGTATATGAGAATGTGGGAGATAGCTTCATTTGTTTTAAATAGAGACTATTCATGAGTATTACTAATGTAATCTTTATGAATATATAAATATTACCTTTGACTTTGTGGATATCCAGATGTATGTTTGTTACTGTTTCACGCGAAAAAAACTCAGTGGTTTGGTTGGAATTTGATAAAAAAGTGTTTTATTCATATAAACCAAATGCAGCTAACCCCGGCTCTAACCTTTAACTATAGAGAAGATAGCGGCAAAAAACTCTGTAGTATTATGAAGGAAGCTGAACGAGCACAAGACACAGTGTAGTTTTTAAATTGTGAAGAAAAATAAAGTTAAATATGATAAGATGGTACATTAACTTAAAGGAAACATTTTCTTTGCGACTTTGTCGTTTTTTACAGATGGGGGCAACACCTGTTTATAATATATAGGGTACCTCTTTATAACAAGAATATTTTTATACAAAAATATAGGGCAACCATAGCCCAATGAAAAGTAGTTTAGCAGACACCAGCAGTTAGGCCTTTTTGTAGGGCAGCCTTTGCTTCGACCCTGAGGCGAGCAACGCCTGGCTAATTGAAGGTTTCACATAACTATAAAGGAATACTAAGTGGTTTGTGAAACACCACATCAACAGATACGTAGACATTATATTTCTTCAATCATTGTATCTATAGATCAAATTTAGCCACATTGACCTCTATAAATTTCTCATTCTTCTGGTTTCATGTCCAACTCTTTTCTTACTACGATTGTAAGACTCTGGAATGTTCTCCCTCATCATCTGCGTACGTTGAGTTTCAAAATGTTTTCAAAAATCACTGCGGGATCATTTTAAAATAACGTAACCTATCATTGAATACGTGTTCTATTGAAACCCCCTTGGGTTGTTGGCAATACTTGTAATCGTCCGTTATTTTTGAAAAGCTTAAAAGATCCTACCTATACTCAAAATTAAAACAAACATATTCGGTCGCTCTGGGCATATAAATGAATTATTAGCTGTAAGCGTGCAGTTTTATCGAGTGACGTGAACAATACGACTTTGTTTGTACGTCGTACGTGCACGAAGCGACGACTCGACGAGCCATTGTTTCGGTTGGTACCACATACGACGTGTATAATTATTACGAGTACCACGTATTTATGTGGGTGTAAATAACATAAGGTTTTCTCATATCTAAAATTTTTTTTGTTTTTTTTTTACATTTTTAAAATTCGATCATCGCCATCATTGTATCCGCGAAAAAAAAGTGCGGGAATTTGAAAAGTGTAGGCGCGTTTTTTCAAATTTGTTTATTAAATAGTTCAAAGCCCCTTTTTCAATATTTAAAAAACGATCCGTTCTCGTTACGAGTAGTAATAGATTACTCGAGGCGTAAGCTAAAAACGACCGACAGACAACTGAGGATTTTGACGCACCTAGGATTAAATTATTTAATCTGTCTGCTCGCTGCGATGGGTGGAAAATTTCCCCTGGCTTCGGGCGGTGAAAACCCACGCTACACCACTGCCACGCAGTGAAAGTATTTCCCGCGGGATCTGAACTCAACAGTTCTTCTTGGATTCAGGGGGGAGGCGATACCGGTACAGTCCCGGAGACTGTAAAAAAGAAGTGCCGCACATTGTCTTCAGAAAAAATACAAATATAGACTATTAATATACTAGGAAATAGATTTTCTAATATATTTGATCTTTGATCAGAGCCTGCAACATTACTTATCTATTAGTGTTATCATCTATTACTTCAGATCGTATCTATATGATTAAATATGTGTGTAATATACTAGTTAGTACAAATATGTCAGACGCTCTATGTTAAAATTGCATTTGTCTTTCTAAAGAAAGCAGACAGATAAACGTACGACGTTATCCGTAGGTATGACCGTCCGAACCTCAGTTTAATATTTTCGGTATCTTTTTGAGATTTTTTGTATACAAATTACAATATCATATAGTTACCTCTAATTATTGTCAATGTTCCTTACGAAGGAAACGTTAATGACGTCACGGCTCCTACCGTGTCGGGTCCCGGATTGATCGAACGGCGGGGAGTGATGGCGCCGCGTCGACGCCACTTTTGGCGCCGACGCTTCTTCGAAGGCTGATACTGCGACCTATTTGGAAATAGCGCCGCCCCACTTCGGGGTGAACTTCTGCGACCCGTGTCAATGACCTTTTGAAGGTTGCATTGTTTGAAAACACGCCTCACTTTTCATAGCTTTTGAGAGGTCGCCTGTGTCTTTTGCCAACTGCGCAGTGCAAAGGAGCGCATTGTGTTTATCAGCCTCTGTATATTTATTTTTGTTTCTACATTTGCCTATGACATAGCCAACTCATATTAAACCTGAACCTATGGATTTATGATTTCATGGTTGTGTCGATGTTTGTTACTTTTTTAAGCCAAAAGTATTGAATAATTTCGATAAATTATGCAAGCTAAACTGATTAAATACTAGTTTAACAAGTGACATTTTTCTTTTTCAGGTAAGTAACTTTTAAGTAAGTATGACGTAATTTATTTAATAATCATTCAAACTACTGTAACCCCTTTAAACCGGACCGGATAAATTGGACAAATTGACCGGACTGAAAATTTCCAGGAACTTAAAAAAATGTTATACTATATCGTTTGAATGAAATTTTACTTTTGGTTCGCTACCAACAGTATAATATCTTAGTAGGTATTGTACACATGAAAATCCTCTATTTGGCACCGGGTTAAAACTACTTAGATACGGATTTGTTATCTAAACAGTTACAAAAAAAAATGTATGCCTCAAAAAAAGACAAAAGTTCATTGTTTATTGGCTCATACAGAATGAACCAAGAGTGAAATAATGTTTTAGGGTGAGGATATTAGACGAAAGCCGTGTGGTGGCGGCAGAGTAGAGTACCACCACCCCATATCTTCCCGTGGGTGTCGTAAGAGTCGACGAAGGGACAAAGGATGACCGACTGATGGCGGTATAACCATCCGAAACCTTGGCGTAGCCAAATGCGACATGCCGATGCCGATGACGGGCAGCAGCGTCACCGGTAAAAAGCTACGCTCTGCGATCGCCAACCCGCCTGCCCAGCGTGGCGATTATGGGCAAAATCCTCCAAATGGACAAAGTACAAAGGCCACGGCCCCCAGTTCCCGGTAGTCTCGCTATTCCTGGTCACGGTGGCGACCACGGTAACGGCGAGGCGGGGGGTGCGAAGAATCTCCGGGCTACGGTAGGCCACCACACAAAACTGACCATTGCTACGTATAACGGACGCACTCTACGGCTTGACTCGCATCTGGCACAACTTGAGGTGGAACTTGGGAAAATTAGGTGGCACATTCTAGGGTTAAGCGAAGTCCGAAGGGAGGGGGAGGACACTGTGACCCTGGAGTCGGGCCACCTGATGTACTTCCGTGAGGGAGACCAACAATCTCAAGGTGGCGTCGGGTTTCTGGTCAATAGGTCTCTCTCTGACAACGTTGTAGAAATTTCCAGTGTGTCGAACAGGGTAGCGTACCTGATCATCAAGCTCACCGAGAGGTACAGCCTCAAGGTGGTGCAAGTGTATGCACCGACCTCGACACATTCGGATGATGAGGTGGAAGCAATGTTCGATGACATATCGAAGGCTCTCCACTTCACTACGAAGACCCAATACACTGTTGTCATGGGAGACTTCAACGCCAAAGTGGGAGTACAGAATTGCAATGAATCGGTAGTAGGATCCCATGGATTTGGAGTCAGGAATCATAGGGGGCAGATGCTCGTCAACTTTCTCGAACGAGAGGGGTTCTTCTTGATGAATTCATTCTTCAAAAAGCAGCCCCAAAGAAAGTGGACGTGGCGTAGCCCCGACACTATGACCAAAAACGATGTCGACTTCATCCTGACGGACAGGCGGCACATATTCAGAGATGTCTCTGTGATTAACAGGTTTAACACCGGCAGCGACCACAGACTTGTCCGAGGCACTCTGAATATCGACTTCAAAGCCGAACGTGTCCGTCTAATGAAGTCCAGACTCCGGCCGACTCTGATTCAAACCATGGCGGGATCTGAAACGTTCCAGTCAAACCTGGAAAACCGTTTTGCTGCCGTGGAAACCACAACTGATATTGACCAGAATCTTGAAAATGTGGTTCGGGTACTCAGGGAGGAAGGTACGAGATTTTGCAACATGCAGCGTAAAGGGAAGAAGTCAAAACTTTCTGAGGAGACTTTGAGGCTAATGAGGCAACGACGTGAATACCCACCTGCCACTTCGTCGGGTGTACGGGCTCTCAACCGGGAGATCAATAAACTTGTGCGACGTGACCTCCGACACTCTAATACTCTAGCCATTGAAAGAGCTATTGAGCAAAATCGGGGGTCTAAGGTATTCGTTAAATCTCTCGGAAGAAGTCACTTGACCAAACTGACCACAGCAAGTGGAGAAGTTGTTGCCTCTAAGCCGGAGATCCTTTCGGAGGTAGAAAACTTCTATACCCGGCTATACGCATCGCAAACATCTCGACCTGTACCCGAAAATGAAGACTCTAGAGCCACATTAACACGCCATTTCACTGAAGACCTGCCAGAATTCAGCGTTGGCGAAATCGAGATTGCTCTTGGGCAGCTTAAAAACGGAAAAGCCCCTGGAGCAGACGGCGTTACAACGGAGCTATTAAAGGCTGGAGGCAAGCCCGTACTGAGGGAGCTCCAAAAGCTATTTAACGCTGTCCTGTTTGAAGGGAGAACTCCGGAGGCGTGGCGTAGAAGTGTGGTCGTCTTGTTCTTCAAAAAAGGAGACAAAACCCTTCTGAAGAACTATCGACCCATTTCCCTTCTAAGCCATGTCTATAAGCTGTTTTCAAGAGTGATCACGAACCGACTTGCGAGAAGATTCGACGACTTTCAACCGCCGGAACAGGCTGGATTTCGGAGCGGATACGGCACCATAGACCACATCCACACAGTGCGACAGATTATACAGAAGACCGAAGAGTATAATCAGCCTCTGTGTCTAGCATTCGTGGACTATGAGAAGGCCTTTGACTCGGTTGAAATCTGGTCTGTTTTGGATTCTCTGCAGCGATGTCAAGTCGATTGGCGATACATCCAAGTGATGAGATATCTCTACGAAGCCGCTACCATGTCCGTCCAAGTACAAAATCAGCAAACAAGGCCTATACCATTGCATCGAGGAGTGAGACAAGGGGACGTGATCTCCCCGAAATTGTTCACAAATGCAATGGAGGATATGTTCAAGACGCTTAACTGGAAAAGACGTGGCATCAACATAAATGGCGAACACATCTCTCACTTGCGATTTGCAGATGACATCGTCATAATGGCAGAGACGCTGCAAGAGCTACAACAGATGCTGAATGACCTGGCTGACTCTTCTGTACGCATCGGCCTACGGATGAACTTGGATAAAACCAAGGTCATGTTTAATAAACATGTTCTACCGGAACCGATTGCAGTCCAAGGCGCCGTCCTCGAAGTTGTTCAAAAATATGTGTACCTCGGGCAAAAATTGCAGTTGGGTCGAAACAACCTAGAGGACGAGGTGAATAGAAGGGTTCAGCTGGGCTGGGCAGCGTTTGGGAAACTACGTCGAGTCTTCTCATCGTCCATCCCACAGTGCCTAAAGACAAAAGTCTTCAATCAGTGCGTTCTACCTGTTATGACGTATGGAGCCGAGACGTGGACACTGACGGCACGACTGGTTCACAGACTTAAAGTCACTCAGCGGGCTATGGAAAGAGCTATGCTCGGTGTTTCTCTAAGGGATCGAATCCATAATGAGGTGATCCGGCAGAGAACTAAAGTCATCGACATAGCTCACAGGATTAGCAAGCTGAAGTGGCAGTGGGCTGGCCATATCAGCCGCAGAGCCGACAACCGTTGGGGTAAACGAGCTCTGGAGTGGAGACCACGCCTCGGTAAACGTAGTGTAGGACGCCCTCAGGCCAGGTGGAGTGACGATTTGCGCAAGACGGCTGGCGGGAGCTGGATGAGAGTCGCCGAAAATCGAGCGAAGTGGCGAACATTTGGAGAGGCCTATGTCCAGCAGTGGACTGCAACAGGCTGATGATGATGATGATGATGATATTAGACGAACATAAAACCAATAACTTTTATCGTCTCATGTGAGAAATTTGACGTATTGGCATGCTAAATGAGGATCGCACTCATCGCTGTGGCAGTCATGGGTAGCCCGGAATCCCATGGCCCCGTCAATAGACAATGAAGAGGTGTCGGGAGAGGGGTAGTCTTCCCCGGCAGCAGCATGTGTGGGCAAATGCATTTCTCCCTCTCAAAAGAAAAAGAATCACTCATGGTATTTGGTATAACAGTCAGGAGCGCTAACCATCTCATGGTACTTAAATTTTTGGTGTCAGATAATTTCTTATATCTTTAAGAAACTGTTTGAAATCTCGTTCTCTAAACTAATATAAAAAACTAAGAGAACGAGACTTGAACAAACGCTGCAGGTGAACCAAAGTTAAAACCTTTAACCCAAAAAGCGACAGTACAGTTAACCTTAATAGCGCTCAGAGTGGCGTAGATCTAATAACGCATTACAAAGACATCGCAGCCCACTTTTCATGCTAATCACAGTCCCTTAGCGCAGTAGATGCGCGCGCATGCAGAGCTCATCAACGCGTAGAACGTCAAAGAGTAAAACAAACAGACATTATCATATTAGTAATGACTTCTTCAACATAATAAATTCGTTTGTTCGTGTAGGTTAAAATAACACCGTCATAAATAATACAATCCAAAATGAAGCTACCACACCGGTTCGAAACCTAATCGTACCGAGAAGAATCCGACCGAAAAACCAGTAGTTATCCTATTCTGTACTATATATAAGATTACGGTACAGAGCCCAAAGTGTAAGTGTCTTACAAATTTGCAAATTTACAGCTGCATGAAAAAACTCTACTCGTTTAGTTACTACTACCTAATCTATATATATATAAAAGAAAGTCGTGTTAGTTACACTATTTATAACTCAAGAACGGCTGAACAGATTTTGCTTATAATTGGTGGGGAGATAGTTTAAAACCAGGAGAAGGACATAGGATACTTTTTTATCGATTTCTTTTCGCTTTTTTTTTAAGTAATTTATTGCCTCTAAGGCGGAACAAAGTTCGCTGGGTCAACTAGTTAATGATATTTACGAAAGCGAATCATCTACTTCGTATTGTCTTTTTGTAGCCAATTAAGGTTATTCTTTCTTTATTTCTTTCTTTCTTTTCTCTCTTTTATTTTCTTTTTTCTTTTGCATATATCGACTCGATTCCTCAATAACTTATGAACAGTTTTGACGAAATCGACTTTACCCTCTGTCACTTAACATTCTTTGCCGGCATGCCGTTATTCGCCGGAACCCGCTTCTTGTTGATGTTATGCATAGCTCCGCTGTCGGAATGTTCGTCAAACACACAAGCACGCCTCCGTAGTTAGTATTTTATCGCCTCATCGTTCGATTCTCAGTCAAAATCCATTTAAGTTTTTTGCAAAACAATAAATAACTTGCACTCCTAATGCACTTTAAATAGGTAATGATTTTGATTGCGACAAGATGCGTATTGAATAGAAAAAGTATTCGAATTTGAAATCAAGGATATACAATTTTCGTGACTGAAGTCAAAAATACTATTCAAAACCAACTGTTAATTTTGTTTACTGAGCCCATTTAGGTTTCTAGACTACCTAAAGACTGGCATGAATTAATGAGTAAAGATACTCAGTGAAATGAGAACTGCAACCGCACAGTGTAAAAAATATCCAGTCCAGAAGCGATAAAATTGGTCCGCTCAAACTTTATTGGTATTTCGTATTCGTGACTGAAGCAAACCACCTATTATAAAATTAAACTGTGCCCCAAATTAATATGCAATTTAAATGGACTATTTAACCAAATAGAAAACAATCCAGCTTTGCCCAGAAGTGCTTACGACTGGTTTAAATTTAAAAGGCTTCAATAATTGGTAGTGAGTGGTGTAGTGTTCTCATCTGAGACGAGGGCCCGGGACCAACCGGAAATGCTACTGGATCTAACATTTAAGAAGATAGAGTACTAACTAAAGGACATAGAGCGCCTATATAGTTTTTTTTGTTTCACTGGCTCTATCTGGTCTCTGTCGCCGCGCCTCATTTGACCACTGATTGTAATAACTACAAGTTCAGAAGCTGAAATTCTCATTTATTCATTCAATACATATGCATTTAGTATAGATGGACATCAAAAAATAGACGACGTCCAAGAAAAAGGCCGACAATTCGTTGGCGTGACGACTTGGACCGTTTTTCTCATGGTTGGCAAGATTTGATAGAGAACGCTGGAGGTGTTTGCCCAGCAGTGGATTATCAGGCTTATCAATTGTGACTTTCTTACTTGAGTAACATGCATTTTGGAACTTAGATTAATGTAGGTACAACAGATTTACTGATAAACTCCACTTGCCCCATAAAATGCACAGTTTCAAACATAAATACTTATTAACGAAATTAAAGCTTAACCCGGTACGTATTTAACAAAGTGTAATTGGTAAATATGTATTACATCGACATGCATTTGTCTAAGTGCGTAGCTAAGGCCGTTTCATCGTTATTTCCGGACTGCATTCATGTTTAGGTTGTAGCAACAAGCGTGGTTCGCATTAACTGCGCCGGCGCACTCTCTGACTGCGCCATTGTTCCTGCTGTTTACTGCGCGTGAGTACCCACGTTTGTCACGAATCACGAACCGACTTGCCTGTCCGGCACCAAAGAATGACATTACTGAAGTTTATATGGTTCGTATGTCAAAAGGATAACACGCAACTGATAATATAAACAACTGAAATTAAGAAAATAGACCTTCTAAAAAAATACCTAAATAAAGTTTGCACGACACATCGGAAAACATCATAACACTCCTTCAGATATGGTCTGGCAAAAAGAAAACATAAAAAAAGAAAACCGCCTGCAAAAAGCTAAAAATATTACTATTTGTTAAGGGGATTAAACCGTAAGATAAAAGAGATTTATTCAGTTCCTTAGAAGTTTAGTATATTAAAATCTAGGTTTCCAAAATATGAGTTTAATATATTTTAAATAGATTTACACTCATGAAAATGTGTTTACAACTGAAAAACTAGAACGCAACGAACAGAAATCATTTAACGTACTAAATTGAAATATTTTTGCCAATCATTCATGAATCCTTCATGAATAATAATACGATTTCTGTTTTAAATTATTGTATTGAAAAAAAAAACTTAACTAATAACTAACATATGCCGCGGCGCCGTCGCGGCACCAACGATACTAACAAATATTCTTGTATTACTCAAACGAATGAATTGTAAATTCTTTTGAGTACATTTTTTTTTTATATTGCACTTCAAGATTGACCTCATCCCACCTGATGTTAAGTGGTAATGAGGTCCTAGCTTAAGGGCCAAAAGTACAGCATAATAAATCTGTTACTGGACTTGTCGCCCTTACCTTGAAGGCTTGACCCCTGCTACTAATGTAGCACCCCCCAGCAATAAATTATTACTCCCACTTGATGTTAAGTGGTAATGAGGACCAAACTTAAGCTCGACAATGATCTGTTACTGGACTTGTCGCCCTAACCTTAAAATACTAATGTAGCAGCCCCCAGGAGCTCTGGAAACCTTACTCACACGCAGGAACACAACAACACAGAAGTGATTGTTATTTGGCTGCGGTCTTCTGTAAGGTGGAGGTATTTCACCAGTCGGACTGCTCCAGTTCGAGCGATGGCGAAATCGCTATGCCCTACCTGTCTTAAATAAATATCTTAAACCGTAAGCTGGTAATTAATTCAACTAAATACATCAACACGTTATGTTCAGAAGGTTTTAGAGTCACTTCGTATTCCAATACCCAATTTGTAGTGCTAAAAATAACTAAAGCTTTAAGAGTTTTTTTCTGCATAAAGCGCCCGTTGATTATGCAAATAACCGTGACTGCAATAAATACCGTGTTACCCAAAGTGTCATTGTTTTTGTTTAAGAAGTGTTCAATTGTTTGTGCTTAAGTCGGACCGTCACGGTCACGCATTAAATTAATAAGAATTTGGACATCATCCGCATTCATAAAATGGTAGAAATTCGTCTGCTGGTGTCGAATTATGATTTTTGACGGTTAGATTAACAACGCGGATTAATGAAACGAGATTTTCTCAGAGATAAAGATTGGAATGGTGGATACGGATACGTACTTTAATTTGTCATTCTATACAATCATTTGAAATAAATGTTTTTTTTTTTTAATAATCCCGCTGCGGCTTCCCACGCATATTCATTTATGACAAAAAATTTGATAAATGAAGAATTGCTCGACCGATTTTGTGCAAATTTTACATGAATGATCTTGATGAATAAAAGTAAATTTAGTAAATTATTTGTAGTAGTAGAGTAATATATTTGAGAATAAATGGTTACAAAAACAGAGACATTGTACGCACGATCGGACCTTTGACAGACAGTGTCACCAATATATTTTTCTTTATTTAAAGACTTTGAGTTTGTGTTCTTATTTCTTAACAGATCTTCTCAATAATCCGAAGCAATCCTAAAACTTTGGTTTGGATAAGTAAGTTCGTTCTTTAGTTATAAAATTACAACAAAAAGTGTCATGTTTTTTTATAATCCTACTAATACATAATATGAATGTGAAAGTTTAAGGTGTTTGAATGTTTGTTACTCTTTCACGCAAAAAAGTACTGAACGGATTTGGATAAAATTTGGTAGGAAGAGAGATGACATATACGATCATTTTTATCCCGAAATATCGCGGACGAAGTCGCGGTAAACTGCCAGTTTTCATTCGCGCAGTAAAAGCAAGTGGTAAACATTGGTAACTTGTAGTTACCGGTGGTAATTAGTAGTAACTGGTGGCAACAGGTGGTAACTAGTAGTAACCAGTTGCTGAATATACTCACGCTGTCCGTTAAGGGCGCAATTGTGGCGGTTTCGAAATCCAGTTCGCAGAGATACTCCCGGCAGTTAGGCGGGATCAGGTCGCTGAGGCGGGCTGCGCTCTCGCTCTCAGAACTCACCGGGTCCTTTTCTGGGCCTTCGACCATAGGGTCTATTCCTGTAAAATTAAGGTGCTAAGTTAAATAACTGAGATTCGACTAGCTACGGTTAGCGTCTTCAGTTTGTATACAGAATTAGCTGTCGAATTGACGTACTACTTTTGAGGTTTCATGTCAAGGTATTGAAGTGTAAACAATCTAATGTTGCTGACTGCACCTTCTTGAATTGAACAAGATATTGGTAGGACAATACTTTGCAGTGTCAAAGTCAAAGTCAAAGTCAATCTTATTTTATTCATATAGATTACATTAGTAATACGTATGAATAGTCTCTATATAAAGCAAATGAAGCTACCTCCGGTTCGGAACCTATAACTAAAGAGAAGATACCGGCAAGAAACTCAGTAGTTTTTTTTTACAAATGGAAGCTAAACTTATTACTAATTTTGCACTAAGACACACAGTTAGTTTGTCAATTGTAAAATAAAAATTAAAAATCAATTATTGATAAAAATAAAAATAAAACAAAAGTATCAATTTGTAAAATAAATTAAATTAACTGTAGGACTTACATGCGTCAGGTGTAGAACTCAGGTGTAGGACTTACAAGTGTCCTTAAAAGCCGTAATTAAATTTTTACCCATCAAGTACCCAGTTGTCACAATAATGAACTAATCTCGGGATACTGTATGGCTTGGATATTCAAAATAAAAGTGGATTGTGTAAAAAATAATCGCGTTGTTTTTTTACTTTACTCTTTACCTAGCTTATTTCGACTTCAAACCTGTTAAGAGTAACACTTAATAAACTCCCAAATGGGTGCATTTAATTATCATAATACGTAATCTTCTTTTCATATTATTATGCATGTTATGTTTCCGGTACACTCATATGTTCTTTGAATAAACATGTATGCCTGTTGTTAATTAGTTGTGCAACTATTGTGCAATCAGACTTTTTACTTAATAATTTCGTCACTTAAAAGTGTATTTATACACATACCTTGCGTTTTAATCGTAGATACTAAAAGAACTTTAAAATTTTGAATGTCCGTTAAAAACATAATTGTGGAAGTCATTCAATATGTTGGAATTGATTAGAGAGAGCATTTGTGAAGAACTAGGCGGGACTCTAAATTGGAGAATGAACTTCATTCAAAAACTAAACCTGGCTGAAAGACTATGTCAATTTTTCTAACTAACGAACTTCTACGAGGATGTTCCTGGAAAGTTCAGCATATAGTGAGTGCTATTTAAGAAAGAAATCTCTAAAGTGGACTGCATTTACAAACACGTATCGAGTTTAAAGCGACTTATCTACGTAGAAATCTTGCTTTTAACCCGATTGTCTTGAAACGAGCGTTGGAATCCTTGGCCTCCTCGGAGTCCTCGCGACGTTGGTAGAAATAGCTTTCTTTAGTCTCAATAGACTTCTTGAGAACTCTTTAGTAAAGTATTGACCATGTAACATAAAAAAGTATGTACTTACAAAGTTCCAACGCGCTAGCGGCAGCAGAGTGGGCACTATTCGAGGTCTAGGCGCGCAATGGCTGCGCACGCGTCCACCGTCACTTGACCTGCGCCCTGTCTTACTTGACACCGGCTGATCTTACATCCACTTAATCACCATAGTACCTATCCATAATTTTCTGACTTCTCCATACCTATTCAGAAAACCTTGGAATTGGATTCAAATACGAAAACTATGGTTTGACTCTTTCTTAATATAAACGATTGGACAGAAACAAAACAATAACGTTCAGAATCAATGAATCAATTAGTCAAATATTTCTTTCTTCAAGTAGGTAACATAAAGCTATTTTGAATCGTCATTGAATGCAATGCAAAGTGACTACGGAACCTATATCTTTCAAAAAGATACCGGAAAGAAACACAGTAGATTTGCTCCAGTAGCTGTATCTAACTTATTGCTATATGTAGACTTTGGACCAAGTTTTGTTTTGATAAGTGATGAAACAATAAAGTACTCAAGTGAGTATTTATTTTTAAGAGGTAAACTGGAGCAGACCAGTCCCCAAAGGCGGCACCTGTTCAGAAGCATGTCGTATGAGCAAGCGATTGCTTCACTCAACCATATTAAAGGGAATGTAACCGCCACATAGCGCCACCACCCCATTGTAACTATAGTGAGCATGACTACACTACCTCATCAATATTTTCTGACGTTTGTGAATCAACTCTCTGCCTACCTATTCACAAAACGTCGAAATCGGTTTAGAATACAGAAACTGTTTCAACTCTTTCTAGAGACAAAACTTGGACGACCTCCGTGGCCGAGAGGCTAGTGGGCCGGACTTTGGCTTCGCGCCATCTCTGACGTTCCGGGTTCTATCCCCGGTCGAGTCAATATGGGAAACGAACTTTTCTATATTGTCTCGGGTTTAGGTGTTGTGGTGCCGTCGTTGTTTCTGATTTCCGTAACACAATTGCCTAAGGTGCTAACTACAGTGAGAGCAATGTATGTGATGTAGTCCAAAATAATATTCTATTTGAACTCCCCAATTCAAAATCGTTTCTGACGTTTAAGAATCGGCGCCTGATGTCTCAATCCATAACTAGATTGTCTTCTTACGAGTAAGATTACCACAATGGAACTATCCAGTATATCGGGTAGATTACGCCTGTATAGTTTGTTTAGTGCACGGTATGTAATGATGGTTGTTAGCGCGGCTACAGGCCATGTAATGAGCGGGTGGGCTCCAGATTCGCGGCCAATTGGAGCGTGACGCCTACTGGCCTGTGAGATCTGCATAAGAAACTAATGTTATATTATTTACCCAATTGAGTAACTAACTGTATCGACTGATGCGATTCTTTACATCTCGACTTCGTGGAGGTGTGGTTAAGATATGCACCTGGAGCGTGAAAAGCCCTGAGTTTGATTTTCGATCAGGTGAGTTTAGGGAACGACCTTTTCTAAATTGGATCCATATTAAATCATATTTAATGCGAAAAGGATACTATAAACTTGAACACTTGTAAATATTTAAACGATAAACATATATGGACATAATTGTCTGTTTGCTCGCACACCATAGTTTTAATGAATTGACTTTGACTTTGAGTTTTACTTTGGATTGTGGCTGCTGCTCGGTTGACGCCGTTTATATTTTAAACTGGCATTAACTGTACGGTGAACAGCACATTAAGGGAAACACTTGCAGTTCCATTTTAGTTGATATGCCCGCGACATAAGGCAGTACAAAGTCCAAAGTGTATTATCTGACGTGCTTTCGACCGTACAAAGGAGAATATTAATTATTGATTGAAATACATAAAAATAAGACCTATATTGCTCTAAACCCGTGGTAAGTAGATAAAGCATTTGTGTTACTATAATCAGAAACAGCGGCATAACACATAGACTTGAGACAATATAGAAAAGTCCTACGTTGGCCCGACTGGAAATAGCTCCTAGGATCTCAGAGATGGCACGGCGGTCGGAGGTCGTTTAATGAGGTTACTTCTAAAAGTATTATTCATTTATGTTATGTACTTAAATTATGAATGGAAGTTTTATATTTGCTATTGTCTCCGTGTAGTAAAGACGATAGGTACTCATTCATGATTCATAATTAGTAGTTACATACAAGCTTGCGCCCACTGGTTCGCCTGTCTCAATTTCCATACTTTTCCATAATGGCCATTGTCTTCTAGTTCTTCTTTGGTCAATTTTTGCTGCTCATACTTACGAGTAGCTTCCTTAATTTTACTATGCCGGTATATGAAAAAAATAAAATTGTGACCCTCAATGCTTGAACGATTAGCAGATTTTTTTTACTAGTATTTTGATTGAAGTAAAGTGAATCGTCAATACGTCATAATACGGTATGATTTTCGAAATAGAAGGAGTAAATAATCACTCGTAGCATTATTCTGACATGAAACATTCATTGAATTTAAATTTTGTTTACCGACAGAGAGTCTGTTATCCAAATATTATGGTCCATTGTTTCTTAAATGTAAAGGCGGGACAAACAAAATTAATTTCGCTTTAATATAAGGATTACGCTTAAACGGCGCCTGATGAGGTAAATAACAGGAAAAAACAAGTAATGATGTATCATAACACTAGTAGGCACTAGAATAACAACTATTGGGTAATCTGTTGCTGTAGTACTATTACCATTCGTGAATAATGTAATGATGAATGGAGGATTCATTGTTGTGGCCGCAATTTATCATTATTTACCTACGAGAACTAAACTTAATAGACATTATTCCACACTGTAATCGATATAAATAGTAAATCATACCAAACTAAGATATTTAATAGATAATCTAAAGTTTACCTGTACTGAGCAAATCTATACAAAAGATTTAAAAACACTTTGCCGTGACGGGCTGTTTAAACTTATCTTACTCTTACTTCAATAAATATATAATTTATATTTAAAAACTGCAGGATGGCAGTGAAATAAAATAAGTTGTATGGGCATGCATTATAGATTAGTAAGAGGAATCGCTGCCGTCTAAGATCTCCTGTATAGTGTATGAGATAATAAAATTAAGTTTGTATACTTACCAATGTTTCATTTCAATTCATTATTTGTTTTTAATAAATGCGCCAGACCAGCTCTTAGGTCTCAAACTAAGGTTTTCCCTTGTACGAGTACTATGAGTCACAGACGACGGATACTACACCCAGACCCAAGTCAATTTAGAAAAGTTCGTTTTCCTAATTGACCTGACCGGGAATCAAACCCAGGACCTTTCGCCGCCTACCTTAGCCCAGTGGCTAAGGTAGGCGGCGAAACAGCACAGTGGCACAGTTGCCACCGAGGTCGTCTTAAATGTACCTATGGGTACAATTTTCTATGATGCTGTTTTACGTTTTAAGACTTTCGCGTTCCATTTTAAACATTTAAAATAATTTAACGGGTCAAAACGCGACACCATTTTTACCGTGACCGTGACCACGGTTGGTGCAACCTAACCGAAACGTCGGGCAGTAAGTAGTTCGTATTAACTACTAAATAAAAATGGTGTCGCGTTTTGACCCGTTAAATTATTTTAAATGCTGTTTTACGGTTTAAATAAAAAAAATCTGTTAGTTGATCTACCAATTCGTGTTATTCTTTTGTTTTTGAATTAAAACAGTACTTTGTATTATTCTTGTACCTTAACTATCTATCGACCACGTTCATCGAAATCGATTCATGCCTGGTTCCAATATTTTACGATTCGTAACGTGTCAAAAATGACTAACCGTTTCTCTACGAGTCTTTAATTCTAATTTCAAATTTATATCAACTTTTCATATCAGCTGTCACCAGTCGTCTGTCGGTCGTTTTTTGTTTACGCTTCGTATAATTTATTACCTTACGTAACCAGAACGATTCGTTTTTCAAATATTGAAACCGGTCATCAATCGTTTTTGCGTAAAAAGTAACAAACATCCATTATTGTGTTATTAACTCTTGCCCGCCACTTTCTTCACGTTATCTTAAAGAGAAAAAATCCTATATTTATATCTAGTAATTAAGCTGTCTGATATATAGAATAGGTGATGCTACACTACACTGTATGTCTTAGTGCAAAGCTAGTTATAAGTTCACCTATACATATTTTTAATATGAACGACAGAGTTTCTTGCTTGGATCTTCTCTGTAAGTTATAGGTTCCGAACCGGAGGTAGCGTCATTTGCATAATATAGACGTTTCATTAATATTACTGGTGTAATTAACATGAATATAAGAATATTGAATTTGAATATGAATTTGATATTTCATTCAAATTCTTTAGAAGTGTTTTCTTAAAATAATCCATACTTATAAACGTACCCGTTGTAATTTATAGGAGTATCTTTATTTTGTTATTGGATACGAAATAACACATCACAACTTTAATTTAAAACTTTATTTTAAAATATGATTTACAAAATAAGTTCTGCCATTAAAAAGTTACAGCTTATCAACTATCAAAAGAGGTGGGAAGAGGAAAATGTCTGGTTGCTTTTAAATGAACTTAATGTTAGAACTACATAATTTAAGTTATTTATATATTTAAGGTTGGGTATATAATTTACATCTCTTTCGTGAAATGTATGACGGAAATCGCGGTATCCAACAGGTAGATGGCGCCTTGAATTACGCAAAGGGATCCAACTGCAATGCCCACCTGAAAATGAAAAATTACAAATTAAACAGAACAAATTATATCATTGACATTATTACATCCAACACCAACCTAGACGGTAATACGGTAGACTCCAGTCTCAAGTCATCAATAACGATTTATATGAGATTATGGTAAAGTTTAAATGCATAAATCAAAGAGTCATAGTGTTTATAGAATCGGCTTGACTATGCCCTCTATTTTATTTTATCTATACATAATAGTAAAACTGGAGTGTCTGTTTTAAATATTGAAGTAACCACTTTACCACAGGCATAATATAGATACGATGCATACACTAAAATAACATTTTGTTCAATTTTTATCTGTCTGTTTGTCCCGGCCAATCTCTAATATGACTGGACCAATTTTGATGGCACTATCAAGATCTTTTCAAATTTAAAAATTTTAATTAAACATTCGGATATGACAGGCTGTTAGCAAATCAACAGTATCGTATTTTGTTCATCTCAAACGACAAATGTTACATATAGTAGGCCTGGTTTCAAGACTGGAAGAAGCAGATAACTTTCGTACGGAATTCCAATAACGCACCTGTCTCTCTGTCAGCACATGCTGGAACTGGTGCTCCCCTTGGTAACCACCCCAGTAGTGCAGTGCGACGGCTCCGACTGCCAGCCACAGGAACACGCCCACGAAATTCATCACCACCTCCGACAGAGCTCTGAAAGATGACAGTAGAAACATGAAAGCCTCCGACCTGAAGAATTTTCTTGAAGGATGCAAGAAACTTTTAAACAGCGGCCACTCGGTTTGGCATTTTATTAAACGTGTCAGAGACGCACATATTCATAACCTTAAAATAAATAGTAGAGAGAGATATTCAAAATTGACGAAATCTGTAGCCAAGAGGCGAGCAGGCAGGACTTTGGCGTCGCGTCATCTCTGAGTTTCGGGTCCAATTTCTATATGGAAAATATGGAAAATGAACTTTTTTATATTGTGTCGGGTCTGGGTGTTGAGGTACCGTCATTGTTTCTGATTTCTGTAACACGTGTGCTTAAGTTACTTTCCACAGAATCAGCGCTACGAGAGCCATCATAGATAAGAATTGTAAAACGATTCAGACCTTTTATGTTCCGTGGTTCCGAAGAGGTAGGTGACGACTTGCACGAGAGTGTAGATAAGGTATCCTACAATGACACCAGAGGCGACTATCTCAGCATCAGGATTCTTCTCCTCGTTCAGGTTCCATGTGCCGCCCACTCCGAGAAATTCGCCATTGTACCCTGTGCGGTATAACACTAGGATTATGATGTTTAGGACCTGGAACAAGGGTTGAATTTAGGTTACGTTCAAGAGTTAATCCGCAATAGCTATCGTCGCATACTGGATATAAGTTCCTCCAATGGCATGTCACAGAGCTCGGTTTTCGCACTTCAAGGTTGACCTCATCCCACCTGATGTTAATGGTAATGAGGTCCTAGCTTAAGGGCCGACAAGTACAGCAAAATAAAGCTGTTATTGGAGTTGTCACCCTCACCTTTTTTTTACCCCTGCTACTATTGTAGCACCCTCCCTCCAGGAGCTCTGGAAACCTTACCTACTGTTATTGTTATGCAAGGTTTGCGGAGGCGCGGCGTGGTCTTCACCCCAGAACACGTCTACCCAGCAGTTACCAGTTCTGCGACGGAAGTTACCATCCCTCTGCCACTGGTAACTTTGAGCTATGTCGATAAGTGTGTTTTTCATACGTAGAATTCAGTTTCAGATACAATCATTAAGAGGGACTCCTAACATGGACTTGTCTGTATCTCGCATAGCAATCTCAACTTTCAAAACTGATTGACCACTCGCATATTTAAAAAAGGCTTGGACTTAACAATGGATTACGAATGACCTCAATTCTGGGATTACGACAGGTGTAACTATTGTCGTTTAGGATTTACCAAATCTGTCAAATGAACGACGACTGGTCGAATCAAATTGCAATATCGAACTATTACCGGAAACAACCGCAGAATACTTATGACGTGTGTAGTGTCTCGCATAAGAGTACCTGTAACGAGATACTATACTCACTTCTAACGAAATTTCGAAGCTATTGTTGCGTGAAATATACACTCGTCAGAAATCATAACAGTTATCTTGTACCAGATCTTTCCGTGATCGAACATTTGGCTTATAGGTTACAAGTAATATTCTTAGAGATAGCTTCTTATGTTGCTTTTCTCTCTTTGTTTTTTACTTACGGGGTAAAAATAGTTTTTTTCTTTTATGATACAAACAAAAATTTACTCAGATACATTACGTTAACATTTAGTGTGACATCACTTCTTCGTACAGTTTTTACGAATGATAAAGTGACGTTAACACACTCTACTGAACTTCGATGATTTTTATGCAATTTCTATTACCTGTGAGGCAAAAATAACTTTTGCAATATTGTTTGAAAATCTATCTAACCGGCTAATTAGAATCATTGTTTTTACCACTGGGTAAGAACAATGATGATGACTGCATCATGCCTATTGATATCGTTGTTTGCCTAAATGTGACTTTCCGATGATAATGACTAAGATCTAGTTCCTGTTACATGTCCGTTATCCCCTTATCAAAGCACTTCCGATCATGAACAAATATATTTTGCTAAAACAAGTTATCAAATTATTATGGACTGACTCATATCTTGAGCATTTCTAGATAAAACCGCTTTATCGCCTCGTTGTGAAGCGAGTTATTTTTCATATCCATGGATATTTCTTTTCTAAATGCATTATTTAATCGCTAAAAACTATAGCTGTTGAGCTCTTTTGCTTTCATGAAAATGAATTGAGTTTGAACTTAAAGAAAGAAAGGAAATAACTTTTATTTAGTGACATGACACGTATTGCATTAAGACAACATCAACTTAAAAATAAAATTATGTCATTAAAAGGCATATATCGATTTGTCGAGGTACTTCAGCAAAAGAGATAAGAAATTTGTGTTGCAACTTAGAGGAATTCCAGATCAAAAATACGCTTTTATTGTTTTTTCTATTCGATATCAATTTTATAGAAACAATAGTTAATCCGTTATCGCTTTTGCTGGACGCTAAGTCATTGTCATTTTCTATTCTCGAAGAGCTATGAATTTTTAATTAAACCTTGTATCATGCACCGCTATCATTTGTAAATCGATATCTAATCATGTTTAGTGGTCTTTGTTGTCCCTAAGTCTTGTTTATTTTATTAGTACACTATGGATGGGCCGTGATTTCGTCCGCGTGAAATTTGGACACCCATTTCATTTCATTAGTGGGTGAATTTTATAGCGGTGTGAGCCTTCCGCTCACCCGAAAGTCCAGTGAATACGAAAATGCCATCTGCGGCCATCATTAGTTAGTCAGTAAGAAAGAAAAAAGGGTAAATTTTGTAAAATTCTTACTAGGCGGATGCCTACATTGTAATTATTATCTGAATGTCAAATTTCAGCACAATCCGTTCACTAATTAAAGCTTAACAGCTATGAATGAGTCAGACGCTTTCTTAATTAGGAGCGTAGATATTATCGTATTATCTGTAAAGTGGTTATATTATGACGAAACGGAAATGAATGAAAAGCAACCTCAACCACATACGTAACGGCTCATTAAAAATAAAATTATAACTGTTTTAATCATGCCACGTAACCAGTGTTGGTTGTAAATAAAAATGTGATTTATGACTTTTTAATATCCTTGGTGTAAATCTGATCTAAGTAAGGACGAACATGGTGGGTTCTGTTTAACTGAGTTAAAAATATATACTTATTGAAAGCTTCCTGTATTTTTTCGGGTTTCATTTGACTACTAAGACCGTCCTGTAAAGATATTATTGAAGTAATCAATGTTCAGATATTAATGGTAACTTGTGGTGTTTGGAACTTTTTGACATTTTAACTGTTCAGAAGTATTTGGTCACTTTGTCTGCTCCAATACACATATCTGACGGCGACTGTACATTACACATGATCTACTAGGCCGAGTAGGCTATTTGCAAAGAAATAATAACGATATAATATATAGTCTGTGCGTAACGTGGAACGTATGCCAAATAACAATCATCACTTTTGTTGTTGTGTTCCCGCGTGTAAGTAAGGTTTCCAGAGGTTTTGGGGGGTGCTACATTAGTAGCAGGGGTCAAAGCTTCAAGGTAAGGGTGACAAGTCCAGTAACAGATGTATTATGCTGTACTTGTCGCCCTTAAGCTAGGAAGGCACTTAACACTAGGTGGGATGAGGTCAATCTTGAAGTGTAGTATAAAAAAAATACCACCACAGCTTGGTATTTTTTTATATGGCATCTTGATAAAATATTTAACAAGTATTTGACTAAGACTTTGTCCGTTCACGATTTAGGATTTAAGACATTGCCAATTACTTCTTGGTAAAATTTAGAAACATTGCTTACGTATTCAGTCCAAACCATAAGTTGGGCCAGTTTAATCATATTGTCGGTTTAATTAAACTAAACGTTCCACCGAAACATAATCATGTTTTGAATGATACACGCTCAATAAGCTCTAACAATGAATGGCTTGCTAATGTATCACGATTATCACTCGCATTCTCAGCATACTTAAAGGGGTCGAATCGCCCACTGAACCCGAATACTCCAGCTGGAACTTCGATGAAAAACATCTTTGTTCACAATTATAGTTCATTTATGCTATTAACTAATTATATTAATTATTGTCTGAAGCCTATTGGGGCTATGGTACATGTTAACATCTAAAGAAAATTTTATTGTCGACGCATGCATTTGTAGAACACCATTCGATTTTACAGAATACAGATACACTAATTCCCGGTTCCAATATTTTACCATTTCAAATGTGTCAAAGATGACTATCCGTTTTTCTTCAACCGACTACGAGTCGTTAATACCGTTCCATCAGCTGTCATCAATCGTCTTTCGATCGTTTTTAAGTTACGCCTCGTATTATTTATTACTATTCGTAACTAAAACGGAAAGTTTTAAATATTGGAATCGGATATAAGAGAAACATGAAATCGTCGCAAAAACTTATTAAAACAAAATAACAGTTGTAATGGTTGAAATGCGTTTCGAAGGTGCACATGAGGGTATTCAGTTCGCAGGATAAGTCCAATTAGCGTGGCGTCACCGGCTCGGGTCAGGAGTTTAATGCTCAAGGAGCTGACTGCTGTAGGCGGGTGCAGTATACTGCGCATTCAGAGTAAATAAATAAATGAATGCGCCAAATAACCACCTGGTCTCAAACGAAGTATTTCCCTTGTACTATGAGCTGCAGCCGACGAATACTGTTTTGTTTTGTTTCTAAAAGTGTTTTAGTTTATTTTAGATATAAGACAATTATAGCGTATTTTGATGCAGCGCTGGTCGCCTTATCCACTCTGCCTTAGGTTTCCGTAGAATACCAGGGTCGTGGTACGCACAGCGTCACCACGACATATGCTGAACGGAGACCTACGTTTAATTTTTTAATTTACCTATGTATTAATGGTACCTAATAAATTTTTTTCTTTCTTTCTTTAATACTAACTGGGGGCGTCGTCCCAGTACACCACACCAGACCTAAGTCAATTTAGAAAAGTTCGTATCCCAAATTGACCTGACCGGGATTCGAAACCGGGATCTTTCGCGCTTTGACCTTGGCCACTGCGCCACTGAGGTTGACAAGAGTGGACGAAATAAATAGTTCAATCTAGAGAGTTCGTTCGTTCGAAGTTCGTTTTTCGAATCATCACGCTGGTGAGTGAAGATTTTCATTATTTTGGCTAATTGATTTAAATAGGACTATAAACTTTAAATTAAAGACTAGAAATCTTAATATCGTACGGTCAGTAGTACGTCAAGTTAATCACTTGCAGTTCCATAATAGATCGTATTTGAACGACATAAGGGCGGTGCAAAGTCCAAAGTTCATGTGCTTTTTTGTTTGTACCTACTAAAACTTGTAAATGCTAAAGTTTGTTAGTTATATATATTTTTATTACTTTGTTGCGCGAGAACTACTGAACGGTTTTTAATAATATTTGGTGGGCTAATAGAAGAGATTAAGATAAAAGATATTTTCTTTTTAATAATGCGAATGAAGTAGCGGCCAATAGTAAATTTGAAACTTTATGATAATTCGATATTTCAACACAGACACACAAATAGAAAGGAACATAAGTTATTTTGACGATACAAAATAAACTTTAAAATTTCATAGAAATAACTCCATTTGACATCATGCCATGTAATTGTATATGAACAAAACCACACTTGTATCAATTATAAAAAAAATCTTATTCTAAAATGTTATTAAGATACAGTAGGATAAAGTGCCTTTTAATAAATATATGTACTATTATTTTTGGTATGTAACATGCTGAATGTATTTAATCATTAAATATTAATAGAAACTAGTGTCCGACCGAAATTTCGGTTTCGGTTTCGGTTTCGGCCAGTTTCGGCCAAAAAATCAAGTTTCGGCCAGAGTTTCGGTTTCGGCCAAAAACGGCCGAACCTTTCGGCCGCGCCGAAACTTACAAATAATATATTTGTTTCACTTTATTCATAGGGTAGTTAAGTTTTGCCGTGTGGTGACGGCATGAGAATACATATGTCACCACCCCTTCACTGTCCCAGGGAGTCGTAGAAGCCGACTCAAGGAAAAACGCACATAACACCCAGTGCGAGAGAAGGAAAACTTGAGATTAAACCCTGTACCAACCCGTCTGGCCAGCGTGGTACCAGTAGGCTATTAACCTTCAATGACGGCACAATTGAAAACCAGGCCCCGAGTCCCCGGCGGCCCCGCATTCCGTGGCTACGATAGCGGTCACGATAGCGGCGGGGCCAGGGGTGCTAAGAATCCCCGGCAGAGATCGGACTACCACCCCCACCGACAATTGTCCCAGGTAACACACAACGTGCGCACATTGGGGTTGGATGAGAAGCTAGTCGAGCTGGAAGAAGAGATGAGCAAGATGCGATGGGACGTCATTGGTTTATCAGGAATTCGAAGAGAGGGAGAGGATACGATAACATTGCAGACCGGTCACTTGTTCTACTACCGGGAGGGAGAACAGAAGTCCCAAGGTGGTTTTGGGTTTATCGTCCACAAGTCACTCATCAACAACATTGTGCCCGTCGGAAGTGTGTCGAATAGAGATGCGTGCCTCGTAGTTAAAATATCCAAGAGATATTATCTTAATATAGAACAGGTATACGCTCCATCTACGACACACCCAGATGACGAAGTGGAAGCTACGTATAAGGACATTAGTAGGGCCATACATAGCTCCAAAACACATTTCACTGTTGTAATGGGTGACTTCAATGCGAAGTTGGGCTGTAGAAGCGATGATGAGCTGAAAAGCATCGGAATCCCAGAGGACAGATGCTGGCGGACTTTATGGTGAAAGAAGGACTCTTTATGATGAATTCTTTCTTCCGAAAGCCGCCACAAAGGAAATGGACCTGAACTGAGTCCCGACGGTGTAACGAGGAATGAGATTGACTTCACCATGAGCTTCAGAAGACAGATATTCAATGATGTCTCTGTGATTAACAAGGTTAAAACCGGCAGCGATCACCGAATCGTCAGAGGCATATTGAATATCAATGTCAAACTTGAAAGAGCGCGTCTGATGAAGTCCACGCTCCGACCGTCGAATGCACATATCCAAAACCCCGAGAGCTTTCAACTTGAACTGGTAAATCGCTTCGAATGGCTAGACAGCTGCGCATCAGTGGGCGATATAAATGGCAGGCTGGTAGAAATTGCCCATACGGCAGGGTCCCATACCCAACGTATTAAGGAGACGATCGAGCGGAACCAAGGCTCCAAAGTGTTCGCAAAATACTTGTCTATTGAGCAAAGCCAGCTAATGAAGCTGAAGACCGAAGATGGGCGTATAACGTCGAATAAGTCAGAGGTGTTACGGGAGATAGAGAGGTTCTATGGGCAGTTGTACACCTCGGTGTCTGCTGAGCCGGTCACTTTGGTGGCAGACCCTGGAAATCGGTTGGAGAGGCCAAGTTCAGCAGTGGACAGTAATAGGACGAAATGATGATCATGATGATGAGTTAAATTTTCAAACAGAACCTTTGTAACTGTGCTTAAATTTCATTGTGATATATCTTTGAAAGTAGAAACCTGTAATTAAACGTCGGCGAAATATTAATTTTTAAAAATTAAAATCTCGCCGACCTAAATTTTTTAGACTTTATAAGGACTTTTTTTTATAAAAGGTTCGGTTTCGGTTTCGGTTTCGGCCGAAACTACAATGAAACCGAACCTTCGGTTTCGGTTTCGGTTTCGGCAAAAAAACATGTTTCGGTCGGTCACTAATAGAAACCAGGTTAATTATTTAATTAGGTTCGTATTGAAACATTGCAGCATAGTGAACGATGCAATCTATTAAGTATTTTCACCTAAGTCCTTGACATGAACGGAAAATCAAATTTCATGCCCAGTTGAATATCATTAAACAACCAACGGTCTAAAATTATGTTGTCTTGCTTTATTCTCCTAATTTATCATCGGATTTCGTATTTGAGTGATGGATCTATTTACTCGTACTTGTATTGATCGCATTTAATCGATCCGATTAGTTTGTATGCGATTTGAAACATCCGTTAAAGTGAAAACAGGTTTTGCCATTTGAAAGTTGGAACTCAAATTAAAATCATTTAAAATTATGCTGGATTAACTAAACTTTAAATATTAGATCTATTTGGGGCATGATTGTACGATCGCATAAGATGACAAAAGTGTCGGTATTGTTGATTGGCTGATAACACACCGCGCTGGTATTTTTTGCCAACCAGCAGTTGACGCACTTACTTTTATCGATTTTGACATTTTTAACAAACGTCAAAACCGATAAAAGTAAGTACGCGATAAAATTTACTCAAATGAAAAAAGTTAAAAAGAAAATATTCTTAAGTGTCAGACGTGCTGAGGATTAGAAAATAAATTTGTTTTAAAGAGTACTTTATGTTTTTTACACAAACTTAGTCGTTTCAAAGAAAGAATGCACAACTTTCATAATTATAAAATGACGGGAGTCTAAATATAGAGTAGATATGATATACGACCGTAGAAATCTCACAAAATAACACGAGCACAGCTAGTCTTGTAAAATGAAGTGTCTGTTCTAAATCTACTCTGTAGCACGAGTGATTACGCGTGTTATCATAATGGCAGGTTTAATTGTCGTAGCCCCGAGGAAGCTTGGGCTCGAACAATTAGCCGGCTCACGACTTCCTCTCGTAATTTAATGAGTCCTGATTGCTTCAAGCTGTCTCTCGAATTGCTAAAAGACTTATAAATGTGATTCAAACACCAATCTGAACCTAAGTTGGGAGGTATGCTAACAGATTTTAATATGATTTGTAATCATTTAAGTTTTTAATAGGTAACGGTTTTTTTTTTGCTTTGGAATGAAATATCATTGCAATTCTGTTATTGAAAGAAAGAAAGAAAGAAAGAAAGAAAGAAAGAAAGAAAGAAAGAAAGAATGAAAAAAAAAATATTAGAAATAGCTTAGCGCTAAAATACTTCCACAAAATTGACTGTCGAAAAAAGTTTGCAAAATTAGTTTTGGTATTAATTAATTTTGCCTTATGCCAATTAGGACACGTCTATTTATACAATCTAGGTTATGTTACCTTGGTTTAGTAATTGCAAAAATAATCTATTATATTTAAAACAAACACTGTATACCCTTACAAGTTTTACTGTTTTTAAACGGTTTTTTGTATCATTATTTCCTCGATAGGATTAAGTTCCGAACAGATGGTGATTTAATATTTAGTTTGCCTAGGTATATTCATTAGGACACATAAGAATTACCTACTTGTAAGCCACATGTAAAATTATAATCAAACTATTCGTCTGAAGCATTATAACCGTCCCAACCATGTAAATGAATGTAATATAAACTTGTGGTGACATATAAACTTCAAAACCCCCGTTTACGCCTTAACGGGTGGAGTTTCGTAAATTAAGTTTTAGTGTATCTTATAAGGAACCTTTTATAGTTTCTGAGATTTCGTGATGTATCAGTTAATCATCAGTGAGTGGTATTTCTCTTTTCATATTGATACTAGCAGCCGCCCGCGACTTCGCACGCATGAACTTAGTACCTACCTATATTCTAGCAATAAATATAGCCTATGTTACTCAGGGTGAATGTAGCTTTCCAATGGTGAAATAATTTTTGAAATCGACACAGTAGTTTTAGATTTTATTAATTACGAACAGACAATAATACAAATCTTATCTCTTTATAATATTAGTGTACATAGATTCACCCACATACGGTCCCACGAGACCTAAGAACAATTGATTTTAACATTGTGTCCTGAATTATACTTGAAGGATTAAGTTGCCAATTCTATTATTACTATAGCCAATCGTAGCCATAGCATTAGATGAAGCATCTCGATCACGTCTTCACGCCTCTTATTAGGTGTTCCAAGGTAAATTAGTGTTATTGTCCATCACCCAGAGGACGCCATTGTTGCGTAGTTGCGCACGCGCAAGCGCACGCCATGCATTTGTTTTGACAGATATAATGTGTCAACAATATATGGGGAAAATATATTTTATACTAGCTGTTATGCTTCATTTCTTTACATAATGTCTATACTAATAGAGTAAGCAACGGTAATCATTTAGGCGAAGAAATCCAATATCGTTTCAATAAGTTGAGGTGAAATTATATAACGACTCCGTAGCTGAGAAGCGAGCGGGCATGACTTTGGCGAGCGCCATCTCTGAGGTTCCGGGTTCGATCCCCGGTCGGGTCAATATGGGAAACGAACTTTTCCATATTGTCTCGGGTCTGGGAGTTGTGGTACCGTCGTTGTTTCTGATTTCTGTAACATAAGTGATTAAGCTACTTACCACAGAATCAGAGCAATGTTTCTGATATTTTCCAATATTTATATTTAAATTTTATAAAAGTAAAAGTAAAGTAA
The DNA here is from genome assembly GCA_037074685.1 of Glyphodes pyloalis. NCBI lineage: Eukaryota > Metazoa > Arthropoda > Insecta > Lepidoptera > Crambidae > Glyphodes > Glyphodes pyloalis. The sequence goes on along the minus strand of JAYKKO010000024.1, from coordinate 3,209,795 downwards.
GTATCTTAAATGCAAAAATAAGTAGTAACAAGAAATGGTGGTCCTCTGCAGGGTCTTCCCCAACTCCAATATTGTCATAACTATCTAATAATTTTACTGATTACTGGATTATTCAACGAGTTTCCCTTGTGTGCATTGGTAATTACGAATTCGCGTATCTGACCTCTAAATGTCAACGAATTTCATTAAATGAATTTTATTTGTGTAACTGAAACGCGAAATTATATTGTTTGCTCGTCTTCCGACCTTCCCATGCTGTCTTTACTTGACAGACAACGCTTGAAACGCATAATGAATACGAGTAGAGCAATGACAAAACTTCGTGGACCAAACAAACTGGAGCATGGCGTGTGTTCAAACAAAGAGTTTCGTTCACGGGTAATGTTCGGTGACGCCCTTCGAGGCTACGTTGCAAAAGAGACAAATACCTCGTTATCAGATAGGTACTTAGGTTACTCATGCAAGCATGGCTGAGACTGGGACAGTGCACCATGTGACTAATTTGGATTAGTAATTTTTCTACTATGTCGGTACGTCATTAAAAGGGACATATCTATTTTTTTAATATTGGCAACATCACATACATTGCTGTGATTCTGTGGTAAGCTAAGTAGTTTAAGCACAGAAATCAGAAACAACGACGGTAGCACACCTATTAATTATTACTAACTTAACACTCAGACCGGAGACAATATAGAAAAGTTCGTTTCCCATATTGTATTGTATTATACCGGGACCTCAGAGATGGCGCAACGCCAAAGTCCGGCCCGCTCGCCTCTCGGCTACGGAGGTTCACTTAGCACACCACATTTACTTCACAAAATTCGTATTTCTTTCAAGGGGGTAAATCTGCATATGTTTAATAAGCTGCCAAAAAAATAGGTTGGTTTAGAATAAGACATAGATTTACAAGCTTAAAAATTGCCTCTTGAAAAATGGTTAAAAATGATTTTCTTTAACAAATTTAAATTTGACACATGAACTTTATTGTATGTATGTGTGTCTTTTTCATGTTATCATAATTTAAAATTTTGAAAAAGATTATTCAGAAAAAGACTATTGAGTTTCTAGCTAGTTTGCTAGCATCAACATTTCGAACCCAGCAATAGTTCTACTTCAATCTGACGTTTAATAAATGCTTTTGTGAAAGTTTACATGAATCTTTATTTACTCTAGCTTTAAGTCTTTACCTAATGTTCTATACTATTATTTCACACAAAGACTTGTGGAATAGTCAAGTATTATTGTCAGAACATTGCAGCGAAATTGGGTCATTGTTAAAACAATGGGTATTTGCCAAACCGCCACGCTTGTTGAATGCGAGTCAATGAATATATACTTTACACATTAGTATCTTAACCTGATACTAAGGTAAACCACTAAGCCATCGGGGCTTAAGTCTTGTAAATATACAAATCATTTGTGCTCCCCTTGATGTGTTAACCTGTTAACCGTACAATTTCAAAGTTGACTTTACAAATTAAGTTAAAACAGTGCCTATCAAATTTCAACGAAATAAATTTGGTTCTTTTTGTAAGATTTACCGAATAATCTTTGACGTAACGAACTTCAAATTGGGATAATATGGAGACACATACGGGATACTTTTGAAGAGAAAGACGAAACCATAACCTAAACTTTATATTATTTTAAAGACATTTCAGTTACCTTTAATATGATGAAACTACAACATTCAGAACAGGTACAGGTAAATATTTCGTTGTGATCTGAAACATGGCTTGATATTGCAAGCGTGTTCCTGGATTTAACATCTAGTAGGGATATTGTACTTTAAAAACTTATATCGCAAAATAAATTGCATTTGTATCGATGCAGCAGCAAGAGTGGTGGAGTAAATTCATTTTATTTTATCAAAGGCAATTTTCTCTGAGCAAACTTATTGGTCGTATTATAACCATTTGTTATGGTACGTTTTGTGGAGTCAGTTACCTGCCCTAAATAATTTCCTTATATTATATGATGAATGAACAGTTGAACAATTACTTCGTACGAGGCATTAAAGCTATATCAACAAGGTGTGGCGTTATCAGCGCGATAGCAAATGAGGCCGCAGGGCCGCTATTACCCCTCCAAATTGAATACGCTGTACCTTTCACCCAATTGTTAGATATAAGTGATCTACTAGAATTGTTAGGTTAGGTTTAGTTTTTTTTTTCATTAGGTTTACAACAATTTGTCCTAATTTAGCTAAAAAAAAGGTAGTGTCCATGCAACAACTACGCCGTTTCCTAATCCGTCTTTGATATCTTTTAACATTCTGCAAATTTTGTTTACCTACAACTTTTGAAGCAGATGTCGCCAAAAATATTAAGAAAGATTTCATCCCGAAAATTCTTCATAGGTTTTAAGAAAACAATAAATTAATTATTATTGTACCATATTGCTAACTCATCGTCTTAGTTTATGAGAACATTAAAACAATGATCTGCGGTTATGTTTATTGCTAGGTACTAGGAAAAACTAGGCCACTGAAGTCGAGCTGGACAGTACTGTAAATCATGAAGCTACCCAATGACCTCATCTTGTAGCTAAGTAGGTTTCAATAAACCTCATTCACCTATATTGTTTATGGCCTAACTTTACAGAAGGCGTATTCCATAAGTCCAATGATGATTCATTGGTGTTAATCATAATAACTAGTTACTCATGCTTTGAGTGACTGGAGTGATCTCCTGGTGTTAATGAAGCTTCTGTTTCTTCAATTAACTATTTCAATGCAATTATGGTTAACTACAACTTATATTTTTTTTTACTTTTATGGTGTTTTTTTACTTCTATTTACTTAAAGATGCCAGTGATGATAAAAAAGAGTGAAGATTATTTGCGTTACATCGAATCGATTCAACTGCAAAAAATATGATATTGTTTAAATTCTGTTTATGCTTATACTCACAATTTTGAAGGCTTTCACCACAATGGTAGCTATCGTCTGCACCGACACCATTTTCACTTATTACAACGTTAACTTTAAAAAAAAACGAAAACAAACTGATTTCACTGCGATTTCAGATGGTTTGAATTTTTTAATAGCTCGTCACAGATTCCTTTTGTCTTTTGTCTGTTTTTGTTAACAGTCGTTTCGCCACTGGATGATATGGACTGCTTATCTCTACGTACGAGTTATCAGTTTAGTCCACGTTAACTTATCTTATCACTTCGATGAATTAGTAGGACAGGTGCCTGCTGACAAAGTTCTTTGGAATTACAACACAATATTGGTTTTAAATAGTATTTGAATAAGATTCACTTTCTTATTGAACTCACGATGAGATCATTGTTTTCGGTTGATACTTTTATGTTGAGGTTTATCCTTTATTAAGGCAAGTATTCAGCTTTATTCCAATGTTCAAATATATTGTTAGGAACTTCGGCGAAGATATCCTTTTTGTGTAATTTTCCCAATTTCATGAGATAGAACCATAGACTTATAAAATATACTTTTCTGCATTTAAATTTGACACCTATAGGTAGAAGTAGGTAAACGCTGCCTGAGAAAACCTTGACCAATTTTAAGCCTTGTTCCAATATTATCTATATATGTACCCGTTCTAAAACAGCCTGTGTGTTTCCTACAGTTCTTAGTCATCTAAGTATGTAGGTAGTTATCTTGAAGAATAAACTTCCTATCTTTTAGGAAGTGTCCAAAAGAAGCTTGAAGATTTCTTTGTTTTATTATTGAAGTACTTGGGGCTATGCAGTTACAGTGAACTATGGTCACTGTGACCTATCAGATCAATTGTGACTCACCTGCAATTTAAAGTGAGTCCTTTAGCCGGGCTGATTCTAGAAAAGCTAGTATCTTCCTAGCTTTCAGAGTTTTTATTTTTATCGCATGGGCTATGTGTTGTCCTAGGCGGATGCTTCGTTTGTGGATCAAAGATATATAGAATGTAAAAGAGTGTTTCCTTTACCTTCTTGCATTATATGCACTCACATACATGTGAAATTGGTATCTTTTTAGTTTGTATCTTAGGGCTCTAACCACCGCACTCGCTTTCGACCTAGGCCCTATGCCTGCTAATCTGTAACATTTAATGTAAGAGAGCTAGGGCATAGCGATTTGTCGCTCGAGCTGGAGCAACCCGACTGGTATAATACCTCCATCTTACAGAAGACCGCAGCCAAATAATAATTGCTTCGGTGTTGTTATATTCCTGCGTGTGAGTATGGTTTCCAGAGCTCCTGGGGGGTGCTACATTTGTAGCAGGGGTCAAGCCTTCAAGGTAAGGGCTACAAGTCCAGTAACAAATTTACTATGTTGTACTTGTCGCCCTTAAGCTAGGACTTCATTTCCACTTAACATCAGGTGGGATGAGGTCAATCTTGAAGTGTTATATAAAAAAATCCTCGGTCCATTTGCGCGATTAGTTTAAAAATATTTAGGTTTGCTAGTGTTTGCGCGATGTTTAAATTGTAGTTTTATTTTTTGTACTACCTAGTTAAAACAACCATTACCGGAGGCATTATAGTAGAAAGATTTCATCGCCTACGATAACTTGCGGTTAGCTCAGTTGGAAGAGCAGCACGCGCGATAAGTGAAGGTCGTTGGTTCGAATCCCGCACCGCAAGGGGAGATAAAATGTTTCTGTTTCTAATAGTTAAAACAAGTAGATACCCAAAACACATAATATATTGCTATAATTTATTAAATGTTTGTTGGTGTGCCTATAACAATAAATAACAAAACGAAAAGAAGTACCTACTAGTCTTTTTGTTTTACTTGTATGACAAATACATTTTTAAACACACAAAATAGTTTGAACGTCCATTACTTTAGGAACTACTTTGCATTAAGGTATCAAAACTTTCTACCGAGAAATTATTTAAGGTAGAAGCCCTCTTTACTATACATTTGTGCATAAATTACTTTCACCATAGGTACCGGGCATTGTCACAAGCCCACTGATTGCCATAACCGGGCTGTGCATACCTTGTATTGTGAAAATGTTACGAAATTACTTGAAAACAGCTTAAGACTGTGTCTTTAGAGGCGTGTAAAGCGGAGAGATTCACAACACTCGACAAATTTATTGGGACGTTTGTCCTAGAAAGTACTCAATACTCAATTATATTTTGATGTTAAAAGTAACACACAAGTGTTTATATCCGTAAATATTTATATACATTTTATTAATACAATGAATAATAAACCTAACTTTGAACTTCAAAGTAAATTTTGTAATTTTATAGATAGATTTGCTAGATTTCTAGCAAAAACAATCCAGCAGGAAACTCAGTAATGAACTTAATCGTATAAGAAAACTCAGTCATAAAGGAACTTATTCATAGATATACTAAGAGTCTACAAAACATAAAGAGAAAATTAAAATATGTAAAGAAAAATCGTTGTCTACTTGCCACTACTTGGAGGTCGTATAAGGTAGATAACTAAACACTAATATGTTTAGTTATTTAGATTACCAAAAAATATCATACAAATGTATTATTAAGGGAGGTAGGGCATACCGATTTATCGCTCGAACTGAAGCAGCCCGGCTGGTGAAATACCTCTACCTTACAGAAGACCGCAGCCAAATAACAATCACTTCTGTGTTGTTGTGTTCCTGCGTGTGAGTAAGGTTTCCAGAGCTCCTGGGGGGTGCTACGTTAGAAGCAGGGATCAAGCCTTCAAGGTAAGGGCGAGAAGTCCAGTAACAGATTTATCATGCTGTACTTGTCACCTTTAAGCTAGGTCCTCATTACCACTGAACATCAGGTGGGATAAGGTCAATCTTGAAGTGCAATTATAAAACAATATATATTTTAATGTTAAAAAAACACAAAGATTCATTGCATTAATTTAACGCGACAATATTTCTTTGCACAGTTTTCACGAATCAGTAACGTAAACACACCCCTCCACTGACCTTTTCTGTATCATCACTAACTGTTTTTATTTACTTATTTGTCGAAACAATAAAAGGTTACAATTAACCTTTTATTGTTTCAACATACAATTATGTTGATAAATATATCTCATTGATTATAAATGATGTTTTATTTAATACCGTCTATATTCTAACAAGAAGAATCCGGACTGAAGACACAGTTGTTAACTTATCGTTAAGAGAACTTATTTATATTTATCTATTTACATTTTATATCACAATCATGTATCTTTATTTTTATCAATGAAGTATTCAAGTTTGCAGAACCTTTTTAATAAATAGTAACACCGGTTGTCTAATGTTTAAAAGAGCCTTATTGACCCAGTTTTAAACCTAGAAAAGGAGGAGGTTCTCAATTCGACCGTATATGTTTTTTTCTAATTTTGGATAAACCTACTTACGAAAGCCAAGTCAAACGTGAGGCAGTTGATTATTTTTGTACCTATTTGTTAAATTTGTTTGCTTCTAAGTTCATAAATCGTTCCGCTGCACGCTTCGCTTGCTAACTAAAAACGCTAAGACGTTTATCGCTTTCTACGACCCTTTGCTTGTGTCGCGACAAAATCGTAAACGGAAACCGTAAAATGACCATAGAAACGGGTACGGTCACGCGTAAAGTATGGTCAGTAATTATCTATTATTCGACATGTTTGGTTGGACAAACCAATAGTTTGGGTACTACATATCGTTCGTGCAAGCTATTGTACTTTATTTAGATACTAGAGACCCGCCGCGGCCTCGCATGCGTACAGTAAGCATCATTAGTTTGTATACACCTCAGTACCTTGTCACATTAAAGCTCGTAAGCAAATAATAGTACGTCATCGCGTCAGTTAACGTTATGTGACAAGGTACTGAGTTGTATACGAACTAATGATGCTGACTGTACTCCTTGCTTTTTCCACATTTTCGACAAATTCTTTACTCCTATTGGTCGCACTGTGATGTTATATGCATATCTACATATATCCAATATAAAATGTGTTTTCAATTCATATCAGTAGTTCCTGGGATTTGTTTAGCTTAATAATATTATTATGGCATTTTTTGCACGTAAAACAGAACAAAATACATTCTCTACCAGTCTATTTTAGATATGAGCGGAAAATATAGTACTAGCAGAGCATACAATTTATATTAGAAACTAAACAAGCAATGGTTATTTTATTAATGAGCCTAGCAAGATTACATATGGGTTATATGACAATAAATGTTACTTATTTCATCATAATAGGCCTTTGATAGTCCACTGCTGGACATAGGCGTCTGCTATGGCCCGCCACTCTCAGTCTTCCATCCTTGTAATTACCTACAGCATGTATAGTGCTTTTAGTTAGGAAAACGATAACGAGAAAACGAACCACAGCTGGGGGGCTATTCCCAAAAACGAAATATTTCGCATCCGACTACGGATAGCAATTCCTAATTCTAATTATCGTAACCAACTCACAAACTCGCGACTAAAGCGTTTTAAAAAACAAAATTTTATTTAAACAAATAAAAAACCGCGTTTTAATTCCCAACCTTTTGATTAATCTTCAAAAATGGAACCTTTCATTCGTTCTTTTCGTTTTTTGGAATACATCAGCTGGTTCCGGTTTCCACAACATAACGTATGTTGTCTGATATTTATTTTTATTCTAACAATCTCTTTATTTCATTTTCAGGAGCTCGGCCTCGATATCACAGAGGAGCAGATCGCGGAGCTCGAAGGAGCCATCCACGACATCGACTACGCATGCGCGGCTGAGCACGAGAAGCGCGTGCGCCATGACGTCATGGCGCACGTCCATGCGCTTGCGCAGCGGTGCCCGCGCGCCGCCCCCATCATCCACCTCGGCGCCACCTCGTGTTACGTCGGCGATAATACAGACTTGATCGTGCTGAAGCATGGCTTGGACCTACTGCTGCCCAGGCTGGCTGCGATCATCAGTAGGCTGTCGCAATTCGCTGACGAGCACAAGTGAGTTTTTGTAGTTTTTGAGGCAGAACCAGCATGTACAACCTAAGCGCTATGCTGAGTAAAACGCCAATAAGTAATCTTTATCTTGCTCAGCAAGCCATAAACGGTGGTAGAGCCGAGTTGCTGGTACCCTATTGCAATTTCCTCTTGAGCACAATGGGGGCAATGAGCATGCATATTAAAAAAACGTTTTTAACAATACGTTTTTGAATGACATTGACAGACATGTCAAAGATCATCTTCACATAGCAGTTGGTCCTCACGCCTACATATTGCTAGCTATCTACAATATTTCTCATGCGCCTAGATTGAACAAACTTGTATTCCTTCGATATAGAAAACGATATATTGAAAAGAGCTGGCCTTTAACCAACTTTGTATCTATAAAAAAACTGAATCAAAGTGAAGAGATCGAACTATTTTAACCAATAAAAGCGTCATGAGTCGAGACAGCATATGGTCCATACTAACGTGAAATTTTATATCGTGGTCGCAGTTAATATTTATAGGTTGTTGGTTTCTGTTGTAGGTTGCTGCATAAAATAACGAAGTTACCTATCTCGTTTCAGGTCCCTGCCCATCCTTGGATTCACGCACTTGCAACCAGCCCAGCTTACCACTGTTGGGAAACGAGCCTCGCTGTGGCTGAGCGACCTGCTCATGGACGAACGTGCTCTTTCCCGCGCGAGAGATGACCTGCGCTTTCGAGGAGTAAAGGGCACCACGGGTACCCAGGCCTCCTTCATGCAACTCTTCAAAGGAGACGGCGCCAAAGTTAAAGCCCTCGACAAAAGAGTCGCTGAACTCGCCGGTTTCGACAAACGTTACATCGTCACCGGTCAGACTTACTCCAGGAAGGTTGACTTGGAAGTGATCTCCGCGCTCTCAGGACTGGGTGCTACAGTTCATAAGATGTGCTCGGACATTCGCTTACTCGCGTCGCGAAAGGAGCTGGAAGAACCATTTGAGGCTTCACAAATAGGTTCGAGTGCTATGCCTTACAAGCGGAACCCGATGAGGTCTGAACGTTGCTGCGCGCTTGCTCGTCACCTGATAACTCTACACGGAAATGCAGCAAACACACACGCAGTCCAGTGGTTGGAACGTACTTTGGATGACTCCGCCAACCGCCGTATTACTCTTGCCGAGGCTTTCTTAACCGCAGATGCTACGTTATTGACTCTTCTGAACATTTGCCAGGGTTTGGTAGTGTACCCGAAAGTGATTGCGCGTCATATTGCCCAGGAGCTACCGTTCATGGCCACTGAAAACATCATTATGGCAATGGTACAAGCTGGTGGAGATCGTCAAGTGTGCCATGAGAAGATTAGGGTTCTTTCTCACGAAGCTGGAGCCCAAGTGAAACAGCTTGGTAAAGACAATGATTTGATAGCTCGTGTGAAGAGCGACCCTTACTTTGCACCAATAATTTCGCAGTTAGATAAGATTTTGGATGCTTCTACATTTATTGGCAGGGCTCCTGAGCAAGTCTCGGAATTTATTGAGGAAGAAGTTGACCCTATCGTATCAAAATACGCTCATACATTGGCTGAGGTGGAAAAACCAGTGTCATTGAATATTTAAGAGTTAAGCAAGCAATAACTCTTGCTTTGTAACATGTACCTATTGTTGATTATAAAATGAAACAAAGAAGATTGTTTATTAAAATGATATATTTACAATTATAGCGTATCAATTCTATATTAATTTAAAACGTAAAAAAATATGACTTTACTATTTTACAAAAACGTAACACACTAATGAACTAGGCAGTGGTAACTTATGATCAACCGATGATTCATGGCAAATGTGGTAAAATAAGCTGAAATGAATGAGTAATAAATAACTACGAAATAACATTAACAAAAATGGAACAAATAAATAAGCTTTTATAATTACGAAAAGAGAGACAAATTCAACTTAATTGTATAGAAATGATAATGATTCATTTTGTCACGGTTTCAATGGCACGGAATGAAATTATCACTCATGTTCAAAGGGTATTTGTGAGAAGTGTATCTCCTTGGCAAGCGGGACCTTGGCTAGGCCAGTTACAAGCTCCCAAACTCTCATCAAAGCTTAGTTGAACAGGACAGTTGAAAACATGGAGCGTAAATCTTTGCTTCGTGCAGTCCCATCTGCAAGCGTAGAACTTGTTACATTGTTTCGGGTGACGGAACAAACCAGCTCTCTGGCAGTCCACTGATCCTTGTAACGTTTCATCTCTGCTTCTCCAACCTCCTGGACCGTATCTATCAAACGCCTGAGAGTCTACAACAGAAGCTTCGGCGTTAGCTGACTTCACAACCACGTTAGGTGCCACTTCCTGATTCAACAATACGGTTTTGTAAGTAGGCGCAACTGTAACAGATTTTATTCTTGGCCTAATTTTAACTATTTTCTCAGTCGTCGAGAATACAACAGGTGTGCTGGATACGTAATTCTGAGAATATACTTCCTTAGGTGTTACTGATTCGTAAGCATCTTGTTCTTGAATGTCTTGATAGTAAGAGTCATCGGGAACAATGATAGGGTTAAATGTAGATGTAACTACAGGAGCGGCAGTAGCAGTTTTACCTGGCGTGCGCAATCTAGCCGTTTTCTGCGCCCATTCGTTATCGCTAATATCTCCACGGTTGTAGTCATAGTCATTGCTGTAATCGTCAAAATCTTGTTGCGCTTGCACATTAGGTCTCCTACCTTTAAGCACTAATACTGGCGATTGACAACTGCATACGGCTCCCAATTTCCTTACAAGAAGAGGGTTGAAGTCGTTTATTTTTGTCACGACAGCCACTTTAGGCTTCGTCCTTCGAACAGGCACTGACGACGGAGTTACTTCCACTAGTTCTTGCCTATAAGCAGGTGTTGTCACGTGCGCGGAGTAACTATCGCTACTTACTACAACTGGCGAGGCCGTGGAATAAGTCTCAGATGATACGAGACCAGCATCAGGCCCCACGGTTCCGAAACCGAGAAGGTGCGACTTTGCGGTTTCCACTACTATATTTTGTTTTCTTGGCGCTTTATATGTCTCAACATTTTCTTGATAAGGATTGTATTCAATCTTGCTGACTTCAGCATTTTTGTATCCGAAGTTTTCCAAGTCAATACTTCCAGTTTCTTCAGATGGTGGCAAATACTCTGGTGCTTTGTATTCCGTTGTTGATTTATAAATAGGAGCACGAGTCGTAGACTTGACAACTGGCCTATATGTAGAAGATACAACTGGCGCTGCTGTAGTGTAACTTACGGAGGAGACAAGTCCAGCGTCAGGCCCAACTGTGCCAAAGCCAAGTAAGTGAGACTTAGCTGTCTCAACAACAATATTCTGTTTCCTTGTAACTGGAGCATATGTAGACGATACTACTGCGGATGCGACCTCTGGTGCTTTGTATTCTTCATAAGGATTGTATTGGATTTTAGAATCATAAGACTCATAGTTATTAACACTAAAGTTCTCAAAGTTCACAGTCTTCGAATTACTATCTCCCTGGGGTGGCAGATAATCTGGAGCTTGGTACTGGGTCTTTGACTCAACATATTTATACGTAGGTGCTTGTGTCGTAGATTTTACATAAGGTTTAGCCGTAGTCGACGGAGGTAAATATGTATTATCCACTTCGTATTTAATTTCCGATGTCGGTGGCAAATATTCACGAGTAGTAGAAACAGTAGCGTACGTTGGAGTTTTGTAAGTAGAGGTTACTACGTATGGCGTTTCAGTAGACACAACTGGAGGTAGATATTCTTCTGACTTGTATCCAACTTGAATCTCGGGTGTTTGGTAAGCGGCAACTTGTTTGTATTTTGTGACAACCTTTGTACCAGGGAACGGTGAAAGATGAATAGATTCCTTCTTGGGTTGAGATATGTGAGATGTACTAAATGATACTTGCTGAACTGGTACGCTAGGTACTGTCTCGTATTGTTGAGAGTAGCCTGCTGATTTATAATCACTCTGGTCTTGTGTTTGGTGGATAACAGAACTTTGGTGCTGGACAATAGGTGTTGAAGCTGTGGATACAACAGAATACGATTGTTGAGGTGGAATGTATTCTGGAGCTTGGTATTCTTTCTTGGGAGATTCGTATTCAACGTAGTGATCTTCATATGCGAGTGTTGATGGCGATGTTGAGACAAATACTGCTTTCTCTTGTTGAGCTTGTACGTTAGCTTGATGGTATACTTGGTGGGATACAACGCTTGCATCAGAGTAAGACTTAGCAGCACTTAAGTTTTCTTCGTTTCTTTGAATCTCCGGTTGGTTATAAGAGTAACCTTCTTGGCTGAATTGGATGTTCTGTTGAGAGTAGGATTGTTCATCGTTAGACTGGTATTGGATTGGTTGGTTGATATGAGTGACTTCGTGTTGATGAATAACTGGTTTGTATGTTTGGGTGTAAACTGTAGCAGTTGGCTTGACATAAGTGGCTGGAGTAACATTTTCAGTATATTTAATTAGAGGATTTTCATAGACAGTAACAGAAGGCTGTTGATATGTTACCTCTACTTTAGGAATAGCAGTTGAAGACACTGGAACATAATATTGAGTCTCAACTTTGTGAATCGTTTGATGGCTGTACGTCTGGGGTTTGTAAGTTGAAGATACGACGGGAACTGGAGTCGAATACTGTACGTATGCTTTGGGTGCCTCTTCAAATTGAACTGTTGGCTTCTGATAATCGTATCCAGAATCTTGGGAATATGTTTGGATCTTATTTGCATTCACCTGATGCAAAGTTTGATGCCTTATTACCACGGGCTGTGAAACAGCAGGTTGAGCAGTGGTATACTGTATCACTGTCTTCGGCTGTTCGTATGAAATACTTGACTGGTATGCCGTAGATCCTACATCAATAGCAGGCGCATAGGCTTTGCTTTCGACAGTCTTGTGAATCGTCTGGTGGCTAAATGAATGCGGCTTGTACGAAGACTCGACATAGGAAGCAGGTGTTGCTTCTTGATTATACTCCACGATTGGGTTTTCATATACAGAGACAGCGGGTTGTTGATATGTCAACTCCACTTTAGGAGTTGATGATACTGCAACAACCTTAGGCGTTTCAAAGTGAAGAGTTTGGTGACTGTACACTTGGGGTTTGTATGTGCTGGAAACAGCTGGTGCCGGAGTAGAGTATTCAAAAACATTTTTAGTACCTTCGTCGAAAGATATTTCTGGCTTCTTGTATTCGTAGCCATTAACGTTTGTGTTCTTATATTCATAACCAGAATCAGAATTTTGAGAGTAAGTGTTTATTTTGCTAGCATCTACTTTATGGATGGTTTGGTGGCTGAAGACTTGAGGTTGGTACGTGGACGACACTACAGCTGGCTGAGCAGTTGTATATTCTATAACAGTCTTTGGTTGTTCATAAGCAATCTCATGACCGGTCAAACTAACATCGGCGGCTGGAGTATAAACTTGACTAGTTTTCTCTTTATGAATGGTTTGATGGCTGTAAGATAGAGGTTCAGAAACCACTGTTGGCGGGGCATAAGTAGCGATAGATGGGCCTGTAGTGTAGGCTACGATTTTCTTAAAAGGCTCTTCGTAGACTGGTGTAGGAGTGGTATATTCAAAACCAACAGATTCCACTTTGTGAAGAGTTTGTTGACTGTGACTGAAACCTTGTGGTTTGTAAGTTGATACAGAAACTACAGGTGCCGGGGTAGAGTATGTAGCTCCATCCTCAAACTTGATGCTTGGTTTAGTATATTGGTATCCTGACGATTCAGATTTTTTCTCTGACACCTGACTTGAATATCCGCTCGATGAGTAGGCTGCATTATCAAGATTGACACCCTTATTATATACTTCTAGTCTAGGAGTGACATATTCTTGTTTGACAGCAACAATTGCTGGTTTAACATAAGTAACTGCGGGCTGTGTGTAGCCAAATACTTGTTGGATACTCGTCTTTGGAGGTTCCGGTACGTATGTAGTTTTATAAGTAGTAGTTGGTATGGCTGTTGTGACGGCAAATGGTGTTGCTGTAGTAGGAACACCTGATGACGTAGGAGTGGTAAGGTAGCCATATCCGTCTAAGTTGTTGAAATCAGTACCGACGTGGTGAATGGAGACAGCAGGCTGTGAGATGTATGATACATGAGCTGGGTGGACTGTTTGGTGAGTAGTACTATGGCTAACTGTGGAAGCGGTATTGTATCCATTAGAAGATGCCTGATAGTTTCCTTGGTTGGAGTAACCAGCATCGATTAGGGTAGTTTTGCCAACTAAACCAACATTCACAGCGCCTGCTGTCAAAGTATGAGCAGCGCCAGAGTAAGCTTTGGAATCGCTAACATAATTTCCAGAATTGGCAGTGCTGTATCCATGCAAAACATTTATTTCATTTTTAGTTGTGCCGCTTGAAGCTGCTCCAAGGTTGTATGAACCGATGTGGCCATCAGCTCTGTATACTCCAGCTACGTACTTACCAGAGTCGTCATGCGTGTATGAGCCAGAATAATCGCCATTATAAGCACCTGAGTTGTATGCACCAGAATAGTCTCCCTTGTAAGAACCAGAGTTATCATTGTATTGGCCATTAGAATTAGATTCAACGTATGCTCCAGAATTGTCATGAACATACTGTGCATTGCCTTCTACGTATTTTCCATCGAAACCGCTTTGAGAAGAGCCTGCATATCTGTTGTAATCGTTATATTGGCCTGAATGTTTGTACGCAGAATCGTCGTGAACATACGGAGCAACCGGTGAATCTTCATGTCTGTAGGGTTCCGCGTAATCACCAGAGGGATCATGGACGTATGCACCAGAATTGTCACTGTCTACATAGCTTTCTTCCTTTTCATATTGTATGCCCTTTCCTACACTACCGGAATAAGAACCGCTGAAGCCGTTATAACCGCTTTGGGAAGTGGAATGAACCAAATTTTGCGCGCCTTTACCAGATTTGGGTTTAGATGGAAGCCTGTAATCGTCTAATATAATGGAACCTTCCGTGTACTTTGTCGGTTGAACCAGACCTACGTTGGCTTGTGCAAAGCCAGCATCACCTGATTGGTACGACAAACCGTTTTCTTGACCATGACCAATTTGGAATCCTTGGCCTGAAGAGAAGCCGCCGTTAGCTAGTTCTTGAGAAGCGATGAAGTTCGAGTCCAAAGCGTCTCCTTGGGTGAGGAACCCGCTCTGGATGCCGACAAGGTTGTCCAGGGAAGCACCGGATACCAGACTCTGGTGGGCAGCGACGTTGATGGAGTCTGCTGTTTGTCCTTGGAAGCCCACAGCACCTGTAAATTGGATAATAAGTAATTAAGTAAACGAAGAATAAAACTGTTATGATGTCTGTCTTAGTACAAATTTAGTAGGTATTCTGCCACCAGGTTCAGAAGGTTGATGGTTCGACCCCGCACAATACAAACGCTTGTGTGCACGAACATTGTTCAACATTGTTCAAACATTGTTCAACAACATATTTGTTCGTGTTGGTCGTGGTTATGAGTTATCATAACATCCTTCTGTTTACTGGTTGTTCAAGATTATTTTACCAGTGAGAGCAAGAGACGACAGCCCATGTCCATTCAGCCTATGACTTGGTGACGTCACTGGTCTGGGTCAACCGTGCTTGAGACGCTCGACGTCAAAGTTAAACTCAAACTCAAATACTTCTTTACTGTAGTAGGTTCCATCAACACTTTTAAATCGTCATTGAATACAATTGTTCTACTGCCGGTTCGGGGCCCTTATCTATCGAGAAGACACCCGTAAAAAACACAGTAGATTAATTACAGTAGCAGTATCTATTTTATTGATATGTGTAGATTACTTTGAACCAAGTCATATAGTTTTGTTTTGATGAATGATGAAACAATTTAAGACTTCAAGTAATTATTTACTTTCGAGAGGTAAGCTGGAGTACACTAGTCCCTAAAGGTGGCACCTGTTCACAAGTATGACGTATGTGCCAGCCATCGTTTGACTTAATTCACTACACCTATCAACTGTTAGTTATTTGGGAGTGTATTTACCAGTAAGAGCAGCAGAAGAGAACCCATGAGCTTCAGCCTCATATCGGGCGATGTTCCCGCAGGCGGGGACCAGCCAGGGCCAGTCGCACTTTAGGCGTTCCGCGTCGAAGCCCAGGCCGAAGGGGCACCGGAACTCGTAGGCGGTCAGCGGCGCCTTTCCGTGGTCTAGACAGGCGAAGAACCAGCGACAGTTCTCAGGATCGGCGTAGTAACCTGAAGCAAAGTTCGATCTGAAGTTAGTTCTAATATGCAAAACTAGATGACAATATAATATACTACAAATCACATTAGGAAAACGCGCTATGTACCTACATTGTGTCCCAATTCGTAATTTATAATTCTTCTGTAGGTACATGTGTTTGAATCTCCTCTAAACGGCTGGACCGGTTTGATTGAAATCTATGTGCGTTTGCGTTGGTCCTTGGATGCTTTGAAAAAATAATTACGACAGAAATCGTCCGTTGGAGCGACAGTAGGTAATCGTAATCTTAATAATATATGATCTTATATGTTTGTAAGAATATGAATGCCTGATTGTATGTTTGTTACTTTTTCATGCAAAAACTACTTAATGAAATTTGGCAGAAAGATACTCAGACTCCAGTGTAAGTTTTTAAAAGTCACATATTATGAAAAACAGAATGCAAACAGAAAGATACTCTCAAAATGGCTTCTTCGTTGGTTTGCGGACAATTTTGTATAAGATTTTTTAGCTAAATGTTGCTATTGTATGTAATAGTAATCAATATCATTTTGAAACATATGTATATGACGCCAAAACTGTAACTGCAATAGCACAAGACTTGGATATTCGTTTCTTTTACTGTGATGAAATGCTAAAAATTGTAATAGCAAATAGGTACATTTACGTCAAAATCGTCAGAATGTACGTAAACTTTAATCTGCGTACTTGTGTCATGAATATGAGTACCTACCTAATAATATTGAACTACACATAGGTACATTTACTTCAAAATCGTCAGAATGTACGTAAACTTTAATCTGCGTGAATATGAGTACCTACCTAATAATATTGAACTACACCTGTTTACTGTAATGAGCCGTTAGTCGTACATAAATTCCTTCATACAAACATTAGAAACAATCGAAGGTTAAGAGTAACAGTTGTCAATCATAATGATCTCGGCATTGATCCTGAAATAATCAAAACAACAAATCTTCGAGCTTCCAATGGAGTTCGGAAGCCTGTGTTGCCCGAAGTTAAATACCTTACCTTCATGGTCAGGGCAAATAAAGCGTGTTCTCGGCACGGGGGCAATCTCGGAGGATCCAGGGCAGGCTTGGGAGTGCGGCAAGCTGCCGGGCCAGACGCACACTTCGTATCGGGAGTCGAACGCCAGACCAGCTGGACAGTCGAATTCGAAAACCTGCAGAGCATAAAGACCTAGTTACGCACGACATTGTTCTACAAAACGTTGCTGGTAAAGATCAGTATTGTTTGGGTAGGTATACAAAGTATATATCTAATGCTTCCGGTTTTGAGGTTATTAGTTAGAAGCAAAGAAGGAAGCAGGAATTACAAATCCGTGAATGGTGCTCTATGTTTATTCACACAAAGCATATATTGCAATTCCATCATTCACTAAAAAATATAAGGTAAAAATGCCGTAAAAGGGAGTAGCCGTAAAAGAGACCGCGGCCACGTTGATTTATGGCAAATTTATATAATTTAAGCAATTTTAAAACGCACAAAACGATGTTATTATGTATGTTAGTGTATTGATAAACAAACTTCGTGACGTCATCGTATGGTAACAAGAATATCTATCAATTGACTACTCAGCCGCCATCCCTATAAAACATAGACCATAAGAAATTAGTAGTGTAGTAAATATACATCGATTACCTACTAGAATATAGCTAAACGCCGTATTGGGTTTTATTTAATTCCAGATACAGATTTTACATAAAGCCTAAGTTTTTTTTTCTGAGCGCAATTAAACTTTTAACTTCCCACCTAGTAATTGCACCTTACATGTACGTACTTAAATGCGCATAGAGACGCGACTTGACCTCTACCTTGGGTAGCATTTGTCTCTTACGTAAAACACCGCCTTAAATGGTCCAAGCAACCGAGGGCGATTACTTTAAATTCCGTTCCTTTTTCAGACCTCATATTATCTGGCGACTGCGTACGTCGCTACATGGTAACAACAGTAATCTGTGTCGGTAAGCAGCCTGATAACAACTAGCAATAAAATTGTGCATCTCCTTCACAGATCCTTACTGTTTCAATCATAATCCTCTTCTCTTTTTCTTAATTTTCTTCCATCTTAATCTCATAGTTGAGCTTTAAGCTTGCTCATGCACAGACCTAGGATGCTCAATACGTCAAATTTTTCGAGACGTCGAATGTTCCGATACTGTTGATTGGCTGATCGCACACTGCACTCGTACTTCAGCCAATCAACTACTGACGCACTGAATTTTATCGATTTGACTCGTTCATTCTAAGCGGCCTCGTCTGCCATATTCAGTGAACTAAAAAACTAGTCTGTTACATACTTTAATGAAGATAAACGAAAGTAATATAATATAGTTCAATTTCTCGACAACATGGCGACACTTCATTTGATGTGAAAACAATTAGGTAATTCGTATAAACAACAAAACTAGCCAACTCGGTACGGAGTGTAATGATGAACCAAAAATAACTTGCATTGTGATCACGGCCGAAGCAAAAGTAAATTACTTGTTTTTTGATACAATTTACTTACAGTATATTCAGGAGAGAGTTGATCGAACTTAACGCAGCGGTAGAAGCGTGCGCACGAACGAGGATGCACGAAGTATCCTTGTCTGGAGCAAGTGAACTCGGTCCTCGTATCCTGTGAACAGAAATAATAACAAATCAGAATACATTATATTACATTGTCTGCACACGCCATCCTGAATTTAGTCCACCGACACAACACCGGATTTTTATCACCAACAGTGAAGAAAACAAGTAAAAGAAACAAAACCCCTTCATGTCACAAATAAAATAAATAAATATTGGACAACATCACATACATTACTCTGATTCTGTGGTAAGTAGCTTAAGCACTTGTGTTACGGAAATCAGAAACAACGACGGTACCACAACACCCAGACCCAAGACAATATGGAAAAGTTCATTTCCCATATTGACCCGACCGGGGATCGAACCCGGAACCTCAGAGATGGCGCTCGCCAAAGTCAGGCCCGCTCGCCTCTCGGCTACGGAGGTCGTCAAATGATTAAAATAAAATCTATAGTCAATGCATTAGGCAGTAGGTACTAATTAGAATTGAGTGTAGTGTTATTCGAGTGGCTGAAATGTACTTGGTATCAACAATATGATATCAATCCCATTTCTGGGTGAACGTAGCCACCTCATTTACACATAAGGCTTACACAGCAAATACATTACAGTCCGTATAAGAGAGCTTCAGCTTCTAGCCTTAGACATTGATCAACGGACTAAAACTATAAAAAAACAACAGAATATCATTATGATCGACACGAAACATTAAACATCTTTCTTACCTCTCTTATGGAGTGTATGACTCCGTCGGAATCAACGACCTGCGTGATGCGGTAGGGCGATACTTGCAGAGCGTCCAGTGCGCGGGCGTGACCTGGTGCGGACAATATTTCGTGTTCAAGGGACCTGAAATGAGAAGTGGGATTTTAACTCGTTTTCTTTGAGTTTAAGAGTACAAAATGGAAGCGATAGGTGATTTTTATCTCATTCCGGGGGAACCTAAATCAGTCTAGTGAGGGACAAAAATAATTGTGGAAATGTTCGAGGAGGCCTTTGTTCTTTCGGTAAATGATGATAATGACAAGTTTGTAAACGACATGTGCGCCAGAAATATCAACAACCTGCACGATTGCGATCGTAAGATCCCAATATTAACCAGTGGTACCTTCACACTGCAAGGTTGAGGTCACAATCAGTCTTATTTTCCACTCAAACAACATCCACTTTATTGTATAAAACTTATCTCATATAGTACGTAGGTACTTCAAACTAAAACTACCTCCATGGTATAGTATTGGCCTCAAAAATCCAGAGGTCTCGGCTCAAATCCTGCTAGATATTGCAGCATTGCTGGCTTAAATCACATGATTTTTCGGTAAGATTGACATGCAGTGCTTCGGAAGGCAGTGCTTCTGAATTAGGCCTACCTAATACATATAGGTCTAGTTCCCCTTGTAAAAACTGCGAAGGTCACGGCAATCCGTCCATTGTAATAACCAGGCTCGTAAAATCGGGATCATAGTGCGGATACCGGGCTCAGTAAAATAATACGCAACCGGGATGGCAACAAGAAAGAAGAAAGCATGTACCTCAAGACGGCGGCTCTGGGTGCTCGGCTCTGCTGGTTGAGCACCTTTGCCAGGGCTTGCTTGAGGGTGGGTCCGCATGGGGTCTCGGAGTCACGGTCAGCCTTGTACAGAGCCAAACCAGCCAGCCCTCGCACTCTCGCGTATTTACCCTTCACGTCCACGGAGGAAGAGTCTTCGAAGCATATCCATGTTGTGTTCCTAGAAATAAGAAAATAATCTTAAGTAATCTAGACGTTGCCGATGCGGTAACAAAATAGAGTAGAAACGCAGCCATTTTTTTTTTAGCCATTACGAAGATTTTAATGTGTATGTAAAGTATTACGTAGCAAAGGTCTTTTTTTTAATTTAGCGCATTTTTTGATATCAGTGAATAGTTATTGGATAGGTTGATAGATGGCGCAAGTTGTGTATGTATTTCCCTTCAAATCGCTGGTGTGTTCCGATGTTTCCGATGTTTTAGTTTTAGTTAATAATTACCTTCCATCCATTTGATGTATAGAAGGTACCTAATTGTTAACTAAAACTTCCTTTAGCGTGGCGTGATTCGAAATATTGGAACAGCCTCTCAAAATGATTTAAAGAAGGTTGCCATAAGTTGACACGAAAATAAGCAAGTTCGCATGTGTAGTTAGGTACCTACTTCATATGAGCCAAAATCCAAGCCGTTTAAACAAGGTTGTTATGTGTGACAGACACGTACATCTGGCGTAAGTTATGGCTGCATCTTACCGCGTTATAACGGATTTTATCTGATAAGGTCTCGACGCTAAGCGCATTCTAGTGTCACGTTGTTTTGTACCGCGTACAGTCGACATCACATCGAAATAAACACTTGCAGTTCGATAATAGTTCTTATGGGCAGTACGTAAAAGCAGTGCAAAGTCCAAAGTATCTAGTTTAACGTTTTGTTTGTGCTTACTTCGAGGTATGGATCGCAAAGAAAGTAGGCAAGTTAATGCATAGTTCTAATCATACCAATGTTATAAATGCAAAAGTTTGAACGAATGGATGCTTGCTACTTAGACTTACTACGGCGACCATACTGGATAAATAGAAAAAACCCTACATTGCATAGAAGATACTTATTTCCTCGAAATAATGGATGGAATGAAGTTGCGGACATCAACTAGTTCTATAAATAGGTAGATAGGTACCTACTTTATTAGAGCTAGGGCTTTTTAAACTTGCACGTTACACGGTATAAAAATTATCTTGTCATCAATTGCGAAACGTTATGCAAGTACCGAACATAAATTCTACCTACAACAAACAAACAAGTACCTCCAACAACAGGAACTTAACCTGTTCAGCTGTTCCCATCTCTCATTTGTTTATTCCTGCCCGATTATACATTTGTGAAACTACAAAACGGGTGAATCCTTAATATTTGCCGAATAAGATATTTTACTCTTTAAAAGATCAGCAGCAGTCGATAAATGTTTCGAATGTATTTTCAGTGTACTTAACAATAGATTTCTTTTCTTGCGGTTTATTAGCACTATAGGGCAAACTCTTTTCAAAAACGTGTGAAAAACAATGTTTGCAAAATACCTAATCCAACCCAAAGTAGGTCTTCTTACTTTTGGATATGAAAATAATAATCGAAAATGGGATAGGTACCTACCAAAAAAACTTTTGCAGTTTTTAAAATTTCCCAACACACAGTACCTACCTACTTGTAAACTTGGACTTACTTGAAAGCATAAGGCGCTGACAGGTCCTGGTCTCTCTCTATGGTCCACCTGCCTTTCTGAAGCAATCTACACAGCTGGGCCTGGTCAATCTCCTTGGGTTCATCCTCTGTCGCAGGGCTGCCCGGAGTACTAAGCGTCTCGTTCACCAGGGTGAACTGGCGAGCGGTAGCAGGTAGACTGATCACCACTTTGGAGGCAGGGACGCCGAGACCCACCACTAAGTCCACGACGGAATCCTGTAACAGATAATATTTAGAATATAAATAACATTCTTCTGGCTAAAGTGCAATTCGGATGTTCAGAACTAGGTAAGCTGGTAACTGGTACTGCAATTTAAAGTAGATACTGCAGACGACTGCTTTAATTGTATTTCTGATTTGTTCTTCAATAGGTAACACAGTTTACTTTTACATATCTACCTACCCACTAGTGCCTGCAAACCAGTAAAATATGTTCACATTTACTTTAACATATCACATTGAGTAGCAATCCAGTGCACCTAAGTAGGCATTTTCGTGAACTACCTACTTAGTTTAATTGAAAAATGCCATTATGGGAGAGTGCATCTCGACCCTCTCGGTGCATACTAGTAGCTAGACTGCGGAGCGCGCGAGTTTCGCGCCGGTTATATTTATTACCTTGCATCGAGAGGTCCGAGCATACCACCTCGCTCTAATTCCGTGGCTCTCTGCCCGGTAACGCCTGACGTCACAGACGCCACCTGACTGGCTAAAATGTAGGCCCTGTGATTTGTTAATTTAATTGTAAATAATTATATCCAATAACGTAGTTTCAGTTTGTTGTAAATATTTTGTAATAGGTTTAAATGTAAGCATTTTCATTTGTCCACTGTAATTAGCCAATAAGAATGTGTGTTTATTTATTTTAAGATTTTGTATATATAGTCCTAAGTTTGCAAATAAAAGACATTCCAACATCTAAATCTGAACACGCAACATTACTCGCAACCTTCTGACCCCTACAACTGGTGACCATCGACGCTGAAGAAATGGCCGGAGGACAAGAAAACCAACAAGAAGCACGAATCCCTGCTCAAGCTCCTGCAGAAAATCCGCAATAGGCAGAACAGAAGATGGCTCATCGTGACCACGAGCTTGCCGGAATCTCCGTCCAGTCAAGATTCCTTCCATTCTGGCGTGAAATGCCAAGGGCGTGGTTTATTCACTTCGAGGCTACAGTCGACCCGCTGCACACATCCGACGCACAGAAGTTCACCTACCTGCTTCAGCAACTTCAAACAGTCGACCTACACCATCTCACCGACATTCTGTACAACCCGCCGGCTACAGGGAAATATCAAGCAGCAAAAGAACGCCTTCTCTCCACGTACGACACGTCCGCAGCGAAAAACTTTCAAAAACTCATCAGCGGACTCGAGTTAGGCGACCAGAAGCCCTCACAGCTGCTAAGGAAGATGAGAGAACTCGGTAGCGGTATGATCACAGAAGAAGGTCTCAAGATCGAATGGCTGAACCAAATGCCAGCGCAGATACGAGTCGTGTTATCGATCAACACGGAATCAACACTCGACACTCTCGCCGCGATGGCTGACAAGATGGCAGAGTACTCAGAAGCACCATCTATCGCTGCAATATCAAACACAACTACGCCGAGAGAAGCAAGCCAAAGCGACGCGTTATCAACGTTATCAGCGTTATCACGGCAAGTCGAGAAGCTCGCGCTCGAGGTCGCTGAACTCTCGCGCCGCGCCTCTCAGCCGCAGCGACGGTATCGCCGTCCCTTTCACTCACGTTCTCGCTCCCGCTCGCACTCAAAGCAGCGGAACGAGCGCGACGTGAAACCAGGCGATTTTGCAAACAAAACATGGTTATGCAAGTACCATTTTCGATTCGGTGATCAAGCTAAGAGATGCGAATCACCGTGTAGTAGAAGGCAACAAGAAAACAGTAATAACAAGACGTCTTTAAACTAACGTCGACATCGACAGTGGCGAGTGTCGGTGTCTCCACTTCAAGCAATCGCCTATGCGTCCACGACCGCAACACTCACGAACGTTTCCTCGTGGATACTGGCGCTGACATCTCCGTACTAGTTGCAACATCGAAAACAAAGAGAACAATTAACAAGAAAGATAACGCCTACAGATTATACGCGGCAAATAGTACGCCGATCGCAACGTACGGAGAAAAATCGATCAACCTAAACTTTGGTTTACGTCGCAGTTTCCAATGGACATTCATAGTGGCAGACGTCAAGACATCGATCCTCGGAGCAGACTTCCTTCGTCACTACAAGTTGCTCGTCGACTTAGACAACAAGAAACTAGTCGACAAAATCACCGAATTGTCAGTTAACGCCTTAGAAATCACCACACCAGCCGAAACAATCTGTATCATCTGCCCCGAACAAGACTACCATGGCATACTGGCACAATATCCAGAAGTCCTAAGACCGATGAACCTGCAAAATCCACCCAAACACGACGTCGTCCATCACATCGAAACAACAGGCCGGCCGCTCTACGCACGCGCGCGCCCTCTTCCGCCGGACAAGTACAAAGCAGCCAAAGAAGAGTTCGACCGCATGGTAAAGATGGGCATATGCAAGCCGTCTATGAGCGCCTGGGCCAGTCCACTTCACGTGGTTAAGAAGAAAGATGGGGGACTACGAGTTTGCGGTGACTACAGACGACTTAACGCAGTCACGCAGCCAGACCGATACCCGATACCACGCATACAAGACTTCACGTATCAGTTACGTAACAAGAAACTGTTCTCAAAACTCGATCTCAAAATGGCTTACTTCTGGATACCCATCAACAGCGAAGATGCAAAGAAAACAGCAATAATAACACCGTTTGGTCTGTTTGAATTCAACTGCATGACATTCGGACTCAGAAATGCAAGTCAAACATTTCAACGTTTCATGCACCAAGTCTTACATGGCCTAGAAGGAGTATTTTGTTACGTTGATGATATTCTTCTGTATGCTGATGACGAACAAGAAATGAAGCAAACTCTGCACCAAGTTCTCAAGCGCCTGACACAATATGGCGTGACCGTCAACATCGACAAATGCGAGTTTGGGAAATCAAAAATCAACTTCCTGGGCTACGAAGTATCAGCTGAAGGCATCAGACCCACTGAGGAACGTACTCAAGCAATATCTTCGTACCCGAAACCGAACACCATCATCGAGCTACGACGCTTCCTAGGCATGCTCAATTTCTACCGAGACTGCCTACCTCATCAAGCCGATTTGCAAAACGAACTCAATCAATACTTACATAATAAGAAGAAAAATGACAAGACACCGATCAATTGGACGCCCGAAGCTGAAACCGCTTTTGAAAAATGCCGCCAAAGCATTTCAGAAGCCACCACACTGGCCTATCCATCCAGCGGCAACGAGCTCGTCATCATGAGCGACGCCTCCGATACCAGTCTCGGCGCTGTACTACAACAAAAGATCGATGAAGTTTGGAAACCACTGGCATTTTTCTCCAAAACAATGAGTACAACGCAACGACGATACAGCGTATACGATCGCGAATTACTAGCGATGTATTCGGCTGTCAAACACTTTCGCCGACTTATAGAAGGCTGTGACGTCACAATATACACCGACCACAAACCGCTCGTCCACGCATTATCACGATCAGCAAGTAGCAGCGACACACCACGACGAGAGCGACAACTACACTTCATCAGTCAATTTTGCACAAGTATTAAGTACATACAAGGAGAAGAAAATACAGTTGCTGACGCCTTATCTCGTATCGAGGAGATACATTGCCCGACTACGATCGACTACAATCAGCTGGCCATAGATCAAACTAACGACGAAGAACTCAAGACATTGAAAACACAAGACAATTTGAAGTTTAGCGCTATAACGCTGCCTGGACTCAGCCGACCAATCACGTGCGAGGTCACGTTATCTACGCCTCGTCCCTACTTGCCTGCGGCATATCGCTATGCAGCCTTCAAAGCGCAACACGATCTGTGCCACCCAGGCGTTAGGACAACGCGGAGGCAGATGACTTCGAAATTTTTCTGGCCTTCGATGAACAGAGAAGTCACTACTTGGACAAGAGCTTGCATCAACTGTCAACGTGCTAAAGTTAGTCGTCACGTCGTTACACCGTTATCATCGTTCCCGCCGTCGCAACGCTTCGAACACATCCATATCGACATAGTTGGCCCACTGCGACTATCAAACGACTATCGATACTGCATTACTATCATCGATAGGTGTACAAGTTGGCCCGAAGCGATCCCAGTACGAGAAATCACCGCTGAAATCGTCGCTAAGGCATTGTACGAAAATTGGATAGCACGCTTCGGTTGCCCGCTACGCATATCGACCGATCAAGGACGTCAGTTCGAGTCGCAGCTGTTCAACGCTCTTATGAAGAAATTCGGCATAACTAGAATCCGAACTACCGCTTTTCATCCACAAGCTAACGGTAAGATAGAGAGATGGCACAGAACTATGAAAGCAGCACTCATGGCACGAGGCGCAACCACTACATGGACTGATGAGCTGCCCACAGTACTTCTGGGACTACGCAGCGCAATACGAGACGACAACAACCTCAGTCCCGCGTTGATGACTTACGGAGCTACTCTACGTATACCATCTGATTTTTTCGTACCTACTCAGTCGAACATTGAAGATGCAGACTACGTGCGTCAACTCACGCAGACAATGTCGTCCCTTGCACCCGAAAAACGCACACAGACGAGCCGACAAACGTTTGTGTACAAAGATCTCGGAACATGTACACACGTCTTCGTGCGAAACGACACCGTGCGAGCACCGCTCACTCCACCATACGACGGGCCCTACGAAGTACTTCAACGCCAGGACAAGCACTTCAAGATACAACTACCGAGTCGATCAGCTGTCATATCGCTCGACAGGTTGAAGCCCGCCTACATGTGCAACGAACAAACGCAAGACGCAGTAGCAACGCCTGCAGCTGACGTCACGGCGAGAAGCAGAGATTGTACGCGCGCGACCAATAGCAGCGCGCCGACTCCCGCCTCTTCATCGACGAGCGACGGTCTCCCATACATTACAAGAACCGGTCGAGCCGTCAAGAAGAACGTACGCTTCGCTTGAGGGGGAGTGATATGGGAGAGTGCATCTCGACCCTCTCGGTGCATACTAGTAGCTAGACTGCGGAGCGCGCGAGTTTCGCGCCGGTTATATTTATTACCTTGCATCGAGAGGTCCGAGCATACCACCTCGCTCTAATTCCGTGGCTCTCTGCCCGGTAACGCCTGACGTCACAGACGCCACCTGACTGGCTAAAATGTAGGCCCTGTGATTTGTTAATTTAATTGTAAATAATTATATCCAATAACGTAGTTTCAGTTTGTTGTAAATATTTTGTAATAGGTTTAAATGTAAGCATTTTCATTTGTCCACTGTAATTAGCCAATAAGAATGTGTGTTTATTTATTTTAAGATTTTGTATATATAGTCCTAAGTTTGCAAATAAAAGACATTCCAACATCTAAATCTGAACACGCAACATTACTACGCAACCTTCTGACCCCTACACCATTATAAGATACCTTTTTAGAATTTTTTATCGAACAGTAAATATTGTGATTGAATTATGTGACTAAAGTAGAAAAGATGAAAATGTAAAATTCATGATAGGTAAAAAAAAGATAAAGACACCTTCTTCAGAAGGAGAAACAAATGAAGCTAACTAATTATGTAATCCAGGAAAGCCCTACTTATGATTGGTGTCATTCATAATTGCGTGTGACACAACGACCAATGATGCCAATCCGCTCTGCACTGTGCGCTAGATTAGATAAACACCAAATTATACGGTGCACAGGCAGTATGTAATACCATGTAATACAAATCAAATTAACCACTCGCCTGCTCTTATCGAGACGGCAATGGCGCAAAAATAATTACGCATGCAAAACAAACTGCCAGGCATTATGAAACGACGTCTTTGCTACCTGCCCATAAAACACATCCGAGTTTATGTCCGTAAAAAATTTAAAACTACTCGCGAATTTAAAGATCCACCTGATGCGTGACCTACTTAGCGCCAAAACAGCTGTGCAAAATGCTAAATTGATTTCGTAATGGAACTTAAACCTTGCTCTTTTTGACTTAAGACCGAAGATGCCTGAACCAGTTCTCGGCTTAAACTCGTTAGATTTTTCTCAACGGCACTAGTTTGCCTTCACCATGCATATAGACGGGTGAGTTATTATTAGGTGCAGTTAAATACTTACGCGAATTAATAATGATGAACATTATCTTAAATAGCCTTCTTGAAAGGCGTGAATGATTTCTAGAGATGAATGGTTGGTCGTAATTAATGCAAATATGGACTATGGACACCTTGATGAGTCAATGACAGTTTTTCATTAAAGGCCCTAGTGCATTAAAATTAAATGAAGAAACCAACGGTTGATTAATTATTTAATAGCTACCATATTTAAAGATAGGTTCTAACCACAGAGTACCTACATTGAATGATTCTGCCATGAATAATCGGCAGGTATCGATTAATTACAAAATGTATTGAAATAGTTGAAATTAAAATATACACAGCCTCAAGTTGCAAAAATGCCGCTGATGTAAATTGGTCGGAAGACCAGTACCTATCTTTTTCAAAATGAATATATCCACATCAAAATATCTTTTCCCACGCTTTATATGATTTCAGCTAAGTCATAAAAACATCAGTATTGCATATTTAAAAGCTATATCCATGCAGATGAATGCCTATAGATCTGAGTCGCAAATTTTAATTTACATAGGTTTATGAATTGATATGACTTACGAGTTAAAATGATGGGCGTTTCACACGATGAAGATAATATCGTTGCTATCTATAGGTACTTAAGATAAAAAACAAGATAAGAAACATAACGATCGTTGGTATGAAATATTGGAATATAATGGTTTTTGGACATCAAGAACAAAGAAAGTAGATCGAGAAATCGAATCTGCATCTCGAGACTATCATTATGCGTTTTTGTGACTGTCGCTGCTTGCTGCTGCTCATCCCTCTAAAGACATATACGGAAGACCAGTGTCGGGGTGTCACTCCGATACCGCGACAAATGCTGAGTAAGTATTTGCTTTTTAAGTGACATAATTAAGACCTGAATATCCCACAATCCCTATTTTCAAATACTACATGCAAGCAATGTTGTTTACCTAATCTGCCTGTCTAATAAGCAAGTATTATATCCGAATGTTTTACACAACACATGATGCAACCGAACAACTGTAGATATCCCCTTCCATTCGTCTGAAATTACAGTTACTCTGTGACATAATGGGAATTAACAGGCAAGTATTATACGCGTCGATCCGATTATAGCTGTCACATTAGTAGTATCGGATGAGAGATCAATAATTCTAATGACGGGAAATAAAAGCCTGCCCGCGTTTCATTCGATCTTAATCACAATCAAGTTATTGAGTGTGATTGGCGGAAATACGCGCTTGCAACGGTTTGCTTACGATTATTGTAAGCGTTTGAGTCAGCGGATTCATAGAATATATATATTATATAGCGAGTACCTTTGTAGTTAAAAGTATCAAATATATTAATATTGTATCTCATCTATCTTTATACTAAATGCCATCCAAATTCATTCAATAATTTTTGCGTGAAAGAGTTATAAACGTACTTTCATATATTGTAACTAACTTTCCCGTTATGGCCTAATGATATTACTTAGATTTGTGTGTTTAAGTTCTACTGAGATCACAAAATTATCTTACACTGTAGTATAAAAAGTGCAAGAGTACATTTTGGGATAGTTATGTGACAAGGAATTTTTTTTTATCTATTCATACACAAATCTTACCGTATTCATCATATCCCACAGACCGCTCAGCCGACTCGGGTGGTAGGTCATCTTCTTCATCGCTCCCAACGCGTGTGTCTGCACCATCATCAAGTCCACTTTCTTCATCAGCACTCTCAAGTCGTAATACTTCGCCAGAAGCTCAGGGTGAGCCGGCAGAGCCAAAAGTAGAGGTCCACCACCATGGGCGTTGATGGCCTTCCTTGCATCTTCGACGGTTTCCGAAATCTTAGATTTGTTGAGTGACTTGTGAGCTTCATAGATCTCCAGACCTTGGACATGTTTCGACTTGAGCAGCGTGCGCAGGTCCTGCGAAAAATAAATACGGTTTATTTATTAATTACGCGCTGGACTAAGTTAGTGAGCGGTTTGGTGCAATTACGCTGTCAACAGAATTGGAGGTCTAATAAACTTCGGACATCCGCTGCTATAAAATACTAAAGGAACATAAACCTATGTCCACTAGGTACCTAATAACTATATAATTAGATTAAGAGAATTTAATCACCCAAATATACCTAAATAACGATCAAGCCGACTGTTAATGAGCATTCATCTTGACATTTGTATCTTGTATCTATAAAATCACTTATTGACTTATAATGCACTAGCTGTGTTTTACCCCTTTCTCCCCTAATATTCGAAACAAAAAGTAGTCTTTATTTTAATCCAAGTTTCGAGCTATATTTGTGCCAAATTTCATATCTCTAACTTTAAAAATAAACATTTTTCCATATAAACTTCCAAAGGTGGTATTACCCCCCTCCCCCCCTTATTTTCTAATAAAAAGTAGCCTATGTCCGTTCTTGAGATTCAACCTATACCTATACCAAATTTCATCAAAATCAGTTGAGAGGATTAAGCAGGAAAGCGTAA
This sequence comes from Glyphodes pyloalis, assembly GCA_037074685.1. Taxonomy (NCBI): domain Eukaryota; kingdom Metazoa; phylum Arthropoda; class Insecta; order Lepidoptera; family Crambidae; genus Glyphodes; species Glyphodes pyloalis. The sequence continues at coordinate 3,179,173 of JAYKKO010000024.1, read as the reverse complement.
CAGACACACAGACAGACAGCCAGACAGACAGACAGACAGACAGACAGACAGACAGACAGAGTCACTTTCGCATTTATAATATTAGTAGGGATTTGCATGTTGTAAACCTCACATCAAGATGGACGAGTGGAAGCAATTTTAATCAGATCTGGGTCAACTTTGTAATATGTTAATTTTATTGTAGAGCAGTTGAAGAAATGAATGTACCTATATCATACAAAGTGAGGTTTATCTGTGGTCTAAACAGAGTGGTCGACATTGGCCCGTCCACGCAGCGCCGCGGGCGCAGCCTAAACCATAAAAACATCCTTAGCTCAACCTCGTCGAAAAATGGCGTAAGCAAGGAGTGGCACATGAGGCACATTAAAAGAAACAGCTGTCGTGATGGCTGAGATAAACTCGTGAGTCAAAGCGCTTTTCTCGTTTTTGGTGTTGCGTTCCTTTTGAATGCATTTTTGGGCTTAAAATCGTTCTTGCCTTAACGACACAAAATGGAGCCTGTATTCAATTCACCAATATGAATTGAGAATAATTCAATATTTTATGTCGAACAAAATCTACATTGCCTTGTCATATCAATGGTCCCTTGAATATAAATATGTAAAATATTATAATTTGTACCTGTGTAATAATAATGCAATTGGAAAAAAAATATGGCATTGCACAGTTTTGACAGGTGTCAAATCAATTATCGTTAAAGTTATTTCGGTGCAATTGAGCTTCAGAGTGTCACTGTTCCTGCGGGTAACTATGTTAAGTGACAGCTCTTCTCTTCACATGGGACTAGACCAAGATGCGCTAGTATCGAACTGTCGGGGATTATTTAATTTTTTTATTGATTAATCCACAAAAGAAAACAGATCGATTAATAACATTAGGCTTCACCTCGTGTGGTCACTAAGGCCTACCATGCGCCATAAGTCGCATGAAACGACTAAAGTTTCTATACTATTCATTGGCTGATAGCACACTGCACTCAAATTTTGTGCAGCAGCTGACCCACTTATTTTGACATATTATAAGAGCGCGATAAAATTTATTCACACTGTCTTGTTGTGGCACTGTAAAGCCCAAGTTTTTGGTAAGTTAGCGCTTTTTCAATAACTAATGTGCGTTTCAATCGCAAAGGTTCTGGGTCCGTGTAGGCATGCAACGCCTGCGCTCAGCCGACCGCGTCATCGATCAGCCACCGGTCACCGGTAACCTTAATAGCTTCATCGGTTACGTCACGCACATGTCGCTCTGATCTGCCTCACTCATTACTCCTCGACGTAACAATTCAATTTTATGATCAATCATTACTAATTTATAGACACTACATATAATTTAAGTGCAGTTCCTGCACATTTCAAAACCGTAGTTTTTGTTTTGATTCTGTTTTTGTTGGTGACACAATTAAGGGGCGCGTGTCACTCAGCGTCATGGGGGGACTAGCTCAGTAGAACAATAACTACCACTGCTGGCTATTGAACCAAGGGTTATGGGTTCCCCTGCTGGGTTCCGCACCTTGTTGCGATTGGGTCGCGAAAAAATAGGAGGATGCGGTATTGAATTTGCCGTCCTCCCTATCCTCCGCGGGCGGTGAGTCTCGGGACTCCATCCGGCTCTCGAAAGTAGAGCTGGAGTGAGAGTCTCAGGTGTCTGTATTGGCACCAGGCGACCTCCGTAGCTGCGACAAGATCCCTTAGGTGCCCATCGGATCAATTTAAAAAAATGATTTTTTTCTATGTTGTCTAAAATTTATTAGTATTATTATTTTTTAGCTCTGTGCACCTAATATATGTCTGAGCTCTTATTTATTCATAAGTTTTTCGTAATGTTTGTATAAATCTGTCTTAAAGAGACTCGTTTACCAAACAATTTTCCTCTTATTTTCTACAATTGTTTCTCATAAATTGTGCGCCAGCCTACGTATTCTAAAAATGAGGTCATTTTCCTTATCGAGCTAAGCCTAGGTAATAACTTAGGTCTTGCGTAAAATGACCAAGGATCAAAATGATTTCACACGTGTGCTTATTAGTTTTAAAGCAATAAATCGTTACGAATGTGAGTACTAAAGTAATTTGAATTGCTTAGGGCGCGTAACAAATACATACATTACCATATTTATTTAAAATAAATAATTTTGACAACATCTCATACATTGGCCTGATCCTGTGATAAGTATTGTTACAGAAATCAGAAACACGTAGTTGTTTCTGATTATGGTATTATTATGGTTGTTTCTGTGTATGATTACGGTAGCAAGCACATTAGACTTCACATTTTGGAGTATTGGAATTTGTACAGCGCTTATGTCGCAGGCATATGAACTAAAATCGTACTACAAGTGTTCCGCTTGATGTGCTGTTCACTGTACCACAACATCCAGACCTGAGACAACAAAAAATAGTTTGTTGTCCATATTGACCCGACCCGGGATCGAACCCTTAGACGTGAGGCGACGCCAAAGTCCGGCCCTCTCGCCTCTCGACCTACGGTATACCTAGGGCGGTTATCAAATGTCGATGTCTTCTCGATAGAATCAACATTCCGAAAACGGCGGCAGTTGACGTAATTTGACGATTCATAAATGCTTTTGTAAAAGTTAACATGAATAAAGACATTTTCTATTATATTCTCTTCTTCAATAAACCTCTACATTACGCCTATTGACAAATAATTTAAATAATTTCACACGTGCAATGATTAGCCAGATGGCTATAAATCTTTGAACGTGAATGTGAACGTTCTAAACTAATTTAAATTGCGTAGGTTGCGTGTAGATTGCATACGAGTAGCTCATATGCATAAATGTAAGTGCTGCAATTATCATAATGTTCGACAGGCTGCATATCTTAGTAACTGTCTAAAACTAAGTTATATTCTTTGCAGTGGAACATAACAAAGTGCATACCTATATTTTCTACTGCTGTTAGCAAATACTTGAATGTTATTTAATATAGCTGGGCCTACGACTTCGTTCATGTGGACTGCATACTTTCATGGCTGGTTTTGCCCCTATTTCCCCTAATATTCGATACAAAAAGTAGTCCATATTTTAATCCAAGTTTCTTGCTATGTATATCTGAACTAAAATTCATATCTGTGACTTAAAAATAAACATTTTCCCAAATAACTTTCAAGGGTGGTATTACCCCCCTCCCCTTAATTTCAAATTAGAAAGTAGCCTATGTCCGTTCTAAAGATTCAACGTACACCTATACCAAATTTCATAAAAATTGGTTCTGTGGTCTAGGCGTGAATACCGAACAGACAAACAGACGGGTAGATCGGATTCATCGTGAGATTTAGAGTGTAAATTTGAAAATTACACTAGCCAACCACTGGCTTTTGTACCCAAAGGGTAAAAATGCCACCTGATGTTAAGTGGTAATGAGGTCCTAGCTTAAGGGTGACAAGTACAGAATAATAAATCTGTTACTGGACTTGTCGCCCTTACCTTGAAGGCTTGACCCCGGCTACTAATGTAGCACCCCCAGGAGCTATGGAAACCTAACTCACACGCAGAAACACAACAACACCGAAGTGCTTGTTATTTGGCTGCGGTCTTCTGTAAGGTGGAGGTATTTCAGGTGGTGGTGGTTTTACTACGACTTCGCTGTCTGGCCATCCGTTCGTCCGTCCATCCGTCACCAAGCTGTACCTATCACAAGAATCGCGATAGCTCGATAGCTAACATTTTCAAAAATCATGTATTTCTGTTAACAACAAACACTTCCTCCAATTTTCGTGCGTAAGTCCGTTTCGCACTTGACCAATTTTGTACTTTATATAAATGAATTAATATATTTTTGTTTTTCTCAGTGTGTAACTCTGGATATAAAACACGATAGGCAGGCAATAACGCTGTCAAAAACCTTTTTTTTTTTAAAGAAATACATTAGTACACCATACGCTTGGTACACCATATGCTTGGGGAAAAAGGCAACGGCGGGTGTAGGACTCCCCCGCTCTGAAAAGAGCGGAAACTACATACTAAAACCCTCCCGCTCCTCTCAGCTCCCTATGATGGCTCTATAGGAATATTGTTAAACTATAACTACCACAGGCTGCCGAAAACGAATGAGACATAACACCCAATGCCACTCTACAGCACGGAACGGGTTTACCAATGACTGTACGAATGATATACGACCTCCTTTGAGTAACTTAATATGAGCACAAGTCAAATGCCCGGTTTGCGACACACGCAGCTCGTATACGAATTTACTGTAATGTGTTGTAGGATTAATGAAACATCGAATTTCGAAAAATCTAATATTTTTTACAGCCCCAGATAAATCAATGTGTAAAACAAACTGTTTTACTCGTAATTGTCTCGGGGCTGATATAACTTTTCATTTTCATTACAGCTTTTTTCGTATGTTCTTACTAATACTGTAGAGTTTCTTGCCAGTATTTGCTTTGTGGTTTCGTTTTTAAAAATTGATCGAAAGTTTGGGAATAACGAGTTTTTGATTAGCACAGATAATATTTTGTGTTTCAAAAACAATTTATACGCATTCTATATGTTGTTTACGATTTTGAGAACTTAAAATTACTCTTACTAATCGTCATTTAATCAAAATCCTTTCTTAGGGAATGCCAACGTTATTTTCCCACAGCATTAGCATTAAGTTGATGAGGCCTGCCCTTCTTAGGGCAGGAATCCTCCTGCCATACACGCCGTCATCTGACAAAGTTTCATACCAACTTTCATCCCCTATTTTATCACTTTTGGGGTATAATTGATTAAAATCCTTTCTTAGCTGATGCCTACGTCGTAACATCTACCTGCATGCCAAATTTCAGCCCGATCCGTCCAGTAGTTTGGGCTGTGCGTTGATAGATCAGTATGTCAGTCAGTCACCATTGAGTTATATATGGCGCAGTCATCTGGTTTAATCAGCTATTTGATTGGATCACTAGCGCGTTCATTGAATGACGACGTTTAATTGAATGACTAAAGGACAACTCGTCAAATTGTTTAATATAACGTTCAACTTCTTGACTGAACGTCATTTAGCATAGTTGTTGAATGGGATATAGCTGACTTTGTAATTTAATTATTTATATTTTTAATTTATTATATTTTAACAATTTTAAGTCTCAAGACACTTATGCTTAAAAAATATTTTTTTTACGAATAAGTCACTTTAAATCTCAATTTCACTCAAAAAAATATCAACACAGTGCTATTCAATTCGATCTGTACCAGCTGTTTAACGCCATTTTTGTTGTGATGAGCACTAACGCCGCAGTGGAAAAAAAATGAACTAAATTACAATCACCTGACTGATTTTACGTCCGCTATGTTCAAAGGGCTATGTTACAATCCGCTAACTTGTTGGACGTTGAGAGAGGCTTGTTCATTCAACGTTCGGCCTAGTCATTCAATTAAACGTCGTCATTTAATAAACGCGCTAGTGATCCAATCAAATAGCTGATTCAACCAGATGACTGCGACATATATATTTAGTTGCAAGTAATTTACATGAGTAAAAAGATTTCATATTAAGGCGGAAGGTAATATTTCCCACCTTTGTCCGACACATCGATATATTACAAGCACGAGTAGTTATTCTCACATGTGAACAAATGGAGTCAATTTCGCAGTGTCGCTGCAGCCGTCTTAATTACCGTGTCTTCGTTTGTTTGTGGCCATTGTGCAATGGAAGACGGGATTTTTAGACGAGATTTTACGAAGTACCGGATTCGATGATTATTAAAAAAATTTGATACGAAAAGAAAGATTATCTGGACGACAAACAACTTTGTTCGCCTGCATATTTTATTTTGGAGATTTTTGTTTCGTTTCATCATAGACAATGTATGGATACACCGGTGATGCCTATAAACGTATTTGCAATGGTTTATTTAAAAATTGCAGGCTAGATTATACGGTAAGTTTTTTTTTTATTCCTTTTGAAATCATTGTTTTTTATATAAAAAACGAAACAGTGTCTTAGGTAACAGTCATTTTGGTAAAAAAAACTATATTCTTTCGATTTGATACATTTTATTACTGTGAATGTGAACATGCCTATTCTAACAATCTCAAACAATTCACAATATTTTTTTATTTGTGTGAATTGCTAAAATTCTTGAAACGTCTTTACATATAAACTTTAGAATAGATAGCTAGAAGGTTTTCGATAAGCCCAGTGTTTAAAACAATGTATGTATTTAAATTCACCTTCTTCAAGTATAATACCTAAACCTAACATACCTACCCTTCCTACTGAAACAAAAAATGCCGTACAACAATGGAAACCTCCAAAACTCTGCCTCGCACGACATCCATCTTCCAAATAAACCATTAATTGTATAGTAATGTCATTCGCATCCTTGGTCTGATTACCAAGAAACAATACCGCGGAAACCAATAGCTAAATGGACGATACCTGACCTTCCCTGAACTTAAAACTAAGGATGGCGACTTCATGAAATGATTCGTATAATAATTATAACCAAATCTAGGAATTAGCTTTGTAAAAAATATTACCGGACTTAATTTTTTTTAAATGTTTACATCAAAATAGTACATGGCACCCATGCGGGGTACGTCGAACAATAGACGCTGGTCGAATTGATGCTGTTTAGTAAAGATATGAAAACCTGTTTTTACCATTCAATCACACATGAATAACCATTAATTAACAAACTTTAAGCTTAAACATATAATACATACTTACTCAATACATAAAATAGTATTCACTATCGTAAAAATATGGATTTTTTAAGATTGAAAATAGCGTAGTAATAATAATAGTAATAATTATTTAAAAGTCTGATTCTGAGTGATGATATATTTTGCAATGATATTGTACCGATTCAAGTCGAGATGAAAAGGCCACACTCAAAATTTATTTAATTAACAAATACTTAGAGTAAGAAACAGTTTTGGATTAAGGTCGATTTTGCAAACGTTGAACGTTTGCTAAAATCGACTTTACGACCATGTTTCCTTTTTGCCATCCCTACTTAGGCTTGGAGCCTCGATCACATTGGTTTGGACATGGAAGAGGCGGCGATGACCCAAGGACCCTGTTTGGTAGTCGTTTATATGCGTGCCCTATTGTCTTACAACTATGAGTATTAAAAGAGATTTACGTGTAAATTAAGTAGTGTCGAGATTAACCGATTGTGGGAACGTTAGCTGTAATTATGGGTTTGCTAATTATATCTTTTCGACGTAGATTCGTGGCATTGCGACCAAAATGTAACATGTTGTTCAATTTTCCAACACAATTTCTTTAACTCTTTTTTATTATTATTGCTGTTGATAAGATTCAAAATGCAAAATGCCTGGCTTCGATTCCCAGTCAAGTTAATTTGGGAAACCATTTTTTAAAATTGTGTTAGTTGTGTGTGTTTGCTTGACGCCCATAGTTAGTTTCCCGTTAGCCGTCTGGTAGTATACAAGGCAAATTCTTAGTTTCAGAAAAAGTAATTGGTGTAATATGAGTTATTTGTCTGGCGTATATATTCATATCGATTTCAGATAGTTCCTGCGAACCATTAATTATCAATCTTTAAAGTAACGATTTGTGTTTGTGTTTAACAGTAGGTAATAATTAACTGCTAAACGCTTTAGAGGGCTTAGCCAAGTAGTGCCGCTTGATTAAATCCCCATATAAAATAACGTAATAGCTTTTTTTTTCAAACTTTACTACAGAAATCCGAAATATTTACTCGTATACTTACGCAATATATAATGTAAACATTGTAACGTCATAAGATTAATTGGCTGACGCACTCAGTGATGCAGTGGCTAAGGAAGGCGCCCGAAGCGTTAAAGGTTGTATTCTCGGTCAAGTCACTGTGGGAAACCAACAACGTAGACCCTTTGAGACCAATTGATTGATGTGATTGTCTGACGAAATAATGCATTTATTCTGTGAAACTATTTTAGACCATGATAAAAAATATTCTATATTTAAAAACACTTTATGTTTATTTGTTATTTGAATGAACCTATTTCAGTATATTATTATAAAAACTTCTACACTTAAAAGCGTTTACCTATGCGAATGAAGAATTGTAAATGCTCAGTAAAACATTAGGTACTAAGTTTTGTTCTGTTATTCGAATTTTTAATTAGATTAAACTTTATGACACTTTAAGCCTTTTTGCAATATGGAGGTAGGTACCTTCATAAGAACGGGGGCCAATAATTAGTTTGTATTTTGTGTGTAGATCACATTAAAAATATATTATCGAAGGTTCACCTAGCCCACTATTACAAAATTGGTTCAGTATTAACATAGGTAGGTACTAAGTTGTCCAATAATATGTTTGAATACATAGGGCATGTATGTTAATTTTCAAGTTCTCAGGTTACGAAATATAATTGAAGATTTCCTGTTTCGTGTGATATGTAATTTATCTTCGCGCGATAGAAATTCAGGTGTTGGGAAATATGACATCTGTCTTCTTTTAATTTGAAGACCTCGTATTTTTTTGGTATTCACTTAGAGGAAAGAACTAAGCTTTATACTCGTACTTTTTCGAGTCGATTCCAAAGACATACTCTTACGAATCGACCCACCCAAAGTACGTTATGAATTTTTCAATGCTTATTCAAATATTCATTGCTTTTTTTCACCGAGACATCATCCCTTATAGCAAGCGTTGCATTTAATCCAGAGAGTATTTTTGTAACGTGGTTTAATTTTATTGATGAAGGCCTTTTGCCTTACAGCGATGAAAATACTAGAAACAAGGAAAAATCGAAAACTTCACAAAGTTATTTTTACAAATTGAACTTCACAAAGTTATTTTTTATAAATAGAAACAAAAATATAAGCGGTATAATTTAATTCTAGAAATTACGGATAAAGTACCGTATCATTCAATTATTATGGTCAACTTTCTATGATTCCCTCAAAAAATATGAATCAGTGAGTCTAGTTGCTATTGGTACCAATTTATGCCCTCGGTCAAACGCGGATTTGATAAATTAACGAATAGGAATGCGCACATTGCGTACAATTCGTTTAATTGAGTGGAGATGAAGATGATCGATCGGTTACGATTGACCACATACGTAGCTACTATGAGCTACTAAAAGTATTGGGAAATACAAAATTTATACTGGTCATTGCCCATTACATTAAATTACAGCATAAACACACCGTAAGTATGTACTTAGGTACTGCAAAATAGGAAGACCAGCTGGCTGCGGGTTGAGGGCACTCCAGCCAACATTGCACGCGTCTTCCTTTTCAAACGGGGGTGGTTCCATAAGACCGGCCAATTCTGTCAGCTCCCTATCGATTGGGGGGAATGTCGGGGATGCGCTATAGGGCAGCAGTTTAGCCGGTGATGTTATGATAGTTCAAGGTTGACCCGGATCCCCATGACATCACCAATTACGGCGACGAGGTCCATCGCGGATTTTTAGCGGTTAGTCCCCGCCCATTTCACGGGGGAGCCGGGGTTTGGTCTGCCTGTGAGTGTCCCGCACATGTTGTCATTCTCCCTCAGATGGCGGTAAAGTGCTTCAATGCATTACTCACGTTAAAAAAAAGGTACTGTAAAATAATCTCGAGAAGAACTAACAGTAATGTTAGTTCTTCTCGAGATTATTTTACATTTAGCAGTAATGCTATGCAAGCAAATATTAGATCTTCTTTTTGATCAGATTATATGTAAAAAAATATGCTATATTGTGGATCTGAATAATTGTAATTTGAACTGAGTCGTTGGAACTAATTGTATTTTTACAATTACAACCATAGACCTGTAAATATACAAATTAATTTACGATTCATTAATACATAGCCAATGACATTGACGACTAATAACACACCCCTTATAATCACTGTGAAAGGGTAATAAGATATATCAGTTAGAACTACAATTGTTGCGCTCAATTTAAAGCTTTATTTTCATTGGGACAAGGGCGCTAATATTGGCATAATTTATGTGCATACTGACATTAAGTGTGAACGGATCTCATTCTATCATTATCATAGTTGCAATTCATATGCGGTATTTATTAGGTGACTAAATGAGAACATGGCTTAATTAACATGCGTTATCGAATACATTGTGGGAATTTTAAGTCGGTGCCTCAAACGCTCATAGTTCTTAGTAATCATTACCTTAATACTATGCAATAACAGCTGATATGTTTACTAGTACCTACATTTACATAATATCCATTGAGGATATTGACTATGGCTTAGTGCATGTTGTTATTTTTTAATTAAGCGCATAGAAAACGGGTAAAAATTAGGTCACTTTTCTGTGAATTTTTCAACGTTTTAATTAACGTTTTCTTTCGGTCAAAAAGGAAACGATAAAAATTAATATTTATTAATATTTATGATGAAAAATTCATATTAATTAATATTTAGGGCAGCACAATAATTTTTTTTTTTCATTGGTGCACTTTTTTTGTTGAAAATATACCTAGATACTGACAATGTTTGGGGGGCCTGCTTTGCATAGTAACGTCTTATAAAAAACCGGTCGGGCTTGTGCACAAAGGGTTCCATAACCTTGACTAGATACACAACATTACACTATATTATTATTATCAATATTACCGGCAAAAAAATTACTTTGCTGTATGAGATCGACCCTAAATTTTTTTTCAATTAAAACGTAGTTTTTGATTTGCATAAATAATATTTTGTTTTTCTAAAACGCATAATTCACATTCAGGGATTAGGTACGATTGTAAGAATTAAAAATTGCTATCCGTTATCGGTTCCGACATATTTCATTTTTGGGAGTAGATTAGTAGCTCGATGCAATAGACGGATGGACGAATAGTTAATCAATATAGGTATGTATTTTAGTAAAAAGGTCTAATTTCCATAGCAAAAGTGATATAGCCACTTACTTTGGAATCAGGTCAATGTAGGTATGTGATGTTGATATAAATTATTACGATTTTATGTTACGCACATGTCCCAACGTCAAATCATAATAGTCAAACTAACAATACATTATTAGCACACACGCTTTGATCTGGCACGCGTGCTCATAAATCTACCATATCATGGGCCTTCAAACATACTAGTACCATTATAAGCCGCACCTTAGCCCTCATAAGTGCTACACTTGCATGCAAATATGTTGCTACCAAGTACCTAGTCAATGCAATTTATTGCAGGGCACTGAAAGGTACAAAGATTTGGAATTTGTGCGACTTAATGTAAAGAGGAAATCTTGGCCTTAGCTATACAGAAAGGCAGTAGTATTCTACCAATCAAGATTTTTTTTACTTAATTTCGTTAGGATCCTATGAAGGCTGTTTATAAATTCTATGAAAAAATAGTGTACAGGAATGGACGGGCTGATTAAATGGTTATCATTATTGATTTAATAAGTTTTAGCGTTGCTTTTTACGGCCTTTGTTGAATAGTGATTGATAAATAAAATAACCCACATAGGTAGTGGATCTCCTTAAACATCGAGTGGTAAGAAAATACTTTTTATATCAAAGTAACCAAAAATATTGAAATCCCAAACATACCAGTCGTAGGCAAATGCTTAGCCAAAACATAAATATGTTAGCACTCAAACTAAGGTTTTCTCTTGTACTATAAGTACAAACCAGGGATACTAATGATGTTTACTGTTTACTTAATTCGAATCAGACTCTTGCAATACGACTCATGTATTTATCCTAGATTAGGTACCTACTGATCTTGCATTGCGGTCCTTAAATAGCTTGGTATGTAACCGCGAACATCGTACATTTAAATAAGTACCTAATTCGTGGAAGTAAGAACTTACAACTTCTATAATTTTCCTTATTTTTTATGAAACTATGCCACTGGCCCGTTGAAACAGTGGTTTTTGGTCCTAGCTGTTAAACTAAGGGTCGTAGGTTCGATTCCAACCATGACGCCTAAGATGCGCCGCGTGAGTAAATTTTATCAAGATCATTTCAAATCTCAAAAAGATTGCAGTTTGTCAACTGCTGATTGGCTGAAACTGCGAGTGCGGTGTGCTCAAACAACGAATTCAAATCTCAGTACGTAGATTTATGCCCGGTTCCAATATTTAAAAAACTGTCTATCCTAGTTACGGATAGTAATAAATTATACGAGGCGTAAGCTAAAAACGAGTGATGGACGACTGATGACAGCTGGTAAGGAAAGTAAATTTGAAATTACTTAAATTTCAAATTTACAATAATTTAAATTGAATATTTTTTAGCTAACTTAGCTTAGCAATTTAAGTCCTTATTTATTAAGTTAGAGACTCATGATTCCACAGACAAACTATGTAAATAGTTTTGTGGGACTACTGTCAACTTTTGTTAACCATTGTTTGTTTAATAAATAAATAAAATAAATAAATAAATAAATAATTAGAATTAAGGACTCGTAGAAAAACGGATACTCATTTTTGACACGTTACGAATCGTAAAATATTGGAACCGGGCATAAAGGCTTATGATGGTGAAAAAAAGAATTCAAATATCTTTAAGTAGATTTATAGATTCCATGAACAAAAATAAAAGAATTGGACCGACAGCCAATCAGAACGCACGCGTTCCCAAGAATTCCATGTGTTGGAGCTTTCCTTATTAAGAACAATGTGGCAATACCGATATGAAAGCTTCATTTGCGCAATGGTCTCGCGATGCTGGTAAAATGTATCGGTCAACGTGTATACCAACCTGTTTGGTAGTTAAGATCTGTCAAGAGATCAGTTTGCGACACTTTCTTGTTTATTTGGAAATTCGGTGAACTTGTGAAGGACGCGGTAAGGCAGAGAGGTGTACTTTCGCGAAATAACGCAATCGCTGGAATGTGGATTAAATACCTGTACCAGAAAGAGGAAAATGAGGCTAAGTACGATGACATGAGCCTGATTTTTTGAAATGTGGAAAGGGCAGTACCCTTAAAGTGGAGCTCGTGTTGTAATTGCCAAAATGAAACAGGTCTCACCTTCGATCAAAATGTTCGTGGATGATTTGATTCATAGATTAACTGCGCAATTGCGACCTAAAAAATGGGACCGGAAAACCAGGCTTAAAACAGTATTATGCCTTCTTAGGCTCTTATTCAAATATTGATTTGAATTCAACGGAACGATTTTTAAAAGAATTAAAAAAATTGCAAAATGACTCACCGAATTGATGCCAAAAGTTTCATTTAGTTTCGGCGCCATGAGTATGAATATTAGTTATACTCCTATGCATAATTTAAGTGCATAGGCTATCTCAAACTTAGGTAAATAAAATAAATAGTGGACAACATCACATACATTGCTCTGATTCTGTGGTAAGTAGCTAAAGCACTCGTGTTACAGAAATCAGAAACAACGACGGTACCACAACACCCAGACCCGAGATAATATAGAAAAGTTCGTTTCCCATATTGACCCGACTGATCGAACCCGGAACCTCAGAGATGGGGCGATGCTAAAGGCCGGCACGCTCGCCTCTCGGCTACGGAGGTCGTTAGGTGATTTTACTCATTCAGTATGTCACAAAGAAAAAGAAATATGAACACTCTTTGTTTGTTGTGTTAAATTTAAGAAGCCATTAAACAGTTACTACTTTTTATCTTTGACTCTTCTACTCAAATGTAACGTACTTGAGTTTCTTGGAACTGAAATCATGGTCTCCGAATAAATCGGTCTCCGTTGGCTCAAAAGAATTATATCACATTATGCAAAGCCCATGGTTACGTCAACACATGCTTTAGCCTTGACTCTCCGTGCCGTCCGAGATTCAGATAACCGTAAAGTGAAAGCACTCGAGCTGATAAAAGTGCAAGTTTCAATGTCGGCTCTAGGGTTGCCATGTTTGGTGGTGTGATGGCTGGTCAGGTTGATCCAATATCCCACAGCACCACTAATAAGGCGATGAGGTCCAACCGGGGGGTGTTAGTGGGTAGTCCTGTGAGTGAGTCACACGCCTTCACCTCCCTGGGGTGGGGTAGGGGCATGCTTTGACGCACCGTCAAAGCATTTCCCCTCGTCATAAAAAAAAGGTTGCCATGTTTTAAACAACTGTTTATGATTGGAGCAGTATTCGTTTGTGTTTTGTTTGCAGGTTGAGTCAATAAATGTTTATTTTTTCTTTAAAGAAAAACGAATCATCCATAGATTCAACGCTGTCAGGACTTGTAATAACTACACGAATGAAAGTAAAGCCGAGACATCCACTGTCTTGTTAGGTAAAAAGTATTGGCCAAAGCATGATAAATCATTTTACATTGCACTTTGGATACTTTTAAATTCCAATATTTTACAAATCGTGATGTGTCAAAAATGACAATATGTTTTTCTCCAACCGTCTACAAATCGTAAATACCGTTCCATAATTCACTTTCCATACCAACTATCATCAGTCGTTCGTGTTTAGCTTACGCCTCGTATAATTAATTACCATCCGTAACTAGAACGTGATCGTTTTTCAAATATTGGAACTGGGCATTAATCGTCCAAAGTGACAGCCCTAGCACCGGATCAGCTGGTGACGGATGGTAAGCGTGACCGGCCGAGCATACGCGTGTGGCCTTTGGTCCGCCTTTAGGATCTGACGTAAAAAACAGGGACGTCGACCGGCTATTCAACTGAGATACATTTATATACCTGTCAAAACACAATTCCTTTAAAGATTCTATTAGGCCTAGCATGCGCAATACGTCAAATGTATCGAGCAATAGTTCATTATACTATATACTGTATTGATACCTTAAAATTAGAAATTTGTGAAGGGTGTCAGTTATCGAGTTTTATGGGGGGTGCTACATTTGTAGCAGGGGTCAAGCCTTTAAGGTAAGGGCGACAAGTCCAGTAACAGCTTTTTTATGCTCTACTTGTCGCTCTTAAGCTAGGACCTCATTTCCACTTAACCTTAGGTGGGACGAGGTCAATCTTGAAGTGTAATATAAAAAAAATCACTTACACAATATTAGGGATCCTTATTAAAAGTCCAATTATGTAACCCAAGGTGTAAAAACCAGTGACCAGGGCGGACCACTAGTCATTAAAACATTACTGAATGAGTGGTGAATAAATCAATCATTCGAATTACCTAACCGTCCTCTACCAAGCAAGTATTAGTGTTGAACAAGACTTACAAGAGCAAATACATTTGTACTGAATATGACGTCAAAATAAAAGAGCAGAACGACGTATTAAAATGGACAGCTTAATTTTCTATATATTAAACTAGGGACCGACTAAGGCTTCGCACGCACATATATTAATATTTGGTTTGGATAATGGGCCCGTTTAATTTTTGACATCACCGGACGTAGCATCTTTTGTGAGGTCTACTCAACACTAGTACCTACTAGCTTTAAGCGCAACATTGCACTTCACACTTCAATGAGCTGTCTAATAATGAAATGGGACAATGTACTGTAACAGTGCGAAATTAAAGTACCTAAATAATACATCAAACTGCACCTCACATACGCCAATCCCAAAGTTCACACAGAAGTGATCTCTCCATAATCTTTACACCGGAGCACGCCTCACGGCATCTATTTATCATCAACACAATAGCTCGCTTGTCTGCCCAGCTAACCGAACACACAACAAAACATTACAAAGCTATACACACACAGTACGACACATCAGTGACAAGTCCCACACAGAGCGGCAGCATTCCAAACCAAACGTCAAAATGGATAGCTGTCAATTTGACAATAGCCGATAACAATTATCCGTCGCCCTTGACATGATCTGCCAAATCGAAGGTCAAGAATACGAGCATTGTGACTACTTATGTGAGTATGTGACTCACGTTAGTAGATATGCATGCGTGAGAAAGCATGACTAGTCATATTATGAATTGATATTTAATTAAGATTATCATTCTTAGAATTTGGCCTTGTTGTTCAACAATTGTGGTACCTATCTTGGGTTTAATAACTGCATACATAAGAAACGTTCCAGCATTAGCTGCATCGACTGTCGGTTATCAAATCATTTTTTAAACAAATTGATTGTATGATACTACTTAATAATTAATGTTACGTACAGAAAACAAGAATCGCAGACAAAGCAATAACTAATATATGAAAATCATCTACTTTTTTGTGACGGTACGGAGCGTCAAAGTGCGTTTTCCATGTCGACCCGACCGGGGATCGAACCCGGGATATTAAAGATGGCGCGATGTCAAAGTCCGGTCCGCTCGCCTCTCGGATACGGGAGGTCGTCAAGTAGTAATGCAGTGGTTTAGTAACGGAAGGTTAGGCTAATATAGGTACATTGTCTCGGGTCTGGGTGTTGGGGCACCGTCGTTGTTTCTGATTTCTGTAACACCAGTGCTTTAGCTACTTACCACTAAATCAGAGTAATGTATGCGGTGAAAAAAGGGTACTACAAACTTGATGAATATTTCAATTATAAACATATATGGACATGATTGTCTGCTCGCTCGCACACCACATTTTGAAGTTCTCTAGCCCCAAATATTGTAAAGATTAGGATAACTACTGAGTTCCTTGCCGGATTCTTCTCGGTAGGGTTAGGTTCCAAACTGGCTGTAGCTTCAAATTTGGTTTAAAATAGCTTCAATACTTGGAACCAACATTAATAAATGACTTGATAATGATTATGATGTTGTCCAATATTTATATATTTGCTACTAAACGGATCTTACTTAACAGCTGTGGGCGTCGGCCTGGAGCAATTATCCACTGAGGCGGCATTGAGGAGTCAGGTTACTCGCCCACGGTGAGAGATTAATAAACGCAACACTTCGCTTTATTATTTTAGAAATTATTTTCGAAAGCATTTCCATTGTGGGCCGCTTAGCGATGTTTTGTGTTGTGCGTGAAATGTGATAGTATCAACAGGTGGTCCAAAGATTATTATTAAGATTATAATCTTGTGGATTTTGCTTGAAATATCAGTGCCAAATTAGGCGAACAATTGAATGCAAGATTTATGTGGAATTTTAGAGTTTTCATTAAATGAAAAACGCAAAGGAAATATAAAATATTTGACTTTTGAAAATTACTTTTACTGCAATTAACTATGTAATATATAGTAAATTTCTTGTATTTTACACCGATTCTTAAATTTTAAAAAATGGTCAAGAGGAGGACTAATTGTTTGTAGAGACTTAAATATATTATAATATTTTTTCTTTTATGATACATACAAACATTTACTAAGACACAATGCGTTAAAATGCATCGTTATGTTACTTCGTCGTACATATTTTTCGAAACGGTGACTTAAACACTCCCCTCCACATGTCCTGTACTGATGCTAGAGCTGGGGGTGCTACATTAGTAGCAGGGGTTAAGCCTTCAAGATAAAGCAACAAGTCCAGTAACAGCTGTTATTATGCTGTACTTGTCACCCTTAAGCTAGGACCTCATTTCCACTTAACATCGGGTGGGATGAGGTCAATCTTAAAGTGTAATATAATAAACCTCTACTTTGATGCGCTATATCATCAATTTTATTTGTAGTTTAAGAAAAAAGTACGTATTAATTTTATTAGTAAGTTGATTAATTAATTACATTAGTCCATTGAGTAGAATCCTTGTTTTATACCGAGATTACCGAGGCATCAGCCCTATAATAACACTTATCATTTCACGGCCTCACATTGAAAACTAAGGAGAATAGTTCTAACGCAATTGGAAACCGCGACATAGATATTTATCGAAAACGAAAGGTGTTTTATTGTGAACTTACAGAGTGACCCTAACATAGTAATGAACCGAAAAGATATCAATGTATTTCGGCCACGATAAAACTTATCTAGACAAATAATCTTATAAGTTGATTATCACACAACGCTATGTGCGTTTTGTAGTTTTTGAACGATCAATAGACTTAAAGAATTCGACACGCGAGTATTTCTTTAACCGTCTTAAAACAGGAGGTTTCTCAATTCGACTGTATTTTTTTTTGTCTTTTACACTTTTTTTTTTTGTTGGAAATGTGATATGTTTTATCCCGAAATAAAGAAAACAACGTCTCCTATTTTTAATTGAATCTTTAATACGTATATAAACTTCATTTTTTTCTTTCAATATAGTATCGTAAGTACTAATAGAACTGGAGCAGCCCGACTGGTGAAATACCTCTACCTCACAGAAGACCGCAGCGAAATAACAATCACTTCTGTGTTGTTGTGTTCCTGCGTGTGAGTAAGGTTTCCAGAGCTCCTGGGGGTTGCTACGTTAGTAGTAGGGGTCAAGCCTTCAAGGTAAGGGCGACAATTCCAGTAACAGATTTATTATGCTGTACTTATCACCCCTAAGCTAGGACCTCATTACCACTTAACATCAGGTGGGATGAGGTCAATCTTGAAGTGAGGTCAATCATAAAAAAAAAACAAAAAAAACGATCAAGCGCACATCACGGTGAACCTTTTCAGTTCAAAATTGATTCTTTTGCTTACGACATAACGGCGACAAAACCCAAGAACAGTCTCACATACTTTTGACTATGCACCTATTTATTTTGAAGTTCAAATCAGAGCAATAGGATTCTAAGCACTTCCTAGTTCAGCTGTCAAAATAAAACTCAAGTGCTAAAATAAAATGAGTCACGTATGACCTTTAGGCATAAATCGAATTCGTTTCGGCATGTTCTCGACATCCGTTTATAATCCATTACTTCGATCGGTTTAATGGAAGTCTTAATTATCACGGAATGTCGAGCAATTTTTGGTGCCTAGTAAAGGTCTTAGACCAGGAAATAGTTTAATGGTTTAACTAATGAGTTCCATTAGATTAAAACAACACATTATTTTATTACTGATAGAGTACAGTAGCGATAAATAATAGACAATCTTACTGTCTGTGACGCTTTCACGCCTAAGCCACTCGATATATTTTATGAAAGGGAGTAGTAGTACAGTCAAAAACACGTCAGACTAACACTTTGGACTTTGTACCGCACTTATGTTTTGCGCATAAGAACTAAAATCTCTATTACCTTGACGTGATTTTTATATGATATGATACTTATGTGAATATATACATGGCAAACATGTTTCGTTAAAAGGATTACCTATATTCACTTGTGTAGGCAAAAAGGGCTCGATCTCTTTTAGATTTTACAAATTATTCTTATTTTTAATTAGTTTTCTTTGGCATTTCATCCGTTTCGCTATCGTACATGTTTTGTTGATTAAAATAAAAAGCCGTACAAACATTGTCTGCAATTTGTAAATCCATTAATCGCAGCGCCTCTTGACAAACAGAAGAAAAACATCAGCTGTTCTCAATTCTCAATGAACGAACCATATTCGTCTTACGAGGTTGCGAACGTGAGAAATTGCAAATACTAGTGTTGGGAACGTAAAGGAGTTCGGTTACAACGGTTTTATGAGCTTAGTTAACGGGAGCGGTTGTAAAATGGCTAGTAGGTCCCGGAAAACTACCATACAAAAAAATAAATATGAAAATACTCATACTAAACTCTAGTCTTGGCGTTAAAAATACAAATACCGTTGTAAAGGAAACTACTAAGTTTCGAAACAGCAAAAGAATTCCGTTTATTTTAAAAACGATTCGCAAGTAGTAAGGTAATTTTCATGAATAAAAAAGATTAGGTCCTATTTCCAGCTGGGCGCTGTTATTACTAAAGACGAATTATCCTTAACATTGCTCGATTTATTGCATTTTTGGTATTATTACACCATGACATTAATCTTTTTTAAGTTTAAATTCAATACTATTATATGCATAACGATCCTTCATAAGTATTAAGTTAGAATGTAAATAAGTCACATCATTCTTAACTAAAGTATTTATTATACAAAGACAACACTTGTCTCATTTCAATTCAATTATAATATGTTATAAGGCGTCAAAATAAAATCAATAGAATAACATTTTTAAATTATATTCAGCACCCAGTAACCGCTTTTAAGTTCGATTCTGCCGAACAGTTTCTGCAGAATAAAACCATTCTAGGGAGGGATTCAGTAATCCATCCCTAGACCGCATCACTACTTGGAGCACCACCTACCATACGATGATGTCACGGCAGTCTGACTGCGCCTGCTTTAACGTAACAAAGGTTCGGTCTACATTTAAACTCGTATTTTTAGTACATTCAGCTGCTTATATATTATTATATCTAAATTTTTTTTCAACAACTTAGAAGCGGACTAAAAATTGATATTTATTCAAATTTATTCACTTTCCAGCAAAAAATAACGAAGATTGAACGAAAGAAGGCATTGAATTAAATTGGCGCATGACGTCATTAGTGGGTAAATTTTTAACCCTACAGGGACGTAACAAGCCAACCCGCAACTTAGCATCACTTTGTCTCGGTATTAACGGCCCGCTGCGGCTTCACACGCGTACCCGTTTTTTCCTCATTTTCCACTTATACTTAGCTCTTATGGGTTGCATCATGATATTAGATAGCCTAAAGCCTTCCTGGATAAATAAACTATCCAACAGAAATATAATTTTAAAATTCAGACTCATGGTTCCTGAGATCAGCGTGTTCACACAAACTCTTGTGCTTTATAATATTAGTAAGTAAGTAAGTAAAAATATATTTTTTTTACAAATTTGCCAAATGAAAAAACACGCGTCTAATACGTTTGTAATAACTATTTAACAAACTAAAACAATCTGGGATGTTTGACCCAGTCCACTTTCCTATTGTGTCTCGGGTTCCCTTTCATCTTCACCGAGCTTTCGGCACGCGCAGCACCCAAGGGAGGTGACAGTGTTTGGGACTCTCCTGTTCTAAGAAGGGCAGGCCTACCCACAATGTACTTAAGGAACAACAGGCTATACTCCGCAAGGAGCCAACCTGGCACTAAGGAGGATACCTTATATACGATACGATTTTTTATATTGCACTTCAAGATTGACCTTATCCCATCTGATGTTAAGGTCTTAAGGGCGACAAGTACAGCAAAATAAAGCTGTTACTGGTAAGTATAACGCCCCGCCCCCCTCCCCTGGATCTCCAGAAACTTTACTCACACGCAGGAACACAACTACACCGAAGTGATTGTTATTTGGCTGCGGTCTTCTGTAAGCATTTCACCAGTCGGGCTGCTTCAGTTCGAGCAATAAATCGCTACCTATGAGCTTAGGTACCTCTCTTAATGTTTTGATTTATGACGTCACCTCTGGTTAATACCGAAAGTAGATACAAGTACGTTTGTCTCAGCGCGCTCCAGATATTTTCAGTGTATTGCGTAAGGTCAAAGGGCCGCTTGAGTGCATTTAATAAATACTCTCAAGATATGTAAGCACATAAAGGTGAAAGACATGGCGCCTATAGCGCCATTTTTATTTGAAATTCTGACATGAGTTTTCACTTATCGGTACTGGAATTAATTTGATTTACATATTTTTTTTTTTATATTGCACTTCAAGATTGACCTCATCCCACCTGATGTAATGATGTCCTAGCTTAAGGGTGGCAAGTACAGCATAATAAATCTGTTACTGGACTTGTCGCCCTTACCTTGAAGGCTTGACCCCTGCTACTAATGTAGCACCCCCCAGGAGCTCTGGAAACCTTACTCACACGCAGGAACACAACAACACCGAAGTGATTTCTCATTCATATGGTCTTTGATGGGCACCTAGGTCTTTATGATTATTATAACAAGTTATATTTTACGCACTAACTGTTGCCGGCGACTTCGTTCACGCTACAAGTTATTCTAGTACCTAATCTAGCTAACTACAAAATTTAATTAAATCCACTCCGTAGTCATTGCATTCAAGGGTAAATAACAAACGCTCATGCATAAACACAAACTTTCTCATTCATAATGTTAGTAGGATTCAATGATTATGTTACAAAATGACGCCACAAAAGAACACAATATCAGTCCTCCGTCATGAAACCGGTAAATCAGGACTGTCAATCAAAATACTTTTCGAAACACAGACAAAATATATTACAAAACGTTTCAGACATTTGAGGACGTTTCCATTACCTTATTAAGTAGTCATTGTTTGTGGAAAACCGTGTAGGTACTTAAGAAGCTGCTGTTTTGAACTATAACCTCATTGTTAGACGAATGCACAAAAATTTAAGGCTTAAATGACATAACGCATCAAAACTTACAATGATTGCGCAAAAATGTTTGAATGCTTATGCATTAATTACTATAGGTACTGGAAGTAAAATCGCTTTAGCAAATAACTCCATGGAAAAATTGCATACAAGTTCTAGTTAAAATGTTAAATGTTATATTTTAGAAGTCTAGTACCTAGCACGTCCAAAATCCCCGCCCGTAAGGTTTAATCTTTTGCTTAAAAATTAAAGCAGTAGTTACTTTACTGGAAGTGTTCAAATAAATCTATTGAAAAATTTAATACAAGTTCTTGTTAAAATGTTAAATATTTTAGAATTCTAGTAAAAGATTTACTCTGGCAGATCCAAAATTAGGTTAAATCTTTTTTTTTTAAACTTATACATTTATTACCTACTATACGGAAAGTAAAATCACTACATCAAATAAATCCATTAAAAACTTCATACCTACATGTTCTTAAAAGATGAATAAATATATTTTAGAATTCTAGTATGTAGCATATACAAAACCCCGCCCTTAAGGTATATTCTTAGTCATCCATTACGAGCAGATTCGAGTTGAATGTCAGCCATAATGAGGTAAGTGGCGTTGTTAAAAAGAAAAATGCAATTTTTATGAGTGCGGTAATGCTTACATGGTGAACTCCCGCCAATTTTGCAACATTCCTTTGCCACCTCGTGTTTAAAAAATTAAGTCCACGAAAGGGCCACTATTGACATGCCATCTGCGATTTACGCAAAAGAATTGGAACGGTACATTAACGTCAAAAGTTTGTCTTTTGAAAAAAGGCAACTACAATGTTGAAGAGTAAATGAATGACAAGAACGTGCGGATCACTAACTACGAGTAGTTTGCTCGCCTGTACTTACGCGTTTTATATTATTTTAAGTTTTGTTGCGTTTTCTCAATCAATGCCAGAATAAGGCCACACTGACGCATAAGTCCTACAGTTAATTTAATTTACAGTCTCGTTTTAGTATTTTTTTTTTATAAAATTGCTTTTTAATTTTATTTTATAATTGACAAACTAACTGTGTGGCTTAGTGTAAAATTAGTAATAAGTTTAGCTTTCATTTGTAAAAAAACTACTGATTTTCTTGCCGGTATCTTCTCTGTAGTTATTGATTCCGAACCTGAGGTAGCTTCATTTGCTTTATATAGAGACTATTCGTAAGTATTACTTATGTAATCCATATAAATAACAAGATTGACTTGACTTTGACTTTATTTTGCAGGCCCTCACAGGGTGCGGCTTATTCAATGTAATTCATTAGTTAATAACACCTTGTTAACCATGTGACAAGCGAGTAAATGAATATCAATATAAAAGTCTATAAAAACATACAAGTGAAATATCCTAGGTAACAGTTAATATTTAAACTGAGTTATAAGAATATTTACAAAAAAAGCAAAATGACTCAAGTCATTTTGCTTTTTTTGTAAATATTATCCAGAACGAACGAAAAAACAGCCTGAGTCTGGGTATAAATGTAATTATTTTAATAAATAGTGTGGTACCACCGTTGGTCCCGGTTTCCATAACACAAGTGCTTAACCTACTTACTATTATATTAGATCAAGTCAATGTACGTATCTGATAGATATTTATTTATTAGATACCTTCCAGTCGCCGAATAGATTTCAACGCTACATTTTAGCACGGTACGAAATGTTCCATTAGCTCCCACAATAACTCACACAGACATGTGCTTAGCATGCTAATAAGGCTGTTACAAAGAGAACAATTAGCAATGGCTGTTTACCAAACTTTCCTCGCTCGTTCGAATCCTTTGCGTCACAAAAGAGTTCGTAACAAGTTACTAGTAAGTTTTCTAGGATGTGCGCATTGTTATTACACCTCGGCAGGACCCTAATTATCCAAATTACGACACAGCTACACACCTCATTATACGTGTTTGTATGTAAATAGTGATGCAAATTAGGAAATAAATATTAGTTGCAACTTAGTATACAGGTTTAAAATTTAAAACCGCCTAATGATCCTAGTTTAACAATAATATGACAGCCTGAGCGAAAGATAATTCGGAATTAGTGATTCTCGTTGTTAACGGACTTTTAAATGTAATCATTTAAAATAATTTAACGGGTCAAAACGCGAAACCATTTTTATTTAGTAGTTAATACGAACTACTTACTGCCCGACGTTTCGGTTGGTGCAACCTGGTGTCGCGTTTTGACCCGTTAAATTATTTTAAATGTTTAAAATGGAACGCGAAAGTCTTAAAATTTATTTTAAACATAATGTTTCATTTTTTAAAGCGTCTTTTCTCTCTTCTCTTGTTTTTGTTTGTAGTTTCTGTCTTGCTCTAAGCTTATTTTAAATGGCATTAAAATTATGATAGATTCTGTAAGAAAATGCATAAATGACGTTAGTTCAAACTATTGGCTTGTAAATTGGTTTTTGACGAATGAATAAGATTCGCGACGTCATCAAAGTCGTTTTCGGTGTATCACAAAATGTGCTACCTAGCTATCTGTAGGACAGTGAACACACAAAAAACTAATCGCCCAAAGTACGAAAAGACCCAGGTTCGATTTCCAGTTTGCTCAATTTGGAAACTATTATTTCTCAATGGGCTTAGATTTGTGTATATATGTAGTTAAGTAATATAGCAAATTAAATAAGTTGTCGACCACAATTAGTATCTGTCGTCGTTTATTACATAATTCAAAGGAAAACCTATGTTAGTGAATGTGAGCGTATTTGCATATTGTAATTTTAATAAAAAAAATAACGAAATAAATACAAATAAAATAATTAAAACAAAACAAAACAACTCCAAACAGGAAAAAAAGTAAAAAAAAATATTTAGGTACCTAACCCGAAGTAATTCGTATTTTGAAGCTTGTCGGTGATAAATAACAATTGAGAATCCTTCCCCTTTTTTTGAATTCGGTTAAAAATAGGGATGTTGCTACATCCAATTAATTTCTAGATTATCATCTACTTATAACACTATCAGTCAGGATGTAGACATTTTTAGTGACAGTTTACCCAGCTTTAAAAGAGCTGCATTGATTATGTTTAAGAATTGAAAGGTTGAGTCTCTTGTTTTATTTTCCCCCTTTCTTTAAAATATTTATTTTTGTAAAAAACTGTTTTATATTATTAAGGATACATTAAGTGTTATTTTTTTGTGAATGATGTGACACCTTAAAAGGTTGTGCATTTATACTATGTAATAGACCATATTTTTATAAGGAACAATGTAACAACCACTGGATGTCCAAATAAATAAAAAAATAAATAAATAAATCCCTATTGCCTCACCAGTATGAGAATTGAGATATGTTTTACTCACATCATCCCAATCACGTAAGGTACCGACACAATAATTCCTTTTCCCTGAAAAACCACAAAAATCTCTCACTCAGTGGCGCCATGTAAGAAGGACAAACAAGCACATTACCACATTTATCATATTAGCATACGCGAGCGACTAATGTAACATACTGTTGCATAATACTTTCAGCGGCAAATATACTGCTCCCTGATTGATCGTCTATTGTTTCTGCTGCCACTTACCGTTGGGAAGTAATTAACGATGCATCATTTTAATTGTCATTTAGATAACTTGTTATGTGAGAGTAAATGTGACCCTACTTAGCAGTGGTATGTCTTGTTAAAGTATTTGAACGTATCCGCATTATAATCCGCACTGTAAATCCAAAAATAATCTGCTTGGGTTCATTTATTTGATTCAGAATTATAAAGCTGAAGAATTCTTCAGCTTCAGGTTTAACGAACAAATTTGTTTGTTTGTCTGAACGCGCTAACCTTATGAACTAACCTGATCGATTTGAGGAAATGTTTTTGTGTTGGACGACTGTCCATGAATGGACTCATTCATTGAGGAAGGCGTAAGGCTATATAATATGACGCTGCAACTCATAGGAGAAACGAATCAGTCGAAAATGTGTTAAAAACGAGAATAGTACGGACACTAAACCGCAATCTATACTATACAATATTTCACCGTAAAATTATAAACATCGTTAGATTACAATCTATCTCGTGAGATTGTAAACTGCCTAAAGATTGAAAACCCAACAATAGATGATAATATAGTGAAATATATATATATATATGGCGGGCTTCAAGCCAGAGGGGCGTATAGGCAAAGCCCTACTTTTCAGGAGACAAAAAGATTTAATAACTTTATCCTTAGTATATATAGTGCATAAATAATTCTTTCTTTATGTGATTGTTAGGACAAGATTTGTAAAAAAAAGGTTGAAAATTTACCGCGATCGTACACGCGCGAAACCGAGTTAGGCCGCTAGTCCATAAACACGCACAACATCTTTTTCCACAACATAAGCTCTTCAAGCACATTATATGTGAAACAGAAACTACGGTGGGACCACATAATACCATTTTACTATTAGTAACAGACGACGGATATTGACTGAGGCGTCGTCCGAGCACACCCAGACCTAAGACAATTCAGAAAATTTCGTTTTCCAGATTGACATGATCGGGTATCGAACCTGGGATCGTTCAAGCTTTAGACACCTTCAGCCAGAGCGCTGCCGAGTTGGTCAAAACCACATATAACTACATTTTCAAACATCCGGACACAGTACAAACGCAAGTATTTGTCCTGGATACCTACTGCCTATATAATATAATATAATAGAATTTCTGCAACATATATTCTAATTTAATTAGATAGACACTAATTCTCTAACTGTTATTTTTTATTTAACCCTCTTACATCTCAACCGCCGCTTTAGCTGAAAGTGTTTATCGATCACCTCAAAACAATATTTGAATTACTGATGATCTACTGGATATTAAAATTAGTACCTATTACATATTAAAACTCACACTAAACTTTTACTTATGAATTTTGTAACTGTTTGTGTTAGGTTTTTGAGACTGATATTTTATATTTTTTCAAACTTCATATTTTTTTGGAAATTTACAAACTTTTACGTTCCCATACATGTAAGAGTCAAAGAAGCCCATTACTCTCTGTAATATTATGTTCTGTTTAAGATTCCTATTCAGAAACAGCCATAGCGTTCAAAATTCCACCGCTTAAGGCTATCGATGCGTTTCCGCTTCTCAGTACAGCAAAACTCACCTTGTCCTCCTCAGCCACTCGAAGCACGATCTTGAGCCTGGGATTGTTCTTCCTATATTCCTTCAGGAGCGAGTCTAGCTTGTCGCCCCTCGCATCGCCCGCGTACACAAGATGCGTGCACTCAGCAAAGTCCGTCGAAGCGCCCTCTACGTAACACACGAGCCGCGCTGCGCCCGCGCCGGCGCCCTCCGCGGCGACAGCCACCGCGGCCAGGCAAAACACCCAAGCCCACATATTAAAAATGTTAAAATTAAAAATAAATAAGTCAAGCTGTCATGTCGCGTTCGAAATTCGAATGTTGGAGGCGCGCTTGTCGTTTGGTCGGTGGCGCACGAGTGCCGCAGTTGCGCCGGCGCAGGCTTGAAGCGCCCCCGCCCTGGGCGCAAGGTCGCGCTCACTCGAACTTGGAACTTGCACTCGTTACGCGTTACGTAGGTCGTTACGTTATGCGGTGCAACGGTTTTGGGCGCTTGATTGATTTATCTAATAGATTTACGGATATAAAAAGCACGTCAACTCATTTGTCGCTAATGAGTCCATACTAACATTACGTATAACCTGAATTACATTACACAGTCTGTAGCTTTAGTTTGTGAACAACTCTGTTCCTTATCACATGAAGTCACTGTCTATCTGACTTGCTTAATTAGGCGGAGATTTGGTATGACAAGGTACTGGGGTGTAAACGAACTATGCACTGAACTGATGCTGGCTGTACTAGTGAAAATTAAAGGTGTCATCAAAATTCGTTTGTAAAAATATACTTTTGCCCACATATGAACATATTTTGACGAAGCTTTGTTTTACAAGATCGACCTAGATAGAAGAAGATAAAGAAATCTGACCATTTGCAACAAAATACTAATAATAGACTAATCTGTCATTTTGCGTTCCTGGCAATCAATATTGGATATCACATACATTTCTTTAATTGTAAGGTAAGTAGCTTAAGCACTTGTGTTATAGAAATCGGAAACAACGACGGTACCATAACACCCAGTTCCGAGACAATAGTGAAAAGTTGGTTTTCCCATTTACTCTAGAACCACACCAAAACATACAATCATCCCTACTTCCCTACTAATATTATAAATGCGAAAGTAACTCTGTCTGTCTGTCTGTCTGTGTGTCTGTTACGCTTTCCTGCTTAAACCTCTCATCCGATTTTGATGAAATTTGGTATAGGTATACGTTGAATCTCAAGAACGGACATAGGCTACTTTTTATTAGAAAATAAAGGAGTGATGGGGGTAATACCACCTTTGGAAGTTTATATGGAAAAATGTTTATTTTCGAAGTTAGAGATATGAAATTCGGCACAAATATAGCTCGAAACTTGGATTAAAATATAGACTACTTTTTGTTTCGAATATTAGGGGAGAAAGGGGTAAAACCGACCATAAAAGGATGTAGTCCACGCGAACGAAGTCGCGGGCACAGCTAGTAACTCAATAAAGTTACATTCAAAGTTACATTTTAATGAAGGCCCCAAAGCTCTTGTGAATTCCTTTGCCGCAAATGTATTTGAATACTAATATATCCTAAACACAATATATGTTTAATTTCACAATACCGAGGCAGGCAGTTCCGTGTGTAGACCTGCCGCAGACGATCGGTCATGTCCCTGACATTACAATGACAGGCAACTATATGCGTTAATACTCCGTAACAATACGTAATAATTCAATAACTTATATTTTTACATACAATCACCTTTGACAAGCGATAAGAGGCCCACCGAAATGATAGTTTAAAATTTTTATTTCGTTTTGTACTATTAGAAACCACTTCTTACGAGTTCTTTCCAAAATTAAAGTTGCCTCAGTTACTCCTTATTACAGCAGCTACCTGCTAATTGAAGTCCGTCAAAATCGGTCCAGCCATTTCAAAGATTAGCCGGAACAAACAGACAGACAAAAATTGTTAAAAATATTTTGGTGTATTTTTTTTATATTGCTCTTCAAAATTGACTTCATCCCACCTGATGTTAAGTGGTAATGATGGCCTAGCTTGAGGGTGACATGTACAGCATAATAAAGCTGTTATTGAACTTGTCCCCTTACCTTGAAGGCTTGACCCCTGCTACTAATGTAGCACACCCCAGGAGCCTTACCTTACTCACACGCAGGAACATAACAACACAGAAGTGATTGTTATTTGGCTGCGGTCTTCTGTAAGGTGGAGGTATTTCACCAGTCGGGCTGCTCCAGTTCGAGGGATAAATCGCTATGCCCTACCTCTCTTAAATCTATACTAATCTATACTAATATTATAAAGCTGAAGAGTTTGTTTGTTTGTTTGTTTGAACGCGCTAATCTCCGAAACTACTGGTGCGATTTGAATAATTCTTTTTTTGTTGGATAGTCCATTTATCGAGGAAGGCTATAGGCTAAATAACATTACGCTATGACCAATAGGAGCAAAGACAGAGCGGTAAATGTGTAAAAAACGGGGAAAATTATTCATCCTCGAGGGCTTCCGTTGCGTGCGCTGCGAAAACGGTTCAAGATACCAAAAATATATGTATGAAAGAATAATTCCTATTGAAATGATCTAAAAAAATGTCCACGCGGACGAAGTCGCGGGCGGCCGCTAGTGTATGTATAATGTGTATGTACCGTATATAAATATATTCATCAAGCGGTTATTTTAATGTAACATTCAGACTACGATTTATTTATATGTATAGATTTGTATCATTCTCTGATATAGGTAACTATGTCCATGTAAGATGTAATTTAATTTAAAAAAGGATCAACTTAGAAGCAAAGAATATTGGATTAGGATTTGCTTGTCACGCCATACTAGATACAAAATATCGACAAAAACAACAAGAGATAATGAACAGCTAACACGTGCTTGCACATAGATTATTTGCATTATTTTAAAATCTTATCGTGAATGACTCGGCAAAACCACGTCACATAATTATTTTAATCTTTCGATTCATCAAAGCAAACTCAGTTTAGTACTAGGACTGATAGAATAATAATACAACGTGGTGTGATGGCTTTCAGTGGGAAGAAATTCATAAGGACGGGTTGTGAAAATGTGGAACAGTTAGTGAATTCAAGTGAGTGCGTGTATTGTTTTATTAATCACTATCTAATCACGTTATTTAGGGATAAAAACAGTTTCTAATCTGTCTAGCGACCAAGTTTGAGCCAAATCCATCCAGTAGTTTTTGCGTGAAAGAATTATAATAAACAGCCACTATTTTTATGCATGTAAATTACATCAGTAATATTTATGAATTCATTTTTATAAACCAAATGAAGCTACCTCCGTTCATAACCTAAAACTATAGAGAATATACCGATAAGAAACTCTGTAGTTTTCATAGCATGACCCAAAGGTTGACTGGTAGAAAAGGCCCCTAGCATTAATCCACGTGTTGTATTTTTTTGTGCAATAAAGTTTTTAAATAAATAAGCATGGAAAGATGCATTTATAACTACTTTGGCTCGAAAATATACAGGGTAGTTAGTCAATTGTAAATATTTATACACACTCATGCTTTCACATATGTACGAGTAATTTTAGTTTTTGGATTTCCCTTGGCAAGGAAACTTATCAAACTATTTAATGTCCCCCTGCAAAGGGAAAGGCTGCAAAAGTAAATAATTTAAATTCGCATGACGCTAAACACTTGCAGTTCGATACAAATATCAAAATAACAAATAAAAACTTATTCTTATGCCAACGAAATAAGGGTGATACAAAGTCCAAATTGTATAGTATGGTGTGCTTTTAACTGTAACCTAAAACTGATTTTTTTTTGTTTTTTTATATTGCACTTCAAGATTGACCTCATCCCACCTGATGTTAAGTGGTAATGAGGTCCTAGCTTAAGGGTGACAAGTACAACATAATATATCTGTTACTGGACTTGTCGCCCTTACCTTGAAGGCTTGACCCCTGCTACTAATGTAGCACCCCCCGAGCTCTGGAAATCTTACTCAAACGCAGGAACTCAACAATACAGAAGTGATTGTTATTTGGCTGCGGTCTTCTGTAAGGTGAAGGTAGTTATAAATTTTCAGCCAAAAAAATCAGTACAGCCGTTCTTGAGTTATAAATAGTGTGACCAACACGACTTTTTATTTAAATATGTTACTCAGGGTGAATGTAGCTTTCCAATGGTGAAAGAATTTTTTAAATCGGCACGGACGTTTTTGAGTATTTTCGCTAAAAACATACAAAAAAGAAATCTTTCCTCTTTACAATTACAATATTAGTTGAGACGACTTCTTTGGTTTATAGTTCTATGGAACACCTTAGTTTAATAATGTGACTGGTTCATTTATTTCACGTTTTGTTTGGCCCAGATGGCGATAAGCACTTATCGGAGATGCTGAAGCTCAAGGCTCCAGTTTTCTCCTTCACCAGAATAGACGATGACACATTCTCATTCGAGTTGAACAATGAAAATCACTTCTTGAAATTTTGTTTCAAACTTGGTGAGGAGACGGAAATAAAGAGGCCAGATGGAAGTAAAGTAAGTTTATTGTAATTCTAATATAGTCTGCTAATAACCAAATAATAATGAAAATAAATAAAGATTACATACATTGCTTTGATTCAGATTCTATGACTTTGGAAATATGTCCCCAAAATTGTTACACATTTTCGCCAACCCCAGTCAGTTAGTACTGAATGTTATGCATGATTGAAGAATAAACCCATGGGCACGTACAGGGTTATTCTTTTGGTTCTAGAACTTTTGCGATATCGTAAAAAAACTGATTCTCCATACATCATATTTTAGTTAGTTATTGAGTTTGTATGGTCAGACGAAAATTATTTTGTCAAATTTGGAAAAAGTACAGAACCAATGTTGTTAATGACGAAAGGCATATTTATATAATCCTGCAAGGTTGTTGATGTTTTAAAAATAACCCTGGATAGTGTTCCTAATGCTTATCTGCAATGAAGCCAGTGAAACCATTTTTTTAGGTAAAAGTAACATACACGCTTGAAAACGACAATGTTTTGAACAAAGAAATGAAATTTCCCAATGGGAAGGTCGTCATCTTTAGAAAAGAGTACTTTGAGTCTGAGAATAAAATGGTAAGTAGGTAATAAAATTTAGTTCAAAAATATTATTTTCTAGCTATCACCCGCAACTTTGCGTTATTTCTTGTTAATCTAGTGGGTATTGTTATTTTTTTGCGTAAAATTACAATAATCACACCGATCAACTTTATATTAGACAAACATTGGAATACCAATAGGATAACATAACATCACATGCATTATAGAATTTAAGACTTTCGCCAATTTAAACATTTAAAATAAATTAATCAGTGTAAACGCAGTAATATTTTTTACAAGTATTATTGTAGTATTTAAGGTCAGCTCGTGACCACGGTTAGTGCAACGTAACCGAAACGTCGAGAAGTAAGTAATTCGTATTAAATATGAAAGAAAAACTACTTTTTTGATCCGTTAACACATTTTAAATCAACATTGATCTGATTCTGCGGTACTTATTTAATGCATTTATGTTACAGAAATTAGAAACAACATTTTTATCGTACGATTGAAAAATTATGTTTTGGAATAAATTTTACAGATTATGAAGGTTATAAGCGGTAACGTGAAAGCAAGTATATTCTACGAAGTGGTTAAATGAAGATATGTGAAAAATCCAGCGGTATCAACTAAATCAATTTTACTATGTTAAAAAAACCGAAAGTTTAATTATATGTTTTAAGCAAAGTATATTTAAGCAAACCGACGAATACTCGTTACGACTACGAACATAATATTGATCTCACATTAACGTAGACTGGAAATAAACAATTGAAATGCGTCCACGGTGCAAATTGTCGCACGACAAAATATCAATTTTACTAATTTGTTTCAATACTAGGTTGTACCTACTGAAATAACTATTTATTTGTCATTGAATTAAGAATTGTCAACGGAGGACAATCAGTTTCAATCAAAATTGAATTGGTGCAACTGAGTCTTAGTTAATTAAGCATAGAACTTAGTATTTTTATGTTTGCAGTGTTAAACTAACTTAATTTGTTTGTCTTTTTTCAAAGTCAATACGTATATATTTAATTGTTAAAAGTATTAAAAATACTCTGCAGCATGATTGCTTAGTAACTTTTATCATTAAATAAACAATTCGTTTTTTTGATTGTATCATTTTTATCGAAAATCGCTGGCAAATGTATTTGGTAAAGAAAAAGGGTTATATAGTTTATGGTTTTCGAATTCCTTAAATGCCTACACTTAGCTTTATTCACAAATAAACTAATTCAACAATCTGAAGAAACGTTACCCTTGAGAATGCCTCACTGGACTTTTAATATCTGTAGGTATTATATATTCTTAAAAAAAGTTTCGTTCATTTATGCAATAATGTTTTTTTTGTTCCTGGAGTTTTAATCTAGAGGTGCGATATGTTGTATTTGGTAGTAAGACTTCTATTTGTAGGGTGGTCTGGGTCGGAATACCCACTTGTGTACTTGGTTCCTGAGGATTTTCGCGAATCCGAGGGAAGTGGTAGCAAGCGATCCTGGTGCACCCTGGGCAATGAAGGTTGGCGACGTCCTTTTTAGGATCTCTAGCCGACGGCAGAAGTTCCGGCGCGGGGGAGTCTCCGTTTCTTGAAGAAGGGTAGTGGATGGCTGGGGTGGAGGGCGATTTTCATCCTAGACTAAAGGGTCTGCGAGGAGGGTAGTTTAGCGGAAGGCGCAGTGAGGAAGCCTGTATAAAGTCGGCAAGGGATCCCGCCCAACTGCGCAACTTTGGCCACTGAGGGGGTTTTAGTTGATGCGGGCCCAACACACCGCTGTCCATTCTCCGCGGAGAGTGACGGTGCGGTAGGCATTTCGCCCTCGAAAAAAAAAACCCTTCTGTTGTCGACAGCGAGATTTTTTTTTTATATATTACACTTCAGGATTGATCTCATCCCACCTGATGTTAAGTGGTAACGAGGTCCTAGCTTAAGGGCGTCACGTACAAGATAATAAATATGTTACTAGACTTGTCACCCTTTGCTTGGAGGCTTGACCCCTGCTACTAATGTAGCACCCCCCAGGAGCTCTGGAAACCTTACTCACACGCAGGAACGCAACAACACAGAAGTGATTGTTATTTGGCTGCGGTCTTTATTTATTTTGCTTTATTAGGACAACCAACAAGAAAAACGCTGACAATACAAATTTAGGAGCAAATATAAACTTTAAGCTAAGCGTCATCTTTATTACCACCAATTGCCACGACAATGTGGACATACATTTTTATTTTATAAACTAAGGGAAAATAGGGCTTATAAATAGATACTTTTGTTTTATTTTTATTTTTTTCAATAATTGATCTTTAATTTTTATTTTACAATTGACAAACTAACTGTGTGTCTTAGTGCAAAATTAGTAAAAAGTTTAGCTTCCATTTGTAAAAAAAAAACTACTGAGTTTCTTGCCGGTATCTTCTCTTTAGTTATAGCTTAGAATAAGGAAAGTATAGAAACCGCATCATGACAGCAACAATGTAACCGTCAACCCCAAAATATTTTTTTTCAAGATCGTTTTGACGTTAAACAATTTAAAAATGAGTATTTATATCTATTTATTCTTTGGTAATGTAGCAAGTGTCGATTTTAATATCGATAAAATGTAAGTGATATGGATGGTGAAGAAAAAGGGATCTTTTTCTTGTCGATATAAAAATAATGAATAAATAAATAAATATCAGGCTATATTACATTGACCTGAGTCCAAAGTAAACAATTTAAGCACTTGTATTATGGAAACCAAAACCAACGGTGGAACTAGCCCTGCTTCCCTTCATAATTGCCACCAGAGTAGTACTAACATGCTAGGATGAAGAAGACTACAAGAAAGCAGTTGAAGAATTTAACTTTTGTACCACTGTATGCTATGAATACCAAAATGTATCAGCATATCGACAATCCAGTACATACTTGATTTCGTGTATGATGTTTGCATAAGTATACGAAAAAATAAAATGACAGTGCTACCAAAATTTATTATCAAAATATATTACAATATTTCTAAACACATTGTAAAATTAAAACTTTTTGCAAACAAATGACATGTAGTTTAGTCCAACCATAGATCAGAGGATCTCGATCTCATATTACTTTGCAGTTTGCTTTATTGATTTTCGCCCTGCAATGGGATTATGTTTTCACATTTCCTGTA
Source organism: Glyphodes pyloalis (assembly GCA_037074685.1). NCBI lineage: Eukaryota > Metazoa > Arthropoda > Insecta > Lepidoptera > Crambidae > Glyphodes > Glyphodes pyloalis. The sequence goes on along the minus strand of JAYKKO010000024.1, from coordinate 3,143,909 downwards.
ACAAAATACAAATTAAATAAAGTGAATTTAGACATGTTTCTAATTATATATCTCGTGAATAATACTTGTTCAATTTATGTCGAACTAAATCAAAAATTTCATACGATGCAATAGTTACATTATGCCATTGCCGATATTTTAAGTCATGACACCATTTTTTACCAGTCTTGATAAATTCTTATTTACGTGATATCGTGGTAAAATAACTGAAAATATTTTAAACAGATATAAAAGTGTGTGCTAACAGCGATCTAAAAGTGAATGTGTTCGAAAATTTTATCGATAAGTACGCTGAAATCTTTTCATTGGCACATCACTACAACAACAAATATGCATTATTTAGATTTAAAAATTTGGTTATAAATGCGCCTTTATTTTGGGGAAATTGAAAATCTTAAAGGTTAACAAGCCGTTTCTAAATCTTTGGCTCATGTTTACTACATAATACGCAAATATTGTTTGCAAAACTTACCGATGAAGACGATATTGAATAACTCTCGTTATTTTTTAAATCACAAACTAAAAAACCACCATGGTCTTTGACATAAAGTTATCTTCGTCCGCAATTATAATAATTATTTGTTTTTATTGTGTTTTCGTACATAATTTTGCTACATAGGTAATAAGAAAATCTTGTTTTAGTGAAATTCATTTTGACAATTTAATGTCAGTTTATTATAATACGAGATAGGGATACCATAGATCCTGTCACAAGTATGCACTAGTATTTGAGAATACTAATATACATAAGTGGGACTATTAGTGAGCCGTATTCCCATTTAAAATATAAGAGTACATTAGCTAAAAACCAAAAACGGTTTTCGTTCATACTTTATAGTTTTATTTAATAGTGGCACGGTGTTTTGAAATAGACATAGGGGTGTTTTAAACATTTAATATTAAATATTTAATTTATTCGGTGTGTGGAAATATTGTTGACTTGCGTAATGGATGCGCAGATGCAAAATAAGTATATATCAAATTATGTTAAAACATGGTTTATGATAAATTAGTAGCACTAATCTGGAAAATATGCAATGCTAATAAATTAGTAACATATACATATACATAGGAATAAAATAAAGCGTTTAGTAAATAGTTACGAATATAACAAATACTGTTAAATACTAGAAAGTGATTTTTCAATTATGGCCCATTACTGATTAAAATACGGCCATTAAAATTAGTCGTATTTGAAATTTAATGTATTTTCAATTTGGTAACGTTCTATTGGCAGTCTATGGCTTGGACTCCAACTCCGGAGTCCAGTCCATAGATTTTCTATCTGCAGATGCGGACTCCAATACAAGCTTTGAGTGGTTTTTGTTGCAGTCACACTAGGTGGCGCTGCATGGCTAGATTTGAATAAGACAGCTACGTCCCAATTGCGGTTTTTAGCGTTACATCTAGGAATATAATATATCTATGAGTTATAGGTTCCGAACCGGAGGTAGCTTCATTTGCTTTATATAAAGACTATTCATAAGTATTACTAATGTAATCTATGTGAATAAAAAATATTGACTTTGACTTTGACTTTGAAATATAGTGCTTAAAGTTAATTGGATATGAAGAGTAGTCTCTATTTTGGCACCATAACAAAAGACCGAATCTGACGCCTAAATTTCTGGGGCTTCTACAAAGATGAAGATTTAAGGCTGTGATACTTATTCGTGATCCATTACGTGTTACGACAACCAGTCCATCTGATTTTTGCCAATAAGCAGGATTAGCATATGCGCTCGCCTTGCAACATGCGGCATACGGCCCTCCTTCCATTGTCTATGGCCATCTGCATTATCTATGCTCTATCTGGAGCCGACAAAGAGGTCGCTAGCCCAACCGTATTGCACCGATAATAATGAATGCAACTGTCTTCTGGCTTACTAAGCTTATGTTCTTACGAACACATTGACTTACATAAATCTTTAAAATTTTCGACTTAATGTTTCAGAGCATAAAGTGCAATATTAGATGGCATTTTTGATAGATCAGAGTAGCACGCCGTTTGTACGCTGCAACCACAACTGATTTGTTCATTGTGTTCTAGACACCTTGACCAATTAATTGTTTGTGTGGTGTTTCATTGGAAGACGCGTAAGGAACATAAAGTGTGGTATGATGACAAAATTTATCATACCGTTACCGGCTCTAACTCGTTATTTTGATACATTTAAAAATCTAATAAAAAAAATATTCAGTATCTTTAAATTACATTAAACAACATTCTTCATTATAACTTAATAGTTTAAAAAATATCTTATAACTAAGATATTTTTTAATTAATTTATTTAATCACTTTATTGCGAAAAAAAATTACAACAGGTGGACTTAACGCTCGGGGCATTCTCTACCAGTCAACCCTTTGGGTCATGCAGAGAGTTTGTATAATTATGGGTGCAGTAGTGAAAAAGTGCGGAAGTAATCTAAAAATGTCATATAAACAACAATAAAATAAACATTATAATTAAAATTACGGTATATTTATAATTACATAATGTTAATAAATGAAATATGTGGTATCCGATGCCGAATGACAATTTTTAATTTTCATAACCGTAACTTGGGCTTCTCGAAAGCTAAATTAAGCGTTTAAAAAATAACATATTTTGTATTTTATCAATTTTTGATTCTCTTCAAAAACGAAACATTTTGTTATTGGTAGTATCCTACTGACGTAGTGTGAATATGCGGGCTGGCCTTATTATTTTTGTACAGTGATAGAATGGCTAAAATGGCAAATTTTCGCGATACGCTACGAACTGAGCCATTTCGCGCAAGTTGGTGCTCGTATATGCAATATGCGCGAATTAATTTATGCAATAGACAGGTAAAGTACTCTTTAGTCATTGGCGTACACTCGGATGTAGGTCAGGGCTGGATCTAGGAGCGCGGGGCATAGCAAAAAGGGTGCCTGGGCGCCACTAACCATAATTTATACTATCAGAGTTGCTATTATTATTCTAATTAATCTCTAGGCTCAAACGGGGCTTTGGAATCATCAAATTATAGTCTTATAATCAAGCCTTTTTCGTTCTAAGATTTATTTCCAGATGTAGCTACTCAAGTATTTATACCTTTTTTTTAAATAATCGTAAAGCAACAAAGTATATTTTCAATTACTACAATTCAAAAAGTACCTCAACCCTTGAAGTGAATATTAAGAACAGCAGAATTTTAGTAATAAGGTCCCGTTTTACCTTTTGTATACGAAAGCCGAAAAACTGTTCCTTCAGCAATTTAGAACTCTGCAGCTGTCCATACGTTTATTTGACTACCTCTGTGGCGCAGTCGCTAAGGTAGACAGCCAAAGCGCGAAAGGTCCCGGGTTCGATTCCCGGACAGGTCAATTTTTTAAACGGTCTTTTCTAAATTGACTAGGGTCTGGGTGTGCCGGGATGACGCCCCCAGTTAGTATCCGTCATCTGGTGCTCATAGTACAAGGGAAAACGTTAGTTTGAGACCAGGTGAATGGTGGGGTTGGCTAGCGCATTTATTTATTTAACTCAAAGAAAGTCAGTACCTACCTTAATTAAGCACTAATATTCATAGATTATGTATTCAATTTGGTTACAAGTTATGATTAAGTACTGGCTGTTGCCCGCGACTACTTCCACGTTATTTCAGGATAAAAAGTATCCTAAATGTTAATCTAGTATCTCATCTATCTTTCTTTTGCACAAAAGATAAACATTAATACATCCATACATTCTTAACAACTTTCGCGATTATATTATACTAGCTGTGCCCGCGACTTCGTTCGCGTGGTCTACATCCTTTCATGGTCGGTTTTACCCCTGTCTCCTCTAATATTCGAAATAAAAGTAGTCTATATTTTAATATAGAGCTATATATGTGCCAACTCTCATATCTCTGACTTAAAAAATAAACATTTCCCCATATAAACTTTCAAAGGTGGCATTACCCCCCCCCCCCCTACTTTCTAACAAAAAGTAGCCTATGTCCGTTCTTGAGGTTCAACGTATACCTATGCCAAATTTCATCAAAATCAGTTGAGAGGTTTAAGTGGGAAAGCGTAACAGACAGACAGACAGCAAGAGTTACTTTCGCATTTATAATATTAGTAGGGAAGTACGTAGGGTTTGTATTAGTAAAATGCTAGTGATTTCACTAATACAAATTCAATTAGCAGGGACCTTATCGACTCCATTTTTTTTTGTGTAATGCTGTGTACAAATCGTAAAAAACTATCCTTGATCGAGGTACTTATCCATACCATATTTACATTCTGTCAATAATTCCTTTAGTAGCTACTACTAGAAACATGAACGCGTAACAAATAATTACTTCCAATTGGCTACTTGACAATGTAAACAATAAAATATGAAAAGTGTTAGATATGTTAGCTTATAAGTAAAGTAATAATTTTACATTTTTATTTTTTAATTAAAAGCATAGTTAGTATTTTATTTTTGCAAAATAAATTTTCTTTTTTTTATCTGTGGAACAAAAGAACCCAAACGGAAACCACCATTGCAATTCGGAAATGACAGCTGTCGGCGAAAATTATTTATTTTAGGTTTAGGTTTATAGACATTTATTCTCATTAAGACATAATATTACATCACTTACATGAGAACTTAAATATAAAAGATGTTTACTAAAGTCCTTCGTTGTTACAATAAAAGATTGTTACACTTAAATCATTATTACATTTTGGTTTGACAATACGCACACAATATACAAACAACTAGTAGTCTAATAATTTAAGATTACGTGTTGGGCTAATCGCTTTTTGAATACCAATAACGAGGCTATATTTTTGACATCTGAGGGTAACTTGTTAAAGAGGCGCGCTCCTTCGTATGTAATCGTCGTTTGACCGTACTTAGTTCGAGTTTTTGGAAGAATAATGAAACTTGCGCGTCGAGTGCAGATGCGCCCAACCTGTTGTGACCGCTTAGTAAAATTTATGTTTGTACGGGTTTTATTGTTCATAGTTTTATAGATAAACATACAGATGCTATAAATGTATAATTGTTTTAGGGTCATGAGGTTGGTTTCGCGATAAATTCTTACAGTTTCAGATCGATAGTTGTAATTAAATAGCATTTTTATTATTTTATTTTGTAGTACTCGTAATTTGTCTAATCTAGTTTTGGCGGCACTTCCCCAAATTTCTATAAGGTATAGTAAATGTGGTTTTATTAGAGCATTGTATATTGTGAAACGATATTTATGTGGAATGTATCGAGCATTTGTCCGGAGGGACGCATGGAGTGAAATTAGTTTATTTAAGAGTTTTATGAGGTGACTATTCCATGTTAGATTTGAATCCATGTGGAGACCAAGATACTTTTCATACGGTTTTTCTTGAAGGGGTGAATTATTTATTGTGAGAGGTGTAAAAGTGGATATGGGTTTGTTCTTAGCTTTAAAGATCATATAGCTGGTTTTGGAAACATTTATAGATAGTAAGTTATATTGGAACCATTTGCAGAGGATATCAAGGTCATGCTGGGCTTGAGATACTAGGTCATGTATTGACGAACCAAAGTAGAAGAGACATGTGTCGTCAGCGTATAATGTGATATGACCATTTAAATTTAACTCATGCATATTATTAATATACACAAGGAAAAGCAGCGGACCCAAAATTGAACCTTGTGGAACTCCATAAGAAATTGGCAGTGGAGGACTTTGGTGGTTATTGTCTAGTTTCACAATTTGTATTCTGTTTGTAAGGTATGATTTAACAATGTTTAAGGCTTCTTCAGTAATACCAATGACCTCAAGTTTCTTTAGTAGCAGTTTGTGGCTGATTGTATCAAACGCCTTTTTTAAATCAATAAACACCCCAAGTACAATATTTTTCTTATCAATATTGTGTTTGATTTCAGTAATGACATCAATTGTTGCCGAAATTGTATTACTTTTGGATCGAAACCCGTATTGTCGGTCATAGAAGAAATTAATTGAGTCTAAGTAGTTATTTAGTCGTGTATGTAAGATTTTCTCTAAAATTTTTGAGAGTACTGGCAACACGGAAATTGGTCGATAATTACCAGGCTCAGTTTTTGGCCCCGATTTATAGATAGGTGTCACTTTTGCTACTTTAAGAGAATCAGGAAACAATCCGTCCTTTAAGAGTTTGTTAAAACATAATGTGAGTCGTTTTATTATTAATTTTTTTACACATTTAAGAGCTTTTGTGCTGATGCCATCTAGACCACTACTACTATTGGAATCTAAGCTATCAATTATATTTAGAATTTCTTTTTCATTACATGGTTCTAGACAATTCATTCGTGAATTTTGTGATGTTGATTTGGGTAGTGCATGAATGTAATTGACATGAAAGTCCAATGGAATTTCGTCAGCCAAGGATGACCCTATAGTAGCGAAAAAGCCGTTAAATATTTTACATATCTCATAAGGATCTGAGAAATTTACCGAATTGACAGTAAGCTTTGCTGGGACGTGCTTTTGTATTGATTTGTTTCTTGTTAAGGCATTTAGCAAATTCCACAGCTTTTTAGGGTTCCCTTTGTACTTGTCAAACTCCTTGTTGTAATATGAATTCTTCGCTTTCCAGATCAACGTTTTTACTTGGTTTCTTTTGTTGGTAAATTTCTCTTTCAAAACTTCATTGTTAGGATTGATTTGTAGTTCTGACCATATCTGATTTCTTTCGTTGATTTCTGCTAATATGTTTTTATTTATCCACTCCTTTTGTGGTTCATTTATGATTTTTGTTTTCGTAACTTTGCTTTTTTCTATACATTTTTTAAGTACGATTTCCAGTTCTCTATAATTGTCATTTAGTTCATGTATTCCGGATTTTTCAGCTATCTCATAAAGTTTCTCGTAATTGACAGCTTCATATTGATGACGTGCTCTTGGGGGTGGTTTTATTTTTTTTATTTCAACATATAGTTGTTTGTGATCAGACAGAGAAGAGTTGACGGTTATTACATGAAAACTATCGTTGTTTAAGTTAGTACTTATGTGGTCTAGTAGAGAGTTTTTACCTGGTCTAGTATGATATTTCTTTGTTATCTTATTAATAATTTTGTGTCCTACTTGCTTTAGGAGTTGGTTGTACTGCTTTGTCTTGGAATCTCTTGTAAGTAGGTCAATATTGAAGTCACCAAAAACAATTGCTCTTTTTCTTTTTTGTAGTTGTGATTCGTATACTTCTAGAAATTGCTGGAAATTGGTGTGTCCTGGATTGTAGATGACTCCAACTTCGAGCCCGTATTTTTCCAATTGTATCCATAGGTAGTTATTCCCTCCTATATACACTGACTCTGATGCATCATGTTTCAGGCTATTATGGACATATGCCGATACTCCGCCTCCAGCAGAATCTGTTCTAAAGTTGTAGTGATGATGGTAATTAGGTAGTTGAAATAGTAGTGCTTGTTCTTCGCTGCGGAGCCATGTTTCTGTTAGAAGGATTATGTGTACTGTTTTCGGTATTGCTTGTAGGGTACATTTGAGTTCGTCAAATTTGCCTTCTGTTCGTATGCTTCGGGCATTTAGGTAGAGGAAGGTAAAACGTGACTTATTTTTAGGGAAGTTAGCATAAGTATTCAGTAGTTCATAAGTATTGTGGTTTTCAGTTGGGCTACTAGTTTTATTCAGTTTTTTGAAGTTTTTATGATTGAAGGTGTTCCGTTTACGAATTTAATTGTTATGTCACTTTCACCTTTTTCCTGGCGTTGCTTTAATACTTCTCTGAGGTTTTTCAAAAAGTTTTGCTGTGTTGGTGTTTGGTCAGAGAATATTTTTAGGCCACCTTGCAGTTTGTTCCTGTTATAGATCAGTTTTTTAGCAGGTTCCTTTGTTTCAAAGCACACCTTGATACTTCGGTTCTTGCCTGATTGTAGTTTTCCGAGTCTAAAAATCTTTGATGGTTTAGCAATACCTTCACTAACCTGAGAGATAATTTTGAGTACGTCAGCTTCGTCTTTAGATGATCTGTCCTCAGGGGTAGCTGTAATTTGTTCGCGTAGACCGACTAGAACGACATTTTTTTCTCTGTTATTTCGATTCTGCATTTCTTGTATTATTTGTTCGCCAAAGGTTATCTCACTCTCCAATGTCACGGGTACATTTGTTGATGTGATCTTAATGTTATTTAGCTCAGCTTCCAGAAATTCCATTTTATTTTGCATTGCATTAAGTGTTCGTTCGTTTGACAATTTCATTTCCGTGATTTGGTTTTTTATATCTGTTATATTCTCTTGCATGTTTTTTAAGATCTGTTCGTTAGACTCAACATATTTCTCCAGTAAGGCACTGATCCGAGACACATCGGATTTCATTTCTCTAATATCGTCAGAACATGAGCATTCGATATCACATGGCACTTTTCTTTTGCGAAATGTGATCGATGCCTCCTTGTTCAATGTATTTTAAAGTGGCGAAACAATGATTATTTTACCGATTAAATTGAATTATTGTCTCTCTAATCGTATTAAGAATTTATTGAAACATTTTCCGTTTATCTAAATTAAGTCGTTCCTATGCTTATCGGTTCGTTGTCTAGGACGTTGACGTCATAATTGCAACAGTGACGTGACTTGGCGTTTGCGCGCGCTTTTTAAATGTGTTACACAAAATCTTATTTTTCTCTGGTTATTTAGGTACATTTTTTTCAGATAAATCGAATTGCTTGGGATATAAAATGAACGGGCGCACATTTTACAATACTTTTTCAAAAACTGTCAAGTAGCCAATTATATAACCTGGTATTACTAATAGGTGTCCTGTTACTTTTACATCGTTTTGCAAAAAGCACCCGCGCAAAGTGATCGATTCGCCTTCAACTTATCTGAATGTGGCAGTTTCGGCACGACCGTATGAACAGGTATAAATGTTTCGGCCTGAGGGGACAAACCAAGTGCACAAGTGACCTCCAGGGCCGGAATAAACGCATTGTGCTGTGTCCCCAGATTATATTTGTAGCTAGTAGCCAACGGTGATTTCGTGGAGCTAGTTATTTTAATATAATTTTTAATTAAAGATAATCTACCATCTTCTGTTTTAATCCTAAAAGGTTAATACTCTCCCCCCCCCCCTCCCCTCTTCTTCGAGAGCCTACGTGTTCTCTATGGGGTTGTAACGATATCTATGGAGATTACTGACAGCTACGGAACGGAACGATGGTGTAGTGTATACGATGTGTGAGTCAATGAGCCGATAGTTCTCTAGTAGAAATGGTTAAATGTAGGTATTTTGAACGATTTAATTCTTAATTTGGCCAGTAAATATTTTATCTGTGCTTGATTACGTAGGTAATTTTTTATGAAAATATAACTCGAAATTGTACAATAGTTATTTTTCGAACACTAAACACAAAAATTGAATAAATCCTCGTAATTAAACATGTGCAGTAAACAAATAAAACGAAAACTTAAACACTCCTCCATAAATCCCTAACTACGGCCCTGAAATCCTCAGTCACACATGATCCAATCCTATGGAATAATAATATGCAAATTTTGCTTTGCGAAACATACAGATCAAGAATATTGAGATCACTTAGGCGTGTCGTTGTTTAACACTTGCACATAAGGTAGGGTCTTTGCTCGTTACGTCACACCAGACCCGATCAACAAAACGAAAAAGGAAGGCAAAACTTAATCCCATTCAAGATTTCGTCAGTCTAAACCGTTCGGAACTAATACAGATCTAATCAAACATTTTATTGTGCTCAGATAAGACGTTTTGCAACTAAAACAAAAACTCTGCATTCTTCTTTTTTCGGACACCAATAAAATGCATAAGTTATGCGTCCAAGGTGTTCGGGAAACTGCCATTAACGCTTAAAACTTTTAATCAGTACGATAAATCGATAAAGGCCTTGATCTGAAATCCTGCACGTATTTAACACTAAACTTGTGGAGTTCTGTATGCTAATTGATTATAACACGTCAATCCCTGATAAGAAGCAAATTTCACCGGCCAGTAATTAAAATAAGCCTACATAAGTATTAATAGGAACCATAATAATAAAAACAATATTGCCGGTCAATGTCGTGCCAAATATAAAGGCACTCAAATTCGGTTCTTAGCCTCTTATTGACATGTTCATTCATTACATAATGACTTCATACTGTAAAAGGGTAATGGCATCTCATTTTAATAAAAAAGTATACTTGCATTTCGAGATGCAATCATTGCGAAGCCTTAAATTTAGTAAACCGAATTTTAAACATCGATTCACCAGCGTGTTGAATATTACTAAGCAATTTTCGACAACTATTATTTTAATTTTAACACAGGAAATTGAAAATGCCCCCTAGGTATATTTGAAATACATTTTTATAAACATTGTGCTTTTGAAAGTGTTATTGTTTCGTAAAATGGTGCCTATCGGTGCCCATTTTAAAAATGTCTTTAAAAGGCGATACAGGAACACGCAAGATTTAATAATAAGTGACATACATTAAAAACTGACTAGTTATATTTTCAATCACCCAAAGACTGATAATCATTTTAAAAAAATAGTTACCTCTAACGTGTACCATATTGCATCAAATAAAAATCATAAGTAGGACCTATGTATTACGCAATAAGTAAGGTATTACGATACGATGTCTTTATTACTCTAAATAAGAAATAATTTGAATTATTTCGTTAATACATTATTTTACGCTCAGTCTAGCAAGACATTTTCGGTTAAGATATCTACATCTATTAGTATTCAAACGCGGTGCTATACAAATTTACAACATACTCGTAAAACAATGCATAGTTCTGCAACATAGTGGCAGTAATTTATTTATTTTCTACTACTTGGGAAATTACATAGTCTACTAAAGTCGAAATTGATAAAAAAAAATGCAGGTCATCCTGTAATGACTGATAATGATTTTTTTAGGAATTCCTTTAGGTAAGCGACTATATAAAGATACTGAACGTGATTGACCCTTACAAATATGTAGGTAGAAATTGCAACTTTAAACTTTAAAAATACTTGAATAGTTTCGAATGGTATATGGACTTGATTGATAGTCTGCTCCAACGTTGAAGGTGCCCAGACAAACTTCAAATGATATGACTGAAAGCGTGCGTAAAATTTGCGACATTAAATTCGGGTATCGGAAACACACATCCCTAAAGTCTGAAAGCTAAGCCCTAAGTCAAAATGGCGCGAAACTGTAGCAGCCGCAGGGCAGAGTATTTCTGTGCCCACGCATCTTCAACTTTGTAGCGAACGCCCTCGCATTCCGAGTGGTGGAGTTCCTAAAAAATAATTAAGAAGAATGATTTTTGGTAGGTTTGCGTTACGTCTTAGGTACTTATGTTGAAGGTGCATTCTTCAAATAACTATGTCTGCATACCTATCGGTTCTTATCCAAACAGGATTTAGGATTCATTTTAAGATCTGCGTGATGATGATGACTTTGAATTAATAGATATATCAATTTATTACAAGTGCTTGAATTAAGTAATCTATTTATGTGCATCCTTCACACGGATTTTCATTAGATATTAATTACTTTAGATGAGTTTTCAATTAAGTCGATCGAATTGCCTATGAGTCTGATTGACGTGCGTCTGTATGCTTAGGCATTAGGTGCCGAAATCACTTTTGGTAATTAGTTTGCAGAAGTCACGAATTTGTGTAGTACCTATGTATTCTTGCCGGTTCTTCTCGATAGAATCAACATTCCGAACTCGGTGGTAGTTTACTTGACTTGACGATTCATAAATGCTTTTGTAAAAGTTTACATGAATAAAGACATTTACTATTCTATTCTATTAATTGAAAATTATTTAAAGATCCTACCTGACTTGGAATGTGCCTATGACACCTTCATAGATCCCTATAGGTAATTGACATTGCAGATAACTGTCTCAGTGGTTAGGATTCTAAATCCCAGAGGTCGCAAATAAGTTAACTGATTAACGCATCTAATTTTCTTCTGATTCTTAAAACTGAGTTTTTCAATAACAAATCAAAGTAACAATTAGACAACTTCTCAATAAGTAGATATAATTGCATTGTTGCTCCATTCTTAGACTTGCCTTTCAATACCTTTTTTCCGGAATTCCTTCACAAGGACATCCTCTACCCTGACTAAGGTTGAGACTCTCATCACCATTGATGGCTATTATGGGAATATACTTAAAATATAATAGCCAGAGCTACGTGTGGTTCCAGCTGTCAAACTGCGGTCACTCAAGGACGTAACAATGGCCTTTTATTTTGCTGTGCCGCAATCTCGATGGACCACTTTCAAAAATGTCTGACCTAAATTTCCAACAGATATGGTATATTTAAATCAATGTTTTATAGTCACGATATATGTAAAACAGATTAATTTTATAATACATTATGTCCCAAGATCAAGTTTTGCATTCTGAAATACTTATTTCAATTTTAGATTTTTTTTCTTCAAGATTAAAGAAAATTTATTATACACTTGCTTCATTAGGGTAGATCATAAACCAAAACCACCTTTATAATTACACCACTAAGTGTTAAAAACATATTACTCACATGAATGTTTTAACTCTGGTTTCCGAACAACAAGTACCTAATTGAGCAGCTTACTTTTTTTTTCGTTTTTTTTATATTGCACTTCAAGATTGACCTCATCCCACCTGATGTTAAGTGGTAATGAGGTCCTAGCTTAAGGGTGACAAACAAGTAACAATAAATCTGTTATTGAACTTGTCGCCCTTACCTTGAAGGCTTGACCCCTGCTACTAACGTAGCACCCCCCAGGAGCTCTGGAAACCTTACTCACTCACAGGAACACAACAACACAGAAGTGATTGTTATTTGGCTGCAGTCTTCTGTAAGGTGGAGGTATTTCGCCAGTCGGACTGCCCCAGTTCGAGCGATACATCGCTATGCCCTACCTCTCTTAAAAACTTACTTTGGGATCGCATTATTATCTATTAATTGTCTATTCAAACCGTTGCCGTGCCAGGTTTAAATAATAAAAATACTTTAACTTTAAACAAACCGCTTGTCACCAGAGTTATATAACATTTTAACACCATCCCTTATTAAACGTAATAAAGCAAAGAGATTGTTTACTTTACTTCGAACTCAAAGGTATCCTGACGAAATTAGGTTCAAGCGTCGTAAAGCAGTTTTGGTGTAAGTATTTATTGCTTGATGTAATTGTCGACGCGGTCTACATATTAACGGTCATATGTAAGCCGATACCACTGAAGAATGGTGTCAAGACAAGCCCAAGTTGGCCTTTAGCCAATTTTAAAAACACGCAAGATTAAAAACAAAACAACATTTACTTAAACTTCCTTGGTAACTTTGTTAATTAACGTTACAAATTCTGCCTTAAGGCGCATTATTCACGTTTTGGAGTGGTTATCCTACAGTGATTGTCCAACGAACGCTCGAACTATTATTCGACACAACATTTTATCAGCAAATGTTTCTCTTAAATCTTTCACAAATTAGTTCTGACTCTGTATTATCTTTTACAAATTTAACGATCACGCGATCGTTTGATCTGAGTTATATTTTGACAATTATTTTTTCATAGCCAGACGCAATAAAATTGATAAGTTATAGACAACGTCACATATTTTACTCTATATAGGTAAGTAGCTCAAGATAGATAGGGAGATCTATACACTTTATTGCACAGAAAATTCACATAAATTGGATACTAAAGTAGGTAATATAATCAATGCAGAATGCGCACTATATCCACACAAGGCGTATTTCGTCGTTTTTATGTACACAACTGCGCAGCGTTAGCCACTAAGAAGTTTTTTTTAGTCGTTGGGAGCCCGACACACCACTCTGTTCCCCGCAAGAAGTGAAGGTGTGGTAGGCATTTCCTCCTCGAAAAAAAAAGTAGCGTGCAAATTCTGTGTCACTCTGTGGATCCATGTCACACGGGATACAGGGCACATCTCGACTATGAGATGGAACGGGTCATACTTGACCACAAGGACCCAGTGCGAATTAGCGGAGGGGATGTGTGCAAGTTCATGGAACTGCTTCTTTCCGTTGGTATTGTTTTATGATTTATATTATAATTAATGTGTTCAGTATTTTAGTACAAATATACTTTTTAATACAGGTTGAGAATGCCATTAGGCATTAAGTGACCTTTTGAATTTTTATGTAACGAGCTTTAAAAAGAAGTCTCTTGAAGAAATAACTGACAATTGTTTTCAAGCTTCCCACGAACTGGCTCCTCACCAGGCTTAATAATCCATATATCAGATAGAACTAATTTTGTAGCTCCCCGTAGGAAGGCACGACCTTTTTTTTTAAGGAAGGGTTTAAGGAAATGCACTGGCGCATCTTACTGCTTACTGAGCAAAAGACAGCACCGTGCAAAATAAATTTATATTTTCTAGAATTATTTTTAAAAATATTAAAGAAGCGAAAGTTTTTGAGGATGGACTTACTTATGTTTATTAGGTAGGTACTCCTTTACACAAAAACTAGGAAATAGATTTGAATGAAATTTGAAACTAGAAGAACATATAGGTGAGATTTTATCACGAAATAGCGAACGAAATCAAAACAAATAGTAAGTAATAATGTATTTTTATGTAATCAGTATATGGTACCCAACTATAGGCTACAGGCAAATATTTCGATATTAACCCGGGGCCTGTAATTAAATTGGTCATTGGTCATTACAAGTAAATGCCAATGATACGGTATCTTACCCGATGGAGAATGCTGTCACCGTAACATGAGTCATTTATTGGGAGCACGTTACTCATTTCAGAACCATGGAGCATAAAAGACTAATAACATCCAAGTAAAAATAAACGTAAAATAGTATTTTTGTGTAGTGGTTTCAAAACTGGAATAAAAAAAACCAACAAATCATGTAAGTGAATATTGAATATTGAATATGAGTTTATAAGTAGAATTCAGTCAAGACATGAGTAGTAAAAAGACTGACTCGATTGGCTCAAATCACGTTTTATGTCATACACCGATGGAAGTGGGGTGTATAAAAAAAAATATATTATTTTCAAAATTATCGATTGGGAAGACCTTAACAATGCCCAGTATTAGAGTTTTGCCATGTTTAACAATCTAAATTTATTACCTCACAAGGGGCTCGCAAGACTTTTAAAAAAAACACAACACTAGTAGGTATTTTATTTTTATCCCACCTGATGTTAAGTGGTAATGAGGTCCTAGCTTAAGGATGACAAAGTACGGTATAATAAAGCAGCTATTAGGTACTGGGCTTGTCGCCCTTACCTTGAAGGCATTTGAAGCAGGGGTCACCTGCTACAAATGTAGCACCCCCAGGAGTTCTGGAAACCTTACTCACATGCAGGAACACAACAACACCGAAGTGATTGTTATTTGGCTGCGGTCTCTCTTTAAGGTGGAGGTATTTCACCAGTCAGACTGTTCCAGTTCGAGCAATAAATCGCTATGCCTACCTCTCTTCATGATTTAATATATTTAAAGAAGTTAATATTAAAAGTGCATGTCATAGTGTTTTTGCAGAAAAGATCGTCACTATTCTTTCTTACGAGCCATAATAAATACCTCAAGTTATATGTTAGGTACAAAATATCTTATCACATCATTAGATAACTCAAGATAATCCGTTTACTTATTCGATAATACAAGATCATAATCGCTTTATTCTTATATTAATCGCCATTTATTTAAAACCAGTACAAATATGTCGCAAGAGCGTTATCGGCATCTCAGACATCGAACCCGATACCCATCTGTTGTGCAACGACAGGTGGCTACTGCCCGGTCATTGGGGATGCGGTGTAAGTGTATATGGTGTCCTGTAGTTTATTTTTGCCTTACGTTAAGCCTTGGAAGGCGTGGGATAGCTTTTTGCGGTAAAGCTGCACTCATCCTTTTTTTTTAAACTACGTTGATCCTTCGAACAAAAATCCATAGTTAGATTTATTTATTTAAAAACTTTATTGCACAATAGGTGGACTTAATGCTAGGAGCATTCTCTACAGTCAACCGTTGGGTCATGCAGATAGTTCGTTTATGGGTGGTTATATTATAAATAGGAACGTGTGTTTCATTTCTTTGATTGTCATTCAACAAATGGTGCTATATTTATGTGAATACAGACAGTCGACGCAATTCAAGAAGTACGATGATATTGATATGAGACATTTTTGAGTTTAAAAAACTGAAGTCCTTGTAATTTCACCAAAGATCATCTCTTTCAAACCTGGATAAAATAAATAAATGCAGCAGGCAACCACACCAATCACCTGTAGGTCTACTCCCAAAAACGAAATATGTCAGATCCGACAACGGATAGCAATTTTTAATTTTCAAAATCGAAACCAACTCACTTCGAATGCGAATAAAGCGTTATCAAAAAACAAAACATTATTTATACAAATCAAAAACCACGTTTTAATTATCAAACTTTTGATTTATCTTCAAAAACGAAACCTTTCGTTTGATCGTTTCGTTTTTTTTTTACTTGTACTATGAATACCAGACGACGGATACTAACTGGGGGCGTCATCCCAGCACACCCAGACCCAAGTCAATTTATAAAAGATCGTTTTCCAAATTGACCTGACCGGGAATCGAATCCGGAACCTTCCGCGCTTTATCCGCTACCTTAGCCACTGCGCCACCGAAGTCGTCAACGTCTTTATAATTAAAACCTTTTTAGTCCACAAACCCTTACTTGCAGATATACCTAATAAATTAACCAAATGTATGTACTGTAGTTTTTTTTTCTACATTATCTCCTCACATACTAAGTGGCCAGTATCATGTAGATATATTTTGACTGACATTTAGTAAGCGGTCACGGTCCTTTTAGATCAAGATCAAAGAAATAAAGTAACTATCTAAAATCTGTACCTAAGTACATAACTACCGGCTGACCTTAGACTTCGTTTTAGAATAAATGCAAAAGAACCGGGTGATCCAGTTTTCTTTGAATAAGTGAAATAACTTGAGTGGACAGTGGACAATAACCAAAGCCTGAAACCTGAGTAGACAAAAGACGGTCCCGTACTTTTTTTGTCCTTCATTATTCTTTACAACGAAATAACAAAAATCTACTTAAACGTACCGCAGAAACTTAATAAAATAAGTCCTTGTAGGTACCGCATTTCAGATGTTTAATTTGGTTTTTGCTTATAGCAAAAGTAAGTATTGTTGGTGCAAATGACGTTTAATATAATATTGAGGTATCAAAGTATACCGAAGTCTGGACGAAGAGCTTAACGTACCTTTCGGAGCATGAAGCACCTCATCAGAAACAGACTACAGGGGCAACCTCACAAAGTGTCGTTTCCGAACCGCAACCACTACCGTGCCAGCATTATCGGATTATTTGGTTACTTCATAATACTACACCAATACCATGCTTGTTTACTGTCGTGTACGATACAAATCACCACACATTATCTGATAGGAATCCAGCAAAGATAAACCTTGTAATCCTTGTCGTGTCACAATGATAAACATATTTCTTTGCTAACGTCTGGTTTGTAAAAAGCCTTAACGAGTAACCACATTTTACGATATCTGAATATTGACAGATCTGGAGCAAAAGCTACTCGTTTTAAATCCTTGCAAAAATGAAGTACTTACCTACAAGATATCGCAATTTACGTGTGTAGGCGCCGTGTCTCGATAAACACAAAATTAAGCGGCGACCTTCAGCAGATCTTACAATTAAATTAGTTTATCTCGATAATAAGTGGTTTACGCCTACAAACTGACCAGGGTCTTAAAGCTTACACTTTACGATACGATACAATTGCGATTTTTAGAGGACTACACAATTACGAATAGGTAAGTAGATGGTGGAAATCTACCCACTAACAGGTATTATTCCTATGGAAAAGGCATTTTATAATTTAAATGCCAACCTCTGCATTCTTTTAGTACATGAATTAGTCGTTAGTAGTCCAATCAAACATAGATTTAGATCCCTTATCGTGTGTTGCACCATCTTAGTTTGAACCCTTACTTTGAGGGTTCACATATTTGACAACCATAATTCAGTCAATATCAGTTAAAATTAAATTGTGTCTCGCGTACCTACCTATATACCTAGTCTTCTTTTATAATGGCAACTAGGGTTCTTCAACTAATTTTCGCGTGAAAATTGATACAACAATACGATAGAACACGGTTGTTTGGTGCCCTACAGCGTCCCGAGGAATCCTAAGAGGCCAATATCCATTTCGGCTGGACAATTGGGCTGGAGCATGTTATACACGTGTAAAAGTGTCTTGACACTCGATTCGTGTTTGAATGCAGTATACTTTGATGATTATTTAATTTAGCACTGACTATTGAATGTTCACAAATCAACACCAAATTGACACATTAGAGCTCACGAAATCATAAATAAAACCCTCTAGTCGTCTAGGATAATGGAGGGAAAAGCATGGTCGATCCGATTCGGTAGAACCGCATATAAATCTTTTAGCCAATATTTAGGTAATTTTGACAAGTTTGTACCGGTTAATTGTGTTATATATATTTTAAAAACGCCGCATAAAACAAGATAGTATTTGCTCAAATAAATGCCTACTAAGATAAATCGCATTGCAGTAGAATGAGAGCTGTACCTACATTTTTAACTAAGTATTCCTTATGTTGATACTTACAAGTCCTCCGGAAATGTATTTAGGAAGTGGCCTACCGTTTTTATGATATCATAGAATAGATTTTTGAATCCAGAACAAACGTGAATAATTTAAGCGGAAAAAAACCATGTTTAAAAAGTTCTGACTCAAGTGACATGATCTAGAATAAGGTGGTCTCCATTAAGGTCAAGTTACCTTCACCTTCGATTATTATTTATATCAGCGACTGATATTTCATAAGTTACTCCACGTAATTACGTCACCTCGTCCAACCCGTAATAATAACATTGTAGGTATGTGGTCTCAAGTTCCTGTTTTGTTTTAATGTATATGCGTAGGTTATTTGAACAACGCAGAACATCATTATTTTGCCTTGAAGCCAAATAAATCATAGAATAGTCAAGTCAAGTCAGTTCAGTAAATTATGTAGAGTCTCTAATGGTCAACAGTAGCAATGCTCGTGGGCACGAACTAATGTAGATTTGTAAGAGGCGACTGCGGTCTCCTGTCGCCCGTATCTAGCCGCTGTCATTTATAAGATTAAATGTGGGGATACCCTGTCGTACCTACAATTCTTAAACTTGTCATTCCTGTTTTCGGGACACAGTTAATTTGCGTAAGTACATTTGGGAGTCTAAAACACGGTAGAATTCAGATCTCTCGTATTCGTATAACATAAACCAATAACATACTGCGTTTTTGGTAATTGTTCAAAGAAGTAAGCATATTCTCTTATGCCCGATTCCAATATTTGAAAAACTCTTCGCTCCTCAGACAACCTAAGCTTAAACATTCCTGGACATCAAAGTGACTTTTTCTCTAAGTCTTTCACTGTGCAAGCCGCTCGGCTTTGGAACGCTCTGCCCGCTGATATCCGACAATCCCTGACTTAGGGAATTTTTAAAAATAAAGTTCGTGAATACTTCTTCTCTCTCGCTAACAAGTAATGATAGTCATGAATTTGTCAATTGCTGAACGAATTTATTTATCTTCTGAATTTATAGTTATGTAGATATTTGTTTTTATATGTAAATTATCAATATTATGTAAATCTAAGTATTCCTTCATATTTTATATATTATATTCTAATTAACTTATATAGTATTATCGTGTATTTAAAAGATACCGTTATGTTATTTTTAATGCCTAATTTATTGTTTAAAATGATTTCTTTTTTTTTTCTCCCCTGTTACCGCACCCATATACAAACTATCTGCATGACCCAAGGGTTGACTGGTAGAGAATGCCCCTAGCATTAAGTCCACCTGTTGTACCTATTTGTGCAATAAAGTTTTAAAATAAATAATAAATAAAAACGATCCGTTCTTGTTACGGATAGTAATAAATTATACGAGGCGTAAGCTTTAAACGACCGACAGACGACTGACGACAGCTGATATGGAAAGTAAATTTGGGATTAGAATTAACGGCTCGTAGAAAAACGAATAGTCATTTTTTTCTCCCCTGTTACCGCACCCATATACAAACTATCTGCATGACCCAAGGGTTGACTGGTAGAGAATGACCCTAGCATTAAGTCCACCTGTTGTACCTATTTGTGCAATAAAGTTTTTAAGTAAAATAAAATAAATTTTTGACACATTACGAATTGTAAAATATTGGAACCGGGCATGAACAATTTTATAAGAAAAGTTGGGTCAAACCATAAAAGAACAATCAAAGGTTTAAAATGTTTTATCTAAACAGTTGCGATCCGCACTGATTTCAAACGATAGCAATATAGATACTAATGCATTTTTCGCCTTGTAAACTAAATAAAAAAAAATCGGTTACTATATTTTCCCAACTAGGAACCGAATTGAACCCGCGACCACAGAGATGGCTCGATCCCACAGTCCGGCCCGATCGTCTCTTGGCCCCCAAGGAGGTCGACAAGTTACATGTTGTTATTGATAACATAACACATAACATAACAAAGATCTGTTCCCACGGTGTCTACGTGAAACAAACTCGTCACAAGACGGATGTGGGCGTAGGGCCTTGAAAAATCTGTAGCAGAACATGAACAACCAAAATGAAATGCTCGAATGAATGTACAGGGATGACTAAGTGCAAGTAGGTACTAATGGGAACGACGAAATATCCGGCAATTGGTCATTCCATGTTGCTACTAACTCTTGATGACGCAATCGTGGTGAATTGAACAAAAGGATATGCTCATTTTAGGTATACAACTAATAATAGTTTCTGTTATGTCAAATATGTATTTGAAAATCTATAAATATAAATATATAAATATTAGACAACATCACATACATTGCTCTGATTCTGTGGTAAGTAGCTAAAGCACTTGTGTTACAGAAATCAGAAACAACGACGGTACCACAACACCCAGACCCGAGACAATACAGAAAAATTCGTTTCCCATATTGACCCGACCGGGGATCGAACCCGGAACCTCTGAGATGGCGCGACGCCAAAGTCCGGCACGCTCGCCTCTCGGCCACGGAGGTCATCAATGAGGAGGTATGTATGGACAATGATAACAACGCATAATATGACGACCTCGGAAGCGTAGCGGTTAAGCTCTGATTCTGTGGTAAGTAGCTAAAGCACTTGTGTTACAGAAATCAGAAACAACGACGGTACCACAACACCCAGACCCGAGACAATACAGAAAAATTCGTTTCCCATATTGACCCGACCGGGGATCGAACCCGGAACCTCTGAGATGGCGCGACGCCAAAGTCCGGCACGCTCGCCTCTCGGCCACGGAGGTCATCAATGAGGAGGTATGTATGGACAATGATAACAACGCATAATATGACGACCTCGAAAGCGTAGCGGTTAAGGTAGCCTGAAAAAAAATACGTTTGTAAGGTACAAATCTGGAATTTAACTCCTTTCTAAAAAGATTTCGGGTGGAACAGTGAAACTACGAAACTTGTCAAAAATCGCTTCACTTTTTCTATGGCTCGAAATCTTGCAACCCATTTTCTTTAAATACGGAAGGTTAATTTTTTATTCGTCAAGTTTGCTCATTGGGTCTTGGGCACCCAGGGCATGGGGTTATCTGGAGTAGCTTAGGCCTTAAGTAGCTACGCTACTCATCTGGATCCACCTTGCAGCATACTAAGTATATAGATATACCTCCATGGTCTTTTATGTATTTTTATTCTACCATCTACCTTTGTTTGAAGGGGTAAATGTAAAAGCGCATTGTTCCGTTGCCTGGGCGCGGGTACACCCCACTAAAACCCCTCCGGAAAGATTTGCGACCCATTTAAAGGCCAGAGGCGTAACTACGACAGGCCCGGGGCAAATTCATTGGATGGGACTTTTATAATACCCACTTCGAGTCAGTTGCACCCATGGACTTTATATTAAGTTCATGGTTGCACCAACTTAACTTTAACGTTATTAGATATGATACTTAGTAATTTGACAACCGTCAAGTCGTACGATCCTTTACTTGAGTTAAGCTTGGTGATATAAAATGATTCTTGGGAGTTTGGTTTCTCCCCTGACAGGGGCCAACATGCCACATGTAGTTCCGCCACTATAAAAGGGGTCATGGGATAATGTATCTAACTATATGGGGCACGGCGCGGCGCAGACCATACCTACGTAAATAAATACGACATGTTGATTTCATGACTTTCCTCACCTTACTTATTAAAACCAATTTCAATGCGCGACGTCATTCGCTTGTCTATATAATCGCAAGCAGTGGGCGGGTCACGCTCGGCGGCGCCCGCGCAGCCGCTGATAACACTCGGCCGAACCAGCTCGCAACCATTTGTCAAAATCGACGTCTGAATGCTCCGCAGATCACTGTCACCTCGCTGTTTGAAGCGATTAATAAATGTAGAACAATGGCATTGCGAATGCAAAGTATTGGCTGCAACACCTATTCTGCTAGAGTTGACCTTTGGCAAAATAATCTCTGGTTCTTGTCGTTAGGAGTGGTGACCTTGGACAAGTAATTTTTAACTGTAGGTAGTTATTTTCATCCCTAATGCCGAAGCCTGGATCATTAATCATCAAATATCATACGGTAAATAAGTATCTAGATATGAGGCTTTTGATTTTATCAGAGGCATATCTAAGACATGCTTTTTACCTTTTTATGACAGTAACGGAAGAAAGGTCGATCGGTTCGGCTACCAGGTACCCACACATTCACAAAGACATATCAAGCAGTCTACAAAACGAAGTTATTGAAATCGCTCAACATCACCATGCTTAAAATGTTATGCTTTTATTGTTTTTCTTCCTTAAACCTACACTTACCTTCGTGAGGGTGTGGTGAAAAGTAAGTTCAACACATTCAAACCCCTCCCAAACCATCATGAATCAGCTACCGATCTCTTACACCTAATAAGTATTAGGACTTTTTATATAAAACCTACACCAGCAGAAAATGTAAAAAGTTCTAAGCATGCGACATAATACCTGCTCACTTGTAAGCTACTGAACAGTTCGAAATCATTCGTATCCACGTACCTAAGATCTACCTCTATATTCGCGCCAGAGTACCATTATAAAAAGCTCGAACTAATTAGCTTGCAAGTACCAAAACAAATACAACCAATTAAAAGGTCACGAACGGAAATCCTTGGTACCGAAAGCACTCTCGGGTATGTGACCCGACCCGAAGGTGACCGAACCTCAACCTTGCTTGCGCACGCGCAGATAAGCCGCGATACCATCGGCCTGCATCAGACACATTGATCTAAGTAGATATTATTCATTTGCACAATGTCGCGCGGGTTTAAAAGTGTCACTTTAAAGAACTTTTGGATTTGGCTGTGAAAACATTGACTTGCCATGCTAGATAATTAAATAAACAAAAGGTCAACAACATAACATGTCGATCCCTCTTTAATAAACTACCTGACTGAATTAAGTTATTAGATGGTAAGGTTTTCACAAAAACATTAACGTCGTGGTTTTCTCAAAAATGTTTTTATAGTGTCAACGTATTTATCGATACTTAATTTTGATATGTAAAACATTAAGATGATTCTTAAATCTCACTATAATTTGCACGCCTTCTTGCATGTCAAATACAATAAAAGATTCCACATTGAACATGCTTCACGTATCAAAGGTACTGTACAGTCGCCGTCAGATATATCGGAGCAGACAAAGTGACCAAATATTTCTGAACAGTTAAAAATGTCAATAAGTTCCGTTAATAATTAACACTCAGACCGAATTTTGAACCGGAGTCATTTCTAACGTTAGTGAAACCAAACAAAATTCACTTCACAATTCACAATTTGAAAATTCACAAAACGTTGGAAGCGACACGAATCAGGAAACGATTCCTTGCTTTCAAAATAAAATAAAAACCATGGTGGGATTACCAATAATAATGGGAATCATTTTCTCATCTGTGTGAGCCTTGAAACGATTCTGTCAAATACAATCGAATTATCTATTGCTTCTAAGTTATTTAAGACAGGTACAACTGACGTAAATAATCCAAACTTGCTCTCGATTTATATTTTAGACATTTGCGCAATAGTCAAGTTTAGCCACGGTCATTTTCAAAACAAGTTGCTTAAATTGACTACCTTTTTTGTACTTCACATGACGGTAATATGTGGGCAGTTGCCATTTACTTATACAGATTACGTTTATGGAGCTGTATTAATCTAATAACGAGACAAGTAACGATTCCTATATGATTTACTATGCTGGTTGAAGTGTACCTACTAAGATTTTATTGCGATCAAAACAGAAGCTTAAAATTAATTACAAGGTTATCCAAAATAAAAAAATAATTGGATCCTTAACTTCCTTAATTACATGATGGAAACAATTAATTGCAAGTCATGGTAAATTAACAGTTAGAAAAGCTCCCACATATTATATGTATCAAATAAGGTACCGACTGAAGTAAATCTATAAATTAACTAGAAATAACTATAGACATGTTAAAACTCAAAAAAATAAAAAACTTTTAGTGTAAATAATAATTTATTGATAAACAATATACTGTTCTCGTTAAATAATGTAAATGCATACTATTACTACTATTAAAACTTGATGGTTATAAAAACTCAAAAATATTTAATTCTATGAAGTAAACTCAAAAATACAGACCACACATCTGCCCTGTCCACGCATAAAGGGTACGTCACAGTTACGAGCAATGAAATATAAACAATTGAGTCTTTATGATGTTACCGTAAGGTTCACTTTAGAATGAGGTTGTATACGCTCGTGACTGCATGGTCAAAATCAAGTCACAGTATAATAAACCAAGGACATAAATACAAATTCCGAATTGTACATTTTGACGTGCTTCTAACTGTAAACGGTAAATTTAACCTTTGTATGATGTTTAGTCCACATGAGGACATAAACGAAAGAATCCTTGAAAATATTTCAAAAACTGAATTTAATGTTTATTTTTTTCATTAATTTCTATGGTAACCTGTACTTTAGTGGTACTGTATATACGGTCTCCAGCATATCACACTTGCAGTTCGATTTTAGTTAGTATGCCCACGATATAGGGGGTTAAAAGACCATTAGTACGATATGATATTGACCATACTAAAAAAATCTTATCCGAAATCGGGCACACGAACATACATTTTGTAACGGAACAGAAATCATCAAAAAACAGTACCTTACCAGTAGCAAGATGTGTTTAATTAAAATTTGACTGAGCTTATCTATGGTAGATTTCTTTCACGAATGTAATTTCAATATATCAATATTCAATATTGATATTGATTGATATTGATTTCCAATGACAACATCACATACATTGCTCTGATTCTGTGATAAGTAGCTAAAGCACTTGTGTTACAAAAATCAGAAACCACGGCGGTACCACAACACCCAGACCCGAGACAATACAGAAAAGTTCGTTTCCCATAATGCCCCGACCGGGGATCGAACCCAGAACCTTAGAGATGGCGCGACGCCAAAGTCCAGCACGCTCGCCTCTCAGCTACGGAGGTCGTCACATAATATAAAAAGCTGTTACGGTGCACGGTGCTTACGATTTCGATCCGAAATTCGAAAACGAATCCATATTAACCCTATGAGTCTGTTCGCAGTTACTACAACTCCAAAAGTATTACGAATACAAAACTTAAATTACAGCTGTTTGGTAGCTTAACATTCGTTATTAGATCAGATTTTTTAAGAGAGGTAGGGCACAGCGATTTATCGCTCGAACTGGAGCAGCCCGACTGGTGAAATACCTCGACCTTACAGAAGACCGCAGCCAAATAAAAATTACTTCTGTGTTGTTGTGTTCCTGCGTGTGAGTAAGGTTTCTAGAGCTCCTGGGGGGTGCTACATTAGTAGCAGGGGTCAAGCCTTCAAGGTAAGGGCGACAAGTCCAGTAACATATTAATTATGCTGTACTCACCCTTAGGCTAGGACCTCATTACCACTTAACATCAGGTGGGATGAGGTCAATCTTGAAGTGTAATATAAAAAAAAAAAATAGATATTTCGACTTTACGTGACGTCCCTTTGCCAAAATTGTGTAATTACAAACATGGTATTCTAATCGAGTCTTTGCTTTATTATCAAAAAATAAATACTTAGTCTTAAATCTACCAACCTTATAGCATTTAAAGTATCGTGTTGCTTTTAGCAAGTTTGGACAATATTTTTGTTTTCTTTCTAAGTATTATACAATTACATATTTTTTTAACTTTACAATGGTCCTTCTCATACGATAAACGATGACGCTTCGCTTCATGTCACTGCGTTCAATGCGACACCTGCGAAAACAAATAACTAACTCAGATCTAAAGCAACATTTTTAGCGAATTAAAGTTTACAACTTTTGTTTTCCGATTAAAACACGAATACAAACAGGCCTAGCATGCGCCACGCGCTTAAATTTTATCACGGTCTTAACAAACGTCAAAATCGATTGAAGTCAGCGCTTCAGCTGCTGATTGGCTGAAAATACGAGTGCGGTGTGCTATTAGCCAGTAACAGTATAGAAACTTTTGTTGTCTCGTGCGATACATTTGACGTATTGCGCATGCTAGGCCTGAAAGAGAACGATGGCGTGTGGGATAGCGACTCGTTCAATCGTACGGTCGACAGCACGTCAAGGTAAACATTTGCAGGTCGATATTAGTTCTTATGCGCACGACATAAGGATGGTACAAAGTTCAAAGTGTGTAGTCTCAAGTTCTTTGTATGTACCGTCATTAGTTCGTATACACCTCAATACCTTGTCACATTAAACGTCAGCATATTTGAGTAAGTCAAATAGACAGTTAGTTGAATGTGACAAGGTACTGAGTTGTTCAGCAAATAAAGATGCTGACTATACAATCGTACCTATCACGAATTTTATAGCAGATTTTTGCAAAGGTGCGATTTCCACATACACCCGATAATACCATTCCACTAACAATTTATTTGATTAGCTTTATAAATATACTAGCGGACCCGACAGACTTCGTCCTGTTAAAAAGATTTGGCATGTGGCTTGACTCTAAATTATTGTTAGAAAACGTCTGTACTTGAAAAAGAAAAGGGCTGTCTTTAGAGTTTTCCCGGCGATATTTCAACGAACATTTTAAAAAAGAATTGTCAAAATTGGTCCAAGCGTTGTCGAGTTATGCGCTTACCAACACATTTTGCGATTCATTTTTATATAATAGATAGATAATAGATTGAATATAAAATAAACAATTTTCTTATTAAACTAACATGTTTGTAATTCAATGACTTATATATTTGTTTACATAATTTCATGCTAAACTTATGCGGGTTTAATGAACGACATGATAATTATCGCCAAAACCCAGTTAGAATTTACATAGCAATACTATGCAAACCGGACAGACAAATTGTCAAGTGACAGATTATGTAATTGCGCTGCTACATACGACAAAACGGTTTTAACATATTGATATTGGATAAAACTAGTGACAATAAGTCTACAGATCAGTCACTGACACTTTTAAAACTACAACCAAATTATGAACAAATCCAATAATAATAAAAAAATATTCGACAACTTCACATATCTAATTCTGTGGTAAGTAGCTAAAGCACTTGTGTTACAGAAATCAGAAACAACGAAGGTACCACAACAATCAGGCCCGAACAATATAGAAAAGTTAATTTCCCATGTTGACCTGACCGGGGATCGAACCCGAAACCTCAGAGATGGCGCGACGCCAAAGTCTGGACCGCTCGCCTCTCGGCTACGGAGGTCCTCCAATATACAATTGGCTACTTGACAGTTTTTGAACACCGGGACCGTTCATTTTATATCCCAAGCAATTCGATTTATCTGGAAATAATCTAAATAACCAGAGAAAAATAACATTTTGTGTAACACATTTAAAAAGCGCGCGAAAACGCCTAGTCGCGTCACTGTTGCAATTATGACGTCAACGTCCTAAACAACGAACCGATACGCATAGGAACGACTTAATTAAGATAAACGAAAAATGTTTCAATAAATTCTTTATACGATTAGAGACACAATAATTCAATTTAATCGGTAAAATAATCATTAGTTTCGCCACATTAAAATAAATAATTTTCGCCGACAGCTGTCATTTCCGAATTGCAATGGTGGTTTCCGTTTCGGTTCTTTTGTTTCACAGATAAAAAAACTAAAATTTATTTTGCAAAAATAAAATACTAACTATGCTTTTAATTAAAAAGTAAAAATGTAAAATGATTACTTAAGTAATAAGCTAACATATCTAACACTTTTCATATTTTATTGTTAACACTGTCAAGTAGCCAATTCAACGTGATATTCTAGTTATTATAATAAGTAAGCACCATGATACTACATTCTTTTCAAATACTAATATCAAAACAGTTTTCAAAAGTGCAAATATTGTTCGGAAATCGTGAGATAAAATATTTCGTTATACGACTCCTCTATTAGCTATAGGACATATTTTCCTTCAGCACTATGTATATAATAAAAATCTGCGTATATAAAAAAAACAGATTATGTTCTTTCTAATGCTGAAATAAAAGTAAGGAATCTGTGGAGGGTAGTGAAGGAAAAAATATGGTCGGTCCAATTGATTGTTTTTATTTATGATTCCGTATGTTTTAATGTATAGCTTTGGTGTTACTGTGGATTTCAGTAGTGATTGCTAAATAAAACAATCCATAAAGTGAACCGCATTCAAACTCGCATCGAGTGTCAAATCACTTGTCCACGTGAACAACTTGCTTTAAACCCGAGTGTCACTTTAACAGGACATTGACCTCCACCGAATCCTCAAAATCTATAAAGCACCAAAAATTGTTTAGTTCTCATCTCACGTGACATTGGCAGAAACAGACTTCGCAAAAGAAGGTTAGGCCGTTTCATATAAAAAGAAGAAGAAGAAGAAAAGTATAAGTTGGCAACACCGTTACCATTACCTGCTCACGGCCCGTCCTGCGTCTGCAGCTGGCGCAGCTGCTTCAGCACCGTGTCGAGCAGCTTGCGCCTGTCGCGCTCGTTCTTCTTCAGCACAGCAAACACTGAGGCCTTCTGCTCCGCCTCCTTCAACTTCTCGAGCAAAGTGGCGGCGTCCCGCGGCGTCACCAGCGCGTACTTGCCGCCCTCGATGCCGACGTCGTGTAGGTATGACGACCATTCCCACCCGTTAACGAGGTCGAGGAGTTGCCTATAACGGTTTTGAGGTTTTATTTGATTTATTGAGCTGGTTGGGAAAAGTGACAAATTGAATAGAGTTAAAGATAGGATTGTATTGGTATAATCATATTCCCAAAACGTGGGAAAAATATTCAAATTCATAACTATGCTTGTCTGATAAAATAAACTTTTAGTTTTGAGGTTGTTTAAAATGGTATGGAGGTTTTATATGAAATTTATTGAGATGGTTGGGAAACGTTACAAAGTCAGTAGAGTGTTAAGATAGGACATCTATTGGTATATCGGTCGTGGCCTGCTTCGTTTATTCACAAAACATGGAAAAATAATTCAAATTCATTCAACTCATTCGATAAGGGTTTTTACCGCACTATCGCTCTCTTCAGGGAACAGAGATTGATGTGTCGGGCTCGCACCGACTAAAACAAGCTGTGGGGAAGCCTGTGCAGAATCCACAAGAGATGCCGACTACCCCACATCTGCTCACGTTAAACATCAAGGGATTACAGTCAAAGACACAACCCCTGTACCCCGCAGAGAGTAACGGTAAGGTAAACATTTCGTATATACTCAACTTGATAATAATCCATATTATAAATGCTAGGAGCTCTGTCTGTCTGTCTGTCTTTTACGTCTAAACCATTGAACCGATTTTGATGAAATTTGGAACGTTAAACCTCTAGAACGGACATAGACTACTTTTTGTTTTGAAAATAAGTGACGATGGGGGTATAACCGCCCTTGAAAGTTTCGTTGGCAAATATTTATTTTTTTAAGTTAGAGATATGAAATTAGGCACATATATAGCTCGAACCTTGAATTAAAATATGGATTACTTTAGGGGAGATAGGGGTAGAATCGACTATGAAATTATATATAAATGGAAAAAATCCTGTAGTCCACGCGGACAAAGTCGCGGGCACAGCTAGTCTTCTACTAAGTTAAGCAACAAACAAACTCACCGTAGACTCGAAAAGTGCTCCAATAGCTCTCCCTCCTGCAGCCCAGCAACAGGTTCACTCGCAGCGAACTGCTCGCACTGTATGACATCCAAGTCGAGCTGGTGCAATGCCCCAGACGAGATCTGCTTCACGGCAGGATCCAGCAGCAAGTTGCGGAGTCGAGTCGCGATACGATTAGTCGCCGCGCGGACTGCTGCCACCCTGGACAAATGGAAATGAAAATTCTGATTGCCGGGAAGACCAGACGATGAAACGACTCGATGTTGGCCAATGGTTTTAAACTCAGTAGCCAGAATCAAATTTAATTCTACTATTTGGTAGATCTGATGGTAGTCCATGAAACTAGCATGTAACCACAAAAACAGGCTTGCATGCTTAAGACGAACCAAGCGAGATTTTTTTTCGAGCTCTTTCCAAATGTAAAAATCGTTAAAATTCAATTTTTCAACTGCTGATTGTCTGAAAACATAAGTGTGGTAGTTATAAGCCAATCAAAATTGTTGAAATCTTTGCTTCCTTGTGTAGAAAAATTGACTTATTGCGCACGCTATATCTACTGGATTCTATAATCTTTCGATAAAAGTAGACAATAATTTCAAATAGATAAATTCTGATGTGAAAATACAAATATAAAATTCATTGATTCCCTAGCCGAGGGGCGAGCGGGTCAAACTTTCCATCCATCTGGGGCCCTGAGTTCATTTCCTGGTCCAAATTTGAATTTGTTAGATATGAAATTTGGTACAAATCTTGCTCGAAATTCGAATTAAAATATGTAATTTGTTTCAAATATTAGGGGAGATAGGGGTAAAACCGACTATGATAGTATATAGGTATATGTAAAAACCTTGTACAAGGTTGCAATAAATATCATAATTCATATATCGTCGACGCGCATGCAATACCGCGTAAGTAGATTTTTCCTTAAGCTCTAATTTGGATTGAAAAAATATGAAATAACAAACAAAATTAATATTTTTGGCAAATGCGCGGTATTTGACGCGCGTCGACGATATGTGTTTAGATAGTGCAATAAAATCGAATTAAAACCGCACACCAATCAACTGTAATTCTACACATAACTCCCACGTAGCCTGTTTTTGTGGTTTCAAATGCCAATCATTTCGGATACCTCGTTTTAAGTCTAACTGACAAGGTCGGTCCACTTTTTACACCGAAAACCATCGATATGTCGATACATGAAAAAAGTGGCAAAAACTAAGTCACAAAATATGAACCAAATCCAAACATCAATTTATCAAAGGCGTCACCTGATCCGCCCACAAGTTAACATCGTTACATTATAGTTTATCGTTTACAGTCAAGACTGATACAACAACACATCACAGTAAACACTTGGATCGAAATTAGTTCTTATGCCAATGAAATAAAAGCTGTACTGCTCCAAACTAGTAGTCGGATTTACTTTTGACGGGACATAGAGCTTGCAAAATTTGACAGCACGTTTTGTTCGGTTGCGAGAACCAAACTGACACAATGACGTACGTTAATATGTTATGCATTAGGTGAATAGAATTAGAGTTGTGTGTGATTTATGGTTGGTGAATAGATGGGACCTTGAGAAAAGAAAGATAATAAATAAACAGTGTGTCTGTCTCGGTAATGTAATCAATTAGATAAACGACACATTTTGTTTAACCAATTATCCATCTTGTTTATTATTTCTACACGTATTTCTTTTTTGTGGGGTAAATATATTGCGCCGACCCCAAACGACTTAGGCAGGAGAATGATAATTATTTAAAATAGATAGCATGAAAGTAATTACATATTAATTTAAAAAAAAATGCCAGCCTAGTGAACTTTAAATCTTTTTAAGAAACAGATAAACGTTATCTCGCAAGCTATTCAGATGGCCAACATCACATACATTTCTCTGATTCTGTGGTAAGTAACTTAAGCACTTGTGTTACAGAAACCAGAAACAACGACTGTACCACAACACCCAAACCCGAGACAATATAGAAAAGTTCGCATATTGACCCGACCGGGTCGAACCCGGTACCTTAGAGATGGCGTGACCCCAAAGTCCGGCCCGCTTGCCTCTCGGCTACGGAGGTCTTCAAAAGATTAGTATATAGTTCTCAACTCATACGGCTGAGGATACTTAACGCAAGCCAATAGGCTATGGGAGTTATGTTTCTTTAATGTAATTCTATTTGCTGTATATTTATAAATTCGATTTTTTTTTAATCTTTTAAAACTCTGACGACTTACCTCGCCCTCTCCGGCAGTTGCTCTAGTGACGTCAACACGCCCTGCAGGTAGCTCAGCATGTCCGTGACGAATGACGACGCCTGCCCCGTCGGCTCCACTGGTATAGAAACAAAAATTATTATACAAAAGTTTTATTATATCTATGACTTTATGTTTTAAATATGGGGATCTTTGCAAAAATTTAGATTAACACTCGTTCATTTTTGTCACTCTATAAATATCCAATAAGGAAGCGGACTAAATATTGGTTCTTAATATATCCAAATAGTTCGATTTTCCACCTAATTAAAAAAATACGACGATACATTGAATGAGGGTTTTCGCGTTCGAAAAATCCACCAGATGGCGATACGTAGGCGTGCGGTCCAACTGCTACGTTTGGTTATGGTTTACATGACATTGACAGACATGTCACCATGACATTTAAATCACCAATCAATTAACAGGTGGACCCCACGCCTACGTATCGCCATCTGGTGGATTTTTCGAACGCGAAAACCCTCATTGTTACATGACGTCATTAGTGGGTAAATATTATACCCACAGTGACGTAACGACTCCCCATCTCTCAACTTTGCCCCGTTTCATCTAGGTATTTTTTTTTGTTTGAAAATAGAACATTTTATTAATTATGATATTTACAGAAAACATAAAACTAAACATTCTGTGAATAGTTTATGCGTCTAACTGTGAGTTACATCCTAGTGACAGACAGGCGGACGGACGACCAGCGAAGTCGCAGTAATAGGGTACCGTTTTTAAAACAATGAACATTTATCATTATTGCAGTGAGGGTCCACTATGCACATACCCAATAACCAGTCGTAGTTCTCCAAGTCGAGGAACTCGTCGACTTTCTTCTCTAACTTGTCGCAGATCTGTTGCTCCGCGTCGTCGCGCGCCGCTTGGAACATGCTGCCTGCGGTCTGCGACAAACGATTACGATTAACTAGGTATTGCCCGCGACTTCACTCGCATTATTTCGAGATAAAAAAAGATCCTATGTGTTAGTAAATATTGTTAGCTACGCGCTCAATAGTTTTATAGAAACTACGTTTAGATTATGGATGGTGTAATGTTTTATATGACCCCAAGTGTCAATTGTTGTTTCTTCATAACATGCAATGTAATTTTCGTGTGCTTTTTAATATAACGTTTTGGCTTTTTTTTTTTATTTGTATACTATTCTTCGGTTTCAAGTATGTCACATCCAACCAGACACTCATACATTCTTACAAACTGCGGATACAATATTAGTATGATAGGGACTAAATGCATTTGATGGCAATGAAGGGAAAAGCATGGTTGAAAATGAAGTGTAGATTAAACACTAGTTTAAAACAAAGGATACTTTAATCACGAAATAACGGGAAAAAAATGTGGCAAAAAGCTCGTACCTACTGTATAAACGCAGGCGAAATATATGAAGAGATAACAAAATAACTAATAAATTGTTGACTTTTTTAACTAATAAAGCATACTATACTTTGACGGAGTTTTTAACTGACCAACTGTAATTATGTCTTCTTTATTGTAATTTATTTTAATTTACCAATTTTATTGTTATATAAAATGACATAATAAAAACAGAGATTATTGTATTTATTTTAATTTGGACATAATAATAATCGTTTTAACCAAATAAAATTGTATAAATTAATAATTGACATGTATAGCTTCATATAATTAGTAATATTTGTATACCGACCAGGTGAAGCATGATTGTTCTATTGTTTTT
Source organism: Glyphodes pyloalis (assembly GCA_037074685.1). Lineage (NCBI taxonomy): Eukaryota > Metazoa > Arthropoda > Insecta > Lepidoptera > Crambidae > Glyphodes > Glyphodes pyloalis. The sequence goes on along the minus strand of JAYKKO010000024.1, from coordinate 3,109,825 downwards.
GAAACCATCTGTACTTATGTTTACCATGCTTCGTGCAAATAAATGATTTGTTTGTTTGTTTTGTAACCAAATTGTTAACTTACTTGTGTTGTCACTAGTTCAGATCCAGTGATATTGCTGATAAACTCGTATAGACAAAGAGTTGCGTCTTCTAAGTACTTCGTGTCTACGATTATCTGAAACAATTACATTAACTACATTTAAAAAAATATATAGTGCTTCACGCAGCACTAGCGAACTTTGAACATTTTAAAGAAATATAAAAATTTCATGCCTCCTTGCGGTGGGGGATTCGTACCCACGATATTCACATTTCGCACGAGCTGCTTTCAACTGAGCTAATCGCAGGTCATCGTAGGCGAGATTATCTGTTGTATTAAAATTTTAGCCTTCGCTAAGTGCCCTCATCCGTATGAATTTAGAACTAGATAATTTATTGTAGGTATGTGGGTTCAAATCCCACACCGATAGGGGTGATGAAATTTTTCTGTTTCTTTAAAATATTGGACAGCATCACATATATTGCACTGATTCTGTGGTAAGTAGCTAACTTCTGTTACAGAAATCAGAAACAAAGACGATACCACAACACCCAGACCCGAAACAGTATGGATAAGTTAGTTTCCCATATTGACCCAACGCTTAAAATAACCACATGAACTATTAAGCTTTTGATTAATCGCCTTAACGGATCACTTTTTTTTTAGGTTAGCTGGATACAACTTACTTGAACCAGCTGCATCAACGGCAGCGGTCTCCTAAACAGAGCGGACAGGCATCCAGTGAAAGAGCGGCTCAGCAGCAGGGAGGCGGAGTGCCTCGCGGCCGCCGCGCGCCTGCTGCCGCCGAGGCCGAGCCCGGCCGAGTACTTCAGCCACGCGTATATGAACTCCTTCACTTGGACGTACACCGCAGGCACTATTGACGAGAACGGAAACCTGCGAATGGAAAATGCGGCAGTGTATATTTCTAATAGGCTACCTGGGCGTCACCCAGCATATCTACAGTGGCGGCTCATAATTTTATCGATTTTTTTTCAACTAACTGACATATCAACCCACAGCCTAAACGGCTAAACGTAGGTATTTGAAATTTGGAAGCTTATGTACCATAGAGGTGCACTAAGAAAGGAATTCCCGAAATTCCCACGGGAACGGGAATTAGCGGGAAAATCCTTTTATATGAAAAATCTAAACCTCTTAAGTTAGACGTTTGAAATTTGGCATGCAGGTACCTTAGTAAACTTAAAGCTTAGTTGCAACAGGATATTGCAAAATTCCCACGGGAACGGCAGTTAGCGCCAAAAAGCTTTTGTATGAAAAAATCTAAACCGCGTTAGATAGATATTTTCAATCTAGCATGCATGCATACCTTAGTAAATATAAAGTTTAGTTATGGCTGTATTTTGAAAAATTCCCACAGGAATGAGAGTTAGCGAGAAAAAATGTAGTATGAAAAAATATAAACTGCATAAGTTAGACGCTTGAAATTTAACATGCATATCAAAGATCTCTCTTTTATAACACGCCACGCGGACGAAGTCGCGGGCACTAGTAATATTATATCCGTCGTTTCTTTTGAAATGTTGTTTCTCTTTTTAACGGCTTTTTATTCCGACGTAATAGTGACGATCTGCAAGTATAATAGGCAAGAAACTATGCCAATATAGAAGTAATAAGCATGGGTATAAATAAAGATACAACATACTTTCTTGGGAAAGGCTGAGTCTCCAATTCTTCACCTTCGTATGGGAATGTGTCCATAACTCCATCGTATTGCTCTTGATTTTCCACCTGCATGACAATAAAGAATCAGTTTGACAGTCCTATATTTTTTTTATCTATTCTTAATTCCACAAGACAAACTAAATTGTATGACTTAATGTAAAAGTAGTAAAGTTTTACCAGTATCTTCTCAGTAGTTAATGGTTCCGAGACGGTGTTGGCATTATTTCGTTTAAGAGACGATTTATAAGTGTTATAAATGTTATTGGACAACATCACATACATTGCTCTGATTCTGTGGTAAGTAGCATAAGCACTTGTGTTACAGGAATCAGAAACAACTACGGCACTACAACAACCAGACCCGAGACAATATAGAAAAGTTCGTTTCCCATATTGACCCGACCGGGAATCGAACCTGGGACCTCAGAGATGGCACGCAAGAGTCTGGCCTGCACGCCTCTCAGCCACGGAGGTCGTATTTATATGAATACTTTATTGCCCACGTTATTTCGGGATTAAAAATATCTATTAATCTAATGTCATCTAGCTCTTTACAAACTTTAATCCAAATCCATTCAGCAGTTTTTGCGTAAAAGAGTAACAAACATACATTTGGATATCTCTCTTATAATATTAGTAGGATAAATATTTTGCCTTAAATTAAGGGCCTGGAATCAAAAAAAGATCGACGACCACTGCTATAGAATATAAAAATGTAATATAACGCCATTGGTTTACCTCTATGGGCAGGAAGGAGGCGTTGTCGAGTATGTCTCGGAAGACGACCACCCATCGCTGCATCAACACCTCCGTGTAGTGCTCCGCCATCTCTTGCAGCAGCAGCGGCAGCGGGTCCGTCGGCAGCCCGTAGCATCTGAACATCATAAATCGTACGTTGGTGAAACAAATCAGCCTATCCACCAATGGCAGCATCATTAGCTACCGTATATCCGAGCTTTAAGGTTTAAATTGATTCGTACAAATAATTTAACCTGGGAATATCGCATTGTCATTGAGAAACTAAACGAAAAGGTTATGAAACTTATTGCTAGGCTTGGTATATACATCTGCACTGGTCAAACTTCCAATTAATAACAGACCATATTATACACTTTTTTTAACGTCGGAAATGGATCAACTCAAACCGTTTTGGTTACTGACGCGCGAGCTATGTCGGACTCCCCTTCCTAGTAGGTTCCGCATCTTGTCTCGATGGGGGCTCCGTAGCCCTGTGACCTGGTACATAAAAGTTGGCCTTGCCACCCGGCCTCCGATACCGCACAGGGTGATGCTAAGACGGGCCGCTAAGAGCAGGTGGCTCTCTGCGGCAAGCCCGCAAGGGCAGAGGTGGAACGCGGAGGAAGAGGAGGACCTCGGTGTTTCGTTGCTGGCTGTCCTCCGCGACCCGGCAGTGGTCAGGGCTCTAATCGTGTCGCGGTGAGGCCGCGGAGGAAGAGAAGGATGCGATATTGCGTTTGCCGGCCTCCCTATCCTCCACGGCCGGTGGGTCTCGGGAGTCCATTTGTCTCTCGGAGTTTCCATAGTCAAGACATACCTACATTGATGGTTTATTTATCGTAAACATATGTATTAATTTCACATATCCATTTTTAACAAACTATATGTTGATTACTATATGTATAATAGTAATCAACATATAGTTTGCTATTATACATATAGTAATCAACATATAGTTTGTTACTCACTTGAGCGTGTTGATGAAGAGTACAATCTGGTGCTTGATGGTCAGCATCAGAGTGGGGTCCGTGACCAGAGACGTGTTGGTCCGTAACGTGGACGCCACCTGGTAAATGCAAGAGAATAGACTAGAAACATATTTATTTAATACCATCACATTGAGAAAAAAATGCCAAACATAAAATAAAGCTTCAAGATTGATTTTATATTTATTTAATCAGGAAAAAAACAGCATCATTGTATTAATAAAATATAATAAGTTAAGTAAGTAATATAACACATTTGCCTTAAACAATTTCCACCACTAGTAATCAATTTAAATTTATACCAAGTCCAACAGTAAGATAACCAAAAAATATTTATTGTACTGTCGACAAAACGTCAATGTTTACACTTGCAGTTCAAAATTAGTTCTTATGCCCACGATTTAACAGCAGAGCAAAGTCCAAAGCGTATGTAAACGCTACCTTGGCGTGATGTTGACCATATCACATAACGTATTTTGATGAAATATGGTAAAGAATACATAAGATACTACATCAACAATATTATAAAGAATAATAGTATACTTTTACAGCAGCGTATGTCAGCTTTCGTTCTACTTAATTTCCTTCAAATCAATTTGATTCAATGATCAAATGAAAAATTAATTTTATGAAATAAAAATAACAAAAACTCAAAATAACGTTTCATTTTTCTTAGACTGTCTTATGGGTAATATATAAATTGGATCAAACTCCGAACGTCTCTGATGGATGTCCCATCGTCCCGATTTTTTTCCCCTAAAGGTGGCAACCCTGCTTGTGACAATACCTTAGTGATGGCCATGCTCCAGGTGTCCAGCAGCCAGTCCTTGGAGACGAGGCCGGCGCTGCCGTGGCGCAGATACTCCTCGAGAATAAAGAAGCCAAGCACCGCGTTCAAATAATTCTTCACGCTCTGGATAGAGTCGTGCAGGTTACCCGACGGGATGAGAACGAGACGAGCCTGCTGCTTTCTTTGGGCTCTAGATACAGACAGACATGAATCATCAGTTAAGCTGGTGCGAGCCATCTTCGGTCCACTGAAAGCTCGGTAAAGATGAGGCATCGTAGCCATCATAGATAGTCAGGTAGGAAAAAAACAGGTTATTACTGACAGGAACTTAGTAACCTAGACTCTAGCTAGGCTTATACATTTTTATAGGAAACATTATAGTATTATTTTTGTAGTCTATATGTACATTCACTTTTACCGCACCTAGCTGACTACCGTGGGATTCAAACCCACGGCCTTCACGTATCGCGCGTACTGCTCTTCCTAGTGAGATAGTCGCAAGTTCGCTATGTGTTTTTCTGTTTCTTTTAAATATTTAAAGTTCCCTAACGCGGCGTTAAGCACTATATATTTTGTTATAATCTATCTGTATGAACCTAGGGTGGACTGGTACAGAATGCCCCTAGAATTAAGGCCACCTTTCGTATTTTTTTAAGTTTATAAATAAATAATAAACTAGTTCATAAATCATCTGTGTTTATTTCGAACTGACTAATACCCGGTTTCAATATTTGAAAAACGTTCTAGTTACGGATAGTAAAAAAATATACGAGGCGTAACCTAAAAACGACCGACAGACGACTTATGATAACTGTAAAAATAAAAGTAAATAATGGAACGGTATTAACGACTCGCAGTCGGTTGGAGAAAAACGGATAATCATTTGTGACACATTACGAATCGTAAACTATTGGAACCTGGCATAACTCAAAGTCAAAGTCAATATTTTTCATCCATCCATCCATCCATCAGCCTCTTTTTGTCCACTGCTGGACATAGGCCTCCCCTACAGAACGCCACAACGCGCGGTCCTGCGCTATCTGCATCCAGCGGCTCCCCGCACATCTGACGATGTCGTCAGTCCATCGTGTTGGGGGCCGCCCCACGCTGCGTCGTCCGGTACGTGGTCGCCACTCCAGGACCCTCTTTACTCAACGGTCGTCGGTCCTACGAGCGATGTGGCCTGCCCATTGCCACTTCAGCGTGCTAACTCTTCGGGCTATGTCGGATACACCGGTCCTTCTACGGATCTCCGTATTACAGATCCGATCACGTAGGGAAACGCCGAGCATAGCCCTCTCCATAGCACGCTGCGCAACTTCGAGCTTCGTTATGAGGCCAACATTCAGAGACCACGTCTCAGTTCCGTAAGTCATCACTGGTAACACACATTGGTCATAGACCTTTCTCTTCAGGCACTGGGGAATTTTGGACGTGAGGATATGCCTAAGCTTCCCGAACAATATTTTTTATTCATGTAGATTACATTAGTAATACTTATGAATAGGTATATAAAGCAAATGAAGCTACCTCCGGTTCTGTTTTAACTGATGATAGAAGCAGATATCTTCATCAGACTTTCAGGACAGTGGAGGGCTAGAAGCTAGATCGTACCTGTAGTACTGTATGAAGTCGTTCTTGGCGCCGAGCACGCTGTGTATGTGCAGGCAGCGGTGCAGCGGGCTGAAGTCGACCAGCTCGTGTGGGCACTGCGGCTCCATCGCCAACTTAGACGTGATCCCAAGAACTGCCATGTCTGTGGATATACAGAATAACAAATAATTATTTGTATAAAATACATTGTGACAAATGAAAACTACCCATAACACAATTTAATTTCTGAAAGTAGAAAAATAAAGATACGTTTATTTAGTGACATGACATGATAGCATTATTAGAACATCAACTTAAAAAACATTAAATAAAATTATGATACCGAAAATTATGATACCAAAAACTAAAAAAATATTGTTGAAAACTATAGTTAATTTAAAATAACGACGACAGTGTAATACCTTTTTTGTTTTTCACAATGCTCGCCAAGCTTCTGCCCAACATTTCTTGCGTTTGCCGCAATGCCATGGCACCAACCTGAAATTGTGTCACATAATATAATGAAGTGAAATAATATGCAATATAATATACAATTTTAATAGGTCAGCATGAGAGTAATATAACAGTTCACTCTCCACCTCAGACTCGCTGCATTGAAACTATGATAATGAGAATGTAAAATTGTTTTATTAATATAATTTTTATCAGTAATATGTATTTATGAAACGCCTATATAAAACAAATGAAACTACCTCCGGTTCGGGACCTAAAACCACAGAGAAGATACTGGCAAAAAACTGTACTATTTTCATTACACAAAAAAGCTGACCCTAAAACTTATTTTGCACCAAGCAAGACATACAGGGTAGTATATTGAATGGGTTGATGGTATTGACTTATTTTTTGTAAAATGTACTAGCCTAATACAGCTGTTGTGTAATTACCGGTTTGACATTCATGTCAAATCGGTAATGGTATTTCAAAGTAACTATGTTATGCAGCTGAGTTATTAAGCCGATAATAACTCAAAGGCTTCACTATAATAATAACTAGCGACCCGCCCGGCTTCGCTTATATATAGCAAAAATAATAATAGCAAGCTAATATTTCTAAATACTTAGAAATATTGGCTTTTCTATCCTTTATTGCAAATAAAAATTCTATCTATTTAAAAAAACCGCATCAAAATCCGTTGCCTAGTTTTAAAGATTTAAGCGTTATACTTTTTTGTGCAATAAAGTTTATAAATAAATAATTGGGATGCTGACTCCAGTAACAGTTATTATTATGCTGTACTTATCGGCCTTAAGTTAGCTTTGCAGGGGGAGCTTGTCCCGCAAATTTCTCAAGAAGAGCTTGAAGCAGCGGCTTTCCGTCTCCGCTCAAAGAAGACGGCGCCGGGGCCTGATGAGGTGCCCAAATTGTCGCTCTGGCGGTACAGATGGGGGAGAGACTTGGGGAACTGTTCGACACATGTTTTAGCGTCGGAAAGTTTCCCAAGCCGTGGAAGCTGGGCCATCTATGCCTGCTACGGAAGGAAGGACGCCCCATCGGCCTATCGACCTATTGTTCTCTTGGACGAGGTCGGAAAATTGTTCGAAAGAATTATCGCGGTACGACTATCAGACCACATTCAGGACAACGGGCCGAACCTCTCCAAACACCAATTCGGCTTTCGCACAGGGCGGTCAACCATAGACGCCTTGTACCGTCTCAAAAACGTAGTCCGGGAGTCATGGGAGGAGGGACGTGGAGTATTGGCTATATCATTCGATATAGCCAACGCCTTTAACACTATCCCTCACGCCACCATCCTCGAGGCACTAAAGTACCATGGGGTGCCTCAATACTTTTATTAGAGTTATTCTATGGGACTATTTGCAGGGCAGAGAAATTCTCTTCGTTGACCGACAGGGAGTTGTTCGTCGTCGTGGGGTTGAATCCGGTGTTGCACAGGGCTCTGTTTTGGGGCCGCTCCTGTGGAACATCGGGTACGACTGGTTGTTGCGGGGTTCTCTCCTCCATGGCATGGGTGTCGTCGGCGTAGCAAACGCGAAACGGCGAATATCTCCCTCCCAAACATCGTCCAAGCCATGCTTCGGAGCGAGGTGGCTTGGGCAGCAGTTGCCTCCTTCTGCGAAATGACGTTTTCGCAGAAGGAGGCAAGAACGTGAAAGGGAAGACGACCCGTCCTCCCCAGCGATTAGAAGGCGCAGAAGAGGCAGGGCGCGGCGGCTCTACGACCGCGCTGTTCTTCCGCATGGAGACCGGCTGACTGGGAGTGTGAGGGCACCCCAGTCGGCATTGCACCCACGGTCTCCAGTGCGAGGCGGGGATGGTTCAGTGGATCGGCCATTCCCGCTTTCCCCCCCGGCTACCCAGGGGGGAAATGTCGGGGCCGCGTAAGCAGCCATTCCGCCGGCGGTGTTGTGGATGGAAAGGCTTAGTCAATTTCCCACAACACCGCCACTAAGGCGATGAGGTCCGCCGGGGAGTTTTAGTGGGTAGTCCTGCCCTGAAAAGAGACCCACACACGCCGTCACTCTCCCTCGGGTGGCGGTACGGTGCGTCACACATTTCTCCCCGATAAAAAAAAAAAAGGACCTTATTACCACTTAACATCAGGTGAGGTCAATTTTGAAGAGCAATATATAAAAAAACAAATGCTTAACCAACCTGAGGGCTAAGCTTCCTAATATTCTCAAGAAAGTCTCTCAGGTCGGCCATGGAGGCGTCCTGTATGGCCTGGCGCAGGCGCGGGATGTCCGCAGATATCTGCGCGCACCACTTGTAGGGCCCCACGCGCGGTAGCAGCACATGCTCTAGTTGTTCAAGTGTTTTCAGGGCTGGGTAGTACCTGACAATTAAGATGAATATTAAAACCTTATCCTAGTAAGTTTGCAAGAATGTGTGAATGTAATGTTAGTTTTTTTCGCGCAAAAACTACTGAATGGATGTGAAAGAGGAAGAGAGATGACATACTACATTGTAGGGTACTTTTAAACTGGAACAAGGCGGGTGAATTTGCGGTCGACAGAAACTAGTTCTAATGAGTTAGGTCTTCATTTCATAACATTCTAATTTGGCCACAAATAAGAAATCAAAATGGCAAATACACCTATGTAATAAAAGATTAGTCATGATATAGCATGAGCAATCCTCATGATTACTTGCTTAATCATCATTATAGCCAAATGTGTTGTCACCACAAAACTTTAATTAGAAAAAAGATTTAAAACAGGCGTCATTAGTCATAAAGTTACAAAGAATGGAAAATAATTCAAACCTCTTAGCCTCAACCTGCGTCTTCAATTTGGAGTAGGTAGTAAGAAGAGGTAGGCACAGCTCCATCTTCTCTATTGTTGCCGCAATGTTCAGTTCCACTCTGCGCGCTCGAATCAACTCATCTGCTCTTGTGCAAATACCTGAAAATATACTTAAACTTTAGACACATCTATGAAAATACATTTCAGACGACATATTACATTGACCTAACAAAATTAAGCCCATAATAATGACTATGGCTAACAGACCATTGTTTGTATCCCACATAAAAAAAATATATGTAATTTAAACATTTTTTAACAGGCAATAATACATTACAATAGCAAAAAAATATATATTGTTGATAAGCACTTGGACTATCAATAATATATTTTTTTGGACATACAATTTGGACTTAGCCCATCTCCGATTTTATGGACATAAGAACTTAAATGAAACTACAAGTGTATACCTTGATGTGTATTAGAGGGCTAACTTTTTCATGAATCAGGCAATGGATGGAGAGACTTTTTAGATTGGATAAAGTATGGAGCAATTAATTTAAATGTAACTCACTCTCTGTTGCTTCTTTTACGTTGGCATCAACATTCGATATTTCTGCATGCAACTCTTCAGCATGTGACCGTACTTGCAAGAGCTCACGGATTGAGTCTATGAAACCCTGAAAATAAATATAAATGTTTAATATACAGAATTTATATCTTAAAAAAACACTATAGAAAACAAAACTGGTATCTGATATAGAGAAGCAAGGATCCTTTAATAGAACAATTTAAGTAGTGTCCGACCGAAATTTCGGTTTCGGTTTCGGCCAGTTTCAGCCAAAAAATCAAGTTTCAGCCCGAGTTTCAGTTTCGGCCTTTCGGCCGCGCCGAAACTTACAAATAGTGTTTTTTTTTCAATTTATCTAGGGGTACTTAAATTTTCAAACAGAACCTCTGTAACTGTGCTGAAATTTCATTGTGATAAATCTTTGAAAGTAGAAACCTGTAATTATATGTCGGCGAGATATTAATTTTAGAAAAAAACGGGCTTACTAACATTTTTTCGACTTTTTAAGGACTTTTTTTTTTATAAAAGGTTTGGTTTCGGTTTCGGCCGAAACAACAATGAAACCGAACCTTCGGTTTTGGCAAAATAACATGTTTCGGTCGGTCACTAAATTTAAGTATTTCTAAATGTTACACAAACATGTTTAATTCACACTTGCATTATTCACATGAAATATGAAAAAAAAAGGGTTATCACTGCTTCTGATATACAATATAGTATGTTCTGTATAGACTTATTTAACAAACGCCATATTTAGATAATGGTATTTTTTGTATGATTTTGTAATTTTTTCATACCTATAATTATTGGAAAGAGTAACTATCTTGTCAGTTCTTCTCGCAAGCATTAACATCTCAAACACAACAATACCTAAATCTGAAGATTCATAAATTTTGTAAAATATCACACAAATAGAAACATTATCTAGTCTATTCTTATACTTTTTCTTAATGTACAAATTCTTTTGAAGCTTATTTCCCATGGACTAACACCAATTAGTTATATTTAACTGCAAAATCTCCACAGTAACATAGATGCAATGGACACAAGAGGCACAATTAATAAACTACGGCTGAAATACTGATATAAGAGAGGTAGGGCATAGAGATTTATCGCTCGAACTGGAGCAGCCCAACTGGTGAAATACCTCCACCTTACAGAAAACCGCAGCCAAATAACAATCACTTCTGTGTTGTTGTGTTCCTGCGTGTGAGTAAGGTTTCCAGAGCTCTTGGGGGGTGCTACATTTAGTAGCAGGGATCAAGCCTTCAAGGTAATGGCGACAAGTCCAGTAACAGCTTTATTATGCTGTACTTGTCACCCTTAAGCTAGGACCTCATTACCATTTAACATCAGGTGGGATGTGGTCAATCTTGAAGTGCAATATAAAAAAAAAATACTTACTTGGTAATGAAAGTTGCAAAGTTTCTCAATTTCCTTATCATGTTGTTTGATCCTCTCATCCAATTGCTGGACGAAGGCTTCATGACCTTCGCCTTCATATACAGATCTAAAAGCCGGACCCCAATAATCGTCTATGCCTTCAATCTCCTAAAGAACACAATCGGAATTGAAAAATTAATGTTGTTAAGGTAGCTGCAATTTTTAAAACTTTACAGAAAATAAACAAATGAATACGTTTCAGAATGTAATTGTTATGAAATATGTGTATTAATAGTGTAAAGATATATTTTATTTAACTGAAAAAGTGGGTGTTACTTACTTGTATTGTAGCATTCGTCATTGTCAAGGTTCCCTGATGAGGTTACTAAGAATATCAAAACAAAAGATCTATTTTGTATTCTCAACTTTAGATGTCCATCTTTTGAATTGTTATTTTATTAAGTTTAAATAGCCATCGCGATATTATTTTCCAAATAAATTATTAACAACAACATAACTTATTCAATCTGTCAGGCATTTAAAACTTTTTTTTATTTCGGTTGTCATCAGTGGTAAAAAAGATCTGTCAAGTGTCAATTTCAAGTGGCAAGTAAGAATTGCGTAGCCAATTGGAAGCAACTTTTAATGACGCATTCTTTGTTTCAACTAATAATAACTATCCATCAACGACTTTTAGAAATGAAGACTCCCCATGAACATAATTGAGACTCCCAGATTAATTTTAGTTCCGAAAATGACTGTTAGTTGTACTGATCCCAACTACCGAAATGTTCCTCTTTTTATGTGGATAACGATTATGTTTAGATTTAATTTTTGTAAACACATGAATGACTTTTAATGCAGTTATCAAATATAACTTTTTCAGTGAGAAGCAGTGGATAATTCAGAATTCATTGTTTAGCATGTAAAAAAATAGTAAATGATTCGGAACAGAAACGATTATTACCATGCTTATATAAAATTGGCCATTTTTACATTTTTAAATAAAATTGCTAACAAACAATGCTTGTTACAAAAAATGTGAAAATGAGTATTTGCCTATAAAATAGAGTTTTATTAGCATAAAGTATCAAAAACTTTTTCAATTATTTATTTATTAAATAAAAAAAGTTTGATTAAATTATAGGCAGTCCTATAAAACTATGCATGCTTTTTTTTCTGCAAGTTATAATGAAATAATTACCTTATTACTTTGCTGCGAAAAGGTTATACAAATATTAATTAAGTGTTATATATTTTCCTTTTTATATAAACCAACAATAAACGATAGTAAATTAGTATATCACAATCAGTAATCCTTTGTTCTCGGCATTTTAAAAGGGGTTTGTGTTGCCCGTAGTTACTTGCTAATTTAATGCATCGTTGGCCTGTATAATTAATGCAAAATACATCTAATCATTCTATTTGTATGAAATAAAGATCGTGTTAAGAAATGGTTCAAAATTATGTAAATATAAATTACTGCATCATGTTTGATTAATGAATCTTCTCGTTTAAGTGGTAATATTTATATTCGAGCAACATTTTCCCAGTAAAAAATGTGACCTGCCAAAACGTCAAAAGTGCCAAAATTGCCGACATCGCAAAAAGCGGTGGAAGTGTGTGATTCGTGTGCATTGAATTTTGAACTGCTTTAAGCAGTCAATCGGGACGGCCTTATAATTGGATCAATCCATGTTGCGCTAATATTTTATTTAAATAAAATCCTTAATTAAATTTTAAATCGTCATAAAAAAGTCCAGCAACCATGGCTCACTGTATGAGAGTTTTACATGGCCAGGTGAGTTTTTTAATAATTAACCACGCTCCCGTTAATCTTCGATTTTATCCCAAACATAATTATCTTTAATATCGTTGAACTTATTTGTTTACAAAATTATCATTCATGCGAATCGTTTTGTACCTATTTCGCGATAGTAGTGGTTAGGGTCACGTCAATTGATCTTTACGTAAGGTCATAGGTTCCTCGTAGTATCTTCACCAGGATGTTCATTTTTATTGATCTGGCTCGTTTTAGATACGTCTGTGATAATTTTTATTGTGTTTGTTTGAGTGGATTTTTTTGTGATTGAAGGGTGGCAGGACGAGGGCTGTTCTGGTGGAAATTCAGCAGCGATGCTTCAGCGCGTCTCCCCTCACCTATGCCGCGGCTCAGGTACGTTCATTCACGAATAATAAGTTCGCATTCAATATTTTTCTTGAAGACATAACAGTGTTATGTAACCGATGTTATGTTGAAAAATCAAAGTTCTTTGTGTTAGATGTTGTTAGTAATCTGCTTTACAATGCCTTACAGGTGGCCATGTCCAAATTGGACAAGGCTCCACTGCCCTACGAGAAGTTATCAAAGAATTTGGAAGTGGTCAAAAAGAGGTTAGGTCGCGACATGACCTTGTCGGAGAAGGTGCTCTATTCACACTTGGATGACCCCAAAGGACAAGTAAGTGATAGGTTTTTTTATTGTTTAAACAATTATTGAATTACATTTTTGCTAAAATACTTTTTTAAGTATAAGATCAACTATATTTAAACAAAGTTTTTGGGAGGAAAGTTTTGAACTTCCCAGCTTTCCTATTATTAATAATATCAAGCCTAATTTATGCCATTAAAAAAATAATAAAAAATAGGCACATTTTTAACAATTTGGTTCTGTGGAATATTTTACACTACATTCTATGTTCAATGTAAAGTGTTTGTAACAAGACATTCTGTTTAACATAGACATGTTAAAATAACACAATTACCAAACAAACACGTCCATACTTTGCTATTTGGTAGCTCCATAATTTAAGTGTGTAAACAATTTTTTATCACAAGTTATCTCTCAAGTTCATTGATTGTACAAACTCTAGTATATCTGTGTTTCATATTCAGCCATGTAAAGCCATGGCATTCCAATCCACTTCATAAAATCACATTATCTTTGATTTAATCACTTAATCTAAGCTTTAATGTAGTCTAGGAATTGAAGACAAATCAATTGTATTGAGTATTTACTATCAAATCACTATGTACAGTTATATGCACGAAAATGTATACAAGTATATTCTAAAAAGTGAATCCTATGGTAATTTCTTATGAGCTCAAGTGTTTATATTTCATTGTTGATGACTGTACATAGTGGCTCAAATGTTTTTAAAACTTAACAGTTTTCACAAAATATTCTAATTCAGGCTAGGTACTTTTTTAAAGTTCATTCTTACTTTATGGCTTTGTATTATTTCTTGATTAAATATTCTAGTAAGTTTCTAGTTGCATCATCAATAAATAAATAAACAATATCATAAAGTGGTACATACCTGAAAAGTATTCCATTAATTTTAATTCACTAAATTATAGTTCTACCATAAACTCATTCACTATACTGATGAATTCACAAAAAGTTTAATTCATAAAAACAACATCAATCCATTATAAATAATTCTTAATAATATAAATTAATGCAACCTTTACTCTTTGTTCATAACAAAGATGGTGCAAAGACATCTTTACGTTAAAGTTAATAATATGCTTAATAATGAAAGATTCAAAATCTTGCCATGCCTAATTTCTTTTTTTTATGTATTTGTGGGGTCAATAACTATTGGATCCAGAACTTATGTAAAAAAGTATAATCAAAATCTTTGTAGGGAAACAGATGTTTTGAGCAGCACCAGCACAGGCTAAAGTTAGTGACGCCAAAATGTCATTGTTTTTTAGAGGCGGGAATTGACTGAAAAAAGGAGCTCCAATATCATGTTTTTGAAAATTTCTTTAGTGCTTCTTTTAAGACAAAACTGAATCACTTATAGTCTAAGATGCAGATTGTCTAAAAAGTTTAAGACATAGATTATTTTCCAAAGTACATCATATCAAGCATTACATTAATTAGCATTTAATGTACATTGCATGCTAACATTCCTGCCATGTTAAAATGGGGGCGTTATCTGGGTACGAGGTGGCAATGGTGATTAAAACTGAGGCTAACTTATTTTATTTTCTGGTGGTTGATTTGTTATTTAATATTAAAATACGATTTGTGGGTCCTTTTAAGTTTTTTTTTGTAACCAAAAATGTAGGGAATCTTTCTGGTATTTTTTTTATAGTTATAGGTTCCAGACCTGAAGTAGCTTCATAAGGTTTATCATTCAGTATTACTAATGCAATTTATATAAAAAAAATAATTCTCATAACACAGAATACGCCAACCACTTACAGGTGGGATAACTTCAGCGAGACAAAGTAGAGATGCAGATATAATCCCCTATTGAATGCTTCTACCTTTTTAACTAGGAAATCGAGCGAGGCACAAGCTACCTCCGCCTCAGGCCCGACAGAGTGGCCATGCAGGACGCCACAGCTCAGATGGCTATGCTCCAGTTCATCTCGTCCGGCCTGCCGCGCGTCGCTGTGCCCTCCACCATCCACTGCGACCATTTGATCGAGGCCCAAGTCGGAGGTGACAAGGACTTGGCGAGAGCTAAGGTGAGAGAAGATTTAATTGGTTTTGTTACAGATTTTTAGTGTCCGATCGAAGGTCGATTTTTGGCCGAAGCCGAAGCCGAAATTTTTAAATCATTAGTTGGCAAATTAAATTTTATCGATTATAATATAATATTTGAATGAGCATTATAGCATATTTGTATGGCGCTTCGTAGATATACAGGACTGGATTATTTCACTATACCTTATTTATTTATCATCATTGTAACGACTAAATTTCTCATAGGACATCAACAAAGAAGTATACAAATTCCTGGAGACGGCCGGAGCTAAATATG
Organism: Glyphodes pyloalis; assembly: GCA_037074685.1. Taxonomy (NCBI): domain Eukaryota; kingdom Metazoa; phylum Arthropoda; class Insecta; order Lepidoptera; family Crambidae; genus Glyphodes; species Glyphodes pyloalis. The sequence goes on along the minus strand of JAYKKO010000024.1, from coordinate 3,094,029 downwards.
GCGTCGGCTTCTGGAAACCCGGCTCCGGTATTATCCATCAGATCATCCTCGAGAACTACGCGTTCCCTGGTCTCCTCATGATTGGTACCGACTCCCACACACCCAACGGTGGTGGTCTTGGAGGACTTTGCATTGGTAAGTTTTTATTTTCTCTTGTATCATTTATTACGGAATTCGAAATCCGCTATGACTGTAATCCTAATTTGATGAAGCGGGTAATAACTTTGGAGCAATTACCATTGAACCCTAGCTGCCTATAACTTTAAAGATTTGCACCCGCTATTGGTACAGCTCGGCTCAAGATTGTTTGGTTACGAACAGTAATGTACCTTATTATTTTAATGGTACGGTTAAATTTCAATGTTAATGATTTTTAACCTAGCTGCGGTACTGACACTATCAACATTGCAATTTCAAGCTTAGTGTAAAAAGATAAGGTACATAACAGTTTGTGACCTAGAAATGCTATGCCGTGTCGTCCCGATAATGGGTGAAATCCTTATACACACTATAGTTTCGGTGAAGTACCAGTAAAAACTGTATAACTTTTGTTCACGCAACTTTTGACACGGCGCAGTTTCTCATTTTTTAATAAGATAATTTATTTTTCAACTTAATCTAGTGCTGCTAAATAATGTAGTTGTATATGTCATGCTTAGATTATGATGTTAAACAAGAAAATAATCACCCTCTGATTACTTTTTTGTTTTACATCGTAAACAGTAGTCTCAGATAGCACAAATATGCAAGTTATTTAAACTCACTTGTTAAACAAAATCAACAAAGTTATTTTAAAATTGTAAATTAACATTTTGACATTGACCTATGATTGTCTTTGTTTTATTTCGTTAAAGAAAACACCTAAAGTGTTTTATGTTGTTGAACATCTGTTTCCAGGATTAGACAATATAATTACTCTTTAACTTTTTAGAGAGATTATAATAATACAAATTCAAATGTGAAGAGAATTGATAAATATAATATTTTATCAGCTGTGATATTTTAATATATTTTTAATAGCTGTTTACATAATATATAATCGTATTGCGTGGTCTTCGAATACTTAGAAGATAATTACCACAGGACAGATATTACGTGATAATTACTGACTATTGCCTATGTAGAGTTAAGACCATCAAGTCTTGCAGATACCTACGTATAATCAATCTTTCTCTCAACTCCCTCAATATTGATTAACTTGGCACCGACTTCAATAAACGAATTACTTTGTGTTACCTAACTATTATTTTTAACTTTTTAGTTCCCGTTTGAAGTCTGCTTTTTTTTGTTAATTTAAAAAAAAAACTGTTTACATAGTATATAATTACTATATTTTATTTGTCATTGTATTGTTATTACGAAGATGTAAAAACATAACGAAGTATGTAAAACAATGAAATGAAAGTTATTGATTTGTTACAGTGTCAAATTTAATATTTATAAAATACGTCTAAGTTTCTATCGATTAAGAATTTTGGAAATCATGTCCAACAAAATATTTTACAGACCTCTAATAAAACTAAACTTATATCTAGATGTACAGATCAAACCAGATCCAGATACCTAAGTAATACATACAACATGCTTTACGTATATAGTTTTCATGTGGAGTATTCCAACCCAATATCAGTCATATCTCAAGGGGAACAGAAGCTTGTCCCCTTACATTTGAGGCTGAGTGGTAGAGAATGCCAGTTGGCATTGAGCCTGCCTTTTGTAATTTACATACGTGGAATAAAGTTTACATAAATAAGACTAGGGGTCAGGTTAAGAAACTCTTATATAAAAACATATTAGGGCATAAAGTGAGATCTTATGTTTGTTTGTGCAGGTGTCGGTGGCGCCGATGCTGTCGACGTTATGGCTGACATTCCATGGGAGCTGAAGTGCCCGAAAGTCATCGGAGTCAAGTTGACTGGTAAGTGTTGAGCTCTTTGTGGACTACATGTTTTGTTGGACCTAAACTAAATCAGAAAGAAATATAAACAAATCTAAGTTTCATGTACGTTTAATAGCACAGTACGGTAAATATTTGCAGGTTGTACTGCATACCTCGGTTTGCTGAAAACATTGAAATTGCAATTTTCAACCTTACTGTTATTGCATAAGGTACATAAACGTGCTGTGCCGACCTGATAGATAGTGCGCACTCCCTCATACTTCTATGATAGACAAGTGTGTTTGAACCTTCATTTCGTTTGTTGCTTAGTTGGCTTCTCTGATTATTGTTGTCGATTACTTCTTACAATGTCTCCGTCTTCACATCTGGAGTTTTATTTGTAACGATTTATGCCCGATGCCAATATTTTACGATTCGTAATGTGTCAAAAATCCTTATTCGTTTTTCTAAGAGCCGTTAATACCGTACCATAATTTACCTTCCATATCAGCTGTCAACAGTCCTCTGTCGGTTGTTTTTACTTTACGCCTCGTATTAATATAACTATCCGTAACTAGAACAGATCGTTTTTCGAATATTGGAACTGGGTATTTAATTACTTACCTAAAATCATGCGTCAAGTTTGCGATGAATTTTAGTAAAGTCTTACTAATATTCATAACGTGAAAATTTGTGTGAATGTTCACACTAAAACTATTGAATGGGTTTGGATAAAATTTGGTAGCAAGACAGATAAGATACTAAACCATCTTGTACGATTTATATCCATAAATAACGCGAACGAAGAGGGCTATATCTTGTACGAATATTGTTAGTCAAAGTCAAAGTCAATCTTTTTTATTCACATAGATTACATTAGTAATACTTATGAATAGTCTCTATATAAAGCAAATGAAGCTACCTCCGGTTCGGAACCTATAACTAAAGAGAAGATACCGGCAAGAAACTCAGTAGTTTTTTTTACAAATGAAAGCTACACTTTTTTCTAATATTTAAAGTTCGCTAGTACGGCGTATAGTACTATAAAAATAATAAAATCGAGAAAGCTACACTTATTACTAATTTTGCACTAAGACACACAGTTAGTTTGTCAATTGTAAAATAAAAATTAAAAATAAATTATTGAAAAAAATAAAACAAAAGTATTTGTAAATTAAATTAAATTAACTGTGTAGGACTTGTTAGTAACATTCTCTACTCGTTTGTCTTATAACTAGCCGGCGCTGAACCGGATTGACGTGTCATATAAATACCTACTGAGATAATTTTACGATACAACGCTGCAACGGTTAGTATCTTTGAGGTCAGGCCGTAAATGATAGAAATATTTATAACATTTAAAAATAAATTATCGCGTCTTTCTCAAGCAGTTTGAATGCATCAGAAAAAGGTTAAAGTAAAAGTATCTTTATCTTTTTATTGGTAAGTGCGTTTTTCGCGACGCGAATAGAACTGAGAGTACAACGTGGTGGCTACACGCCAAGTAACCTCGACACTGCGTGTGCTTCGGTTTTTTATAACTGGACGAGTATTCGAATCATTTGAGAGTGGATTATAACGTGACTATAAAGAGTAGAGGGAGCTTGCATTGTAAAGACGAATAAACACATTTTCATATTCATTGCGTATTATATTTTATTCTAAAATCCTACCTTCAGACAATTAGTATGGTATGATTCGTTAAAAATTTATGATTCTATTCAGTCCCTTCAGTAAGATTTTCAAAATAAATAACAAATAAAAAAAATTTACGATGATGCGACCCATCAAAGTTCAGTGGAGGGTGTGCTTAGTTCACTATTCCCTAAAAAAAAATGTTCGAACTAGTAATTAAATTTTTCGCAAATAACTAATTCATATTGTATACCTATTAAATCAGTATTGATTTATTTCATAATTATTGTTTTTAAATTTTAACATGCTTTACATAATTTTGGAAAATATTAGTTACTCATACACTGCTGAACCCGTATTAATCAAACATAGCTTAATAGCAACCGCAAGAAAACTGGCTTTGAAATGTAAAAACCTTTTTCGAAATCGGTCCATTCGTTTGTGAGCTACTCCGCCAGTGTCAGATGCACCCACAAACATTGACATCTCAACTTAGTATACGCGACGCGAGTAAATTTTATCGCGCTCTCAACAAATGTCATAATTTATGCGGCATGCTGGTTGGATGAAAATGGAGTATCGTGTGCTATTAGCTAATCAACAGTATCGAAATGTCGTCTCATTTGTAATTGACGCGTTGCGTATGCTAGTAGGAATCGTCGTCAAATTTATTACAACCTTTTTTGCATCGGGATTTAAAAATAAACGGCCTTATTCGCAAGACAACAGATAACGCATCTTAGAGATGATGACACTACCAATAAATCGAAGAATTGGCTATTGATTCAAGCTAGCAGCTGAATACATTGGATTGTACCATTAATAGATATATTGGACCAAATAGACATTGCTCTGATTTGGTAGTAAGTAGCTAAAGCACTCGTGTTACATCAATGGGGAAACAGCGAAAGTATCAAAATACCCAGACAATATAGAAAAGTTAATTTTCCTGTATTGATCCGACAGGGAATCAAACCCGGGTTTCTCGGAGATGGTGCGACGCCAAAATCCGGTCCGCTTGCTCCTCGACTACGGATCTCGTCTAAACGATACAAATGCGTTTGTAAAATCTGTGATCAAATGTTTATTTTTATTTTACAAAAATACGAATTACAATGCGCATGAGCAGGTTTTGTACTAATTGTGTCGTGATTTTTTACGGCCAAGGGCAAAAATAAAAGTAAATACACTAATGCTAAGAACTACTAGAGGTTTGAAGAGTTCAATGTGCCATTTTTGTATCACATAAATAGCTTCAGTGTTATATAACCGGTAATTTGCGTTCATTGAATGTGGCACAACTGCGTAGTTCTCGTCTGGTGGCATTATTGCGTATCATATTCTTCGCTGCGTTATTGTACGGTCGAAAGCTCGTCATACTATACTGTTTGAACTTTGCACCGCCCGTATTTCGTTGGTATAAGAACGAATATCGAACTGCAAGTGTTTACCCTATCCGCTGTTCTCCGTACTATCAACAAAGCACGTCATACTATACATGTACATTTGTTGACATAAGGACTAATATTGAGTTAAAAATGTTTACGGTTTTGTACTATCGACCTTACAGGACATTTAATTGTTGATTATTAATTTAAAGAAATATACAAATTTCATATTTAGTAGTAGATGAAAAGAGCTGTCTTGTGGTAGGTTTGTTTCTTTAAAATATAAAAAAATTGGTAAAGTTTCCAAAGATGTATCTTCACAGACTAGGATACCCAATGCGTCAAATTTCTCGCATGACGGCGATAAAAGTTTATATCGAAACTGTTAATCTTGTTGATTGGCTGATAGCATTCTGTACTCGCATTGACGACCTCCGTAGCCGAGAGGCGAGCGGGCCTGACTTTGGCGAGCGCAATCTCTGAGGTTCCGGGTTCGATCCCCGGTCGGGTCAATATGGGAAACGAACTTTTCCATATTGTCTCGGGTCTGGGTGTTGTGGTACCGTCGTTGTTTCTGATTTCTGTAACACAAGTGCTTAAGCTACTTACCACAGAATCAGAGCAATGTATGTGATGTTGACCAATATTTATTTATTTATTATTATTATTTATTTTCAATTAATCAGCAGGTGACGCACTGAATTTTGTCGATTTTGACATTTCGCATCCCAGAAATATCGAAAAACAGTTTTTTGAATATAGGTATAGCACAGATATGAAAAGTATAATGAGACATTGGGGTAATGTTTTCTTAAGCTTGTTTAATTGGCTTATTATTTGTGTGTTAATCGACGGTGTAGGTATTCTAGGGGACTTCGAAAAAGTAAATAATTCGAAATGCATGAGTTTCTGGAGTTTTCAAATAGAAGTGCGATGTGCTATGACCGCGATAAAATTAACTCGCATGTCGCATCGCTGCTTTAATTATTTGTTAGAGGCACAATATATCAGTTTGCGCTGTGGAAACCATTTAGTTCTCTATTGATTTCAGAACGGAATGTGAAAACCCACATTGTTCTTAAAAATAAATATTCGAGGCAAGCTTTTGTTAGTACATACCTACTCGTATATATTTTTCTAGCGGTTTTAACCATTATTAAAATGTCATAATGTATTGGTATAATTGCAACATCCCAAAGTCAGTGCTTAAGTTGGTAAATAGCGTACACTTGTTCAAATAAAAATTAACTATGGCGAGAAAACTCGTATCAGCATACATGATAACAGAAAGGGTGATGCAAGTAATTGAAAAGAACTGTTTTGCAAGTAACATGACTAGCAAATCTATTACACCTAAATGACATTGAAGAAAAGTTACGCATGTATAATATGATGACTATTATCTAAATATCAGCCATCCGACATCAGTTAGACTGCTGATAACGATGCGGGGTACATCTAATTGCGTCACGTGCATTGATAATAGATAAAAAGAGCACCTAAAAATTAATTTGGAAGAAGGAGAAACATTAAATGTTTTCATAATGTTGATTTGTAAATCACAATGGATTAATTCGTTTTTAATATTATAAATCTAGAATTGAAATACCCTTTATCAAATTTACTGACTTATGTGTGTTTAGTAAGTGATTAGAAAACGCTTTTAGAATTTAATGTTAGCTAAAGCAAGTATTGTGTACCTAAGTCATGATAATCCAGGGGGGGAGAGTGAAGGATCTGCCATTCCCCCAATGGGGTTGTGGTTGCTGAAGTTAAGCTGATTTGCAACAACACCGCCATATACTTAAGGCGATGATGTCCAACGGGGAGATTTAAGTGAGTAGTCCTGATCTTCTCATGATCAACACGCCATTACCTCGTTCGTATAATGGTACGGCTCATCAATGTGTTTCTCCCCGTTAAGAAAAAAATAAAAGTAGGCATGGTGCAGTAATACACGTTAATAAGTCCATAATTTGTAAGGAATATATATGTAATATATTACAGACGAAGTAAACTCCAAACATTTTCACTTCCGAGTGGAAGACGCAACATCTAGTTTAATATCCTAGCGACACAGTACTTATGTCTAGTTCGCTTAAATAGTTAAGAACTGTAATACAATCGTCTCATAAATTATCATTATCACGCGCTGACTTCTCTTAAGGGTCAGACAGCCTTGAATATATGTTCATATAATTGTGCTAATGTTTCTTTCTGAGTTAGTTGAACTAACGCCATAAATTACTTGTAACATTTTGTATTTTCCAAGGTTTTAATGCTTGTTCGGTTGACTGATGACAGTAAGACCTATTATGATTAAAAAGAAATCAAATTTAATAACTTGTACATTAAACAAAACGTATGTATTATGAAAAACGTTAGACCTAATTGAAATTTTGCGCGAAATGCCTGATCTTGTTATTGTTTTAGCTTTCATACTGTCTATTTTAGTCTTGTCAATCCCACGCCTCTGGTTTTTTCGTACGTACATTGAAAGCGACCTTGGTGCGTTCAATCTTATCAGAAAGATTTGTTCAAAATGTACGTAAATACCACATGCATGCGATGCCATAAGTGATTTGATTACTGTTATATCACTTACGTCAGAGTCTACTGTTGCGATTTCGCTTGATTGATGGATTGAATACAGGTGTTACATTTGATTTTATATGATAATATAATATCTGCATACACACATACCCTCTACTATTCTTCATCTGACGCAGTCGGATAAAAAGCCGTAAGACTTTTTAGCGTGATTAAAAAAAAAGTAATCTCTAAAACTCATGAACAATCTATCTGCATGACCCAAGTAGTGACTGATAGATATGATCCTAGCGTTAAGTCCACCTTTTGTACATTTTTGCGCAATTAAGTTTATGAATAAAATACTGGTATTACTTTTTGAACTACACAGTACTATTAATGTTTTTATAGCAATACAATCTACAATAATATTATAAAGAGGAAAGATTTGTACCTATTTTTGTATGTTTGTAATGAATTGGCTCAAAAAGTACTGGGCCGACTTAAAAAAATCTTGCACCAATAGAATGCTACATTCTTCCAGTTTGACATAGGCTACTACAATATTAGGGATCCTTGGTAAAATTTGAAAAATTTCAACAGAAAAGCGGGAAAAATTCTCTAAGGCGAAACGAAGTTCGCCGGGACCGCTAGTAATCTATAAAACTCCCACCAATCTGTTCTCCATGTATGCAATAGATCCTGAATCGTTACATTTTATTAATTTTTCGGGTTCGATCCCCGGTCGAGTAATATGGAAAAGGAACTTTTCTGTATTGCCTCTGGTCTGAGTGTTATGGCACCGCTGTTGTTTCTGATTTCTGTAACACAAGTGCTTTAGCTACTTGCCACAGTATCAGACCAATATGTAGGTATGGGATGTAGTCCAATTTTTTATTTTTATTAACTCGAATTGTTTGTTGCTATTTATTAACGAACTGTCCTTTCCCAGGCCAACTGAAGGGCTGGACCAGCCCCAAGGACGTGATCCTGAAGGTGGCCGGTATCCTGACCGTGAAGGGTGGTACAGGCGCCATCGTCGAGTACCACGGGCCCGGAGTAGACTCCATCTCCTGCACCGGTATGGCCACCATCTGCAACATGGGCGCTGAGATCGGAGCTACCACTAGTGTGAGTATTACAGATAAATAAATAAATAAATAAATAAATATTGGACAATATTTTAGTTTTTCATATTACACTTCAAGATTGACCTCATTCCATCTGATGTTAAGTGGTAATGAGGTTCTAGTTTAAGGGCGACAAGTACGGCGTAATAAATCTGTTACTGGTCTTACCTTGAAGGCCTAACCCCTACTACTAATGTAGCACTTCCCAGGAGCTCTGGAAACCTTACTCACACGCAGGAACACAACAACACAGAAGTGATTGTTATTTGTACTATGAATGAATGATTTGTACACTTGTATTATGAAAATCAGAACCAACGGTGGTTCCACAAAAACCTATACCTACTATCAAGCCATTGAGTGATAGTCAAATCGGTAATTACTCAATGGCATTAGGATATTAAAAAGCTGAAGAGATTGTTTGTTTGAAGGCGCTTATCTTAGGAGGATCTTCAGATTCGAATTGTTACTCAAGTGGGTATCATGAAGTACTTATTCTACAGCTATTGTAAGACCTGCTGTATACTCTTATACTCATAATGATTTGAATTTGAACAAATCTTATTGTGTCGAGTAGTCCATTTATTGATGAAAGCTTTAGGCTGTATAACACCACGCTGCGACCAATAGAAAATAGAAAGCACGCGTGCGAAGCCGAAGCTTTGAAAGCATTTTAAAGATCTTTTGCAAAAAAAAATGGCCGATGTAACATGAAGTCCTGTTTTAAGGCTTTGTTTCAACATCCCTATGATTCTAAATGGAGTCTTATTATTCAGTAAACAAGATTCCATTTTCTGAACAGGTATTCCCATTCAACAACCGCATGGAGGCGTACCTCAAGTCCACAGGCCGCCACGACATCGCAGCCAGCGCAAACGCCTACAAGCACTTACTCACGCCCGACGCTAAGGCACCCTATGACCAGGTATTAAAACATGTTTTGCAACAGCCATTTGACTTACATCGGCTTAAAAGTTTAATATGGGTAGACAGAGTGCAGTCTAAATAAGTAGTTTCTCGAAAACCGGTATTTATTAAGTATATTGAAACCTTATGACCAGGTGATAAGAGCTATTTGCAACGTCATTAAACTTGGCATTAAAACGTTATTAACCTCTTAACTTTTAAAACATGATTTCTTTATAGATTTTCTATAAAGTACGAAAAAATGACGTCACCGAATTTTACTTATCAATAGGCTGACTATTCTCAGTCTCAGGGAATTTTTAAATTTACAGGGAGCTTTTAAAAGATAGTTTGCAAATAAAACAATATTGCCGACGTTTCGTTAATTCCTCTTTTACGGCAGAGATTCTTAAAATGATTTGTATCATTATCCCAATTGAAGCCAATCAACATTCTAATCTTCCCAGCTGATCGAGATCGACCTATCCACCCTGGAGCCGCACGTCAACGGCCCGTTCACACCCGACCTCGCCAACCCCATCTCTAAGCTCGGAGAAGCAGCCAAGAAGCACGACTGGCCCGTCGACATCCGCGTCGGCCTCATCGGCTCCTGCACCAACTCTTCATACGAGGACATGGGCCGCTGCGCAAGCATCGTCAAGGAGGTCAGTATTCACGCTGTCTGATAACAAGCGTGGGTTGGGCTCAATGCTGCAGCATTCCATCTCTAAGCTCGGAGAAGCAGCCAAGAAGCACGACTGGCCCGTCGACATCCGCGTCGGCCTCATCGGCTCCTGCACCAACTCCTCATACGAGGATATGGGCCGCTGCGCAAGCATCGTCAAGGTGCTTAGTATTTATGCTGTCGAACATATGACATCTGAAACACATCATAAGCTTCCGTTAGAAAGTCAACCTTGTTACAGTGTTGGGACTGGAGTGATGAAATGGAATAAATTAGACCATTCTTAAATACATAAATATATTACACCAAAGCATAGTGTCCTGATAATTGTTTTTAATACTAATCCTTAAAACACCAAAGTATTTTGCCGTAGGCCTCCTCTCTATTATTAGTTGAATAAGGTCTACTTTATAATATGGTTTTCAAGACTATATAAAAGTTAAGTCAGGCTGAAAAGTTATCACCTCTGTTGACCGCATACCTAGCTCATTACAAAGTCACTGCCACGTTGACCGGCTTGATAAGAGCAAATATTTGTAAACTTAATGCAAAAGGAGTCAATGAAACCGTATATAAAACGATAACGTACACCTCTATTTACTACATTCGATCTTAAATATTTCATATAAGGCAATTACACATAAAGTTTACTATTCTAATGATTAATTAGTTAATAAGTATTAAATTACTTATTATCCCTACTATATAAACTACTACTATATAAATATATAATACAGTGGAGCGTCGATTATCCGAACGTCGCTTAACCGAACGACCGCTTATCCGAACAGTAGTAACGCGCGGGTCAACCCTCCCCCGCACGCCTCCCGCGTATTAGTTTTCGCGCACTTATCGCGACTCGTTCATCTGTTATTGTACTCGTATGTAACTTTTAAGAAACCGTTAGTTGATAAACTAAATTTTACCGCGTGAAAGTAAACTCTTTTTTAAAATGCTTAAACGTTAGCGTAATTTTGTTCATTCCCTATTTGTCATTAAAGATATAAATGTAATTATAATATGGTTTTAATTTACCTCTATGTAAAAATGTATGGCTGAATCAATATACATATAGTTCGATTATCCGAAAATACCGATTTTCCGAACACCCACGTCCCCCAATTAGTTCGGATAATCGACGTTCTACTGTATATATAATATTATGAATGCGAAAGTAACTCTGTCTGTGTGTCTGTTACGCTTTCCAGCTTAAACCTCTCAACCGATTTTGATGAAATTTGGTATAGGTATACGTTGAATCTCAAGAACGGACATAGGCTACTTTTTATTATAAGGGGGGGATGGGGCTAATACCACCTTTGAAAGATTGTATGGAAAAATGTTTATTTTTGAAGTTAGAGATATAAAATTTGGCACAAATATAGCTCGAAACTTGGATTAAAGTATATACTACTTTTTGTTTCGAATATTAGGGGAGAAAGGGGTAAAACCGACCATGAAAGGATGTAGTCCACGCGAACAAAGTCGCGGGCACAGCTAGTATTATATTAATTAAAGAAAAGTTTTATCTCCCCTTGCGGTACAGGAATCGAACACACGACCTTCACGTACCTATCGCGCGTGCTGCTCTTCCAACTCCAAAAGCACGCGCGATACGTGATGGTCGTGGGTTCGATTCCCGCCCCACAAGAGGAGATAAAACTTTTCTGTTTCTTTAAAACACATGGTGTTATTAAAATGCTCGAGTCAAACCCCCTTGTATATTATTGAAGTTTTCATTAGAATATCTAATTATCTCATTGAATATAAACCATATTACTCAGGACCATAATAATGGTCCAGTAGTTTTGAATTACCTTCAAAAGCACCATAAAAAGTCATATGCCTGCTCCACACTACTCGCGAAGTTCGCCCGAGACGAGGCAAAGTTTGACGCGGCGAGCACGAGTCGAGCCGAAGTGCCTCTCCACACTATCGTATTCGTCTAACTTCGTTCAACTTCGCGAGTAGTGTGGAGGAGGAGGCAATATGATTCGGCGAAACGTCTTTCGGTGAAGCGTGTCTGCCGAAAAAGATTCGGTAAAATATGAGCCCGTACTTTTTATCCCGAATCAACGCGAACACAATGGCGGTTAACAGCTTGTATGTTTGTATGTTATTACAGGCGCTGAAGCATGGCATCAAGTCGAAGGTGCCTTTCAACGTGACCCCTGGATCGGAGCAGGTCCGCGCCACCATCGAGAGGGACGGCATCGCGCAGACCCTCCGGGACTTTGGAGGCACCGTGAGTGTTCACTTTACATTTTAGAAAATAACTAGCAGTGCGCCCCAGCTTTGCCTGGATTTGTAGGTTTTAAAAAAATCATTTAGTTTTCATACGGAACTCTACCACAGTAACGCCTATATCGCTTAAGGTGTTCGCTGCCTAGCTATCCGAGCGCAAACATGTAACTTTTTATAATACTTTTTTTCTAACTATTGAATTATTCTGAATAGAATGTGTAGCCGTTTTAAAAGATATATTTATTTATATTAATACATGTAACTTTTTATAATACTTTTTTTCTAACTATTGAATTATTTTGAATAGAATGTGTAGCCGTTCTTAAAAGATATATTTATATTAATTATATATAAATATTTGTTAGAATACGTTGAGCAAGCTGAGAAAAAAATCGAAATGTAGGTATAATGTTTGCTTCCTTTGAGCTTTACCTTTTCGAAACAAGATTAAAAGCCAGAAGTTTGAGTGAGAATACGGGTTAAGTACTATGAAATGAAGATATTGCAAAACACGTGATGGGATTCTGCACGCATTCTGCAACTAATGAGCTGTCTCTTCTTTAACCAGGTACTGGCTAACGCATGCGGCCCCTGCATCGGCCAGTGGGACCGCAAGGACGTCAAGAAGGGCGAGAAGAACACAATCGTGACGTCATACAACAGGAACTTCACAGGGCGCAATGACGCTAACCCTGCCACTCACTGCTTCGTCACCAGCCCCGAGCTCGTCACGGCTCTGTCACTCGCCGGTGAGTTCACATCTAACCGTCCTGCTCACACAAGCACTCAGACGAGAGAGAGAGCACGCTCGTGACGTCATACGACTTCACCATTTCCAATGCATTATTTATGAGCCTGAAATAGTTAAACAATAAAACACACAGAGCAATAATACAGGTTCATGGATATTATCTGAGGATTTCAATTTTAGTAAATTTAAAATACAAATCAAGGATGGTCATCAAATCTCAATAATGTCTCCTGTATTTTTTGGCCTCTTATCTCTCTCTCTCATTTATGGACCCTGTCGGGCACGGCAACGTAGACGAGGGGAGGAGTTACATACAAATAAGTTATTTATTTCAATTACATATATACACATTAATTATAAGGTTTAAATTAGATAAGACTATATGACACTGGGCCATTTTTTGCAATACTTGTGTTGATAGACAGCCCAACCTCGTTAGTTAACTTTTTGCAGCCAACATTGATGACGCCGATTTCATATTTGTTTAGTATCGCAATTTTGGTTCCGCAGGCCGCCTCGACTTCAACCCTGTAACTGATGAGCTGACCGGCAAGGACGGCAAGAAGTTCAAGCTTTCGGACCCGTTCGCGGACGAACTACCCGCCAAGGGCTTCGACCCCGGCCAGGACACGTACGAACACCCCCCCGCTGATGGATCCAGTGAGTAGAACATCATACCTACTTGTATTATAAATGTGAAAGTTTGTATGGATCTTTGGATGTTTGTTACTTTTTCACGCAAATACTGAACGGATTTGGATAAAAATTGGTTGAAAGAAAGATGACTAGATTAACATATAGGATAATTTTTATCCCAAAATAACGCTTCGCGGGCAACTGCTAGTTATAAATAACAATTAATTTATATCGAAAAAAAGAAAGATAAGAATATTTTGAGCAAACTGATTTGAAAGTTCAGACAATTGCGATTACGTTAATAACTGAAAAGAAAAACAATGTTATAAATTATATTTTTTCGGGGATAGTGCAATACCGCACAAGTACATTTTTCTATAAGTTCTAATTGATATTGAAATAACATGAAACAACAGAAAAAAAATTATATTTATATAAATGATAAATGCTAGATACGCGGCATTGCACTATCCCCGCCGACTTGTGCTTCCCTTAGTGCTGTCTTATTAAGAAGATGTACAGGAAAAAAGACTCACTAATTTCCGTCTTTAAACAGAGGTGCAAGTGGACGTTGCGCCCACCTCGGACCGCCTGCAGCTCCTCGCTCCGTTCGACAAGTGGGACGGCAAGGACCTCACAGAGTTGACCATTCTCATCAAGGTCAAGGGCAAGTGCACGACCGACCACATCTCCGCTGCCGGACCCTGGCTCAAGTACCGCGGGCATCTTGACAACATCTCCAACAACATGTTCATCACGTAAGTGCACTATAATGGATTTTAACGCTTCGGCCAAACTACAGACGGGTCTTTTTTAGTTGACAAGTGCTTTTTTAAGAGAAGGGTATAGCGATTTATCGCTCCAACTGGAGCAGCCCGACTGGTGATAAGATCTCCAACTTGGAGAAGACCGCAGCCAAATAATAATCACGGTGTTGTTGTTCCTGTGTGTGGTGTGAGTAAGGTTTCCAGAGCTCCTGGGGGGTGCTACATTAACTATAGCAGCCCTAGTGGTGAAATACTTTCAACCTCCAGAAGACTACCAAACATTTTGGTGTTGTTGCGTTCCTGCGAGTGAGTAAGGTTTCCAGAGCTCCTGGGGCTACATTAACCTTTACCCAGCCCAGCTATCTTAAACGTAGTGGCCCGCTGTACGCCAACGTATAAATTTATAACAGTATCTATAGTATGAAAGCAAGGATGTAGCATAACGTCTAATCGATAAAAAAAATTGATGTCTAAATCAAGGTTTATTTTTAAATTTTGCAAATATAAATAAACCCTGATACATTATAATAGTAATTTGTTTTATTTTATGAACATTTTTAGTAAAAAAAACGAGTATCTACTTATTATCATAGACAAAAATACATGCATAATCTTGCAAAACATTTATTATAAAAGGCACTTCACTATTCATTTTATTACGTAGTCCGTTGACTTCATTCAAGTCGTTGGCGCTCGTGGCAAGATAAATATTTCAAATAGAAGTGTTGTCTATGCTTTTCTTTCTTCACCTTGAGTGAATCTCTCTCTATCTCTAGACGACTTGAATAAAGAAAAGACGGCTCTTGTACGGTAGTAATAAACCATAACAAGTATGTTACGGTGAAAAGTAAGACAAAACAATGAATAGTAAGTTATTATTCGTATATTTTAACGTTATTTATAACTTTTATAGTTTGTGTAAGTTTACCTTTCGATATTTTACTTTTTATATTTTCGATAATTATATTTAATGTTTATTGTACGAAAGAAAAAACAGACGAGCGCACGCTTGTAACGGCCGGCACTATGACACAATGACCTTGACACCTGTACGCTTACGACGTCACAGGCTTACTTGCATTGAAGTTGGTGGCGCTCGTAGCACTGAAATCTTGCTATTGCGTAGAGATGGGTGTTGCAATGTCGAAAATACTAAATAAATTATAAATTAACTAGCTTTCCGCCCGCGGCTTCGCCCGCGTGGAATTAGGTTATATTGCGGTATAAAGCACAACTATAAGAAAACTTCTCATTTCCACGGAAAAATCTAAGAAACGCGATGTAACGCTGGATACGATTAGTTGGTTCAAAAAGTGAATGGTACACTATATTATATAGCTAAGTAGATGTAAAAATCTGTTTAGACGATAAAACACATTGTACGTCATCCCTCGGGAACTCCTCATTTTCGGGGATTCATTATCGTATCATTTAGCTTCTAAATTTACATGTTTATAATTATTAGTTTGCAATATTTTACCTTGATTAAAACGACACAGCGCCATCTCCAATCCATCCATCAAGCAAACTTTATTTTGGTTTTCCCTCGGGAATATCAGTTTTTTCGGGATAAAAAGTTTTATTATTTAATCCGGACTTTTAACTATACGTCTGCAAAATTTCAAAGCAATCGGTTCAGTAGTTATGGCGTGAAAGCGGAACAAACAAACAAACTCACGATTTCCGATTTATAATATTAGTAAGGATCTTCATGAAATAAATTAATTTTAATATTTATTATGTAATACGTTATTTTCAGACTGGAATTAATTGTCAATCATAAAATCTATGAATATTTGTATGGAACAAAACAAAGTAAACGTGTTGGATTGAAATGAATGCAACTATCGCGTCACATCACTAGCCAGCCTACTTGATATGAAGTCGTTGGCGTATGGGACATCAAAATATTTTAGGCGTTTTTGTTTTTATCTGTTTTAAAACACTATAAAGCATGTTTTGTCTGGCGAAATAAAAAAAATGGGCTTCAGTCCTGTCCATCTTACAAAATTACAAGAGAAAAAAATGTTTAATGCATCGTAAAGGTATTTAATTAACCTTTTCCCAGCCCAGCTATCTTTAACGTAGTGGCCCGCTGTACGCCAACGTATAAATGTATAACAGTTTCTATAGTACGAAAGCAAGGATGTGGCATAACGTCATATCGATAAAAAAAATTGATGTCTAAATCAAGATTTTTTATTAAATTTTGCAAATATAAATAAACCCTGATACATTATAATAGTAATTTGTTTTATTTTATGAACATTTTTAGTAAGAAAAACGAGTATCTATTATCATAGACAAAAATACATGCATAATCTTGCAACACATTTATTATAAAAGGCACTTCACTATTCATTTTATAACGTAGTCCGTTGACTTCATATCAAGTCGTTGGCGCTCGTGGCAAGATAAATATCTCAAATAGAAGTGTTGTCTATGCGTTTCTTTCTTCACCTTGAGTGAATCTCTCTCTATCTCTCTAGACGATTTGAATAAAGAAAAGACGGCTCTTGTACGGTATTCATAAATCATAACAAGTATGTTACGGTGAAAAGTAAGACAAAAGAATGAATGGTCAGTTATTATTCGTATATTTAATAACTTTTTATAGTTTGTGTAAGTTTACCTTTCGATATTTTACTTTTTATATTTTCGATAATTATATTTAATGATTATTGTACGAAAAAAAAACAGGCGAGCGCACGTTTGTAATGGCCGGCACTATGACACAATGACCTTGACACTTGTACGCTTACGACGTCACAGGTTTACTTGCATTGAAGTTGGTGGCGATCGTAGCACTGAAATCTTGTTATTGCGTAGAGATGGGTGTTGCAATATCGAAAATTCTAAATAAATTATAAATTAACTAGCTTCCGCCCGCGGCTTCGCCCGCGTGTAATTCGGTTATATTGCAGTATAAATCACAACTATAAGAAAACTTCTCATTTCCACGGAAAAATCTAAGAAGCGCGATGTAACGCTGGATACGATTAGTTGTTAAACAAAAACTGAATGGTACACTATATTATATAGCTAAGTAGATGTAAAAATCAGTTTAGACGATAAAACAAATTGTACGTCATCCCTCGGGAATTCCACATTTTCGGGGATTCATTATCGTATCATTTAGCTTCTACATTTACATGTTTATTTTCGTTTACAATATTTTACCTTCCAATCCATCAATCCATCCATCAAGCAAACTATATTTTCGTTTTCCCTCGGGAATATCAGTTTTTTTCGGGATAAAAAGTAACCTATTATTTAATCCGGACTTCTATACGTCTGCAAAATTTAAAAGCAATCGGTTCAGTAGTTATGTCGTGAAAGCGGAACAAATAAACAAACTCACTTTCTGATTTATAATATTAGTAAGGATCTTCGTGAAATAAATTAATTTCAATATTTATTATGTAATACGTTATTTTCAGACCGGAATTAATTGTCAATCATAAAATCTATGAATATTTGTATGGAACAAAACAAAGTAAACATGTAGGATTGTAATGAATGCAACTATCGCGTCACATCACTAGCCTACTTGATATGAAGTCGTTGGCGTATGGGACATCAAAATATTTCAGGCGTTTTTGTTTTTATCTGTTTTAAAACACTATAAAGCCTGTTTTTTTTGGCGAAATAACAAAAATGGGCTCCAATCCTGTCCATCTTACAATATTACAAGAGAAGCAAATGTTTAATGCACCGTAAAGGTATTTAATTAAAGTAGGTACAATGAGTAACTTCTATAGAAGTAGTGGCGTTGACGGCACGAAAATCCTGAACTTCTATAGAAGTAGTTGGCGGTTATTAGGTTAAAGTAGGTACAATGAGTAACTTTTATAGAAGTAGTGGCGTTGACGGCACAAAAATCTTGAACTTGTATAGTTGGCGGTTATTAGGTTAATAGCATGTGACAAGGTTCAAGGTAGGGGCGACAAGTTCAGTAACAGCCTAACAGCTTTGTTATGCTGAACTTGTCGTCTAAGCTAGGACCTCATTTAGCTGTCGGCGCTGGGGCAGTCATGGATAGCCCGGTATCTCATGGCGCCGTCAATAGGCGATGAGGATCGTTTGATCTTATTTGTTATTTATGTTCCAGAGCAACGAACGCCGAGAACGGCGAGCTGAACAAGGTGAAGAACCAGCTGACGGGCGAGTGGGGCCCCGTGCCGGCCACGGCGCGCGCCTACAAGGCGGCGGGCACGCGCTGGGTCGTGGTCGGCGACGAGAATTACGGCGAGGGCTCCTCGCGCGAGCACGCCGCCCTCGAGCCCCGGCACCTCGGCGGACGCGCCATCATCGTCAAGTCGTTCGCCAGGTCCGTTATAACACGCATTCTTACGCACGCAATAAGATCTCTTCTCTTCCTCTGCGGGCCCACCACGACGCGAGTATTCTCTTCAACTAGTCAAGACTCAATAATTTATTACTCCATATTGGGCGGTACAATGAATAACCATTTGGAATATGAAGAGTTGTCATTTTGCGAATATAACATTTAAGCCTTGACTCACAGGCCTAGCATACGCAACGCGACTAAATTTTATCGCGCTCTTAACACTTTCAATGCTCATCAATTTTCATGTTTCTGCCACACGCCTAAAACTGAGCAACGAGTATGTATAGGACTCGGTAGCCGGGTGCACGAGCGCCGCGGTGACGCACAGCATCGCGGAACATCGCGCCACGCCGAGAACTCGCCTCCCGGGTGCACTAGGGTTGTACATTTTCGCAAAGAAAATGTAGTCTTTTACAGTTATATTGAAACATTATTTTGGCTGTGCATAAAACATGGAGGCGATTCGTAAGCGGATTGTAGTTTTTCTTATATTTATTTCTACTCATACTTCAAAGGCGTGGTGCATATTTACGCGATAAGGTTTTACAACAAGGTACATTTATATATTTGCTTTCAAATACGACACCAGGTATGCGCCCAAAATACTTTCAAGTACGTTATATACTATATTAAGATGCAACAAGCGGCACCACGCTTTCCCGAAAAAGTAGCAAAGATAGAATTCATTATACATTTTATGGTTACAAAATTGAGATATATAATCGCGGCAAATGAAAGTAAGACTCAAATTTTTGCAGGTGTAATTTTATACTTTAATCTTATGGACATTAGGATGAACTTTCAATGAAATACTTTCAAAGCGCGCGCCTCGTGTTCTTATTTTCAAGGGTGGATTTTTTGTAAGGAGTTATATTAAAATATATTAATAAAGACTTGTTCTGACATTTGTATAAAAACTTAGTTAAAAACAGAATGGACAGTGTTAAAAAACCACTTGACACGTAAAACAATAAAATAGTAAATTTTAAGACAAAAACAAAACTACTTTCATTTGGTCTTAATCCTGCAGGTGCACTTTAAAACAGTTGTAAAAACAATTGTATCAGTTACACACCTGATCTTTCGGTATGGGTCTTTGGTGACACTAATAAATGAATCATAAAATTAAAATAAAGGATCATCCTCTTTGTCGGCTAGCTGCGGCGCGGACTACAATAGCTGATTGCAAATAATAGATACTTGGCCATAAAACTTGGAACCATAAAATAATAATGATAATAATGATTCTATTTTATTTTTTCAATTAGTGTGTTTATAATAGGAACGCCGAAATTCAAAGCGCCTTTTTTTGACAATGAGCTAAGTAAAAAGGGCACCGCTCAGCACGTGCACAGCATCGACCGAATCTTTTGTTCTAATTGTTAACCGGGATTACTAGTGACAAACAATACAGGTTGTAATTCTACATTTATTTTTTAATCTCTGGTATGTCTGGACCAGGTAGATTACAAGGGCTATAAAATTTATTTGTTGAACAATAACAATGACTATTTTATGATGCTAAAATGCAGTCCGTTTATTTTTAGAAAAAAACATTGCAAAGGGTTTGAGCACAATCTAACTTTCAATTATTTACTTTACGGATAATTGAAAAATTCATTAAAATAAAACAAACATTATTTGAACTGTGAATATTTTTGAAAACCCTTGCTCTTGCTACTTTCGAGAGAACAATAGGACCCGGCTAGCGGGTGCTGGGCGTGCGCATAGGCGATGTATAGCTAGCTATAGGCCGACTCGGGAGCCGGGTTCTGGGCGTCTGGCGAAAATGCAGTAGCACCCGGGAGCCGGGTTTTGGGCATTGTAAGTGTTAACATACGTCAAAATCGATTCAAGTCTGTGCGTCAGATGCTGATTGGCAGAAAAGACTAGTGCGGTGTGCTATGAGCCAATCAACAGCTTTTATTGTCTCGTGTGAGAAATTTGACGTATTACGCATGCTAGTAGGATTTGTGATCCTGTTTTGTTTGACATACTAGATGTCGCTTGCGTCTCCGCTCACGTTATGTCGTAATAGTAAATAATATATCTGTTAATTTATCTCGTCTGCTCCAGCTTAGTCAAACACACATAATACTCTTGTTATCACCTACTTTTTACTTTTAACATAGTCTTCCATAAATTACCTATAAATCTGTGCGAAGTAATATGCCTTCACTGTTGAGAGAATTCTTTTGCCCTGAGCAGATGTCCCTATAAAAGTACAGTATGAATTTGTATGCTTATCATTTGATATACTTCTCATATAGAATCCACGAAACCAACTTGAAGAAACAAGGTATGCTGCCCCTCACGTTCGCTAACCCTGCCGACTACGACAAGATCCAGCCCACTGACAAGATCTCGCTCCTCGGACTCAAGGACCTCACGCCTGGCAAGGTATGTGTAGAAAAAATATATTTACTGTCAGCAGCATCAGTTTCGTCTGTTCCCAGTTGCCGACACATAGATTGCCGCCGGTGGCAAATGGGTATGGATAATCCAATTTGCCACCGGTGGCGACTGGGAAGTCATTGTCCCCACTTTAACTTCGCTGTACATTGTTCTTTTCGTCGTAGAAAATGAAAGCATGAAATAATTAATTCAAAACCTGCCCCTTATTTAATAATATCGCTTAGGGTCTAAGCCTTAGGCTATAGAAAGAGCAATGTACAGCGAAGTTAAAGCGGGTACAATCACTTCCCAGTCGCCATCGGTGGCAATTGGAATTTTTCATTCCCATATGCCACCAGTAGCAATCCATGTGGTGGCAACTGGGAACAGACAATCAGTTTGTATACACCTCAGAAC
Source organism: Glyphodes pyloalis (assembly GCA_037074685.1). Classification (NCBI taxonomy): domain Eukaryota; kingdom Metazoa; phylum Arthropoda; class Insecta; order Lepidoptera; family Crambidae; genus Glyphodes; species Glyphodes pyloalis. Next base: position 3,072,317 of record JAYKKO010000024.1, on the reverse strand, counting down.
CTTATTATTTTAAACCTACCAAGGTATGGAGTTGTTTACAAACTAAAGATGCGAACCATACTCCATGCGTCCACTAGTCTCGCACCATTATTTTTACTCTACGGAGTAGGTACTTAGTAAATTAGGAAGAATTACTGTTGTGCTATCGACACACAAATTCGTATTCTTTCTTCGGCATAGAGGTGAAAAAAAATTATGATTTCAAAATCATGTTTGAAAAATCCGAAAGCTCGGCTCGGGAATTGAACCTAGGACTCAAGAGATCATGTAACCTGATACTAATACCACTATAAACATTTAAAATAATTTAACGGGTCAAAACACTATTTAGTAGCTAATACGAACAACTTACGCCGTTTCGGTTAGGTTGCACCAACCGTGGTCAGCTCGTGACCGTTAATAGAAAAAAAAGAAAAGTTTATTTGGCACAAACCATTTAACAGTAATTACAGAGATAGATACATAGTTTTAAGTCAACAATGTGCCAAAAAGGTTATTCACTCAGTATTATGCCGTAATAAACTTATTTTATATCTTACCTTTGCAGCAAGTCGACTGCGAAATCAAGCACAAAGACGGCAAAGTAGAGCGCATCAAGTTAAACCACTCCATGAACGAGCAACAGATCTCCTGGTTCAAGGCCGGCTCCGCGCTCAACAGGATGAAGGAAATCGCGGCCAAGTGAGCCACCAGACCCCGCGCTGTCATTGGACCTTAGGATATCTCACTAGCATTAGTACTGAGCCGACTACGAAATTAATTGTACCTAAAGTAGGATACTCTACTGCCAAAACGATTAGCATACTGAACCATATTGTAATGTTATCTTAGTTTTGTAAGAAGTATGGTGCAATTTTGAATCCTGACTTGCTGCAGAGTACCTCCCAATTTAAATGTAGGAAACGTTAAATGTACGTGTCCTGGAAATCAAATGTGCCTATGATAAAAATTTATAAAAACAATGGTGTTTATCCAAAACCAATATTTGGTATGTAATTAGCTGATAATACCTTGAACCCAGTGCAAGATGTTACCGTGCTTAGTTCAAACTACTTTAGAGCAATTGAATTTCTCATTATTGGACAATATCGTTGCGGCAGTGAATCTTTATAATGTTAGCGTAGTACAAAAGATACTTAGATGAAATTAGATATTAAGTTCCAACTTTTTTCTTTTCAATGTAATCTAAATCAACAATTTTAAGTCGAATTGTTTTTATTATTATTTATGTAAATAAATATTTACCTACTGAAATAAAAATTATACATTATTTACTTAGTTTGATTATACCTACGCTTATCGGAATGAAGACTTAGACCATATTGTAAGTAGGATTCATAACTTTGCATGATTTTTATTTTCTGACTGATGAGTGCAATTACGGTCGCCGTCAGATATATTGGAGCAGACAAAGTGACCAAATACTTCTGTCAATAAGTTTCATACACTAAAAGTTATCATTTTAATATCTAAACATACATTACATTAGTAATATCTGAATATCACTCATAACAAGTGTTCAGATAATAGGTTAGTTGTGTGTATAGCAATTATTGAATAGCATCTGCTCAGATATTACTGAAGTAATGAATATACCTATGGAACTTATTCCTTTATTCCCGGTCGTCCCCACTGGGGACGAGTGGGAAAAAACAGATTCGTTCGTCCCCGGCGGGGACGATTGGAACTTTTTATTTCCCACTCGTTCCGCTATAGGCCGAAAGTCAAATTGAAAGTGGGTTTAATAAGAGATTTCACGGTTTTTCAAAATGCTTTAATTACGCATTTCATACCAAGACTGATCAATGGGTTTGATTGAAAGTAACAAAAAAACTGAGGTCATTAGTACAGTATTAACGAATTTATAATAATTCTTACAGTATTAAAGTGTATATCACAAATAATCAACTTATTAACAATAATTCTTACAGTTTTAAAGTGTGTATCACAGATCACGAATCTAATTAAAACAACTACAAATTATATATTTTACGTGCAGTAAAATAATTATCTATACCTACCTATAAGAAAAAAAAACTTACTTTGATTTTTAGAAGACCTCTGCACTTTTATTTGCGTTGACAGCAATCCCACACATTTAAGCCACTTTTATATTTCCTTTTTTTGTAATATTGGTGACCCCCGTATAGTAAAACAGTCCCATGTTTTCTTTTGATATACACAAGCACTGTTTGGCCACTTGAACTACTCGCTGCACTTGGTTCCGTCATGATGATTACACAAACTTTGCTAACTAAAATAATAATAAACCCATTTGCGGGTAGCAAAAAGCGCATCAACGACACTTATTGCGTTGCTTTCATTGGCTATTTCAAGGTCATGCGTACAATGCAAATATGATAAGCTGGGGTGGTGAGGGTGAGTCATTCCGTATCTATTGTTTAATACAAGTTAATGAGATGTATTATGATCTTAAGATGATAACTTGTTTATAAAGTCGTGTAAATACCGATGTGGTGTGTATTTGGAGAAAAACAAAGAACAACAAACTTTGCAGAAGGGTGGCATCACAAATTAAACAGCGCTGTTGGCAAAAAAGCGCCCAATTTGATGCATTTACTGCATTTATTACAAGAAGATGCATCTTTTTACTTAGTTCAGTTTCGTCAAACAGAAAATGATAAGAAACCAGCTAAAAAGAGAAACGAAAAATCAAAGCAAAGAGACGAATTTATACAAGATTCGCAAATTGAATTAACACAAGATGAAATAGGAATCGGGCATTTTCTTGAAATGGTACGGAGTTGACAATGATTAGATATGCAGTTTACTTTTAATATGTTTTTTTTTTAAATCATTCAAACTTATAATTTTGTGATTAGTCCTCATTTTTTATACAGAACTTATTACATTTTCACAAAACTGTTTTAGGAACATTACCTGTAATAATAATAATTGTAGATAGGTTGATTATCTGTGATACATAATTTTTCAATAATAATTAAGGTAGTTAAATATTTATAATTTGTTGATTTTCTGTTATACGCTCCAAAGATCTGTGAGGATTATTACTTAATAAATAATTTTATTATCTGTGATACGCAGTTTAAAACTGTAAGAATTATTGTAAATAAGTTGATTGTCTGTGAAACACACTATAAAACTGTAATAATTATTGTAAATTCGTTAATACTGTACTAATTACCTCAGTTTTTTTGTTACTTACAATCAAACCCATTGATCAGTCTTGGTATGAAAAGAGTAATTAAAGCATTTGAAAAACCGTGAAACCTCTTATTAAACCCCCTTTCAATTTGACTCTCGGTCTATAGCGGAACGAGTGGGAAATAAAAAGTTCCAATCGTCCCCGCCGGGGACAAACGAAACTGTTTTTTTCCCACTCGTCCCCAGTGGGGACGACCGGGAATAAAAGAACTTATTGACTGTTCAGAAGTATTTGGTCACTTTGTCTGCTCCAATACACATATTTGACGGCAGCTGTACATACTAAAGTGTTGTTGGGTGGGTCAAACTAATTCTATTGCTGTAGAAAATACCTACCGATTTTTTGTTACTATAGTAATTTTTTCGAGTCTCCAAAGAATATATTTGAATTTTCTTTTGAGCACAAGGGATACGCCCCGGCTTCCCAAGGGAGTATGCAATGCCGATAAATAATAATTTTTATCATCACACAATACGCCTGCAAAGCGTATCTCATAAGTATTACGTGGTACTTTAGTTAGAAGAATAAAACCTAGGATAAAATAGTTCCTCGTCAAAGGCCATTTGAATGTACCAGTGTTTGATACATTTTCAGTCAAAAAGAAAGGACTGGATGTGGATGAAATTTGATAGAAAAGAATAGGGGTCCCGTAATGGAGTAAAGCCTTTGGGTTCAGAACCCTAAAAGACTCAGCGAGAAATTGAGAAAGTTATGACATTACAACCAGTACCCTGTAGGCAAAGTTGAGCAGAGAAAGGTACCCAAGTGTTATACTTACTTATTAAGGTACTAGTCTCTCATCTTCATTCACTTATGAACCTCTTTATTTCATTCATAATACATACCTTCCCCCCAGGCACAAATCAAAATCGTTTCCATGAATCAAATATTTAAGATGCTACATTAAAAAAAAACAAATTCCTCTACTTCTAATAGGGAAAATCAAATTAATATACTAGGGGTATAAGGTTTAGAAAATATCTGGTCATTAGAAAATTCATATTCCAAATTGTGTTGAAAATTATTACAACATTAAGATGAATTTATGTATTTATTTATTTATGAATGATTAAAAAATAGGATAATTAAAAATGATTATGATTTGGCCATGATGTCATACAAATCTGCGTTATACCCCACAGACAGGGTCCCTGCTGAACTTCGCCACCCTGTCACCCCGGCCTACTGAGGTGGAGGGTGCCCACCCCCGCGACGTGGACGCGTCAGACAGGAATTACCCAAGTAGGATGAAGAGAAGGTGACTCTTCCCCCCAAGGGCAGAGTTAATGGGTACCTTGCACCCAAAGGCTTTTCAAGTTTAGTAATGAGTAACCTTATTTCCAATTAATTATCTGGAAACAAGCAAGTTGGTAATGCACTAATTCTAAAAGTGACTGCTTTGGACAAATGACCACAGCTTTGACAAAAACAGAAAAAACAAAGAATAGTGTAAAACTATTGTATTCAGAATAACTTAATCTTCGTTATCTTCATTGTCGCTGTCAGCGTTGATGTTGAAGTAGCGCAGCTCATACGAGTCGTGAGCAGATGCAACCACTCGCAGCCAGTCACGAAGATTGTTCTTCTTGAGGTAACGTTTGGTCAAGTATTTGAGGTACCTCTTGGAGAAGGGAATGTCTGAAAGCGATGAGTGCAATTGGTTGGAATAGATCATAGGTATAACAATAATGCCGAATTTAGGAGAAATTTCGGGTCATGCCTTCTAAATTCAATGTACAGAAAAATCATATCCAATGAAATAAGTACAACTACGTTGTCTCATTATATTTGTTTTGAATGCAGTATATCCTGGTAATTACCCGTTTTGGTAGTTAGGGATGGCCTCTAAGTATGGTAAGTAAAACTAACCTCAAAATTTTGAGGTATGAAATACTGAAATCAAGAGTAATAAGATATTTAGGAGATACCTACACAGGAAAGACGTTAAAATTGAAACAGTACACAATAGAAACAAATTATTCTTACCAGCAGAGATAGCGATTTTCGTCTTGTCGCGGGCTACGATAACATGATTTCCCAGGTTGTTAGTTTTGCCCTCAACTTTGACGCGCTCCTTCAGGTATTTCTCGAAGTTGCCCACGTCCAGGATGCTGTCTTCAGCTGGGTGGGTGCAGTCAATCACGAACTTGAGGTTAATTTTCCTCTTGATACCCTTGCCGCGGATTTTGCCACCTTTGACTCCCTTCTTGCCGCCCTTCTGGTGAAGCTGGGCTTTTTTAGCCACGGGTTTCTTTGTAACTGCCATTTTGACACGCTGTAAATTAAATATATTTTAAACTAAACCAACGTGAACCAGCACAAGGAATCGATTCTAAAATTGAGCAATTTTAACCTGCAAAACACGTGTAGCGGTTGCCGTGAAAACTACAAAATGGCCGAGGCGAAAGAATTCAACGTCAGTCGAGCAGTGATGCGACACTATTGTAAACGAATCACCCTTTCGTCAAAAATAATTAATTGAGTTATTTAATGGTTTTGAACTGATTTAAAACAAAAACGTATTACTTTAAAAGTTTATTTTTTTTCTGAACTTAACGCATATCGCATAGTCAAATTTATTAAATTATATAAATAAAGGGTCCATAGATTCCTATCAGTAGACAAGGAAGATTGCGGGATTTGAATCAAAAAGCCTTTCTTTTCACCAATGGACTTCTAAGTAGATTTTAAAAATAAAAACTGTGTATTATGAAAAGATATTCACACTATTGTGTTTTAGGATTTCAAATCTTAGACCAAATTTTTTTTCTCATTGTTTCAAATATAGTAATATTTTGACTTACCGATTAAATAGGAGTTAACTATTTCATAATACAAACTGCCTAAGAAGAGAGCCTTTCAAAAATTGGTGGGAATCGATTGACGAAGAATGGCGTTGAATTTCTACAATTTTTTTTCACAGAAATCCAAATTAATCGATACTTGTGTTGTGTTACAAGCATCGATACTATTAATTGTATCGCACCTATGGCCAACACAGACTGGCTGCGTTTAGTGGATTCTAAATAGAAAGACGCGTTCTTGTAGCTTAAATTTTTGGTTTGGGTTTATTTCGAGCTCTCAGTAGTTTGTAGTTTTTAGTTTTGTCTGGCAAGAGGTAGATAAATATTGGATCACATCACATACATTACTCTGATTCTGTGGTAAGAAACTTAAGCACTTGTGTTACAGAAATCCGAAGCAACGTCGCGACGGTAAAAGTACCACAGCATCGAGACCCAAAACGAGATAGATTGCCCGTTTAATTGATAGTCCGTTTATAATATAGACGCGACCGGGGATCAAACTCGGGACCTCTGAGATGGCGCGACGCCAAAGGCCGGCCCGCTCGCCTCTCGGCTACGTAGGTCGTCAAGAAGTAAAAAGTAATAAAGACATTACTGTGACTTTCGATGGTTTATATATTTTACAATAATATTCTTACTATACGAGAATCATTATAGGACGATTCATTTGCATTTTATAAGTAATGCTAACGAAATCTGGTAATGTAGGTATCCCGTTCCGTTTAAAAACCTTACCTCATTATCACCAGTCTAAACGCAACTTGGGGACAAATTAGTTAAAATGAACAACTGAACACTATACAACTGATAACTGATCTCAAAAAGCGAAATTATGTAGTAGCTAATTAGATACCTATAAGACGTCCGCAAAAATATAATAGACTAGCGACCCACCCCGGCTTCGCGCGGGTGCAATAGGTACTAAAATATGTAAGTACTAGCTGTGCCCGCGACTTCGTTCGCGTGGACTACATCCTTTCATGGTCGGTTTTACCCCTATCTCCCCTAATATTCGAAACAAAAAGTAGTCTATATTTTAATAGAGCTATATTTGTGCCAACTTTCATATCTCTAACTTAAAAAATAATCATTTTCCCATATAAACTTTTAAAGGTGGCATTACACATATGCTGTCGCGACACTTTCTGTAGATAATGATAAGTTCTGCAAAGTCGTAGTACCTACCTACATGATTTTGTTCTATCATCAATAGTTTACGCAGCGCACGCGATGTAAGGAATTTGTCAAGTTGGTTGGTTACATTATTGGAGTTTTAGTAAGGATCCCTATTTTTTTTAAATATAATATAGGTTATGTCACCCGAGAATAGTGTAGCTTTCCAACGGTGAAAAAAATGTTGAAATCGGTACAGAAGTTTCGGAGCCTATTCATTACAAACAAACAAACAAATCTTTCCTCTTTATTATATTAGTTTAGATGTTTCTCGGGCTTTTTTAAAGTAAGATAAGTTAGAAATTTGCCAGATCATTAGTTTTGAGTAGGTAAACTTTTACATCTAATTAGGTATTTGGCATAGTTCCCTTTCCCTTAAATACATAAATTTTTCAGATTAAGCGTACCTACTTAGTTTTTTTTCTTTAAGAAAGATGTTTGCTTAAATAATCTGAACTCTTTTCTTGCACGAAAATCTAATACAGGTTGTTTTCTGACAAAAGCAAATGTACCTAAATACTAAAATATAGGTACTTTAATTAAGATTTAACTTCTACAGTTCCTAGTAAACTAGTTTTTGTTATGGACTAAAGTAGGTAAATTGGGCTATTCTAAATAAACAAGTAGGTTTATATCTGCTTAAGAAGGTACCGGTTTATAAAGAACTTCGCCTTCCTGCAAGAACGTCCATTGTCTCAACCGGCCCCACCTTTAATATTATTTCCCATGAATGAATTGCGTTTGCCGCATACCGAGGTCACGATTTTTTTACCTTAGCGTGATGTAATGCCCCTCGCAGTTTAATTCAAGACACATTCTCACCTGCTTTGGCCGTCAGATTGGGTTAATATTACATTACATGCGTGAAATGTTCTTTTGAAAGTTATCAGCGGTTCTGAGTACTGAACATGGGTATCGAAGGAACCCTATCTATTTACGAGCATGCGCAGAAATGATTATGATATCTTGAAGTCGTGAGTTGTTTCGATACGCACACGGGCGCAGTTTATTTACGCCCGAGTCGCTCGTGTCTCGTTCAGTGATGTGAACTATTTCTGTGTTTAACCTCACAATATTCACTCACATCTTTACCTTTAGTCAAAGGTGAATCATCGTGTTAAACAGTTGTGACGATTAAAACAATTAAGTACGCCAATTCTTTAAGTGATCTATTTTGTTTGAAAATGTAACATAGTGATTCGTTTGTAATAAATCAATAATGAAAATGGAAATGAAAGTGTCGTGTCAATGATGTTAAAATGGAAAATTGTTTCGTCGCCTGCGGCTGCGATGACTTAGAAGGAGTAACGAAAGCTGATCTTGACAGATTTACGGATAAAATTGAGAACGTGCTAAGCAACGAGAAAGGAAGGAAGCTTTTTAGAAATTTTATGTACACATCTAAAATTAAAAATGGTCGTAAAGTTCTTGATTTTTGGGAACACACAGACCGATGTCTAAATTATAGAGGAAGCACTGAAAATGTATCATACCAAAGTTACCTGAGAGATATTGATCGTTTAATCGATGAGGCTGAAAGGATAGAAGAACTAGATTTTGCCACAATGGAAAGGTTAACAATCGCGAGAGATTCGGAAAACCAGGAAGAAATAGTAGAGGTCCTCAATGTCTTAAAATCAGAAGCTACCAAAGCACTTAGAAGAGAGTACAATGCATTTAGAAGGAAATTTATTCAGAAATGACCAGCTTAACCTATTAAAACCTGTGTGCCTTACTTTTTAGGCATTTTCAAACATTGGCGCCCTGTAAACGAGTGTTGCAATCTAACGCCGTATATTGTGTCACTAAACTGATACAGTTGCTTGAGTGATGTTTTTCTTCCTTTGTCATTCCAGAATAATATATTGTATTGTATTTTTAGCACACATAAAATAAAAGTTAGGTGTAAAAGTACTCCATGTGATAATAATTTCGTCCAGGCGCCCACCTGGGTACATTTTTAAGTTCAAAACCATTAGACAGAAACTAGTTGTAAACCTATGCTTTTAGTAAACATTAAATTATTGCTACAGTCCGTTTTTTTATTCCTTTCAGTATAACTTCCTATTGAAAACTTAATTATATTATTTATGACATTCTAATTATACTTAGGCAAGTACTTAGTTCACTCGTCGTACTTCTCCAGGCGACAGTCAATGCGTTTTCCCGCAAAAAAAACCCATACTAAACTTATAGATTGTATGAATGGATGCTTGTTCCTCTTTAACGCAACAACTGTTCAATGGATTTAGATTTCACAGGTAGCTAGACAGACGTATTAATTATTATCATACTTTTTATCCCGAAATTACGCTAACAAAGTCACCGGCTACATCTCGCTAATTTAATGTGTACCTACATTCACACACATCGCTATAAATTAAATGAAATGTACTTCTAAGGTTTTGAATACATTTGCAAAGGTTTGTTTACTACATGTAAACCAATCCTTCTAATCATTTAATTGTGAAAGTTGGGATTGAATGCATGTACAAATATTTCGTTAGATACCTACTCTTTGATGAAAAAACCTATGAATTGGATGAAATTTTTGTAGTTAAACAGTTCAAAATAATTGATACCATATTGTTTACATCCATTGTATCAAAGTATCGATCACTTCTATTAATATAAGTAATACTTTCGATCGTATGGTTGGTCACAAAGTATGAACCATCGATAGCCTTACGATTGATAAGAGTCGATTGGTGCCACTACCTAGGTACTTGTAAATCTTACAGCCAAGAAATATAGCGTAAATCTAGGTATACTTGAAAGTCAAAAATATTTGTGTTTGTATTAAGTAAGCAAGCTCTAGAAATGAGTAAATATATAAAAGTATCAATTTGTAATAGTTTGAAAACAATTGTAATCCTTCTATTGATAATGATAAACCAAATAAAAATACATAGTTGAATGTTGGCTCACTCAGACTGGTAATTCCGATTTACATATTTATTTATTTCTAGAGGGTGCTCAGTCTATGCACACGCAAATTATTAAATTATTGTCACTTTCTTTTATCTTTCGAATATTTTCATTCGAACCTATTTCGACGCACGACACCACAATCTAAATGGCGATTAATCTACAAAAAAAAATATGAAACCGAACTTAATATGGTAATAGATGATGCTGCTGACGACGTCCCAGCTCTATTGATTAGAAACGCCGAAAACAATTACGATAAAAAGAAAGAAAAAGAAGTATATTTTTTGTCTCAGTTTATGTTACGATATGAGAGACAAGGCATAGTTTTCATATCCTCACTGCGTATGCAAAACCGCGTAAGAACAGTTTGTAAATACCGCGTATCAGATTTTGTACGATTTTACAGGAGGTTAAAAAAACCAAGATAGGTACCTTAGTTTTTTGCGACTTACCTACTTTATAAGAATGTGACGTAAAATGATACATAGCTTGTTTAGATTGGCGCGATATTTCAATTTTGCGCCTTTTGCAGTTAGCATACAGTTCTCCTGCGGTATAGCACGCGCGTCGACCATTTTGTAAACTAGAGCAGGTTTTATTTAGTAATTTAAAGTTTAAATTTCGACTGATTGCGTTTTTTAGAGTGTCCTTCAGTGCGTCCCCTATAATATGCAGTGGCATGGCCAGTCCCTTTTAGTAAAAAGGGACTGGTCGAAAATCTGTGTGCCACTAACTAAACACATCTTTTAAGATTATCATCACTTACCAATGATGAAGATTAATACTTAATTGTAATGGACAGAAATTATTACTATACATCAGGTAAAATAAAGTTTGTTGGACAGTCAATAAAATCTAAATGCATTTTAATTACACGAACTGTTTTTATGATGGCTCATTCAAATAATATCCACTAATATTCGTAGCAATTAGAATTCCATTAATTTTAAAATACACATTGAAAATTGAAATAATTCCATTGCATCTTATCACATTCTAAAGAGTCCATGTCTCATTATCTTAAAATATAAATTATGTATAATTAATATATAATAATTATAATATGTAAACATATCACTTCCATCACCATTTTAGTTATATTTATGTCACATAACTAAAATGAAATTTACTTCTAGGTTTTCTTCCAAGAGTAGTACATTTCCAGAGGTTTGTTTACCTAAAACCAATAATTTATAATTAGTCTTTTTTTTTAATTTAATGTAACACTGTTATTAATGCTACATGTTGAATATTCAGAAATATTAGCCAGTGAAATAGGTATATACAATCTTTTATGAACATAAAAATCATTACAAACGAATATTTTGTGTCAAGCAGTCAGTAGAAACCAGGTTTACTGCAAATAACTACTTAACTAACTTTAATCAACTTATTGAGGAATTCAAACTAGCAATTAAGAGAATATGGTTTAATTTGTTATTTAATCTGCAGTTTATCGCCCTTTGCAGAAGGGAAGCTCACATTCAAGTAATATTCAAATTATTGGCAGTTCCAAGTTTATGCTAAAATTGCACATATTATTTAAACAAAATACACACAGTTTTCTTTATTTTTCATTAGATTCATTCATATTTACAACCAAGTCTACAACTGCAATCAAATCATTTAAAAACTACTAGCATAGTAAATCTAGCATAAGTATAATATGCTAATGGAACACCAGATACCCTAATTCTACAAAGCACTATGTAATAAGGTATCAGTACTCTTATTCACATAGAGACATGTGGAGATATAAAAAAAAATTCAGTCTATTTACATGTGCTAGGTGTTCCATAATTTTGCTCAAAATAGTTATACAGTGTTATAATAAATAATTTGTTACCTTCCAAAATTTATCATTAATTTGCCTTAGTGTCTGAGAGCCAGCTAATGGCACAAATTGGCCAGGGGATGGTGCTACGTAGATACAGAAGTTGAGCAGACGATATGTTTCAGGTAACTCTGCATCCAAATCTAAAGTGAGCCGCATAGCCAGGTATTTGCTGAGATGGTCAACTGGAATGACATACATTTAATGTTTTAATACCACTGCTGTTAAATGTGCATATAAAACATATTGTAGTTTTATGTACCACATAATTGCAGTTGAATTATTTAATATTCAATACTATTTTGAATAGTATTTTCCATAAATTAAAAAAAACGGAAATAATTATTTTTAATGATGGTAAAAATTTTATGAGGTATAATTTATTACGTCATACCCTTATAGAATTAATCTCGGTAACAAACACAAACTGTTTACCATAATCACTCATTGATTTTTGAAAAAGTAACAGAAAATCTTACCAGATGCATTAGCAACAGTCTTCAGATAACGAACAGAGCTGTCTCCAAGGGCTCTCATTAGTTGGTTGTCACCGGTCATCTCTGTTGGGTGCGGTTTGAACACCAGCTCTATTTCGTTTGGGTTTAATGGTTCACCTTCACCTTCTGTATCCATGGAGTTTTCACCCTCAGTCCTGAAAATTTACAAGAAAATGTTTTGTGAATAGGTTAAATTTGTTAGTAGGGGAAGTAGGGGAAGTGGTTAACTGCGGGACAAAGTACTGATGGACATTTGACTGTGAAAATATTAAAGAAATATAAACTAGTGACCTACTTTTGTCATTTTAGCAGTTACAAATAACACAGCATGTAATCCAGATTCACCTGATATTTACTTAGAATCTTTAATTCAAATGTTTGTTTATTTTACATAGAAAAGACAATAATAGACATGTGTACTGTGTATATCTATGAGGGTTTAAAAGCATACCTACTTACCTTAAAAAAGTGTATGTTAAATAATAATAGTAATTATCAGACATTTATTCCAAGTAAATAGGTTAAGCTGTTGTTTTATTACCAGATTATCAAACATAAATGTACACTATATGGGTGTTTGTACTAACCCTTCATTCAAACAGCCAAGAGGGTTTAACATTTGTTGTCAATATAATATAGTATGATAAAACTAACCTTCCATCACTAGATTCACTTTCCTCACTTCTTTCAGAAGTTAAAATTGACTTCGCCCTCTTAGTAGTGCTTGTATTTTTTGAGACAGAGCTAACACTGGATAACACTGGTGATGGAGTACTCCTCACTGAAGCAGGGTTTGAAGTAGATTGTCCTGGTGCAGCAGGAGGGCTTGTCGTGGACGCTCCGTCCTTAGGTACCGCCGCAGAACTGCTCCCGTTGTTGGGAGCACTTTCAGGAGTACCATTAGAGTTCGTCGGGCCAGTACCATCTTCTTGAGTTTTGCGCGACCTTTGAGGTCGATTTTGAGATTGCATTTTTATGCCTTCCGTTATAGAATTCACCAAGGACGCTTGGGAATGTGACATACTGAGTTTGGCGAGCACTCGCTCTTGATGTGCTTCGTATTCATCTCTGCTAGGATATATTTTAGAAATAAGCAGGTCGAAGTTTGGATCTGGACGCAAAGAACGTTTGGACACTAATTTCTTCCTGCATGTCGGACATTCTTTGTTGCCTGACCGTAAAGCAGTCACTATACAGTCTGAACAAAACCTGTGAAGGCATTCCTTCGTGGTCATCGTCTTCTTCAGCATATCCAAACAAATAGGACACATTAGCTCGCTGTGCAAGCTTCGTGGGGAGACAGCTATTTCTGTCGCATCTGTTATCACTTCTTGTGGTGTACGATGTAGCTCGTAAAGGGAAAGCTCCCATGTTTTATTCTGTGAAGGTTCTAACGACGACATTTTGGTGGAATATACTTTATCTCAAATTAAAGCAAAATGTTTAATTCTCACCGCTTCCACCATGTTGTTTTTTTTTTGATTGGTTGAGTGACGCAGTTTGACGGTCAGGTTAGCCAACATACAGAATTGAAAAACGGAATTGTCATTGTCACTTTTATATTTTTAAAGTGTTGTAGCTACGGAATCAGACAATGAGCAACGCGGGAACGACCCTATACGTAGGGGCTAAAGTAAAACTGATAGCGTCATGTTTCTTTCTGTATAGAGTAGCAATTTAGCTTCCTTTACAAAATCTTTCAATGCCAGCATCACGTAATATTTGATACAATTTTACTATAGAACACGGATGAACAAGGATGGTACTATATATTTTCCCGAAAATTCTGTGGAGTTGATTCACACATTGATTCAACATCTTTTTTATTTTTGCTGCAGGTATTTTAACAGCTCGGCCTAACGGGCAAATCTCGGGTTTGTCCCATTTTTATTGAAAATCTAGCGTTAATCTAGCGTAAGACACCGCGTATGAAACTTATATTTTTATTTACGGCGTAGTCTGTTGGAAAATGGTAATATCAAGATAATTTAAGTTGTGGTATATATAATTAAAAAACCTTTAGGTATATGTACTATTTATTTAGTTAATATGGAACTGGTACAAAATAACGTATGACAAAATGTTTATTTACCGTTGTTCATTAGAACAGCATTCTGTGGTACTTGTTGAACAGGGACAAAGTATGCGTTATTATTTCCTAAATTCGGGTTCGGGATAGTATTTTGATTATTTATAGGAACCATGGCATAGATATTACTTTGTCCTTGTCCTGGGTTTGCCATAATAACTCCGTTGCCAGGATTGTTACCCATTATTGTGGGCTGCCCACCGGCCAAACTAGGATTCCCAATCATATTGGGTTGAGGTATTTGATCATTAGGAATAAAAAGTTGCTGATTGGGCTGCTGAGCAACAAGCATCGGCTGCTGATACGTTGGCTGTTGGTTTACCAGCATGCCTTGTTGATTTTGGTACCCTGGCTGTTGGTTTACCAGCATTCCTTGTTGATTTTGGTACCCTGGCTGTTGGGCTACTAGAATTGCTTGTTGGTTCGACAGAAAAGGCTGTACCATACCGTCCTGCTGATAGCCTGGTTGCTGGTATCCCAGTTGTTGGTAGCCTGGCTGCTGGTAACCGTATTGTGGATTGAACCCTGGTTGTTGATTAAATAACACAGGTTGCTGGTTTGAATACGCCGGTTGGTTTATTCCAGGTTGGTTCGCATAAGCCTGTTGATTGGGTGGATAATTTTGCTGATTATTCTGGTTTATTTGTTGGTCTGGTATTGGTTCATTCGGTTGGTATCCTTGTTCGGGCAAGTTAATTTCGGATATTTGGTCAGATTTCTTGGACACTTTGGGGGGCTCTGTTTGTGTATCCCCTGCAATGTTGTCTGCTTGCATCGCCTTCTCTTTAAGAGACTTTAAAGCATCTGCGGGGATGAATACTCCTGGTACGAAGTTATTGTCAGCGGCTGGTGGCTCCGGGCTGCTCTGACACGTAGCTTTTCCGAGCAGAATTCCTAACACGGTAACCTGAAATATAAAAATTTTAAGACAAGCGTTTAGTTTTTATTCGCGCGTATGTTTTAGGAAAGCCGTGTAGCAATAGGTAACTTAGACCAGTGTGTTCGCTCTTGTAAAACCTTATATAAGCGCGCAGCCACACTTTCGTCGCTGCGCGCTTATACGGTAAGGTAAAGGTACGTTAAGGTATATTCCTGGTTCGATCAAATATACAGGGATAAGAACTTGTCGGTACATAAGTCTGTTTTTTTAGAACAAAATATAGGGCGCGTTCGTATGCCGAAACCACCATAACTCCTAGAATAATACCTACGCTTAAATGCAATTAACTAAGATTTTTTTATTAATTAAGTGTGAGAAATGTATTTTGTCCATGAAGTAACGGTCCACAGAGGTATAGACAAATAAATTGTAATTATTTTCATAGAAATAGTCGAACGTTAAGACATGTCGATTCGACACATTAAACTTTTTTCTTAAATGAAAACTAAAAATAATCTAATCTTACCAATAGCTTTGCGTCCATCTTGCCGAGTCAAAATTTGTTTGTAAATCGATGAATTGGCATTTTACTATTTATATACCATTTAAGAAACCGTTAATTGTCCCTAATGGCGATACCAATTTCAATTTCCCAAAACACGACTAGCTGCATCAAATACATGCGGTTTTGTAACCGTCATTAATGAATATGTCGGTGAATTACCTATATTGACTCATCAGGATTAATTGCGCTACATCAGGATATCGTAATATTGTAATCTACTAGGTAGAAGTAGGTAGGTTTTGTTTATGTCTACATGACATATTTTTTATTGTAAGTAGGTACTATGTAGTCCTTTCATTTCTTGTACATATGTGGATGTAGGAATGATATCAACAATCTCTTGTTATTTTTGGCAGAGGAAGATATAGAGCATTCCAGAATTGTATTGAATACTTAACATAATTAAGTAAACTAAAAATTAACTTGATTTCGAAATAAGACTTATTACGTGGCGTCCATGCTACTTTTACCTAAGTACATCATCGGATGCGAAATGTCGCTTAAGCTATGGCTTATATTATCTTTGGATTCATAGTGCATAGGGCTATAATAGTTCTGACGGCTCATTAGGAATAATGAGCTGCACAATGGAAAAGTATGGTCATGTTTGAGATAATTATTTATTACACTGGAGCAGTTACCATCTGACTCCTGTTCTCGTAATATTTGGAAAGGAAACCAGTCGTCTAGTCAGGACCAATGGCTTCACGTTCCTACCAAACTCCTCGGAACCTTTATTCATATGGAATAATTCTGCGATTAAGCCTGCGATGCCCGCAAAATTTGTTTATGAAATAGCATTTCAAAACCTCACAAAGTGAAAGTGTTTCCTGCGGGATTTCGAACTGATGACGAATTACAAATTTCGAAGCCTCACGCTACGTAGACAATTTTTAATTTTACACTTCGTTTGCCTAGTTTTTGTCTTACCATTCAATTTCGAATCTAAAACAAGGATAAGGCTAAATTCTTTATAGGGCTACGAAGATATTTATTTGTAATTCGAACTTAAACCTAATGTCGGAAACTTACCTACAGTTTAAGTAAAGTGTTATGTTTACGGTATTTCTTCGTATCTATATTGAAAATGAAATGAAATTTACGTCCGCATTTGGGGAATATTTTTTTCCCAGTCGGTTATCGAATGAAGTATTTAAGTAATTAAAAAAAATCTCTTTTTTACGTTCTTTGCGTTTGTAAAAGAAAGCTAAATCAAGGTCTGTATACTTGGTAGTAACATAAAATTCTATGTATACAGGGCGATACAAAGTGTCACAAAGCACGCACGTATCACAGTAAAAACTTTCATACAGTCTGGATGACAGGAAAACACGGACGGTTAATAGGATCGCAGAATTTGTAACTTTTCTGCCTCTTATATATATATTATACATTATATGATATATTATACTACGTAATTCTATTTTTTTTATTTTGTGGTGGGCAGTTTTGGAGATGTCACATCTTCCTCCTCTTGAAACTTCGACCAAAAACGAAAGGTACGGAGAAAGTTGATAGAAAATTCGGGAATTAAAACGTGCTTTTTTATTTGCTTAAATAATATGGTGCCGATGGTGAAAAAAAATCTGGATCTTTAAAAAAGGTGCCAACTCCAAAGAGTGTAATCTACCGTGCCCTCCCCTGAGTGACCCCAATTTATAAAAAACGAGCTGAACAAGTTTATTCTTGTTTAATGTGATTTCGTAGGCGAGAGTTTTATTTTTCTACTTTCAATTTCTATTCCAAGATAAAATTTTAATTCACAAGTTCATTCTGTATTAAAAAGTTTGTAAGACAGGCATTTCAAAATTGTTTAATTAAGTTCAACAACATATTTAGTTTAAGTCGTGTGTTCTACACGGCTGCGATTTGCTCGGTGAAATTTAATGACAGACCGGCTAAATGTTCTAAACGCTTCCTAATGGAACGTAAGCTGTTCTAATTATGTAGGAATGATTTCTACATAAGAAATTACGATGTTTGTAAGCACGTTTGCAAAGTTCGCATCGTGGCTAGAAATGATTATGTTTCCATTGTACAACAAAATAATTTTAAAAATATACATCTATACAAATATTATAAAGAGGAAAGGTTTGATTTTTTGTTTGTTTGTTTGTTTGTATGAATTGAATAGGCTCCGAAACTACTTGGCAGATTTGAAAAATTCTTTCACCGGTGGGAAGCTACACTATCTACGGGTGACATAGGCTATATTATATATTCAAAAAAATTAGGGATCCTTACTAAAACTTCAATAATGTAATTAAAGGTGACCTGAAAAATTCCTTACATAGCGTGCGCTGCGAAAACTATTGATGATAGAACAAAGTCATGCACTACGACTTTGCAGAACTCATCATTATCTACAAAAAGTGTCGGGATAGCATATGACTAAATATTATAGTTATGTCACAATAAGCGGTTTTTTAATCTAAAAAAATTATTAATATGCCGCCTCTTTTAAAGGCTCTTTATTTGTACCTTGGTATTAATCCTTATCAAAATAAATTACTTTATATTCAAGATAGCTTCAATACCTTTATATAACTTTTTGAATTATTCAATTCGGACATTTAATTCGAAAGATATCATGAGTTTAATAATGCAAGTATTAGAAAAAAGTCGCTTGGTTGCCGCTCACCGCGCTCAGCTAGCCAGCATGCGATGTAGGCTCCAAGCGTCACTGGGGTAAGGGAGGAGTCAATGTAATAAAATAAATTGCAATATTTATATGTATAATACGTACATATTTTAGTACCTATTGCACCCGTGCGAAGCCGGGGCGGGTCGCTAGTAATAAATACATCACATATCCGGAATGGAAACTAACAGTAGTAATACCAATATTATAAAAATAGTTATTTGTTTGTTTAGACGCGCTAATATCAGGAATCGACTGGTCAGTTAGAACAATAGTTAGTGCTCCAGGCTGTTGAAACAAAAATCGTGAGTTCGATCCCCACTCAGACACACATTCTTATGACACCCATTTGTGTTTGTCCTGTATCTTCTGTGTGTGATGGTTAATAATGTACATAATAATGGTACCACTGTTGGATCCAGTTTCGATAGCACCATAAGAGCCTTATATACTTACTTTGGATCAGGTCAATGTTTATAATGTTGCTTGACATTTATTTATTTACTAGTTCCGGCAAGCTTCCTAACGCCATTTTTATTCAAAATTAGATATTTTAAAATCCTTCCCTGGATCTTATCAATAAGGTCCCGGCTGGATCGAATTGGATAAAGTTAGCATTATAGCTCGAGTTTTAGCAAGACAAGCGAAAAGTGATTATAAATAGTATAAAGATTTTTAGCCCCTATACACTGAACCATACGAGTATTTGGAAAAGTATGGCATACCTTAACATGTTAATACACCTTTCGCCTTGTATGGATGAGCGCCGTTAGCGTTCACAATTACCAAGTAACATTTTCTATCCGCAAACGAATCTCTAATTAACTGCACTAATCCATCCTGATGACGTCCGCTGATTAGATGTGGTCAACATCTGTAGTTGTTCAGGAAGCTTGACCTACTGATCTGCCGACTAAGAAGGTTGAATAAGCCATTCAGCTCTACAACTCAAATAATAAGGTAATTAATAAAAAATGTTGGATAACATCATATACGCTTCTCCGGTAGGTAAGTGTGAAATAATAGGATTTTCGGCCCATCTATCCTGGAATGCTTTTGCGTTAGTATGGAGGAAGTAACCTTTTTCAGACCTTTATTACTCAAAGACATCACAACATAGCCGAACACGGAAAAAAACATTAAGAGTGAGAATTCTCCTCGTCAACCGGGCGAAGCAGGCAACGACAAGTCGTGATGATAAAAGGGCTGCACTCATTAAATCTTTTACATGGTAAGTTTTGTAAATGAAGCTCTATAATTGACCTCTTTATACCATTTATCTCAAAGAACATCTGATCTAGATTAATCGCGCAATGATTAGGGCAACTCATTAAACGATGTTTTACGGAAACGCTTACGAGCTTCGGTACTGATTTATGTCTTAAGATTCCGGAAACAAAACTAAAGTGGGCTTATTGGAAAATCTCTATTTGTATTCCTGCTTTTATTATCAGCCATAAGACATCAAATGGAAGCATGTCGCGGTTAGGATGACGGTAAGCGAGGACAGCCAGTAATAGACATACATATTATGCTAAGACGGTTCTGTATTGTACCCAAATAACACTTTAATACTTAACTATTTTTTTATTAAATTACTGAATAAGCTTTCATGTGTGAATTGATTAGGCGTAAACAAGGAATTGCTAGCACACTTCAGGACTTTGGCGTATGCAATGAAACCTATTGGAAGGTACTTAATCAAATACAAACTTTAAGCGTTAATCCATGTCAGCAAGGGTCCTCTTACACTCCCATTCGGCATTACACCCACGGTCTTTATCACGAGGTGGGAATAGCAATGTTGGACCGGACATTGTCGGATGGAGAAGGGGTCGTTAAAAACGGCTGTACCGCCGGCTGTGTTTTGGTGGGTTAGGTTATTCCGGAATACCTACTAAACTGGGTTCAGGATAAGTATATTTGTAGGGTAGGCCTGCCTTGATCTTAGAGTAGGACAGTCCTACACTCGTCATCACCTCCCTCTATCCCTGAAGGCTGGAGCTTAGAACTGAACATATTCGAATAGGCTTGTTATTATGAGATGAGGCCATCCCTCGGAATTTCGAGGTTTTTATTACACTGTAATAAGATAAAAGTGTCTGGCTTAAAACATTAAAATTTGCAAGTGCAAAGCTTTCAAAAGTACGTGATTTACACAAAACTTCTAAGTCGCGAAAAGACTTGTGAACTGCCTACAGTAGAACTGTTGGCAGTCAGCGAAGGCAGGCGAACTACAATTCACAGGTCTTTTCCGCAAGGCATAGGTGCCTTGTTGACTGCCGATCACCGTGCTCCCGGTCCCAGGCTAGCCAGGACGGTATCGTTGGTCATCCATGACCTGGAGGGCATTCCTGGCCGTTCGGACTAGGAAATCTCTCTCCAATTTATCCGGCATTAAGTTTCTATTAAGTTATACGCAGTATGCATGCGCGCACGCCACTCGTCGGGTGTTAGGCAACGACAGGGCTATCATCAAAAGTTTAACTAAAAGTTAAGCTTGATTTTGATTAATGATGAATGGCCGGTGATTCTAGCTGTTTAGATAAGGGTTACGGGTTCGATCCCTGGCCAGGACCAACTGGGTGTTTATAAATATATTTAAATGTGTATTGAAGCACTAACTACCGTTGGTTCCGGTTTTCGATACTCGTGTTACATTTTCTTACTTCGGGATCACGTCACCGTAGGTTCGTGATATCTTTATGGCTAATACGAGATTACCGCCTAGATTCTGTTTATGAAATTTGGCTCAAGAATCAATCCGCGTCTGACAGTGATCGAACCCGGAACCGTTACGATTCAAGCGTCATTTTACCTGCGTTAAACACGTCATCGTTATTAAATTCTGACAGCCCTACCACCCATCATGTAGGCGTAATTATGGAAAGGCTCTAGTTACGAACAATTTGCTGTATAACATCATCATAAACCTTATAGGTCAGTGGTGCTAACCCACCGGTCGGTAGGTAAGGTAATAGTATGCATATACTCGTACCTATGTACGTGTATATACTACTACCTTACCTACTAAGGTACAGTATATAAAATTGAAAAAATCACACTAATTATATCGTTTGAGCTGAAGGTCAATAATAAATACCTACCTATAAAATACACATATTTTACTAGAAACATAAAGAAACTGCACACAGTTTCTAGTATCAGTTGATCTTCCAAACATTAGTTTACATGTTGTGATGTGTAAATTGAAACCACAAAGTATAATCCATCAATACCTATAAATTTTTAAGGGAAATTAATAAAAATAGCATTAATGGCAAATTTTTCAATCGTTAGGAAATTACCAAGCCGATAAAGTTTAAAGCTGTTTGAACATTTTTAAGTTATTTGTTACGGAATATTATTGTAACATTCGATTTTTATTCGAGTGCTATTTCTTAACCGACAATTGAAAAATCGGGCCTAGCAACAATTATTAAGCCAGTAAAATCACTGAATTAAAAGCATGAGTTTATATCAATTAACATTAAATATAAAAATATGTTTTTTTCTTCATTGTAGCTTAATGCTGAATGGAAACATTTTAAATAGTTCGATTTAAATTGTAACCCAGAAAAAAATAACATATAGGTTGATTATTTTATGTTGAACTCTTCGTTTACAGTAAATTTAAACTGGTAGAAAATGCTACTAGCATTAAGTCCACCTTTTATACTTTTTTTGTGCAATAAAGTTTTTAAATAAATAAATAAATTTCCGACATTTGAAATAAGTTAGTTATTTTATTTTAATATAGATCTACAGTTAGCCGTGTATTTTCAATATTTTAATAGGAATCTTGTGAGTGGGTAATAAGGGTTTGCTTAGTGTTAGTCACTATTTAGTTGTAGGTAATTGTGTAGCTGAAATAAACACAATTTCTTTTATATTTTGACACAGTAATTATGTCTTATTAACTATGTCTAAATATGATTTTTTTAAGTGTTTCGACATTTTAAATGCGCTTTAAACTGCAAATGAATGAAAATGCAGCAACGCAAAAGCGATTCGTCATTCGTTTCGTTAACCTGCTTCCGATACTCGATCTTATGACTTAAATTACCCTCAGCTAGAACACCGTTTTCAAATCTTTTTCTAATACTGTGTCTACTTAAAAAAAATCTTGTACTACCTACATACAAAACTTCGCATCTTTGATTGAATTACTTACTCTTATTCTGTGGTTCGTAGCTTATGCACTTGTGTTACAGAAATCAGAAAAAAACGACGGTACCACAACATCCAGACTCGAGATAATATAACGCACTTTTGTTTTTATATTGACTCGACCACGAATCGAACTTCGGACCACTGATATAGCTTCTCGGCTATGGTGATCGTCAATAAGACGGTAGGTAATATACAATTTGTGATTTAAAAAAATGGGGGGAAGGGGGGGGGGAAGGATCTCTTAACCGTAACGCACTAAATTCAATCGATTTTGATGTTCAAAAGAGCGCTATAATTTAGTCGAGTGGCGCATTTTAACCAGCATCATCTTTTCCACTATTTGGGATCCGCTGATCTGGAATGTAGGAAATCAAGAAAAGTATAACGGACGTCACGTACGTGAAATTACTATAATATGATTGGCCATTGGCGATTATTCTGAATAGGTACCTACTTTCCAATTTGCAGTCTAGTCTCACGATTAATTAACGCATAGACTCGAGACGACATAGTGAGGACATTGGGGCGTGTTTTGTCGCTAAGATAACGTTAATTACTGATAATCTGTGCATAATCATCTAATCAGAATCATTAGGAAGAGAAAAATTTAATAAGGGATATGACTTAATTGGATTGGACTAGAAAAAGGTAAAATTTTACCGATGAAATGCTAAATTACCGATGAACCCAGGACCTTGCACGCTCCGGGCCTTTTTATCCACTGCGCTACTGAGGTCGTCTAAAATGATTCATCATATCACTCCAACTTGCAACCGTCATCAAATCACTCTTGCCACGGAATCCACAAGACGGAATGATATCTTCCATTAAATCAGTAATGAAATACAAACGAATGTAAATCAGAGTGAATGAACACATTTAACAACAAGGTCGTGAACAATTATTTTTTAATTAACTTTACATTTTAATACATGTTTATTAACTCGGAGAATAGTAAAATTTGAATCAATTCTCCACTGTAGTCGGTGTTTTGTGTGTGTGGGCTTATAATTTGCACTTCTAATGTGAACAACAATATGTAAATGCTTGAATATTTCTGAATAGGCCATTTAAAGGGAATTTTTCGTGAGAAATAAAGAAAATATACCAAAGTGTAACCTTTGCTGCTCTATCTATGTAGGTTGGAGTAATGGTTTATGATGATTATTGGCTATGTTTGGGCTTAAATCTCGCAGATAACTTTCACTTTTTGAGGTTTTCCTGGTTTGATTAAAATTGCTGACTTGAATTACCTTATTGCCTGAGAAGACTGATTGACTGTTTTTTTTCAGAATCCTCCTTTAAGAAATACTTCAAACTTGTCGTGTGAGTAAATACTCTATTTCGTGTGTCTTTTTGTACTAATGATTGTATTGATATTACTTATTTTACTCTATTTCCTGGGCGTATTTTTAAATAAATAAATGCGCCAGACAACCACACCAATCACCTGATCTCAAACTAAGGTTTTCCCTTGTACTATGTCTACCAGACGACGAATACTAACTGGGGGCGTCATCCCAGTACACCCAGACCCAAGTCAATTTTCAAATTCACGTTTTTCAAATTGACCTGACCGGGAATCGAACCCGGGACCTATCGCGCTTTGGCCGCCTACCATAGCCACTGCGCCACCGAGGTCGTAAATTTTGAGTATTATATTATTTTTTATTACTTATATTTTATTAGATAGGTACTTTGCTAGACATATTTGTATTTTTGTGTATTATTATTTTATTAGCTGTTGTTGTTACCTATTTGTACACACCTTTTGTGTATAATAAAAGTGGTTAATTGTGAAATTTTTAAAATTAAGCCATATTCATTTCACGTGTTACCCAACGCAAGAGAAATTACTAATTACGGGTTATGCTGCTTGCACTTAGAAGATGAACGATATGCAGATGTTTACGCCATGCACTACAGCCACGCTCTTCGTTGTCAAAATCTTAATTAATCACTAAAAAACACAAAAGAGTAGCCCGTATTGTGGAAACGATATAAAGAATTATAGAATAAAAGTTTGTTTTCTATGATGTAATGCTGAGGTACCGAAGCTAAGTAGGTACGTAGCTTAGAAACACAACACATATAATTTAGCCTAGAAAACAATACACAATCTTATGGTTCGGAATCTACCTAGCCATAAGATTATTTAGTATCTTTTAATTAGGAACGGCTAAGGAGGGCAACTCCCTGCCGAGGTAAAATTTTCAGGAACATCATAATTTTGGCCCCAGTGAACAAACATACTCATATCAAGTTTATAAACTTTTCTGTGCTCAACTTTTCGTTTGCATTTTATATTGCCATTAAAGGCGAATCGTAGGGCGATTTATTTCCTATCGGTTAATTGGCCCTTGCCAACTAAACTAAGTAAATAAATCGGAGTCCTCGCTCCTAGCCGAATAAACTTAATTTTATGGTACCAGGCTACCATAAACGCAGGCTGGTATCGCCGAAGCCTCATATGGCGCGGCGCCAGAGAGTGTTGGCTCCATTATAATGGCATAAGATCTGGCCGCCTCTCGGTGCTTATATCCTCTCGTCGGTCCCTGTCAAAATGGCTGATTTAGCACATCTGTCAAATCCTATACGAGTGATTTATTACTTAGGTGGCGCGTGTCATTAAAATGGCAATATCTTACGAATTATGTATAAAAAGTATATAAAATAATATGTTGTTAGAATCGTGGTTAAGGAACCTAATATAATACGTATAAATATGTATGTTCCCTTTTTTGATAATAACTTAATTGGATGGGTAAAAGTGCTAGAATCGTTTTTTTTCCAGAAAGTTGAATAAAAAATTAAGTATTAAAAAAATAAAGCATTTATTTCGGTAATTATTAATTTTATATACATGAAAATAACATACTTTACAATAATGAATAAAAAAAACACATCTCTTCAAACATTTTTTGTACACCCCAAGCTCGACAAGAATGAGGGCCACTTAAGACGACCCAAAACACTTACAAAAAATGGCACATTTTTTACTTCCATATCGACGACTCCCGAAGCACAAGTGGTTTTAAATCTTAACTTACTCTATAGTTTGGTCTTTATTCTTATTATAAATAGTTTCAAATATTAAAATTATTAAGTAATTAAGATATAAAAGAAGGGTCACAAACACTTGAAAAAAATGACCTCAGAAACATGCCCTCAAACTTTTGCATTTGTAACGAACTATTTTGCAATTTATTTACATGTAAGTGTATATTCATAAATTTAATAATATTTTCTACATAAAAAAACAAAACAAAGAGAGTTCTTTCATACAAAATAATATTAGAAATTAACTACTAAAATTTACATTTTCACCACAAAAAGTACCAAGAGTGACGTAGTACCAAGCTATGCTAGTATGGATATGCCCAGTGGCGACTTCTTTAATAATTGTAAATATTGTAATCATTGACATAAATAATGAAAATGAAATACAAATAAGTTATATTGTCTTTTTTTTAATTAATACAATCTATTTTTTTAATACAATGTTATTATTTAAAAATATTTCGACATTTAAAAAATAAGGATTTTTCATTTTAATAATTTAATAAAGTGGTCTTAGCCTAGTGATATCCTGCGTGCGAGACTGATAATAATGACAATAAACAAAGTACGCGTTAGCTTGTAACTGGATGGGTGACCATTACGAATTTTGAGGCTTTTCCAACTTATGCACCGCAACGAGCTAAGGCTTATTGCTTAGCAATAAAAAGTACTACGTAAAAAGCAATCTCTTTCAGACAAAATTATCTATACTAATATTATAAAGCTGAAGAGTTTGTTTGTTTGTTTGTTTGTTTGAATGCGCTAATCTCAGGAACGACTGGTTCGAATGGAAAAAATATTTTTGTGTTGAATAGACTATTTATCGAGGAAGGCTTTAGGCGATATAACATCAAGCTGCAACTATTAGAAGCAAAGAAATAATGGAAAATACTAATATTATAAAGCTGAAGAGTTTGTTTGTTTGTTTGAATGTGCTAATCTCAGGAACGACTGGTTCGAATTGAAAAATTATTTTTGTGTTGAACAGACCATTTATCAAGGAAGGCTTTAAGCTATATAACATCACGCTGCAACTATTAGAAGCAAAGAAATAATGGAAAATACTAATATTATAAAGCTGAAGAGTTTGTTTGTTTGTTTGAATGCGCTAATCTCAGGAACGACTGGTTCGAATTGAAAAATTATTCTTGTGTTGAATAGACCATTTATCGAGGAAGGCTTTAGGCTATATACACCACGCTGCAACTATTAGGAGCGAATCTATATACTAATATTATAAAGCTGAAGAGTTTGTTTGTTTGTTTGAATGCGCTAATCTCAGGAACGACTGGTTCGAATTGAACAATTCTTCTTGTGTTGAATAGACCATTTATCGAGGAAGGATTTAGGCTATATAACACCACGCTGCAACTATTAGGAGCGAAGAAGTCATGGAAAACCTACCATACCAAATTTCATCAAAATCGGTTCAGAGGTTTAAGCGGGAAAGCGTAACAGACAGACAGTTTCGCATTTATAATATTAGTAGGGATCAGTCCCTACTGATAGAGTTTCGCATTTTAATCACTATATTTTAGTGCCAAGTACGGAGCAATTGCTTATTTATTTACTATAGTAGGTAACCAAGTTCGCAGAAATTGACGAAAAATAAGGCGGAAATGTTGCAACCTGGTATTTTATTTTACTGGCCCGGTACAGGGTCGCGACCCGGCATATGGGAAACACTGAACTAACTAATATGTTTGTTTGTAATGAATAGGCTCCGAAACTGCTAGACAGATTTCAAAAATTCTTTCACCATTCTTTTTTCACGTGCAATAAAATAATAATATCATGCACACACAATAAAAATAAATCAAATCAAATGAAAAAAAAAACAAATAATAATTCACACCAAACATTTTCATAAAAATTATGCACACTGGCATTCCCAAAACCGTATCCATACTATTTTAGCCTGTGCACCAAAATGGCGGATTCCGTGGCAATGACCTCACGACCCGTGACTGTCCCGCGACCGACATTTGTTTCTTTTAGATTTACGAAATATTCAATCAAAATCGCACAAATATAATGAATGTTACGTTTGTAGAAAAGTATGTTAATGATATTAAAACAATTTTCACCATTCACAAAGTACTTTGCATTCAAAACAATTGAAATGAATATGAACATGGTATCAACATGGCGATCGAAATGGCAAGCAATGTTTGATAAAATGTATCAATTTATGTACAAATCCTAATCTAATGTGTTGTATGTTAATAGAAAAGTATTTATTACTTACCCAGTCATGTTTATTTTCAATATTTCCTTCCAAAACCACTTTAAACACTTTAAACTTCGCGCGTAAATACGGCACACCGCGTCACTGACCAAACAATTGAACGGACTAAATGTATTATTATTTTACAGCGTCTATGGTTCTTTTAAGACGCGAGCGTGACATTATTTGCTATCTTTGTTTAATTATCTGCACGTTGTACGATTTAGAGAGAGATGAATATACATTTGTTACGGCTTTTTCGATCCTAAAGTTTATAAGTCGACAGCGACCACCTCGTGGCTGTGGACAGATGGGCATTTTTTGAGCGCGACCACGACGTGGCTTTGGACAGACGAGAGGATAACTGGCTGATTAGGTGTCATATAAACCTTGTGCAAGTGCGGATAGTTTCACTGTAGGAAACGTTTTTTGTGAAATGGTAGGTACCTACTATAATATCCAGCCTTGGCCCTTGCGTAATAGATTTACCTAAAGCTATACATATAGATCACATCTGTAATGCTTATCTAATATCATATACCTGCCTACTAATATTATATATCTGGAGAGATTTTGTTGTTTGATTGTATTTAATAAGGTCAGAAACTATTAATACGATTTGAAAAATTGTTTCACTGTTGGCAAACTACACTATCCCCGGATGACGTAGGCTGTGCTTTGAAAAAATAGGGCAATATTAAAACTTAACCTCAGATAAAACTATGTAACCGTGAGAAGCTGGGGCGGATCACTAGTTTACGAGTAAGAGAAACAATACATACATAGAGGTACATCAGTATATTTCCCCTTGTTATAAAAAAAAGGTATATCACTTTACCACTTCGTCAGAAGTTTTTTAAATGAGTAGGTTTTTACTTTTCTGTTTAAATAAAACAGTGAGAAGTTCTTTCAAAACAAGATTACGAAACTAGGAGTTTATATAATATATTAAAATAAACTATTATCTACATTTTATGCACGCACATGTTTGTCAAAAAAGTGAACAAAAATATTCCATAAAAGTATTGATTAATTATACAATCAATCCAATTTCACTGTCGAGAATCTTAGAAAATGCATTCATAACAAATCGATATAAGTATGTTTACAATTTGTCCGGATTGTAATTAAGTTCAATGATATTTTAGATTTAAAGCAATTTAGAAGAATTATATTTGATTTTTATTTTCTCCTATTAAAAAAAGTGGAATCTATCATAAATGCCGCCGAGATCGGGCTACGACAAATATAAAAAAAACACTCAGAAGTAGGCTTCTTTTATTTAATTGATTGAAGATACGTTCATAAAAATCGCCTATTTAGACTACTCAAAATCGTCAATAAACTGTATGGTACTAGTAGCTCAAATATAGCAGTAAGTTGTGTAACTAAATAAAGATTTTTCTCTTGCATGACTTTCGCCGAAACCTTTGTTTCGTAGGTACTTAAAATTAAAAAATAAAGTTTTATCATTGAATAACTTTTTTAATAACTTTTTCCCCAGATAAACAGTTTCACAGTTAGCGTATGCACATTTGAAAAAGTACAAAAGTACATTCGGTAAACTGCCTTTACCCACAGATTTTAGCATGCATTTATTAAATATTTCGAAAGAAATTAAAGCCAATTTAAAAATAATAGGAATAAGACAACTCTACAGTTAATTAAGCTATAAAGTTTTTTTGATAATTACTAGTGTAGTAAAATTAAAAAAAAACGATAAATTCTTTAAAACTTTCTTCTTCTTTTTCTTTTCTCTATGGCAACCAAGCCTTCATTGCGAAATCTACCTCTACCAGTGTCACGTGAAGTGAGAATAATACAATGTCATTATAAAACACGGGCGTTTGGTGCTTTATACCTATAGCTTTTCAAGGATTCCGTTAGGCCGTTCGTTTCAAGGCACACTCCCGAGCACATTCCCGATTTTGACGGGACTTTTATTGGCAGATGGCTGAGGTAATAAGGAGTAGGTAAAAATGGCCCCTTTAATTTTCGAAAAAAAAAATAAACAGCCTGTAGTACATGCGAACGAAGTCGCTAGTAATAAAAAAAACTAATAAATCGAACCGACCATATTTTCACCTCCATTAGGAATGGTAAAACAGAACCCATTAGAATTAAAACTTACACGTTTATTTTTTTTTATGTGGAAGGGTATCACAAGTCAAAAGAGTTCTTAAATGCTGGGACTTTCCATAAAATTGTCGTCATCAGTATCAGATAACATTCATGCACCGAATAACGCGAATTTAAGTAAGTTTCGGCTTTTATTTTTTACTTTCGGATGTTACGATAACGAAGGTAAGTACATGTTTATTTTGTTTCGGTATATGATCTTCGTAATGGTTGTTCTTTACGTTACCGAAGTTAAGGACGTATTTAGGTATATCATAAACGTTGATTATAAGTAATGTTAAGCGACCTTTGAAATAAGAATTTCTGGTTTTAGTAGACACTTTTTTTTTCCTACCTGACTATCGATGAGGACCGGTGTATCCGACATAGCCCGAAGAGTTAGCACGCTGAAGTGGCAATGGGCAGGTCACATCGCTCGTAGGACCGACGACCGTTGGGTAAAGAGGGTCCTCGAGTGGCGACCACGTACCGGACGACGCAGCGTGGGGCGGCCCCCAACACGATGGACTGACGACATCGTCAGATGTGCGGGGAGCCGCTGGATGCAGATAGCGCAGGACCGCGCGTTGTGGCGTTCTGTAGGGGAGGCCTATGTCCAGCAGTGGACAAAAAGAGGCTGATGGATGGATGGATGGATGATATCGATGATGGCTGCGAAGCCTTATTATCTTCACCGAGCTTTCGAGGGAGCGCAGATGCCTCTCATCCCTTAACAGTAGGCGCGTTTAACAGTAGGTATTACGAATAATAGTTTAGGAATCGTCAAAACCGATTGAAGTCAGAAATTTTGACGTATTGCGCATGCTAGGCATAATTGGGCATGCTAGGCATAGAGGGCTTAGCCAAGTGACAGCTAGACGTCGAACTTCATTATCGTTTCGACAAGTTTCAAATAAAGAAGATATAGATAAATAATCTAATTGAAAAATCTCCTTCTTTTTAAGTCAAACCGATTAAAAGGATTCATATTACATGCAATCCATAAGTAAACAATAAAATAGTTGCAAGTAGTTTTCGTAGTTTTTTTAAATCATAACCATCGAGTTATAGAGCCTGGTGGATAGGGATATCATTAAACAATTTGCAAACCGTTTATATATCTTACGGTTGGAGCACATAGTGTAAGTACAAACGTTGGATGCTGTTTTTGCATCGATCAATGCGTAGTAGGTAGTTATAGGTTAACTGCGATGCATCGCGATATTTGCTTAGGGTTATTGCGGTGCAGGTTCTTAGTGATCCGCATAGGAATGTTTAGACAGCGAGCCCTTTGAACGAACGTCATAGTCTAGTGGCCGTATTAACGGGTCGAGCAAATAATGTTTATTTGTTTACTTAAATCTTTATTCCACGAAAAATACAGCCGGTGGAGAGTTTGTTTATGGGTAAAGTTTGGACTATTATTATTAAGGTGACGATGTTAATACCTGAAAATTGGCAGATTAATTTGTGCTTTACAGTGATAAACTTTTGCTTTAAAATTCCGGTCGAAAAGAATTCGCAGTAATCATCTTTTTTAATCGATTTTTATAGTACTTTACGCCGTACTAGCGAACTTTAAATATTAGAAACAGAAAAAAAAGTAATGATAAACGATAAGTATGTAGTTCTAAACATATTCGGCAGAGGACACTTACCGGAGGCTAACGGTTGATACAGCAGAAAAATATCATCGCCTACGATAACTGGCGGTTAGCTCAGTTGGAAGAGGCCGTGGGTTCGATTCCCGCACCGCAAGGGGAGTTGAAATTTTTCTGTTTCTAATATCATCTTTTTTAGTTAGAAAAAAAGCTTGAGCCTATTGAACACCTGTAGGTTTAATAATAATAATAATAATAATTTATTTATTGCAATATGTGGTTACATAAGGTCTTTAATAAAGACCACATAAGGTTTTTAAAATGTCCTTAGCTTAATACATACCTACCATCTCCATACCATGTAAAGACATAAACATGCGAGGTTGATTGTTTTACTCCTAATTGAAAATCAAATGTCCTTCCGTATGATGATGAAAAAAAATAGGTTCACGTTCTTAAGGCCTACATTTGCTAGGTTATAATTAATTCGTCAAATGGAACGCCCATTATGACTATATCACTTTAGCTTACTTGAATTATTACAGATGATACAAACGATGAATTTTATACAGAACCTTTGAACTCAGCTGTTGATTCATATTCTTTGTTGAATGCGTTTTTATGAGGCTTTTAATGGTATGAGCGCCGGCGGGGCAAAGTGGTATGAGAATCGCGTTCCATAGACATAGAAACTAAAGGCACATTTTTTTTACTGAATAATTTTCGTGTATAATCAATCAAGCAGATTCCTTATTAGGTTCATCGATTTGAAGTTATGTTTTTTGTTTAGATGAAAATATTATTTTCATGCAACTTTTTGGAACTGCTGTCTTGCCACATGCATACCTTACTTTCATATTAAAAAAAATACCCGTACCCATGTGCATGGGTCCTTAGGTGGACGTCATATTTGAATAATTGACAGTGAAATCTGTGTTTCTTTATGCTACTAATACTTATTGAAACAGTCTTTATTTATGGTTTACTCATAATGAATGACTTCATTCTTTACCTCCATTATTAATAACGAGTCCTATGTGTACGGAATGCGATTCTTAGACCACTGTGCGGCGGGTCGGCAAGAAGTCGAGTTATATGCATGATCGGTCAGCGTGAGCCGAGGTTTTTATACCTTGATAGTAACAGAGTTGCCAGTCGAATAGATATTGAAAGACATAGGGTTTTGGTTACCTTACCCTGCAGCCAGAGTATTGTCGTATTGTCGAAGTAATTGAACGGGTCAAAACGCGACACCATCTTTATTTAGTAGTTAATACGAACTGCTACAGTTAAATTATTTTAAATGATTAAAATGGAACGCGAAAGTCTTAAAGTTTGTATTGTCAAAGTATCTAATGCTCGCATCCAATAATTGAAAAACGATCCGTTTTAATTACGGATAGTAATAAATTAAACGAGGCGTAAGACAAAAACGACTGACGGATGACAGCTGTAAAGAACGGTATTATTTAACGATTCGTAGTCATTTGAGAATGACACATTACCAATCGTAAAATATTGGGATCGGGCATAAGACATCCATATGTAGGTATGGTCCGGACTTGCAATAACTCAAGGTTTAATTTTCTTCAATTTTAATGGTTTGTTTCACAAGTTAGTGGACATTGGAAGTTTAGGATTTCAATAATTTTGCATCACAAGTTACTGGACATTGAGAACATATATAAATGTCCAGTAAAACTGATAATCGTGAATTTTGACGACCTCGGTGGGGTTGTGGTTAAAATTGTCGCCCGAATCGCGAAAGGTCGCGATTCTCTTCGGTTCTGGTCAATCTAAAAAACAAACTTTTCGAAGTAGGCTTAGGTCTGGGTCGTCCTTACTTAGTATCTGTCGTCCAGTTGAATGGTGTGATAATCTGGTGCATTTATTTATTTTATAGCCTTGGTAACCCTACTGCCGATTGAAATTGACTCCGTTTCACGCTTCTGATGGAGTCGTTCGAGTGCAATAATACGTTTTATGGGAATCTACACATGTCTCTACTTCCAATGCAGACCAGGTAATAAGGTCATCCGTAAAAGACAACTGTAACTGTATGTGGTAAATAAATGTCTTTCTTTCTAAAAAGGTGTATAGGTGCAATCGATACGGGTCTATTGCTTGTACGCAGCGACGACAGGAGTTGAGAATTTATTTTTTGCGTTTGCTTATCTCCTGGTACTCTTAGGTACAGACAGCTAATTCATTTTAAAATATCGTTAATTCATCCTAAAGGATTGAAATAATTAAAATATATAAAAATAAATGCACCATAATCATAATGAATTCATTTACTCGTGTTGGTTAAAATTACATCATTTTTTTTTATAATGCACTTCGAGATTGACCTCATCCCACCTGATGTTAAATGGTAATGAGTTCCTAGCTTAAGGGCGAAAAGTATAGCATAGTAAAACTAGACTTGTCGCCCTTACCTTGAAGGCTTGACCCCTGCTTCTAATGTAGCAGCCCCCAAGAGCTCTGGAAACCTTACTCACATGCAGGAACACAACAACACCGGAGTGATTGTTATTTGGCTGCGGTTTTCTGTAAGGTGGAGGTATTTCACCCTCCCCCCTCCGAATAACAGAACCCCTTAGACTCGGCACAAAAGAGGGAGGCGGAGTAACAAGCATTTTTTTATATAATACTTTAAGATTTACCTCATCGTTACCTTGAAGGCTTAACTACTAATGTAGCACCCCCCGAGAGCACTGGAAACCTTACACACACGCAGGAACATAACATCAAAGAAGTGATTGTTATTTGGCTGCGGTCTTCTGTAATGTGGAGGTATTTCACTAGTCGGGCTGCTCCAGATCGAGGGAATAAATCTATAAATCGCTATGTGCTACCTCTCTTAAAATCCATGATCCCTTGTCACCAACATTGTTTATCTAGCAAGAAGCTCAAGAAACCGGCAAGAAACTGCAGGGTGAAAGGTTCAAGACAATTAGTCCTGCTGCGTCGCTACTATCTTTCACGGCCGATTGCTCTCGACTCAACGAGCGCGGCGCACTGCAGTTGCAGACGCAGGATCGATTCGCATTTGATGTGCACGTGTACAGGCACGTTTATTAGTGTATAGAGGACATCTTGGTTCTGAACTGGAACTACTCATTATGATACCTGATTGCTGTTTGGTAGCTTCTGGAATTTAAGTCTAATGCTAACTGATTCTGTTAGCTTTGGTGTTTGATTTGGTGACGGTGGTATTCTGACATACAGATATATGTAATAGTCATTAGAAAGAAAAAGCGCCTTCCGCTCCTCTTAAATCTAAGTGAAGAATTAGTCATCATCGATAGGCAGGTAAAGAAAGAAGGTACAGACATCAACACAACATATTACACATAAGAACTAATATTGATCTGCACGTGTTTGCCTATACGCAGTGACAAGTACTTACATATTTCTTTTGATATTAAAATAGCTTAACAAGGAACTACTGACGGCGTCGGTGGCGCAGTGGCTAAGGTAGCCGGCTAAATCGCTAAAGGTCCCGGGTTCGATTCCCGGTCAGGTCAATTTGGAAACGAACTTTACGAAATTGACTTGGGTCTGGGTGTTCTGGGTTGACGCCCCCATTTAGTATCCGGCTTCTGGTGCTCATAGTACAAGGGAAAACCTCAGTTTGAGACTTGGTGACTGGTGTGATTGTCTGGCGCATTCTTTTATTTATTTAATTCAGTTCTTTGTTAGAAAAAGCGTTAACCCCTCAGGTGTTAAAATAAGTGTAAAATTTATCTTTGTATCACATATCCCTACAATCTTATGTATTTGTTTATGGAGTTTGCCTTTTAAATAAATTAATTAAGCTGCCAAAAGTAGAGGGTCTTAATACCGTGTCCCTATAGATAAGCGAAACGGAAAGGGTGACTAGTATTTAAATTTTTATTATTATGATATCGTAAAACGATCATAATAATGGTGAAAAAAAAATAACGATAAACTTAGCAGCTCGTTATGCAATTTTTTCAGTGCTGGTCTAACGTGCTTTAGATAGTACAAAAAATACTTTTTGAATATCTTTAGCTCACAACTGTACCAGCTTCACAGTGAACGATCAATCATTGGTAATGCTAATCAATATTAATATAATAAATCGATCCATTCGATCATATGACGTTCGTGATTGAAACTTAATGTAAAATTATTTAATTATCTTTAGAACTGCATAACGAAATTAATAAATGCAATTAGAAGAAAAAGCGAACAGAATCCCGAAAATCCTCAAAATAAATATCTACTCGAACAGAGGACTGTGTAACAAATCATGAAAGCTGTAATATATCATTCGTGAAACTAGTAGCATTGTAACTTATAATTTAACTCGTGCTTTAAGATAAGAAATTATGACTGAAATAATTTCTGTTCTAATAAAAAAAACAGAATAAATAATGTAAATTTCTTTGATCTTGATATAGATTACTTAATAAAACATTAAAAGTATGTCAGTAGTATAATTATTTAAAAAATTTTGATTCACCGGTAATTCACCGGAGTTTCTCCGGTTAATTCACCGATTACAATCACCGGTTTATTTAGATTCTCCGGTTCTCTATGCTCCGATGCAAAGCCCTACCTCGTACATTTGCTACAAAAACTTTAAAAATCTTGTTCTTTTCGTATGGTCTTTATTTCCTTCTAACTACTTAATTATCGAATTTATGATACCTTCGACTTGTAGACATTTCTTCATTTGCAGTTCGTTAGTCATTAGTTCTTATGCGTATGACATATGACGACCACTGTAGCCGAGAGGCGAGCGGGCCTGACTTTTGCGTCGCGCCATTTATGAGGTCCCGGGTTCGATCCCCGGTCGGGTCAATATGGGAAACGAACTTTTCCATATTGTCTCGGGTCTGGGTGTTGTGGTACCGTCGTTGTTTCTGATTTCTGTAACACAAGTGCTTTAGCTACTTACCACAGAATCAGAGCAATGTATGCGATGTTGTCCAATATTTATTTATTTATTTATTTTATTATTATTTACATAAGGGCGGTGTAAAGTCCCAAGTGTGTAGCCTGACGTGCTTTTATTTGTTAAATGATGTTATGGAAGCTTCAACCTTGGTCTTTCTGGTAATGTAATAAGGTCCAAATTTTGTTGACTTCCTGGTCATTTCTACTAGCCTGACTGTAATAGCAATGAGCCAAGAGCGCTTCCGTTCTGATGAATAGTCCACAGTTTGAGACCACTACCGTGGGTTCTAATTAGGTCTTTGTGAAACAGATCAGAACCTTGGGAACCCTATCTTAACTTTTAATTGAATTATTAACCGTTTATTACCTATGTAATATTTATGATGAATGGTCCAATGAGTATGACATATATGTATAGTGGGTGCATTTAAAAACGCCCCACCATAGTTCGAAAATACAATTGAACCCGATAGATGGTGACGTGGTAATGTTTTCAACGTGAATTAATCGAACCACAAGGTTAAAATTATACAACTTTGATTTGTTTTCTTCGGAAATTTGTAAAAAAGGCTGTAAACATTTGTTTTTGAAGTATACATTATTTTTAATCAAGATGCACAATTAAGTAAATATTTTTTTTATCAAAATACGTCCATTAAAAAACTGTATTATTGCAGTATAAACATAATAACGAAGAACGAGTATAATAATAAGAACTTCTCCCGTACTACTGCACTGCTGCTGGCGCGTAATAGCGTATCACATATCGATGTAAAAAGTTTCGTACTAGCGTTATTTCGACGTACAAAGAATCGCAGTAAAGTAATGTCGTACCAGCGTTAATCACACGCGTTTGTCGCGTTTAATTAGTACAAACTCTCTTCGATCTCCTTCATTGATTTCCATCGACTCTAACCTGTAATTAAAAGTAATTATTATTTTATTACGCGCGGCATTACACACACGTTTCCAATATTCATTTATAGTTTCAGATTACGGAGTTCCACTCAGCTTTCAATTAAAACAGAATTCTACAAACGAACAGAATATGGTTTTTATGATTTGTAATTTTAGGATTCTTGTTGATTAGTAAACAGTTAGTATTTATTTTTTACTGATACCAGCTTGTTTGTCTGGCCAAACATAACGGACAGACACCCACTCTATCTGCAGTATCTATGTATGTATTTCAAATATATTAAGAGATGCAAACTCGAATTGCTAGAATGCAGAACGGTATTTTGGTGATAAGCGTGAATAATTTTGTTGCTGTAAAAACATTTTATTTTTATGCAAAATAGGTCCAGTCAATTAAGGATTCATATTAACATATATCAAATTAACGGATACAGTGAATTAGCTCGGTAGTACTTGCTTTTTAAAAGTAGTAAAATTACATGCTCTTGTTTCTGATAGAGCTTGAAATGATGATCCCCTAATATGGTCATTACTTACACAATTCATGGAACAAATGTACAGTCGCCGTCAGATATATCGGAGCAGACAAAGTGACCAAATACTTCTGAACAGTTAAAAATGTCAAAAAGTTCCATTCACCACAAGTTACCCTTAATAACTGAACATTAATTACTTCAGTAATATGTGAGCTGATCTTGATTATTTGCAAAAATCCTATCTATTTGAAAAGAAGTTTGAGTAATACCATTACCTTCATCAAACTGCGTGCAATCCTAGCAAGTTTGTATTGGATTGTTTGCATTCCAAAGAAAATTCGATCCAACAAATCAACCTACAGCAGATATAATTTACACTCCAGTTCTAAAAGTTCGCAACATTCTAGTTCAATGTCTATGTCAAAAGATAATAATATAACATTTTTCCAGAATACCATACTGCTAATCTTACAAAGCAGGTTCAAAACCCGTAAGATTGCCATAATTTATAATCCATTCAGTTATCCTACAAGTATTAAGATTATTCAATTAATCAGGTGGGTGTAGCAACAGCGGTAATTTATTTTCTCAAGGATAAGTAGGATTGCGATGTAGTTTTGTATTTTATTAGGGCAAGGAGTAGAGTTATCATGTTGCTATTTATGTCTGAGAAACGATAAGCCGACTGTGGTATGTAGAACAAAGCTAATTGGAATAATATGTTAGGCTTAAGCTAGCTATGTTCTAAACGAGACGTTCTACTTTTCGCTAGCCGTTGGATTAATATAGTATTCTTGATAATACGTTAAATTTATGTATGCTGTACTTACATATGGGCTTCCATGAAAAATAAATATTGCTCAGCTATTATTGAAGTAATAAATATTCAGATATTAATGGTAACTTGTGGTCAAAAGTCAAAGTCAAAGTTATTTATTTATAAACACAGGTTACATAAAGATGTTAATTGTAATATAAATATTCCCGCTATGTTTGCCTTATATTAAGGGCGTACAAATATTTGGTTTAACAATGTTACTACAGAATACAAAACATACTTATTGTCTATTAGATAGGTATCCTGCTACTACATGTCTAACAAATGTCATTTTGTTTAAATAGAATAAGCACATTATATTATGTCCGTTAGATATTCATTAATACTGTAATACATTTTGTTGTTTAAAAAAATCAAACAGTTTCTTTTTAAATATAACCAGGTCTTCAGCGTTTCTGATTCCATTTGGAACTTTATTAAAAATTCTAGAACTCATACCCAGTATACTATGGCTTATAATTGCTGTTTTAGAAGGGAATGAACAAATTTTATTTAAATATCTCTTCGATTTCAGCTTTTGAAACAAGTGCATATTGGCTTTTACAAAATTCGCAACTTCAAAGATATAAAGACATGGCAGTGTCAATATTTTTAATTGTTGAAAATAAGACTTGCAGCTATTGGGTACTCGAATATTGCACATGGCTCTTATGCATTTCTTTTGAGCTTTGAATGCCAGTTCTTTGTCAGAGGCATTGCCCCAAAATATTATTCCATATTTTAGTATCGATGACACATGTGCGTGATAAGCTGTGATAACTGCTACTTGATTTACAACTTTCGAAAGTTTATTTAGGGCATAAGAAAATTGGTTAAGTCGCTTACAAATAGTGTCAATATGAGTTTTCCACGTTAATGTACTGTCAATATTTAAACCCAAAAATTTTGCAGCATTAGTGGTGTATGGAACTTTTTGACATTTTAACTGTTCAGAAGTATTTGGTCACTTTGTCTGCTCCAATATATCTGACGGCGACTGTACATAGGAATAGATAACGGAAATCGCCTGTGTTTCGAAAGTATCCCAAAAGTGTCTACAACATTTTATGTATATCCTAATATACACTTATGACAGCGGTAAAAAGCCTAAAATCGAACAGCTTTAAAATTTCGAATAACTGTACAAGCAGTCGTGAATGGCGACTCTCATTCAACCTCTTGTTTTGTTGTCGAACACGAATGAAGATCATTCAAAGAAAATATAGTTCAACATTTACAGTTCACGGCGAGGATGCTAAATGGAATTACATATAAATAAATTCGGTGAAACTGGAATCGTATTGTCAGAGAGTTCACATTGCAAATCATTTTAACTGTTAGTAGGTATATATGTACAATATTTTTATTGAATGGTTTTTTAATTTTTTCACATAATTTTTAGGGGGAAGTACGGTCAACATTACATCAAGGTAAACTCTTGCAGTTCGTTATCAGTTCATATGCAAATGACGATCACGGTGGCGCAGTGGCTAAGGTAGGCGCGACCAAAGCGCGACAGGTCCCCGTTTCGATTCCCGGTCAGGTCAATTTGGAAAACGAACTATTATAAATTGACTTGGGTCTGGGTGTGCTGGGTCGCACCCAGCTAGTATCCGACATCTGGTGCTCATAGTAGAAAGGGAAGCCTTAGTTTGAGACCAGATGATTAATGTGGTTTTCTGGCGCATTTATTTATTATTATATGTCAGCTTTTGATTTCACATTAACGCACCTTACTGCCATCCTCTGAGGGATGTGGTGTGTAGGACGGGACATCCGGAAAAGGGCAAAACTCCCCGGTAGACCTCATCGCCTTCATGGTGATACTATAAGAATATAAAACAAACCACAGCACTACCGGCAATCGAACCCTGCACTTCGAAATCATGACCCAGTAGGTACTTAAGCAAATCATCGACGCGCTAACAATGAAACTACTTGCTCCAGTATTATTAGACTCTCGATCTGTTTTGCAAGTAAGAACAAAGTTATGTGTTGTTCGTGGTTTAATACAAAAGCCTAATAAACAATATCTTACTGACGGATATGAAAGCAATTTAAATAATGTTACACTTAAATTGGAAAGTCCGGATGTTTGTTGTCTAATTAGATGGTTCTAGGTAGCTACGGTTTTTATTGTAACTATAATCTAATTTAAGATTGCTCGGATAAAAAATTGAAGATTAGCGAGTCTAGATAAAGATCTTACACGCTGACGGATTTATAAATCTTGTTCTATGTGACAGCTTCATTATCTACAATAAGGTGATTTACGTTAAAGCGATTGTGAATTATCAGTTAAATAAATAAACAACTAATCTTTAGTTTAACAGTCGCATTTTTGTCCATAATGAAGGAAATGAGAATAATCCATTTGCGTTTATAACTCCATACTTTTCTCATGTTTAGCCTGTTTCTACACACGGTCAAAAGTATAGCACTTGAAGTTCAATTTCAGTTCTTATGTCTACGAATAAAAGGTGATGTATAGTTCAAAGTGGGTACTCTGACGGGCTTTTGACTGTCCATAAACAACCAATAACAGTACAGAAAATCTATGAAATCTACGACGACCGGTAATATATAACTATTGTAATTTAAATAAAACTGTATTACTTATTACCTTCGCTAGACATGAATTAAAGATATGAAAGATTTGGAGGAGGCAATTGACATAACTCCATATAAGTTAACACGTCGAGTATGCAGGTAGTATGAAAGAAATAAGAGAAAAAGGAGAGGCAGGGCATAGCGGTTTATCGTTCAAACTGGAGCAGCCCGTATGGTGAAATACCTCCACCTTACAGAAGACCGCAGCCAAATAACAATCACTCCGGTGTTGTGTTCCTGCGTGTGAGTAAGGTTTCCAGAGCTCTTGGGGGGTGCTACATTAGTAGCAGGGGTCAAGCCTTCAAAGTAAGGGCGACAAGTCTAGTAACAGTTTTACTATGCTATACTTTTCGCCCTTAAGCTAGGAACTCATTACCACTTAACATCAGGTGGGATGAGGTCAATCTTGAAGTGCGTTATAAAAAATAAAAAAAATGTTTTTTTGCTGGTACAGTGCAAAAGTTCAAAGCATGACTTTCGTTAAGTACCTACCTATATTTTGGAACCAAAAAATGTTAACCGAAATGCGCTTTTTGCAGCCCAAGTAGGTATGTATATAATTGTTTTACCCCTTGGATATGTTTGTGAAACAAAACTTAATTAAACATTTAAAATAAATAAATAATAAATATTCGACCACATCACACACATTGCGCTGATTCTGTGGTAAGTAGTGTTACACTACACTTGTTTTACAGATATCAGAAACAACGACGGTACCACAACATTCAGACCCGAAACAATGTATAAAAGTTTTAGAAAACAAACTTTTATACATTAATATATTTTATACTTTTATATATTTATATATTGTTACGACCAGGGATCAAACTCGGGACCTCAGAGACGGCGCGACACCAAAGTCCGACCCGCTCGCCTCTCGGCCACGGAGGACGTCAAAAATTAAGTTTTCTGACTAAATAAATCTTATAGTTAACGTAAGAAATTATTAAGTTTAAATCAATTAGTTGAACCATTTCAGTCTATCGT
The DNA here is from genome assembly GCA_037074685.1 of Glyphodes pyloalis. Lineage (NCBI taxonomy): Eukaryota > Metazoa > Arthropoda > Insecta > Lepidoptera > Crambidae > Glyphodes > Glyphodes pyloalis. Next base: position 3,029,794 of record JAYKKO010000024.1, on the reverse strand, counting down.
CGTAATTCTTAAATCGTCTAATTGTAAACGTATTTATTCGCACGAGTTAAAGAAGTCATATCATTATCGTTCGGTCGTTCGGATATTTAACGGCATTTTCATAACAACTGCAGCGAAATTCGTTTAACTTATTTAGATCAAAACAACTCAGGAACTGTCTCATTTCTTGTTAGCTCAGGAATTTATAATCAAGAATTACACACCTCGTTATCTATTCCGGCTTTCGGTTATAAATTTCTTTTGCTTTACTTAATGGCACTTTCGGTGCAATTTTGAAGGCAAAAAAGCAGCTGGAATTGTTTTGATATCGCAATGCATTGTCAAGTGCACTTTCGCTCTCAAGCAAGCGTCGGCGATCTATGTTAATGCACAAATAATAGTATAATAAAAGCGACCGCGTAAAAGCTATCATTACTATTCATGACTACCTCTCATTTGCAGTAATAGAAATAAATTGCCTTAAATTCATAATGATAGTTCGGCTCGCTTTTAAAATGAGCTTAGATGCGATAGAGTTGTTACGGACGTGCGAAAGTAATCGGAACGTAATTGGGTGTTTTGTAGCCGTCAACATCTTTTGAGAGGGGCCTGGACTCTGAAGAGGACTAAAGAGGGCGGGATTCACTGGAAGGAAGAGCGTGGTCGATCCAATTTATTGGTTCTTATTAATAATATAATTAATTTTGGTGTTGGCTAATTTATTCAGAAACAAGCACTGTACATTTAGACCCATTATGCTTTAAAATAATCGTATATTGGATCGTAATCGAGTCGATTTATCGTGAAATTAAAATTTTGAATGCACACGCGCTATTGACAGAAACAGATTTGGCTAAAGAAGTCTAGTTGTCTTTAACATAAATATAGTGAAGGGGAGGGGGTTTGCCCCGAGCCTCTGGTGCTGGAGGCGTAGCCAAATAACAATCACTTCAGTGAAACACTCCTGGGGGGTATTAAATTAGTAGCAGGGGTCAAGCCGTAAAGGTAGGGGCGACAAGTCTGATAACAGCTTTATCATGCTCTACTTGTCGCCCTTAAGCTAGGACCTCATTACCATTTAACATCAGGTGGTTTGAGGTAAATCTGGAAGTGCAATATAAAAACAAAATCCTGAACATAGCTCCAACTTGTTTTCCAGTGAACATTAATTCCTTCTGATTTAATAATCTATATGTACATACAATTTATATAAATCCGTAAACATAGTTCCCCGCAATTGGAAAAGTAATTTATAACGCTGAGTGCAGATAGCAGCAAATGTGAAATTGTTATTAATTTCAGTTGATTTCAATTAGTGATATGAATCTGAAAATTGCAAGGTTACGGGGTCTTATTCCGCTTCACCGGCGAATCCGGTTTAATGTTGCCAACTTTTTGATTTTGCCGACAAAGCTGGCAAAACATATTTTTAAGATCTCTAGAAACAATACAATAGAAAATCAATGGTGTATGATTTTTTTAAAAGGACATTTTGGCCTTACGATGATAAGACTTCAAGTGCCCTTTACAAAATACAGTAGACAAATCAATAGGTGTGATTTTAATATCCTAGTTACTAGTAATACAGGTTTACAAAGCCCATAACAGGTGCTGGCTAACCCTATGTAGAACTGTTTCTTCTATTTTAATTACGCAAAATAATTGGATTACACTCTGCAGGATTCTTTCCGAACCGGTTGATTTGTTTTGTATTATTTTTGATCATAAATAAGTACCACTGATGATAACCTATATTAAATGATCTTAATATAAAACAATGAGATAAAAAACATTTTTATTTAAAGGAATAACCTAAAGGAGAATGATACTTATAAATAAAATCTCTCGATTGGTTATTCTCCAAACTCATTAAGGAAGAGTTTAGAGAAAAATGAAAAAAAATGAAAGAAAAGAGAGGTAGGGCATAGCGATTTATCGCTCGAACTGGAGCAGCCCGACTGGTGAAATACCTCCGTCTTACAGAAGATCGCAGCCAAATAACAATCACTTCTGTGTTGTTGTGTTCCTGCGTGTGAGTAAGGTTTCCAGAGCTCCTTGGGGGTGCTACATCAGTAGCAGGAGTCAAGCCTTCAAGGTAAGGGCGACAAGTCCAGTAACAGATTTATTATGCTGTACTTGTCACCCTTAAGCTAGGGCCTCATTACCACTTACACCCCGGCCGGCCTTGCACGGTCTTCCGCAGATGCGCGGGAACGGCTTAGCACCTTCGGCTGTTCCCGCCAGTCCCCCAACCACCCAGGGGGGACCTGGTGACGCCGCCCCGTAGGGACAGCAATTCCGCCGACGGCGCTGTGGCAGTTATGGGTCGCCCGGTATCCCATAGCGCCGTCAATAGGCGATGAGAAGGTGGGGGGAGTTGTTAGTTAGGGTAGTCCCCGCCCCTTCTGGGCGGGGGAGTCCCACACACGTTGCTGCCGTCCCCACGACAGCGATATGGTGCGGAAATGCATTTTCTCCCCCTTAAAAAAAAAAAAAAGGGCCTCATTACCACTTAACATCAGGTGGGATGAGGTCAATCTTGAAGTGCAATATAAAAAAAAAAGTGGTTTTGGCTCTGGAAAATCGGAAAGTGTCATATAAAATTATCGTGTTATAGTATTAGTTGTGTACTGTTTCGCGACTGCTGGTTTGAAAATAGCTAGCTATCTATTTTTCATAGCCCTAAGTTGATAAGAGACGTTCACCCCTTTTTTTTGTTGCATTAAAAATGAAAAAAAACCTAGTCCTATACACCATCGGTTCAATAATTGGTATCTCTGATTTAATCCTTTAAGTACCAGAATAGCTAGTTAGTACTTATATAAAATTCACATTCGCTAAGACTTTCCTAATCGTTCCTTTTTGATTTATTACGAAAATTAGGTTTAAATGGCGCACATTCTTTCTGGAATTTTTATTACCAAATTTTATAAAGCCGAGAATATTATACAAACTTCCTACAGTAAAAAAACTAACTAGGTATGTTTTTACACTTTCAGACTCACTTTTTTAAATTATCCTATCTATCCCGCGTTAAAAAACAATGCAGTGATTCTGCCAATGTCACTCACACTCACTTACATTCGTAATTAGGTTAGTAGTTTATTTGACAGTTCCGACTAGCCTACAATAAATTTTAATGGGTTCTCAATCTAAAAGTTGGCAACACGGCTCTAGTTGCCACCGGTAATTAGCCCGACAATTTCTCTAATTGGCTAACTAGGAAAAGTAATTCCACTGGTCTGAGTATGAATTATGAGGACTTTCTTTGTACGTATGTTTGTTTTCTCTAAAATTGGAATACAAGGAAATACAAGGAACAAGTATAATGAAATCAGTTATTTTAGTACCTCGGTGGAGCAGTGGTTAAGGTAGGCCTCGGTAAAGTCAATTCGGGACATGATTTTTTTATTAATTTTGGCCTGAGTGTGTTATGTTCACGTGATTGGAAGGTATCAGACCATGGGGTCTCGTACTTGATAGTACAGATAAAAGCACATCTGACACACACTTTGGACTTTGAATCGCCCTTATATCATACGCATAAAAACTAATATCAAACTTCAAGTTAATTTAACTGATATGCTGTCGACCGTACAAAGAGAAAACTTAATTTGAGGCAATAGGGATTCCACGATTCTTTCTTCGATTATCTTTGAAGATAGCACATTGTGACGTTACAATTTAACTTATGAACACACTGAATAATGAACCGTTTTTGAATGTTTTATAATCGCATTTGGAATTTAAATAAATAAAAGCGATGTAATATAAACTATACCTTACTTTATATAATTTATGAATGAAGTTAACATTGTTGACTGGCGGTTGAAACTAGGCACTAGTTTAAAATGGTTACTAAAACCTCTCCTAAAGTTTTGTAGGTGATAAACTTACTGTGTTTTAACAGATAAAACAGGGGGTCTACTGCCAAAAACGAAACGAACAAACAAAAGCTTACGTTTTTGAAAATTAATCAAAAATTTGCCGAATAAAACGTGGTTTTCGATTTGCATAAATATAATAATATTTTGATTATTGATAACACTTCATTCGCATTCGAAGTGAGTTGGTTGCGATTTTGAGAGTTAAAAATTGCTATTCGTCGTCGGTTCAGACATATTTCTTTTTTGGGAGTAGACCTCCAGATTAGTAACAGAATATGCTACGAATCGATTTCGTATTCGATTTCGTTGATGGACAGATTTAGGATACAAAATTTCTCGAAAATTTTATTGGTTTATTTAGGTGTACCTACATATAAACGATCAGGTGATGTTTGATTTAGTGAGTTCACTACAATCAAAGTAAATAGTTGTTTAAATTAAAATAGTCAATAGAAGAACAGGAAATAATCCGAAAAGTACTAAAAAATATAAAACTTAAACTAAAAAAAAAGTAGGTAGTTAGCATTATTTTTATTGACAAATGAGAGACGAAAAGTGTTATACTTATGTAACCTTCTTGAATAAGGAAATATTTGACTTGACTTTACTTGAATCGTAATTTATTCTCAAGCAAGCTTTTAGTCGTTATTCAGTTACGGATTTTTCACTTCCAATAAAAAAAAAACGAATAAGTTTTGGAAAACGTACCTATAACCACCCCTTTTAGACCGTTAAGTATTTTTTTCATCACAATTACTTTTACCTACAAGTTTTTTAAAAAATAAACGTGGATTTTCATTTATTTTCCTCTTACTGTGTAAGATAGTTTTTTACATTGTAAGAGAGACATACATGATTTATATTTTTAATTAATTTAGATATGGAGGTAGACATGAATATTAGCCAGAAAATAAAAAACCCCAAATCACCGTAAAAAAAATTTGCGAGACAGGTGAACAGAACTGTTGGCTTTATGTCCATCTACAGCTAACACTACACGATATTAGCCTTTTTGCCTCCGCAATAAAAGTGGTACAAAGTCCGAATTGTCTGATGTGCTTTTGACTAACTCTGCGTTTACTTTGATTGCTCACACATTAAGCAGGGTACTCACCCATACTCCGTTTTAAGCACTAGACATTTTGTAAACTAGGAAGAAGTGATAGTAAGCCTTTATTTTTACACGAGTACTTAGGTACGACAACTAAACACGATAAAAGTGATTTTATAAATATAGTTGTATAAATCATAACAATGATCAGTATTTCAATTTTATTTTTATTTTTTCATTTTTACTTTTATTTTCCTGCCATTAAGTCAAACAAAATATTAAAATAATAAACGTTCCGTTTCAAGTTTGCAATTTCTCTTTCTTTAGGTCTTTTATATTGCATAATTTTTATGATATAAATTTCATTTGTATTTTAACATTAAAAAATTAATCTTCACGTCAATGACGATTAATTTGAATATGGAAATAAAATACTATGGATTTTTGTAATGTATATAGCTTGTCATATATTAATGCGTGGATATTAAAAAACCCAAATTTTATACTTTCTTATGATACAAATAAAAATCAAGGAATAGTCTTTTGACATGAATATATTCATAGAGTAGGTACGTAGGCACGAGCCCGCTGCGTACGACCTAACTTGATACAGTATCAGAGTAGATACACTACATGTCATATGCACGAGTCCGCTGCGTATGACCTCACCTGATACAGTATCAGATACGCTACATGCCACACGGCTTGATGAGTACCCAGCTTTAAGGGGAAGTCGCGGGCTTTTCCGCGATCACTCCGATAACGAGGCTTGCACCCCGCTGCAAGCTGCAAGTTGAAGACTGCGTGCAAGTACCGTGCCGCCGCAGAAGTGCTCGCGACGCCGGTCAGGACGGACGCATTCACCGCGCTACACCAGTGTCTCACGGAACCGTGTTCGTAGTGCATCGCTGTTTACAAGACGGAAACATGAGGACTCTGCTAAGGTCAGTAAAACTTGCGTGCTATTTTAAACCTTGACCCGGGATGCACTCTGTCGTAAACGCCGGTGAGGAAGAACGGCAGTGTGCAGTCGTTAATTTTAATGCAAGTGTTGATGGTTGAGGCTTCGCTGTGGACATTCTGTGGTCACCCATAGAAGAATTGTGAAAATCACCGCCTTTTGTCGGTGCCGTTTGCTGACTTTCGTAACTTTTTTCTTTTAATTAAAACATTTGTCCAAAAGTAAAACGACTTCTAGGATCGTTTAGGAAAATGTACAAATTTCTGTAAAGTCAGAAGTAGTAGTTTCTTGTCATTTTGTATTAATAAAATCACCAAGAATAGTCCAGCTCGAAAAAAAGGTAAAGATTTAATTCTATAAGTGATTTTTTCCGGTATCTACCTATTCGTGGTTTTCTTCACCAAAAATTTTTTTTTTCTATTATCACATATATTAAAAATAAATATGATCAAAAAAACAAAAATACACATGGAAGCTAAGAATATCCAACAAAGGCTAATTGGGTAGACTAAAAATTGAGAAAATTCTGGAACTTTCGTTAATTATATTTTTATTTCAAAATCTTACACAGTGCAGAATTCTAGCGACGAAAACCAATGAAGTAAAACTATGAATAAATAAATAATAGCGATATAATAAACCGCCATACTGTTTATCATTTTAGTGAAAATTGTAAATTAAATTGAAAGAAAACAAATATTGACGATTGACGGACGCCTCATGACAGCTGATATGAAAAGTAAATTTGAAATTAGAATGAACGACTCATAGAAAAACGAAGAGTCATTTTTGACACGTTACGAATCGTAAAATATTGGATCCGGGCATTACTAATCGTAATACCTAAATTAAGGTAGGTTTAATTTGACAAACAAAAAAATATGTTTCTTCAAACAAAACTAAATTTGCTAGCGGAGTGATAAATTCAAGTAACCAAAAACGTTTTTTAAATAAATTTAAAACAGTTCATTGTTAAACATCGATAAATTAACAACTTTAGGAAGCTCGTTACGCTTTATGCATCGTGCAAGAAGTGCAATAACCGTATAAATTAAATTTCTACCAAAATGTCTGATTCACGTGTTCTTCCAAGTTATCGATGGTTTATTTATGACACTTGAAGTGTATTATTATTTCACACTCTTCCGTACGGTCGAGAGCACGTTAACGCAAACACTTGCAGTCCAATATTAGTCCTTATACCCTCGATATAAGGCTGTCGCTATACCAAAGAATGTAGTATGAGGTGCTTTTGACTAAGTTAAGGTTCCAATGGACCCCGCTGTTTTATATTAAAAACATAAATATGTATGCCCGAGGTCATCGCTACCATCCATCCAACACCTGAATGGACATTGCAATTTTGCGCTAAAGGTTGAGAATTTATCGATTTTTATTTATGATTATTGAGTTTCTTCCAATATAGTTTATGGGCTACTTCTTGTCGCAGAGTCGTGGTTTACGTTGTAAATAAAATTATTATGAATTAGCTGATGCGCCCGACTTCAAGGGCGTTATTTCGGGAAAAAATATAGCTACTACGTAATACGTTACGTCGCTTACGATTTTATTCGCCGGGGGGTGCAACTTTATGATAGTTTATAATCTTATCTTTAATTTACTTTCTACCCAATTTCAACCAATCCGTTTAGTATTTTTGGCATAAACGACTAACAAACATACATTCAAAAATCCATAAAAGCTTTGATACGATTAGTAGGAAGTAAGAAATAATAAATAATTAAATACATTACAAAAATTAGACAACATCACATACATTACTCTAATTCTGTGGTAAGTAGCTTAAGCAATTGTGTTACAGAAATCAGAAACAACGACGGTACCACAACACCCTGGAAAGTCCGTTTCCCATATTGACCCGACTGGGAATCGAACCTGGGACCTCAGACATGGCTCGACGCCGAAGTACAACCCTTACTTACTTCTCATCTATTACTTCTAGATGGGTTCTTAAATCAATTCAGATACACTCACACTGTTGCCTACTAAAATGAGACATTTTTATCTATTACTAGCGGACCCGACAGACTTCGTCCTGTCAAAAATATTTGGAATGTGGCTTGACTCTAAATTTTAGTGAGAAAACGTTTGTACTGGAAAAAGAAAAGGGCTGTCTTTAGAGTTTTCCCGGCAATTATGCAAATTTTTCTCGCAGTAAAAACCATCCTTATTGGACTTCAACGAACATTTAAAAAAAAAATTGTAAAAATTGGTTCAAGCGTTGTCGAGCTATGCGCTAACCTACATATTTTACGAATCATTTTTATATAATAGATTTTGGACATATCGTCGGTTATTGATATTAGGACAAACTAAAATAATAGACGAAGATAATGTTTTACGTCTACTTTATAGTTTGTTTGTTAAAACACCAGTTAAAAATCGATCCTGAGGTATACGCGGATAGGGAATATAGTTACACATATTTTATTCATGGGATACGCATCAAGTAGTGCATTTCAAGTACATATCCCTGGTCACCCCACCAGGAACAATGTACCTCTGATCTCCCACGCGATAGCGCGTGTGAAGAGAACTCACATGCGGCCTTAATGACTGATTATTAGAACCACATAAACATACGAATTATCGCACTATGTAATGAAATAAGTCTTGTAACTGTTATAACTGTACCAGTTTCTATGTAAAAGAGTTAAAACAACTGCTACAAGAATCAGGTTATTATTTTTCGTACGTACGCACTAATTTTCCGCAAGGAGATCAGCTGGCTGTGGGTACCACAGTTGGTATTGCACTTACGGTCTCCAGTGCGAGGCAGGGATTGGTCATCCCTGGTCCGCCCGGCAAGATCGGGGAAAGAGACTGGACTGCGAGGTGTTCTGGCCGAGATATGTTTCCCTCAGCACCATCATCAAAAGGCGATGAAGTCCAAGGGGATGTTTTAGTGGGTAGTCTCTGCCTTTTGCGATATAGAGTCCCATACATGCCGTCACCTTCCCTCAGGTGGCAGTAGGATTTGTTAAAGAATTTCACCCCGACAGAAAAAGGTTATAATTGTCCCACGAGGAGTATATGGCAAAGCCGTAGGTCATAAGAAACACCCACGTTGTTGGAAACTTCCAACTAAATATTAGTGAAAGCATTAGAGAAATGAATATAGGTTATTTAAAAATAACCCTTTAATGTTGTACGAGTAGAAAATTGTATGATGGATATACTCGTATGTATCTACACGAAATAATTGAAAGTTAGATAGGTACTTGATTCATTATTAGGTACTGAATTTCGATTCTCTATACTTACTTTGTTTTCTGTTTAAATTATAGGCAATCATTGGTAAATTAAACGTTGTGTTTCAATTCAGCCTAAAAGAGCTATGAATAAAATAACATTCAAGTTGGCTAAGTACACAAACCTATTACTACAACTTCATACTTAATACAGGGATGAATACAGAAACATCCATGAACTATTGAGTTATAGCTTTTGTCTTTTCTTTATGCCCGGTTTAATTATGTTACGATTCGTAATGTATTAAAAATTACGTTCTGTTTTTCTCCAACTGACTACGAGTCGTTAATAACGTTCCATAGTTTACTTTCCATATCAGCTGTCATCAGTCGTCTGTCAATCTTTTAAGCTTAGGCCTTGTACAATTTATTGCTATCCGTACCTAACGGATCGTTTTTCAAGTAGGTATTGGAACCGGACCTTAATAAATTCAACAGTATATCACGGTAAATATATAAACTACTAGCTGTGCCCGCGACTTCGTTCGCGTGGACATCCTTTCATAGTCGATTTTACCCCTTTCTCCCCTAATATTTGAAACAAAAAGTGGTATATATTTTAATCCAAGTTCCGAGCTATATTTGTGCCAAATTTAATATCTCTAACTTCAAAAATAAACATTTTTCCATATAAACTTTCAAAGATGGTATTACCCCCCTCCCCCCTTATTTTCTAATAAAAAGTAGTCTATGTCCGTTCTTGAGATTCAACGTATACCTATACCAAATTTCATCAAAATCGGTTGAGAGGTTTAAGCAGGAAAGCGTAACAGACGGACAGACAGACAGACAGACAGAGTTACTTTCGCATTTATAATATTAGTAGGGATTTTTATGACTAGGATATAAGAGAGGTGTAAAGCGGTCTAAAATTACGTTAATTTGGATTTTAATTGTAGTTCTTGTGAAACCTACTCGCAAATAGACTATAGGTACTTACTATCAAATGTTTTATGCCACTAAATGGCCTTATAAGCTTAATCACTAACATCGAGTTAGCCGGGATCAGTCACTTAACATGTCTTCCAAGGCAGTTGGAATGGTAACCCATCCAATATAGGACTGCGATGTGTCTAACTTTACTTCAGTACTGTTTACAAATCGATTCCGACAGATCAGCACCGACAGCGACATAATTTAAGCAAAAAAATGTAGGTATTTATCATATAGGTAATTACTAGACCAATTTATTAAAATGATTTCGAAGAATATATTTTTTTTTCACAGGCTTTTGTTCAGGATTGAACCGCTAATTAAAAAGCAACGTTACAATTACTAGCAATTTTTTTAATTATAGGTCTCATATCTGTTATTAAAACATTTTAAATAATCGTATCTATTAGTAAAGCTCTGTTTTTAATAAAGTGGAGCAGTCCATATGGATCCATTCATCCAAGGAAAATAAAAATTAACGTAAATAGTTTCTTTGAAAATCAAAGGTAGTTTTGGATGCGATAACTTACCTTATAGTTCTTTATACCTAAAGTTCTTTGTGTGACGCTTTATACTTTTCCGAATTACGCTTACAACAATCTTAAGAAACCAAAATTAATTACGAGATATTTCTTATTGTATACCTAAATTTATTATTTTCTATTCCAAGCTGAAAAAAAACTGAAGACTATGTACTACATAGTCTGTACTAAAGATTATATCTGCAGTCGATGCTCAAAGTGATATTCACTAAAAACCGTTCTAAACGTCTAAACCAAAGGTTAGAACGGCGTGTGTTTGTAATTATAGCATTAACTTTATCGGTCAACAGAAGCCGAGGTTGTGGTGGACACAACTGTGTTAATCCACGAGAGTATCTTAGTGTAATGGTTAATAGCAATACCTTAATGTAGGTATAGCAAGGCAAGCGCATGAAGATTGGAGACAAAGCGTAATAAATAGCAGTGAGGCAAGTCTCCGACGCCTACGATCTCGGTAATTGCTAACATTTTTTTTTGCAAAACTGTCTTGTAATAAAATAATATTCAATGCGGTCCAGTATTTCTGAACGTATTCGCGTAAACACCTACATCTCAATGATTCATTTTAATGTATTGAGATTGGTAAATTTCTCTTTTAATAGCATTTAAATCGACTTGGACAATTCGACCAAGTGTACATACTTTGGAAAAAAAATGCTGATATACCAATAACCTAGGACTATAAGTACAAAAACAAAGTAATAGTTAAACTTTTAGAACAATTATGACTTAAGTACAAATGTTTGTGTTTACTTCATAAACATTACTAGTGGAGTTTGAGTCAGTGACCTTTGGTCTCGAAGCCAAAGTCTTTGGCCACTTAGTCAATGGGCCTATCAATAGTCTTAGTGTATTGTAAAATTGTTTTTATATTTATGATTTAAAATTTCAGAATGCTGACTGTATATTAATTGTTTTTTTCTCTACTACTAGGTTTTATATATTATAAAATATGCCAATCCTTTCTCATCCTGATATTCATAATTCAAGCCCTGGTGGTCACAAATACGAGCTATCCTAAAATCTGAAACAATCATTTTTCGGTTCGGGAATCCCACCTTTGAGTGTACCCACAATCTTCACTGGCCCTCTCTTAACTGTGCCTAAGGGTCGTCGAGGACCTGACTTCCGATAGTGAAATTAAGTATGCTATGCGCTTGGAGTCCCAATACCAGTTATCCGTGAGCCGGCTCCTGCAGGTTTCCTACTAGCTAGGAACCTCAGCTCGCTATAATTACATACCGCATAGTTTACGCAGCCTGCGCTATTATCAATTCTGTGACGTGAAGTGGAGTTGTGTGTAAATCCGCCGATTGCTAGTTACACAACTTGCGACGCCAATAGGCCAGGATCTGCGAGAAATTTATAGGAAGGCACGTGGTTTTAACGACTCGGTGGTTAGTGGTTAAACGACCGGATCGTGATCGCGGTCGCAGTTCGATTCCGGTGCGAGTAAATTCTTTTAAGTAAGTCCAATATCTCAGGGCCACCAGACGCCAAGTATTATCTGACGAACGAAATGTCCTATTTACATTGACTTGATTTTAATGAATGTACTTCATTCAACAACGGAAACCTGTTTCACGCATGATCGGACAATTTTCTTTAGACATGACTAAGTCTGATTTAATTTTAGGGACTTTCCTCTTTACTCTTTACTCCTATCTTTGCCAGACCATAAAGAAGTGGAACTCCTTGCCGGCTCATGTGTTCCTTCCTTTGACATGGATTCCTTCAAAAGGAGCGTGAAGCAACATCTTGCAGGCCAGTATGGCGATGCTAACGGATAGGATATTTCGATATCAAATCCGTTGTCATCGCGATGTGGGCTCTCTTGCTTACCATCAGGCTGGGAGGAGCCAATATACTGCGCTACTATAAAAAACTAAAAAACATTGAACTAGTTCTTCATATTTTTAAGCAGGAGTAGACGTCATTTCGATAGAATTCGGAAGTCCGTGCAACCTAACAACGGAATACTGAGAAGGATTTGTTTATCTATGACGTGTTCCCAATTCTAGTACTTAGCTAGTGGTTATATTTACTTACTTGACTCATTTTTATTTGGATTCGTCTTGCATTTCCATCAGCCGTGATAGGTGCTGATCGAAATTGGTTTTCAAAAAAGTCAAAAGATTTCAAATGTATCGTTCACGTGACTTTAAGATTGTTATAAAACGTTAGATTAACTTTGTATTTACACAAGAAAAGGTTGAATATATTTTGAGTTGCACATAGCGCAGACTAGTTAATTAAAATTAAGTAAAACCTAGTATAAAATGACCCTAAAATATGACAATGCGTAATTCTGAACACCTGAAGTAGTTACAAATCATAATCCTATTTATTTATTTGACAAAACGTGCACTATTAAGATAGTACATGGTTTGTTTACCATGCAGTTTCAACTGCTAATAAAATAATAACGTAAACTACTGTCTGTCTGTCTGCAGTGGAAATGCACGGGGAACATTAGCGCTGCGGCACATACCGCCGGTCGATTAGGGATGGCGAATTTTTAAAAAAAATATTTTGTGTAGGGCAAATATTCATAGAAGTACTGTGTCTGGGTGTTTATATGTATTTTAAAATTAAACGCATTACTTTGATTCTCCTCTTTTGATATTATTTTATTTTATTCATTTTAATCTTTTCATGTCCTGATAACCCTCATAACCGCAAAAGCTGTCAAAGCTATAGATAAATTGTATAGTGGTGTGTAACAAGACTATCTTCTATAATTATTATATTCTATTATAGCCAGAATTTTAACGTCACAATGTCTTTGCTGTAAGTATTGATCTGTTATCTCGTGCTTTTCATTTTCAGCTACTATTTGGATGCATCAATTTAAGAAATTAAATTAAATTAAAGTTTATGACTTGACGAAAATGAGTATAAAATCGCCATCCTTACTTACAGTTAGCCGCATTGCCGGCTTCTCTCAATCGTATGCATAATACATTCTTAGCGGCATCGTGATCCAAATGATTTTTCTTGCAAGTTGGATAGGTATAGTCGGTAATTCAATGGCCACTAACATTATTTAGATTGTTTTTAAAGTCTAAAGTCTAAAGATCAACAAACATAAACCTCAAAGATGTTTCGTACAAACTAAAAGAAGTAACTTCGCTTAGCGATATAGTACTTTTACAACGTACTTTCTTAGATACCTTTTTCCAACCTCTTTTTTTTCATCTGTTCCTTCTTTACTTATCAAAAGAAAATTGTATGACTGGGTCCGAAGTATTTAAGGCATTTTATATTGCTACTATTTATAAACTACTAAGAGTTCTTTGCCAGTGTTTGCTCGGATATAGGTTCCATATTTTTTTTTAGGGGGAAAATGCATTAACGCACCGTACCGTCACCCGAGGGAGGTGACGACGGACTCTCTCCCCTAATACGGGCAGGAATACCCTCCAAAACCCCCCGGTGGACCTCATCGCCTTGATGGTGATACCGTGGGAACAGAAATCCTTTTTTTTTTCGATCGGGAATTGCCTACCGCACCGTCACTCTCTGCGGGGAGCAGATAGTGGTGTGTCGGGCTCGCACCGACTAAAACTCCCTCGGTGGCCAACGCTGGGGGGGTCGGGGTTCCTTGCGGATTCTACACAGGCTCCCCCACAGTGTCTACCGCCAAGCGGCCTGAGAACAGAAGTCCTACGACAACATCACCGGATAGGTTCGAATCTGCTAGGTGTAATATGTAAACTAGGTGCTTATTAATCTCACTGATGAAAAATCGACCCGAAATATTAGAAAACCGAAAGTCCAAGTTGGTCCACTTTTCAATAAAGCATGACATTCTTCATTTGTACGTTCACAATCCACTCGAACGAGATCGAATATAACAGAGATATCATTTAATCGCGTGCAAATATAAACATCTCATGGTTATGGATGTAATTAAGTTGCTTTTTCATCTAGTTTCTTTCCACCATAGATCAGTAGATTTATAACGTGTTAGGAACCACTTTGTTCCGGCAATTTATAGGAAACTGTCGCTTTCTACATGCTAGTTTGTTATAGATGCATATAGACCTACATGTGTAGTGTTTTGAAATAGGAAATACTTATTCTTATTAGTAATTTTTTTCGTAAGTTTCTAATTAAATTGAACAGAGTTCACCTTTCATGTGGCGTGTTTATCTAAATATTAAATTCAGCCCTCTGCCTCGATGATGGTATCCAAACATGTTAAGGCCACTAAGGTATTGTATGAGTCTAGAGCAGAGTTTCCCAACTTTTATTTCGCCAAGCCTCCCTGACATAGAAAATATTTTCAAGTTGCAACTAAAATGTGCATCACCTTTTTTATGTTTGTTTTTTAAATTTCAAATAGCTTTAAATAGTTCAGATATCTGTAATAGTATAGGTTATGAGTGATAGATAGTTTTAAGTGGGAGGGTGTTTCCCACAACACCATTAAGGCGATAAGGTCCCAAGGGGGTTTTAGTGGGTAGGCCTGCACTGGTAAGAGAGTCCCACACACGCCTTCACCTCCTTCGGATGACGGTACGATGCGTCATGAATTTCCCCCCCGCCGAATAAACGGGTGTGACTGGTCACAATTGGAATAGCTGCTATTGAATGGCAATTCAGAAGTGTTAATTTTTCTATGCGTAATATTACCTTTAACGCCCCCATGACATTTCTCTACACCCCCCCGTAGGGTTAGAAGTCCTGCTCCGAGATCAAACTCAATATATGGTCATTAGCTCCAGCATTACTTCTATCAAATCTTAATTAGTAAATAATGAATGTCAACTAAAGCGTGCAGAGACGCCGTTGTCACCCCATCTCCAGCAGATCGTATCAGACCCCTTCCATCATATCTAATAACGCGTTAAAATAATTGCCAAAGCAGACACGTGTTGTTATTCGGGAATTACTTTACACGTAATTCCTTTTAAAGTGAAAAGCTTTCAGTAAATTGGTTATGATAAAAAATGCATGTAGGTGTGTATTAATGTCTGTTGAAAATTGTGAAATTAGTGTATATTAAACGAACGCATAAGTTAGGTTGATTTATATTATTCTTTAGCACGAATGTAATGTAACAATATGTAGTAAAATTCTAAATTTCACCACTTTTATAATTAATATTAGCGTTTGTTCGGGTGGTTAGTTTTTTAAAATTAACAATTAACAAATTCTTTACGTTTAGAAGAACAGTTAAATGCTAAGAGGATGATAATAATGTAAGGATGACGTATCCGACTAATAGAAAGAAACTAAAAGAAAGAAAGAAACATTTATTACTTAAAAACATTACAACATGGTCCCATATATAAGTATACATATACAGAGAGGAGACAAGAAACAAGAAAACAACAAAAAAAAATTATACACATACAAAAAAAAGCGTGAAATTGATCTCCTCGCAATCTCCTCGTCAACCGGGCGGCGCAGACCATAAAAAATCTTAATGGTTACATGAAAAAATGTTACTTTTTCACGTAAAACTACTGATTAGATTTGGATGAAACTTGGTTCAAAGATAGTTGAGATACTAGATTAACATACAGGATATTTTAAATCCCGAAAAAAACGCGATCAGAATCGTAGGCAATAACTCCTCTTTCAAAAAGAAAAAAAAAAATCTAATAGTGAGAAACTCAACCCATGAACCTCACATTAATAAATAATAATGAATAATAAAACATACATTGCTCTGATTCTGTGATAAGTAGCTCAAGCATTTGTGTTACACAAATCAGAAACAAGGACAGTACCACAACACCCAGACGCGAGTAAATATAGAAAAGTTCGTTTGCCACATTGACCCGACCGGGGATCGAACCCGGGACCTCATCGATGGCACGACGCTAGATTTCATGCAGAGGTCGTCCTAAATACATACATAACGCGAGCGATGCTCTTCCCATTTACTTTGTACTTCTTATTATAAAACAGTAGTCAGATTTAGTTTCGCATCAAACATTAATGAGATTTTTGAACAGTCACGCTGGGCGGTCAGACTGCAAAACAAACGAGGAGTCACGGCTCATTATAAATGGTTTGTAGCAATTAGTCTCAGCGAACAATTAATAATGTTGACCCCGATGGCATGGGAGAGCGCATCCCGTCTCTCTGATCGCTTGTCGCGTGTGGCCGCCTTCTGGGAACCGGGGATGATATGACGTGACGTGCGCAGACGCAGACGCTGAAATGATTAGGGAACGCAATCTCGAGTCAGGATCGCAAATATTAGAATTATTCGAAAAAAAAAAATATACGACGCGGCGACTCATCAAAGGTCATCAAAGGTCGTAAAATTTGCGTGACATAAAACACTAAAAGAGATAAATCGATTTTTTAATTATTTCATTGAGAATTTGAATATGATGAACATGTCGTTAATAATAATTTATTGTTGTTGGTGGTCATACGTTGGTAAGCAGAAAAAATTATCAGTTCAAGTAATACTTGATACATTTTATAATTAAAACATTTGATGAATGTCCTCTGCTATTGTTTTTAGAAATTTATATATTTAAGTACATATACGCATATGTATTTAACTAAATTGCCATCAACCCTTCACATAGTTAGTAGTTGTTGATAGTTTTAATATGATCCGGGGTCGCTATATATAACGACAATCTAAACATATAAAGAGTAAATTGTTTTAAACAAATCGATATTATGGTGCGCAAAATTAAACTAAGTAGCTATTATCAATCCTGAACTAAATGGATCCCATAGCCAAAAACTTTTCATCTGAACGCTTTTTAGATGCAATGAACAATTTGAATTTATAAAACGTCTTCAAAAATCTTTGTAATTTTAAAACTGCAAGAAATAAACGAGCTTTTACCATCGACAGTTTAAGACATAGCTCGGTAATGAGACATCAGTTTGCAATTAGCAAGCTTCCTCTCCTTCTTAGGACAAAAACTCGATAAAATATCACGCTTTAGCCACTTACCTCATTTAACAATTAGCCAGCCATCTTAAACATTTGTTTGATAAGGTCTTGCAATGATCGGGGCTAATTTAATTACTTGAAGGCAACGTTGCCATTTAGGAAGACGTCATATTCGTTGTTACTTATTATTTATTGCATAACATCGGTACCAAAATAAAGTTTGTATCACTAATGGCATCAATGTTAATGTATGCAAGTGTCCTTTTCATCCCTTTGTGAGAATATATGTTTTTTTAGTTTTTTTTTCGAACTAAGAGATGGCGCGACACGGCTCCCATCTACTGAAGTCATCAAGTCATCAAAGGTCGTCAAATTTGCATGATATACAACGTGAAAAGAAGGAAATCGTTATATTCATTATTTCAATGAGAATTCGAACATTTTATGGACGTTGTCATTAACAATTATTTATTGTCGTTGGCAGTCACACAAAGTCATTCATTTATTAAACATATGATGTTAATGTTTAAAATAGGCAGTGTCTTTTTAATAGCATTTTTTCCTTTGAAAATTTTGGTGCATAGAATTTTAATATCATATCAACGTGAATGTACCTACTTATTTTCGTCCAGAATTAAAGGACTGAAAATCATTGTGTTATCATATGCCTGTCAAACAATTGCTCGATTTATTACGACTTTGAAATAAAAATAAACGTGCGTGCAAATATGTGCAACTTTGAAATTAAAAACAAATACCCTGGGTTTTACACTAAAAACGATACATTTTTACTGTACGTAACAGTTATTTGAATTCATCAGTTACCTCTATTTCCTTAAGTTTATTGACTCGTAACCTAAGGGTTTCTAATAACTGTGAAGTCGGTTAATAAACTAGGATTTGAAAGGCAATTGCAAGTCGAACCAGACATAAAACTGGAGAGTTATATCAGCTGTCATAAAATGGACGGCCTTTCTTAGACAATGAGAACCGACTTATGCGTAGACAGGCGATGCGGCAACTTAAAAATGTTTGTGACTAACTTTTAGCGTATGGCTGCGATTTTAATCTGTCTGTGAGTGTGTTTGTCTGCGTTTATGTCTTGCGAAAGCTATAAATGGGAAACGTGAATGACCATTTTCTATATAATTATCTTGAGATCCATCATCTGTGAGATTAATTTGTTCGTTAAATGCGTTGTGAAATTCGCACTATGCCAGTTGTTCCAATAAAGAAAACGAACCTCAAATAAAATCATCAAAACATCCTTATTTTATATTGTACTGGCTAACCCAACAGACGTTGTCTTGTCTTAACGACGACTATTTAAAAAACCTAAATATTATATATTTGTTCGTTTTCCTGACAAAAACAGACACGACAAAAAAAGTGAAATTGGTGCAGCCTTTCACGCGTAAAGGGAAATAGGAATTGAATTTTATATATTAAGATTTTTGTTTTATGAAATGAGTTTACTACATTCGCCATTTTTTTGCATCTAGCTATGTACCTACCTATGTAATACTGTAGGTAATACGCGTACAATTAACGGCCATTTTCCAATTGATAACATTAAATCATGTCGTTTTCCAACGACCAATGACAGAAACAAGTTGCTGCGTCACAAAAAAGCATGCAAATTAATAGTTTGACGTGATAATATGATGGTAATCCGTTAATTTTCGCGTGTGGAAGATCTTGCCACGCGATTTCGTGACCGATATTTCAAACGAGACAACGAGGGTGAAAAAAAGAAAAAAAAAGCGAAAAGATGTTGCGGTACGGAACAATAATCGCGCCTCGGTAATTATCTGAACATGTTATATTCATGTGTGTATGACAAAAATTAAAATAAATAAAAGGCTAAATGATTAGTGAAAAATAATGTCAATCTTCAGTTTTATTTTGCTCCAAGTGGTTTTTCAGGGAGATAAATTCTACACAACATTATTCTTTGGCAAAGAAGCAACTAAACAAACTCTATAAAGAAGAAAATATAGTTCGATATAAGTTCTTATGCGTTCGACATAAGGGCGTAAAAAAATGGAGAGGTACTGTAAACAACAGATCTCCTGCAGTTCGATTTTGATTCTTATGGCTGCGTCATAAATGCGGTACAAAGTCCAAAGTGTGATCAGACGTTTTTTTGCCCGTACCTACAATATCTAATGTTGACTGAAAAATATTTAAATTAACGATTTTTACATTACAACTTTTTAATGATGATACAATTATTACTTGGTTTTAATCTCAGGGTTTGATTTAATATGATTCAATTTTTATAAGAAAGAAACTAGCGGTCCCGGCGAACTTAGTTCCGCCTTAGAGGCAATAAATGACTTACAAAAAAGCAAAAAGAAATTAATAAAAAAGTATCCTATGCCCTTTTCCTGGTTCTAAACTACCTCCCTACCAATTTTCAGCCAAATCTGTTCTACTGTTTTTGAGTTATAAATAGTGTAACGAACACGACTTTCTTTTATGTACATATTATATTGATTTACTCGTTTTAAGGTTAGGTATTATTTCCCCTACACGTCAGAAACAGTGATCAGTGGATAAAACCTCAAAATTAATGAACGATCAGCTGCACATCACGGTAAACAATTGCTGTTCAATATTCGATCTTATGGTTACTCCGTAAGGGCGACCATACATTTTGGATGGTCTACTTTTGAGTGTACCTTTTCAATCATCCCGGTTCGCGTTTCTCATTTCTCCGAAGGCGACCGATCGCCATCACCGATAGCGATTGCGATCGACTTTCAGTATTGTTTCCTCATTCCCGGAGAGATGCACTTCACTCATCTCGCTTATCTGAATGAGCGCCATCTAAATGCATCTAAGACCAATTACTGTCTTCAACGTGTAATTAATTGGAGTAAATGACGGTGCTGGGAAATGGTCATTTGTAATTTATCGAGTGCGGATAATTTTTCATTAGACTCTATTTAGTTTCTTTGTCTTGTTAAACTTCGCTATCTCGCAGCTTATCTATAGCAATTATTTCTTTCAAACTTAAATGGCTAAAAAAAATATTTTGTTACAAAATGGTTTCCCTACGCATAGGTACATACATTTCTGTGATGGGTCATGGGTTTGATTCCTGCGGGGGCAATCTTATTTTGTTGTTTCCACTTTGGAACATTGTATGGTAATATCATTTCACTAAGAAAAGTCACGTAATCTTGAAATGTCAATCCTATAGATTCTTCTTTCTATATTGAACGGGAACTAGGCTTCTTTTACGAAGTTCACCTCTGTCAGTATCACGTGAGGTGATTCAATATAACTCTAAAATATTATATGGATATTCGGTTATTAAGCTTACGAGAATTTCATGGAGATCAACATTCAGGTAAATCAAGGCACAATCGGGTCTGAAGCAAGCTGTTACCGTCCACATATGGTCTTCAGTCCATTTTATAGATGTTTATTTACGACTTATTATTGATATGCACTGTGCTAAACACCAAATTTATACACTAAAAACCAATAAATCGAACGGTCCATGCTTTACCCTCCAAATCTCAACCTATAGAATAAAAACTGGATCGGAACGATATCGAATAACTGTCCTATAAATTTAAAACGATGTCAAAGTTCTAACGCTTTCAGTTAGCTGGGCCTTTAGGTCGAAATCCTCCGCCAAAAATCTTACCTCCAACCTATAATTGCAAATACAGGCTCAAGTCTTTTTTCCCATAAACAGCAGTCACCTCGTTATAATGTGTAACTTTTTACAAACGCAAGGAACTAGCACTTTCCCAAACTGTAAAGGTGAATCATTTTTCCCACCGTCGACCGTTAACCTGCGCGGGCGCAAGTCTCCACATAACTAGGTCGGTTTGTGTTTATCGGCCGATTGGACAAGCAAATACGGAATTGTGGCATCTCCCACGCCCTATTAGGGTAAGAGAGCAGTTCTGTCGGTGTCATGACATCCTACAAGTGTTTTTGTTCACAATATGGTCATCGAATTTTGGACATTCTGATGCCAATGCCGTAGGCGGCACTTTTCTTCAAATGTTCAAACAGAACTAGACTAGATATTAGCAGAATCTATTTGAGCCAATGTCGCGTGAGAATTGATATTTATTTATAAGCAGGAATTCATTCACTCTTAATTTAGATATCTACCTGTGGTGAATTCAAATATAGGTATAATATGATTTCCCGCTAATTTTCCATAGCCTTCAAGGATTCCGTTGAGGCAAATTATCCAGTAGGTATTAGTTAATGACAAGGGATGGAAAGTCGTAACAGAAGTAGGAACTATACCTTTGAGATTGCAGTGTATGTAGTTTCCTAGAATTGGCGTCCTGGGAACTAAATTTATTAGATATAACTTTTGTTCAAGAAGAAATAAACTTATCGCTTTATTTTGTTACAAATAGGTAAGGTTATAAACTACATCTGATTTTATATGAGTACTTTTTTTAGAACTGAATATTTAACTATATATTTTGTGCATATATCAAGCTTATATCTGTTTCCGTTAATAATGGTAATGGTTTTGGTGTCGGTTTGATTCCCGGGAGGAGCAAAGTTTAGGATTTTTCAAACTTAGTTTAGGTTTTTTGATCTTAAACATGATTTTGGTAAGCGTGGTAATTAAGTTAGTACCCATTAGCCTTAGCTTTGTAGTGGAATATTTTTTTAGAGATTGATTACATACACACTGAGAAGTATGTTTTGTAACAGAAATACATAATCTCTGAAAACTTTTACTGTCTAACTATCAGCATTCATGAAATACAGCTTAGTGAAGAACGAAGTTGTAGAATTATTGTAGTATATTTGGGTAAAGAACTCGAAAATTAATCAATTATATTGCGAGATCTCTTATTGTCAGTGATATGTGAGTGGGACGGTTACGTTTGCTTAATTGTATCTTGTGAAAGTTTCTGTCCAAGTTTGATTCTGTTTTACAATAATTATAGTTTTATACTTATTTAAATTTACTATTGCGCCCTCAGGCCTGTTAATTCAGTAGTGCCTACGTTAACTCAGTCCTTCAAACTAGATTGAGTTTCAATTGATGAACCCACAGCAAAGTTTCGGAAAGTTTGGCTGTAGATTTCGGGAAGCTGACTATAGAGATACGACCCTAGATGTTGGTACTATTTATAGAACCTGAGGGGAAGCTGATTATTAACCCTAAGAATGTGTTAATATACAAGCTTATTCAAGTGGTTGTTTGAAATAGGCATTTTCAGCTTTAATGTATTGTAGTCAATGAGAACCTTGTTCATAACAAAATAAAACGAGTTTGATGTGGAAGAAAGATCTGTAAAGAAATAATCATAGTTGTATTCTCAGTGGCAGTTTTTTATATGTACTATAATAAACTACTAATAAAAAAGGTTACCGCGTTTCAATACGTTAACTTATCTTAAATATTTTAATTGAAAAAGAAAGTTCTAAATTATATAAATACAAGGACCGTAAACGATTCGAATTCATAGAGAAATTGCCTTTTATGATTAAGGATTTTACATGAAATGTTCGTGAGAAAATGGAGTGTATAAAGTTACGTAATGTAGGTAATCTACAGAAAAGTATCATTACTATTCGCTGGCGAATGCAGTCCGAAATTCAGATTAAACTTTATTGTAGCCATTCTGGTTCTTTATTGATAAATCCTATGACCTTGTACTTGCATTTAGGAGACAATTAAAAACTGAGATTTACATGTATAACAGCTTTTACTTAACTAAACTTGCGAATATAACTATTTGAAACTGAAAACAAACCAACACAATCGCACGCGTAGACACAAATATAAAAGAAATCAAATTTGTAAAAGACCTTAAAAAATAAACTGAGTCCTGAAGTAAATCCAATGTTCTCCGCATGATCAATCATTCCGAGATAGAATATCAAATGCAATCCATTAAATCTGCATAGAATGTCTCCTACAGTTTCACCACATCGATCACGGTGGTAAATAGTTATCCATCATATATTACCCGCTTAGATGTACAATTGTCAAGAAATTCTTCGTGTTTATATACACGAGGTATTGTGGATTTTAATGTCAATGATCCACGCGAACAATCCATTGCTTTTTATCATACGTTTCCCATGTAGTGTACGTTAGATAGTAACACTGCGGTCTTTATCAAAAACAGTTGTGCAAGAAAAAATGTTCAATGCAAAACTTGTTGCAATTATGAAAGCTCTATAATCATAACAATATCAGCTGAGCCTGATCAAAAAGTCAAAAGTCAATCTTTTTTATTCATGTAGATTACATTGGTAATACTTATGAATCGTCTCTATACAATGCAAATGAAGCTACCTCGATCGTTAGTGTGGACATCAGATTTTGGTTCCAGCGTGAAATTGCAATAGTATATGGGCTAGCAATTTATATGTTTATCAAAAAAGGCATATTGACTATCGGCACTGAAATATTTTTTCAGTCCGACTGAGAATCCTGAGCTTACCGCTCATCTAGACAAACGAACTCTTCAGTTTTATTATATATTGATTAAATAAATAAATCCGGCCAACAACCAATCAACTGACCTTAAACTAAGGTATTTTCTTTGAATATGAGTACCCGACAGGTAGGTTAGGTACACTAAGTACTAAAAAATCCATCTAATTCCTAATTTTCCATGAAATGACTAAAATTCTAATTGCACTAGTTTATCTTAATTGAAGATCCCGTTCTCATTCAATTATGATAGATTAAAATGCAGTAAGCCATGCTGTATTAATTTTTATTTGCTATTTATTTACAGTTTCACAATAACGTGGCCGTTTCAAAGGCGCGTCATTTCATATGTAGTAAACTTTTATCGTTTCTGGTTTAGTGCGATGCGCTTTCTGGACACGAAAGTGAACGTTTGGTGCATGTTTTAGAGGTCATTTTTGTTTACCTTCAACTCTAAGTTCCAGTTAATCTTTGATGAGATTGAATGATGTGATGTTCTGTTTCATCTTGTGGCTGCAGCGCGTATTTTCATTTGCTATTGAGTTCTCTTATGTCATGAACTTGACTTAGGTTGTCATCCGTATGAAGTAAAATAATTTATCATTAAGTAACCGATGTTAGCCCTTAAATAACGATTATCGGTATTGGTAGCATTGAATTGAGCAGTAAAATCTACGTTTATGCAAATAATCGAACTAAAACCGTTAATTATCTCTCATTTTCCCCGCACATCCATTATGGAGCCGGGATCCACTCTGACTATAAAGTAAAGTAAGTAAACTAGTCAGAAGAAGTTTAGGGTCTAAGATACACATGATGTCTATGAATGTACCTACATAAGTTTTAAATTTCCATTCTACATTCAGAGCAATATACCGGGCAACATCAAGATAATATAACTTACATCTTAATAACTAAAACTTGGGTTTAATTTTTACGATACAAAAACAACCGGTTCTCCATACATAATATTTTAGGTAAACATTGCAAATTATTTTGACAAATTTGGTAGTAAAGTAGCAGAACATAAGTCATTGCTAATGATATAAATTAAATAGTCCTAAGGTTGTAGATGTTTCAAAAATAACCCTGATAGACCCGCTGTGAGGTGGAATTGAGCTATAATTGAATGAAGCTTTAAGCTATGTAAAGCAATTGATTGATGGTGTACTTATCTACAGCATAATATACTCGTATATAGGTTGGAAGAAACAGTGTCACCGCTATGCAGTTTTAAAAAAGCCAAATTTTATCAACGTTATCTACTGATACCTCATCATAAACATGTGACATTGTCTTTCCACCTCCATTGTTCCTTGGTGGTGAAAGTAAATAACCCTGTATATCGACGAAAAGCAAACGAAACAATTATCCGACAACTGTTGGTCTCTTGCGAAGTGCAAATATCAAATTGCACATGTTGGCTAATATGACGTTGACGAGGCAATAACTCATTGACCGCGAGCTGCCATCAAAGTGTCACTGCGGCACTCGATGAGCCAGTTGATAGAATCAGGGCTTAGGCTGTCTACAGACTGTTATGACATTTACGCGAATACAAAGTACGTAACTTATATTATTGATGAAGTTTAAAACCTACTCGAACGCCCAAAGACACTTTAGTGTCCCAAGAAATTACTAAGTAATTACTCTTTTTTTTATTGAATCCTAAAGAGGAATATGTTACCATATTCTTTTTATGTAAACAAGTTTGATAAAAACATTACTATTTCAAAAAAATATTACAAACTTAGCCACATTTCCTATTATTAACGTTTATATTAATCTAATTATAAAGCAAAAAAAAGTTTGTAAACTATCGTTTTCTTTACTTACATAACGCTAAACTGGGTTATTCTCTTGTATATGTTATGATCTGAGGATATTTCTAACAGAAGGATTGTTCAAGAGTTTATTTGTACGGTGGATACTAAGTTTTTAAGAATTATTTGGCCCGACACGTATTAACCACGCAACAATTGGCAACTTAAGATGAAAATTCGACTTTATACACAAAGCTAAATTTTTATCGTGTCTCCACACCAACTAATAAATTCAATTACGTCTATACGTACGTACAAAATGCAGGCCAAGCATGAATTGATAGAGGATGTGTAAGGCAAGTTTAATAAATGCCTTATGTTATACATCTTTCGGATGGCCTTCAACAACCGCTGAAATATCAATAGGATCAAAAGCCTACCGCGAATCTGCCGTGGTATCTGTTCGTGTAAAAATAACACTTAATAATAACCTTTTATGATTTACAATAACATTTGTATACTCATAACAAATCGTTGGCGGCAGTCTTAAGGCAGCGTGTCGGTAACTAATAGTCAGGCAAGCTTATTATATAATTAGACCGGTTCATCCCGCACGAGAACCAGTGCGGCCGTTACTGCAATTGCACGTGGCGTTTCAACTAATTGAAAACAACCGACATTGGGGTCGATTTCGCCACTGAACTGCATATGAGCCCTTGAGGTTTCATTAAGCTGTAAATCTTGTGTTTGTGGAAGGCACAGTTTTTAAACATATCGGTAAACGCTTAGTTTACAGGAGTTCCGCAAGGTGCAATTAGTGACCCAATGTTTTTAAAGTTGCACTAGTAGAAAAATGGCATTGATATGATAATTATATTTAAATCTTTAGGTGGGATACAAAGAAATTAAATTTTATCATAAAACATTTTGCTTTATTAGCTATCTAGCTTGACTTAATTTACTACAGCATCACACGCTATAAAATCATAAATCCGAGACCGTGTTAACATTGCTTGCGTTTTGTTAATCTTTTTGCTTTATATAAGATTGCAAAGAATAGTAAACTGGTAAGTAATTACTTTTTAAATAAGTCTTACATAAAAGTTTGCATACTGCCCTGGGTCCTGATAAGCTTCTTAGCAATACTTGGGAAAAAAGTCCCGTTAAAATATTTTTTTCACTTATCTACATATATAACAGATATATCACACGTTTAAAGCAAATAAACATTGACTGCCAATTTCAAGCTAAATGTTTAATGTATTTTTGGGACAAACCCAAAGCTTTATTAAACTTCTTGTTCATTTAAACCTATCTGTACAATGTAATTCTAAACGATGGTCTATTCTGCCTATGTTATTTAATATTGAACTTAAATAGTTCAAAGAAAATAATAAAATTAAATCTTGACATTCAATTACAGATATTTACATAAAAAATATGCACATTTAAATTATGGGGGGTTCATTATCAAAATCGCCATCTTGACGTCTCATTTTTACGATTTAAAACACGAAAACGTCCGCAATAAAACAAAACAAAACATCGATACTATTAAATTGGCAGACAGAATTTGATATCTCGTCCTTGATACTGGCCGTTGATTACCGTGTGCTGAAGACCGGTCCGCGTCCCATAACGGTGCACCACACACGATAAACAAAAACTAGATTATCCTTTTGTGGGTTCAGCTCTCAAACCCTAGATTTATTTGCTTTCTCGACGCCCGCGCAATCCGCGGCTTTCCTTTTCATCTATTAAATCGTTAGCTTGACAAACAAGGACTGTTTCTAGATAAATAAATCTGTTACGCTAATTTGACCTGAGATGGCGGATTTGGTCTGATACGCCGAACGTTTTGGAAGGCAATTCTTTAACTGATGAGACAGAACTTCAATAAGGCTAAAATACTGAACAATCTTACATGCTTAATAGTAATATTATAAATGCGACAGTTTGTAACAATCTAAAGGACGTCTGAATGTATGTTTGTTAGTAGAAAAATAAATCAGATACAATAAAACATATAGGATACTTTTTGCCAAAAAAAAAAAATACGACCGAATTCATGGTAGTTTAATTTTAACGTAAATAATACTAACTCCGATTTAAAGAATGAGTTTTTCTTAGTACCTACAAAATTTTTAGGGATCCAACATGTTTTTGCGCAGGAACAAATATTTTTAAGTCTAGAACTATATCTGTTGTATTACAAATTCATAAATGAAAACTAAAAACATGCTGGGAAATATTTACTTTCTTAAATCCTGCAACATGCTCTAAACTGACATTGTTACCTCTCCGACAAGCGTAAATGTCTGGTTCCTAACATTGGAATTTCGCATTTCGCTGTTAGAATAAGCATCTATGATTTTGCTTTGTGTTTCGTTCCCCTCCTGACGAATCAGCCATTTCGACCCTCCACTGCGCCTGCCTTATTTAAAATGCTCAAATCTCGCTATTTTAAGCAAAGGTTTGGTTATTTGACAGATGATTCCGACTTTGGTGTTTATATAACTACCTTTTTTTCAAATGAAGCCTAATTTGGGATTGTTTATACATAATCAAAGTCAAATATTTCTTTATTCAAGTAGGTTTCATATAACACTTTCGAATCATTATTTAAGTCAATGCAAAGTTACTATACTCCCGTTAACCTATATCTACGACACATTGACAAGCGATTAAGCTATGATTAGGTACACCGTAGTTTATGCTCCCCTGGCACGATTATTTAATTCTCAGTTTAGTTTAATTAAGAAGTTGAAAGTATTATTTCTATATGTAATTTTAAAACAAAATATGAAGGCCTTTAGTTTTTTTATAGTATATCCCGCCTGAATAACTTGCGGTTAGCTCAGTTGGAAGAGCATGGGAAATACGTTAAGGTTGTGGGTTCAAATCCCACAGTGCGATGATACACATTTATTATTTACGATAAATAAGATTTTAAGTGAGTATTGCAAAATGTCCTAAGTCAATTCAAGTCAAATTAAGTTCACTGGCTACCTGACTTAATTAGTTACGCGGAATTCTAATGTGAAAATGTATTTAGTGGGGTGCATACGAAATAATGATGCTCATTGCACAGTCAAAAGCATGTCAGAATATACGCGTCACACTTTGTCCAATATCAAACTCTCGTTTTAGTGGATAACCCCCACTCTTCAAAGTGGGGGAGTCCCATACTTACACATATCCGTAATACTGATTGACAAATGCAATTATCACCAATAGATAAGTAGATTTGAGCCTTTCTTTTTAATATGGTTTCGCATCCTTCATCGAGGTCACATAGGAAGAAAAGAAACCGAATAAGCCTACTGTCAAGTTGTCGTCGTTTCAAGACAATACATCCATAAGAACGTGGCCTTAGCTACGATTTTGTCTATTCATTTCAGGCATTTGTCGTCCGATTAACTTTGCTTGTTTTTTATTTGAATTTTAAATTGTTCTAAGAACTGAATTAGTTACGATAACTTTTTTACCATTAGTGGTTGAATAGCTACAAGTTTTTAATTTCCATTGTTCTTTCTCAGAATACCCGTATCGTATTGGCATGTAAATAGACAAAACATTTGAAGATAGTCTATCTGGCAATAAACGTGCAATTAGTGACATTATATTTATAAAAGATAAACTTAAATTTGTTTGACCTAAATTATGTCACCAAAAAAGCAAACATCATCGAAGTGACATCCCGAATCTGGTCTTCCGTATATACCCTTCGAGTGGTGGGCCGTGCTGCACGCAGTGATTGTGACCAAAACACAAAATATACTAAGTACTTATACAAAAGTTCTTAGCGTGCTTAGCTCCGTGGTTGCTCGGTGCGATAACAGTCGACTCGTTGACGCAGATATTTGCGAATCCTACCCGACATAAATTTGTAATTTTTTATTACTTTTTACTACTTTTTACCGCTAACTGTTAAGTGAATTGTAATATTCTTTATGAGTTAAATAAAGTTCTTAAACCTAAACCTAAAAGCTGTTGATGGAAGAAATTTCCAGTTGAAAATTAAGTACTACTTACTACAATGGATGACAGGGCCTTTGTTACTCGGGGTGAATGGTCAGCTTTTAAAGAGTGACGAAGATTGTTTACCAACATTTTGTTTCAACTCCGTCCATTTTTTTCTTGTTCACCATTTAACTGAAAAGGATAATGTTGGAACAGGAAAAAGCTCAGTTTATTTTAGCGAATTGATCTTAATAGGGCTTCTTGGATTTTATGACATTTGCAAATGCATGTGGATGTATCGGTAATGGCTACTTAAGGGGTTATTAACCACCGAAATGTGTTACCGTAACTGTTTTTAAAATGGGAGCACTTAATTGAAGTAAAAATGATTTGTGTCTTGCATAATTTAAGTTTTTCCTTTATATCCTAACTGAAGAGTTGAGACATTTAATGGTTGAGCTGGTGTTATTTAAAGAAGATAGTCAATTTTATTAGCGTGTGAGATCCCGGTGATTTTTTTGATACTCGCATGTATGTATACTTCGAAATTCTCATATGAGATGACAAAAACGTAAAACTTTAATTTTCAGCCAATCAGCGGTTTAGAAAAACTGAATTTTCACAATTTAAATATTATTAAATTTTAAATGACTTATAAAGAAGAAATAGATAGTCGTCTTTTGGTCGTAATGTTTTTACTTGTGCATATTGTTGCATTTGAGGTTGTCAAAAAAGAAAATCATTTTTATGGAAGAATATGATAGGCCATGTTGGCGACCAGCAAAGCCTCCTTCTTTTATTACCTTTTTATATAGAATTTTACTGTAAATATTTCTTCATTTGTCGATCTGTCAATATATTTTCACTTGTCACAAAACCGTCTATCATTTTATATTTCTAACATTCAGATAACCTTTTCGTACCATTTTAATCATCTTCAGATAATAATGTTTTAGAAATCAAGGCAAACTGTACTATTTAGTTGTGTTCTAATAAAACATTTTCAATTGTTTCAGGTAAACATTTTGCAGCACTACACAAGGCCTTCAAATTGGAGAACGTGAACTTAAACCTCACACTAGACCAAGTAACACTAGCTCCTAGTTTTAACGCCACTAGCGGGTCGATCATTAGTATGGTCTAGTAGTACCGCGATCAATCTGGCATGCAAACAAGCGTTTGACTTGTCACTCACACATATCAATCGGTTGACAGGGGACGTAAAGTGTTAGATGAATTAACGCTACTCCGCTGACTATGGTAGAAAGTTGATTAGCATTTATACTAATATACTTACTGCCCGCTGATACCCGAAAATCCCTGATTAAGGGAATCAGCCTGAGTAATGTTATTTTTAATGCTTAATTTATTGTAGTTTAAAATTATTTCTTTTTTTTTCTCTACTGTTACCGCACCCATATACAAACTATCTGCATGACCCAAGGGTTGTCTGGTAGAGAATGCCCCTAGCATTAAGCCCACCTGTTGTACTTATTTGTGCAATTAAGTTTTTAAATAAATAAATAAATTTATTTGCACCGAAAATAAACAGTTCGGAGAATGAGGTTGTGGAGGAAATTATTCCTTACTGTTGTCCGTGACTTTGCCCGCGTTGTTATTTAGGAATAAAAATACTTATCCTATGCGTTATTATTTTCTAGCCCCGGCTTTGCACGTGTGCAAGTAAATACAAATGAATTTTTCGGCTTTTCTGTACATTACATTGTATGGATTACACACAGTGCCGGTTCTAGAATTCCTGGCGCCCTGGACGAATTTCCGCCAGCGCCCCTGCTTAAAGCGTATACCAATACATCTATTTAGGGAAATATATCAGGGTAGCTTTCTAGCGCCCGTTCAAGTCCGAGCGCCCTGGGCTGTTGCCCAACCGCGCGCCACTCTAACGCCGGCCGTGATTACACATATAAACCATCCTCATACATCACTCTACCTATAAAAAAACGCATAAAAATCCGTTGCGTAGTTTCAAAGATCTAAACATATAATAGGGACATACAGAAAAAGTGATTTTGTTTTATACTACGTAGTGATGTAATCTATCTAAATCCATTATTTCTTTTTTTTTTTATTACACTTTAAGATTGACCACATTTCATTTGTGTACTGAATTAAATTTGAACACGTTTTATAATTAGTCAAAACTTAGGTCAGTAAATTTCATTTTCTTAACTGGGAAAATTTGATACATCTGAGTAGGTACCAGGTGCTTTCCTTAGGCCGTATTTTAAATGTCAATGTTTTACTTATGTAAGGATTGTAGAAGAAAAAGTCGCTTTTGATAGATTTTGATAGAGACGTAGTGATAGGTAAGAAAAACTTTATCAAAATAAATAAATTTTATGGCTTAAATCCCGGCACACCGTTTACCAGCATTATATCTACTCTATTTACATCCGAATACCATTATAATTAGAAATACCATATATATTTTTAAATGTCTGACATTGTTATGACCGATGAACCCATTACGGAAAACAGGCGACACGAAACCGAACTTGTTCGAAGCGATTCACAAAAATGTTTGCTTAGAGCATTCCGTTATATTGTCATTCACTGACGACGCACCTATGGCGACTTCGCACGCCACTCGAATTCGTAAGCCTGCCATTGTCACCACCTTATGGCTTGTGACCGTGAGAAATTTAAAAAGCCGCATTCTTTCAAGTTTAATAGCATGTGGAGACTGATAGCTTTACTTCACATGTAATCGAACAAGGAACTTACTGGCCACGCATCTTAATGTCTTAATATTTTTCTCCTCACTTACTGTTTGGCAAAGAGGAGCATTTTGCTGGAGAACGTCTGCAATCAGGGAATATTGGAACGCTTCCGTTAGTGAATATTGGTATACAAAAATAGTTATTTCACTAAGTTATAATATCTCGATGTTATGATGGGTTCGATCCCCGGTCGGGTCAATATGAAAAACTTTTCTATATTGTCTCGGGTCTGGGTGTTGTGGTGGCGACGTTGTTTCTGATTTCTGTAACACAAGTGCTCAAGCTACTTACCACAGAATCAGAGCAACGTATGTGATGTTGTCCAATTTTATTTATTTATTATATCGAATTATAGTTTTCTGATCTATAAATAAATATTAAGTAAAATATTTATTTTTAATACTGGGCCGATTTCTTCCGCTGATTTCTAATTTAATAAACACGATTTTAAATCGTAACAATTTGTATACGTACTTATTAAATTTACCTCTCACGGAATTAATGCTTTGTATATCCTAATTTAGTTAAAGATTATAGACAAACTTTAGAATTAGAATAAATCTTTTCATCCTATTATCATAACTAGGTTTTAAAACATTGCGCTCATATGTTTAATTTGAGTGACGTAGAAGGATTTCGTTAAATCATAAGCTGCTTATATTGATGACCGCAAAGTTGGAACGGCTACTTTTACTTTTTTAGAACAATCGTATTATTTGCATTATCAACTTTACTAACATTCAAACGAAATATAACTTATAGGACTTATGAGCCATACTACATCGAAATAGTCAAGATAGTCTCGTTTCAGAAATGTAAAAAGAAATCGAAAGAAAATCTGTTTCATGTAATGTTGTGTAATTAATTTTTACTGACTGATTTTATTGACTACTGATGAATATACAGACATCGCTCAATTGTAAAATAACATGGACGCATCAATACTTACACGAGTCGTAAACTAGCATTAAGTAACGAAGATCGCAGCATTTTTTATAATTTTATATTGTTACGAGAAAATAAATTAAATATTAATTCTACTATTGTGTCTGTATAAAAAAATATAAATAAAATAAATAATAAATAAATAAATATTGGACAACATCACATACATTGCTCTGATTCTGCGGTAAGTAGCTTAAGCACTTGTGTTACAGAAATCAGAAACAACGACGGTACGACAACACCCAGACCCGAGACAATATAGAAAAGTTCGTTTCCCATATTGACCCGACCGGGGGTTAAACCCGGAACCTCAGAGATGGCGCATCGCCAAAGTCCGGCCCGCTCGCCTCTCGGCTACGGAAGTCGTCAAAAATATCTACCTATCTACATCTTTCACGAGTAGTCGAGGCTTACGAATTTTACTAAGGCTATAACATAGGTAGGCATAATGGGGCGTGCGTGGGCAATACACCCGATACTGAGTGATTAAAACGTAGTGCTTATGGTATCAGTTGACAAACAATTCTTTTCAAATTACATGAAATGACAAAATATCGATGAAGTTGATAGGCTGATAACCTAACACACTAGTATTTTCATCCAATCATCATTAGATAAATTGTAAGTTATCGATATTGACAGTTAAAATGAGCTCGATAAAATTTACTCTCGCGGTTCATGTTTAGCCAAATGGCCTGTCCATTCACCAATTTGGAAAAGAATCAAACTAGCTTCTAACATACACAACACGAATATAAACGTCATATTTGTAACGTAGGCGTCTTCCGTCTGTCTCCCGAACTAGAGCAGTACATTTATCTTTACTTGCATTGCAGCATCGTAACTGATGCAATAGGTTAGTCACTATTCTGGCTGGTATATATACATTATGCTTGTGAACAGGAGCCACCTTTGGACACTAGTTTGCTTCAGCTTATCTTTCAAAATACTTAGATGTTAGTAGACATAGGGCATCATCACATACATTACTCTGATTCTGTGGTAAGTTTCCTTAATGAACCGACTGGAAATTGGACGTGAGACCTTAGTCAAATATACGCGACGCGATTGGCCCGTCCGCCACTCGGCTATGGAGGGAAGGAGTCATCGAATTTTATAGTATTTTTACATATAAAAAATATATATGACTTGATGTAAAGTAATTTACGCAATGCGATATGTTAGACACTACTTTCACATATCTTTCGTATCTTTTGAATATTTTGCCGCTATCTTCATGGTAGAAAAGAAAATCCGAATCAGTAGTAGAGTGACTTCGCATTGTTTTCAGTGCGTATTCAAAAGAGTTAATAATGTTTTATTGACTGATCTAGTTAAATGGTCAAAATGTTACTATTCTTCTAAGCTTTACAGTCAAACAAAATTTCTACCAAGTATTGAGTTTATTGAGCCCATAAAGATAAGAATAAAAACTTAAGAACGTGCAAAAAACACATTAGCGCCGCCAATAAAAATAAATTATATATATCAAACGGAGATAAACAAACGAATGGAGCTCTATAGCGCTGTAGAGGAAGAATTAAAGTATATTTCTTACGTCACTTACCTACTCGGGGTCCGAACTAAAAAACTATAATTGTATTTCTATCTCTAGTAAATTTACCGATCTTTATTTTTATTTTTAGTAATTATGTTTTTATATCGGACAACGTCACGTAGGTACATTGAGTTTATCCCAAAGTACGCAACTTAAACACTTACACACACAATACATACATAATGTTCATCACATATTTTTTTGTTCTGGATAGGGCATTGAACCTTTGGTTCAAACAGGCTTCCGCTGACCTTCCGCTAACTAACTTTAGTTTTATTAGAACTGACTGAGTGACTTTGTTTACGTTACTCAAGGATTAACCCTCGATACGCCAGTCTGACTCACACTTGACCGTTTTTTAACAAACATACACATTGATACGACAGTCGAAAGCTGCATGAACAAAGATTCCTCTGCACCTTATTTACAGCGCTAGTCATTCTTTCCCCAACTTTCGCTAAGCAAAAAACTTCAGCGACGCTCCTTAGAAGTTCCCCAAACAGCGAAACAGGTTTCCATTGAAGTTCAATGAAGTTTGCGTCGGGCAGCGAGGCGGAATAGAGTGGCGCTTTGTTGACTATTGTCTAAGTAGAAAAACAAAGTTGAGTGACCACACGAGCGAGGTGTGTGGGCGAAGGAGGCCGGGTGCCTGGCTTGCACTAGTTTTTTTTCTGTGCCCTGTAGAAGCTGAATCATATGGACTATACTCTGATTTTTAATTAGGTGTACTAAAGTCTGTCGGCGCACTTTATTTTTCTAATGTTGCCAACTGCAGAGCAAAGTGTTGTGACGCGAATGATTTTACCTAATAAAGTAAATTTTTACTATCAACATACATATAAGGTAATTTTATAATGTTATAGAAACATATTGCGAGATTAAGTCTCGTTTTTTCGAAATATATCAACTTGAGAGCAAAAAAAAAATCATAAAAATTGAGTTGCAAGATTACAACCAAACGAACATTGGTAGTGAAATAAAGCTTGGAACTAATTTAACCGATGATAGGTAAAAAATAATTTATAGATGATTAAATCCCTTAATGCCCATAAAGTAATAAACATGAACATCCTACCTATTTATGAGCCTATTTAAAAAAAAGTTGAAATGGTGTTTGTTGGCCTGTAACCGCAGTAGCCCGCTGTTATTTTCCTTATTCCTTAGTTGGGTTTTGTTAAGCCTTTTACTGTAATTTTGAGGTTTATTTCTGCTTCTCTAGTACAGTCTGCTTGGCCAGTCTACCGTCAATATAGTTAGTCCATTTTAATATCCACGTGTCTCCAATCCGCGCTATATAACTGTTTGTTTACATTTCGCATTAGACACGGTCCAAAAGCCAATTGTGTCGTCCGTTTTTAAAATTAACCGTTCGTCTTTCGAGGTGACCACAGATTATGTCACCGTGTCAAACGGGACAGAACCGTTGTCAGTCGTGTGACATTACTAATGGCTGCATCTGCATAATGCAAATTAGCCGATTTAAATGCAAACGATTTCATTAAGAGGCGCTAATTTGTCTCATCCGCGCTACCGTTAGATTCTGAGTAAATGTTTATACTGTTTGCATTCTACTATGCTGTTTGTCTAATTTGGGGATTTTATATCCAAAGGAGAGTTCATTATCGTAATTACAGTATGATTTTTAATATTCTACTTGATAATAATGTAAATTTACCAAAATTTTAAATTTAGCTTACTTACAAAATTTGAGAATAATAAAGCATGAGGAATTAGCGGATATGGAGGGCATAAAGACCGTTATTGTAAATATTTAACATTTTTGCGTAGTCTTTTTTCAAATTCTCTTTGTTAGCACCGTGTTCTTCCCACAAAAAGTTATTTTTATTTTTTTTATCGATTTTCATTTTTTAATCTTCAGAAATCAGGTTCTATAATCCAAGTTAATCGTCAACTGCATGATTGTTCAGGGATGAGAGCTTTCCACTCCCCGGCAAGCTCGATGAAAATGAACGTCTGCGGCCATCATCTATAGTCAGTTGCGAAGAAAAAAGCATGATTCAAATTACTGTTTAGTTCCTTTTATCAAATTTAACTAAATATTTTCCAATGTAAACAAAGGAATATTTTGCTCCATCTATTCGTACACTTAGGAAAAGAGCGGGCTTTCACTTCAGAAAGTATTTTCTTCATAATTGTGACCTTCGAAGTCGATAAACATTTTGCGTAAGTTTTGTTACGTTTGATGAATTGTACATTAAAACCACAAATTGCTTGTTGTACATCTCCACTTTTAAAAGACAAGGGCGTAATTTTACAAAGTTCACGAAGCAATGTAGTTTGTGTGGTTTTGGGCCGTCGCTCGAGACGATGGCGTGTCGTAAGCCTGATCGATTTTACGGTTTAATAATATCACGTTTCAATTAAAATGGAAGTCTTTATGCGGAATGACGGTGGCTGCCTTATAATACTGCTTTTCACCTTCAAATTGTATTCTTAAGTAATAGTTTCTCTTGTGTGCCTCAGTCTGATCATCGGTGTCTACGAAACGGTAAATTTAAAATTAAGCTTTAACACGTTTCTTTACCGTAGTGTTAAAATAAAATTAATAATTAGGAAACAACGACGTTACCAAAATATACTTGCATAATGAATCTCTATTTCCTTTGGTCACGCCATCACGCGTTAACGGCTGGACCAATTTCCCATTTTCGTTGTGTTTGTTATTGACAGGAGAAGGTTTAAGAATTCTATTCGAAAGAACGAAGACGAAAACCAATTCAAATTAAATAGTCGTCGTTAAGACAGGACGTCTGTCGTCTCAGCTAGTCATAATTATAAATGTTAATTCAGGATTATCTATCATCGCATCTCAATGTTCCAATTTCTCGTGCCCTTAATCCGGACCAGTCGAAGATAATAAATTCTCAAGATCATACCTACTACGGCTGTAAATGCAGATAGCACATACAACATTGCTTATAAACGTCAAATTTAACCGATAAATAGGGAAATTACGTTGTAAACTTGCGTTAATTAAGCTGTAAACACATACAGGTATGGCAGTTGTTGAATGCAGAAGTTATAAATGTAGGAAATTGTATGTTGTGAATTATACATACCTACAGTCTTGGCCGGAGCTATCTACCAAGTTTTGAAAAATCTTGTATAGAGGCAAGCACAGCAACATTTTTGGCAGTCGGTTGGTCGGAAATGATATTGATATACCCGTTTTATTAGCGTTGTACAGTTCTTTGCTGTTTATTGGACCATTAAATCGTAATGCATGATTTATTATACGTTCCGGTGTAAATAAGCGTTTAAATTGTTTTTTGATTCTACTTGGTTTCAATGTAGAGCATATTTTATTATTGATTAGTGGTCTAGTTAGTAATGTTTTGAAAAGGTAAGTACTTGGAACACCTGTTTGTGACGTTAAAATTTTTTTTGACAACTTATTTTAATTCTTTAAGGGTCTGGGGGTGCTGGGATGACGCCTTCAGTTAGTATCCGTCGTCTGGTGCTCATAGTACAAGGGAAAACCTTAGTTTGAGACCAGGTGATTGGTGTGATTGTCTTGAGCATTTATTTATTTACTTATTTTATTGTGTTCATGGTTTTTAAAAAGCTTATGTACTATTGATAATTGCTTATTAATCTGTTATGGTGACATCTAAAAATTCCTTGTTTTTGGCATTTAGCTACTCCTATGTGGTGACTTTTATTATCAAATACGAGCATGTAACATAAGTGAGTTGAAGGTTTTCCAAAAAAAAAAAACTTCAAAATTTTTAATGTGAAATTAAATATAACATAATCATATCATGATTTAAGCTTTCGATACGCGATTCCTTTGAAAAATTCTACGGTCATTTTCCGCCTCCGAAATCCGTTATAAGATAAATTTCAAATATCAACGACGCGCATTCCTTGGCTACTTCACACCCAATAAGCATTAAAATGAATGGTTATTTTCAAAGGAATGTTGCGGACGTCGCCATATCTAGATGACATCGTTATAAGTGGCATAGTTGTACTAAAACTATTAAACGTCATAAAAATAAAGGTTCTCCTTTATTTAGAGCATTCGCCTGTAATGTAGAGGTAAAGTCGAACATTACACAAGTGAGGGAAGTCAACCGAGAAAAGGGTTTTAGTACTTTGTACATAAAATGTAATTTTATAATATAAATTTATAATTTTAAAATAAAAAAAATATTTTGCTCGACCGAACCCATTTCGCGTCATCTACTATTTCCTCTACCTAAAGGTTGTCTGGAAGAGGTCGCTTTCTAACGACAAGATAAAAAAAAAAACAAATAAATGCGCCAGACAACCACACGCATCACCTTGTCTCAAACTAAGGTTAACCCTTGTACTATAAGCACTACACGACAGATACTAACTGAGGATGTCATCCCAGCACACCCAGACCCAAGTCAATTTAGCAAAGTTCGTTTTTCAAATTGACCTGACCGGGAATTGAACCCGGGACTTATCACGCTTTGGCCGCCTACGTAGCCTTTTTTGTTACCGCTATTTGTTAGACAAGACATGTAAACAAAACGCTTGGCTCCTAGGCAAAGATGGCATTAAGCTACAACTGAAAGCTTCGTGAATTCACCTTTCGCGAATAACATCTTCCATTTAGAATAAGTTAACGGGTCAATAGGCGACAACGAAACGTCGGCCAGTAAGTAGTTGGTATAAGATACTAAAAACGTTGTCGCGTTTTGACCCGTTAACTTATTTTGAATGTTAAAAACGTAACGCGAAAGTCTTAAATTCAATATCTTCCATTACCTGGGTACCTCTAGCTCTTAATAGCCGAACAAAATACAACCTAGCCGTGACACTATCGTGTAGCCTAACATACTGCCTTTGTAATGAATTTGATTCTCGCGCAGATAGCAGTATTTTATGAAGTCTGTATTGTTATTGTCCTGTCTGGGGACTTGCCATTGTCTTTGCTACGCCCGAAGGGATACAAACAAATATTCGTTTTGAAATGGTTTTGCATGGCATCTTAATTGTGAAGTGAAGTTAGCCATGAAAATAAAAAGCTTAAGTTGGGTTTGTCACCAACTCGACACGAAAACTGGGCACACATGTGTCTAGTTATTGAAACTCTACTTAAATTAATATGACTATTAAGTTTAACATTTAATTAAGTTTCACTATCTGGACACACGTGAAAATCTTAGCGTGTCCAGATGACGAAATAATAAGCCATATTAATTTTAAGTTCACTAAATAGACACACGTGTGTCCAGTTTTCGTATCGAGTCGACAAACCCTTTTTATTTAGGTTTACTATATTTTTTTAATTTCATATCTGAAACACCATCAGTACATCTGTCACTACCTAAATAGTGAAAACACCTGGTTAATATTCCAATGATCTCGCATCATTTAGTAAGTCACTTAATCAATCAATGAATCAATCATTTATTAATTCATAAACATGGGTATTACAAGATGTCACATAAAATATTGTTAGGTACAGCCATGATTCACCTTAGAGGTATATGAATATAATTAATATTATTATCTACTTAGAATAAGTAATATTTAAGTTCGACATTTAATGCATGAGTAGGAAACATCTTTCAATTCTAATGAAAAGTTAAATTTTCATTAGAATTTCAAATGTCAGAAATTCAAATCGGGAATTGGAAAAGCGATGCACTGCATGAAATTGAAAGGTTGCACATAAGCACTTGGTGCTTTTTTTATTCTCTTATTGATGAATGAAGATAAATCAATGATTGAAGATGGCTCACTAATTAAAAAGAAGTATAGGACAAAAACCAAGTGCATATTTGCGACCACTATCTTCAGGATTAATTGATACACTTCTGCCTATATTATTTTTTTTAAATGATGTAGTCAGGTCCCCGTTTCCGAAACCCAAGGCTCCAGCGTACTCAGTCAAGTTAGAAAACCAACCGCATTGTAGAAATGTATTTTTAAACATCACTACACTCCAAGCTTATATTGGGTTGTAACTGCTTTAGGAAACTTTGACGATTCTGCGGGATTGCACGCGCGTCTTGCTGGGATGCTGGTGTAGTTAAAAAATCTCGAGTAATAATAAAGGAATGGTAATCAGACCAGCCCGGTGAGTCAGCGGTGCTGACCTACCACAAGACGCTTCGGCCCCCGGGAGGTCTCAGCGAGGGCAACGACCTTGTGCGAAATGTGACCGAGGAAAGTATTGCGTAACATACGCACGACAAAATTTGACACGTTTTTTTTCAATTCTTAAAGGTCCACCAAGACTACACCAACTCGAACCAAGCTATGTACATGCGAATTCTATGCATTAAAAGTCATATTCGAAACCTTGCTTCTCAAGAACAATTTAGTTAATTGATGTTCGTTAGTTTTTGCCACAAAAACTGAAGAAACTACACCTGAATAAGGTTTTTAGTCCGCCAATTCAAGTGACTAGTTTTGGGAAACAATTAAGAACTCAAATCGGGGTCAGGTGATTAGAAAGGAATGCTAGTACTTATTAGTCACTTAACACATGGTCGCAGAAAGGTACAAACTACTTTGTAGTTGCATTTTATTAGCCACCAAGGCACACGGCAGTAAATCATCCAAGTTTGAAATAGAAAAACGGGATTTACATTGTACGTTATTGATAAACGATTAAAATTCCACATTAATTGCCCTCTTTAAGTATTGAACACGCTAGTTATTTTGTCTAATAAAAAGTCTAATATTCTAATTTCAATCAACACACTTAAAGTGTTGATTGCTCACGTCTTTTAATACATAAACCGTTAATCTAGGTAAAATAAATAAATATAGTCTATCATCTAGTCTCAACCTAAAGTCTTGGCTCGCACTAGAAGCACTTGAAGACGGTTATCTAGGGCCGTCAATTCGATTCTTAGCTAATTAAGACAAATTCGTGCCCAAAATTAACCTGATTTAAAATCAAACCCGGGACCAATCGGATCAGACCGGGAGCTCTTTAGGCGCCTACGTTAGCCACTGCATCCATTAGCTTAATGAGGTAGCCATTTTTAGGAAAGTAGGAGTAACAATATCTAAAGAACGGCGATAATAGATAAATATTGAAAAAGTTTTTGAATCCTACATCTTTTATCAAAAAATATTTTCCAATTTTGTCTGCACTTAACTTGGCTCCACTACATACTACTACAGCACATTTCAGAGATAATTTTTATGTATTTTATTAGTCTTTACTCAAGACTGGTTTGGATTGAACCCCGTTCTTTTCGCAGAGATAGCATGAGTCACCGCACACGTCATGTGCATCGAATGGAGAAAGGAAATTGAAAGAACTTTAACCTCATATGCATGGTTGAAAATATGCATGAACGACGCGATTTGAATTTGCATGCTAAGAGTCATATGGGGAATACTAATGATTAGAACTTGGAGTGTGGATGTTTTAGACAAAAGAAGATACTTGTTGCGTTAGACAATAA
Source organism: Glyphodes pyloalis (assembly GCA_037074685.1). Lineage (NCBI taxonomy): Eukaryota > Metazoa > Arthropoda > Insecta > Lepidoptera > Crambidae > Glyphodes > Glyphodes pyloalis. The sequence continues at coordinate 2,987,453 of JAYKKO010000024.1, read as the reverse complement.
ATAAACCAACGACAAATACAATACGATTATTAACCAAAGATACTTCATTGTTTGTTCAGATATTGTTTTGTATAGTTTCTATTACTTACTAGACAACTGTTTGTACGCGCATTCTGAAATTCATGGTGCATTACATACTTTTACGCGTTTACCCACGTTTCTCCTGGCAATTCCATTTCCGGGACAAAGATTATTTTTATAAATAACTAGCTGTGCCCGCGACTTCGTTCGCGTGGACTACATCCTTTCATGGTCGGTTTTACCCCTTTCTCCCCTAATATTCGAAACAAAAAGTAGTCTATATTTTAATCCTATATTTGTGCCAAATTTCATATCTCTAACTTCAAAAATAAACATTTGTCCATATAAACTTTCAAAGGTGGTTTAGCCTATGTCCGTTCTTGAGATTCAACGTATACCTATACCAAATTTCATCAAAATCCGTTCAGCCGTTTAGGCGTGAAAGAGTAACAGACAGAGTTACTTTCGCATTTATAATATTAGTATGGATATATAATATAGATAGTCGTTTATGCTCACCAAAGTTATTATTGCTATCTAATTATTCATTTTGATGTAATCCATACTCACATTTTTACTGTAGCCGCACCCATAAACGAACTATCTGCATAACCCAACGTTGACTGGTAGATAATGATCCTAGCATTCAGTCCACCTTTTGTACCTTTTTTGTGCTATAAAGTTTAGAAATTAATGAAATAAAGTTTTATAATTTTAACCTTGTATTTTACCTGTAACAGATTTACACGATACAGTTGACGAAAAATATTACGTACATAAGTAGTTCAATAAAATACTAATGCTGTGTTAATAAAGTATAGTTTACAAATATGGCGAAGGTAATTTTGGCATACATGATTAAAGACTGACTGTGTGAACAAAACGATTTTTGGCAGTTCCTCAACAACAATATCACACATGTTATTAAATTAATATTATGTCAGCATCATCGTGCATATGCTTACGTATGCACTGTTATAGAGACCGGAACCAACAGTGGTACACACATACATCTAGATAGGTACATATAAATAAAATTAGAGTGCCAGTTTGTAATATTAAAATAACTGCTTTTTACTACATGCATATGAATAAATAAATTAATAGTACTGTAAATTGTAAAAAATATTATGTTGCGACCTTTATGAGCAAAGAATCACTTACAGGCCTAGCATGTGCCACGCGAGTAAATTTTATCGCGCTCTCAAGAAATGTCAAAATCAATTCGTCAACTGCTGATTGGCTTAAAATATGAGTACGGTTTGCTAGTACCCAATCAACGGTCTGAACATACGAGTACGGTTTATCATCACCCAATCAACGGTCAAACTTTTGTCGTCTCATGCGAAAAATTTGACGTATTGCGAGGCCTATTATTCAACTGTAACTTAAGTTTACTGCTTACTGACATACAAAATACTTCCAATAGAATTTGAATAGGCTGTATATTTGTAAAAGCTTTTCGCGTGTCAGGATGTGCCAGTGTCGTAGCCATCACCTTGTGTTAGGAACCGCAGAGTTGAATCCGCAAACTAAACGGTAATTCCACACATGACAACAACAAATGTAGCGAATGGACAGTCTATGATTGGGACCTTAAGGTACTGAGATGAAGAAATTAAGCTTAAGAAGATGCGAAAAATAATAGATGTACTGTGATTAGGAAATTAAGCTTAATGGAAATAGAAAGGCTTTTCAAACTAACCGTTTTCACATTTGCGGGTGGTAAATCGCGTGAATTTTGGGAGATTTTTATATAGGGTGAATGTCATTGTTATTTAAATTTTATCTAAAACTAAATTAGCAGTGCTGCTTAACATAAGTAATACATTTTGCTAAAAAGGCAGGTCCAACAACTTGTAATTATATTAGACTAAGTTATTGCAATTCACATTTTTTTTGTAATGGCACATTTTCAGGAAGCAATGTCCATACTTGATAATTTGAAAGATGGAAAGAATAGCAATTCTTTCCATTATCCTTCATCGAATCTTGCGAGCCATTCGAAAATTCCGAATCGCTTCAGATGCCGAGAATTCACGCGTGTGTGCGAAAACCTACACGTGACCCAAATACCACTATTTGTCACTGAACTTCGGTGCATTTGAACACGCATAGAATAAGGCTTCCCGCTAGCTGAGGTCGATGACCCTAGGTCGCCGATTCGATGCTAGCCCTTGTCACCATTCAGATTTGACATTACCGACTATTTAATGGCTACGTGACTGTTATTTTCAATTAGTTTCTTCGGCGCCGCTAAGGTTTTATTGCCTGTTAGCTGAATGATTTCATGACATAAAACTAGCAGGTTGATTGATTCGTGTAATGTTATTTATAAGTCGTTCGCAATATTACCAACTTAAAAGCATGTTTTGTGTTACTCTTTCACGCATAAGAACTGCATGGATTTGATTATTTGAATAGACATAGAAGATACTAGGCAAATATAGATATGCTTTTTATATCGAAAAAATCCCAACAATACGCAAGCAAAAGCTACCATCTAAATAAATCTAATTGGCATTAAAGTTAACTGACAAATGCATCGTTTGTCCTTTCTATCGATATTTTTGACTATTTAAATAATTTTAATAGTTGAACTAAATTATTAATTGAACAAAGAAGATAATGTCTGAACACTACCAAATTGAATAAAAATGTTAAACTCGGAACATCCGTTCCTTAACACTTAACAGTTATTATTTAAATAAAGCCATTAAAGGCTCACACTTACCACATATTTGCATAAAATATTTTTCCAGTTAGTCCATTACCGTTTCCAATTTTAACGGCTTTGTCACGTTGTTTACAAATAGTCATTCAAAATAAATCTTCGTTTTGTTTATATGACGACCTCCGTAGCCGAGAGCCGTGCGGCCCGGATTTTGGCAACGCGACAACTCTGAGGTCCCGGGTTCGATCCCCGGTCAGTCAATATAGGAAACAAACTTTTTTATATTGTCGGGTCTGGGTGTTGTAGTATCGTCGTTAGTACTTACCATACAACTAATTGTATGGTATGCTCTAAAGCAATGTTTGTGATGTTGTCCATTATTTATTTATTAATACCGATAGCGCATTCGAAATACTTTTTTTTTATTACACTTCAAGATTGACCTCATCCCACAGTGGTAATGAGGTCCTAGGTTAAGGGCTAAATTAAATTTTAATTCCTTTTAAACTCAAAAGTAAATACTTTCCGTAACGGACTGTATTCTAACATTTAAACTCGTAAGTAGCCATGCAACCGCTCGCGCCGTTGCTTTTTCTTTTCGTCATTCGGTCTCCGAATTGATCCGACACAAATACATAGGTATGAGCAAAAAACTTGGTAGCCAAGATTCATCGACTTAAAAAAACCACTCCAGTTTCTGGCGCGTGACACTGATCCTAAAATTGAAAGTGTATTATTGCTAGCAAAAAACGTTTCGAGAACGCAATATTTGCTTCTCCTCTCGTCAGTTAATTACGCTAATCAATTTTGACACAAAGTCGAAGCTTGATGCTGATTGATCCCAAATACACATTTAATTGATCTAAATTACTCATTTTATTGACGGGCAGTTAAGAGTATCTGATTTGATTAAATTCCCCCTCGGGGTGTTTAGTTGGTGTTCTGGGCAAATATTTAAAAAGCGAAAGTTGGAATGTTGCAAAAACTGTTGGAGACTGTAGATATATTAGTTTTGTGATACGAGTGTAGTGTTTTAATCAATTTGTTAATGTCTTTCATTGGATTCAGGTAGGTTGCGGATTATAGCTTCGGTTTTTAAGATAGTTCTCGGTTAGGATAGATATTTGATTTGAGAATTTCTTACTAAACATCAGTTTATGATGTTTAGTCTATTTATTTGTTTATAGGTCCTATATATTTGTTTAAGTCAGAATTATTTATAAAATTCATAGATTGTACTTATCTTATTTACCTATTTTGAGTTTATTTAAAAACCCGTAACCTGTTTTGTAAAGCGTCTGAAAGGTTAAATGTTTTAAAACGTTAACGCACTATTAAAATTTATATTTTATCGAACCTACAGGATATTTTTCACATTATGGTAGAAATCTTACTCTTGATATTATAAACCAATCTTTTTGTGCAAAAGTCAACCCGGATATGACACCAATAAAGAGTAATTGGTATCCAAATATAATTGAAAACAGGAACAAGTGGCTGCCAGCTTTCAATGGATTTGATGGACTTTCTACAAATCGATCTGACCATTTGAAAGTGTAAATCAATTAACTACTAATGGAATTAGTAGTTATTTACGTGAATCATTTTCATAAAATACGTAAAGTCTTGAATGTTAGTGACTAATTTTTATTATCATTGTAAATACGAACGGTGAATGAATAAGATATGAACACAGCGAAATATGAGCTAACAGTTATTGCTTGGGAACTTTAATTCTGCATTTGACATTTTTAAACATTATTATTTATAGATACATGAATAACTTTATTAAATAGGTTTTTAGTCTTGAATGCTATTTTAGTGACAAATTTTTATTATCATTATAAATAAGAACGGCAAATGGACGAGGTATGAACACTGCAAAATATGAGTAACCGAACAGTTGTTGCTTCGGGACTTTCATTCAGCGTTTAACATTTTTAAACATTTATAGATATACTATCTACATGTTGCCAGCGACTTTGGTCGCGTTATTTCAGGATAAAAAGTATACCATTTTATCTAGCATCTCATACAAATCTATTCAGTAATTTACGCGTGAAAGACTTACTTACAAATATCTTATCTTACAAATTTTCGTGTTTATAATATTAGTAACTAGGATAGAATACGTTTTATTATTATTATTTATATGTATTGCACTTCAAGATTAACTTCATCCCTCCTGATGTTAAGTGGTAATGAGGGCCTAGCTTGAGGGCGACAAGTACATCATAATAACTGTTACTGGACTTGTCGCCCTTACCTTGAAAGCTTGACCCCTGCTATTAAGGTAGCACCCCCTAGGAGCTCTGGAAACCTTACTCACACGCAGGAACACAACAATACCTAAGTGTTTAAGTAGGTAACTTAACGTTTATTGCGAAGAGAAAGAAATTAATATTCCAAAAGAGTTAATAAGTGTTGGTTTAAAATTTAAAGTAACAGTATTTTTTTCTTTTGCAAGTCTCATTAATTTTAGTTTCACTTGTAATGGCTGCGGAAATTTTGACGTTTCGTCGCCTTATTGACTATAATGTGTGTGATAAATTTGTTTCCTAATATTTAGAGCATTCATCTTGCGTGATCGAGGAAAATTATGGAGAAATGTTTCTCAGAGCACCAATCATGGACTGACAATAAAATTGGGTCATAAAATAGTGCATTCCGAGTGAGAAATAGTATCGTTGAGCGGTGATTTTACCTAATTACGAGTAGTTTTTCTCTGACTGTGATGTATGGACAATGAGGCCACGAACTTTTTTTGTAGTAACATTTTAATTGAAATTTTCGGTAAAGGTAAAACACGTATAATATAGCCGGATATGTTTAAACGTCTTTTTAATTTTCAGTATGATTATCCCTACTAATATTATAAATGCGAAAGTAACTCTGTCTGTCTGTCTGTCTGTCTGTCTGTTATGCTTTCCTGCTTAAACCTCTCAACCGATTTTGATGAAATTTGGTATAGGTATACGTTGAATCTCAAGAACGGACATAGGCTATATTTATTAGAAAATAAGGGGGGGATGGGGGTAATACCACCTTTGAAAGTTTATATGGAAAAAATGTTTATTTTTGAAGTTAGAGGTATTAAATTTGGCACAAATATAGCTCAAAACTTAGATTAAAATATAGACTACTTTTTGTTTCGAATATTAGGGGAGAAAGGGGTAAAACCGACCATGAAAGGATGTAGTCCATGTAACTGGGCATAGCTAGTAGTTAATAAATACGAACTGTGTATATTTGGCAATCAAGTAACCAGATAACTAGTCAGAATTATGGTTTTCCAAAGTTGTGTAGTCCTGTAACCAGGACTGTCATGTAAGCATAAACCGGTAGGCGGCAATACGTAAGAGAAAAGTCCAACTGTTCTGTCATTGGTTATTGACTTGACATTGACAGACTTGTCACCGTGACATTTAAATCACCAATCACGTAGCAGTTGGAGAGTCTCACGTATTGCCATCTAGCGGATTTTCCACGCACGATAGCCCTCATTGGTGTATAAATCACAATAAAATGTTTTGATAATAAGTTGTTTCCTTATTCATTGTGTTCATCACTGGAGCCATTTTTTATAAGCCCTAGACCACTAATTTCCAAAGCTATATTGAACCCACAGGTCGAAACTGACCTTCAAAAGGGTAACTGTCAACAAATTAGTTTATAATTTCGGGGTCTGTGCGGTTCAAAGGTGAGGTTGTACCAAATTTGCTGCCTTGCAAGAACGCTTAGGTCTCCCAACTCCCTTCATGACCCCTGAACACTTTACGATAACAAACTAAAACCAAAAATAATAGTGTTTTACGAGCAATAACGGTTTGGGGAACCCTTCTTGACTACACTGATATTAAAATAGAGCTGCGTGCGCTTAATTGCGAACTCGTAATTTAAGAGAATCGTTTTATTCTGCACCTCGACAAAAAGATCTGACGCCATGCTTAAGACGACAGCTTTTTGTCGAAAAATTTTCTGAGCATCAGTCACCAGCAAGGCGATATTATTTTTGTAAGCCGCATTTTTACAGAGCAACACTGTTGTGGCCACTTAAAAACTCCATATTTGGTACAACTCGACGACAAAACAAAACTTACTACTTAAATAGACGATATTTGTAGAGTTTGTTTTGTTAAGGTGTTTCATTAAAACAAGTTTTGATCTAGTATTGCCATAAAGTGATTGCGTTGAGTGACGGAAATCAAATGGTAATTACTCAGTTTTTATTCAAGCATGCGCTTACTGCAACTAGGATTAAAAGTGCTTAAATGTAACTTGAACTAGAAAATACATAGTTTCATTGCTATAATGTTATAAGATCTCTTTTGATTTTTACGTTAAATTATCTATCCTGCTAGCTGATGGATGAAGAACGTAACCTATGATTATAGCTTATTTTCTTTTTTCCTTTCCTAGCGTGTATCACGGTACATCTATTACGGAACCCGAAGTCCGCTACAACTACGGTCTTGACTTGACGAGCCTGATTATTAGGTACATTGGAGTTGAACTCTTTAGCATCTTAAACCACTGGCAGTTTAATTTGGAGACGGTATCAACACCAGCGAATATATCGCAATTAAACATGTGCAGCTGAAATATTATCTACATAACGTTGATCTGGTTTCGTGTTCATTCATTTATTAAGACTGAATTACCATTCAAAATTATTCTAAGAAACGTCACTGTGGTATCAAGTTTGTCAGATTTCTGATATTAATACAAAATGTTAATATTTTAATGCTACTTACTGTGCAGCTGATAGCCTTATTACAAACAGTGGTTGCTTCTATCTGTACGAAATGCATATTTGTTACACCATTTTCATCACTCCTTCATCAGATGTGCAAAGTATAATATTCACCATCAGAAAACACACTAGGTACAATACGCCTAATTTCATTTTTGTTTCAACAACTATATCATTAATCTCAGTAACATGAATGACAATTAGACTTGGAGGTATCTCTCTTTTAGTAACCTTCTTTTGACCTTTACAATCTTAGCGTTATAAAATTGTCTATATAAATAGTTTAGCACTAACTTCTAGTCGGTTATAATATTCTCCTCAGAAATGCAGGTAATTTCTGAAGTACAAAAAAATATTATCCGCCTGAGAAGAATTTGCTGTCTATGAAATACCACTCAATATTAAAATAAAGCCTATGTAATTTTTATATCTGTATTTTAGAAGCAAAACAAAATACCTTATCAAGCTGCCCCATCTTCCCTTATGTGTATATGTATACTTTTCTCAATATAACGTTCATTTCAATGTTTCCCAGCCAGCAATTTTGTTGCGTGGCCAAATTGGTGAAAACGTATCACAGCTCTGATCCGCAACGATACGTCTGATTGGCTACAATCAAATGCATCATTCAGCAATTCTCGGAAATTCGTAATCGTAATCACGCTTATCGATACATCTTAATTGTCGAAAGTCACATTTCTAGTGAAATTCTGAACGACATTTAAATACTTACGAGATGTTTAATTGGATGGGTCTAGGAAGGCAATTCTTGATGATTCGTTTAACACATCTGTGGATGCCGACAACATTGTTGTCGAACTGTTACTTTGGAAGTAAAATCTTAGCAGTGAGACTACATGATGTTTATTGCAATACCAAAAATACTTTTCTAAATTGCTATATGATCTCACAAAAGCTACTTCATATGTGTCTATTACGCATGAATTGTTAGTAAAACGAAAGGCTATAAAATTACTTGATGTTCCCAGCAAATTTGTTTCCATTATTTTCTGGTAAAAATTATTTCATGTGTTTAGGGTTTGTCTTTATAATTAATTTATGCATTCGTTTTAACGTGAACGTGTAATGAAAAGGTACATTCATATATTCATATAGGTATTCAAAACGTCATGGAAATTAAAGAACTATTGTAGAGAATAGATTATGGTAGAATTTAGTAGCTAGACAAATTAGAAAATAGAAAAACATATAGGATATTTTTTTATCCTGAAAAAATGCTACACATAATAAAAAACGAGGAAGCAAGTATTTAGGTACGTGGATTCCCAAATATGTATGTGCAACAAGACAATATACAAATCCGTACAACAATAGTGTTCACTTTTATTTTCTGTGTTATTTATGTCACTTAACTTAGTATGCATTATTTCCTGAAAAGCAATTCTCGTATTTCTCCACCAGCGCAAAATATAGCGAAAAGCAACCAAACGCCTTTTGATAACAAATAAACAAGGCTTCATAGGGATAACTACACCGGTACTGCCTGTGATTGTCCAAGACTCCATGTTTTATCACCAGCCATCGCTGCCTGGTATCACTTATTATATGTACTTTATTTGCAACCATTAGATGCCACTGTGACATTTGTTAAACTTTATGAAAATGCAGAATGGGCTCTCACTTTGAAATACAATCATTGCACTTGATTTAAATAAAAAAGCCGATATTGGTTTGAGGCCAGTTATTTTTGTTCTACCTTATCCATTGCTCTAATAGTCGTCTAATTATAATATAAAATTGCCTAAATCATTATTATGTTTATACTTTCAGTTAATTTTTCATTTATTAGCACCTAAAATATAAAAATATAATGTACATCCTCTACTTGAAGGTTGTACGTTGTATTTTTTAACGATAAGGTCGCCTAATTGTACTTTAATTTGACAACGTTCGCTGAGTGGCAATCGGGCTGGGCTGTGTGTAGCGTCGCGGTCTGGTTTCGATTTTCAGTAGGTTCAAAATAAACTTTTCTATGTTGTCTCAAGTCTGGGTGTAGTACGGTCGTCTTTTGAGTTTTGTAACACAAGTGCGATGTTAAAAAAACTGTTAAACCAGTTCCTGTTTATATTTTGTGCAATAAAGTATATCTTTCTAAAAAACACATATGGAAACACGCCCTTAGCACCCATACAAACAGAAATCTATTCGTATTGAGAAAATGGTACATAAATTTCATGAGATTTGCAGGAGTACCTACCTTAAGCAACTACTGTCACTAAAACTGTAAAATGTCTCGAAAACAATTTTCGAATACATACATAATGTGCTAAAGTAAAGTAAATAGCATAAGAACTATTCGTTATTAAAGTTTGAAAGTGCATTTTGCCGTAATAACGTAGTTACTTTGAATAATATTCGAAGACCACGCGCGATACGTGAAGGTCGTAGATTCGAATTCCAAACTGCGAGAAGAGATGAACTTTTGCTGTTTCTTTAAAATATTTCCTGTATATCTAAGAATATTACATTATCTTAAAATATCTATAGAGTTTCGTTTATTTCTATTTATTTAAAAAAAAAAATTGTCATAAATACACACATTCTTACTGTTACTGCTCGCATATACTTACTATATGCATGAGCAAAGTAGAGTCTGTGGTTGGCGGTAGGCAGCGGAGCCGCACAGCAGATTTGTTGCTGGGACCGGAGACGCCACGCGTGGTTACCCCACGTAACCCTGGCTTACCTCAGTCCCGAAAGGGTGGGGCGTAGCATGTGGCCTCTCACATTCAGCCGCGAGCGTTTTGGGGGAGTCTGTGTAGAGTCCGCAAGGGATCCCGACTCTTAGCCACCGAAGAGGTTTTAGTCGGTGCGAGCCCGACACACCACTCTCTGTTCCCCGCGTGAGTGACGTTACGGTAGGCCTAAAACAAAAGGAGAAAAAAGTAGAGTACGTGGTAGAGAATGCTTTTAGCCTTATGTCCACACTCTGCACTTTTTGCGCGATAAAGTTTTTAACAAATAATCCAAGTAGCAAATAGTAGTCACAGCATCAGTCTCTAAACTGGAAATAGTAATGCAAAGTGACAAGCCCACACCAGGCCGGTCGAGCGCAGTATCGGTGATCTGCAGCTGGTTTACTGTTTATAATTAAGCGGCGCGTCGCTGGTCTCGTTCGGCTGCGCGGGCGCAGGGTCGGTGGCAATTAGCACTTTATCTTCTGCCCAGTCCCGCCCGGAAGGCCGGCGTGGGCGAGAGAAGTGGCCTGTACATTTTTCTTTTTTGTTATCATAAATAGAATTAGTAAAGACGATCAACGATTTTGTAAATGTAAAATTGCAACCTAAAAATAGCGCGGGCAAATAAGGCTTCAAGCCTTCTTTCACTATGTGGCCACGCGCGTGACATTACGCATCACTTAAGTAGTATATTTTCTTAAGTCATAACTAAAATATTTTCCTGCGATGGGAAATAATAAAAACGCGAAATGTACCGACCTGTCCGTACTCAACATGAAATTGGCAGATGTCATACAAACGCCGAAGTTAGAAAGATACAATATTGAAAACTTCATTTTACATACTTTAAGTGGGTAGATCTTATAGTTAGTCATAATCTCGTATTATTTTTTTCTGTTTTAATTATAATAAAAGTCTGTATTTGTAAGCCGTTTAACAGTGTGTGAAGTCAATCAAAAATTTCAAGTTAACATCAAAAAGGTTGTCTGTACTTAATATTCACAAAAAAATAGTTGTAATAAAAAAAACTTTGAAACTTATAGTTATTTTTCAATATCACTTTTTAATTAGTATGGAAGGTATAATGAACGCATCATTACAGGCTATAAAAACTACATAAACAACTTATTACTGTCATTATTGATTGGCGCCATTGCAAATTAAAAGAAAGTGGGACATAGACCACATTTTTGCTTCTGCTCCAAACTTGAATCCGTCTGGGATGGCTAAACGGCTTTTATTGAGCCGTTACCTTTTAGGGTTTCGTAGTTCGTAGTGACCCTGTCAAGAAGCCCTTATAGATTTGCTATGTCTGTCGGTCTACTGAGGTCCTTGGGCAGAGTATGAGAGAAAGCTGTATTTTTTGGTGACTACATATCGCACCTAGATGAAAACTCCAGCAACAACGTCTGTACCACACCACCCAGACCCGAGACAATACACAAAAGTTCGTTTTCCATATGGCCGTGTTTTATTGACGTTGATTGAGATGATCTCTGCAACCGTATTAAAAGAGATACCAGATGTATTTGGATCTGATTAGTGCAAGTTGTTGGAGCTGAGGAATTTCCTTTTTATTATGACCTCTAAGCCTTCGGTTGGTGTTTTGTGCCTTATGAATTTTAAGTTACATAACTAATGATCGGTCCTTTGCTACGACTGTATTGCGTACGAAACCTAGAGAATCGAGAAGACTTTGGCATCTCAATAGATTATATAGCAGCATGCCCCACTAGTGCACTTCAATAGATAGGTATATAGATAGATAAACTTTATTGCAAAGAAAAAAAAACACAAGGACAAAAAAAAATACAGAAATTGCTTTAACAGACATATTCAAGTTCAATATTTAAGAAGCACAAGGTAAATTGCGTTTACATTATGGCACTTTTGTGATACTTGAACCACATTGTAAATAGGTACTAACTTTACAAGAATGTTCTTAAAACTACAGAACCCTGGGGGAGCGCTGCGGTTCGCGGGCTTTGCCATTTTTTTTAATTTCTACAAACTTATTAAGGTGGAAACAGGTTGAATGTAATGCTCATTGTATGGCAGGCGACAAGTTAATCGGGACTCTCACCTGGCCACAATGTAAATAAGGTAACAGTAAAACCTTAACATCCTTTTGAATGAAATGTGTAAGCTGGGCGCAATCCGGTTCCAAACACAGCGCTGGTTTATCCCAATGTATATGCACGACAAACGCATTATAAAGGTGCACATTTATTAAAGCATTTACTTGCTGTGGCGTATCGTTGGAGTTGCCCGGGGGAGCATACGAAAGGTGACGGGTAGTATTGATCACAAACCTTTATAAGGTGATGCGAAAGTAAGAAAAATGGAATTGGCGCTCTCTATCCCCCAGTTAGTACCCCCTCTTGAGATGTAGCTGGAGTTTAGAATATAAACACTATAAGGGTGTAAATAATAGATTATAATAACAGCATACAATCTACCAACTATGACTAGCTTAACTCCGCACTATATGTTTTAATCCCAGCTAATACTGTTTCCTTCCACTGACGCGGACGCGCAATCAATGAATATTTTAATCAATGGAAATCCGGCACTGGGTAAGTACCAACTTACCTAAAATATGCAATGACGTTTGTATGTAAACAGTGTTACTAATTTAGAGGTTAGTATAGGTGGAAACGGTTTTTAAGCTAAAAAATAGAGGAAAAGTCAGTTTATGCTAAAATAATTATTAAGTAATCTCTTCGCTTTTTTTTTGCGTACTTAAATGCGTACAGGACATATCGCGAATTTGTCGTCATCTCAAGGTCAGTGAGGATTCTTTACTGTTATTCCGTCCATTTGGACCGAATACGTCACCAGCCGTTTCCCGGATCGACATCGTGAGAAGCGCGCATTCATGTTGAATTTAATTTGCTCCAGTGAGAAGCTCGTTAGTTTCCGAACGCAAATAAGGGAACTTGTTTCACCACGGATACGTACCAGTGGCCAGACCCAGACTATAGGCCATTTGCATTCTGGACTATCCGCTGTAGTCCATTTGTGGGTAATAAAATAAACCGAACGCGACCTATGTGAATTCTAGAAGCAAACGGCTTGCGAGAACATTTACTTGTTAGGCCATAAAAGTAATTTGCGACTCATGATCAACGGTCTTTAAAACAAATGTCAATGAAAATGTAAGGAGTTTTTAGAGTTTAATACTCAACGAAGCAACGAGTAAAACAGTTGGTATTTTTCTCTCGATATTGATAACCGCAAAATGTGAACGACAAGACATTGACAAAATATTACGTTTAGGTTACAGAACAAAAATATTTGCATTTGTATGAAAATAAAAAATATTCTATGTTTAACTTAAGTACCTATGTGAGATACGCGAATCCGACTAGCACTTCTTTAACAACTTTGCGCTTTGATCTAATTGAATTTACAATGATTTTATATGTTTCAAATATTATTAAGGTGACTAAGTTAATTTTTTGGCCATATTGTTATTTATTATTAAGAATATATTACTTAAATCTGGGTAGTGTGAAGAAGAAAAAGATGTGAGACTATAAGCCCGCATAAAGTAATAGGTGTAGTATGACTTACGATTGGTTACGATATATTTTAATACTTGCAGTTGCAAATGGACGAAATTGATACGTGTATATGAACATATGTATTTATAGTATTTAACTTCCACGTAGATATAGACTGCAGCAAATCAATAGATGATAAAATCTTTTTAACCAGTCTTTTGTAATAACTTTACGATAATAACAATATATTTACTATTACACGATTATAAAATTAATTTTAACTATCGATTAAATCGGCTCAAAAATTTAGATCGGCTGGTAAAGAATGCTTCTAGCATTAAGTCCGCCTTTTATACTTTTTATTTTGTGCAATAAAGTTTTTAAATAAAAATAAATAAAATAAATACTGCCAACAACAAACTTGAAAAAACTTAACAGTATACAAACTCATAGACTAAAAAAATGATAATTTATTTTAGATAAAAAGCGATACACTCGGCTAATCACTAAGATTTATATTTGTTCAAATTAAAGAAAGCAGAAAATAATGATTTATATTTTTCTTAACTCGAAATGCCAGGTATTTTTATTAATGCAATTACTTAGTATCTTTGATTATAGCTTTATCTACTTTTTAGTTTGTGTAGAACGTATTACATATCGACTGAAATTCTTACATATTCACTCTCTAAGGAAACTCAACCCAGGTAAAATCGTAGTCGCAAACGTAAACTTTTGAGACACCCCTTTTTTCGGGGTAAATGCATTGGTGCACCGTACTGCTGCATCGGGGAAGGCAGCGGCGTGAGTTGGACTCCCCCACTGTGAGAAGAGCGGGGACTACCCACGAAAACTGCCCCGCATCTCTTATCGCCTATTGACGGCACCATGTGAATATAGATTTATCTATAGCAGCCACGGCTGTGTCTTTCGTTCGGCAAAATGCATCAAGAGAGTCACACAGTCAGAGTCGGCACTCCATATAAAGTAGTATTATAAAAGCCAGATATCGATAAACATCTGAAGCCGATTTACACGATGTCAAGACTTACATTGACATGCAATCTGTCAACTTTACGAGTTTAATTTTTATTTAAAAGATCAGGAGACCTATCTTGATACACTTGGGACTGCTCCTAAGAGCTTTTAATGATGTTTACAAGCACTTATTGCTAGTTCTTTATAATCGATTTCTCGGTTATTGATATACTATATAATTAGCACGATAACTACATACATTATTAATCGTTAATTTAATTAGTACTACTCATGAACTCTCTTAAGGGCTTTCCAACAGGATTTTTTATCGATAATAGGGATCTTGACTGGATAGTCAACTGAAATGCTTTTAAATACCTGTCAAAAAGACTTCTTCAAGTTTTTATGAAGATAGCAATCTGTGATGTCCCTATATTACATATTAGCACACTAACTTTTTACTCATTCCGGAGCAATTTCAAATATATTTAATGTCCTCTTTACGACATTCATCCCTGAAAATTTTTGCATTGTGTCAACATCCAAATTATGTATCAAAATCTTACTCTTTTTTACTTGAAGTCAGGTAAAAAGACTATGAATTGAAATGTTTGTCTGGTAAAAGTGTTTTATTATTTTTTTACAACCGCTTTGCATCCTAATTATAGGTACATAAATTCGCCCCGCGTTTACAATTTAATCTTTCTTCGCTTTCCCACTTTATCCAGCATACCTTAACACCTCGTTACCATCTCAACTGCCGGCGTGGAACTCCGTAAAAATTATGTTTGCTTTAAATAGTTCACATCTCGAGAGCATTTGTTATCATTTAGTTAAATTCTTCCGCAATTACCCGGCCACTTTGTCGCTTTTTCCAACGCTTTAACTGTTGGTGGCTTCTATTTTGAGAAATTATTACAGGGTGTAGCAATGCCAGCTTTGAGTGTTTTCTTTTTTAATCTAGACCTTTGTCGAGGTTTTTGCGCAGCACATCCAGGTTACCTTAATTGGCTTTTGAGTGAATCTCCGCTATTTTCTCTTTGAAAAAGTTGTTTCAATATGCAAGCGAGATATTCGATTAAAGATAGCATTATGCCAAAATGGACCTTAAAACTTTAAGCTTTTATTATTACGTAAGTGACTATTCTGTCTTTAGTGATACATAAAATTAAGGTAAACCTACACATATTGTATATACATACGACATCCGTTGCGTATTTTCATGAGAAAATATTAATTTTACCACAAATTTGTAACCTTTATGCCTCCTCCACACTACTCGCGAAGTTGAACGAAGTTATACGAATACGATAGTGTAGAGAGGGACTTCGGCTCGCCTCGTGCTCGCCGCGTCAAACTTTGCCTCGCCTCGGGCGAACTTCGCCGAGTAACTTCGCGAGTAGTGTGGAGCAGGCATTAGAGAAGATACTACTCGTACCAAGAAACATTTGGTCGGTTTCAGCACTGCGCACTTTTACTATTCCTTAGTTCTAAATAGGTATGAAGCCTAGTCCCGAAGAACTTATGTTTTCTGTACATTATCAAGTGATTTACCTTTTGATATTTATCGAGGTTGCATATACCAGTGACGAAAAGGTTGATTTTGATTACAAAGACCAAGGGACCCTAAATTATTAGGGCGGGTTTGTCAGAATACCTGATTATTCTAATTCAGCCTCTTATGTCCCAATGGCCACACAGGCCTTCCACCTTATTGGCAACTATATTCTGAAGCCGCCATTTGGCCTTTGACTAGACTTATACGGAGCACGAAAATGCTCGTAATAAATATCACTAAATTTGTTCGGCATGGTCACCCATCCCATACCTGATCACAGCGTGCACAGCTCAACTTTAGGAATCGTTTCCGAACCGTTGTTGCCATTGCGCCACAAGCACAGTTGGATACGTCCCCAAATAATAACACTATCCTAGTAATATTACATATGTGAAAGTTTGTGAGTGGGGATGTTTGGATGTTTGTTACTCTTACACGCAAAAACTACTGAACGGATTTGGTAGGGAGAGAGATGACATACTAAATTTACATATAGTATACTTTTTATCCCGAAATAACGCCGGCGAAGTCGCGGTTAGTATGCATTAAGAAACTTACGTTTAGCGGATACAAACCCGTTTTTTAACGTTACATGAAAACGAGCAAAGTTGTAGTAGCGATCCAAACGTTGTTGATACCTATCGAGCTAATTAAAAAGTGTTCTATCTAATTAACAAGATTACCGGTAAGCGTCGAGAAGTGCGCCATAATGGTGATCGTGATGACGTTATTGGGACACACTCCGTACTACGCCTCGTTAGTAAACATAGCCTGTGTTTTTATATTGTACATACAACAGTACGACAGATCACACACTTTGGATTTTAAACCGCCCTTATGCCGTTCGCATAAGAACTAATATCGAACTGTAAGTGTTTACGTCGATGTGCTGTCGACTGTTCTAGTGCTAACAAGATAGATAGCTTTTCTCACTCCATTTAATGTCTAGATACACTTTCTTGCATCGCTTTTATTTTTGCTTGTAAGGAAATGGCAAGATTTAGATTTATTTATAGCGTTTTATTAAGGTCATGGCAGATGGTTGCCTGGGCCGGCGTTCGGGCGGCCACCTCGGGCGCTAAATATGAAGGGGGCACCGAAAACCTACTCAAAAGGGACCCCAGATCAAAGTCTTGGGTCCGTCCCTGGTGGGGATGCTGGTAGAACTTTGCTGAAGATTTCGATAATGCTAAAGGCGGTACTAATCAACTTAGAGATAAATAATATGAAAGTTATGAATATTTTAATATCTAACTTATATCTTTTATGTAAAATACTTATACTAATGAAGTTTTCATTTACTCGTAGCAACGCACTTCGTTTGTAAATTTGAATCCAGTACCTTGTGAGAGATCAATTTTTTTTAAGTCTTTAACAATTACTTTTGATATGGTAATACGCGGGCGAAATATAAGCATACCTATTGTTTGAGGACCTTTTTAGTGTACATTATGGTATTTTTAAGCACTTATAAACACCCAGATACAATATAAATACCAATTATTCATAAGTGGACCTTGGATTTAGTAGGTATTTCATGCATAACAGGGACATACACACTATGAGAAAGAAGAATTTGGTAATGGAAAACAAAAATATACATTTCTATTAAATGTGAATACTGTTTATGAACATCAATACTATACATTAATTTATATACATATAACAAGCAAAAGGGCATTGATTAACCAATCTATCCTTGGTGAGTCTAGATTAAACAGACAAATGCGCTAACTATTCTTCCAAAGGTGTATATTGCATTATTCCATCTAAACAGATACAATTAGCAAGAGTAACATTGTCACACGGAATATTTCCATTTACATTCGGGAAAACTGTTCGAATAATTCATTAACTATTTGGCCACTTGAATTAAGAATGCTTTTGTTAAAAAAAAATAATCTTACATTAAAAGATAAGAAAAAAAACGGCCAAGTGCGAGTTGGACTCGCGCACGACGGTTTTTGTACCATCATTATCAATATAAAAATTAAAATTTAAAATCCCCCGACCCGATCTCTGCACAGACAAACATTTCATGTACCGTGATTTCATTGTGATATGGCCGTATAGCTTCCCTATTTACTTACACTACTGCCAGTTCGGAACCTTTATCTAGCGAACAGACACCGGTAAGAAACTCAAAAGATTAGTTACATTCTTAGTATCTAACTTATTTCTACCTCTATATGTAGGTCACTTTGGACCAAGCCAGTTTTGTTTTGATTGATAAAACAACTAAGTACTTAAATAAGTGTTGATTTTCGAGAGGCAAGCTGGGGCAAGCCATAGCTTCACTCAAATATATTGAAGGGAATGTAAGGACCCGCCACATAGCACCGCCATCCCAGTGACATTTTAGTGAGCTATATCGTCTCCCCTTAACTTGTATCTAAATTTAAATCATCAAACAACTACATGACAAGTACCGCGATGCAGTTACCTACATTTTTTGTAATAGGATTCCGTTTTACCTTTTGAGTGTGGAATCCTAAAAAACTTCAGTAACATGCGATGGAAGCGGTCGACCGTCACTAACTGGCTTGCAAGTTAAATGTGCGCTGAAAACAGTGAAACAATCACACGTCAAAACGCAAAACAAAAACGTGTTGAAGAAATAAAGTGTTCAATTCTCATCCTCGGAATATCTTAAATAGGGCTGATTTTCCAATTGTCAGATAAAAATGAACAAGCTGATTAAGAATACGTAGATTGAATTAAGAACGTCATAAGAATCAATTCTTCTTATTCGTGTAAATTACATCAGTAATTTTGTGAATCTTCTATACAGGGTTATTCTTGAAACACAAAAATTTTCACAGCATATTTGTAACTTCATTAACAATAACTTTGGCTCTTGAACTCTTTGAATATCGTCCAAAATTTGGCTCTCCATACACAATATTTTTTCTAGTCATTTAATTTGTATGGGGAGCCACAAATATCAAAATTTGGAAAAGTTGCAGAACAAGTAATTACCACTGAAAGTTGGGATTTCCATCTGCGGCGTCGATTTCTCTCTGTGCGCCAGAGACCACAATTTATTGCTAATTATGCAAGGTAAACAATTCTGCGAAGTTGTTGATTAAAAAGAACCCTGTATAAATTAAATAAAGCTACCTCTCCATATTTATATAATTCATACTTACTGTCTGCGCCGCGCCGGTTTCTGAACGTGCGCTTGACCAATGCGCGATTTTAAAAAGAAAAAACTATTGTCTACTACCACGTCCGTCCGTCGTTCTTTTTGGTCTGTGGTTGTTACTTGTTCTAGAAAGTTCTTACTGCCCGCCCACTAATAATTCAACTTAACTTACCTAATGCATTTTGTTCTGTAAATTACCTAATTGTCATTAAACAAAGTCTGTAAAAACCAAAAAATTACTTTAATTTGTCTCATCGTAGACAAAAGTGGCGACCGTGACAGGACCTGCAAAACAACACGGATTACGAAGTGTTACAGGGCCGACATTTTGCCGACATTTTGGTGACGACGGGCTTAGCCACGCCAAGCGAGCACCGCGCAGCGCCTAGATTTGTCCTGGAGGAGTCCGGAGAAGATCAGCTGCGACTACATCGGTCAGCAAACGTGCAGCCAGACGAATTTACCGCCGCTTCATCAACTCTACGCAATCACGACACGTGGGACCTCACGCCGACGAGCAGACTGCAGCCTACAACCCAGAGAGATTCTCTGGCCTAATTTCACCTGCCTGCCTGCCATTCTAATTGTGAGCCCGTTCCTTTCTCATACCTTTACTCCCCTTCGATTTCATAAGCAGTGAATTTAGCTCCGCATGGGTTTGAATGAGATATTTGCCTAAAGTTTTCAAGTAAATATCTAAAGCATTTCTTCTTTGCGCCTAACTAGACTGTGTTACAGCCAGCTTACCTGCAAATTCTCAAATTTGGCCTAATTAAGTGAAATCTGAACTTGCAAGTCATCTTTTATTTTCCATCAAATAACTTTTACATCAACTTTCGTCCCTTCTTGCACACTTAATGCTTATTTATATTGCTCACTCAGCATGTAATGGCACCTACTATTCCCATTTTTGTTGTTCTAAAATCTCACTATTGCCTAAGTTCTTTTAATTACTAGCTTCTGTCTTGTATAGCATATAAATAAGCAGAAGTGCACTTGAGTTTGCCCCGCTTCCATATTAAATCACCTGCCATCAATTATTTAGCGTACCAAACATCTCGATTCCAGTGTTCACCGCTGCATTGCTTCGAGCACTGAGTCTCATCAGCTGTGACATCACCCATTGTCCTGCGCATCGACTGCTCGCACGCACAGCTGATCAATCCCGTTTCCTGCCAAGCCGTACTACGAGGCGAGGAGCGTATCGTATGCAATTTAGTTAACTTATCCATTTTATCTTTCTTAGATAATTCATCACAATGGCAAACGAATCTAGTTCCTCAAAGGATTACAAAACCAAACGGAGCACTGTCAAAGGCCGTTTAACTAAATTTAAAAACCATGTTGACACTTTAAAAACTTTAGACAAAATTTCAGAAATAGAAATAAGTAAACTAGTGATGAAATTATCTAGGATGGAAGCCTTATTCATTGAGTTCGATGAGCTGCAGAATCAAATAGAGTTATTATGTGAGCCTTGTAATCTAGATCAGGAAATAACTACTCGTGATATTTTTGAACAAGAATTTGATCATTACATTGCTATCGCTCAAAATATAATTAAGGCTAATTCACCCTCCAAGTCTTCAGTAGTAGACTGTCCTACTAATACTTCTACTCATGCTACTCACTGTCATCATAGTGAAGGCCAAGAACCTTTAGGGTTCCGTCTACCAGTTATAAAAATTTGTAATTTTGATGGAAGTTTTTTTAAATGGATGGAATTTAAAGAGACGTTTTGTGCATTAGTTCATGATAACGACAAAATTAAAAATATTCACAAGTTTTATTATTTGAACTCTTACTTGGAGGGAGAAGCTGCCCGTGTAATCTGCAACTTAGAGGTTACAGATGTAAACTATCCTCAAGCATGGCAGCTCCTATGCGAACGATTTGATAATAAAAGGCAGCTTATAAATAATCATTTAAAATCTCTTTTTAATTTAGAATCTGTGCGAGAGACTGACAAGTCACTGAGATTTATAATTGATCATGTAACGAAAAACTTGCGGGCCCTTCGCACCCTAGGCCTACCTACAGATCAGTGGGATGTTATAATTATCTATATAGTCTCAGCAAGGTTAGACACACTCACATGTTTTAAATGGGAAGAACATAGGAGTGGTCTCCCAGATATACCCACACTTAATGACTTTTTTAGCTTTTTGAAAAATCGTGCTGATGTCCTTGAGACTGTTAACCGAAACAAAGAAGATAGGTCTAAATTAATATACCCTAAATTTCAAAATAAACAAACAAATCCTAATTTTCAAACTAAGCCACATACAAAGACATTTTCTGTCACTACTAAGGCAAACAATTCTGCTTCTTTTTCCCCTAAGTCGTTTGAATGCATAGTGTGCAAAAATAATCATCGCCTATATGAGTGCTCTGTGTTCAAGTCTAAGACACCGGAAGAGAGGAATGCCACAGTGACGTCATTAAAATTATGTAAAAATTGTTTAAGACCAGGCCATGATTCTGAAACTTGTAAGCTACCTGGTTGTTGCCGTTTTTGTAGAAAGCGACACAACTCTTTATTGCATCTTCAGCCTGACACTACTTCTCAACAGACAATGGTAATGTCTGCTACTTCTTCACCAGAAATACTGTTGTGTACTGCAATGATACAACTATCAAATCCAACAACTAATGATACTGTTATGGTGAGAGCCTTTCTGGACAGTGGTAGTCAATCGTCATTTATAAGTGACTCCGTCAAACAAAGACTAAATTTATGCCCCCAACCTTCAGATGTTTCTGTAATAGGAATAGGCAATACTCCCCTAAACTTAAATGCTGAAAGATGTGCTGTTCGTCTACAATCTAGGACAAGTTCTTTTAGCACAACTTTGTGTTGTTTAGTTCTACCCAAGATAACAGATAACCTACCTAAGGTTGCTTTTGATCCCAAGCCATTAAACTTATCCAAATTTACTCTAGCAGACCCAACCTTTCATAAACCGTCCCCTATTGACATGCTCATAGGTGCTGATTTATTTTGGACCCTAATAGGCTCCGAGCAACATCTTTTAGGAGAGAAAAATCCTATCCTACGTAGCTCTAAATTAGGATGGCTCGTTGCAGGTCCACTACCTGTTTTTCCTAAACTAATTAAAAACCCTAAGCCAGTGATGTGCAATTTTCTACTTAAGGATGAAAACACAACTACTTTCTCATTACCTTTCTCATTAAAGGAAGATAATGACTATTCTAATCTTGAAAAAGATATGTGTAGATTCTGGGAATTAGAGAATTTCCCTTTGGATCAACCCTATACAAAGGAAGAAAAATTAACTGAACAGCATTTTCTTTCCACCACTACACGCCTAGGTGATGGCCGCTTCTGTGTAGCTTTGCCCCTCCTTTATGATCGAAGTTGCTTAGGCGACTCATATCAACTAGCGCGAAAAAGATTTTTTAACCTAGAAGCACGCTTCAGGAAGCAGCCTGATCTCAAGAAAGCCTACTGTGAATTCATTCAAGAATATGAAGACCTCGGTCACCTATCTGAATCCAAAATATTAAAGCCTGCTAATTCCTATTTTCTCCCTCACCACCCGGTTTTGAGAGAAAAAAGCGAGTCAACTAAGTTGCGTGTTGTATTTGACGCCTCAGCTCGCACTACTTCAGGTGTCTCTATAAATGACCTACAAATGGTAGGGCCCACTGTTCAGGATTCTCTTTTTAATATAATCCTTCGTTTTCGGCAATACAGATACATCTTGTCGGGAGATATTGAGAAAATGTTTCGACAAGTTGTCATGAGGGAGTCTGATCGCGCTTTACAACTAATTTTATGGCGTGACGAAGAACATAAAACCCTAAGTACTCTTGCACTTAATACAGTTACTTATGGTTTTTCCAGTGCAACCTATCTCAGCACTCGTTGCATCTGGCAGCTGGGTGAAGAATGTGACGATGATAAAATAAAAACTATTATACAAAAAGATATTTACTGTGATGATTTGTTAACAGGATCTGATTGTTCATCTGAGCTACGTCACATTCAACAGTCAGTATCGAGTGAACTAGCCAAAGGCGGGTTTAACCTTAGGAAATACAGATCTAATCTCCCAGAACTTTTTCAGTCCTATTCTATCAATCCTGAAGATGGAAATCTGATTATCAGTAATGCCACTAGCACTTTAGGCATCGGTTGGTCTCCTACATTTGATGAATTGTATTTTGAACTAAAGCCCCCCAGCAAAGACAACCCTACTAAAAGGTCAATTCTATCAACTACATTCAAGATTTTTGATCCCCTTGGTTTACTTTCTTTATGTACAATAAAACCAAAAATTCTCCTACAAACACTCTGGTCTCAAAAGTTAGACTGGGATGAACCAGTGCCCCAAGATATTCAACGGACATGGCAAAGGTTTTCTCAAAAACTTCCTTGTCTTTCAACTCTAAAAATTCCAAGACATGTTCTTATTGAAAATTATACTTACGTCGAAATGCACTGCTTTTGTGATGCTTCTAAACAAGCTTATGGCGCTTGCATTTACCTAAAATCTGTCAATGCAAAGGGCCAAGTACAAGTCAGTCTTTTATGTGCCAAGGCACGTGTTTGTCCGCTCAAGGCCTCTACAATACCAAGGCTGGAGCTATGCGCGGCTCTATTAGGAGCACAGCTAAGCTCTACTGTTACCCAAGTACTTAGATGCAAAATCCAACGTCACATTTATTGGACAGATTCGAGTGTCGTCCTAGCCTGGTTGAAAATGCCCAACAAAACAAAAACTTTTGTTGCAAATAGAGTTGCAGCTATATTGGAAACAACAGACAGCTCATCTTGGCGTCACGTGCCTACCTCAGAAAATCCCGCAGATTTAGCATCTCGTGGAATAGATCCACAACATGTTGAGGACTGTTCTCTCTGGTGGCATGGCCCTAATTTCCTTCTAGAAGAAGAAGCCCTATGGCCATCAGGAGTACTCTCTACAGTTGAGATACCAGAGCTTAAAACAGTTTCTGCTTTGGTGGCGGAAGTTGTACCTTCGGCACCGATAGTCAAGTTTGAAAGATTTTCTAAACTTAAGACTCTACAAAGAGTCTATGCTAGGGTACTTAGATTTGTGCACAACTGTAGAAACCGAAATAATAAAATTTCTGGTGAACTTCAAATCGAAGAACTTAATAAGTCCTTACAGTTTATCACATGTACCGCTCAGAAAGAGTCATTCCCAAAGGAAATGGATCAGTTAAAAACCAAAAATGTTCTCCCTGCTAAGGCGTCTCTATCATCACTCAATCCATTTATCGATTCACAGCATCTACTTCGCGTCGGAGGTCGCATGGACTTCTCAAGCTACCCTTATGAGAAACGACACCCCATTGTTTTAAAATCTGATCACCCCCTAACCAAACTCATCTTTCGTAACGAGCATGAACGTCTATTACACGCAGGACCTCAGCACGTTCTTACCTCAGTCAGAGATCGATACTGGCCCATAGGAGGTCGTAGATTGGCTAGAAGCGTTTGTCGCTCTTGTGTAACGTGTTGCCGTTTTAGAGGTCGGGCTATGTCTAATATAATGGGAAACTTGCCTAATGAGCGTGTAGAGACTGACTTCCCATTTAATGCTGTGAGTACTGATTTCGCTGGACCATTCCTTATCACTGATCGCAAAGGGCGTGGTTGCAAAATTACCAAATGTTATTTGTGCATATTTATATGTTTTCGCTACAGATGTATCCATCTAGAAGCTGTCAGTGAACTAAGTAAGGATGCATTTGTTTTAACTCTAAAAAGATTTATAGCTCGCAGAGGCTTACCTAAAACTATTTACTGTGACAATGGTAGAAATTTCGTTGCAGCTGCCAAAGAAATCTCTACATTTTTAAAGGACAATAATGATTCTATTTGTTCATTTGCTGCTGGTCAAGGCATTGAATTTAAGTTTGCCCCTGCATACGCTCCTCACTTCAACGGGTCGGCTGAATCTGGGATCAAATTAGCCAAATTTCACATACATAGAGTCTTAGGAAATTCTCATCTAACGTTTGAGGAGCTATCTTCATTGTTCGCACAAGTCGAAGCGATCCTTAACAGCCGTCCCTTGTGTCCTCTCAGCCCGTCACCTAATGACTTCCAGGCTCTTACCCCGGCTCACTTTTTGATTGGTAGGCAACTCACCGCGCTACCATCACCGAGCTATGTGAACCACAACACTCATCGCCTCGACCGGTTCCAGTTTCTAGAGCAGGCGAGACAACATTTCTGGAACAGATGGGCGTCTGAATATGTCTCGGAGCTGCAGCAAAGAACAAAATGGCGTTCAAAATGCAGAGACTTGAAGACAGATGACCTAGTCCTATTAAAGGAGGATCACACACCACCCCTATGCTGGCGACTTGGACGTGTCAGCAAGCTGTTTCCTGGAGCGGACGGGATTCCTCGTATGGCTGACATAACCACAGCCAACGGTGTAATCAGACGAGCCATAAATCGACTGTGCCTTCTCCCCGTTGCAGAAGAAAATGCTTGAAAGCCTCGTAGAGCTTTCAACGGCCGGGAGGATGTCTGCGCCGCGCCGGTTTCTGAACGTGCGCTTGACCAATGCGCGATTTTAAAAAGAAAAAACTATTGTCTACTACCACGTCCGTCCGTCGTTCTTTTTGGTCTGTGGTTGTTACTTGTTCTAGAAAGTTCTTACTGCCCGCCCACTAATAATTCAACTTAACTTACCTAATGCATTTTGTTCTGTAAATTACCTAATTGTCATTAAACAAAGTCTGTAAAAACCAAAAAATTACTTTAATTTGTCTCATCGTAGACACTTACTTACATACTTATCTCAGTTACATAAGGTATAAATTAGATTAGACTACACTTAAAGCCTTTTTTGCAATGCTTGTGTTGAATATTATGATAAAACTATTATCATGATAAAGAAACTCAGTAAAACAATTAATTGAATTGCTAACTTTTGTTTGTTACAGGTAAAGACATCAACGCATCAATGACTCAATGACTGATGTGGAAGGAATTAGTGAGTACGTAAACTGTAAGGTTAGATAGATAAATGGATACACTTTAATGCACAGTAAATTTACATTGGTTTTACAGATACATAAATATAAAAATGAACAAGCAACAGTAAAACGTCATAAATATTTTAATTTTTTTTTTATATTGCACTTCAAGTTTGACCTCATTCCACCTGATGTTAAGTGGTAATGAGGTCCTAGCTTAAGGGTGACAAGTACAGCATAATAAATCTGTTACTGGGCTTGTCACCCTTACCATGAAGGCTTGACCCCTGCTACTAATGTAGCACCCCCCAAGAGCTCTGGAAACCTAACTCACACGCAGGAACACAACAACACCGGAGTGATTGTTATTTGGCTGCGGTCTTCTGTAAGGTGGAGGTATTTCACCAGTCGGGCTGCTCCAGTTCGAGCGATAAATCGCTATGCCCTAGCTCTCTTAATAAAAAAAATATATATAGTACAATTGAGGCTGTTTTATTGCTAGAAACTCTTCCAAATAACCTTAGGGAAGAGGAAATAGTAGATATCGAGAAACGGATACCGTAGCGCAAAATATTAATTGATAAAATATTAACAAAAAAAAACAGTATGATAAACACACACAATACATAAAGTAAAAATACCTTTGATATGAGTAAGCAAACTTTCATCAACATTTCATCCACACTATTCAAAGTTTTTAAATTTAAAAAAATGTTACAATAATTGGATGTGGACTCCACAATCAAAGTCGGCTATTAAAACGAAGACAATCTAGAAAATGACGACTTATTCACATAGTTACGGATCAGGAGAATGGAGCGAATTGTCGTGCGGTTAGGGGACGGCCGTTGACCGTGCGGTTAGATGTAAAAAGTGGTCAAGCATGAGTCGAGATTATGGGCAAAGGACTTTTATAATGGTCTGCTGGTTCAATGGTTACCGCACCTCTGTGCAGAACTAATCATAATCATAATCAATCATTTATTTATGTTCGTTATAAGTAACACTTATGCATCGTCAAAATGAATATAACCCAAAATTGAAGCTACAGCCGGTTCGGAAACTAATCCTACCGAGAAGAATCCGGCAAGAAACTCAGTAGTTATCCTAATGTTTACGATATTCGGGGCTAGAGAACTTAAGGGTCGTGAGTTCGATCCCAAACAGACATTCATGTGAATAACATGTGTGTTTGTTCCGTATCTGAGTGTTAACCGCGTTTGTTCCTAGTTTCCGTGATACAAGTAGATACTTAGGCTACTTATTTCGGGATCATGGAAATTTATGTCCAAATACAATTAAAATACAAAATGCATTACCTTTCAGTAAAATATTTTCCGAGCATATTTGCTATAACGTAAAAGTCTTTACACTTTAAAAAATAATTCCTGTCATTTACTTTCCGAAGTCATCTTAGTAAATGTATCAAAAATTAAAGTTCATCCTTGATTATGGGCAGATTTTTCAAACGTCAGACATAAATTAATAACGCGATAAAACAGTTTGAATTAAGAACGTCATTAAGTTATTTTGTCAGATAACATAGGTATAACATTAAAAAGGACGTATTTATGTTTTGACTGGTTTTATCTAACAATTGAGAAATTGGGCTGAAAAGGAAATTTCCTAGTCGAAATTACGTTGCGTTTTGAAAGGACTAATTAAGGCGAAATCACTCCAAGCACATGTAGATTGCAGCTAAATTTTACTTTACTCTCTTTAATATTCGCATAATAAATAAGCGATTTTGTTGAAAAGTTCCAATAGTTTCCTTAATATATCTAATCATTAAATTAGTTACTGTATTCGCTTTTGAAATAAGCGATTTTGTTGAGAAATTGTCTCTTATAACGGTTTCCTGTATCTAATCCTAATCCTTAATATTAAAATATACTAAGGTCAGCACTTACGTAACCCTGAAGCTGCAATTCCAAGTAAAATGATAATAAAAAGTTATAAATGACGTAAGAAAACTAATCCTGCAACTTTATTAGAGGTAGACACCGCAACTGCGGGGAGGTTTTTCTAAGTAACTAATATCGCATACAAGTTTCTGATAGCCTAAGTATTCATAAATATAGAAAATTATCCGTTCGCTGTTCGTTTATATATACTTAAAGGCGGCCGCCCACGACTTCTTCTTCTTACTAGTATTTTCTAGCAAAAAATATACACAGTTTTCATCCCTTTCTCCCCTAATAATCAAAATAAAAAATAGTCTATATTTTAATCCAAGTTTCAAGCTATATTTGTGCCAAAATTCAAATGTCTAACTTAAAAAACAAACATTTTCCCATGGATTCCTTAAAAAGGAGCGTGAAAAAACATCTTGCGGGCCAGTATGGCGATGCTAACGGATGTGTGTTCCTCTCTTGCTGGTAGGAGCCAATATATGTAGGTAATATGCTATTATAAAAAAAATAGTTTAGATGTGGGTTTTCCATTTTATTTTTGGCATTTCAGTGCGTCTAATTAAAAAAATATATCCAATCCCGTTCAGTTGTTTTTACACGAAGAGTTATAAACGTAAAAAAAACACCATCAATATTTTTTACAAACATTCGCTTTTCTAATATTGATAAGATTAGTAGGTCTATGCACCACATTCTTGTATATCATATACCTACATTAACTATTAATTAGTGAGTGTAAATTAACATTCTTCACTTTCAAAGACGAAAATTGGTTGAGGCCATAAAACATAATATAATCACAAAAGCGTCAAAACTACTTTACACGCTTTGATGTACCGAAGCGATCTCATACATTGTAAACGTTGCTTTTTAATTCTAGTTATTAAGGCTATTTACTACGATTTTGATATTTATTACGATGTTATTAACCATCAAAATAGCTGCTGTTAGAAGAGTGTCAGGGGCAAAACGGGGCATTGAAAAAAAGTTGCAGGTAAAATTATGAATAATGGCTATAATACTTCTTCTGACTTTAGCCACTTTAATAATAGATGGCATTCTTATTTATGAGCCCAGGTTATGGATCGGTACCCCGCCTTTATCGTGTGCTATTTTTGCTAGCTTCTGTAGGTGGCTTGTCTAGACTTCTGTCTAACAAAAAACTTGTAATATTTTTGCACTTTAACAAAATAAAAGTCTGATACAAGAAAGGCTAGAACCCTAAGTTATTATCAATGCAAACGTAAGGTAATTATTTAATTCGAAGCTAAATACTCAGATATTTCATGCTTCTAATATTATACACGCAAAACTTTGTAAGAATCTAAAACTTTGGCGGACTTTGGCGCCGCGCCATCTCTGAGGTTCCGGGTTCGATCCCCGGTCGGGTCAATATGGGAAACGAACTTTTCTTTATTGTCTAGGGTCTGGGTGTTGTGGTACCGTCGTTGTTTCTGATTTCTGTAACACAAATGATTTAGCTACTTACCACAGAATCAGAGCAATGTATGTGATGCTGTCCTGTATTTAATTTTTTAATATTATTGATGTGTCTTTGTTCTTCTTTTTAGTCAAACAGTTAAAGTTTCGGAATAGTCAAACAGTTAAAGTTTCGGAATTTTACAGCACTAGTTCACCCGTCACCCATGGCGTGCCCCAGGGAAGCACTCTTGGTCCAACCCTGTTTCTGGTATATGCCAATGACCTCTGCGAGATCGGGGTTGACCAGGGCTGTTCTCTTGCTTTCGCGGATGATACGGCTCTGGTGTTTGGGGGACCATCTTGGGATCAAGTTAAAAAATCTGCAGAAAGGGGACTTCGGAATGTCATTCGGTGGCTTGATGCTAATCTCCTTACTCTAAACTAAGTACATATGTTTTAGTATTTCCAACGCAACTAGGCCACCTGAGGAGTTTCGCATAAAGGCTCACTCTTCGACGTGTGGGGTTGATGTAGACTCAGATGCCGTATGTGACTGTAGCACTCTGGAACCAACAATTACTCACAGGTATCTGGGTATAATAATTGACGAGCACCTAAACTGGCAGCCCCATATTAAGGAACTGAGCAAGAGAACTAGGAGACTCTTACACATTTTCAGAAACTTGAGAGATGCGGCAGATCAAAAGTTAATCCTCAATTTATATTCTGCCTTATGTCAATCTATCTTGACCTATTGCATACCAGTCTGGGGCGGTGCTGCTGTGACCTACCTGTTGGAACTAGAGAGAGCTCAAAGAGCTGTAATTAAAGTAATGTTGTCTAAACCTAGAAGATATCCCACGGCCAAATTGTACAGTGAGACCAAACTTCTGACGGTCCGACAGCTTTATATTCTTCGCTCTGTTATTCGCCATCACAAGTTTATCGACCCCGACCAACTTCCAAAAAGTAAAAGACGCATACGCACCCCTGTTCCATCCTTTAGGACTAGATTTGCGAAACGGCAGATTGGATACATGTGTCCGTTTCTTTATAGGCGGTTCAATGACATCTCTCCAATATTAAGGAGGAATAAAACACAACTATAGAACTTTATGGTTACTAAGCTGTGTGAACTAGATCACTTCTGCACAGAGAGACTATTGATCGACATGCAGTAACATTCGCTCGCTCGCACATGCACACACATTAACGCGCTCACACACACACTCACTCTCTTTAACACACACACACACACACACACACACACACACACACACACACACACACACACACACACTCATACTCACACACTAACAAACACATACACACACTAACATTCACAGCGCCATAGCATAAGATTAGTTTTAGTTTTAACTTAATATAATTGTCACCAAAATCACTATGTATTAACTAAACAATAAATCAGAGGCGGAGGGTTGATAACCTGTGATACAGGAGACCTCCTAGTACAGGTGTCAACCCGCCATAATCTACTTCCTTGATTTACCACTTAACTGTTCATGTATGATTATGGTGAGGATTAAATGATTATTATTATTATTATTTATTTATACATTAAGTAACTCGGTATTATAAAATACCGGTAATTCAGGAATATACGGGCCTAAGCCAAGTATTATCCCTACATTTGAAACTGAGGTTTACTAATCAAATATGCTGTTGTGTGGATGGGTGAGTGTTATTTTAGGTAAAAACTACGGAATGGGTTTAGAAAAAATATACATGAAATACTAGATTACTAGCACGTAGGGTACTTTTTATTCCGAAATATCGCAAGCAACAGCTACATATGCAGAAAGTTATAATTTTTACTAAATTTCGTATTAAGATAATTATTTACAACGTTCAATGTGACAATTTTTTTGACAGTTAAGTGGCTGAAACGCTGGCATACTCTCTCAGATTGCATTGCCCTAAGGGGTAATGATCTAATTTTAAGAATATCATCTGTATTGTTCTAGCAGCATTAAGTATTGAGTATTAAAATATTTAATCATTACATATGTCTTTATAATATCAGGGAAAAACTTCACAATTATATAATAATGTTCTTGTGGAAAAACTTGTGAAAAAGATATGCTGCTTTAATTATAATGGTAAAATGAATACCAAGGCTAGTCGCCCTTTATTCTAATGATCAGGTTGTCTTATTACAAATGACTTAAAGTGCCGGTTTCTATTAAAATCTTATTAAACAAACATTATAGTTATGATGTCTTGAATGTCCAAGCACCAATTAATCTACATTTGAGGCAATCATAGTGGAACTGGGGCACATAACTTTGACTGTCAATAAAACTTAATTTTAAGTACAGTTCAAGTTATGACTAATATTTTTGATTTCAATTTACGAGATCTAGTTTGTTCATGGATTTAATCAATGAAATAGCAAGGTACATTTCTAATTAAGTTTTTGTACTGACAATTATGAGTATCTACCTACACGATTTCGATAAAGGGGTTTGGGTAAAGACTAACTTATATAAAATACATATGAGAAGTCGGTTAAAAAAGAGGAACATTTTTTATTGTATGTTTGCATTGAATTGCCCTCAGTTTGGACCTAACCTTTTAACTTTTACTTAAAACTGTTATTTATCCTATAACACAGAGATGAAAAAGTGGAAGGAAAGTTGTTCCTTCTATCTACTAAAGCATGTCCCACCCGTAGTTCGCCCCCGAAAACGCAGGCCTAGGAACGTCCTCCTAGATCTTGATGACACCATCACGGTCGCCATGGCCGAAGCCAAACAGCTCGCGACAGCTAACACTGCACAACGACCGCCGTATACCGTCCTCGTCGGCGAGGACGCGCGACGCGCCCCCCCCCCCCCTATCGCGATACCGGCACGTCCCAGGACGCTTCTCCCCCCCAAGGTACGTTAGGTTACCATCTCCCAACAACGGCCCGAGCCGAGGTCCAAGTCCCGCTATGGGGCGCCCTCAGGCAGTTGTCTAGATTTTTAGGGGTGTGAGCCCTCCGCTCCTCCGCAAGCCCGGTGAAGATGAAAAGGCCATCTGCGGCCATCATCAATAGTCAGATACGAAAAACCAAATAAAACATCTACTAAAGCAGTAAACATTTTCTAAGTCCAACCACGTAAAAATATCCAAAACACATTCAAAAGTATAATCTCGAGAATGTTTTGACATTGAAGACGACAAGACATCAATCAATTAGATGCGGCAACTCCGATCCACCCAATCAGTCTTGAAATGGCACTCCAATCAGCCAATCAGTATTCTTGCAACGTTCTGGTAACGATTCTTTTCGCAATCTTACTAAAGTGGATTTTTACAAAAACTCTCAAGACATTCCGGTTACATTGAGAATTGTTATCACTTATATATCCGAGTTTCATTTCCAAAGATGTTTTTGACACATTTAGACAATTCCCTGTTGCAAGAGCAGCAAGCGCGATACGTGAAGGTCGTGAGTTCGGATCCCACACTGCAAGGGAAGATGAAAATTTTCAGTTCCTTTTATTAAAATAATTACAAACATATTAAAAATATAAATGTGCAACCATACATAAATTCATTTTGACGATTTTTTTTTAATATTACACTTCAAGATTGACCTCATCCCACCTGATTATAAATGGAAACAAGACTAGCTTAAGGGCGACATATACAGGTAAGAACCTTACCTACTATCTTACATACTAATGTAGCACCCCCCAAGAGGTTTGGAAACCTTACTCACACGCAGGAACACAACAACGCAGAAGTGATTGTTATTTGGCTTCGGTCTTCTGTTAGGTGGAGGGTGCACTCGGTCTGCTCCAGTTCGAGCGATAACTCACTATGCTCTACCTCTCTTCTCTTTATTAATATAACTTAGTGCTTACAAAAGCTATCACATTTTCCTGTTAATAAACGTAATCGGTAACATCTCCACCATCAGTCAGCTCGCTCGAGCATCGAATTAATTAAATCGATGTGCACGCTATTCGTTATTCCGCCTTCATGTTGATGACAGCATCAAAGTCAACTTATCAAGTTGTAGTCAGTAGTGCATCTTCCAATTGGTCTAATTACATAACCGTACATCAGATGAACACAGACGTACATTAGATTAAGCTTTATTTATATAAATTGTTAACTTTTTGTAAGACAATTGAGTTGATGTAACGCGAGAGTCCTCTATCAAATTGTAGTCCCCTAATAGGGTCTATAATGATCTTATTTTAAGAATACCATCTATACTGTATCTACTTACTGTAGTAGCAATATATTATTAAGTATAGTAAAATGTATCACAGGCCCTGAGAAACAAGATTTTCTTAAGCTGAAACGAAAAATACATTCAAGCTTTTTAGCGTTGGAGATTTTAACTAACAAAAATACCAAGTTCCTTATGGTGGGCGCAATAAAGATTGCTGGAATACCTTTGAACGTGAAGGAAGACTTCTAAGAAAAATGACAAGTATGTTATGGACCACACACAGTAAAGAAATTATTGGCATTGGATTTTTTACAATTTACGTGTGTTTCACATTGCAACACAATCTCAATTACAAAACAATACAATATAAAATAATATGCGAAATACGGGTAATCACATAAGAATGAAGGTTACACATATAGAACCTTCAAAATTTTACATTGCAATGAGATATCATTCTGTGTTTCTTTAAAATTTAAAATGCTTGTTTGTGCGGCATATGTAACCAAAAAATCTATTCAGTCGCCGAGTTTTGGAATTTGTATTTTGTAACATTTCTGCAAATTCAGAATTTATTTAAATTCTAAATTTCTGTCTTGTAAGGCGTCGTAATTACGAACCATATATTTATGTATGTGGTCCAAAACACACCCGGCAGAAGACAGTAACCGAAGGCTTAGATTATTTTAACAGAAACATTTGTCACCCACGAAAACTTGCGGTATATATTCCTTTTTTAAATATAGCTCAAGTGTCAAAATCTTGCGAAAAACCGAGACTTTTCTAAGGTATCACCGATCAACTTACTTCACTTGCGCCAAGTACACGACAATTACCTTATGCCCATCAATTAGGTCTCATTAATCACAGTTTGTCACGGGAGCTAGGTGCGGCGCTGTGCATTCTATCCAACCTATCAATGGCGCCTACTAGAGGCTGATTACATCCCACGCTTAAACAATACGCTTTTAAACTAGATTCAACGACGAGTAACAGTCACAGACTTAAACAAGATGTTATGTAGATCTGTAAAATTTTTATTGTGCTGAAGTTTAAGCTTACTGCAGTGCTACAGTGGGTCAGGCTGATGAATAGGTAACTTAAATTTTTCAGCTCGACGTTGCAGACGAACCGATTGTATTGGCGGCAAAATTTACTTGAATCTCATCTGATAATGCACTCATTAACATAATTGAATTTGTCACAAAAGCCCGCTTGTTCACAAATTCAGAAATGTTTCCATTTCGGAAAGCTTTATCACAGCTCAAACTGTTGAGAAAGAGACAAAGCATAATTTCCGAATTGGAAATAGGCGGCTGTTGATGAAACGAACAGCGTTATATCTAACCCGTCCATTAACTGAAATCCTATATTATATTATACATTAACTGATATAGGATTATAAATCAATATATCTAATTTTTTTTAAGCTGAGTGCTTAATAAGTGTTGTTATTTAATTAGGTACTTTACTCGGAAAGTAAGTCTTGGTCTTCAACATTAAAGAGTGAGACACACTTCTGCTCTGGTTTAGGAGCCACCACTAGGGAATTTCTTGCTTCACAAGAAGCCGATGTACGGCTTTATCGATTCAGTGGACGACCAACTGAAAACTGAATAATATAAGCAAAATTTATTTATGCACATTTGCGTCCGTCCGCCAATTCAAAGGCCTAGAGCAATTCGCGGTGTTAAAACAAAAGCGCACAAATTCCAATATGGCAGCCTGTCAAGGGTATGCGCACGCGCCGGAGCGTTGACCCGCGCCCGCGACTCGAGGTCAAGCGGTCACCGCGCGTTATGCAACCGTAAGGGTCTCGCGTTTGACTGAAGTGCTCCTAAGTCTTTAATAAATAATCAAAGAAAAAAGCGTTGAAATAACGACTTAGGAAGTGAGGTACTCTGTAGGTTGGTTAGATAGTTTTTTTTGTTTAGGCAATAAAAATGGAAATAACTCTTTATGTTTAAAATGTTGTCTAATTTATTATAGTCATTATTGTGTACCTATACTTTGCAAGTGAATCTTAAAATCTAGTCAGAAAAATCATGTGTTTGAATTTACATAGGTGACTGTTTTAAAATTGACAACTATGTTTATAAATCAAGAACTTTCCAACATCAAAAGATAAATAAAAAAAAATGTTTCATTTTTTACGTCCAATTACATAAAAACGCGTTCAAAACGGAACCTAGATTCGAAAACTCTCCGAAGAATTATTAGGTCATTAAGTACGGTATCCAAAACCGCAATGTGTAAATTGTTTTACAAATCTTATCAGGCAAAACTAGGCGGCTTTAGTCTGTAAAGCGTATCCCGCCTACTATACTGTCAATACTCACAGGACACTTATGAATAGTATGCCACATACACAAAATTTCCTCCAGCTTTATATCATGCAAGAAGAATGCAATGAAAGGTCATGATGAGTAACTGTTTGCTTTCAAATTGTCTCTGTATAATTAGATGAAATGTTCAGACAGCGCGTAATGTAAGCAGTTGTGACCAATAAGTCGCTCAATCAACCAGCTCACATTCCGCATAATGAGATCTTCAAAATGGATTATCAAGAATATATCTTGTATCAAAAGAAAATTATTATAGGTCATAACCGCTATTGTAGGACCCTGGATTAGATGATAGGTTTTCCAAATTTCGTAAAGGAATATTATAAAGAGAAAAGGTTCGTATTTATATATTTTTACGTATGTGTATGTTTGTAATCAACAAACTTAAAAACAATTGTGCCGATTTTTTTAATTATTTCACTATTGGTAGGTTTCACATTCACCCTGACCAACATAGGTTACCTACATATATTGCTAGAAAAGATTAGGGATCCACGCCAAAACTTCACATTTGTGAACCCCAGCTTGAACAAACCAACTCCGCGCGTACAGAGTTGCGAGTGGTCGCTAGATTCAGATTCAGTTAGGAGCTAGATTCGGAGATGAACTACAATGCCCATTTGTACTATGGCAATAGACGCACTAGCCGACAGCCTGAGGCAAGGCACGGCTTGGCCTGTGAGTTACTGTGGGAATGGAGCACCAACGGTACCCTGGGTCGGCCCTTGTGATTTACTATCCAAGGGATGGGCATGCTTAGCAGTAGGTAGTACACATGTACTGACTGACGGAGACGAGAAGAACAAATCAGACTGTGCTTAAAATGAAGTGCACCGGTTCGGTCACAAATTATATTTATTTTAATAATATTGATGAGCCCTCGTCGAAGAAGCACAACTTGACAAGAAAATTAAAAAGTAAAAATCTTTTGTTAAGTTTTATGTATTTTTTTATTATTTCTGATTTAGTTAATAACTTTTAAAATTCTTTGCGTTAGTTATTTTCCTGACAGTTTGTTTTATTTATCAGACTGGTGATATTTGCCTTATTTAAGGGAGGGAAACGCATTTTAATCGTAGCGTTGCCTAGGGACAAAGGCAGCGGGACTCCCCCTCTCTGATAAGAGCGGAGTCATCCCACTTTCCCCCGCTACTCTCATAGCCTATTAACAATAGTGTTGCCCAAATGCAAGAACAAGACGAGACTTAGCCAGTCTTGGTCTTGGTCTTGCGCCAATACACCTGGTCTTGGTCTTGGTCTTGGTCTTGCAGCAAGAGTCTTGCAAGTCTTGCAATTACCTACGCCCTGTGGCGGCAATCAAATAGTGTCAAATGTTATGATTTCGGCGCGGCGGCAACGATTGCTTTAGATTTCAAAAGAAGCCGCCGGCGCGTGTATCATAACCATGTACTTCCGAAAAGCGGCAAATTTATTTGAGAAGTAAGTACAAAACCTTTGATGCCGCATTATCAAAGTGCCGATGGTTAAAACATAACTATACATGCACTCAGCTTGATTTTAATAGATATTTTTTTATTCGCTATGTTTATGGTATTAGTCGTAATGCGCATAGGTCCAGTTTTTCATATTCTTTGATACAGTTTTTTGCGTCTCATAGAATTCCTAAGCGTAATTTCCTAACCTATAATACACGTACCTATAATACGCGTATACACCGAACTGTTACACCTAACTACTCCGTGAAATAGCGCTAGCTGCAAGACGCAAGAGTCTTGCAGGCTATGTCTTGTTCTTGCTCAAGTCTTGCACGGTCAGTCTTGGTCTTGGTCTTGCTAAAAATACGCGGTCTTGTTCTTGGTCTTGGTCTTGCAAAATCGCAAGAACAAGACCAAGACTGCAAGACCAAGACTGAATTTGGGCAACACTAATTAACAATAAAACTATAACATACATTATTTCAGGGATCAGCAAATTATCAAAAACAAACAAGTAGAATTGTCTTGTTTCCTGTTAACACTTCAAGACTATGCAAGAAAAGGACAAAATACATAATCATTCAAGTTGTTAAGCATTAATGTGAATAATTCGAATATTATGTGTCCGTTTGTACGGCGGTAGGGCTGTCCACAGTGCCAGTTTCAGGATTATCGGCGCCCGAATTTCTTCACTGACTTTTCTTTGGTGACGGAACTAATATTTTGGTTGGCAGGGTACCCCAGTTAGACTAACGCCGACACTGGTTGTGTGTACGGCCAAAAATTACAATAAGTAATAAACGATTATAACAATGATTGAATGGCATTCGAAATTATTAATTTACCTTGGCTGTTTTGGAGGGAAGAGGCAGATGGAAATAAAAAGAGAACTCAGAATAGGTTAAGAAATATATTTTATAAAATAGTAAAAATTGCAATCAGAGACAGTAGTTTTATCCAATATTTTTAAGTTAAAAGAAACAATAGAAAATGACAGGTAAGCAAACGCTCCTGTAAAGAAGTCCGAAACATACGCGTTAAGATTTTTTATTTTGTAAATTCAAACTAAGGGCAATAGCACGTAAGCACTTTCAGTTCGATATTAGTCCTTATTTGTAGGACATAAGGGTGTTTCAAAGTCCAACGTGTGTAGCCTTACGTGCTTTTGTTAGTTCCTATACATCTATACACCTATATGGTGCCCAAAATAGACAGCCCTATCGTTAAATAAGTAGCCAGCTATTTTATTAGGTATTTGAAAGTTAACACCCAAGACGCTAGATTAAAAGACATCAATTGTGATTGCTAATCATTATTCTCCGACATCCAAGTGAGGCCATTAATTCCAGAGGAACAAGTTCTACGTAACTTATCAGTGCTATGACCCGTAGTTGTATCTTAATAGTATCACTAGTATTTACGCCAAAAGTGGTCTGTGAGAAAGCAACAGTGGTAAAACAGGTTGATAATCCGGGTACAGAGATATCAGTGCGACACGTAACTTATCATTTTCTCGGTCTTAAACGAATCCATTATTTATGATTTCCCCGCGCGGAATGGTCAACGAGCCATCCTACGCTCGTACTTATGAAGGTTTTACTCTCATGTTTTTTTCTTCTGTTCATTTCAGCAGGTAGTAAGAGGTAGATTTAATAAAACCCAAGGTTTAAAAATGAACTAACCGTCCGAGGAAGAAGTGGGCCAATAGTTCCTAATATTTTGAAATTGGAATGTAACCTCTTTGTGTAGTAATAAATAAATCCCATAAAAAAAAATATATATTTTTGATATTCTGCAATGTGTACATGTGTACCATAATTTGCTGACTGTGGCCAGTCCCATATGTCATACTTGAGGCTCATATGGGGCTTTTATTACTATTTAATACGACTCATTAGTTCTGTAAATATTGCTACCTAAGTACTTTAAATGTAATTTTCCTAGACAATGTTTTTTAAATTTAAATCCACTAATTTATATCATGTAGAGAGCTCGGACTTCATTAGGGTGAAGTAAAAATGTGTGGGTCGCATCCCATAGAATATAATAAACTGTTCGATATTCCACATCTATATAATCTTGACCTCTACCTCGCTATTTACCAAGTAGACCGCAGTGACAAGAAAAAAAATGGTCAAGTGTGTGTCGAACTCATGCACGAAAGATTCCGTATTATCTATGAAAAGTGCACAAATCACGCTATTGTTTATGGACTCCCCCTCAAATATTTCCTTAATTTGTTTTAATATTTGTTCACAGTGTACATAATTTATTTTAGTGCAATATCATATTTAAAGCGTCTATGTTATCGTTGTCATTGTCGAGCAAAACATCACAATTATCATCTTAAATTTTTATTTGCTGCATTCTGTTTTGTAGTCTCTTCTGTTACACAAGGGCTGTAGGCGCTACAGAAATAAATAAATATTGGACATCATCACATACATTGCTCTAAGTCTGTCAAAAGTAGCCAAAGTCCTTGTGTTACTGAGATCATACACAACGACGGTACCAAAACACTTTGTTTCCCGTATTGACCAACTGGGAATCGAACCCAGGACCTCAGAGATGGCACTACGCCAAAATCAAGCTCGATTCTCAGTAGCGGAGGTCGTCATGTAGATTATCTTTGAAAAAAATCAGCTGTTTAACTATCACGGTTCATGTGATACAGAGGGACAGACAAACAGACGGACAGCAGAGTCTCATTACTAGAGTTTTACCGTTTGGCTACGGAACCCAAAAACTAATTTCATCGGCCGATGCGCAGGAGTCGGCTGCGGCACGCCGCGGCTGCGCAAGCGCGGATTAATGGTGTTTTAAGCGGGAAACTCTTGAATTGATCGCCTGACAAATGGACGACGTGATGAATCGTCTCGCGTGCGGTAGTTAATCGGGTGCGTTAAAACATAATTCCCTCTAGTACGGCCATTAGAGGAATGCATGTAGGCAATGGTGCCGATTCTGTCCACACAAACAAGTCGGAAGTTATGCAAGTTCAATTTTTGTAATAGAAAAAAAACACACGCACACATTTTTTGTCCACAACAGATTAAAAATGTAAGAAAAAAAATCTTAAGACACAAAAGGAATGCATTTCCATACTTATATCAAAAACCACTGAACTAAGCTTGGCTTCTATCGTAGTTGTCGGGTAGCTTTTACTTTTTTACAAATATATACATTTACGGACATGTAATACATAGAAACACAAGACATTTAAAGTGTTTGTGTTCAAGGCATTGGCTGCATCGACCCCTAGGCCGCTGCAGCGGTAGTTTTCTGGCCGGACCCTGAGTGACCCCGGTTGGGGCAAAACACTTAATAAACCTGTTGCTTGTTAAACGCCAACTGGGGTTTTCAATTGGATTTTTTTTGACAATTCCACGCGATTAAAAAAATACAAAATTTGTGCATAAAAATACTAAAATTCAGTTGAAAGAAATATTTATTAGTTTGTGCCATTTATACTTCGAAATTTTGTTGACTAGTATGGTGTCAATAGTGACAAATACATACTTTGAAACATGAATATATTACAGTTAATCCGGTTGACATACCAAAAAGGCATTCATGCAAGTTTAATATATTTTGAATTTCCCGTTTTTTGTTGTAAAAGCTGTACCTATGTTAGTAAAGTGTTATGATTACAACACTGTCACGACCAATGAAAATAAAACGCATCCACTCTTTCCTCATTTCAATAAGGTCCAGAGTTGAATGATGCGTTAGCGCAATTGACGGCATGACGCAAGCCCATGTTTGGTGCACAATGTGTCACTTAGCAACATTTGAGGCGTCTTACAATCCCTTCTAGTTAGGCCTAAGCGATACTGCCTAT
Organism: Glyphodes pyloalis; assembly: GCA_037074685.1. Classification (NCBI taxonomy): domain Eukaryota; kingdom Metazoa; phylum Arthropoda; class Insecta; order Lepidoptera; family Crambidae; genus Glyphodes; species Glyphodes pyloalis. The sequence continues at coordinate 2,945,989 of JAYKKO010000024.1, read as the reverse complement.
TAGGGATTCTAGCAAACTAGCTACTAGGACTACAAAGTGGCTGAGAAACGGTGAACTTTGTAAGGCATGGAATGGAGTGGAAAGAGGACAGTCACTGTTGGCTATCTCTGCTAATAGTATTTTAAATTTTCTTTGAATTTTTCGCATGCATAGGTTTATTCGACGAAGACCACCATTTTATAGAATAGAATTAAAATATGTTCACAAAACCTCTGAACTTACTCGATTGAACAGAAAGAAATACAAACTTTCCATATTGGAATCGTTTAATACGTTTGTGAATGAAAAGGCAAGACGTACGAGTATGGGACAGAAAAAACAAACAAACGACTGATTTTCTATGCATTTTGGAATCTCAGATTAAAAATATCTAGATCAAAGACTGTATAATAATAATGTTTTTAATGAGGGCTCTTTGAACAATACATAGTCGTAAGGATACAGTGGTCTTCTCGCTGGCACACAATATTTTGAAGTTCTCTCTAGTCCTAAATACTTTAAAGATTAGAATAACTATGTCATGTATTTCTTGCTTTCTTCTCGGTAGGATTGGGTTCCGAACCAGTAGTAGCTTCAATTTTGTTCTAAGATATATATACTTTACGTGTAAACATTAGTGAATTGATTTTGATTATGAATTCTTACATAAAAATGTGTATCTTCCGTGATTCGCGAACTTCTGGAAGAATTTCAATTAACGGGCAAGGCTCCGAGCTGCACACTTCCTGCATTTTACGAGCATCGGCGCGCGCGCACCCGGATGACCTATTACTCCATTTGGCCCGTGCGCTAAGGCACTTGCAGAAGTACAGTGTAGATAAACCAAGAAACCAAGACAGAGCCGTAGCTATTTTTGTTTGCTTTTATTAATTATTTATGCAAGTAACAATACGTAACCCCAAATCTACACATACGACTAGAAGACAATTTTAATTGTTCTTGCAGAATCCTCAATCGTCAAATGTCTTTCTGCGTCTTACCGCTGTCTTGGTTAAGACAATAGCGTGTGTGGGAATAGGATTCTTCCACTGTGGGATTAAAGAAAACCTGGCGGAGGAAGATGCAAGGCCAATATAAGCATCCCCTAGCTTAAGACCGGTTGGTATCCTCTAGAACGCTTCAGCCGCCTCCTACGCTACGACAATAATCGTAAGATTAAGTAGATAAGTGTAAACTTCTCTGAAACAGTCACTTTTTTTGCCCCTATCTGCTACTCTCGTCTTTCAAATCCAAGATGCCTCACTGTCCTCTAATTTAGAGCGATGCTGTTTCCACAGGTCACATCTAACCTGAGTGCTCGCCAGCTAGGACGAGCCGGTGCGGAATTTATTGTAATATGGCGGACAGTTGGCAGGCTACAGTTAACACGTTCATTTGAAATAACCTGGTCTCCAACTAGTAACTTAGATTAAAGGGAAAGCAATAAAATACGCATTAGATTGAACTCGAGCAGAAATGAATATGAAGATGTTTGCATACCTTATTTCCGCGCGCGTTGAAAATAGGAATGTAGATAAAGTCAGAGTATAATGTTTTTAAAATAATCATTGACATTACACATTTTATGATGACATATTAGTGGCATCATAAGCAACACAAAGTCCATGATGAAGGCAGCTATTCAAAAGTGTCTTAACGAACTTGAAGTAGGATTTTAATTTTTCATATTTTTTTTTAGTTTAAACGACTAATGTGATGTGAATCTTAGGACTACATATTTGTATTTACTCATATTTTGGAACACAGGACCAATGGTTAGCATTCCTGGCAGTTGAACAAAGGGACGTAGTTTCGTTGCAACGTCGCGTCAATTTACACACTGAATAGTTTCAATATAGAGCTGGCCAGGCAAAACATATACCTCGCATTACAACTGAAATGTCTGAGAAGAAAAACGATCACTGGCGGAAGGAAATTTTGATACCTTGTCAGTTCTGCGCCTGATCTCTCTCCGGTCGTGCTGGTCTGCCATTCCATTGGATTATGAGAGTGAAGGAGAAGAGAGTGCATTTGTGTTTTGCGCAAAGATTAGGTTACTAAAAAACAAGTCCTGTTTGTTTCTCAATGAGATTGGGCGCATTACCGAAATTTGTCGGGATGATATTATTAGCAAGGTTCTATTTAATCAAGCCTGAAAAAATACTTACCCAACTTAACCTAAATAATAAGATGGGCGTAAATTTAATAAGTGAGCCACTCGGGCTTGGGCGACTGGTGGCTCAATCAGTTTTTCTGTTTCCCAAATTAATAAAAAGGTGCTAGTGATATTATTTATCTTTTGATTAAGCTACGTATTCATCTCAAAAAGCTTATTGAGGTCCGCATTAGGTGTACACATATCCCGTAGACGGTCATAAATACGTTTCGCTTTCCAGATTCCTAACAAATGCTCACTAAGTCTTAATGTAATGCCTAAGCCACTTAGCCCAGTTTTACCCTGTTTTAACAAATCTGGATAATTAGTTGTAATGAACGTGAGCGCTAAATGAGTGGCCGCGGTGTCTGAGGGAAGGTAAAGTCACTCATTATTTACACCGATTACGGACTGGTCTGATTTGTGGGGACATGACTAATGATACATGTCAGGGCTGTACTTGCTGAGACCCTGGGGTGGACAAATTTGTCACCTGCTTGACGTGTGGTAATAAACATTAGTCCGTCCATCATAATAATGTATAATACACTGACACGTCTCGACAGTAAGTAGTTCTGTTAAGTCGCCGATTGATTTCAATTCTGTAGAAGAATTCTATCTCTTAATATTTGCAGTTTATATTCGTTAATGAAACCATTGTAAAACACTTTTAATGAAAAAATTTAAACTACAACATTCTAGCTTTGTATGCGACGATCTCGGTGGCGCAGTGGCTAAGGTATGCGCCCAAAGCGCGTAAGGTCCCGGGTTCGATTCCCGGTCAGGTCAATTTGGAAAACGAACTTTTCTCAATTGACTTGGGTCTGTGTGTGCTGGGATGACGCTCCAGTTAGTATCCGTCGTCTGGTACTCATAGTACAAGGGAGAACCTTAGTTTGAGACCAGGTGATTGGTGTGATTGTCTGGCGCATTTATTTATTTATTTATTTATGCATTTTTAAAGCGCGGACGTATTAGACGAGCTCCAAACTTCGACATCGACGATAGATTTCAATTGTATTGATAGAAGAATGCTATTCCCAAATATTATCAACAATACCTTTATCCATTCAAATTTTGTTTGCCTTTTTTTAAGGGGGGGGGGGGGAGGGGGTACACTGGAGCTCAATATGCCTGGCAGCAGCGTGTGTAGCACTCCCTCTCTTTAAAAACAGCGGGGATTATCCACTAAAACTCCACCGCTCCTCTCATCATCTAATAACGGTGCCATGGGAATGTAGAGAATCTATAGTTGCAACGCCACCATCGGTAACTTTGTAAGCCTATTATTGGACGGTAAACACAAATTGGTTTTTCATATAATCAGGGCCGCTGTCAGGGTAGAGCCTGGTTCTGCGACGGATTTAAAGGAGCACCAGAAACCTGCATTAACAGAGTTACCCCCACACCAAAATCTTAGATCCGCTACTAGAAGGGATGCTGGAAGAAATTTGATGAAACCAGTCCAATAAAATTATTATTAGGAAATAATCTATACTTCTATACTAATATTATAAAGCTGTAGAGTTTGTTTGAACGCGGTAATCTCAGGAATTTCGTAGTTTAGGTTAGGTTCTAAATGATGTTTTTGTTGGAGATGCATTGTCTATTTATCGAGAAGGACTTTTGGCTGTATAATATCACGCTGCAACCAATAACAGCGAAGAATCAGAGGAAAATGTGGAAAAACCGAGGACAGTATTTAGTAGTTTATTACTCTTTCACGTAATTATCTGCTCTATGGATTTGGTTTTGTAGGGAGATTAATCAGATACTTGATAAACATGTAACTACACTAACAGATACTGCATTCAAACTACAAACCTTGATCAGGCCCTGTTAGATTCGCTACAATGTTGCATTACATGTGTGCGCGTGGATTACTAGAAGTAAATCAGTTTTAATGGCCCAACTAATCACTCAATAATTTCAGTCTAGTTAGCCACACGAGAGCAAAAACTAGATCTAGAAATAACATCAACTGTTTTTGTTGCAAATTTTATGCATGAATTATTGTAATTTTCATGCACGCTTTAATTAATTGCTCAAACACTGTCATGTTTCAAAATATTCGATAATTCCACTGCATACCAACTCAAACTGAGAAACGCTTGTAATATTCAATTAGTGTAAAATCGTCGTTTAATAAATGCATTTTGAAATATTGAATTTTTTATCCATTTCAACGTAAAAATATAGAATACATTTTTTTACATATTATTGAAATTAATTGAAAATAATTAAAAATCCCTCAAACGTACATCGACTGTGAAGCGACATGTCACCCTTTTTTCTTACATACGACCCGATTGTGTCTTGAAAAGGGCATACCTATTGGACCTCAACGAATACATTTTTCATATGACTTTACCATTTAATTAGAAATAGTTTAATATATCTTAAATACCACATTGCCTTATGCTAAAGGATAGCTTTACTTATTGTACTTAATCATAAGGCAATTTAATCTAACTAAAGTATAGTATTTGCTAAAATATAGTTAATCACTTTAGCATAAGGCGACGTTGTCTGATGGCACTGAACGAGTATGATGTTAATCAGAACCACTATACATACTTAAACGCACACAGACATAAAATATTCATCACATTATTATTTGGCCTGGGTGAAGATCCAAAGTGGTCACAACTGCATCCTTGTCGCGACCACACGACAGCAAATTCAGATTGCCTAGAGCAATAAATAAAGCAAGCTTAACCGAATAAGTGAGACAGGGTCTCCATAAATCTTGGTTCAGATACGGCTGCTGGCCGGGTCAGCGCAATGGGCTTAGGGCTCGCCTGTACCGTTTGCAGGTTCCTGGTGCGCGAGCGCAGTTTAGGGCTACCTCAAATGCGTAGTTAATACTCACCTTAATAAAAATATTCGGCTTAGATATTTGCTAACAAATTCATGTAGGGTGCCGCTAGGCATAGCCGTAGTATAAAGGTATAAAGTTGGTATTCCCCGCTTTTCTGAGAGCGGGGAAGTCCCACACGCGCCGCTGCGTTGTCCTTCGCAGCCCAGTTTTGTAAAATACTTAAATACTCGTTTTTATGCTTATAAAATAATAGCGGTAAAAGTACTAATAATAACCAAATTTTTACGTACTTTTGACAGTAGGTACACCAATACCCCTTTACTCTGATTTTTAGTCAGAATAGGTACGATCGTTATAAACCTGTATATTATCTGCAACTTAACTTAACCTGCTAAAAAATCTTTTTTTTTTAACAGACGGCAACATATGGAAAAAGTTTCAAGCGTACAAAGATGAGATAGAAAATTCGTCTATCAAAAGCTTATTAAATATAAAAGCCCTAGTAATGCCGAATGCCTTTTTAAATGCCAAACACAATTAAGTTTATTGTTTGTTTTTGTGTCTGATTTTACGATTATTTAACGATTTCAAACAAAGAAAGAAAACAAATTCACTTTTATAAACGCGATTGTCCTGTATTGGAATCAAAGTGACTGATGTCACCACATGGTAATCGGCATATAAGCCAGTCCACAAGTACACAACCCTTTTTTATTAACGAGGGGAAATAGATTAATGTACGATACTGACACCCGGAGGAGGTAACGACGTGTGTGACGTGTCTTGAGAAGAACCTTAGAACAGCAAGGAGTCCCACTAGAACCCCCCGTTTGAACCTCCTCGCCTTATACCATGGTGGGAAATGGCGTCAACTAACCAGCCACAATACCACAATGTGTACTTGACACAGCCCTACTAACTGGAAAACCATTACTCATAGACACAGTATACAAAATACACCAAAAGGCGAGCGTATGACCCAAATAAAGTATTATAGAACTATCATTCATTACAGTAATCGATTTCTGCAACCAATAATGTACTTGCGAACGCAGATAATTGAATATCAAGGATTTTACTCATAAATCTTAAGTTTGAATGATTTATAATGCTTTAATAGTAAAGGCCAACAATGCGGATCTGAGTATGGTTCAAGTCCTTTGAAATAAGAGGTCCTTAAATTAAATGATTCGATTGCGTGGTGAGATATTTTTTGTATGAATATTTGTTAGAGAGTGCTGTGATACCTTACCTTTTGCCTATGCGTTTGATACGACGAAATGTTTTAGTTTTCTTTGTATTTTTACTTTTGCTTTTATAAGTGTTGTCTGTGCTCATATTGTATATATCGATTTTAATTGTAATTATAATATCATACAGTCCACTATTCCATTTTAATATTATTTTTAAAATATCAAAAGACATCTCATAGGCGTCGGATTGCGCCTCGTTCATGTTACTAAAAAATTTGTTTTTTTTTCTATTACCTAATTATCTTAAAATATAGACATAACACACATTTATTGATAAATTTAACTTGCTGTGCCCGCGACTTCATTCACATGAACTACGGGATGTTGAATTTATTTTTTTCTAAAATTAATGAGCCTATGTTACTCCTCATTATTTCAGTTGTCAAAAAAAGTCACCTCAAAATCGGTCCCACCATTACAGAAATAAGCTGGAACAAACAGACGGACAAAATTAAAAAAAAATGTGATTGTGGTTTATGTGCCGTATGTAAAATTCATATGCAATTAGCAAATAGCGGATATTCCAATATTACAAACAGACTCTCTAATTATATTTATATGTAATATTAAAAGCCAAAACTAGAAAGGGGAAACAAAGAACTGTATATTCACTGTATACCTCAAGGAAAATCGATATGATCATCAGAATTTACACAGCCACTAAAAATAACTATTAACCCGTTCGACTTCAAACAAAAATGTCCTAAATATAACATTTCGTTTATAAAACATGCCAGAATACCTTATCCTAACACAATTTCACTATCAAAAAGAAAACTAGCCACAACATCATCGATGGACGCCCGAGAAAAAACAACGCATTAGTTGAATTGTTCCATAGCACTGTGATAAATTAATAGCTCGACCACCAAGCGAGACCTTTTTACCAGCATGCCATTTAAAAATAATCCAGACTTCTCAATTTCATCTTAATGAAAACACAGGAGCTTCACATTCCTCGCGGACCTCCTCTGCTATCGCGACAGGGTGCTATACCTAGAAGGAATCTTGCTATTTCCGACCACAAGTAGCACAAACTTGCTATCTAATTACGGGCCCTATGACGTGCAGAATAAAGTTTAATTACTTTTAATCCTCACACGTGGGCGACTGTACCAACTTAACCCAACTGACGCAGACGATCTCGTCCGATTAATGCGCTTAATTGCACACTTTTAAAATAACATCGACATGAGTTATATGACCATGATCATAGAACTCCCTAGGATATATTTAAATTACTCCAATAAAACCACAAGTAAGTATTTGCTAAGGAGTTTCATTAGTCCGTAAAAGTATTTTTAAATTATAGAAATATGTAATTAAATTGTGTTTTTATATCCTAAGACGCGCCTCCAAGTATTTGCCTATCTTAGTCCCTCTTCCTGTAGCCGTAATAGGGATCACCATAATTAAGTGATAAAACCTTATTACCTCAGGCAATAAATTATGCATTTATGAAATACCTGTTACGGTAATTTATTGGTTGTTTAAGTTCCTACAAACGGCGTTAATATTGCTTTATTAGGAGCCGCCAGTAGAAGCTCTACTCATAAAGCTTCTTGTTTGGAATTGGGTTAACAAGCTTCAAGACATAGCTAATAATGACCATAATTTACATAATTAATTATGCTCTTGTGTTTTGCTAGCACCTAAAATTGGTTTTGCCTTACATTAACATTTTTATTCAGGGTACATACTTTTAAAGCCTCAATAAGCAACTACATTTTTGGAGCTGACTACGTCAAAAAATAGCGAGACTTTTCTTTCCGAAGATTGGCAGCTTGATGTTTTAAGTAATACCTAGTTGATATTGATTTCATTATTTTATGAACTCAAAAAACATCAGGTTTACATTTATAATTTACTGTTAATGCTAAAATGGGAGGTGACTTCACAAATCATGAATTTTATCGATTTTGCTTTTCAATGTCCTTAGGTGATAGAAATAAGAAGTGTTCACAATGGAATCAGTTTAATGCACGTGATATTTAGGCTCAATAGCAACAACTTAATTTTAATGATAACTGACAAGTAGAGTTGTCAAATTACAACAAATGTACGGGATACGACAGTTTTGATTGAGCCACGCACATGTTACTATCACGCGATAGCACATCGGTTCCCGAAATTCCATCAATATCAACCCTCATAGACACCCTCAAATGTGATAGAGCCTTCACACATTACCGCAAAGCATTAACAAAGTCAGTCACTTGCGGCTAGGATGCACGCCAGCCGCAGAACTGGTTGGCTGAATGTCAGGGTCGCAAATAAGAACCAAGGCTTATAGAGAGACCACGTCTCCAAGTCCGAAGGATTAAAGGACAAGTGACATTACGAGGCTTAAGGTCCTAAGCCTGGTAATGTTATTTCGCTTGTCCTTTAATGAAACCCTTGAAATTCCCATGGCTCATTAGACGGCATTGTGGAACAATTGTTTTTCTAACGAGTCTGGAAATCCCCTTTAATGCTCATTGTGTATTTATTATAGTATACCATTTTCCATCACGAAACTTTCGTAAAACTATTAATTAATATCAAAACGTACCTACGTCTAGAAAATTATAAAAATTGTACGTAATCTTAGGTAAGAAATGACAAGATTAGGATTTTTAGAAAAGACAAAAGAAATGGTTTGGTTTTTGTGCATTTATAAAACCAAAAGTATGCTTAGATCTCGAAAACTACGCTACTTATTCCGATGTAGATTTTATTAACACGAAAAGTGATATATAAGGAAGGCATTAATGTAAAAACATACTATTAATGTAATACAAAAAAGTTGTAAAATTAAAAAGTACTACATTGCATACGTGCAAAACTACCCGTCTCCCGGCAAATAATGTATTTAGCTCCAAAAGCTTCAAAAAGCACCTTTGCTTAAATTTTCCTACAAATTCAAAATATTAAAAAGGATATGTTTATCAGATTGCTTCTAAGCTAAACACTAATCTCGCATGAGATTAAGCTATAAATCCTGGTAAATGTCGATTTACTCTAATTGTAGACATTTTGTTGAAAGTCTAGCCAGACCTTAACCAATCGTTAATGCTGGCCAGTTTGCACCTGATCCACTACGATGCTTGATCTTCTAGCCCACCATTAGGTGTGTTATGATCCGCTTACAGTCACTTTCCCTGTAATTGGGACTGTCTGCCTTACGTCCACATTTCGTCAGCTCGTATAATCCAATATCTATCTATGTGGACTTTGTAGAAATTTTGACTGCTCAGGATTGGTTTATATTTCGCCATTTAGGACCGATTCTTGATCATATATAGGTCGCCGTGTACTTATACAGTATCGTCATCAGGCAGATCAAATATATCAAATCAGACGCTTCCTTACTTGAATGTCAATCATTCTCTAGACACCTGGAGACATTTTGAATTACGGATGTACATAGAAAGAAAGAAAGAAAGAAAGAAAGAAAGAAAGAAGAAAGAAAGATATTCTGGGCCAATTATTTGACATTTCTTTTCATAGCTGCGGAAATAATCTTGGCATTATCAATGCATTGGCATTCTCGTCGCCATGATAAATATAAAAATAGTTAAAAGATTATTCAGATATTAATTGAAAAGAGGAATAGGTAATTGTAATGTTAGTTTGCCTGGATTGAATAAGGTAGGAAAATACTAAACCAATTTTAAAAAATATTTCCCTATTGACTAACTTCACTATCCTCGGGTGACATTGGCTACATTACATTTTCCTTATATAGGAATCCTCCAATAATCTAATAGGAATATCTACTAGTATAAAGTTGTATTACATTTTAAAACTACACGTAAAACATGAATTTAATTAAAATAAAACGACAAACAATCCCACAACCACTGTCACGCCAATAGATAGATAGATAGATACACTTTATTGCACAGAAAAATTTACAGAAATTAGTTTTACAGACATAATTAAGTACAATTTAGGCAGTCTTATTGCTAGAAAGCAATCTCTTCCAGACAACCTTTAGGTAGAGGAAATAGTAGATATTGAGAAACGGGTGCGGCCGTGCAAAATATTTATTGAGAAAATATTAACAGGACATATAAATACCATAATATGATAAGTACAAAAAAAAACATAAAAAATAATAACACAAATAAATAAAAATACATACATAAATATATATCAATCAATATATACATATCCATAAAGTATTTACTGTTTAAACAAACATATAGAATAAACATATGAAATCAGATTAAATACCAACAAATGCTTAGCTTTATTTAAATACTTTGATAAAGAAGTTCGCGTTTAGTTAAGAGATAGAAAGAAAGATTTTACTCTTGATTTCAAAATGGGGAGGGACTCAGATTCCCTGATAGGTAAAGGGAGGGAATTCCATAAGCGTATGGACTGGACAGTGAAAGATTGTGAGTGGTATTCAGAGGTATGAGTAGTAAAATACCTACATGTCAATGATTTAAAAGTATTTCACTTGTATTATTTTATCCATATTTTCCTCCTTTTCAATGTTTCGCTCCGTTCTTTGACAGATAAATGACTGTAGAATAAAATTATGAATGAAAGATGCATGCACTTTCATAAAACTCCTTTAATAACACCACTGTCAAGTGTTAAAAGACAAGTTGCAATCTAACTTGTAATAGTAGTACCTACTTAATAACGACAATTACCGATGTAATTGAACGACTTTTCACTTTTCCATTTCGTTTTCGTTCTAGAAGCGAACGTAATGATGTAAATGAAGCAGGCTTTGCATATTAGGGGCTTGATCTCTTCTGCGACATGATGGTCCTTGCACCAAAGGATAGATAACTAGAACGATCACGTATTCCCCAATTTTGGACGAAATTATCAATGAAATAATCTTATTCCTACATACTGTGTATTTTGTGGAGTTATTGCATTACATTCTGCTAAAAATCAAATGTGAGCTCCAAAACAGGGACCGTTCCTAATTTCACAGCCGAGAAATGCTGCAAGTGTAGGTACTTAAAAGTCTAAACCCGTTCATGCGTCAATTTTTCGTGTGGACCAATCGTGCCGCCCTTAGAAATAATAAATCTATGATCTCACACATATTTTCTTTTATAATAATTATTAACATAAATTTAATGACATACATAGATTTAAAATTTAGCTCAACGTCATTTCTTCCTACAGTTTTCGTGAAGTAGCAAACACGTTGAACTTTGATGGGATATATCGGCATCCATATTTTAAGCATAGAATACATTTTCATTGTATTTTGAAATTAAATTCTAAGACGGATAGATTTGTTTTACCGAGTTAACATCCCTATTCTTATAACTAAATTGTTTTTCTATGAAAAAAATCGATAGCTCCTCGACGCTATTATTGAATGGTAGTCGTCATGAAGTCAGTTTGAAATGTACACAGTTCGAAGTGACATTACGCTGTTGGGTGTGGTGTGGTTGGGCGTTCAACTCGGTGTGTGGTGTGTTCAATTGGGTATTGTGAACTGCAATGAAAATTCTGTTTTGTTATTATTATGCCCCTGGCAAGGTAATATACCTGTTCATTAAGCAATAGAAAGCAGGTCAAAAAAGCACCTCAGGTTATTTGGATGCGTTTTTGCCGCATCTGTCATTAGGGCAACAGAAAGTGGAGCGCGCTCGTCATTACTCTGATATGAAACTGTAATCGTTTATAGTCTATGTCCAATTGCTAAGGTTATATTAACAGTTGAAGAAAAGGGCTTATGTTGGTAGAACTGTTTCTTAAGCGACTTACAGGCTCTGTTGCACCGCCTTATCTTTACTAATCTTTAATGATTTTTTTTATATTATACTTTGAGATTGGCCTCATTCCACCTGATGTTAAGTGGTAATGAGGTCCTAGCTCAAGGGGACATGAACAGCATAATAAATCTGTTACTGGACTTGTCGCCCTTATCTTGAAGGCTTGACCCCTGCTACTAATGTAGCACCCCCCAGGAGCTCTGGGAACCTTACTCACACGCAGGAACACAACAATACCGAAGTGATTGTTATTTGGCTGCGGTCTTCTGTAAGGTGGTGGTATTTCAACAGTCAGGCTGCTCCAGTTCGAACGATAAATCGCTATGCCCTACATCTCTTACTGACGAGTTGACGGTTCAAATTACAAATAAATATTGGTATGGGTTAAGTCAGTTTAACATCTGTCAAATTGTCAGTTACCGTAATAGATATGTCGATGCAAATGAGCTTAAAACGCATAGCGGCGCGTGCGATCATTTTACACCAGCGGACAATCGCAACGTACCTTACAAGCTTAATACACTGAAAAGCACGCGAAGACACAAAAACTGATCTCGAAACTAGTTCTTATGCGCACGACATAAGGGTTGGACGAAGACCGAAGTGTATCTAACGTGCTTTTAATTGTACAAATACGGGATAGGCGCAATTTACCTTACCCGGGAGACTGGGTACATAATTGCTTACAAACTTTTAATTACTACTTTCAACAATTCATCTCAAGTGCTAATGAAGCAACAATGTTTTACCTACAGATAAGATAAATACGACCCGTTTTCGTGCCGTCCGAAATTAGTTCTTATGCCATTGCGTAGCATAGGTAGGGGAGATCGGGGAGGGGGGGGGGGGGCATAGCCCCAGGGGGTACATAAAGGGGAGCGGCAGCTGCGACTCCAAACCTTGACCTGAAGAGTGACAAAAAATCGATCGTAACGCATTACATCCCCCAGTTAGTACCCCTCCTCTTAGATCCAGTGACATTTTTTCGCCCCAACGGCCTGCGCATAACGACCGCTCCACTCGTTCAACTCGATTGACCTCATCTTAGAGTTCTTGATTCTAAGAACATTGAGATAAAATATTTAAACATCAAATGGAGGGGGGTGGCACATTTCTGGATGGCCATACGATAAAAACCCGTGGTACATTACTGTTCTTATGCGCACGGCGTAAGAATAAACAAAGTCAAAGTCGGAGGTGCTTTTGACCACATACTCTTTGAACCTCAAGGCATTGTCTTATGTTCTTGATTGGTTACTTCAAACGATTTCCTTGAAACATTTTTAAGTGGGTGGAGCAAATAAGCATCGACTCCATCGACGTTAGTGATGGCGCAGTAGTTTGAAAGTAACTTTTGAACATTTTCCTAACGCGTTAACATTTAAAAACCTAAGAAAATTAGTTTTATTTTTATATAAACTGACATTAGGTCACAAAAAACCAAGGAAAGAAGAGCAACTTTATGATTCCACATATATTTTCGTTTGATATATGCAACCTAATATATAGACACTAATAGACAGTAATTTATAATGTAAACTGTTTTAAATAACACTTACTGTTTTCGCGATATTTCAGGATTAAAAGTATCCTGTATTTTAATCTGGTATGACATCTCTCTTCCTACAAATATCATCCAAATCCGTTGAGTAGTTTTTACGTGAAAGAGTGACAAACACACATCCTGACATCTATACATTCTTATATTTTTTTAAGGATTAGCTTTAGATATGTCTGCATTATAGAATCATACAGGCCTAGCATACGCAATATGTCAAATTTATCGCATGAGGCGACAAAAGCTTCGATACTGTAGATTGGCTTATAGCACACCGCACTCGTATTTTCAGCCAATCAACAGCTGACGCACTGACTTCAATCGATTTTGACGTTTGTTTAGAGTGCGATAAAATTTAGTCGCGTTGCGTATGCTAGGCCTGATAGTCTTACTTTGTTCTAACTGCGTCCAATATTGACCAAACGGTAACGCAGTCTATGCTAATTGGCCACAACACCAAAGAGGACGCAGGTTTAACTATTTGTTTGCCTTTTCACGTTTGAATGCATCGCCGAGACACGGTGTCAATGCACTTTTGAGATGTTTAACTGGCGGTTTCTTAGTATATACCTACATTCCTATAGTAAACAAGATCAAACGTTTTGTTGAAAGCGTACGACGTTCTAAAAGTAGGAATTAAACAAATAGAATATATAATGTTTTCTTATTCATGGGCCTAAACTTAACAAAAGCAATTAGGTATAAATCGTCAGATTAAAGTTAAACTATTCCTATGGTTGGATGATTGTTTCTATAGAGATGAACCTCGATTTGTACTGTTTAAAAAATTACTGTACAATTACAGTGCAAAACTTATAAAACATGTATCTTTAAGTTATCACATATATTCAATCATAAATATGTGCATGAAATATTCCCCTTATGTTTTAATGGTCAAAAGTTACTATCAGATTAAGGTTGGTTTACTGCTAATTATCAAAATTACAGTTATAAAACAAAGTTATCCTACCACAGGAAACTGTTGCCTGTTTCCTAGTTTTAGAAAATGCAATTCGATGTTCTGGAACAATGAGACATAAATCCTCTTAAACAAATTCATTTTTTAATTGTTCCAGAACTGTCGCCGTCCTGCTCATCACCATAGCTGCAGCATCCACGGCCCCAGCATCTTCATCGAGCCAAGACAACAACCTGACCATCGATGGCAAAGACCCGTCGACACACGAGTTACTCAGCTCCCTCGGCCTCAAGAAGCTGAGGATACCGGCCGCTCATCACAGAAAGAGGCTAGCAGAACAAGGCAGGAGGCACGCCAGTGGTGACTCCCGGATGTACGTTATTAAACTGCCTCCAAATACAAGCTACTATACGCACGCCGATCCGGCCCCGGCTGCCGCCCGTACACTGCCTCTCCAGATGACGAGCAACGGGAAACCAGCCAGAGTCTACCACTGGAACCTCCCAGTTCTCCAGAAACTGGCCAAGAATCGACCGCAGGCCAGGTTCGACGACGAAATTGTCGACGTAGAGAGCACACCCACTTGGCCTAAGGGCATCTATAACCATCCGAACTCCATCGACGCATTGGCGTACTACGTGCCTGCCAAGAAGACGTCGTTCAGGAAATACTTCTCAGGAAACGGCAAACCCAAATCCTTTTACGTCCTCGAGAAGAATAAGAAATCAGCAGAATACCACAGGCTACTCCCATAATTCTAAAAAAGGCTATCTGTAAATTGGACCGCGTTAGTGAACCTGAGAATTGTAATGACAAGAAATATATTACCGGTCGTCTTTTAAAACTGGAAATAATAGGGAAACATCACCACCTCTAATGGCATTTAAATGATAGTTTCCGATGTTAATTTGAATAAGATATTTACTAGCCGACGGCTAGGTTCAAACCATCCATCTCAGTTCCTAATAGCGCTATAATAGTCGTGTACGCGTCTTAAATAAGGTTATTAGGAAACCTGAAACATTAAAAAGATTTCAAAACATTAACACTCGTTAGTTTCCTCTCAGTACTAAGTACGTACAAACATATCATATTTAAACTATGATATGGACCAAATGTTTTACTATTAATAAATAAAACCTTGCGCATTTTTTATTTTTCAAAACATATACCGTAACCTGATTTTTATATACAATTACGTCCCAGTAATTTATCAATTGTTTCAACTATTATGAAATGTTATTTTGAGTTTAACTAACTACATTGCATTTATAAAGCATAATGTATGTAATATAAGTGATTTATGATCAAACTATGAAATAAACATGAGTAAATTTTGTATGATAGTCATCAATAATTTATTACTACAAAAGTGACAACGTCGCACATAATATACTTACTTAGATTTACACTTAATTACGATGTATAAGTAGGTATAGTACGTAAAATGGATACAATGAATTCAAATAAAATAGGCAAGATCAGCCAGGCATGCGCCACACGACTAAATTTTATCGCGCTCTTAACAAACGTCAAAATCGATTGAAGTCAGTGTCAGTCAGCTGCTGATTGGCTGAAACGAGTGCGGTGTGCTATTAGCCAGTAACAGTATCAAAACCTTTGTCGTCTCATGCGATAAATTTGACGTATTGCGTATGCCAGGCCTACATGACTGTTAAAATACATCGTATCATAAAATATTGATTGTAAATAGTCCGCTTTGCGTTAGTGTTAGGTGAACGATAGGTGCTTAGACGGTTAGTAAGACTGCAAAACGAATTTAATTAATACGTAGGCGTAGATAATATGTGCTAGTAGCATTTACGAATCACTTATATGAAAACTTCTTTTTAAATCTAGGCCTATTACCAAAAACGAAATATGTCCAGTAACCAATTAACTTCGAATGCAAATAAAGCGTTTTAAAAAAACGAAATGCTCTTATGCCAATCTAAGTTTTAACCCCCGAGTTTTCGAATTACATTTGAAAAACAAAACTATTGTTCGCTTCATTTTTGGTAGAAGGCCTACTGGAACTGTATCTATTGTGTTTATTTTTGATATTTCATAATAATCAATTGCTCCATAGTCATAGTTTGATCAATCCTAAATTCGGTGCCGGCCTAAATCGTTCTGGCTTAGTTATTAATTAAAACCTTCATAACTCTGTATAAATAAATATAAATAAATATTGGACAACATCACATACATTGCTCTGATTCTGTGGTAAGTAGCTAAAGCACTTGTGTTACAGAAATCAGAAACAACGAAGGTACCACAACACCCTATATAGATAATATTTGACAACCCAAAATTTCGTTTAGAAAATCATTCTGGCTGGAAAACTAAATTGCTTACTTCTAACGATTCGTAGCTTAAGCGATTAGACAGTGAATAAAAAAAGAATTTGTGGTGGTGCCGTTCAGTCACTTGCACTAGTATGTATGTCGCAGTCATCTGGTTTAATCAGCTATTTGATTGGATCACTAGCGCGTTCATTGAATGACGACGTTTAATTGAATGACTAAAGGACAACTCGTCAAATTGTTTATTAAAACGTTCAACTTCTTGACTGAACGTCAAGAAGTTGAACGTCAAGGGTCAAGCCTTCAAGGTAAGGGCGACAAGTCCAATAACAGCTATTATTATGCTGTACTTGTCGCCCTTAAGCTAGTACCTGATTATCACTTAACATCAGGTGGGATGAGGTCAATCTTGAAGTGCAATATAAAAAAAAAAACCTAAAAAAAATCGAGGTGAAAAAGGCCTAAACCTTTTTTGATAGCAATTTTTAAACATCAGACTATTTAATCTCTTTAGTAAATCAGCAAAGGCCTTATAATTGAAATCTCACCATCGTTACGAACATGGGTAGTAATTAAATAAGTCCTAATTGCTTACTTCTTACGATTCGTAGCTTAAGCGATTAGACAGTGAATAAAAAAAGAATTTGTGGTGGTGCCGTTCAGTCACTTGCACTAGTATGTATGTCGCAGTCATCTGGTTTAATCAGCTATTTGATTGGATCACTAGCGCGTTCATTGAATGACGACGTTTAATTGAATGACTAAAGGACAACTCGTCAAATTGTTTATTAAAACGTTCAACTTCTTGACTGAACGTCAAGAAGTTGAACGTCAAGGGTCAAGCCTTCAAGGTAAGGGCGACAAGTCCAATAACAGCTATTATTATGCTGTACTTGTCGCCCTTAAGCTAGTACCTGATTATCACTTAACATCAGGTGGGATGAGGTCAATCTTGAAGTGCAATATAAAAAAAAACCTAAAAAAAATCGAGGTGAAAAAGGCCTAAACCTTTTTTGATAGCAATTTTTAAACATCAGACTATTTAATCTCTTTAGTAAATCAGCAAAGGCCTTATAATTGAAATCTCACCATCGTTACGAACATGGGTAGTAATTAAATAAGTCCTAATTGCTTACTTCTTACGATTCGTAGCTTAAGCGATTAGACAGTGAATAAAAAAAGAATTTGTGGTGGTGCCGTTCAGTCACTTGCACTAGTATGTATGTCGCAGTCATCTGGTTCAATCAGCTATTTGATTGGATCACTAGCGCGTTCATTGAATGACGACGTTTAATTGAATGACTAAAGGACAACTCGTCAAATTGTTTATTAAAACGTTCAACTTCTTGACTGAACGTCATTTAGCATAGTCGTTGAATGGGATATAGCTGAATTTGTAATGTTTGATTAGGGTGACCATAAGTTCGCCACTTAAAAGATAACTAAATTTAGATAAAAAAAAATGAAGACATGACATAACACACCTTAATAAGATTTTTTAATATGTTTTAACAATTTTAAGTCTTAAGACAATTAGGCTAAAAAAATATTTTTTTACGAATAAGTCACTTTATATCTCAATTTCACTCTAAAAATTATCAACACAGTGCTATTCGATTATATCTGTACCAGCTGTTTGACGCCATCTTTGTTTTGATGAGCACTAACGCCGCAGTGGAAAAAAAATGAACTAAATTACAATCACCTGACTGATTTTACGTCCGCTATGTTCAAAGGGCTATGTTACAATCCGCTAACTTGTTGGACGTTCAGTGAGTCTTATTCATTCAACGTTCGGCCTAGTCATTCAATTAAACGTCGTCATTTAATAAACACGCTAGTGATTCAATCAAATAGCTGTTTCAACCAGATGACTGCGACATGTATACAACCTTATTTTAAAGTAAACTTTACGTCTTATGTCATAAGAACTCGAATGTTACATATTATAGCTCGTGACTGTGCATTACGCATAAGTCTAAACTATTTATTGATTGGATATATTCGTTTTAAACTAACTATCCCATGAGAATTTTAATTTGTTTTGTCAAACAACTTTCGCATTGGAATTGGTTCCTTAATTTGACTAAAATAAAGTTCGGAGTCTAATTCAGTCAATAAAAGCGGTTGTTGTTTTTAACGAAGTCTTTTATAAAGCTAGGATCAACATACAATTTTCAGAGACTTCATCGCATATCTTCGTAAGAGAACTTTAAAAGTCTGCTGGTATTTGTTATTACTAATTAATACTTGACCTGACTGCAAGCCCATGGCACAGTCACGCTTTAAATTATGTTATTAGTGGTAAGTAAGTAATGCCTATTTTGTACAACGTAAAACTAGAAATAATAAATATATAATTTAAAAAATACTGTCTTTTTTTATTTTTTTTTTGTTTTCAAGAGGTAGTAGGCATAGCGATTTATCACACGAGCTGGAGCAGCCCGACTGGTAAAATACCTCCACCTTACAGTAGGCCGCTGCCAAATTACAATAACTTCTGTGTTGTTGTGTTCCTGCGTGTGAGTAAGGTTTCCAGAGCTCCTGGGGGTGCTACATTAGTAGCAGGGGTCCAGTCCAGTAACAGATTTATTATACTGTACTTGTCACCCTTAAGCTCAGACCTCAGGACCTCATTACCACTTAACATCAGGTGGGATGAGGTCAATCTTGAAGTGCAATATAAAAAAAAACCTAAAAAAATTCGAGGTTAAAAAGGCCCAAACCTTTTTGGATAGCAATTTTTAAATATCAGACTATTTAATATCTTTGGTAAATAAGCAAAGGCCTTACAATTGAAATCTTGCCATCGTTACGAACATGGGTAGTAATTAAATAAGTCCTGGGTTCGATTCCCTGAAGGAGAGAAGCACAATTCGAGTTCATCGAACTTTTTTTATAGTCCATGGTTGATCCATGGTTGTAAAAAAAATATTTAGTAAGAACATGAAATAACTGCTTTTACTATTTTAAATAATTTAAATAGGTAGATAGGCTAAGAAAATTTACGATATACCTACCAGTAAAACGATACTAAAAAGTGTAAACAAGAATTTTATACTATTATAAATACGTCGCCTAACTACATTAAATAATAATCGTCACATAAAAAAATATCAGTACAATTTTAATGTATTTTATTTATTCCGAATATATTAAAAATACTAATATAATAATTAAATACAAACACAACTTACGTCCAATCTCTAAAAAGTAGTTATAGTCAGACGAGTTTTAGAGAGAGCTTTTATTTAACTTCACTTTTGTATGTGCATATGTTTACAAATCTTGTCTCAGAATCTTGCCTTTAAAATAAAAAAAACTATCGTTCTCGATCCAAACTACTAAAAGGTCTTATTTGGAAGGTATGCATGCACCAAATAAGATTCAAATTAATAATTGTTTTCTGTGAGGTACTTTTACAATGCAATATTGCGAATGAAACAATATTCTCCATCGAATATAAAAGTTATTCTAAATTACTACCTATAACGCTAGTATAATATAGTACTCTGTGCTATATCTCAACTCTACAACCTTACAAGGTATTCAAAACACGTAGGCTCAAGTCTCTACATTATCATAGCGCTCTCTGTTCGAATAACTAGGATTTACAGCAACAAAAGCTCTACAAAAAGTACGTCACCAAATGTACAAGTTAGTATATTAATGACACTGTAGATGGCGCTAAATCGGAAAGACCCCGTTTTACCGACGCTGTCTGTCAACACATGCGCGGCGGGCTGCGCGATTTATAAAAATCGTACCAAATGCTTTCTGGCCCAAATCTATAATCGTCGCGACTTGTAAAAATGTCAGCTGTGTCTGAAACCAGCCCTACTAATGCATCCCGAGACGCGGAAAACAATGAAAGCAATGTTAACAAACCAAACAAAAATAATAGTGATAAAAATAAAGGCAATTCAAATGCCGACACTGTCATAAAAGTTAAAAGTGCTATACCAAGGAAGAGGTGAGTCCCCAAAATCAATACCAGTGCTAGTTTTATTTGGAATTGACCCATATCTTTGGAAGTATGTGTAGTTTGAAGCAAAGTCTCGTATATTTATTTAAGCCTTATCTATAAACACGCTGTTCTACATTTCGTAACTTTAAGTAAACTTGGGAATCTCACTTTGTATCAAAAGACATCTCTAAATGGTAAACTTCCAATAATTTAGAAAATGATTAAAATGATAATTATTTGGGTAATGACTCACAAGGTAGCGCACATAATTTAATATTGTTTGGTAGGGCCCTTGCTAAAATAAATTGTTAAACGAAAAAAAAAAAATAAACTTATCAAAATATTTTAGTCGTCCAAAATAGGTATATATACCCATAATAAATAAAAACTTCCAATTATACATACTAAGGTACTTAGTTATATGGCATTACAACACGAGCAATTTACATTTTACTAAGCAATTTAAATTAGAAAACGAAACCTTTTAGATTTTATTAAGTAGAAGAAAGTAGAATTAAATAGCATGTAAAGAATAGTTGGATTTTTAAATAACTTATCTACTTACACTTATATAGACATCGATATACCTACACGTCGTGATCGTAATATTAAATAAATAAAACAAATTCAGATTAGTTACAATCATAACCCCCACAAGACTTTAATGACTTATGATAAGATGGATTCGGTCCACTGCATGTAACAGAAATAGCATTCCACTATTGGATAACAACATAAAGTTTGAGGAAAATGTATTTATCATTATTTTTGCCTAAGACGATACGAAGTTCGCCGGGGCTGCTAGTTGAGCATATTTATTTGAAGGCAAAACAATACATTATTAAGCTTGACACAATAAGCAATATCATAAAAGTGAATTGTCTCTATTTGTAACCACACGTTCAATATTCAGGAGTAAGATCATTTGTTATTCCGCGCCTAAACATGAAATGGATTACGCGTTCATATTCTTGAATTGTATAAAATAAAGTCTAAGCTACCTCTTTGAAAGTTTAAAGAATTTATACCTGACTAGCTGTGCCCGCGACTTCGTTCGCGTGGACTACATCCTTTCATGGTCGGTTTTACCCCTTTCTCCCCTAATATTCGAAACAAAAAGTAGTCTATATTTTAATCCAAGTTTCGAGCTATATTTGTGCCAAATTTCATATCTCTAACTTCAAAAATAAACATTTTTTCATATAAACTTTCAAAGGTGGTATTACCCCCCCCCCCCCCTTATTTTCTAATAAAAAGCCTATGTCCGTTCTTGAGATTCAACGTATACCTATACCAAATTTCATAAAAATCAGACAGACAGACAGACAGACAGAGTTACTTTCGCATTTATAATATTAGTATGGATTATGACAAAGCTAAAAAGTAAGGTTTTCCATGTACGTTCGACCAGATATGTGGTAGACCATATTTTTGTCCAACCATATATTACAGTTGGTTTTATATAACCATACATCTTTTAACTCCATACATCTTTTATTGTAATTTGGGGTAGACCCAAATTACAATAAAAGATGTATGGAGTTCAGGTAATATCACGAGCTATAAATGAAATATCTTATGTATCTTTTAAAAATACATAGGTACGTAGTTAGCTTTTACTCCTAGCTTCGCTTGCATAAACTTAAAGCCATATCTCCACCGAATAAAAGCTTGCGACTTTTGTGTTGTCAACACGTTTTCGTTAGTGACAGTTTTACCCGGTCTTTTTAAACACTGTTTCATATTGATGTGCTGTCCAAGGGGATTAAACAGTCCTTGAGTTAAGAACAGGCTCAACTGTCCATTAAATATTTTTGAATCCTCAAAAACATCAGCCAAAATCATATTTTTCTTTAGCCATTAACTACATCTGGAAACCTTACTCACACGCAAGAACACAACAACACAGAAGTAGTTGTTATTTGGATGCGCTCTTCTGTAAGGTGGAGCTATTTCACCAGACATGCTGCTCCAGTTCAAGCGATAAATCGCTATGCCCTACCTCTCTTATCTACTCTATTATCTGCTACCGTCAAACAAAGCTAATGCAAACCACCATTTAAGGAGGAGATTTAGGGTTAGGTATTTTAAATACATAAAAATTTAAATAATAAAAATCTATAAAATAAAAAACGTATCATATTAAATCTCCTGAAACCATTTTTTAATGTGTTATCACTAGCTATCGCCTTCGATATCGTCCGCATTATGTATCAATAAAATGCATCCTTTATGTTAATCGAGTGGGTATCTCATATAACACATTACATTTAAATTCATTTATGCCAATATTTCAAAAACGATCCGGTCTAGTTACTGGTAGTAATAAATTGTACGAGGCGTAAGCTTAAAGCGACCGCCAGACGTCTGATGATAGCTGATAGGTATGGAAAGTAAATTTGAAATTAGAATTAACGACTCGTAGAAAAACGGATAGTATTTTTTGACACATTACGAATCGTAGTCTTACAAGCTTCTTTTTTTTCTTCTTTGCACTATTCGTATGACTCGTAATCCTTTCTCTTAGTGTGGAGAAGTTTCTTCTGTTATTTTTCAGATTGCATTATTAAGAGTTTACTGAGTTTTTAGTAATTACAGAGCCAAGTTTTTTAAAATATTTATGGTTAACGGGCAAAAGCATTTTACGTGCAAAAGCGAGCGTTTGACGTGACCAACGAAATTAATATTTCTTGGTCTGATGTGTGAAGAGTCTGACTCAGACCTAATTCATCCGGATGACCTAAGACCTCTTGTTAGAGAATTTAACTCTGGGATAAAGGGGAATTCAATGATACAACAGTCTATTTTCTTTTGTAAAATAAAATTCAAGTAGTGTTTATGTCACCGTAAATAAGATTTTAACATCGTTAGATTACAATCTATCTAGTGAGATTGTAAAGTGTCGAAAGATTGTGAACCGTAAGATATGATTGTAATTTGACGTATTCCTTTTCGTTATATTATAATCTATCGAAGTGAAACTGTTAAATTACAATCTGTCCCGCGTCAAATTGTCAACTGTCCGAAAGCTTTTCCTAATAGGTCGGTATTATTGAAAGAGCGACCAATCACAATAAGCCGTTCTATGTCCGCAAAGAGTTAGGGATTAAATGAAAAAGAGATTTAATAAATACATACTAGACGAATTTTATAAGATTTTATCGAGTATTTATTTATTATTTAGTTGGTAATCGAAAATCCTGACAAATGTTAAGAAAATTCATCAAACACAAATTAAAATTGGTAAATTAAAAGAAAATATTTTAAAAAATAATTAGGTATTTTGTCTTGAAACACTAACTAAAATTAAAAATCAATAAAGGCTCTTTATAAAAACGGTAATTTGGTCCTTAAACTATTAGAATTGGAAAATTATAAAAAACTGTAATCAATATTGAGACGAAATAACAAACAAATATGGCCAATGCCGGGGCGGCGGGGGGGGGCACATTATGTTTAACCAATCAGCGCGCGAGATGCATTCCGTTCTACGTCGGTTCACAATTTGACCGATTCCCATCGATAGATTGTAATATAACGAAAAATAATACGTTAAATTGTAATCATAACGTTAGGTTTAAAGAACTTTATTAATATCCCATTAGAATAACAATAGGTATTCACTTATTGAGAAACAAATTTCACTTATTGGACTAAAATCACAATAATTTAGAAATTAAGACGAGTGTACATAATTAACGTTACGATTCACAATCTATCGAAAGTTTACAATCTCGCGAGATAGATTGTAATCTAACGATTTTTATACAATGCAAAATAATTTATCGATTCATAAGCAATTACCTACTACCGATAAGATAACGGTTAGAAACTCACTTAATTATATAAAATTATTCATCAATTATATTATTCATCAATGGTTGTCTGAGGGTTAAAATTCTGATATTGAAAAGGTAGAAAAACGATAGTAAGAGGAAAGTGAGGTATTAGGTAAAATTGCTCGTTTTTGCCGGTCCGTTTTAGCCTGTCCTCAAAAACATTCAAAATCCAAGGCTGTCTAAAGTAGGACTTCTCTGTTGATACGATATCACCAAGAAGGTAATGATTTCTTCTTCGTCAGCCCCCTTATTTATAAAACGTCGGAAATGGATTCCAATTCGGTAATATACTTTGTCTTATTGTCCGGAAGCATTCGCCTGTTGTGACAAAACATACATTTTCCGAATCGGAAACTTCTTATAGGCGTACGAAAAACGAAACAATTCGTTTTAGAAGATTTGGGACCCAAAATGTTGTTTCCGATTTGCTCAAATATATTTTTTTAAAGCAATACATATTGAAATTCGAACTTAAGCGTTCATATCTGTCATCTGATGTGATAAATCTTTTTTGATAGCAGGACCGCCTGACATTTATGTAGGTATAAGAGGCTACTGATAGATCAGGTACTTTGTCGCCTAATTAAAAACAATTATCTAGATATGAATCAATGTGAGTAGATTAGGGAATATACCTACATACTATTATTATGCCGTGGCCCACTCCCAATTACTCGTTTGTAATTACCAAAGCGGCGGGCTAAAAATATCATTGTAACTACGTAACTCACTCAAGGCGTGTTTGTATTTTAAACTGATGCTGCCTATGATGTTTGTTGTACGAGTTTGATGTTGATAAACAACGACATTATAACGGGCACGTGTTGGTAGAATTTTCTATTCAATAGATGTGCAAAATACATTCTAATTCCATTCATTTCGCCGGCAAAATGGTCTTATTAGACGGATGAATAAACTGATGAATATACAAACGCCGACATTAATCTTAAATATTAAACACACAGAAAATAAGTATACACTTGCAGTGTAGGATTCGAACCCACGACCTTCACGTATCGCACGTGCTGAAATGCATTATCATTGCACAAGCTAACCACAAGATAATATATGCGCGGTAATTCATATTTAATTTACGTTTTTCAAAGTGGGTACCTACCTATATATAATTTATAACACTAAGAGAGTTATATATACATAAAAACTTTATGTATATATAACTTTTTATGTATATTGATTTTATACAGCGAAGAACTTTTATACAGAGATTTTAAGAGAGGCAGGGCATAGCCATTTATCGCTCGAACTGGGGCAACCCGACTGGTGAAATACCTCCGCCTTACAGAAGACCGCAGCCAAATAACAATCACTCCGGTGTTGTTGTGTTCCTGCGTGTGAGTAAGGTTGCCAGAGCTCTTGGGGGGTGCTACATTAGAAGCAGGGGTCAAGCCTTCAAGGTAAGGGCGACAAGTCTAGTAACAGTTTTACTATGCTATACTTTTCGCCCTTAAGCTAGGAACTCATTACCACTTAACATCAGGTGGGATGAGGTCAATCTTGGAGTGAATTATAAAAAAAAAAGAACGAATAAAGTGGATATACCAAAAATTTACTGGTTTTTAAAAAGCAGAAAAAATCCATGATATCTTAATTTAAAAAAAGATTAGACAATTTTAACCACTGGGTGCGCATTATTGTCAAACTTACACATCAGATGTCCGGAGTTGTAACATTTAAATGCGCACTCGTGCTATGATTATAAAGAGCAAAAGAAAACAATAGCAGAAATTCGGGCACTCCCAGCTTAACCAAAATTTACTAAATAGTCCTCACGGGATTGTCCATTAAAAAGCCCAGGAAGACTAATATTTCGATGCAAGTACTTATAACTGTACCTGATTCATACATACGTAACTAAAAGAATCTTTCACATTCATGTTACGTTTGCTGTGAAAGAAATAAAATATATGCATATTCGGTATTGCTAAATCATCAATTAGTTTCCAATCGAGTTGAAGTTGCCTTGTTGCCTTTTAATTATTTGGTCTTCACTTTATATGGTAAAAGACTTAGTAGAGTAAATATTCTGACTAAGAAATGACTAACTGCTTACAGAATTCATCAGTTTCATATCTCATGATAAGAACAGGGAACGTTTTTTGCTAATCGAATTATCAATATCATATCTGATGAGGTCATCCAGTGGCGGATTTGCGAAATAAAACTGAAGTAAAAGTATTTCGTTGATTATGTCGTTTCATCGAAAAGTTTTATAGATGAATGCGTGACAACCTAAAGGTGGTCTTAGCAGAACCACTGGTCCTCTTTCACGCATGGCTTCGACCCTGCGAGCCTAGACGACAATTGAAACTTTCTGCTAGCACGGGGTCTCAGGGGGTCGGGTCTAAGAGGCGTGAGAGTGAAAGCCGGGAGTAAGAACCTACGAAAGGAAGAAGACCACTCGCTTCACGTCTTCCAAAGCGCAGCCTTATATCTTGCGATCGAAGCGTCGTTTTAGGCGAAGCTAAGATCCGTCGGCTGCAGTTGCTAGGAACGCCATCGCACTTTCTACCATTCCCGCCATTCCCTTACCAACCTGGGTTGATATCGTGGATCCGCTAGTCCGCCGAAGTCTCCGAGGTCGTGATAGTTAAATTAGCTATTTGCCCATGGGGGAAATGTCGAGGCTGCAATAGGGCAGCCATTTCGCCGGTGATGTAATGGTAGTTCAAGGTTGACCCGGATCCCCATGGCATCACCAATTACGGCGATGAAGGTCCATCGTGGGGTTTTTAGCGGGTGGTCCCCGCCCTTTTCAGGGCGGAGCCGGGGTTTGGTTTGCCTCTGGGAGTCCCGCACATGTAGTCATTCTCCCTCGGATGGCAGTAAGGTGCTACAACGCATTTACCCACGTTAAAAAAAGCTATTTTCCCATGGCGATAACAAGAGGTGATGAAAGATGGGAGGGGAATGTTAGTCTTCAGTAGTGCCCGCTCTTCAGAACGGAGTTCCATATAATAAGAATACCATACAATTACCTTCCCCGAGACATCGGTACATATTATAAAAACATACCATCATCTGACAACTATGGGGGGTAATTTTGGATATTTTAGAGGGGTTTTACTTAAAATTAGTATTGATTAGTTGCAAATGAGATATGGGAGAGCCGTGAAATGTTTTGTTAAGTGACTTTTAAATAGAGGAGTTTGACAGTAATGTAGGTATTTTAATTTCCTTAAGTGTGTAAGTAATAAAAATAATGTTATGATAAAAATTCGTTCCACTTATTCTGTTTTATCGGTCAACGCCATATCTTATCGTGTATTTGATCTATTAAGATTACGCTATTCGTTGTAACGGGTTTAGGCATCCTTAAACTTAAACAACCATGTAAGTTAAAAATCTGTTTAAACTATTGAAAGGCGGAAACTAAAAAACGGGCCAAGGGCGAGCCGGACTCACCCATGAAGGGTTCCGTAGCAGCAAGTAACATACTATAAAAGTTTATATTTGAGTTGATTGAATAAAAGGTAAATTGCGGTTTACGATTTATGAGGTATTAAAAAAACGACTTACTAGATTTCATTCAAGCCCATTTTCACTGGTAGTTTGCAAATGTATTCCTTTTTTTTTTTTTTATATTACACTTTGAGATTGACCTCATCCCACCTGATGTTAAGTGGTAATGAGGCCCTAGCTTAGGGGGGAAAAGTACAGCATAATACATTTACTGTACTTGTCGCCCTTACCTTGAAGGCTTGACCCCTGCTACTAATGTAGCACCCCCAGGAGCTCTGGAAACCTTACTCACACGCAGGAACACAACAACACAGAAGTGATTGTTATTTAGCTGCGGTCTTCTGTAAGGTGGTATTCATTTTTTTTTTAGTTTTCTTATTCTCTTATTTTAAAAGTTAGAGGGGAGGACCAAAATTTTTCCACTTTGGAAGCATCTCTCGCGCAAACTATTCAGTTTAGAAAAAAAAATATCATTCCCTCCAAGGAGGGGTACTCTTAAAAACGATACGAACAAACGAAAGGTTTCGTTTTTGAAAATTAAGGAATCAAAAGTTTAGGAATGAAGACGTGGTTTTTGATTTGCATAAATAATATTTTGTTTTTTTAAAACGCTTAATTTGCATTCGAAGTGATTTCTTTATGAATATGAGGATTAAAAATTGCGATCCGTTGTCGGATCCGACATATTTCGTTTATGGGAGCAGGCCCCCTGTTGCGGAGCCACGACAGACACCCACGACCTTAAGACCATTCCTAATTCTACGTTCTTAACCTATGTTTGTTTTCAGACAAGACCTGCTCAAATGGTACGGCTGGGGGTACAAAGACTCAATGTTCAAGCTCTTCGGTGAGACTGCGTATTTCACTGGAGAAAGGTAAGGAACATTTAGACTTTTTCAATAGTTTAAGGCATTTTTTTTATATTTTCCCTGTTAATTGTAGTGTGCTCGTAATATTCCTATTAAATAGTCTGGCACTAGTATAGAGCTAATTGAGCCACTGGATCAAGGATAAAGCTGTTGATGGTAATTAGAGATACAAGTTAAAAAAATATGTCTCCCAAAAATGGCTTTAAATTATTTTCCCTGATTTATTCAAAGTGATGGCTGATGGGGTGGTGATCGTTTTCTTCCCATAAGGAGACCTCCATAGTTAAGTGGCGAGGTCACACATTGGCTTCGTGCCTACTCGGGTCGGGTCAATATTGAAAACGAACTTTCCTATATTATCGGGTCTGGGTGTTGTGGTGCCGTCGTTGTTTCTGCTTTGTGTAACACAAGTGATTTAGCTTCTTACCATGCATTACCTAATACTGTCATTAGAGCAATGTTAATAAGAGCGCGAGGGCATTATCCACGCGAATTAGACTGAGTTAGACATGTATAAGGATATATTGTCTTCTCTCTCTATATCTCTCTCTTACAGTTAACACATATCAATAAAAATCTTCTTGATTTTATCCTCCCTGGTAAAAATATATATTTTGTTATATGTGGAAATACATACATATATATCTACTCAGGACATCTATTTTGAATGCATTGAACCTCTTAAGACCGAATGTCCTTATAAAAGCTAGACATTATAGAATTGATTTTCTATTGTGTCTGGTTGTCTGGGTCTTACGACTATAGTATCGATTATTTTTTCTGATGTCAGTTAAGAGGTGAAGTAAATATTTTAAGTTTAAAAAAGATACTTCATGAGTAAACCCAAGAAACATTCCCTGGTACCGTTCCTTAATGATTTAAGATACTTATCGTTCACTGATATTATAAGCTGAAAAGTTTGTTTTCTGATAGCTTGTACAGTCAGTAGCTTTAGTTCATGAACAACTCTGTACCTTGTCACATTAAGTCACTGTCCATCTGACTTGTTTAATTACGCGGAGATTTGGTATGACAAGGTACTGAGGTGTATACGAACAAATGATGCTGGTTGTACTGCAAATCCCTCCCGCATCTCAATACGCTATCAATTGCAAATTTAAAAAAAAATTGTGGTGCATTTGAGCTTTTCGATTCCATTTTCAAATTCTACTGCAAGATATAAGCCACAAGAAGGTCACTTAGAAAGTGATGTCAATGAGCTCTGTCTGGTGCACTCCAGTAGCTGCTAGCTCGTAGGTGGAGTCGCTAAATTGGCGCTATCCGCTCATTTGGCACGCGTGCCGTTCGTTACAAACGCGTTTAGGTATAACCCAGTATTTAATTTAACTATACCACTTGCAGTGACGTAACTACAGGGTAAGTTGGAAAAATGCCTGCTAGAAAGGACACATGTTAATTCTGATTGAAGAGAAACCCAACTCCCAAAATCTATAGGTAATATTGTAAAGCTGAAGAGTTTGGTCTGAGTTTATTTGTTTAAATTCAAAAATATTATTGTGTTAGATAGCCCATTTATCAAGGAAGGATATAGGCTATAAAACGGTTAGGTATATAATGTCTCACACAAAATTAATTAGCAAATTACTATTTCACAAGCAATGCTTCATTACTTTCATATTAATTTCATTATTTTTTTATTACGAATTCAATGAACAATTAATATAAGTCGTTTCTAGCGCTTCGCTGGCCGCTAGAAGTAAAGCAAAATTAATAGAAAAGCTTGCAAATAAAACGGTGAATCGATATTATTATTTAACTGCAAGAAATATGGAATGTTCATATTATTTCATTTTTTAAATTTTAATGTCGTCGTCAACGAGGTGACTTTTTATAATTATGAATGGCAAGTTTTGGAATAACACGAGTATTATTGCTTAGATACCTCTGAAAACTTTTTGTTTGCTAATAATAATAATACCTTCTATGTATAGAAAACTTTGATTGCAATCTATCCATGAAAGTAAATGAAGCGACTGACTGTACCCACCGCCCTTCTGTCAAGGGGAGAAGAACGAATATCGAACTGCAAGTGTTGTTGACGTTGTTTCTGTACAAGCCTTATAGCATCTTTTTATATGTGTTTCAGTATTTCCTTCGTATTCCTATGTTTCTTTGTATTAAAAGACAAATGGAAGTTAGGTAGTTCTATATGAAAGATAAACATTCAAAACATCAATTGTTTAATGCAAGTTACAAGCAAAATTTGCACTTAATCAGAACTTGTCAGGTTAAAAGTTGAAATTATTAATTTATTGCTTAATTACCAAATGTAAATATACAGACTACAATACAACATACATTAATAGCATTTGCAATCGTCGGTTAATGAGCAAATTTACTAAGTGATGTGAGACAAAGAACAATAATGAAGATGTACCTACCTACGTACCGCATCTATTTGCATGGACCTCTTGAAGAAACTGATTGCTTATTTGGCATGTTAATATCCCATATATCTTAGGTTGGTTAGTAATAAGACTCTCCTTTTCTAGGATTAAGACGGTAGATCTAAAGAGAGGTAGGGCATAGCGATTTATCGTTTGAACAGAAGCAGCCCGACTGGTGAAATACCTCCACCTTACAGTAGACCGCAGACAAATAACAATCACTTCGGTGTTGTTGTGTTCCTGCGTGTGAGTAAGGTTTCCAGAGATCCTGGGGGGTGCTACATTAGATTCAGGGGTCAAGCCTTTATGGTAAGGGCCAAATCCAATATCAGCTTTACTTACTTGT
Source organism: Glyphodes pyloalis (assembly GCA_037074685.1). NCBI lineage: Eukaryota > Metazoa > Arthropoda > Insecta > Lepidoptera > Crambidae > Glyphodes > Glyphodes pyloalis. The sequence continues at coordinate 2,914,351 of JAYKKO010000024.1, read as the reverse complement.
CGCCCATAAGGGCGACAAGTAAGTCCTAGCATAAGCTAGGACCTCATTACCACTTAACATGTGGCGAGATGAGGTCAATCTTGAAGTACAATAAAAAATAAGTAGATCTCCCTATACTAATTGAGAGTAGGTACACATTAATTATTAAATTAAAGAGCGTACGGTCCGCGGTCCACTTTCTACATAAGAAATACAAAAATCATGATGTCTCCCTAAAAAACAATGATTCCATTTAGGCCGTCATCAATTCGATTTTCGAACGTATTATAGAAGTTACCATATAAAAAAATATGATATCGCAGCGTATCTGTTCAGTACAGGGCGTGCGGCGGGATATGTGCATTTTGCACGGCTGTACCCGTTTCTCGATGTCTACTATTTCCTCTACCTAAAGGTTGTCTGGAAGAGATTGCTCTCTAGCAATAAGACCGCCTATATTGTACTTAAATATGTCTGTAAAACCAATTTCTGTAAATTTTCTGTGCAATAAAGTGTATCTATCTATGTTTACGTCACTGTTTAGTAAACACGAAAATTATGGTTGGTCCATCATTTTGAATGACAGAAATGTTCAGTTACCTACCCTAATGACGCCACTTCCGCTGCATTTATGTAATGCAATTACAGAGCAACGTAACATAAAGTTTGCGGTACATATTTGAGATGTACAAACGACTCTAATGCTAAGGTTACGAATATGTTACATGTTATTGTTATTGAAAGTTAATATTTGTTTTAAGGGAAGGACTCGTGGTCTTTGTGATATGTTGTAACATAATATTAAACAGTATATTTTACTGCGCGGTACCGGTGCATTTGCTGCGTAAGGAATTTCAATTACAGTACCTACGAATAACACTTGTCAAGTACCTAAGGATGCTTTGATGACCTTTGTCGGTGTAGTTTGTCGTTTTACAAGTTAATAAATGTTGATCACTGTTTAAGTGAACCTATATGATCATACTTTTACCAAAGCGAACATTGACACTACTCCAATAATAAATAAACCGTTAAAAGACACCTTAGCTGAAACACCAAAATAACTTCCCAAATTATTTTGCGTTTAAACAAGATAACTGTCGTGCTAGGAACGCCAATGGTTTTTTTTTTTCGAGGACATCGGTTATGAACTTTTTTAAATGAAATAATGCAGGTTTGGCTGCGAAAAAAAATCATATTACGTCAATCTGCTGTCTCATTTATCTACCATTTAATCTATTCAGCCATTTTTGCAAACACACAACCTGATAACCCGATATTCACACATCCATTCCATTCATTCTTACAAACTTTCGCGGTTTATATTTATTAGTTGGATAGTAGTATTTAAATTGGCACTCTGACCTTGTGCTTTCACAACACTCAAAACGACGAACTAAAAGGGCTGCTCTATTACAGATACGCCATCGGAGAAAAGCCTCTGCCTCACTTAAAGCAATGGGCATTCGATAACTTCGGAGTAGACCCGCAAGAGAACCCCAAGGCCCCGGATCCACCGACCTCGTACCCGGAGAGCAGATTGCCGGGAAACGTCTGCCAGGAGTTGGAGAAGATCGCACCTGTCTCTTTGGAGGGGTTGGATAGACTGATTAGGTGTCATGGGCAGACGCTGAAAGATATCGTGTATGTGAGAGGAAACAAGTTTCCGAGGATACCTGATGCTGTCGTCTGGCCTGAGAATCATGAGCAGGTAACATTGTATACTTGGATACAACAACATCCTCTTCATCATTTCAGCCAAAATAACGTTTTATACCTCAGATCATAGAAAGAAATTGTTGTTTAATGTTCTGTGTTTATACTAAACTTTTTTTTTTTTGCTACGGGGTGAAATGCGTTGATGCACCGTACCGTCACCCCGAGGGAGGGTGACGGCGTGTGTGGGACTCCCTTCCCTTGAAAGGGCACTAAAACACTCCGGTTGGACCTCCATCGCCTTAGTGGCGGTGTTGCGGGAATTCGGCTCAGCCTTACCTTCCACAACACCGCCGCGGCGGCGTAATAGCCGCTCACTCGGCTCCGTCTACTCCCCCCACAGTGTTCTGGGGGACACGTTTTATACTAAACTTAAACCATCTCAAGACTTCCGCATCTCTCTAACTTCCTAGAAGATTTATTTCCGTCACGAATCTTAAAATATTCTACAAAATAATCTTAACGTAGGACTTAATTTAATATTAAATTCGACTTGTGTGTATCATGTCATTCAGTTACAGTCAATAGGTCTTTTTATATTCAAAGTTATTATTGACGTTGAGAAATTGGAGGAAATAGTCAACCATAGACCATGTCTCTTATTTTAAAAACATATGAATACATAAACAAACTCTGTGCATGACTCAAGGATTGACTGATTGCTCCTATCATCAAGACTACCAGTGGACCTTTTTCTGCAATAAATTCTTAAAAATATATACTCAAGCTTTACAGAATACTCTCTGTACTTACTGTTAACCAAATGAAGACCTATTATTTCCTAGTCCTATTATACCAGTATAATTTTCTATGTATACAAATTAAAAATCTACCTGAAACCGCTTTTAATTGGTAACTAATTAGATTTGTGGAAGGTTCATAAGTGTTGAAGATTTACGTTCGTCGACTCGGAACTTAACACTCCAGCGTTAACGGTGCCTAGCCTAGATCTAAGCACACACGGGCAAGTGGCAAACATAGACAGCGACCTAAATATACTAATTACTTTACTAGTTGGTGGAGATGTGCAGTCACGTGCAGTAATATGTATAAGTAGAATAGAATAGACAATACATTTATTCATGTAAGCTATTTAGAAGCTCTTATGAATCAAATTCAGTAGGTATTCTACCCCTGTGTTCTGCATGTTAATGATGTCTAGAAGAACCGGTGATGTCTAGAAGAACCGGCAAAAATCGACACTTTATAAATATAACCTGGTGTATTAACTAGGTACATATACAAAGTAATAAGATTTTCAGCAGAATGGAAGGAGATATTCTGGATCCTAAAGGACATACTAAAGCTTACCTTATGTTATCGTCATAGTGTTTACATTTAATTGTTCGTAATTATATCAACCCGTTACTGCTAAATCTAAGAAGATCGCATAGTATTACGACGGTTTTTTTTTTAAGATTTTATTTTATTTTGTTTCTATTGATTGTAGCGTGATGAAAAGTATACAATAACCTGCCCAGGAGTATGAAGAATAATTGTACCAAATTTCGTCAAAATCCGTCGAGTAGTTTTTGTTTCTATAAAGAACAAACAAGTGATAAGCGAGTTAAACGGTCAGGTTATAGAGCTCCGTTGTACTCTTTGATAAAATTTGAGGCAAGTCTTCCTCTTTCGAGTGGTAATGCTTTTTCTCCACCTTTTTTAATTTCTTAAAATAATCGAACTGCAGATTCTTTGGCACATTGTAGGGTAAAGAAGCCTTTCTCCGAAAAAACTCTTTTAATATCACTTTATCGATAGTTTTTAATATTTCATGTTTGGCGATAAATGCAACAAAAAGTAACTTGTTCTTAAACTGTCCGGGTTTAGGGGACTTTGAAAGTGTCCGAACTGACCCTTAGGTGCATACAAGAAAGGTTATCATTCACATTGAATGTCGTGAATTATACAGAAACGTAATAATTACGTCAGATAAGTAAAAACTTAATAATAATTGACAATAATAAATATCATACCACACTCCACGATAAATGAGTTAGCACTAATTTTTGACATCCCTTTCTCCCTCACGTTTCACTTGCTACCACCTATGCAACCGTGGTATACGAAACAAATTGACGCGCTTCTTCGCATTGTTTCAAATTGTGTCCGGCTTTAGGAGCCATCCGGACTCAGGGAACCTCCCTAATGCTTTTGTTACACTATTTATTTTTATAAGTACGCGTGTTTCATAAAATTAAAATGAACAAAAGAGGTGCTTAACACAGTGTTGTTCAATTAAGTGATCACAAAATTGTGTTTATTAAATATAAAACTTTTCCAACATTTGCCATTATAAATAAGCAGGCGTTTAAAAAGTTTATTTTAAAAAATATTCTTAAACCTTTTGCCGCATTGGTTTCTGCTTTTGGCACGTTCGATCAAATTGCTAGAACATTGCCACGGTAATGTTTTCATATTTAGATAGTGAGTAATTTGCTCAGATTACAAATACACCCGCCATTCTTAAGTCAGGCTGGCGGCTCACTTACTTTTTGAAATAACTCTATTATAAAAGCACATTGCTTGAAATTTTACGCACATTCGTCACATTGCAAGCACATTGCTCTCATGCAAAAATAATTCTTGATTTTAATTGGTACACCCGCCATCCTGATGTACACGAATGAAGCGTTTTGAAAAAATAAGATAACATTTTTGCAAATCAAAAAGAAGATACATTTTAACTCCTGAACTTTCGATTAATCTTCAAAAACGAAACGTTTCGTTTGTTCGTTTCTTTCGTGAAGACCTCCTTCACTTAGATTCGAAGTTGAACTTCCACGAAAATCAATACAGGCAGACGGACCGATTTGTACAGACGGGCAGGTAACGAGTGGTTGCAACTGCGCTCTGATGCACCATCATGTTTCGAGTCGAAAAAGCCCTCAGGACTCATTTCAGATGCCTAGATAACTGTCTGTCTTGCTCTGATATAAATGTTGTGTATTGGTGGAAGTAATGCAGCATCTAGTTGCATTTCCCTTTAAAAACGTTTATAGGGTGCGTTCGCATTTTAACCCTAGCTTTTAGGGTTGGAATCAATACCATTCACTGTCCAGCAGCGGAACTGGATGATCGCCTCATTAAAAATTTTAAACTAAGTTTCAATTTTGATTTTCGATTAAGAAATGTATAACAGGTAGGTACATCCTTAATTGCTTTATCAATTAAACGATTGACGATTATATCTTTTGTGACAGATTTGTGATACGTGTTCGGATTTCGATTTTTGATTAGACTAAATTATAATTTGCTAATGTACCTACATTATTAACAATATGTACCAATCGATGAAATTGTGCATAATTACGTCGCGGTATAAATAATTATGTTCCGCCAATTGTATAAGATTATATTTAGCTTTCCTGTTATATTTTTTATTTATAGTTAAAATTAAATCAGCCGGTACAGTAAAGTCAAAGTGTTAAACTGAAGGCAATCTGAAAAAATATATGAATAATGCAGTTTTGGGCACCGCTGGAGTACCTATTAACAGAGTTTTTATAAGATTTAAGAATGCGGTTGTTGTATAATTTCAAAGTTTTAACATTTAGTTAATTATAATATTGATGTTTTCTAACTTGCCACCAAATTTACGTCACAAGCTCATCGCCATAAGAATGTATTTCAATGAGCTGGTGAATTATTTTAATTGTAAGTAAATACTTAGTCATGTATTCTAAGGAAATATCTTGATGACTAAGACAGGTCAAAGTAGGTGTAGTACACCTTCAAGTAGTTCCCTTTGTAGTATCTGCTAGGGATCCCGAGTTCCCCACAACTGCGCAGAGTTGGCCACTGAAGAGGTTTTGGTAGGTGCGGAAGACATTTCCCCCTCGAAACGATGTATGAGATTGTCTGATATTTTTTACAGTATGTTACTTTAAATAAATACTACACTACATTCCAGTGTACTTCCTTTAGGTGGAGCAGATCGTGCAATGCGCGTCCCGATTTCGGTTCGTCATCATTCCATTTGGGGGCGGCACTTCAGTGTCGGGCGCTGTCACCTGCCCGGAGAAAGAGCGCCGCCCTATCGTCGTATTGGATACCAGCGAGATGAATTCCATACTGTGGCTGGATAAGGAGCAGCTCTTAGCAAGGATACAGGTGGGTGGACCATTTTTTTTTTTGAGGTGGGGAAAATACTTTTCGTACCATACCGCTGCAGTGGGGACGACAGCGACGTGTGTGGGATTCCCCCGCTCGTATGACCTACCCTAACTAAAAACCCACCCACCTTCTCATCGCCTAGTGACAGCGCTATAAGAAACTGGAGACCCATAACAGCCATAGGGATGCCAACAACCACGAGACAGCCAAATGGGAGTTACCGGACTTAGATATAGTTTTTACTTGGAAAAGCAACGTAATATTTTTAAAGAAGGAAGAATACGCGAAGAATCTACTAAGACATGTCAATCTCTTTTTAAAGTTGTCGAAACAATATCAAACATCAATACCGGTAAGAAACTCAGTAGATTAGTAGTATAGCAGTAGCGGTATCTAACTTACTGCTATGTAAATTATTGGACACTAGTAGGTAGACACTACTAAACTAGTAGATATAGGTTCCGAACCGAAAGCAGAATCACTTTACATTGTGATCAATGAATCAATGACGATTCAAAAGTGTTCTATGTAACCTAATTGAATAAAGAAATATTTGGGTTTGAGTTTCATTCGCCCTGGGAACCAGATATTGTAAAATAATCACTACCATCGGGTCATAGTTTCTATGATGATGATGGAGAACATTTGAAGGACTAATTTAGCATTTGTTACCAGGCGGGCATAGTCGGGCAAGACCTTGAACGCGAAATGCGTGCACGCGGCTTCACCGTCGGCCACGAACCTGACTCGTACGAGTTCTCCACTCTGGGTGGATGGGTGGCCACCCGGGCCAGCGGTATGAAGAAAAACACTTACGGGAATATAGAAGATTTAATAGTCCAGACGAAGGTAAGCAGGCTCATTGGTTGGTTTTATCCATTCTTCTGAAAATTGGTGTTTGAATATAAATAAGTGTGAGATATTCAAATCTTCTAAAAATTAGCCTTACGAAAACCAGGACGTCGCGCAGTGCGTTTCATAATAACGTTACAAAACATTTTTTATTCTATTCGAATTAATAATCCAAGAACATATAGGTAGATCTTAATATTTAAAAATTAATCCCTATTTACCTTGGTCACGGCATTACGCGTGAACGGCTGGACCAATTACAATTTTTTTTTTCATCTTCAGGAGAAGGTACTTATGAAAGAAAATAATATAAGAAATCGCGCGGAAAATTAAAGAATACTATTGTATACGTGGGTGAAAACGAATTCGAATTGAATAGTCGTCGTTAAGACAGAACATCGTTTGTCAGCTAGTAATATAGTTTCTATGATATTACTATTTTTGTCAGTTCCCATTAACGCCTTAGGCCGCTCGCCAATGTACTCCTTTTTATAGCTCTCAAAATCGCAACTACTTTTTTAGCGAAGTTGGGCGTTGAAGTTTTAAATTCTTTAGTTTACTAAACAATAATCGGTGAGCGGTTGTTGCTCTTGGGCGATGACATTGACCATCTTGGTCAATACTCAATACTCAATCATTTATTGCTGCTATAATGTAGATGCAGTACATATGTTTTGCTTATAGTTAGATCATTATAGACCCCGTTAGGGCACTGCAATATGAGAGATTCAAATTAGGTCGGTACATTAATATTGTTTTTAGAAGGTTTGTATCTACAACTGACTGGGATAAACGAAAAACGTGATGGACACTGGGGCTTCTTTGTTTTGAAAAAGCTGTCAGTACAGTATACTTTCATTAGGTGGTGACTGGTCGCGGCGTCATAGAGAAGAGCTGTAGAGTCCCGAGGATGTCCTGTGGGCCCGAGTGGGAACACGTCATCATGGGCTCCGAAGGCTGCTTTGGTGTCGTCACGGAAGTAAGTGCTATTCCATCTAGCCTTGGTGTACCTAAATAGGGAAGTGGACTAAAATAATTTTAGCCCGTCTCTTAAATTATCCAAAAATATGGGGACAGGTATTTTTACATTTTACCTACACCTTATTAAAAAAGTTACGGCGATACATATTTTTTATCCACGTGACGAAACGAGCCCAAAAAGAGAGGGTAGGGCATAGCGATTTATCGCTCGAACTGGAGCAACCCGACTAGTGAAATACCTTACAGAAGAACGCAGCCAAATAACAATCACTTCGGTGTTGTTGTGTTCCTGCGTGTGAGTAAGGTTTCTAGAGCTCCTAGGGGGAGTGCTACATTAGGAGCTGGGTTTAAGCCTTCAAGGTAAGGCGACAAGTCCAGTAACAGCTTTATTATGCTGTAATTTTCGCCCTTAAGCTAGGACCTCATTACCACTTAACATCAGGCAGGTGGGATGAGGTCAATCTTGTTGTGCAATATAAAAAAAAATCCGCAAGTTGGCATCGTTTTATCTCAGTTTTATTTTATTAATATGGCAAATGAAAAAATACGTGTGATATTTTTAAATAACTGTTTAACGGACTAGTTTCTATTAGTGATGTGCCGGATCGCTAAAAATGTATATCCGCGGATACGGATCTGAACACGGATATTTAGTGCCAAGATCCGCGGATACGGATACGGATCTTTATTTTCTTATTCGATTATTGTCAGCGCTCGCGACCTTGAAACGATAGTTGGCGGTACGCTCGCCGCAACGCCACGCAGGACATGTTTTGACTTGCATTGCGCGGGTAGTATTTATTATTTTGGTTACGGTTTAGTGTGAAACTGTGGCGTGCTCATAACGGTTGGGTATTGTTTTGATACAAATTATAAATAATGTCTACTAAGAATTTTTCCAATGCAATTTGGAAATATTTCGTGTTAGTAAATGATGAATCTGCGAAGTGCAAAATTTGTGATGGAAAATATTCCCGTAAGGGTAAAGGCACGACTTCTTTAAAAAATAATTTACAACGAAAACATTCCGAAGAATATGATTTATTTTTGAAAGAAAACGCTGCTAAGAAGAGTACCGATGAACTACCACGGCCGGGAACATCTTTAAAAAGTAGATATCAATTTTAGTTTTTTCATTGTCATAAAATGACGTTAAAACTTGATATAATATTGATCTCATTAAAATTATATAAGAAAAAATTACTTATATTTTAGTTATTTCATTATCATAAAAGTGATGTTAACTTGCTCTCTCATTATAAAGATATATCTATCTCAATGTTTGCAATATAAAGGTGCCAAATGTTCGATTTAATTAAATAAAAATAGTCTATTCAGACTTTATTAGTTTTTTTGAATTTATTAGTTTTTTAATTCTACCTAATCACCTGAAAAGATCCGTAAAATATCCGCTCGAAAAGTAACGGACACAGATACGGATACGGATTTCTTTTTTACCTCGGATATCCGCGAATACGGATACGGATACGGATATCCGGAACATCACTAATAGAAACGCATCGTTATCGCGTGTTCTACCCAAATTTGGATTATTGGTACTAAAACCTTTATACCTTTACATAGGTAAAGGATTAAGCGTAGCGTGTATTTTATGAGATTCTGCTCGCATTTCCAGGTAACTCTAAAAATCCGTCCTCTGCCGCAAGTTACTCGCTACGGTTCCCTGGTGTTCCCTGACTGGGATTCAGGGTTCTACTTCGAGCGGGAAGTTGCCAGACAACGTCTACAGCCATCCAGCATACGGCTTATGGATAATGAACAGGTAATAATTATCCTGACTCTGATCTTCTCTCGACCTAATATTATAAAGCTGAGGAATTGGTTTGTAGATTTTCAAATGCGCTAATAGCAGGAACTACGAGTTCGAATTAAATTAATATTTTTGTTGGATAATCCACTAATTGCGGAAGGCTTTAAGTTATATAACATCACGCTACGAACGATAGGAGCGAAGAATCAGTGGAAAATGACGGAAAAACGGGGATAGTAACTACAACTTGACGGTGGCGCAGTGGCTAAGGTAGGCGAGCAAAGGGCGAAAGGTCCCGGGTTCAATTCCCAGTTGGGTCAATTTGGAAAACGAACTTTTCTAAATTGTCTTAGGTCTGGGTGTGCTGGGATGACGCCCCCAGTTAGTATCCGTCGTCTGGTGCTCATAGTACAAGGGAAAACCTTAGTTTTAGACCAGGTGATTGGTGTGATTGTCTGGCGCATTTATTTATTATAACTATCAGCCCGTCTGTGCTGCGCAGTAAATTTTAAACTGATTTTACTAACTTTGCCGTGAAAATTAGAAACATAACAAAAAACGAATAATTTGATCCAGTATTAACAATTATTACTAAACTATTTTATGTCTACCGCACCGTCACTCTCTGTGGGGAGCAGAGAGTGGTATGTCGAGCTCGCACCGACTAAAACCCCCTCGGTGGCCAACGCTGCGCAGATGTGGGGGACTCGGGGTGCCTTGCGAACTCTACACAGGCTCTCCCACAGCACTATTTAACAGACGACCTCCGTAGCCGAGAGGCAAGCGTGCCGGACTTTGGCGTCGCGCCATCTCTGAGGTTCCGGGTTCGATCCCCGGTCGGGTCAATATGGGAAACGAACTTTTCTTTATTGTCTCGGGTCTGGGTGTTGTGGTACTGTCGTTGTTTCTGATTTCTGTAAAACAAGTGCTATAGCTACTTACCACAGAATCAGAGCAATGTATGTGATGCTGTCCAATATATTTATGTATTTACTATTACTAACCTAACCTAAAATAATAGGTAGGGGACAAATTTCATTAGTGAGCAACTTGCGCTTGGACGACTTGCGGCTCGAGTGAGTTCTATCGCCCAAATGAATAAAAAGGTCCAATGAAATAATTTCTCTTTTTTTCTTCCACCATTATAGTTCCGCTTCGGCCAAGCTCTGAAGACGGAGTCGACCTGGGGCGGGGTCCTCCTAGACGGCCTTAAGAGGCTGTACATCACGCGCATCAAGGGCTTCGACCCAACGCAGCTGTGCGTGGTTACCTTGCTGATGGAGGGCACGCCGGAGCAAGTGGCTGATAGGGAGAAGAGGCTGAACAGCATCGCGACTCAGTTCGGAGGGGTGCCGGGCGGCGCTGATAACGGCGAACGGGGGTACACGCTCACTTTTGTCATCGCGTATCTTAGGGTAAGTAATACACACAGAGATGTGAATAGAATAGGAAATATCTTTATTTAGTAACCTTTACAACTTATGAGTCGTCGGTACAGCCAGCATCATTAGTTTACACCTCAGCACCTTGTCAAACCAAATCTCCGCGTAACTAAGCAAGTCAGATAGACAGTGACTTAATGTGACAAGGTACAGAATTGTTCACGAACTAAAGCTACTGACTGTACAAGTTCAGTATTCTACAGCCGTTTGGAATGTTGATGATTTAGAGAAGAACCTGCAAGAAACTCGACACTTAGGTACGTACTCCTTTCCAAATAACAATGATTGAATATAGTATAATATATACATAATTGATACTTAAATATACTATAGGTACAATGTTATATTCATATTAAAATTAGAAATAGATGTTTTAGATCCAAATATTTTGTTATTCAAGTAAGCATCTATTTTGTAGTAATCCCTTTTATCAACATTATTTTTTATTAACTATTACTTTTTATCCGGAAATATAGTGAACGAAGCGGGTAACAGCAATATGGTTTGCTTTACCACTGTACACACTCCTGATCCATATCCTTATTTGTGCAATAAATCATGGGGACCTCCATATTTTTCATTCTCATTCTCAAACCCAACTGCTAAAATTTCTCATCCATTTATTTTCTAATGCGGCATACATTCAAGCTTTCTTAGATTAACTTGGTGGTGCAGTAGCTAAGGTAGGCGTCCAAAACACGAAAAGTCCCAAGTTACAGTCCCAGTTAGGTCAATTTGGGCAAATTTTATTTCGAAATTGACTTGGGTGTAGATGTGCTGGGTTGACGTCCCCAGTTAGAATCCGCTGTCTTGTACACATAGTAGGTACGATTCAAAACTTAGTTGATACCAGTTTATTTTCTGGCGTATTTATTTATTATTAAATAATATTTCCAGGACTTGGCAATGGACTTCAACGTGGTGTCAGAATCGTTCGAGACGTCAGTTCCCTGGGACCGAACGCTGGCGCTCTGCCGCAACGTGAAGCGGCGCGTGCGCGACGAGTGCGCCAAGCGAGGCATCGGCCACTACCTCATCTCCTGCAGACTGACGCAGACGTAAGTACCCATAGCTATTCGGACGCGCTTGAGACGTCAGTCCCGTGGCGGCGGGCGGTTCGATAAAAAATTAAAAAATGTGGAAGTACTGTGTTTAGTACTGACGGACGGGTCTGCCCCAGGGTTCAATATTGGGACCTTTACTTTTTCTTATTTATATAAATGGTCCACCGTACGTATCAGAAGATTCCAATATTTTACGATTCGTAATGTGTAAAAAATTACTATTCGATTTCTCCAACCGACAACGAGTCGTTAAATAATACCGTTCCATACAGCTCTCGCCAGTCGTCGATCGGTCGATTTTAGCTTACGGCTCGTATAATTTATTACTATCCGTAACTAGAACGGATCGTTTTCAAATATTGGAACCGGGCATTAAAGGGCATGTCGGAAGGAGCCGCCTGATGCCGCTCCCGACATCCAAATAGGTCTAGTTTCCATTGAAACCATTGCGGAGGCCAGTTAGCAATCGTCCCAATCCTAACAATGAAAAAACTCGTCAAATCTGAATCACAGTGGTAGTGCACCAGCTGTTCCAAAATTAATGGACAATCGGTATACATGGTAGTGGAAAGAAGTTTTAGCCAGTCGTCACCAAATGTGCTCACACTTCAATCATTGACGATCTCCATAGCCCAGATGCGAGCGGGCCGGACTTTGGCGTCGCGCCATCTCTGGAGTCCCGGATTTGATCCCCGTTCGGGTCAATATGGGAAACTAACTCTTCTATTTTGTCTCTGGTCCGGCAGTTGTGGTACCGTCGTTGTTTCTGGTTTCTGTAACACAAGTGCTTAAGCTACTTACCACAGAATCAGAGCAATGTATGTGATGTTGACGATATTAAAAAATGTACACCTACCGCCCTTATATCAGTGGCATAAGAGCTAATATCCAGCCGCAAGTGTTACCGTGATGTTATTGTAATCGCACCTGCCCTTTGATTACAGATACGACGCTGGGTGTTGTATCTATTTCTACTTCGCATTTAACTCGACGCGGACCAGCGACCCTGTGGCCACCTTTGAGGAGATTGAAGAGACTGCCCGGGATGAGATCATCGCTTGTGGGGGTAAGTTGAATGAAGTTTTGCTTTGTGGGTACTATTCAGTCTCGGTCTAGAAGGGTGGGGGAAGATAAGGTCTACGCCTGGTGTGGCAAATTTAGGAAGCGACAAATTTAAACTCTGCAGACGAATACAGAAGTAACCATTTTATAGAAAACTATGAGGTTTACTTCCAAGCGAAGGATGACGGATAGCAATTTTTAATTCTCATAATCAATTTATTACAAATGCGACGGTTGTAAAAAATATATTATTTATGCAAATCAAAAACCTCGTTTTAACTCCTGATTTTTTCCGAAAGAACGAAATCTTTCTTAGTGCGTTTCATTTTTTGTTTTAGTCAAGAGTTACAAAAAGTCTCAAATAAAAGTTAAGCCGAAATCCTACAAATATTATAAACGCGATTTTTTGTAAGAATATAAGTGCGGATGTCTGGATGTATGATTGTTTGTTACTATTTCACGGAAAAAGTACTGGACTGATTTGGATGGAAGTTGATAGGAAGAGAGATAACATCCTTTATTAACACATTTTATCCGGAAATAACGCGACCAGATTAGAGGGCTACAGATAGTTACTCAAAAATTAAGGAACGTTTAGGGACGAGAATTCAGGATGCGTAGATAAAGATTTTGGAAGCGCGTATCGTTACGAATTAAAACGGCGCGGTGGCCACACACGCAACACGTAGGTAAAAGCTTTGACACGCTTACGGAAAGACTAAAATCCTGATCATTATTGTGGGTCAATCCTTGACTACCATATGCCATAAACATGGTATCTCCATTCAGACTAGACCATATCAGCGTGATACAAAAATTCCAATTATATGAAAAAAAAAGACAGTCATTAAAACTATAGTCAATCAGGCCTAGCATACGCAACGCGACTAAATTTTATGGCGCTCTTAATAAACGTCAAAATCGATTGAAGTCAGTGCGTCAGCTGTTGATTGGCTGAAAATACGAGTGCGGTGTGCTATTAGCCAATCAAAAGTAAATAAACCTTTGTCGTCTCATGCGATAAATTTCACATATTGCGTATGCTAGGCCTGAATAGACCAACTCTGCAAAATATCTACATAAATAAAAATCTCACGCATTGTTTATTTGTTTTAGGTTCAATATCGCATCATCACGGCATCGGTAAGATTCGCAAAAAATGGTACGCAGACACCGTGAGCGAGCCCGGGAGGCAGTTACTCTTGGCTGCCAAGAAAGCCTTGGATCCGGAGAACATCTTCGCGCTAGGAAACATCGCGTTTGAAGAAGACGACAGTGAAAACACGACAGTCAAAAGCAAGTTATAGGTAGATTTAAGATCAATTAGTTTTGTACAAAGGTAGATGGTTAAATGCTATGAGAACGTAATTTTGAAACCCAAAGAGTTGCTAGTCATGGAATAAATTGGTAGGATGAAGAAGGCAGTTAGCACGATCAATCGGCAAACGAATAGTTTTACGATGTGAGAAGATTGTATTTATAACTCTGTAAAGAAAACAATAATTCTATTCAGTCCGTCAGTTAGATATTCAAAAACAATGAAAACGTATTTTTTGCTTCAATTAATAAATGGAAATTCATGATGATGACTCAAATTCAGTGGACGGGTGAGTTAACGTCAATTTGTAGTGAACACTGTCTGAAGAAATGACGTCACGTTACATTTGAACGGAATTAATCTTAGTCAATATTTGTTTACCTACACCAGAGAAGTTTATGAGTGGGTACTCCTGCATCTGAATAAAAACGATTTTAACGCAATTAATATATATAAATTTATGTTTACATTACAAATGTATGTTGGACTAAACTAATGTATTTTGTCATCCACTATTTATTGTAACTTTGCAGCGATGAGTAGCGAGTGAAACTGCTGAAATTGTAATGGCGTAGCGCGGCTAAATTTACAAATGTAGTACAAATTTACAATTTCTCATTCTCATAACTTTGTAAATGTAAAAACATCAGCATAACAGGATGAACACTTGTAGTTGGATATTAGTTCTTACAGCAACGAGATAAGGCGTTATAAAGTTCAAGGTCGGTTGTGCTTTTGACTGCAAACTAGTGTTGCCGTCGATTCGATTGTATACCGATTATTAATTGATTATGCAACAGGGGCCCAAATAATCTAATAATCGATATGACAATCGATAGTATCGATATACTCGATTATAATGCGTAGCCAAATACAATATAATTGATAGTATCGATATCAAGTTTTGAAGCGATATTATCGATTATTAACACTTATTAGATTATAATTGTTTATATTAGACAATACTATCGATCAAATAATGACCAACCCATCACTGGGAGATACCATGACGTAATGGGCCCTAGTTTTGTTAATCCTTCAGGCCTAGCATACGCAACGTGGCTAAATTTTATCGCGCTCTTAACAAACGTCAAAATCGATTGAAATCAGTGCGTCAGCTGCTGATTGGCTGAAAATACGAGTGCGGTGTGCTATTAGCCAATCAACAGTGTCGAAACTTTTGTCGTCTCATGCGATAAATTTGACATAATGCGTATGCTAGGCCTGATTGTCGACCAACAGTTTCAGTATTTGAGTGTGGTACGATACAACGTCCAACTTTGGGACGCTACAAAATATCCTCGGGTACATACAAAATATCTATGGGGATCCCTAAAGAAGACTATTCAAAGTCAATCTTTTTTATTCATATAGATTACATTAGTAATACTGATGAATAGTCCCTATATAAAGCAAATGAAGCTACCTGTTCGGAGGTAGCTTCATTTGCCGGTATTAAAGAGTCAGTCCGAGACTTAAACCCACGATCTTCACAGTTTCACACTATCAGGCCTAGCATACGCCACGCGACTAAATTTTATCGCGCTCTTAACAAACGTCAAAATCGATTGAAGTCAGTGCGTCAGCGGCTGATTGGCTAAAAATTCGAGTACGGTGTGCTATTAGCCAATCAACGGTATTGAAAATTTTGTCATCTCATACGATAAATTTGACGTATTGCGTATGTGTTTGTGTGATGCTTGCTCTTAGGGTGCGTTCCACTAAGTGCTTAGAACGATAACGCTCACGACCGCAGTTTTTTCTGTTCCTCTTGCTTGTCGCGTTAATATCATAAACTCAAGTGCAATGGCTATTGGAGCGTTTCAAGCGTTCATGTAAACATCAATGGCGAGTTTTGGAAAAAAAAGTAAGAGCTTAAAGAGGTTAGGTTAAAGTTTGGTAATTACTAACAATGAACTTTAATTGTTGTAAGCTAACTTAATTTATATTTAAAAAAATATACAATTGAATTATTTTTTTTCAACAATTGGCTACTTGACAGTTTTTGAAAAAGTATTGTAAAATGTGCGCCCGTTCATTTTATATTCCAAGCAATTCGATTTATCTGGAAATAATCTAAATAACCAGAGAAAAATAAGATTTTGTGTAACACATTTAAAAAGCGCGCGAAAACGCCTAGTCGCGTCGCTGTTGCAATTATGACGTCAACGTCGTTGACAACGAACCGATACGCATAGGAACGACTTAATTAAGATAAACGGAAAATGTTTCAATAAATTCTTTATACGATTAGAGACACAATAATTCAATTTAATCGGTAAAATAATCATTGTTTCGCCACATTAAAATAAATAATTTTCGCCGACAGCTGTCATTTCCGTATTGCAATGGTGGTTTCCGTTTCGGTTCTTTTGTTCCACAGATAAAAAAACTAAAATTTATTTTGCAAAAATAAAATACTACCTATGCTTTTAATTAAAAAGCAAAAATGTAAAATGATTACTTAACTAATAAGCTAACATATCTAACACTTTTCATATTTTATTGTTAACACTGTCAAGTAGCCAATTATTAACAATGAACTTTATTTGTTGTAAGCTAACTTATTTTATATTTAAAAAAATATACAATTGAATATTTTTTTTTTATTGTAGATTAGTTTTTGAACAATTCGAGTTTCAATATAATCGAAATGTCTGTTACGGCAATTGGATATTTGTTGGTACATCGCAATGCTCCAGAAACTACTTCATCTAGTTCAGATGAACAGTAGAATGGAATTTTATTAATTATAATCGTTAAAAGCGAAAATTTAGGCCACGAATTAATGATTATGAGAATGTAATTAATCTTTATTCCGAAGAAGAATGCAAAAGTCATTTCAGGTGAAAGGTTTTTTGTCACACATTACACTGAGTTCTGAAACTTTTTAATATAATTTTAGACCTAAATTGCGTTATAAATATACATTACCTCCTAACGTCGGCAAATGACGCTACCTCCGAACCGGAGGTAGCGTCATTTGCATTATACAGGAATATTTTTTAATTACCAGAAAAATTTTAACCACAGTATCAGTATCAGTTACTTATTACATTTATGTATTTATAAATAAAAAAACGGACCTAGTAATTTATCTCTTTAAAACAAGTAAATAGCAGGCAATCTATCATTTTACTACGACTAGCGCGCATCAATACTACGTTTTCATTGAATAATCGCATCGTTTCCCTGTTTACGCACACACACTCATAACGCGGGTGTGTGGCGGGGGAGACGCAGCGGGCGGGGGCGCAACCCCTCAACACCTGCGCCCGCGCAACCTACTAGTTTCGTCTTGACCGTTGACCGTGACCTACTTAACGTCACATGACACGCGCGCGCGAAATTAATCACTGGACTGAGAATTATTTCTTGTGGCCCAGGCCACACGGTTCGTTTTACGTGAGCAGACATGCTCAAGGACGAGGAAGACCGGCGCTCTCACAACACTTGTACGACGACGTGGTTGCGTACTTCGAAGAAGACCCGCGAGGAAGCACTAATTATGCCGCTCGTCAGTTTGGCATATGCTCAGTACTCCGCCTGGAAAATAATTCATTCGGACGGCTTGCATCCATGCTATTACCAAAAAGTACAACAGCTGACGTCCGTGGACCGAGCGCCAAGGATTGCTTTGTGTAATTGATTGTTAAACAATCCTAACGCCAATGTATCGTTTTCAAATCCAATTGACTCCAATCCGCCTGTTTACGCGGATTGGAGTCAATTTTTTTATTGAGATTAAGTGAAGTGTTTATGTTAGTGAACCAAACACAGTTGAAATGTTAAAGCAGTGAATTTTAGACGCTTTTAACCAAGTGCGACAACAACAAAATGTCCTTATTTCTGTAAAAGAATCTGACATAAAAGGGCGCGCCTGTGCATTGATAATGAAGGTAAACATTTTTAACAATTATTAAAATCCGTGTAGGTAGATGTTGTATAGATTTTAGGACAATACAAAAGTAATGCACACAATAAATAGCTCTTTAAATACGCCAAGATTCGTTTAAATTGTAGGTTAGGAGCTACCTAGTTTTGAAAACGTGATATTTTCGACAAATAAGTAGATACCTAATAACTAAAACGCAACGTAACGTGTTGCGTCTTTCCTAAGCAAGAAAAAGTATTAAGGGATAGTTAGATTACAAAATGAAAGTGTTTTGACTAATTTGATTATTATTACGCTTACGCGCGGAAGCGCCCTTTTGGGGAACTCAGCTGAGTGGGCGTTGTCAGTGCACTCTCAACCGTATTCCGATTCCATGTTAATTTGTTTTTCTTTGAGAAAGGTAGTAAGAAGTAACCTACGATAGTGAAACAAGATGTGCGTATTTCATTGACATGTTGCGTGCCAATAGTTTCATTGAGTAAAAAGACGGATGTCCACACATTTTTTGTCAATTTCAGTAAAAAACAAAGCGTAATAACTCTGTCATTTTTAATCGAAAAAAAAATCGGTTTGCACTTTTACAATTAAGACCTTTGTCTACATACGTGATTAAATTTTTTATGGTAAATAAAAAATAACGGTGTATAGACGTTTCATAAATATTACTGGTGTAATTTACATGAATAAAGGAATTTTGAATTTGAATTTGAATTATATTTTAATTGCCTTTATTTCATGAAAATATTTATACCGTTTAAACATTTTTATGATAAAATAATGAAGTAAGTAGTGACAGTTAGCGATTTACTATGCTTAAATAGACATACTTCTTGATTTTCTCTTTAGACTGTCAAGAAGCACATTTAATTATTTTCATTATTTAATACAAAATCATTTATAACAATTTTAGTGAATTTAATCGCCGCCATTTTCCGAGTTTTAAAGATCATATTTCAGAACAATTTTAAATATGGTGCCTAAATTTTCTCAACGTCCACTTCGACCCACCTCATAAGATGGGTCGTTTTGAGCATGCCGTGAGCGAAAATAATGACGTCATGAGTGACGTTTTCGCCGCGATCTACAACGATCGCGGTCGCCTTGTGGAACGGCTAATGGAGCATTTTCAGCGTTTTGAGCGCTTAGTGGAACGCAACCTTAATATGACGTTGACTGGCTAGTCAACTGAGATACTCTTAAATTTCTGGCATAATTTTTTTGCTTCTTTTTACATTCTGACGTCACAATTTTTATACTTATCAACACACTGACTTTTAAATGTTTCCAAAGCACATAAAATCGCATTGTAAAATTTATTTACAAAAAAAATCAAAATGGACGATTTAACTTTCAATTTAAGTTCTCGTTTACGGCTTTGCTGCCTTAGAATGATTTGTGAATCGTGTCAAATCTCAATTTAGTTGACCGGAAAAATGAAATTGCGTCCTATTTTGAGAAACAAGCTACAAAAAAGAACCTAC
Organism: Glyphodes pyloalis; assembly: GCA_037074685.1. NCBI lineage: Eukaryota > Metazoa > Arthropoda > Insecta > Lepidoptera > Crambidae > Glyphodes > Glyphodes pyloalis. The sequence continues at coordinate 2,894,674 of JAYKKO010000024.1, read as the reverse complement.
ATATTTCCATAAACGAAGTTTGCAGATAAATAATCTATATACCTAGGTGCCCTGGAAATTGAAATTGATTGTACCTGACTTTTGCCAATTAAAAAAATACGCAATTTAAAATTTTAATATTCTATGAAACTTTTTTGGCAAGCAAAATTGTCTTTATCGTTATTTACTTTCACTCTAAAGTTATTTAAAGCACTCTGTTATTCTTTTTATTTGTAAAATAATTTGAAAGGCTCGAGGCAATAGTGTGGTGGTTATTTATAGGTTATAGGTTCAATTCCCAGTTTTATTGCATTGGTCACTACGTTTTATACTTATGTCTAATACATTAGCATTGGATTACATATATTATTTACTTGTTTAATAAAATACTTATTTTTAATCTAATCGAACGGCAAGCTTTTTATATATGATTGTTGGTATTTTTAAGTGTGTCTGACTAAAAATAGGCTATCAATTGCTCAATCTTTAGATATTCAGAATAAAAATTAACTAAGATACCTAGTAAGTATTTATTTACTACATTCCTTTTTATTTTCGGTTTGTTTCGCTTTCATTTTGTTATTAAATGGTGTGTGTAGTATGATACAAATAAATTATGGTAACTTTAAACGGTAATTGATGGATGACTTAATGAAATAATGGGAATAAACTTTTGTTATTATCATAAAACTTGCTGTTTCATTTTATTAAAATATCCTTATTTTCTTTTTATTCACTCAAGAAATTAGGTATACATACAAGTAACATGAAAAAAGGTAGGTTAATGATGCACTTTTTTATGGGTACCTTTTTTTATGCATTAAAACGACTGCTTTCGATTATCTAGCAACTTTAATTGTAAATGACTGTACCTTCCATAAAGTAAGGCAATCAAGCCGTTAGTATTAAGGGTCCACCACTGAACGATTGCATAAGTAAACTATACTATACTATAAGCATCATAAATATAAAATAAGTTGTGTAACCACAGGCAGATGCACAATAATAAATACCCAATTAAAAATAAAAGTAATTTATAAAGTATTGTGTAACGTGAGAGCCTTATCCGAAAGATGGTGGTTAACCCGGCAATATTAACTCACTATGTAGTTATTGCCAGCATTATTTCGGGATAAAAAGTATCCAGTAAGTTAATCTATTATATTATTTTTTTTCTCTACCAAAATTAGTCTTGTCCACATTCTTACAAACTTTTGCCGGATTTTTTAAATTAAATGGGAAACGTGATATCCTTCGAAATGTACAACTTACACTTCCGGTGGCGCTAGTTTCTTCATAAAATGTCGGCGCGCCTAGCATCCATGTGACGTCTGTCATCAACACGGATGGCGGAAAATCTGATAATTTTTCAAAGCGGGTAGTTTATAAATCGTATAGTTTTTTTGAGGTTTTCAGTGATTAAAACCAGCCGAGTGCATCGCTAAGGTTATTAAAGTAAAAATGATAGATCTGTTTATGCCCTTTCGGGCATTTCTCAAGTTCGAGAACGTTTGCACCGACAACAACATATTCCGCATGCACTACAAGGCTACAGTGATCATGCTACTAGTTTTCACGCTGATGGTGACTTCGAAGCAGTTCTTTGGTGAGCCGATCCACTGTATGAGCGATAGCGAAAAGGATGCCGACAAGGATGCAATAAACAGTTACTGTTGGATTTACGGGACTTACACCTTGAAAAGCCGCCTGACCAAAGTTGATGGTGAGTTGTTAAAATCAACATCCTACGTAGGTATTTACCAAGAACATTTTCATATAAGTTTTAGGTACTTTTGTGTCTGGTATAATAACCCCTTTTTGGGAACAACTTCACCATTTAAAAAAAACTATAGTAATAATTAAATAGCCTACGATTCCCCAAGTCCCACTACTTCTATCACCCAGCTTTTTTATATCTTGTAATTGGTAAGTAACTAATTGGGCAATATTGCTATTCCTTGCTGTGAAGGTGAACAAAATTTCAAATTTAAATGTGTAATCCATTGTACAGTCTAAAGAATGTCAAAGTAAACACTTGCAGTTCGATATAAGTTCTTATGCGCACGACATAAGGGCGGCATGTACCGCGCATAAGAACTTATATTGAACTGTGTAGCCTGACATGCTTTTGTCTGTACATAAATAGCAGTGCAAATTACATAGGTTCAAAGTTTTTTAACTAATTGTGTAATTGTTGCTCATCCCTGTAGTCAATGCAACTATTTGAACATGTGAAATTTCCTACCAAAATGTACACTTGCTAAACTAAATTTATTAATCAACCCCAACTAATTCCTTTATAAGTTTTCAAACATTTGTTCATCAGGCAAAAGTGTAGCATATCCAGGTGTTGGCCCACTCAAAACGGAGAATGATGAAGAGATCAAGCACACATATTACCAGTGGGTGTGTTTTGTGCTACTCGGCCAGTCTGTGATGTTCTACACTCCCCGGTACCTGTGGAAAATCTGGGAGGGAGGCAGGCTCAAAGCCTTGGCTTCTGATCTAAGTATGAACATTATTATTTATGGAAATGATTTGATTGTCATTTGGGTAATCACTGATAGATTTTATCTTAATATAAATAGCTACATATTTCCTAACTAGCTGTGCCCGCGACTTCGTTCGCGTGGACTACATCCTTTTATGGTCGGTTTTACCCCTTTCTCCCCTAATATTCGAAACAAAAAGTAGTCTATATTTTAATCCAAGTTTCGAGCTATATTTGTGCCAAATTTCATATCTCTAACTTCAAAAATAAACATTTTTCCATATAAACTTTCAAAGGTGGTATTACCCCCCCTTATTTTCTAATAAAAAGTAGCCTATGTCCGTTCTTGAGATTCAATGTATACCTATACCAAATTTCATCAAAATCGGTTGAGAGGTTTAAGCAGGAAAGCATAACAGACACACAGACAGACAGACAGAGTTACTTTCGCATTTATAATATTAGCAGGGATGCTATAAAGAGTTAAGATTTGATTGTTTGCATAGAAGAGGCTCTTGAAAGTACTAAACCTAAATGGTAAAACTATTGGATAACCACTCTATCCTTAGGTGACCTGAAATAGCCAAGATCATATTCAAGTAAACCTTGGGATCCTGACCTACTATGCAAAGCCTGGGTGGAGGTTATTAATATACTAATTGAATGAAACTGAGACATTATCTGGCTACATACATTGCCCAATAAACAATTTTACACACAATTTTAGATCCCCTTTCAAATACATAGATACTCCACTGGCCTAGCTTAAATCTGTGTACCTCATATTATCTAGGTATTTAATAAATGGCACTTGTAACATTGTTATGAAATGCAACCATTTACTAATACATAATGAATGGTTTCTAAGACTAACTTTTCAAGTTTCAATCAAACCCATTTTTTTGTGTTAGTTGTTTTTGTGTTGATAAGTCATTAAACTTAGTATAAAGTCTCACAATTATAATAGTAGGATTAAGAGCCCAGACTAACTTTAGTATGGTCTGAATGAGACGTAATCTTAGAATGAAACCCTATCCCCAGAAGGAACATTCTACAGATTTATTTGTATTCCTCTAGGCAGCCCCTTGGTGACGAAGGATTGGTCAGAATTTCGTCGTGGCGAGCTTGTGTCTTATCTGAGCTACACAAACATCTACACGCACAACATGTATGCGCTGCGGTACGCCTTCTGTGAGGTGTTGAACCTTTTGAATGTGGTGAGTTGCAGTTTAAAAGTGCACATTTTCAATTTTTGTTCTTCATGGAAAAGTTACCAAATATAAGCGCCAATCACTACTTTTCTGTGTGGTTGCCAGGTAAAGACTAAGCCCACCTTTATTTAACTAGATCACACCTAACACATTTGTTAACTCTAAACACAACTCGAAACAAGGTTTTCCTTTGTATGTCGTAAAAGTATGTCAATACAATTATATCATGAGCTAATATAAGTGCAAGAGTTCATGAATACTAGACAATGAATACGAAATAGAGGCGTCAACTCAGTGAATGTGACACTTGGCTGTAGCCAAGGCAAATTAAAGAGTCCCAACCAAACTTGACTGAGAATGGAACCCGCGACCTTACGCGCTTTGAATGTCTGCATTAAATGTTAGACTACAAATCGATAAAATTAAAACAGAAAGTTAGTATGTGTGGTAACATATTTTAATATGTCAAGTTGCTATAACTTCCTTCTCTAAAATAGCTATTGTTCCAATTCACAGGTAGGTCAAATATTCCTCCTGGACATATTTTTAGGCGGTGCGTTCCGCAATTACGGCGCTGCAGTGGCAGCTTTCACACATACACCACGTGTTCCTGCGAACATGGAAGACTTTGCTTCTGTCAACCCTATGGACCAGTTTTTTCCAAAGCTCACCAAGTGCTGGCTCCGGAACTATGGCCCCACTGGCACGCTTCAACTCAAGGATCGCTTATGTGTCTTGCCCTTGAACATAGTCAACGAAAAAATCTTCGTCATACTTTGGTTCTGGCTTATCTTCCTCGCCTTTGTGTCCACAGCTGCTGTACTCTTCAGAATACTTACATTATCATTTTCTCCACTGCGCACTGCTTTAATTATGGCCCAGTTGCGACACATCAATAGAAGTGTTGTGACGAGAATAATAAAGCGTTTCAGCTTTGGTGATTGGTTCATTCTGTATTTGCTGGGCAATAATATGAACCCAATTATTTACAAGGAACTTATTATAGAGCTATCTAAAGAGCTTAATCATAAAACTATTATGGTCTAATTAATACATTTGTGATTTTACAATCAGGGTGCGACCAGATCTTAGATAAGTGTAAATAAATAATTAAAAAAGACTGATGTTATAATAATGCTCAAATTGTAAATCTCCTATCAAAATCTCAAATAATAATAGTCTAGTAACGGAGTGATTTCATTTGTAGTAGTGTTCATATTGATTTTTGTATCTCTAATATACTTACCAGCTGTGAATTACTTTGTTGGAAGTAAATTGTATTTTGTTATATTATATAACTTGTTCCTTGATGGATATTATTTGTTTTGTTTCTATAAATACAAGATTCTTTAATTACAGGTGTATTTAATATACCTAGCTACAGTGAATTATTTTGTCAGAAGTAAATTGTTTGTATTTCGTCTATTATATAAGTTGTTCCTTGATGGATATTGATTGTTTTGTATAAAAGATTCTTTACTTACAGAATCTATATTATATATTAAATAGGTTTACCTAGCTGCTGTGAATTATTTTGTTCAAAGTAAATTATTTGTTACTTTGTTCTGTTATAGAAGTTGTTTCATGATTGATATTATTGTTTTGTTTCTTTAACTACATTTTCTTTTAATCAGAGAAGTCCATGACTGACATCATTCATTTTCTTACCTAGGCATATGTTGTTCCTATATTTGCTCTTTTCATGTTGCAAAAGTTTTAAAGACTGAATATTGTAACATTTTTAAAACAAAAAGTTATCAAGTGCCTTCATAAGATAAAAGTAAGAATCTCATGGAAGAATTTCTTCTATATAATTGTAATAATGGTTGTTCATGATTATCTTTGTCTATTAAACTTGAATGTATTAAGAATACTTTAATAGAGAAAAGGTTTTAATTGGTTACTAATGTTAAATAGCACAATAAAAATTTCTAATTTTCATTCAACATTTTATTTCATTTCTATTGCCTTATTTTATGCACACACTTGAAAAGGAAGTAAATTAGAATTTAAACTGAAATAAAACATTACATTGTATAAAATATTATCTATTTATTAAACCAAACACATTGTGTGTTTTTGTAAGTGTTGATTTAATTTGGCCTTTTTATTTTTGAAGAATGGAGAAGCTTTTCTTTTATGTACCTATTCCATTTTACATTAACAAGTTAGTGATATCTGTTGAATTATGACCGAATTTTATTCCTAAATGTAAATTAACTTAGGGTAATTTCTATAGTCCTATTATCCAGAGCATCCTCTGCAACCGCAGTGTACACACTCAACTATTCTTCCCTCCTCTAATTTACTTTTAGGTACTCTACAGATACAGTTTGTGGCAAAATTTGTATCTCTTGTTTGAATACACCTCAAACAACACAAATTCTCGTAACCTGTCTTCTTCCACTTGGCAATGAGGTTGGCGTCAGCTATCTTTTCGTCAAGGCAGTACTGATACAGCTCCCGACTGATGGCTTTGCGACGATAAAACAGATCATAAATGTACCGTGACTTCTGGTGGTGAATCTTGAAAATTGGCCACAAAGACTCTTGTTTACGTTTTCCTTCATGTGGTTCTGTTTCAGCTGTAAATCAATTTTCAAAATTTAGTTTCTAAATTCACACGAGAGTGGCTAAGTGTAAAAATATGAGAAATGGTACAAACCTTCTCGCATTTTCTGTTCCAATTCCTCTAAGGTAGGCTCTATCAACTCCCATCCTTCTGGTGGTGACTTTCTGCTACGTCGTACTTTTGGCATTTTGATGAAAGTTATTAATTTAATCACAAAACTTTATTTAACGTTTCACAAAAATCCACGAGACTAACAACAAAAATTGTTTGACAGATAAGTGTCAATGTCATCTATCAGAAGTGTTGCAAATTACAGTGTTAAAAATTACCAGATTGGGGAGAAAAGAGTTATATCAAATTAATCTAATAAACTTAATTTTTTAATTCACGACAGGGTTTCTAAATACAATATATGTATTTCTGAACCACTGCAAGTTGCAACAGATATCATTGCCGTATTTATTATCAGTACTTTATTTTTTATGAAATATCAATATAGAGAAAAATCTAGTGTTTTTTATACATTTCAAAATATCTTGTGGACTCGTTTTTAAATACTTGAATACAACAATTAAGTGTTTCATTTGGCCAGTAGCACTACTGGCGCAATTAAAGTTTAGTTCCCTGTTTTCATGACTTTCAATTATGACTGTGAAACCTTATCATTATTATTAATTGAACTTACGGTGTAGCAGACGGCTGTCCTCACCCCATGAAGTCTAGTGTAGTTTTTATTTCTCGATTGCCTAAACATTACAAACGAGACCATATATTTCGGATTGCAGGGGATTTTTCCGACGGGATTAATGTCAGTCGAGGAAAATAAAGGAAAGACTACCAGTTAGTAAGTTACTACTTTCCTAAGGGACACCACATGGCCATAAAATGACAGGAAATCCCAAGGAAACTGAGTAGACGGAACGAGATCAATTAAATCAAATTCATAGGTAATAAAGTCACGGACGGATAACTTGACTGTTTACAAAATGAAGCGTTTCTCGGAATAACCAATAGTGGATTCCATAATAATAGCTCGTACAGTTCAATGAAAAAGCATTAAATGTTGAAGAGGAATGAAGAAGGGAGGCTTCCGAACTTCGCTACACTGTGTCATATAGAGTGTTCGCTTCTTCAATATAATTCGTCCTGCTTTATAAGCAGCTGGAAGGACAAAATTTAATTAGAATAAAGAATATGCACTTTACAGCTTGTAATACCTATATTGCGTAAACCATTGATACATTGCTTTTTAGTGTCAGCCTAGTTCATTGGCATCTAGTTTACGCGAACACTCCCTTTCTTTTTATCTTTTAATTATTTATATGCTGGTACTGGTACTGTGCTTCCAATAATAAGACGCATTATCGTGCACATAATACAGAATACCGTTTCCGCATCGATTTTCATTTCAAACCAACAACTTAATGTGTCTTCCGAAATCCGAGGCACGGAATCGTCATTCACTATTATTATTTTACACAATTGAGTTATTTAAGCCCACAATGTCATAATCCAAACTAAGAAAACGTTCTCCACGTGATTTAAAACCCACGGCCTCTGGCTCTTAGGACCAAATCCTCTAATCACTACACACACGTGTGCGATGAAGGTAAACAGAACCCAAATAATTTATTTGCCCCTTTTAAAAAAACAATATTCCTCTGCTTTGAACTTGTGGAACGCCTGATGTAAATGTCGAAGTTAATTGCTATTGTAGTATTTCAGGCGTTATAAACTCTTTCAACGCACTTAACAGTGTTTATCTGCTTTAATCTATGTTATTACTCGAGTGAATGAATCAGAATGAAAAATGCCAATTTTCTTTGCTATGCCGACGTCTCGCAAATTATTTTGTCAACAATGAGTAATTTAGTCTCCAATTAATATTTGTTGATGTATCGAGGCTTTCACTTTTGACAGTAAGCGTACCCGCGCCGCGAAGTTAATTACTTCGCAAAAAGTGTTCGCTGTTCCGCTCCACATATCGCTGTATGATATTAGTAAATTCTACTAAGTAGGTAGATAGGCTGCGGTCTATTTTGTGGCAGCCAAAGACTGAGAGAGAATAGTTTTTGCCACATTTTGAAGAACCTAAACTGGACATTTATTCTCCAATATATACACAGTACACATTGGATATCAATTACAGGTACTTAAAAAAAATCTCGTGTCATATTGATAGTTGCCTGCCTATCTTCTCCGAAACAGCTTGACCGATGTTGATGAAATTTATGTGTAGTTATGTTTATGCATTTGATAGGTTTGAGAATAGGTCGTTTCGACTTTTTATACTACAAGCTCACAAATCAATATTAATTATGAGGTATGCTCGTGCATAATTCTGTACCTAATGTATTATTATAGGTAAGTACCTATAAACCTAAGTCGTCCCCTGAAAACGCACCTACGCATAATAAATGCAAGCTATTTTTAACAAAAACCTAGTGAGTATCTACCTAATAAGTCGCAAATCTTGAATTCAATCTGTCGTAATGCGGTATTAATTATTTATTTATACCCGCGTTTATGAATAACGGGCCCTACCTACCTATACCGCCAGGTTGAACGTATGGGACGTGTAGCGCTGTCTTTGTCGCTCGTAGCCAGGTGACGTTGGTTAGAGCGAGAGAGGCGTATTTTACGTGTCGCGATTAGAACTCGTGGAATGCGGTGCGTTCGCGCAACGCAACCTCCGCGGCACAACCAGTCTTTTCGTCCGCTCGCGGCCGCGTCGGCGTAAGTCGCCGATTTTCGCTTTAGCAGTACGGTTTATCAAAATATGAGTGTAAATTGCCGTTATACGAGTGTGTATTTGTTATTTCTAAGTGAATAATATTGTGAGGACAGTGCTCAACACTTGTGTTATGAAGTTTTGTGAAAGTTGACGGAGGTTTTCAAGAACTTCGGGCGTTTCGACGACTATTTACCTGTAAGTCTACTTGTAAAGGTGTACGTGTCTGGGTGACGTTGTATTCGTATTGTTGTGTTCGACTTTTTCGTCTTGTGATGACTCCGATGAGCTATAAAATTCGCTGTGCTTATTTATTATGTTATTTTTAATCTTATGAATTAAGAACTGCGGCGATACATTTTTAATTTTGGCACTTTTTAAGTAGGTCATGTAGTGTTTTTAGACTCTCTTGTTTATATTAGAATGTTTAAAAAGGCACTTTATTGAGTTTTTATGCTAAGTATTTTTTAAACTATAATCGAACTTTGTAAATAATTCGATAATTTAGGTTAGATATTCTACCTACCTAGGTATGTGATGTCATCTACTTAGCACACAACTTAGGATAAGTCCTAAGTCTAGGTCTTGCTTAGTATTTTACTGTGTGACTATTATAGTTACATACAAAAGGTCATTCTGTCTTACGTGCTGCTTGACCCCGGTCACTGACCTTGGGGCAAAGAACTCGCCGCCAACATTATTGTAGGTACCTAATTTGAAAATAGGCATTTGCTTAACTTGGTAGGTGCCTTGTCTATGGATTTTGTTGATATATGTATAATATTAAGATAGGTTTTCGTTTTGGGAAGTAATTTGGGGGTTCCCTACTCATTACCGTTATTTATGGGGACTTGACCCCTGCGCTGATATGACTGGTAGGAAGTATTTTAGCGTCCATCATAAAAAAAATAATTGATAGCCCAACAGGCGCTTATACGCCAAATGTCTCTAGTAGATGATACAAATGTTGGTAGGTACTATTGATTGGCTGATAAACATAGGGCCCAGGGCGTCTACTCTTGAAAACGAAATACGTCGGATCCGATGACGTTTAGTATTTTTTATTGCTCATTATCGCAACTAACACACTTCGAATGCGAATAAAGCATTATCAAAAAACAAAATATTATTTATACAAATCAAAAATCACGTTTTAATTCCCTACGTTTTGATCAATCTTCAAAAACGAAACCTTTCGTTTGTTCGTTTCGTTTTCAAGAGTAGACGCCCAAATATTTTCAGCCAATCAGCAGTCGACGACGACGATATTAGACGAACTCGAAAAAATTTACTCACGGTAAGCCCGGCCCAGTAGCTCGCCCGCCTTATACCTACACAACCACTATGTTCTAGTGAATTAATGAGAAATTCCTTATACCCTATATTCCAAGCTTGGTACAATTTAAGGCCTGCACAAACGAAGTACTTTTATCCTTCCAATAGTCAGTGCAAGGGCGGATCCAGCTTTGGCGCCAGGAGGGGGGGACCACAGTCGTGGTCAAGTCAAGAACTTATAATTTAACTAGCTGTGCCCGTGACTTCGTTCGCGTGGGCTACATCCTTTCATGGTCGGTTTTACCCCTATAAACAAAAAGTAGTCTGATATTTAAATCCAAGTTTCGAGCTATATTTGTGGCAAATTTCATATCTCTAACTAAAAAAAATAAACATTTACCCATATGAACTTTCAAAGGTGGTATTACCCCCCTCCCCCCTTATTTTCTACCAAAAAGTAGCCTATGTCCGTTCTTGAGGTACAACGTATACCTATACCAAATTTCATCAAAATCAGTTAAGAGGTTTAAGCGGGAAAGCGTAACAGACAGACAGAGTTACTTTCGCATTTATTGGCAAATGCCACACTATTCTCATTGTGCCAGATGTATTGCGACAGGAAACTACTTTGGATGATCTTATTAAGGTAATCCTAGTTATTGAGCACATGGTTGTTGCACGGGCAACATTTAGCGTGAATGGCTATTTTCATCAGTTCTTGCACTGCACCTTTCAGGGGGGGGGGGGGGTCATGACCCTCCCCCTGGATCCGCCGTTGAGTCAGTGCATATCCCTTTAGTTTTACTTATGCATCATTCAACTTTACTTCATTCAGATCATCAATGACTAGGTCGTGGACAGTTCTACTGCCTTCGTCACTATTAGGTCCATGCTGATACATTTATCAGCTTTTTTATATTGCTTCTCGTCAAGATTGACCTCATCCCGGCTGATGTTAAGTGGTAATGAGGTCCAAGCTTAAGGATGACAAGTACAGCATAATAATAGCTGTTACTGGACTTGTCGTCCTTACTTTGAACGCTTGACCCCCTGCTACTAAAGTAGCACCCCCCAAAGAGTTCTGGAAACCTTACTCACACGCAGGAACACAACAACACCGAAGTGATTTTTATTTAGCTGCGGTCTTCTGTGAGGTGGAGGTAGTTCACCAGTCAGGCTGCTCCAGTTCAAGCTATAAATCGCTATGCCCTACCTCTCCAAAAAATAATACTTTCTAATCAAGCGGTAGTTCCGAATTTGCCAAAAAGGTATCCAATAGATCTAAGTCACATTTTTCGTCTTTCCGAACACTTCGCAGATGATTGGGTTGATTAATAGCGGCATTTCTCAAGAATGTTTATCTATTATACTATAATCGGCATGCATAGATCTGTCTTAGATGTAACCTAGTTGTGCATGCATTCTTATCTCCTATACTAAGATAGATTACATGCATTCATTTCATATCGCATTATGCCGCCTTCGATGAGATATCGATGAAAAAGATACGTCACGAAGCCCACGCTTTACTTTTTCCAGTATGTAAACAAAGATGAGAGGGCGAAGTGCTTTAACGCACCATACCCTCTGCCTGGCATTTGGTAGGTATAACAGCGGCATGTATGACTGCTCCTGAACGGAGATTACCCCCTAAAATAAGAATACATACCACTAGCTGTGCCTACGATTTCGTTAGCGTGGTCTACATACTTTCATGGTCGGTTTAACCCCTATCTCAATTTATATTTATTTCATATCTCTAACTTAATAAATAAATATTTTCCCATATAAACCTATAGCCTAGAGTTCATCAAAATCGGTTCAGTGGTTTAGACAGATAGACCGAGTTACTTTCGCATTTATAATATTAGTAATACTAATTTAGTATGGATATGGCTAACGGTCACATAAACGAGTGTGAGTGCATAAGAGGTAATAATGAACTGCAAGTGTTTACCTCGATATACTGTCTTCCGTACATAGATTTCTGTGCAAGATGATGTGCGAAACAAATTAATTAAATCCATTCGATTTCAATGTACTAGATCAAAATTATTATCGATGTCTTCAACAGAAGAATCTTTCGGCCACCCAATGCTCCGCCCTGGCGACGTGACTTTCGTGTTTTTTTTTGTCTTTTCATTATGTGAACTAACGGAAGAAATGGCTGGGAAAAGATTATTAGATTTTCAAAATGCTATGACGCTGCCCTAAATTTTAACGCAATTTATCGTAGTAAATTACTGTTTACATGATCATAAAAATATGTGTACGTAGGAATAACTAATGTATTTTTGTGAAATAAAACACCATGGACCAGTAAACGCAAAAAAACATGGACTCTTCTAATGTTTAAAACACACTCAGTTCACGTCATATATTTTCTGACAATCATAAAAAAACAAGAAAACGCTGTCAACACAATGTCAGATTCTAAATATGAAAATAGTTTAAACCCTACTTTAAGGCCACCTTGTTTTAATACATGGACTTTTAAGTAGGGTTTATAACGTCGGCAATAATGTGTATATTTAGTAATCTAAAATATTATGATATCCAATAAAATAAATGCTTTCCTTCTTTCTTACAAATTAATATAGCAAGTCATACTTCAGTCGTTTTATAATACATGCCTAAATTATTACGTTACCATTCGGACCTTGCGTGCGAAGTTTCGCATAGTTATGAACTGTAAGAATTTCTCTTCCATTAATGTTTCTCTCCGTTGTTACACCACATCTTAATTTAATTAGTAAGCGTACATGAACAGGACAATTTATAGCATAGTAAAACCCTTTCTCTTTTATTTTACTTCGCGCACTATATAATTCCTGATTACACATAAGAAGACTACTGACAAAACATCGTAGAATCCGAAATTGGCATTAATTTTGGGAAACGTCGTAAAAGATATCAAAGACTGAATAATTGAAAGAAACCACAGAGTTATTTAGCCGATGATCTCAGCAATTGAAACACGTTTTGTTTTCCTAAAATATTTTAAAGATAGACTACCTACCTACTAAATATTTATTGGTGTTGCTTAAACTGCGAGAAGTGAGTCAGAGCTTGGCGTATAACTCGACAAGTGTAAAAAGGTATTCTGGCTTACCGTCCATGGCCGAGTTATTATACAAATTGAAAGTCACCGTAAACATTTGCGTAAGTTGCGTTCGTCTCAGAGCTGTTCTTTCAGACGTCTTAATTCGGTAATAGGCGTGTGTTAAGGTGTTTGACGGCTAAGATGTATGTTATTGTCAATGCCGCACTATTATCTGCATTACCCACGTACGGAACAATCGTTTTTATCAATGCCACTTTTTCGCTGTCGTTACTGCCATTGAAAGATGTGAAGGTACTGTTTTTGAATACACGGCAGATACGCCTACTTTGGCATAGTCGTTAGCTTTATATCAAACTCAGGATTGGTTCCAAATTATGTCTTGCGAAATTGTGACTTGGTAAGTTTATGTGGAGATATGACGAACGGTTTTTTTTATGAGGGATGCATTTTAAAAGTACTTGAGCATGGAAGAAATACTTCTTGTATAGCTTTTCTGCTTCCAAGTTTCTTCGTAGAATCTTTCGCTTTAATATACCTAACTAGCGGCTGCTCGAGACTTCAAACGCGTGGAGTTTTGCACACATAAAAAAAAGAATATTTAAAAAAGAAAATCGTGACTATCGACAAGTTTTTAGAATTAATCAAGTTGAATTTGAATATTTTTTTAAAATAAGATATTTTTAATACTAATTTGGTATGAAATCATCCCTAGAAGTGATTGATGATGATGAGATTCTAGGAATGATTTTTGAAATAAATCAATGAAGAACCCGCATACAAAATTTTATTGAAATAACTTTGAAAAAAAAACTCATTAGTTTTACTTCCTTAGGGGATGATTTATGAAAAAATAATGAATGTGTTTTATGACGTTCGATAAAGACCTTTCACACTGAATTTCATTCGAATAACCTCTGTAAAAAATTGTCTAGTTTCTAGCCCTCATTTTAGGCCCTGTGTTGATAGATCAGTCAATCGCTTCTTTCTCTTTCGCTTATAGATTTCGATAAATAATGTGTACCTATTCTTATAATATCTTTACTTATTTTATCTAGTCAGTCAATACCGAGCAAAATTAGAAGAGACGCACAAAGCCGGAGTTGTCTTGTAAACGATTTTGTAGAAAGCGACCATCGATTATTGTATTATATCATTGGATTCGATTTCACGGATGTATTGAGTGATTTAATATTATCGGATGTCTTGAACAGCTTCTGAATAGGTGTTTTGCACGCATGCAGTAATTACTGAATCGAAAATTTCTTGCGGATTTGAATCATTATGCGGTTTTTATTAAGCGATCTCTAATAATTATTTAGAACCCGCAATTAATATTAGATTAGAAATTAAATAATTTCAGTAAGCTATTATCACATTTAGGGGTATGATTGATGTGATATGATTTTATATTATCAGGTAAGCTGTTGCACGCAGGGTATCCCGCGTGGAATATTTTTTTGGGATAAAAAGCGGATAAAAATTCTGACATTAAGTACTTGACTACTTCTCGATCGCGCGAATCTTATTTATATGGACTAAGACATCTAACATATTTATTAAACCTATGTTGTGTAATATTTATATCTCCTCTATGAGGAATATTTATATGTACTTGCAGATAGTTTTTGTCAGAGTTTGTTCGTAAAATAATATGAATGACATCATCAAAACTGATGTAAACAACATAATGATAAAGTTTTTGTGCTTCGAATGAACCAATCTAAGGTATAATTTGTGCACCTATTAGGGTTGCCCGGTGGCTCGAGAGTTCAGGAATGTCTCGGAATTTGTAGGTCCTTGCTTTCCGTATTTCGAATTACTTATAAAGTGATAAATGCGAAAGTTTGTAAATATGGATGTACCTATGTTTGTTACTCTTTAGCCGAAAAACTACTTTATTAAATGCGCCAGACAACCACACCAATCACCTGGTCTCAAACTAACGTTTTTCCTTGTACTATGAGCACCAGACGACAGATACTAACTGGGGGCGTCATTCCAGCACACAAAGACCCAAGTCAATTTAGAAAAGTTCGTTTTTCCAAATTGACCTGGCCGCGAATTGCACCGGGACCTTTCGCGCATTGGCTGCCTATCTTTGCCACTGCCCCACCGAGGTCGTCTAAAATTAAATTTAGTTGAAAGATAGATGAGATACAAGATCACTATATACCTAATATAATTTGTTTCCCAAAATAACGCGAAAGAACTAACGGGCAGATTTTTGTGTCGAAATACTTACTCGTACTTAAAGTCTACGCCCGGGCGGCGCTAGTATTGGACAACATCACATACATTGCTCTGATTCTGTGGTCAGTAGCTAAAGGACTCGTGTTACAGGAATCAGAAACAACGACGGTACCACAACACCCAGACCCGAGACAATATAAAAAAGTTCGTGTCCCATATTGACCCCACCGGGGATCGAAGCCGGAACCTCAGAGATGGCGCGACGCCAAAGTTCAGCACGCTTGCCTCTCGGCTACGGAGGTCATCAACAAAATGTTCCTCAAATGTTACCTATTTCTGGCAACCTTACCGTAACTACTAGATATTCGCTCGTAATTACAGGTTGTGATTTAAGTCCGCGAAGAATTTTATTAACGCGCGACCTTTGCACCGATGACCTAAATCTCTTGATTACTTAGTACAAAGTATAGATATGTCGTACATTCAAATTACATACGAGGACGCTGTTTTGAATATTACAACGATTCATGTAAATATTTGCAACAAAAACTTCACGTCAAAGTGTACGCCATAAATACACTAAGCATAATAACTAAACACAATTCTTTAATTATACCAGGATAACCCCTAAAGAGTATGTGTGATTAAACTAAGCACAGTATTTATTCAAATTTTGCAATGTAAACCTTTTGTATTCAATGAACCATCCTCAGTAATCATTTAGCTGTTAAAATCGCTTGGAATCAAACAACGATTTTTTGTTCGCAAATGTGTGTGTAATACCTACTTACTGTTAGTCATCTGTTGTCGTGCCATCAGCTTCATCGTCAGTGACCTTTGCAGTTCTACTGTCCCTTATTAATTATTTATATAACTGTTATTGTTCATTCTTAAAAGTTATGGAAGTTCAATCCCCGAAGGCGCGCCCCACTACTTTTGAGCTTGGGCCCATGCGGGGTAAGCGGGAGGCGCGGGTACTTTGCCGAACCTCAGTTACCCCATAACGTTCTGTCAGTTATATTTGTTTTTCACGCAAAAACTACTGATTTTTTATTATATAATACATTTCAAAATTGACATCATACCACGTCCTGATGTTAAGTGGTAATGAGGTCCTTTTTTTTTTTTGAGAGTGAAAATGCGTTTGCGCACCTTACCACTGCCGTGGGGACGACAGCGACGTGTGTGGGACTCCCCCGCGAAGGGGCGGGGACTACCAGAACTAAAAACCCTCCCCACCTTCTCATCGCCAATTGACGGCGCTATGGGATATCGGGCGACCCATGACTGCCACAGCGCCGTCGGCGGTGGTAATGAGGTCCTTTTTTTTTTTTTTTTTTTTAAGGGGGAGAAAATGCATTTCCGCACCATATCGCTGTCGTGGGGACGGCAGCAACGTGTGTGGGACTCCCCCGCCCAGAAGGGGCGGGGACTACCCTAACTAACAACTCCCCCCACCTTCTCATCGCCTATTGACGGCGCTATGGGATATCGGGCGACCCATGACTGCCACAGCGCCGTCGGCGGTGGTAATGAGGTCCTTTTTTTTTTTTTTTTTTAAGGGGGAGAAAATGCATTTCCGCACCATATCGCTGTCGTGGGGACGGCAGCAACGTGTGTGGGACTCCCCCGCCCAGAAGGGGCGGGGACTACCCTAACTAACAACTCCCCCCACCTTCTCATCGCCTATTGACGGCGCTATGGGATACCGGGCGACCCATAACTGCCACAATTGCTGTCCCTACGGGGCGGCGTCACCAGGTCCCCCCTGGGTGGTTGGGGGACTGGCGGGAACGGCCGAAGGTGCTAAGCCTTTCCCGCGCATCTGCGGAAGACCGTGCAAGGCCGGCCGGGGTGTCCCCACACCCGCGGTCGACTGGTCCCCGCTAGCAAGCGCAAGGGCGTCGAAGTGACGCCTCGCGCGCAGTCTCCGGCGTCTTCGGTGTGGTGGGGCGAGGGTGTCGTCCTCTCGCTCCCTCTCCGATATCTCCTTGTGCAAGACTATTCGCTCGCTGTAGGCGGCAACTGCCGCCCAGGCCTCCTCGCTCCCAAGCATGGCCGCAACAATGCTTGGGAGCGGGAAATCCCCCCCAACAACGGCGGCCAACTCGGCCCGCTCATTGGCCCAGGCTGGACATGCACCCAGTGTGTGGTCCGCTGTGTCTGCCGCCGCGCCGCAGGCGTGGCACGACGGCGACTCTTCTCGCCCGATTTGGTGCAGGTACTGACCGAAGCATCCATGTCCGGTCAGGACCTGCACCAATCTGAAAGTCAGGAACCCGTGGCCCCGGTTCAGCCACTCCTGCAATACCGGGCCAACGGCGTCTATTACTCGCCCCCTGGGTCGTAGTGTTTCAAGACCCGTCTTCCACCGCCGGACCATCTTTTCTTGCTCCTCGCGCCGGATCGCTGCCACCTCAGTTGGGGAGGGACGCTCTCCCCGCGCCCTTCTCTCCGCTGACTTCCAGTACACCTGGGCCTGCACCCCTGCGTCAAGGGCCCAAGGTGGTGTGCCGGCTAAAACGCAGGCCGCGTCGAAGCCCACCGTGCGGTAGGATTGGGCCACGCGTTGGGCAATAGCCCTTTGTGGTCTCCGCAGGTGGGCTGTATTCGCTCGCCGGAAAAGGGCATCCGCCCAGATGGGTGCGCCGTAGAGGGCCATGCTCCTAAGAATGCCGGCGTAGAGTCGCCGGCATTTGGCCCTTGGTCCTCCCAAGTTGGGAAGAAGGCGTCCGAACGCCCCCGCTGCTCCGATGAGGCGCTGGGACAACCCCTTGAGGTGGGGCTCGAAAGACCAGCGCGAGTCTAATACTAGGCCCAGATATTTCATCTGGGCCCCTACCCTGACGGTCACTCCTCCGACGACGATGTTAGCGTTCGGAGGAGGACGGCGCTGCCGAGGCCCGTGGTAATGAGGTCCTGGCTTAAGGGTGACAAGTACAGCATAATAAATCTGTTACTGGACTTGTCGCCCTTACCTTGAAGGCTTAACCCCTGCTACTAATGTAGCACCCCCCAAGAGCTCTCGAAACCTTAACCGCAGGAACACAACAACATAGAGGTGATTGTTATTTGGCTGCGGTCTTCTGTAAGGTGGAAGTATTTCACCAGTCGGGCTGCTCCAGTTCAAACGATAAATCGCTATGCCCTACCTTTCTTAAAATGAATGGATTTGAGCGATATTAACTTGGTAGGAAGACAGATGACGTACTAGATAAACATATAGGGTTCTTATATTCCGTAATTATGGGCGAATTCGCGGGCAACATTTAGTCAAAACATACATACTAACTTTCACGTATAATAATAATAGTAGAATTATTACTTTGGGATTGTTTTTGATATTTAATTTTTATTTTATTAGTAATGAACGTGTTGTTGTTGTGACTTAAAGTTGTGGACATAAAATTTATAGTTAATAAATACAAAAGATAATTATAATGATGCTTTGTGGAAAGCTTTCTGGTAGACATTAGAGTCGAGTGAAGTGCTTGGCTAATGATAATATCGTTTTCTCTTTCGGCTACTCGACTTATTCATTATTAAGCCTACTTACTTGACACTCTTGAAAGCTAAATGTATTTTTTTTATATTAAGGGAACATTCAATTTCGTTGTGATTAGTATGTAGTTCTAAACATATTCGGCAGAGGGCACTTACCGGTTAAGATGTTAATACAACAGAAAATTCATCGCCTATGATACCTTGCAGTTACCTCAGTTGGAAGAGCAGCACGGGCATACGTGAAGGTCGTGGGTTCGTGCCCCACACAGCAACGGGAGATAATTAAAACAAATATATTTAAAGTTCGCTAGTGTGGCGTGCACTATAATAAAATATATATTTTTTATTCCAAGTGTGGCGTAAATCACTATAGTAAAATATATTTTTTTTTATTCCAAGTGGGTTTTCACCATTTCGACACAAGACCGCATACACTTGCGTTTAGTTGGTGAAACTCAAAATTTTTCACTTTATTTATCACACATAAAAATCTTCAATTTTTATGTGTGATAACTAGACATCGGATTATATGCACTATCAAAAGGCTGAAATATGCATGCAAATATGCATTTAAAAAGTGCGAAATATGCATTAAATATGCACAATTAAAATAAATTGCCATAATAATTTACGTTTATGATTAACACAATCTAATTTAAAAAAAACATATATTTATAAGGTATTAGTCACGATTTTTTTTTGCGACAGTGAACTCCGAAGGCCGTTACTTTGTTCAATATTTTTATCTATTGTTTACATGTCGGGTATAGTGAAAAGATTTTAGTTTCTCATTTGTATCGGTTAAATTGCTAAAATGTGTAAACTACATTATACAACATGCCAAACACGTATACTTAACTATGGAAATAAGCACTATCAATTAAAAAGTATCAAAATATGCAATAACGCTCTAAAAATATAATTATATGCATTTGCATATGCAAACATGCAAATGCATATAATCCGATGTCTAGTGATAACATAAGTGATTTATTTAATTTTAACTTAACCATATGGACAATAAGACACAACTTTGTCTGTTCTTGTATGTCGAGTTAAAAAATTCTCTAATGCTCGGATCCAATACTTAAAGATTCGTAATGTGTCAAAAATGAGTATCCGTTTTCCTACAACTGACTACGAGTCTTGAACGGCTTTAGCCTACGCCTCGTATAATTTATTTCTATACGTAAAAAGAACGGATCGTTTTTCAAATAAAGGAAATGGTTAAGTTCTACGTCACTACCATTTTTATCCCAGAAAATGCGTGTTTTTAGGGTACCGTACCCAAAGGGTAAAAACGGGACGCTATTACTAAGACTTTGCTGTCTGTCCGTCTGTCTGTTCCCAGGCTGCATCTATCTCAAAAATCGTGATAGCTAGAGAGTTGAAATTTACACAGATTATGTATATATATCTGTTGCTGCTATAACAACAAATACTAAAAACAAAATAAATTAATTATTAAAGGGGAGGGGGGGGGGGGGTTTACCCCTACAACACACACGTGTTTTTAAGCCGTTTTTTGCTGGATGTTAATAACGACAACAGATAGACCCTTTGTGCTTTCGTTGTATATCTACTTAACGAAAAATAAAGAATTGTACGGAACCCTTCGTGCACGAGTCCGACTCGCAATTAGTCGGTTTTTTATATTTTTAATTCACAAGCGACTAGTTTTACGGTCTTTCCGCGCATCTAAATGTACAACATAGGTATAATAATATGAGTTTCGACAAAGGCCACTCGCCCGACCGGTTGTTATTCAACGCAAGAAGATGCAAACGACACAACAAATAATTTCTTTGAACATGCATTTTCTATGTTGTCTCGTATCTGGGTGTTGTGGTACCGTCGTTGTTTCTGATTTCTGTAACACAAATGCTTAAGCTGCTTACGACAGAATCAGAGCAATGTTTGGAATGTTATCCAATATTTATTATTATTGATTTATTTATACATTACCTATTTGCTGCTTCTTTGCTAAACTTGCTGCCTGGTTTGTCTAAAAATTTTATAATATTTGCGCATAGAGTCCGTTTTATCTAGTGACAAGACAGACTGTGATTCCGATTTAAATTAACTAGTTCCGTTTAATTGAACTAATTATTTTGTTAAATTGGGGTTGAATTATTTTTTTTTATTTAAAATTTACTAAGTAATCCATAAGGTTAATTTTATGATTAGGCCTTATACCTAACATTTTATCGACTAATATTTTGTAGTTTTAAATAATAACCAAGCTAAGTTACCATTTTATTTAAGGACCAATTTTTAAATTTTCACATAACTTTCTTTTTCACAAATATATTATTCGAATACAATACAATAGACTTATTTTAATGTTATCATAATATACCCTAACAAAATTACCTAACGACGTTCTTAATTTAGACAGTAAATAAGTACTTTATTAAAATGTAAATTTTTATTTATCCATTAAAAAATCGGCCCTTAGTTGACTAAAATTGTGTCCAAATATGCAGGCTCCGTATTCATAAATTGCATTAAACTAGGAATGGAACGTTCTCAAATTAAAATTTTAGAAAAAACAAAAGTTTGACGTATGTACTGATGTCACAGAATATAAAACTAAATATTAAAAACGCGTGCAAAGAAAAATTAAATTGAATTTGGAATTATTCAAACGCAAACCCGCATAATTATAGTATTATGATCTACTAAGCAGCTTAGAAAAAAAACGGCCAGTTTCATAGGCCAGCAAAACTCGCTCGACTTATCAGTGCAAATTACATTAGTAGCACGAACATTGCATTTTATCGGGCGCGTGGTTCGCTGACCACGCCGATCGGGGCGCCTTGACCGCACAGCGCGGTCACGTATCGTTCGTCGCGAACCACTGCCCACGACTTACATGTGGAAAGCTTGGGAACCTGACGATGGGCTGAGATACATTTTTCGCGCAGTGAGTAACTGGGTTCATCCGTGTTAGATGAAATCTGTGCGTCTTCATCTGAACAAACTTTAAATCGTTTTCTTTGACAAATTCCAAAATGTTAAAAAAAAAACTTTGGCCAATGACACGACGACTATGTTTACAAGATAAAACTAAGCTGTATAGTATTGGGAATTGATTTGACTGCAAAGTCTAATTGAAAAGCCCTAGTCTCCCAAAAAGTATAAGGTAGTTAAGGTCAAGTAGCGAATTTCGAGGAGAGGAGAATGTGTTAAGTTCATATTATCATTTTTCTTCCAACACAAGGTACTGGAAAAATCAAGCATCGGCTTTCAACTAGGATAACTTGAATCAAGGGTTCTATATTCAAGAGCAAAATTTCTAGTTAAAATATCCACACGTAATGATGACCACCTTCATTGATTCCGTAACGTTCTATGTTTTCCTAAATTCGCAAGATCCTGTAGAAAGCGCAGCAGCGGCTTTTCAACAAGGAAAACTGAATCGAGGGCTCCAATTCTGAATGGAAGCTGCGTGCGAGAAAGCAGCCATTGATACTTTCAGTTGACATTTAGGCTGACGCGTGCCGGCATTCGGAGTCGGTCGCTTAGGCCCAAGCACTTAGTATGCGGTAGGGCTCGTGAACGCAAATATTTTAGCGCAACACTGGCATTTTCGCGGACGAAAGTGCGTACAGAAAGTTTTGTGCACGCGGATACTTGAGTGATACCGGTGTTCTTTGAACAGATATTGCATGGTAGCACGTCAACTTTCGCACACACGTAGCTTACAAGCTCTTACTTATAACGCTAATAGTGTGTTAGTAACATTACTCACTAACGAACGAAATGCTTCAATTATTAGGGGTAATGGAAGTAGCATTATCAAAAATATAATTAAAAACATCTAAAAAAAAACACAATTGTGCAAAAAATCTGTAAAAATGTTTGATTGTTTAATTCTGGGTCATAAGCTCGGTGGCCAGGGCTCGATTCTCGGATTTCCCTGGTCAAGCAAACTATGTGTCGGATATGTGACCTAATCTGAAAGGATGAGTTTGTTACCTGACCAATGACTTGATTTCAATGATAGCCTAAGCCCAGTGGGACATCAGGCTGATACTTTGCTCTTCTACGTGAACTTGAGGCTACGCAACCACAGATGTAAGCGGAGTGGAAACAGTCGTGGGTGGCCGCAGGCGTGTCTAATTTGCAATGAAGCCATTGTTGTGGTCGCATGCCAACTGTTACGCATTCCTTGAGAGCTGCCGCTGGATCAATCTCATGACAAATGTGCAGGGATACGTTTTTATATTAAGACTAGCGGCCCCCCGCGTCCAGTCCTCCTTTTTGTTTTCACATTTTCCACTGATTCTGATCTCTCATCTCTGAGGTCCTGGGTTCGATTCCCGGCCGGGTCAATATGGGAAACGAAATTTTCTATATTGTCTCGGGTCTGGGTGTTGTGGTACCGTCATTGTTTCTGATTTCTATAACACAAGTGCTTAAGCTATTTTCCACAGAATCAGATACAATATTTTGTTGTACAATATTTTTTTTACTTATTTATTAATTCTTTGGTAGCAGCGTAATGGTAGAATACTGAACTTTTACTAATGATTCATAAGTGGTTTTGTTAAGCTTACATGAATAAAGATATTTTCTATTCGATTCATAAGTATATTGCCATATAAGTTGCATGTCTCGGCTGATACGCGGCCTAAGTTAGTCATCGAAGTTTCAGTGGTGTCAGCAACTAATAAGTACTGAAGGTTTAGGTTTATAATGACGGTAATTATGTTTAGCACAGATAAGCCTACCTAGTTTGAACTAAATTTAAATTTCAGGCTGTCTTAAATGCGTATTCTGTCATCGCCAAAGTGTTTTTAGCCAAGACTAGGACGAAAAGAACCAGTTAGCGTTTTAAAACTCACGCCACGTTCGCACATTTACCTTTTAGCCGACACAACGCCTTTTCCTTTTGAAAAAAAAGCTGTTTTACTTTCAAAAGCAAAAGTAAAACGTGCCACGACAGTAGTACGAATTACAATCGGCCCATAATGTCTTTTGTCTCTGCTTGTGCTATAGACACGAAAGCGTTGACTGATGTATTGACAGACAGTAATGATTTCTCTTTGTACCGGCTTGGCGGTAGTTGCGACCGGCAATGGTAAGTGTTGGTGAAATAATAAAGAATGGACCTAGAGTGGCTCAACAAAACCCATAGTTGACCCCGTAATTTACTAGTTTTGTATAGAATCAGCTGTAAACCTAGCTCCCACTAAGAAATTTATCGAATATCAAATAGTTTTTGATTTCATGTTGAAAAAAATCTAAAATTCAAATGGAATCCTGTATTGGAAGGTATTATAATGCTATGTAGGTAGTCTTGATTGTAGTACTACTTACAGCATGAGGTTATCAATAGGTACTGTCGATAGTTTAAAGTAATACAACCTCAGGTATCGATGTTAATGTCCACTTTTGATAATTAAGTATGGTCCCCGCGATAAGGCACCCACCCAAAAGGCTGGCTGCTTTACCTCGGTGAATGGCGATTGAGAGCTGGGCGAGGTAGCAGCTAGCTTTTGGGTCCCTGAAGCGAAATACTATGAATGGACAAATCGAATTTCGAATATATGATTCGAGTATGAAGATATGAGAACCACATTCTCATATCTCTTCATTTAATTATTGCATATTTAATTGTTCAATTATTATAAATATCGTTCCTAGCCCCTAAAAATACTAAGGTATATCTTAAAACATGTATTTTCAGTTTTGAAAAACCTAATTTCGCTGTTCGTATAAAATTCAAACACCTAATTAACTTTATAAAAAGATATAAACATTTCTATTCGCATTTGTAGATTGAAGTATTATATTTATGAAGACTAGACACGTTACTGAAGGCTGCCAGTAAAAACTTTCTATCGGATTCTTTGATATTATTTATTCTACTAATTGGTGATTACACCTAATGATGCTAAATGGCGATACTTAATTACGTCGATATAACTTGAAGTCTATAATTACTAAGCCCTAATAATTCGATAATTTTATATCTTACGTCAAGTGATTTAATAGAATGGTAATGATAACTAGCTAGTCGATTTAGATACTACGAGTATTTTACCTGTCAAAACAAGATCTCATATATTTTCTTTTAGAATAAGGAAGCTAAAAAAATAGAATCTCAACACAATAACTATTAAACAGAGTGGGTGGCTTTTAAAATACCTTTCATAATAATTTCACTATTTTGTTTGCGATATTTTAGATTTTAGCATCCCATCTTTTCAACAATTCATCATTCATTCATCAACTTTGCGTGAAAGAGAACATACCCACATCCACATGTCCTATATTAAATTAATGAACCAAAAGTAGAGAATACCAGTACGCATCAAGTCTGCCTTTTGTACTTTTTATATACGTGCAATAAAGTTTAAATAAATAAATAAACATTGATCAAGAGCTCAAAATACGCCGCCATGAACCCTGCTGGGCGTGATATTGAATGCTTGTTCGTGACTCGACTCATGAACCGAATTCATTCAAATAAGTAATTCAAGAGAAAGTAACTACTGGAAGAATTTACAGGTAATGAACTAGGTACCTATAAATATCATTAATATAATAAATAAAGGTTTAGAACCACAATGTGGTTGTATTCTGGTGGAGCGATAAATTAAGTCTGAAATATTCTGTGAACTAGTTTACTTTTAGATTATTTTAATCAATAAAACTAATTAATAGTATCGTCCCGGCCGATTTCGATAATGGCGGCAAAGCTTATTAAGATCAACGAAAAACGAAATACTTGGTTTATGGTGCCCGAACGTTTGTGTAACACACAAGTGGATTCTCCATTCCTTCACTCTAATATTCTGATGGGATCGATAGACAGACACGACCGGAGAGATCGAGAACCGACTATTTTAATTAGTTAATTATTAAACAAAACAAGTAAGTGTATAAAAATAGTAAGTATTATTATAGTAGTATGCTAAGAGGTATCTTGGCACATGAAAAAAGACAAGAGTGTACAGGTACAGGTACCCTGTACACTATCTTTTTAGACATTACCTTATTTTGTCTAGTTAGGCCTAGTAAACATAGGAGGACCCAGTCAGTATGAAGTAACTCGGATGCCTGCTAGTCCTAATGGCAAATTGCATCCGAGGAATGTCGCCGAATGCTTTACGCTCCAGTTGGGACCTAATAAGTGACTGCATAGAATGTGCAGTGGCGTAAGCTGGACAGGCTGACTCAAAACATAAATTATCCCCGCCTAATGACGTAGCCGGCAATTCTAGTCTATCCGAAATTACCAATTATTGAGTTAGATTGTCGGATCAAAGTAAGTCCGTAATGACAGATATAATTCAATTCTTTGGGTACTATTAACTTGCACAGACTGATTATTTCAAACTAGCTCGGAGACGCCGCTCGAATGCTTACTATCCTCGTGTTTCCACATTTCCCATTGATTATTCGCTTGAATTGATCGCAACGTGATGTTATATAGCCTAAAGCCTTCCTTCATAAATGGACAAGCCAACACAAAAATATTTCTTCAATTCGAACCAATAGTCCCTTTAGCTTTATATTAAATTAAATTAAATTAAATTAAATTTCGTTTATTTCAGATAGTATCATCCATAAAATCAAACAGAAGTAACAATTAAATTAAATTAAATATATATCAAATTAAAACTAAAATCAAATTAAAAATAAAATTAGAATCAAACATTATAAATCATTTGAAATCCAAAAAACATGTCAAAAATTAAAAATATTAATAATACGAATAAATAATAAAATGTCACTTAATAAACATACAACAATAATAATTCATTTATATAATTTTAGATTTAAATAATAAAATATATATTTATAATGTCTGACTCAGCATAAATAAAAATAAAAGAATCAAAATTATAGATTAACTTATTTGATGAAAGGCGATGAACTGGCATGCAGTTTCATCCACCTTTGCACCATCGGGGAGTCCCACCGCTCGGCCAAAACACTCACAATGCTGTTGGCACTGCCCCGGAAACGATTAAGCAGCGAGGCACACCTTTTTCTGATGATGGCATAAAAATCATCAGTTTGTGCCTGTGCGAACATCATTGATGCGCTGCAAAACCGCGGCAGCCCCATCAGCATCCTGAACGCATTGTTGTACTGAACGCGCAGGGCGCTGTATGTCCGCTGCGTGTAGCTGGTCCACAGGCTGCACGTGTAAAAAGACTGACAGTAAGCCTTAAATAAAGTTGCCTTCACTGGTACAGTACAACGTGCAAACCTGCGAGCCAACATGTTACACCGAACAGACAGCGACCTGCGCTCCCTCTCAATATCCTCATTATCACATAAATCTTCTGTGACCCAGTGACCCAGATATTTGAATTTACTTACCCTGTTCAGAGTAGCACCGCAAAGCGTGATTTGTGCTGCAGATGAGTAGGTCTTGGTACCAGCTTTAAAAATCATGTACTCACTCTTCTTAGGGTTGTATCTGAGCCCATGGGCCCCAGCATACGACTCACAGATTCGAAGGAGTCCTCGGAGCCCGCTAACCGAAGGGCTCAACAGCACCATGTCATCTGCATAACTAATATTATTAATGCTCACCCCACCAACAGAACACCCGACATTGGCACTATTGAGCCCCTCGATGAGCTGGTTCATGTAAAGGTTGAACAGGCGTGGCGAACTTAACCCCCCCTGCCTCACCCCGCACTCCAACCCATACACGTCCGAAAACTCTCCCGCCCATCTCACACTGTTCCGCTGGTGGCTGTACCAATACCGAAACAGTGATACTACCGTGCCAGGTAGTTGTGTCTCGTTGTGCAGCTTGCTCCACAGCTTATCATAATTTACTAAATCAAACGCTTTTGAAAGATCTAGGTAACAAGCATACACTGGGGTTTTTCTAGCCGTGTAGTACTGCACAGTCTGCTTGAGACATAGGATCGCACTTTCAGTTGACAGCCCAGGAGTGAAACCGAACTGGGCATCCTGTAGGTGCAGGTGATTCTCCAGTTGTTGGTCAAGCAGCCTGTCCAGTACCTTAGCTATTACAGTAGCCAGCGATATCGGTCTATAGTTGGTAATATCAGACATATCGCCGGTTTTATTTTTCAAGATTGGTACAACCACCGTAAACATTAGGTCATCAGGTAAGTAAGTATGACTCATACACAAATTAAAAAACATAGCCAGAACTCTCGGCAGATGTACACCAGCGTACCTCAAGTGCTCAACGCTAAGGTCATCATGACCTGGAGACTTGCCTCTCACCATATTTCTTATAACTGCAGCCACCTCTTTGGCACTTAACCTGAGGCTGACGTCTTCAGGCCGACTCTCAGCGCCGAGCACCCGCGACGCCGACCCGAGCGGTGACTCCACCCTGAACTGACGCTGGAAAAGACAAGCGATATCGCGCGGCTTATGAGCATCACCCACGCTCACGGGTAGACTCGACCTCAAGTTTAATTTATTTGTGGATTTCCAAAATTTATTAAAATTTTTACTAGCATGTAACTTTGCAATGTTATCCATTTTAATTTGAACCTCATTATTTTGACAATATTTTAATCTAGATTTAAATATTTTCCGAGTCTCACACATTTTATTATAAATAATACCAGACCTAGGTTTCCCATATAAAAGCCACATATGAAAGCAATTTCGAGCCTCCCTATGAGCACTACTCACATGTCTGTTCCAGCCAGGTACATACTTATTATGTTTCTTTTTAGGTACATTTCTATTACTAGAATAACTTGTTTTCGCTCCCATGGACAATATACTAATAATTCGTAGGTACATTTTATTCAATATGGACCTGTGTGACTCATCATTACATTGTTTATCTGCACAATTACAAAATTCGGACGGAAAGTCTATCTCCCTTAGATTAGAATTACAAAAATTATAATATTTGTCTATTTGGTTTTGGTTCCTTTCCCCCCATTTTATCTTATTACACGTTACATTACTAACAACATATTTAGGCAAAACAATATTAAAATTACACTCAACCAATAAAGGGTAGTGATCCGACCAGTAGGTATCGTAAACAACGGACACGTTAAGCACAGATGTTCGGACAGCACTAGTTACAATGCAATGATCGAGCCACGATTTTGTTCCGTGCGCCTCACTCACATACGTGTACGTACCACTCGGCAGAAGCTCCATGTCCACACACATCCAAGTTTGTTCCGCACAAAATTCCAATAGTTCTTTCGCAAATAATCCAGAAGGATCCGCATTGAAATCGCCGAGTATGAACACCGATTCTACATCACTACTCTCAATTATCGCGCTTATTTCACCGAGACACTCCGTAAACAGTGGCAAATTGTCACTTTTATTAGTGGGCATGTAAACTGATAATACGACGATTTCGCGCTCATTATCAAGTTTCACCTTAATCGCCGCTAGACGCACACTACGACACTGTATAACGGACACCGACGGGAACACTGCTTTTCTCCATAACAGGGCAACTCCTCCATACGGTCTCCCAATTAGGACTCCCTCCGACGTATCAACAGCAGACTTGCCTGTGTAGGAAAACTCGTCATCAACACTTCCTAGAAAAGGCAAGTCATGTGGAAGCAGCCAAGTTTCCTGTAATGCCACAATATCCGCCGACCGGCAAAGTTTTCTAACGCATTCAACTGATCGAATGACGTTTTTACAGTTAAAGCTAATAATTTTGTTTGTGTTTATATTCATAGTAATTTTTATTTAGGTGTTACATTAGCTCTAACCCCATGTTTAGTACTCGTGCCTCTTGCTTGTCGGGGACCAAAATGTACATAAGGGCGATATAATATTCCATCAGGCCAAAAGTCCTCGGATAAAAATATATCCCGTTTATGTTTAGGGACAAACACCTTATATGCATCATAGTCTTTCAATAATTTCATGTTCATTTTATCCAATCGTACGTCTATATTTGTTTTATTTTTTACATATGTTATAATGTCAGTCGCAGACGTATCCTTTGACACGTTATAAATATAAAGGGGTATTTTACTGTCAGCTGCTCTGAACTTAGAGTCAGCGTCAATCGCAGCTTTCCCTGTTTTTCCAACAAAACGATTTTGGGGGCCTTTTCTTTGCGCGCTTCTATGATGTTGTGTTTTCCATTCACTTTCTTGCAAAACGTCCGCATAGGACCTCTTATTGTTTTCACATAGCGCTGTCTGGGTGGCCGTGAATATCGCAGGAACAGATGAAGGCACCGGCAGCGACAACGAATGACTCACCACAGGAGAAGGTGACGAGTCGATGACGTCAGGCTTGCCGCCAGCTGACTCGCCGGTCAGTCGACCGTTAGAAACATCGCACGATGCTTCCACTACCCTACCCTCTACAGGAAAAAAGTTGAGATGCGGAGACAATCCTGAGGGCCCACTATCATATTCGAAACTCGACATTTTAGGGCCTCCTCCACCCCTTTTTACTGTTACGTTTCCAGCAAAGTTATTAACAATTGACGCATTCTTAAGCGACTCAATTTCTTGCTGTAGTGCTTGTAGTTGTTTTACTGTAGCATATTCGTCACTAATTCGCTGCATCTCGCATCTCATAGTCAACTGATCTTTTAATAGACGGGTCACATCAACATGGTCAAACAGAACTGGCGGCATTTTGTGCAAATCTCTTGCTACAAAGGTCGGTATGTCCTCAGGGTCAGTCTCCTTGATCACGCAGATGATGTCGTCAATATCACGTAACGTTTTTCCTTGGCGCCTTCTGATCTTCTTTCGTTTTTTGGTCGATATAGAATCGAACAATAAATTTTTAGCAGCTACAATCTCTGCATCATCAAAAGCACTAACACAGATCTGGCTTATGCTTTCCTCGTTCATCACATCCAGTTTGTTGCAAATAAAAGTCAACACTTCATTAATTACAATGTTACACATTGCACATTTTACCACTTTAGAAGCCATTGTAAACAAATCGTAACGACTCCTAGCTGCGCGAGTTAATAATATGCGCGTCGACACAGGGTGCGCGTGCGTCACCCGGCGCGTGCTACGCGTGACTGAAACTGTAAACAAACAAACAAAAAACAAACTCCTCAGCTTATGTTATTAGATTAGCTTTTGCCCGTGCACGACTTTTTCTTTTAATCTCAGTCTGCGTTTTACTAACATGAAATTCCAAATTTACATTTTACTAGAACGCAGACTTCGGTAAAAGTAAGTATTTATGTGATGTGTTTTTTTTTATATTGCACTTCAAGATTGACCTCATCCCACCTGGTGTTAAGTGGTAATGAGGTCCTTGCTTAGGTATGGGTGACAAGTACAGCATAATAAATCTGGACTTGTCGTCCTTACCTTGCAGGCTTGACCCCTGCTACTAACGTAGCGTCCCCCAGGAGCTCTGGAAACCTTACTCACACGCAGGAACACAACACAGAAGTGATTGTTAATTAAGATTGATTAAGTAAAGGTACCTAATTAAACAGGATGATGTCTCGGAGTAACCCTATCTAGACAAGCCAAGTTCAAACAAAGGTTTATTATACCGGAATGGTACAAGAGCATGGTACAAGAAAGCACTCACACCCAACCGTATGATGAAAGCAGTTATGCCCTTAAACTCGAAGCTGGCTGTAAAGAAAGTAAAAACTTTCTTCAGTAAACATTATTTCGCCATGTTTATCATTTGACCTCTAGTCTTGAGCCCGGCTGGACATAAATCTCACATGTACTCAGTAATTCAAAAGATTTCTAAAGCATTATCATAAGTAGTAATTTAACTTTTCCGAATGTTGAGTAAGAGTGATCGTCACCTATGAATTAATTTCCGAGAAGACATAAACTATTAGGGAAAGCAATTATCAATGATTGTTGACTTGTCGCCCTTACCTTGAAGGCTTGACCCCTGCTATTAATGTAGCAACCCTCAGGAGCTCTGGAAACCTTACTCACACGCAGGAACACAACAACACCGAAGTGATTGTTATTTTGCTGCGGTCTTCTGTAAGGTAGAGAGGTATTTCACCAGTTGGGCTGCTCCAGTTCGACCAATAAATCGCTATGCCCTACCTCTCTTAAAAGTGGCTAAATGCTTAAAGGCCCTATGCTAAAAGTAGCATTCGTACTTAGGCCCTAACAGTGTAATCGCTTTCCAAGACATACTTGTTCTAATCCTAGCTCATTGATTCGCCGGCCGCGGACCGCAAACTTTTTTATAAAACCGCTCGCAACATAACTGTAGCATTGACATAATTCTCTTCCAGTCAACTGGTGCGCGCTAACGACGATAGCGGCTCTAATGATAGGCTGTGTGGAAAATGACAGTGACAACTGGTGTATCGGCCGAAGAGTTGTGACCGGGTTATAAAAACTGCTATATTTGTTGTCGGTATGTGTTATGGACGGTAAACATCAATTTATCTGTAACTAGGAGCCCACGATTTAAGTCTTATGGTAGAAATACGCGTTTTCCAGTTACCACGTCATTCTTTTCTTCATTGCGGTCTAAGTAATGTGTTAAAGTACATAAAGAGACAAAAATAATTTCATTCATATATTATATGGTGGGAATTTTAGAATCTGATCAGTCGTCTAAAAAGTTAAAATATTTCCTTTAAAATATATTCAACCTATGACCGCAAGCATGGTTTCAGGACAAATAATGTAATACCACTTGGACATAAGTAAGAGCACTTAATTTTCTTCTTAAAACTCGCTTTTATAGTTTGATAAATCAGCAGGCGAGGGTTATTTCAGGTTAACCATTTGGAAACTTGAATGTAAAGAGGCGTCGCTTTTTAGGGTTCAGTACCCAAAAGGTAAAAACTGGACCCTATTACTAAGAATTCGCTGTCTGTCTGTTGGTCTGTCTGTCATAAAGATGTATCAAAAGAACCGCTATAGCTAGGTACCTAGTTGACATTTTGACAAAATATATATTTCTGTTGCCACTATAACAACAAATATGTATTAAAAATAAATGCTAAGGGCTCCGATACTACAAACGCAATTTTTTGCCCATTTTTAACTCTATAATCTAGTCAACGGTACGGAACCGTTTGTGCCCGAGTCCGATTCGCACTCGGCCTGTTTACTAGTAACTCTGCTGAATTAACATTAAAAAGCGAGATATTCCACACGATAAGGCCGCACAAATTTCGCAGCTCACCTTTCTGTCGAATCAGTGCTCCGAATCTCATAGCGCTTTCCACCGCGTTTCATCAGTCGAAACTGTCACTCACATCAGCTGAACTGGTTTCCAGAATCATAGGGAAGAGTGGAACAAGTGGCAAGCCTGAATGTAGCCATACCTCGCGACAATGCGGAACATTATCGCAGTATAAATATTCTGATGATATAATTTATGTGATAACTTACAGAAAGACTCACAAAAGAATAATAAGGGACAAAATTGGATTCACCTATACTTAGACAAGACAGAACGAAGTGGAGCAGTAAGGGCGCAAGAGCTTAAGCAAATTGGTATTTGATGAAAGCATTTGCTTTAAAATACTCGTAATTGTAATAGATGTTAATATCTACAGCGTGGTCGTTGAATCCTAAGAGACGTCTTTTATTGAAAACTAACGTATGATTTGTCTGTCCAATCGTTTAGGTTTAAATGGAGATGATAAGTGGAGTTTCTGATGTTTTGTAAATAAAGGGGCTGGTCACATTACCAATGTCTCTCAAAGTCGAGAAAGCTATGTCACTTGCCGCGTCCGCGACGAGCCGAACATACAAGCGCGCAATGTTTGCACTTCTCTCCAATGTCTATCAGCAATCACGCTGAATGACAGTGAGCTATCTCCTTTTTGAAGATTTGTTTTTTTAAGATTAGTATTCTAACTAGCTGTAGCCAGCAACATCACTGCGTTATTTTGGGATAAAAAGTGTCCTAGATGCTATTCAAATCCAACCAATGACGTCCCTAATTAAACTGGTCAACACATCAAGATTTTCCCCACCCTACTCCTAAATACGAATCACTCTTTGAATCGTACTAGTTTCTATTTTGCTGCTGTAAATGCTGTAAACATATGCTGCATCAATGGACGTATGTAGTACGATGGGATAATTAAACTTTGTGACTTTTAACGCTAACCAATATTGGCTAAACAGATGTCAAATGTTAACTATCAAGTCCACCATAGTTTCGGTGCTTATTTCAGGAAGCTTACTAACTAACCAAGCCGGTTAGTTCGTAAGCTAGAGGAACTTGAATCTATCACGTATTGCTACAGAAAAGGATTTAAAATGGCATGTTGCACTTACTTATTGGATCTGGATACATCAACTATGCTGTTGTTTTATTTTACAATCTCAGCTGTCCCTAATTGCGTCGCTCACGCACCTCTTGGCTTGGACGACAATTGTCTTTCGTTGGCCATTGTTTGGCGCAAAGCACAAGATATAAGCTGTGTCAGATACATTTATTTGTCTGCAATAATCTAAGAAGAAACATAAGATAGTTAAAATACGTTCAAAATTGCAACGCACTAAGATTTTTATTCCAAGTTGGCCCGATTTAGTTCCTAGTTATAAAAATGAGTAATAAACAATTAAATTATAGAAAGACATAAATAAACCACAATCAATCGCGATGCGAATTCGTGATGATTACGTAAAAGTGATACTTCATAGATGGATGAATTTTTGAACAATGCAAGGAACAATAGCAGCGTTATCTGATTGTTTGTGTAACATCAAACGCATTGTAGTTTTAAAATGTATTAAATAGATTTATTTGTCAGATAATCGTCCCTACCGTCACGAGACGAAACGAGAATCTAAAATGATTAAATACCAAATATTTAAACATTGATTGATTCGCTTTACAGTATTCTCTAAATCAGGAAGGATATCCTTATTAAGATTAAGTACTATAGATAATAATTAGAAAACATTACGATTGGTTTTGGTTTGTTTTAAAAGAAGTATGCCAAGGTTGCGAGATAGATACATTTATTGAATTCAAGGTAGTGAATACTTAATTCATTGACTGTTTGGAGATAGATCGTATGATTGAACAAGTAAGACCTTTACAGACTACGACACTTATAATCTAGATTTATATAAAACTTTGACTTGCGTGATTAAACACTATAAATGATTCGGCCTCGTTAAACGCTTACATTGTGAACCACAATTCCATCGAATGTCTGTCTATACTGTTATACGTAATACCGTCGTTATAATAGGGAAATGGTTACGCAGTTAGCGACCGTCTCGGTTAGAAAGTTTGTGCGAACATCTGTTGTAATTTTCTAATTTGGCCGACATGAGATTTTATTACCCTCATGATATCATGACAGCAAATGATTATAAGAAGCTCATCAGAAATGGCAACATTTGCCTGTTTTTTTCGGAACCAGTTATTTTCAAAACGGCATTGTAACGGAACTTAATCGTCTTTCCAATTCTTTGTCTACAAATCTAAAATTAACAAGACTATGATAAATATAAGTAGACTATAAACGACGGGACTTTACAGTATTTAACATCTGTTATTTTTTACGATACGGAATAGGATCGGTCCTAACGTTATTCCTTGAAGCATCCCCTTGATAGCAGCTGCATGCTATTCGCATCCAACATATTCAGCATGTGCGCATAGTTGGCACATCGATAAAATGTCGATTCAAAGGTCAGTTACTTAATAAAAGTAGTATTTCGTGTCTCTGACATGAGGCAATTCGTCATACAACGGTATCGGAGGGCGCGGCGACTTTCTCGCGGACGAGGCATGCGCAACCAGCAACCAGACGCCTCTCGATTCACGGAAGCCCGTGAAAGAAACTGCACGTTGTTTGACTACATGTCTCTAAACATTGGATCACTGTATATAGTTTCCACAAACCACGATCGGTGTGACGAGAAACTGCCGTACTTTTCCGTAACAGCTTGCCGCCTTGAAAGTGTCACGAGTTGGTCATTTCTGTGTTACATGTGACTATAATGTAACCAGCAAGTTATGAGAAAAATGTGTGTCGCATGAAAGGAATAATTATGGTCTGAAGATGGTAGAATAGTAGGTCAAGTCTGTTTTATCAAGAACGCTCTTGACGTGCGTGAGACAAAATAAGACCGATTTTTCAATCCTTAGATAGCTTTCCGACCAATTCAAAAGCAAATGTTCATAAGGTTATTAAGTCTGTGTAATTTTTTTAATCCTAATTTAATTGATTAAATTCATGTTAGAGCAGAATAGTCTAACAACAGCTAACGTCAGTCGTTCGTTCCATTATGCAAATGTGTGGTTGTCAGGTGCCTGTTATCAATAAGATCCGAAAATATATCCATTTAAAATTTTTAAATAACTTCAGAACGTGAAGTATAAGTTTACTATTGTGTGCATAAATTATCTCCCTCGGTTTATCTATTGACATATCGGTGCCTATTATATGCTTGAATCGTAGTAAAACCTTAGTACTTAATATCTGTTTATAAAAGGATTGAAAAATCAGGCTTTAAGTATGTAATCACTCAGTCTTTTATGGCAATTTTATACCAGTACGTATAAGCAATGATTATGTATCATTACTACGATAAAAAGTGACCACAAGTGTTTTTAAGAAATCAAATCCAAATGTGGTTTCGTGCAAAGTGCGCTTTTTCTTTGAAAAAGAAAATTACGTTTGTGTCAACTGAAAATGGTGAAAGCTTTTGCAAAAACTTGATTAAATAGTAAAATACACCTTAATTTTAAAGTTTTTATAATGCCTTTAAAAGCTGTTTGGTATCTGTTACTTTCGATTCATGTGATGAATAGAAAAGTTCGCAAGTCAATAAGTAAATATTGCGCATGGATGTAAACACTTTCTTCTTTGCAGACGCCGACAATAACAGACAATGCTGTATAAGGAACACCTCAATCTTTGTTTTGTGATCGCATCGGTTTACGCAACTTCCGACCTGTACACTCTTCCTTTTATTATCTAGTAGCAGCTTGCTATTAGGCTTTGATAAAATATTAAAACCAAATTCAATAACACTGCGAATTTGAGAAACAGCAAAGAAGAAAAGGATATAATTAAGGGCTAATTTTTAAATCGTCATGTAAAATAATCAAGCCGATAAAGTATAGGTAAGCTGTTCGAATTAAAAACTCATTAAGTAATTTCGTTACGTACTATCATGGTGACATTAAAAATAAGACGTATTGTAAGTTTATTCCAATGTTATTTCCCTTCTGACAATCGAAAAATCGGGTCTTAAACATTTAACTCGCTTATGTTGAAGACTATCATTTTGAGTGATTCCATAAGAGCTATACTTAATAATAATATTGTAACAAGAACAAAAATAAAAGGACGAAAAAAGACTTGAATTAGATTCTGACTGAGAATATGAACCACCAGTAACTTACCATTAATATAAACATGCAATACTTTCAAACAATCATCACTAAATACTACAATTGCACAATTGTTTAAGTTTTTAACAACCTACACAATTTGTTACCAATGACATTCGATTAATTGTTAGCAATGTCGAAGAGTGGATAATTCCACCTTCATGCAAAGGTCGTTATAAAAGCATTAGCAGAACGATTTCAACCATTAAACTTAGTTATTATTTAAGTCAGTAAATTGTTGTTTCCTGTTTCAGAACGCATTCTGCCATTAACAAATTGATCGACTTTAGATTTCGTACAAATTGACAAGAGAAATCGTCAATCCACTTTAAATTTACTCATTCATGAAGATTAATGGAATAAATGAAATACCTTAAAATATACTCGCTACAACTCGCTTAATTACTTAAGTATTAATATTAAATAATACTTACTATGTGTAGTATTTTTATATGATCGATCATTACGTATTGTTTTCATATGGTTGCCTTTTATGTATTCTACATACTTCATCTGCGATGAAGATGATTTTAAACATTACGCAAGCAATTAATAACTAAGTTTAACTGGCGTTCAATTAGAATAAAGAGGCCAACACTAGATGAATACAAATGAATCAAATTAATTAGATACGTTAAATAACATTACGCAAGTAACAAGAAAAAGCAGCTCTTGAGAAAAAGATAACCTTTCTCGATAGGTTAATTCAGCGTTTTAAACTTTGTTAAGTAATTCTCACACTTGAAACTGACCCTGTACCGTTTTGCGGGTCGGGTTGCGCACGCGCATGTTACAGAAATGTGCTAAATTGTTCAAGTATGCTCGTGAGGTGCTTGTTTAATATTTGCGATTTTGATACGGTATCTTTATACTTCTTATTTATTCACTTCAAGAGCTAGTAAAAAACACATGAGAAACACAAAATTAGTTCCTATAACCATGAAAGGCGTCAAAGTAAGCCATCTGATTTTGATACGGTGTATTTACGTATCGTTTATACTTTATATTTATTTACTTCAAGAGCTAGAAAAAAAAACACGAAAACAAAGTAATCTGCCGTGGTTTTCAGATCTTGTCAACTCATTTAGGTGCATTATCTCATTTGTACGCGAAATCGACTAAACAATATATAATTATAATAAACAGACGATATATGACCAACATGTGATTAATAGCGACATACAACGCGATTGCAACATGTTTTCCTCATAAATATTCATCAACGAAATGATAGTCCAAGTTACCGATTACTCATTGTCTTCATGTCTCGCAGTCGTCAACCCGAACTACCAATTTCTGATGACCTTCGACTAGCATTTAACAGCAATACATTACAGCTCAATTTACACCGGTCCCTTCACATTTAGTTAAAGATTCTTATTTGTGAAACGTTAGAGATTAAATTCGTCTTAACATTGGATCTTCTATTCGTCGCAGGTTTTGACTTAATGCCCATTGTACTTGTAGGGTTAAAATAATCGCATATGCTCATCCCACAGTCTATTGTATTGTCTCAACGCTTATGTGCCCACGCAGAAAATAGTGAAAATTGCGTAATTAATTTGTTTTGTTCTTGATTTGGTTAGTACAAGATTAAAGCTGAATAGTATGTTTGTTTGAAGGCACTAATTTCAGGAATTACTGATTCGATTTGTGAGTGAGTGTGACTGTTGGATAGTCCATTTATTGAGGGAGGCTATAGGATATATAATATCATGCTGCGAGCAATGGGAGCGACGAATCTATAGAAAATGTGAAAAAAAAACGGGGATAGTAGTACGGGTACGAAGCCACGGTGGGCCGCTAGTTAAAAATAAATCCTATAACTTTTTGAGTTGAGTTGATAATTGCATACTTCCTAGTGGCTCCTACTCCCAAGAATGGAACGAACAAAAGCAAGGGTTTTCATCGGTATATGTTTTTTTTAATTTGAAATAGTGGTGCGCTTCGGCTTACACGGGTTAGATATTCTACACCTTGGGTTACATTATTATAGTTTTAGGATACTTATTTAAAAAAAACCTATGTAAATCGTTTCTGTGATTTCTGAGTTCAGGCATGCAAATAAAAAAACAATCAAATATTTCCTCATAGTAATACAGATTATAATTCGAGTATATTTTTTGAAAGGGCTACATTTGCGTCTTGAGTAGCAGTAATTAATATGATAATGAAAATTGCAATACGCTGTCAGATCCGATGTATTTCGTATTTGGGAGTACCTAATAGCGGTAATACTCCTAATTTATATGGCGTTATATTCTTATTTTGTGATACAATCATCTATCTTGTTAAATGTATACGTAATATTTTTGCCCAAAGTGTGTCTATTTTTTTAATTTCTAGCAAGAATTAATCCAAAGCATATAAATAAATGAATAAATATTGGATAATTCATCCATTGCTTGGATTCTAAGGTAAGCAGCTAAAGCACTTGTGTTACAGAAACAGCAACGGTACCGCAATAATATAGAAAAGTTACGCCTGTTTTTATAATAATATAAATTTGATGACAGTTTGTTTAACTGATTAAGAAAGCCTCTTTTGCGCTCGCGACGTCAACTCAACGCCATTAATACCGGTTATTAACATTGCAACTATTTCAATTGTTCAAGATCATTTCACAATTAGACGTTTCGCAATATATATCGGACATCTCGTCTGACCGGTATGATAGTTGCCTGGTAACACGGGTTATGAAACAAACCTTAATTAGTTTACTAGTAGAGAAATAAATTGCTCATTACATGATACTCATTCGTTCTTAACAAGGAGATCGGATTGAACTGTTTGTTCACTCACAATAGGCGATTGTTGTAGGTTGATTTCTAAAGATTACTTGTAATGCGTCGAAATGAATTTCGCGTCTAATTATAATTACTTTTACTGTCGTGCTCTTTGAGATGGAACAACCGATGGTTGTCTAATTAAACACCTCTAACACCTGTTAATAGGGCTCTGGTAAATATTTTTGGAATATCATAAACCACGTCAACCCGACTTCCACAACAAACCCGAGCTCGAAGCACATATACGTTAGCATTTATGCCAAATAAATTTAAATAAATAATTAATTTTGAAGTAAGTTTATTCACTTTTGCTTATAAGAGGGACCCCACACTAGCGTCTTTCGAGCGTCAGCGTCTTGCCGCGCCGACGTTGTTTGGGCGTTGCGTCGACGCCGCGCCCGCTCAGCGTCGACGCGGCGCCCGCCCAGCGTCGGCGCGGCGTTTGAGCGGCGCTTGCGCTGGGCGTCCTCTGCACATCGCGTTCGAGCGTCGCGCCGCGCTGACCTCATGTATAGTTATTTCGAAAATGGAAATGTAAGATTTGAATAACGCACAATATAATGTTTTATATTGCAGTGATAAATTAATGCTTTCAACTTGTAAAGGAAAAAATATATTTTACCTATTTGACACATGGCACGAAAAGGCATTTATTTTCTCGAAAACTAAAAGTACTTAATTGATATGGGTTTCTTCGGCAATATGAGCTAGTATTTTAAGCTACATCCATATTTGCTATCAGCTAAAAAGTCTTCTACCTACTGATTCTAAAACACGGGCGGGCCGAAACAATTGAGTTGATCATTGTACTGTTGTCAAAATAAACGCTGCGCAGGCGTCGCGCCTGTGGAGCGCAGTCCTGGCGTTTGTCATTTCGACCGCGCCGCTGCGCAAGCGTTGCGTCGGCGCCGCGTCGACGTCGCGTCGGCATTGCGTCGACGTCGCGTCGGCGTTGCGTGGGCGTCGACGCTTAAAGAACGCTAGTGTGGGGTTACGCTTACTTAAGAGAGGTAGGACATAGCGATTTATCGCGCGACGTTGAGCAGTCCGACTGGTGCAATACCTCCACCTTACAGGAAGACCGCAGCCAAATAACAATCACTTCTGTGCTGTTGTGTTCCTGCGTGTGAGTAAGGTTTCTAGAGCCCCAGGGGAGTGCTACATTAGTAGCAGGGGTCGAGGCTTTAAGGTAAGGGCGACAAGTCCAGTAACAGATTTATTATCCTGTACTTGTCGCCCTTAAGCTAGGACCTCATTACCACTTAACATCAGGTGGGATGAGGTCAATCTTGAAGTGTAATATAAAAAAAAAGAAAAAAAAGCTTACACAGCAATCTAAATGGTGTGGTTTTTAGTATATTATTTTTCTGTATAAATAAGGTGCCCAAGTCACTTCTTAGTAAGAAGCATGTCTTCGGAGGCCTGATGTACCTAAGGTACATCATATACGGTCCATAGCACGTCATGCAAGACGCTTTGGACTTTGTACCGCTCTTATGGCACGAACATAAGGTCCAAAATCGAACTGCAAGTACCTTGGTGTGCTTTACCGTACCGTCCATACAATCCATTACCTAGGCATTTACTAAACAGCTGTTAAATTAATAGTGCAAAAGGATACTACAATTTTATTTATCTGTTAAGATAAACTGAATTCCATGCTTACGCAATTAATCGCTAACCTAAAAATAGACCTCATCTAGAAAATGGTCGCTGTCAAAATTTCCAGTCTCCGGCGCTTCTAAAATTTCGTAAACAATGCTACTATTTGAGCCGGAATCACGGCACTTTCCTAGTTACCGAAACGCGTTGTGAAAAAAGATTTATTCACTGTCTCACCTCACTGCGCTCCCATTGTCACCATTAATTGTTTTATAAGCTGTTTCAAAAGGCTATTAGGCTTGTTTGTCAAATTGTTTAGTGACAAGGTCGCGTGATAAGCAAAATTCATTTCGATTTCACTACAAGTTAATTTAGGTTCGAAAATGAACTGTTGTTTACCCATATGTTATGTAACTGGGTATTCACATTTATAATTAACCACCCGGATCAACACCAGCACAAAAACATGTAAAATATTAAGACTTGTGAAACATCGATACTCTTTATTAGAATTAAGCTAAAAGTAAAAAGTATTTTTTTTAAATATAATAAGAGAAAATAATAAAGAAAACAATAGAATACTGATTGGAAGTCTTATAAAAAAACTAGAAAAAGGCTCCAACAAAGGAGTTCGATACATAGGAGTTTACAAATTTTTGATCGTATCCGAAACGATTTCGTCGTAAGATTTTTTTTTTTACTTTTTAATTACTTTTAGATTTGTATTGCAGGAGGTCTGACCGGACGACAAGATATTTGTAACCTACATGTAATTGGCTGAGTTTCAGTTTAAAATCCCAAAACTGACTATAACTTACCTACCTATCTTAAGAAATATTGCATTTTGCTCAATTTGTATACGAATATAATATAAAATATGTTATAATACGATACAAAATGCATTGGACTGGCCGGGTGAACATAAAATCCGCATTTCAACGTGTCTATTTATTTAAATCGATTTCTTTATTGGCACAGCTATGGTGAAAACCCGGTACTTTGCCTATAAACTTTATTAAACCAGTTTTTATATGGACTGTATGTATGTCGCCGTCAAATTCCGTAGCCGTTTATATCTATAATGTGTTAAT
This sequence comes from Glyphodes pyloalis, assembly GCA_037074685.1. NCBI lineage: Eukaryota > Metazoa > Arthropoda > Insecta > Lepidoptera > Crambidae > Glyphodes > Glyphodes pyloalis. The sequence goes on along the minus strand of JAYKKO010000024.1, from coordinate 2,851,875 downwards.
GACCTTGTATGTTTTAGTATTAATCACATTTGCCATAAATCTAAATTAAACGATTTCTTTAATCTGTGTAGATAAAACATCTAAATCTGGTTTATTTTAATTGAAAGATAAGCTTCATAAATAAATTCGGACTCAGATGAAATTAAAAGTGTTAATTGCTACAATTTTACTCGAGAGGAAAATACCGTTCTTATAACCAGTAATTTTTATTGACATCAATGTCCGCTACTTAATCTTTCGATTTTAAAAGCATTTACGAGTACAAATGTTACGATTATATTAAAATCATTAAAATCCTACCTTTCAAAACAAAACTTTGGGTTCAAATTCCAGCGGCGGACACGTCATTTTGTTGTAGAGTGAGGAAATATGAGAAGGTTTCGGGAATTAAGTGGGTTTTCTTGAGAAACATTCATGAATTAAAGTTCACTTTTGAATACAAAAAAAAGTGACACTGCAATTTCAATCACCCGTTTCTACCGAGAGGATACCGACAAAAAAACTCAGTAGTTATGTTAAAGTAGCAGTATCTAACTCATTGATATGTGTAAACTTCTTTGGAAGGTTAGGTTAGATGTAGTAACAATTATATACCTGAACAGTTTTTAAGTAAACGGGACTAGGAGACCAGTTCACATAAGTAGCACCTGTTCACAAGCATAACGTATGTGTTAGTCTTCGCCTACTCAACCATATCCAAGGGATTGTAACGACGTGCTAGATAGTGCAAATACCTATAGAAATTAAGGTTAGGTGAGTAGTAGGTACCTATAGCCTTTTTCTTCAAATTATATGCTGAAACAAAGAGTAATTAACAGAGGAATTACCAAAATATAAAACCGAATGATCAATCAACAAGCGAGCGTGCTGAACTTTGGTGTCGTGCCATCTCTGACGTTCCGGGTTCGATTACCGGTCAGGTCAGCATGGAGAACGAACTTTTTTATGTTGTCTCGGGTCTGGTGGTTGTGGTACCTTCCTTGTTTCTGATTTCTGTAACACAAGTACTTCAACTACTTACCATCATCAAAGATCAAAGCAATGTAAGTGATGTCCAATATTTATTTATAACGTCTAAACGAAGAAGGTTCCTCAACAAAAGCAGGTCCCCTCTTTGGGCCCGCTGCATTGTCCCACTGACACAGTTGCGCGGGCGCAGACTCCACGCAGTCTCTGCCCCCGATCCCACACCGAAGACTCTCGCTTATGCAACGTGTGCCGCATGCCGGCAAATGCCTTTTCATTAACTTAATCCTCCAATTACGAGATTATCAGCGACGACTGTCGAACAAGTCTGAGATGTACTTAAATCAGTTTGACTTATTCACCTTTGCTTGCCTGCCCTAAATTACTGGTTAGTATATCTTTAAAAGCTACATCATTCCTGCATTCCAGGGGCTTAGTGGCATAAGCGAATAATGATGAACTTTGACAATCCCAAATGCGAACTTCCTTACAAATATAATGAATCGGAATAGTATAGGAGTGTTAAGAATGTACAAGTAAATATAGAACTATAGACCCGAATGAACTATAGACTACTAGACTAGATGGCAGGCTCGCCAATCGTTGGTCATCTCTGCCTTAAGCCATATTATATTACAGCCACCAATATTCGAAAAACATCAACATATGTTTACATCACCATTTTGAAAAAACTATACGAGGAAGTGAGATCGTGCTAAGATTAAACGCAGGGTATTTTAGTATTTTTTATTTTTCTTTAGTAAAAACTTACTAAAATGTAATGCGGGAATCAAACTGGATGGACGAAACAGAAATTATTAGTCCTCTACCTTACTGGCTTTACCTATTGTCTGGCTTCCTCTTGAGCGGGCCTAGAATGGGCTTGGTACTCTTAAGGTGTTGCAGAAGCGACGATCGGTCAGCTGCGGAAAGAAAGCATGGAGATCTCATACTCAACCTAAAAAAATATGTGAATACACTGCGGATGATAATTACATACTTAAAATAATTTAATATTCTCATTGCATAATATCTCGGAAGCAAACATGAAGTAATTTACACCTCTCGTATTAGGAAGTAAAGATGTGCTGAGGGCTACTAACGTTCAAGAGTTTAACTGGAATTATAGTAATCCAGCTTTCGCTGTCAAATTTGACATTTAACGGCACACCATTTGACATCTTTCATACATTCTCACGAGTCGTAAATGAAAATAAATGTAGTGACGTAAGAAGTATTTTTTTAGCAGAACGTTCGTTAATTAACCACACTGAGTTAAGTAACTAATGTAATTCGTTACTGGAATTCTCCGGCAAATTATTCGTGAACGCACGGAAATAAAAAAAAACAATAGCTAATATGTTAAAAAAATCTAAATCGCGACTCGTTAAAAAAAATTCCCTACCTGAAAAGAAAAATAACGATTTTACTCTTATAGTGATTTATAGAAATGTATTAGATTTAGGCACGGTCAACATGGTTAACAACAACATGTCAAGAGAAATTAACACTTGCAGTTCAATTTTAGTTTTTATGCGCACGTATATAGTTGCTATGTACTATGATATTTATATTAATTTAAACCCTCCTCTTCATTTATGTCACTCTATTTTAAAAACAACATAAAAATAATTGCATAGTATTAACGTTCGAAGCATAGTACCCGAGAGGACTTTGGCGTGGGGTCATCTCTGAGGTCCCGGGTTCGATCCCCGGTCGGGTCAATGAAGGAAACGAACTTTTAATAAAAACGTGTCCTTTTAATAACAGTCCATTACTATTAGTGTATTGAACAAAAAATAAACTAAACATAAAAAGTAACCTTATGGAAGGGCAAAGAAAGCCTATTAACCTCAACACAAATTAATGCCACAATCACAATGACTGCAACAAAACGAAATAACGGTCTATCTAAAACAATATCGAATCTAAGTAAATAATGAAAAAACCGTTCGCTCGAAGTTTGATGGTGATTTATGAGGGAGAAGTATTAAAATCTGACTATCGTGAATTGATTAAGTGAAATTAAGCACCTTAGCAATATCTACAGCGTCGAATCTACCGCCGGATGAGATTTGAGTGGCATTTAAGCATGGTTGCCTCGACTTGGTTTTATTTAATACTAGCAGTCCGCCCTGATTTTAAAGTAGGTGTGTATTAAAAATAAATACTTGTCATACAGATCAGATCACATCACAGATCTCGTAACTTTTTAAATCAGGATCCTAGCTAGCAAGCCGTGTGGGGTGAACTGAAACAACGCAAAAACCATAATTAAGAATAGAAAAATTTACCAAAAAAATTAGAATATTTATAAGGTTCTCCATTTGCAATTGACAATTGCAAAATAAATTTCAATTAAAACCTAAAACTTATAAAAAAAAAATTTTGGACAACATCACATACATTGCTCTGATTCTGTGGTAAGTAGCTAAAGCATTTGTGTTACAGAAACCAGAAACCACAACCATACCACAACACCCAGACCCGAGACAATATCGACGATATTGTCTCCGGTCTCCCTCATATGACCCGACCGGGATTGAAACCGGAATCTCAGAGATGGCGCAACGCCAAAGACCGGTCCGCTTGCTTCTCAGCTACGGATGTCGTCAAATTATGAAAATACATTTTGTGGTAAAGTGTTACAAAAAAAAGTTTTACCGTTTTAATTTATCGGGTAGTGATAACCCTAATCATAAACTTATTGTATAAAGCGTGAAATCACTCATGTTCATCTATCATCGCGTAATGAAGATTGATTTCACCAAAAGTTCATATTGAGCAAATCATATGTACGATTTCCTGTGGTTTCTTTTTTATTTGATTACTAAAATTGTGGTTTTAATTTATGATAAATAATAGCTATAACCTGTTAAATAATGCTGAAAATTAAAAAGTACAAATAAAATACACTGACAAAATGGACATCACACCATTTGCGTGCAAAAATACATTCATTTTATGCTTACAATAAAAATGAGTTACAAGCTAGCACGAAGAAGAAAACATTTTTAGGATACCTTTGAATTCTTTGCTTCGATCGATAAATCACTTTTAGTGAAACTTAAAGAATTTATGCAAAAACTAAATGAAAATATGTGTCTCAAGTGCTCTATCTTAGTCTTACATTTGAATAAAATTGTATGAGTTTATTAATTCAGTAAATATTCAAAATTTAATTAAATTGAATACCAATATGTTTGTAATTATTACTTGCATTAGAATAATTTCGTCAAGTTGATATGAAAGTTCTCTGATTTCAATAAAATATTATATTTGGGTTTTGCTGGCATATTTTTTTTGTGAATTAAATCCCTAAAGGTGTAAAAGACGTGCGTTATAATAACTAACTCCACGCGTGCAAAGCTGCGGGCGGCCGCTCGTTCTAAATTAACGTTTCGATCCTTAAACTTCGATTCTTATTGGACTGTTGACACCATCCACAAACAATTTAAAAAAAATCACATATAAGATTTATGGCAAATTATATTTCAAATTGTTATATTAGTGCTGCAAAATGATTCAATAGTGTGTTGAAAAGTAAAATTGTGACGTCACAATGCGCGATCTTTATAGATTTTTTATGAAGTAATAGTAGTAAGTAGCTCATTTGAATAGGCAGTCAACACCTGTATTGTCTACTTGCACCTTAGAGCCATTAAACTGAGGCATAGAACATATGAAAAGAATTACACTCTTTTCAAAATGGTAACGTATGCTTTAGAACATTGCAGTGGTTTTTAAATTATCTTACAGCAATTTGTTTTCCATTTTGCTCATAAAGCTGGCAACATGACTATTATATTAAAAAAATAATATTTCACGGCGTCAGCACGATGTAACAAATTCCATATCCTGGTAAGCGAATCCAGCTGTGCTAACATAATTCGTCTGCACTTGAAGATTGATTATTAGGCACGCGACCACCATACGTAGAAAGTAACTAGGGTCGAGCGAACACAGCATACTGAAGGCGTGTTAACCAGCTAAGTGAGAAGTTCCACACTACCACAGAACTTGTATCAAGGCCAGCCGTTCACGATTCGTCCGGATATGCAATATTAGACCATTGGTATTCAGAGGGCGTGCACCTTGGTCTCTGTCTTGGCGGACGGAAGTGTCGCCATGGTCTTTGTTTCCCAGATTCAATGAACCTTAATCGGGTCGCAATATATGTATGATTATTATAGCGGGCTGAACGCTTAACGACATCATAATATAGGGATGATGATTCGGTAAAAAAAACAATTATTCTATCAGTTAGATTTTAAAATAAAATAAAAGTTATGTATTTTTTCGTTTAACGAAACATATTTTTAAGTGCTTCTAAGTGGCGGGATGTGTTAACGTTACTAATTCATAAAAACTGTGCAAAGAAGTGACGTCGTGGTAAATTTTAACGCACAGTGTGTTTTAGAAAATTTAATTTAGACCAGGTACATGATAAGAGAAGAATTAATTATGTGTCCTATATTATTTTTTGGTAATTTTTCTGTTGAACCAAACAGACGCTTTTAGTCATATAACCCACTTATAATATACCCTAGTTATATGGTATTCAATAATTTTAAATGAAATTGTAACGTTTAATTAGTTTTTAGTAATAAACAATAAACAAAAGCGAATTTAAATTTATACATTTATTTTTTATTTTTGCGCAACATTTAGCATTTAATTCCGTGTAACGTGATTTATCGTGTTTATTAAGTCACTGATTGAAGTAAACAACGATAAGTTCAAATGGTACTTTTTAAATTATGAAGAAAGTAGGTGACGATAAGAATTAGTAAGCATAGTAATATTGCACGATTAGTGTATTGCAATGGTTCTGGGGTAATACGACAGTATAAATTAGGGCAGTGGTTTGTTTTACGGCAAGTTCACACTCGGTCACCGATGGCGACCAGAGTCCTAATTCTGGTACTGGCTCTCGCAGCCCAGGTAAGGTTTTTTCTTTTATTTTTTAAATTTATTGTGCTAATAAGAACATCAGTTAATTGTTTTTATCTGTTCTAGTACCCCGTACATGGCCAGTTAGAATTATTTGCGGCGGCTTCGCTGGGCTTGGGTGCACCAGCACCCTTCAGTTACGCATCGCCACCGCTCCTGCCGCCGCAGCCATATCTTCCGCCACTGCCACCGATATTTGCACCTCCGCCTCCGTTATACCCACCACCACCAGTGTATTCACCAGCGCCACCGCTGTATCCCCCACCGCCCCCAGTATACGCACCACCACCTCCAATATACTCACCACCGCCACCAGTTTACCCACCACCACCAGTCCAAACTTTGCCAGCGCCTGATTATGGTTGTCCTGGCGCTATCACAATCCAAGCGCCCCCGGCACCTCCGGTCTACGTTTCCCTGCCGCCCCCTGCGCCAGTCTACGTTACGCCGCCACAGCCTCCACCAATACTTATTGACGTACCCCCACCACCTCCGATGACCGTAACGCCCCCTCCGCTGCCGCCTTTCGTTGTCAACCCCCCGCCTCCACCCCCAATGACAGTTACCCTGCCACCGCTCCCTCCGATATGTGTTAATCCACCACTACAGCCGCCTCTGTACGTCACGCCACCAACCCCTCCCCCGATGTACGTGAACCCGCCTCTTCTTCCACCAATGCTGGTTGAAATCCCATTGCCTCCGCCTGTAATCATTGAACTCCCGCCTCCTCCTCCCATCGTCGTCCAACCTCCACCAATCGGGCCAATTATGGTGCAGCCACCTCCGCTACCACCTATACCAGTGGAAATACCACCTTTAGCGCCAATCATGGTACAGCCTCCTCCACTGCCTCCCGTCTGCGTCCAGCCGCCTCCACCAGCTCCAATCAGCGTCCAACCTCCAGCACCACCACCGATGACCCTCACTCCACCACCGCTCCTCCCATTCGTCGTTCAGCCACCGATTCCCGAGCCTATTTTTTACGAATCTCCGCCACTACCTCCTGTTCTCGTCCAGCCACCGCCTCCTCCGTCCTTCTGCGTTCAGCCTCCACCACCTCCTCCGCTATGCCTGCAGCCTCCCCCGCCTCCACCGATATGTGCCTCTTACGAGTTCAGCCCAGCTCCCAACCCATATGCCAATCCGTACGCGTTTGATTTTCCATCACCGTATCCCTTACCGTCAATAGGACCAATTTATTTGTAATTTTTTGTTGAAAATTTCATTAAGTAGGTAGAATATTTTATGAGAAGTGTCGGTAGATGCGTTGTTATTTATGAATAAATACGTATGTCGAAATAGCATTGCCTTTTATTTATTTATACAGAGTTTTAATCATATATCAACATCAATCCCACTTATTATACTGCTGTGTACTGCTACTTCACCCTTGATATGTCAGAAACTTTGTAAGAATAAAGATTGAACGGATAATGTAGGACACTTTTAAACCTGCAATATTGTGAATAATCTCTTTATTCACGATATGGAACCTTAAAATATGTGAGTACTAGCTTTGATAGTACTGTTAATAACTGCTACTGCATACCTACTAATCTCATTTTAGGAATTTCAGACCAGAATTTTATCACAGTATTACACTTATGTTGTACACAGTGCTGTAGATTTTTAAATTGAGATCTTCAAACCTGGCACAGTGATAAATGTAAGCACGTACGAATAAAAGAAAAATAAATGTTATATTATTTTTCGCTTATGATTTGAGAAGTCTGCATTTTTCGAGTTGCTTTTTGCCAACCAAACCAAATTCAACCCTTGAATCACTTCCAGAATAAGACGTTACCAACCAAATGCCACATTAGAATTTTGATTTAGTTACATATTTCTTCAAGTTTACTTGCTAATACGAATGACCAGATATTAAATTCAACATTCATCCTTCATCTTCTTAAGTCCAATTGAATATGAACTCAAGTCTGGGTTTGCTTCGGAGAGTTTTCTTAGACGATTTTTCATCGAAAACTGTTTTAACTTGTTAAAGTAGGCTATAACATTTTATTCTGCTTGTTCCAGCATGGCGGGGTCCGGGGGGCTGTCGGAGTGGACGGAGGGCGCCTCGGTCTGGTTCCAGCCAGCCGGTGCGCCCGCGCCGCTGCCGGGCTCACTGCTTGAGGTGCACCGCGCAGCTAGGGTGCTGTTGGTCAGCGCCATCGTCAATGGACAGGTAAGGCGTAGCACGACGATCTGTTTGAAATAGTAAAACTAAACTCAATAGGTGCTCCAGTTCCTTTGGACTATGAATCATCAGTCTTTTGCTGAATGCCTTGTTTGCACCCTACTGCCGCCTGAGAGAGAAGCGACAGCATGTAAGGGTAGGAACCAACTAATATACCACGTTGTAGTGTTGCCGTCGATTCGATTGTATATCGATTAGAATCGATTATTGTAAAAGAGGCCTAAATAATCTAATAATCGATATGACAATCGATAGTATCGATAATTTCGATATAATCGATAGTATGCGTAAGAGCAGCACGCGCGATACGTGAAGGTCGTGGGTTCAATTCCCGCACCGCAAGTGGAGATAAAAATTTTCTGTTTCTAATATTTATATTGATACTATCGATAGTACAATCGATTATTAGATTATTTGAGGGGGGGGGGGGATAATCGATTAATCGATAATCGATTATCCGGCAACACTACGTTGCACTTCATTGCCTTATGTGGGAAAACGACTCAACCAAAATTACCACAGTACGAAAACGGTGCTATTAACGGAAATAGTCCACCCAGTCTAGACTCCGGTGCTTCCGCAATACCTACAAGTACCAAACCAGCATCACCAATACAGACCAGTGTTTTTGCTGTAACCAAAGAGCGTATCTATATCAGGATTTTTTGGGCCGGGCTAGCCTTCGTACTTGCACCTCTCTTGACTAGGGTATTGTCTCCACTACCATAACCTTGCAAAACAGAAACCCTCTTCCATCCCCAATGCTGTCCTGTCCTCCAATTCATATGTGTACGATTGCCTGGCATCTCGGGTTTCAGCAAACGTAGTTATGAATTAACCGGCTCGCTCGCCTTTGTCAGTTCGAGCAGTCTTCCACCACTCTAGGATTTTTATTTAATATTTCTTATAGATTGACTGGTTTTCACCAGTTTACTTATTTTAAGGGTTATAATAGTCTGACAAGCCGAAGAGTTTAAATGCAACGCAACTGTAGGATGTAACTGTTAGACAGGAACGCGACTAGATTAACTGGCAGTCGCGAATCTTAACGACGATTGCGGTAATCAGCGGGACCAGTACTGTGCTGAATGCCTATATCCCTTCTTGGAATCAAGCGAATACTGACCGGTTAGCTATGCTATGTTAGTGTATTTAGGGTTGTCATTAGTGACCGATCTAACCTTCAGCGTAGTTTTCCGCAGTTTTTTTCTTAAATAAATTTGATTTTTACTAGGTTTTTAATCGCAAAATCTTAAAATCTATCTCCTAAACCACATCCATGTCAAAGCATCTTCCACTTTTAGCAGCATTTCAAAAAAATAGGAAATGTTACTATCTAAAACGCCACGGTTTCGTTTAAAATCATTTTAGTTCCTATAATGGAATTTAAATATTCTTCAACTCAGTAAAATAAAGAAACGGATATTTTCAAACATCGTTTCGGATTTTGAAATACTCTTCTGTCGTGGTAAACATTTATTTTGTTTTCCCGTGAATCACCGAAAATGAAAGGATTAATAAAAATAAGATTTCTGTACATGATGTTGAAAAAATATGGATATGCTAAAGACGTTCTGCTCGGATCAGTCAGCCGACAGTTTACATACGCAGTGCGTTACGAGGCGGTTACCACGGTCTGTGCAATGGAAATTCTTCGCGAGAAAGTTGTTTCCCGATCAAGATCAGATGGAAATTCTGCGACTACGACATGCAGCGTATTCGTTTACTTGAAGTCTCTGTTGACGTATTTGTGCTTGGCTTACATTGTAATGTTCACAAGTACCTGCATAATAACTGCGAAGCTTTGGATACCTAACCAAGTGGGAGTTTATCTTATTTTTTGTGGACTCTATTCCGCGTTTAGAAACAACGCAGTGATTGTGCCAGTGTCAACTGTTTAGTAAATCTATGGAATTGATAATTCACTTTATAGATCTTTAAATATCAATCCCATACATTATTATGCTAGTTGCAACTATATTGACTTTTTGTAACTGTTAATTGGCTAGGCCCCCAGATAAATTGATTGCAATGCGAAAAATAGGAAATTTGCAGGATATCATTTAACCCGAAAAAAGGACTAGGTTGCAGATTCGTGAATTTTTATAAATAGTCATTTATAAGTTAAATCAAAAGGTCTAATATTTTTATTTTTAGTTTTTTTGTTACCAATATTTTAGAATAAATTCAACACGTCAAAAACGGGAAAGTTATTTGATTAATTGATAATGCCCTTCATTTTATATTGCACTTCAAGATTGACCTCATCACACCTGATGTGAAGTGGTAATGAGGTCCTAGCTTAGGGCGACACGTACAGTATAATAAAGCTGTTACTGGACTTGTCGCTCTTACCTTGCTTGACCCCTGCTACTAATTTATTTCAAGCGTTATCTAGTTAGTGATCCATCTGATTTCATATTACTGAAGAAGAATTTGTGTCGACCCTACAATCTTCAACTTAAGATTCTCAGACCCCGTTAACGATCACATTCGTAAAGTGCAAAATATGCACTTGTATATGAGCAGTGGTTTACCACGTTCAAAAACGGTAGTCGAATAATATAGTATGAAAAATAGTATGGAAACAGTAGGTAATCCACAGCTATGAGTAGGGGATCTACTGAAATTGCTTACAAAACTGTTACAACACGTTTTTGTACAGGCTGAGTACATGTTACCAGAAACACTAAAATCTTTGCTCAAATTTTATGAAAATCATTTAAATTACTGTAATTTAATTTTAGTACTGCGTTGTCTGATGTTTTTCGCACTGATCATCAAAATTTTGATGCAGTTACACGCTAAGCTATAGTTACGTTAACATTTTGAGAAACAGTTATGACGATAATAACATGGTTTTGAGGCTTAATCACACACATGTTTGTACACGTGTGACTATCTATGAGCCAATCGTAATTTATGCAACCAACCAGTCGATTTTACTTTGAGAGTTATGCACAAATTATTCCAGTTTATCATGAGTTTTTTCTATTGACGATTGTGGCCACACATTTTTATGACCTCAATAAACGAAAGGCGTGCGGGCTGGACTGTGTGTCAAGCCATCTCTGAGGTCCCGGGTTCGATTTCCGGTCACTATGGAAAACTGACTTTTCTATATTGTCTCAGGTCTTGGTGTTGTGGTACCGTCGTTGTTTTTGTTTTTAGTAACACAAACGCTACTCACTACTGGATTAGAGCAATGTGTGTGATGTTATCCAATTTATATTAAAAATGTAAAAAATTAAATTAATATCGTAGAGCATATTGAAGGCAGTTTTTGCATAATAAGTAACAAATATTTCTACGTCAACACTTTCACGATTATTATACTCTGTAGGATGTATTGAAAATCATACAAGAATTCTGTCTGACAGGGAATATGTACCTATCTGAAACTTGTTTTTGTTCAATTTAAAGGCTTTTGATTTCTCAACTCAATACAGGCAAAATTTTTTTTAAATTCTTCTGTTATTTATTTATTTCCGAAATGAACAAACTAAATTTAACGTTCGGAAATTAAAACATTGTTTTTGATTTGCCTAAATAATATATTTTTTAAAAACTTTATTTGAGTTCGAATTTTTTTTTGTTTATGGTTATAAGAATTAAAAATTGCTCTTCGCATAGATTTTTTTAGCTTCTTTATTAGGCTCTTCGTCATCGGATCCGATAAATTTAGTTTTTGGTACATTACCTTGATGATGTTTATGTTTTTTTTTACAAAGCAAAGTATTCTGTGATCTACACAAGAGGTTGACAGAAAAAAAGGAAGAACCGAAAAATTGCGTCATCGTCATAAATACAAGCTTAATTTAAGAGACAATATATCGGAAGGAAATTGTTTTTAACCTAGATACATGCGTAGTACGAGCTAATTGCATGTCAAGTAGAGCTACTACATAACGAATCGCGTGATTACCGCTGTTTATATTAATTATCACATACTGCAGTAATACTATTGCGAAATAAGGATGTAAACACGTACTTGGAGACTATTTCGTGATACATGAGGCATTTATAGTCGATGCTTACCACATACACGTCATTTTTCTGTCGACTAGCCGGTAATTCATATGCCTAAATGGATAACATCTTGTTCTCATTCAAACTATACACCAACTGTATCATAATGTGCATAGCGGACTTCGGCGCCGCGCTGTCTTTGAGGTCCCGGGTTCGATCCACGGTCGAGTCAATATGGGAAACGAACTTTACTGTCTCGGGCCTGGGTGTTGTGATACCGTAGTTGTTTCTGTTATCTGTAAAACAAGTGCTTTAGCTACTTACCACAAAATAAGAGCAATATATGTGATATTGTCCAATTTTAAAATTTGTAGAAAGAGATAATAGATTAACGAATAGAATGATTTTAACTCGAAATAACCCAGGAGAAGTTGCAGGCAACAGCTAGTATTCATATTTACTTGAATGTTTATTACTACTTTACTTTTATTCAAATCAGTAACAAGGAAATAAGTAAATTGAATTTAATCAGCAACTGCGTTGCATCTACAAACATTGTTGACATTATAGTAACAAGTTACCGCCTTGAACTTGCGGTCACGCGTTCGACATTCTCGCTAAACACGAGATGATTGACCATGAGTCAATCATTACTATTCATACATTCAATCAGAATTGAATTCATAAAGCTATTGGCATTTACACGAAGTTATCGACATAAGGTAAAAAAAACAAGTGAAGATAACTTAGAATAGCGATTCAAACTCAAAAGTTATATGGTTAAACCACTAAACCTAGAAAATAATTGACGATCAAAAGAACTCGACTAGACACTTTGCACTTTGTACCGCCCTTAAGTATATCGTAGGAATTAGAACTAATAGCAAGTGTTTACCTTAACTGTAAATTACTTTTGGTTCCGAAGTAAATATTAAAATGTATTATAAAAAAGGTACTTACAGAGAAGCTAAGTCATTCGTTTTGTATACACGTTTCATTAAACTTAAAATAAATTTGTCATACAATCGCACTAATGAACTGTCTTAAGTTATTAACTGAACTCATGGTGAGTGAACAAAATATCAACTGGAGGCGTAAACGCAGTTAATAACACAGTCCACCTGTTGTACTTATTTGTGCAATAAACTTTTTAAATAAATAAAGAGCCAGCCAATTTAGAAATGTTATTTCCCAAATTGACCTGACCGTGCAACGAACCTAGCAGTTTTGGGCGCCTACCTTAGTCCCGTCACAGCACGGCACCACTTACAAAAATAAAGCAATAACAAGATTGATTTCAATATTAGCTATACAGTTTAGTTCATTTAGGAATTCGCATTTGGTGAAACCCAAATTATTAACGCAGGCAATACAATAAATAAAATAAACGTGACCATGACATATCAGGCGAAATTAATTCCATAATTGCGTCCATCAAACACTTGCTGCAAAAAGTAAAAATCTCACTTTACAGCTACAACAGCATAAAAACTACAAAGGCATCTCTATGTCCCAATACGAATACCTCTCTGTTACATCCGGCAAATCACGTTCTCGAATCTGTGACTCAAACAAAGGTAAATAGCGAATCTCCAGGGAACTATTGTGATATCGTCATCGAAAGGCGCCGATCGCAAGGCCGGCGCGAGGAATGCCGCTAGAGAGTCGACTCGCACCACTTGTAATTTATGCTCGCCTGGTATTTCACGGCTCTTTCGCACGACGTCATATTCTCTAAAAATGATTTTGCTATCAATCAAATTACATTTCTTATTGCAAGACAATGATCTAAGACAAATATGTCAATAGCGACAAAACCCTATGGGGATATTATTTTCTTTGTTAATATTTCCATTATGAACCGTTTAAAATCACTTCAAAACCTAACTGATGATGACGAAACAAGATAAGGTAACTTTTTTTTTAATAAACTAAAGATTGGCTGTAAGGAGAGATCCAAAGCTTATAAGGGGGAATATATGCTATTTGAATTCCAATGGTTCATAGACAAAATGTATGTTAAACTCATTATATTATTGTTTCTGTATGCTTAAACAATAAAGAATATGGTCTTTTATTTGGCCCACATAGTGTACTCACGATAATTGTTTAAGTTAAGGCATTAATACTCTAAAATAGTTATAAATGTATACTCCTCTGGCCTCCCCCATTACTGGATTATAGTGATTTTATAGCCAGATACTTTAAATTCGTATGAGATTATGTTTTTGTTTAATATAATCATATGCTTTTATAAACATTAAAACATATTTTATCAAAATGCACTTTCATAATATTTATTAACATAATAAAAAATTAACTTATTTCCATGTCAGGTTACAATAATGTCACTTCATCTGGCGAAACTCAAAGAAGTAAAATTTGACTTAAAACCGCATAGGTATGTTTTTGTCTTTGATTTATGCGCGTACAACGGTGTGAAGTTAGAAGCAAGCTAACGACGTCGAGCAAAACTCCATTAATATTACGTCAGTTTGCGATTCGCTGTAGGAAAGCGTGTTTGTGCCAGTCGTCGAAGTATTTACTCTGGAATGTCTATGTTTTTGTATCTTATCCTTACGAAATGGTAAATTTGCACAATGCAATGTTTATTGTGTGTAGATATCATGTAATACGTTAAACTGTGGTCAGAAAAACGAGTGATGTTTTTTTCGTAGGTTATGTGTGGTTTTGTCACTTCTCTGGCGTCACTTCTCTGGCAGATTTCATTCATGACAAGAGGAAATACATAAGCGCCAGAGAAGTGACGATGTTTGTTTTCGTTAATATTAATGTTTTAGGCTTCATTTCATTTGTTTTAGATACTCGAATATAATCAGACATCATAGCGAATGTTGAAAAGAAACAAACAAGGGAAGAGAGGTTAGAAAAAAAGCGTCAAGCTGAAAAATTACGCTACCAAAGAATAAAAAACTATTCGATTAAAAATTCCGAACTATAAAATCAACTTATAAAAAAACAAAAATATGAAATTAAACAGTTGTTTATTAAACCGTTAAATGCTGGCGTATGTTCGTCAGATTTTGATGAAGAAAACGGAGAGATCAGGGTTACTTTTTTAAAGATCTCCAATATAGATGCTACGCTTTTTAGAATAAATTATTTTCTTCAGATTAAATCGCCTTAAACTTGCCTTTTAAGTTTATGAACGTTTTATAATTAAAAACTATCAAACATTATGTGCTGTGACTTTCATCTTAGATGAGACTGATACGCAGATATGATACGGGTAATTCAAATTTAAGCCTTTACAAACCATTAATATTAAAAATAAGGTTGCATTTAGAAACTGTGAAGTCTGAATGTATCTTGTATATTAAAAAATATTCAAATACTATAATTTATATGCGTTTAATTTAACATTAGTCCCCTTTCTTAGCCCTACTCTGCTAATAGTGTCACTCCCCTGGTAACACATTTTCCTCTGGTGCTTATAAAATTAAAAAAAATGGAAAAATCTTCTGGCCTTCATCATTACAAATGACAAAATAATGTCAAATAGAGAAATAATCAAAATTGAACGGAACAGATTACATTTCCTTCAGGGACACAAAAAAATCAAATAGCATATATTCACCCATAAACACAATAAAAAAACAAAGTCAAAGTCAATATTTTTTATTCACATAGATTACATTAGTAATACTTATGAATAGTCTTTATATAAAGCAAATGAAGCTACCTCCGGTTCGGAGGCCTTCTGTTTGAAAATATGAACGCTACAGACTATTTTAAACTTTATCTTCGATTCTTGCCTTATAGATTTGTAGTCGTTTATACCTACATTATTTGATAAATTATTTATTTAATTATTGAATTCCTGAATAATGCTAATCATAAAACTTTGCCTATGATCAGTTCGCTGATTTCCTAAGAATGCAATATACTTCCTTGATTCAAATATGAAAGGTTAATTCCCATGTTAGCAATCGCTTCTACTTGGTAATTAATTACTTCATGGTAATTGTAATGGATACATACGTATCGAATAAACAATCATGAGGTATTTTACGTTTTAGTGTTGTTTGTACTAGTGCTCATTCATTAATATTTATAGAGTTTTCAATTAATTTCTTCATAAAGTCACAATAATTTAAAATTGGAAGCAGGTTAAGGTTTTTTATATTTATTTATAAAATAAAACGATTTTATAGATTAGAAAATCTAAATCTAATTTAGTAAATTAATGACTGCTGAATTTAGGCTCATGTGTTTCCTCCCTCCTTTTATTTAAAAGGAGCGTGAAGAAACATCTTGCGGGCCAGTATGGCGATGCTAACGGATAGGATATTTCGATATCAAATCCGTTGTCATCGCGATGTGCGTTCCTCTCTTGCTTACCATCAGGCTGGGAGGAGCCAGTAAACTGCGCTACTATAAAAAAAATAGTAGAAGACTAAACAAGAATTCATCATTCAAAACCATCACATAAATTTAGAGATTGACATGCGAAAAAAATTAATTCGATTTTAACTGATGACAAGTAAGCAAGCAAATGACACAAACAAGAACTTAACATAACCAAAATATGATTAAAAAGCCCCGACCGATCGATATAGTATTTGCAATTTGCCCGGTTCCAATATATGAAAATATATTCGTTATAGTTACATATAGTATTATATAGTATTAATATAGTTATTTAAATGTTTTTATTTTATTTATTTCAATAACTATATACTTTTTTTGTTTTTTTTTCGAACTGACAAACTAACTGTATGTCTTGGTGCAAAATTAGTAATAAGTTTAGCTTTTTATTTGTAAAAAAAGAAAACTACTGAGTTTCTTGCCGGTATCTTCTCGGTAGTTATAGGTTCCGAACCGGAGGTAGCTTCATTTGCATTGTATAGAGACGATTCATAAGTATTACAAATGTAATCTACATGAATAAAAAATATTGACTTGACTTTGAGTAATACATCATTATACAAGGCGTAAACCACTTCAGACTCGTAGTCAGTTGGTAAAAACGGATTGTCATTTTTGACATATTACGAATCGTTTAATATTGAAACCGGGCAATAATTTTAAGTATTACAAATTCCCAATAATTGATACATAGGACATGTAGGTAATCTGACATTTTGTGGCGGCGGCCATCTTGGACCGATTCCATCAGTCAAGATTAACTATAACCTTTACCTCTCAAACAAAAATCAAAGCAAATTTCGGTTCTTCCGTTCGGAAGTTACGATGCCACAGACACCCACATAGACATACATAATAAAATAGACACGTCAAACTTATAACATTCCTTCGTTTTTGTTTCGTGGATCAAAATCAACATGATCTGATATGCTATCAAGCACTTTGCGTGTTGCAGTCCTGTTCAGAGCCCGCGGTCAGCGCCCGTTATCCTACTAGACGGTGTTCTAGCCTCTATAACCGTTCTTGCCTATCAACTTATATGGGGCCAGGGTACTGGTACGTGCCTCAATCAGTTATCCGCTCAGAGCCGACCACTCCGCTACGCCGTCGGTGCCTTGAGCTTTTCTCCAAGAAAGTTTTTGATGTTATACAGAACATTACGAAATTTTAACAAAATGTGTCATTTGGAAACAGAGCGCTGGCGTTGTTTGTATACCTACTACCCATTATATTCGTTTCGAAACTATTATAACTTTCACTTGCTAAATTAGTTCGGAGTAACGTTAAAAGTGCATTTTCTAGCGACTGTATTGATATGTGTGCAAACTAATGTTTTCTTATGTGTGCGAATTAAGACTGATTGTGTCAAAATAGCTGAAATTATCAAAATCTCACAGTAATCTAGAGGAAAGTAGATACTCAAAATATCAAGACGAAGAAGCTTTTGCGCGTGCGTTTCGCGCCAACCCCGGCGACGTCTCCAGAACCCTCATCCATCACTTCAAGCGCCTCGATCAGCTCGTGTGATTGCGCCTTGGTTGACGTCACGAAGCGTCAGCGAAAGAGGCGTAGTGACCCGGCATTAGATAATTCGTCAACCGCAAAAATGCAGTCGCCGTCAAGGCCGGAATCGGAATGCAGGAGACTGTCAAGTTCACCAGTCGTGAAGAGCAGGCGAGGGAGGCCTCTCTTCGTGCCTCTACTGAGGGACCTGTGCTTAGATGTCTTGGTCAAGAATGTAAATACTTTTGTCAACTGGTTTTATGTGGCAGGTTCATTTGCATATCTTCAAAATCATCTATTTGGGTCAAATGTTTTTCTGGTATCGAGTGACCGTTACTAAATCTCGTCACAATGTTTATGACTTAGATAATTTATTTGACTAGTTTTTAAGCGACTTCAAAAAAGGAGGAGGTTTCTCAATTTAACTGTATATATTTATATATTTTTTATGTGTGTTCGCGGATAGCTTCGTCCTTTATGAACCGATTTAGATTTTTTTGTCACGTTTTCTGTGTAAAATTACACCAAAACCCTTTTATTGAAATTTACTGGCTCGCTGCGCTGAAAAATAACAAAAAATAATTACCCAATTAGGTCCAGTATTTCGGAAGTTATGCGCGTACATTCATTTCGGAGATTAATTTTCATTTATAAAGAATATTCAGTAGAGTGGTTTTAATTAAGTGCACTTAGAGTAACCATTATGCAATTCATTTTTACTCGTAAAATGTGCCTTAGGTATTCTTAATTAATTAAAATATTAGCCGGCTTACTGAACTTGTTTTGGAATTTCTAAAGTTGGTTAACAAGTGCCGTAATTATCAGTCAGGAGGAGGACTTAATCTTCCTCAAACGTGTGACAGGGTCATTACTTAAGCAAATTCCACAGCGCTATCAGATCGAATGTACAATCGTAATTGGCCGTGATTGATAACCATGCCGTATACATTTCTATTCGCTTAAGTATGCCTGGCATAAATGAGGGTCACATAACAGTACCTGCAGTATAATCAACTGCCTGCCTTATTATCTACATAGTGGTAAAGCAACCACGGTCCTGCGCGACCGACCTGACGCTACGTCAATCGGCTAAGCTAATAGCTAAGGACCTGCCACCATAAAATAGCTGGTTAACCGTAAGACAACGCCATGAAAATGTATGTCCACTACATTGCGTATTCAAAGAGATAATGAGGGCAGAATATGCGCAAGTAAAGTGTAATGAATTGCAAACCATCGCTGTGATCTTGAGAGCGAAAGGTACAGTGCGCGGGTCACGAAAGACGCTTGATACAAATCGTAGGCCGCCATTATGTTATGTCACGGTAACAGCTGCTCGAGACATTATAATTTTCCGTCTGGTTGCAGATTTACGTTTCGTTATTCCTTTGAGAAGTAAGCCAGTGGGAAACTGCTGTGTTAACTTGTAATAATTGTGGAAGTTAATAAATTCGCTCGCGGCGCAACGATTGTAAACGCTGTGCGGTCTAGTTCATAGTTATTGTTTGATTATATCATAATTGCTACTGTTACTTCATCGGCATCGAGTTTCATGAATATTTGGAGCACCAAGCAATTGAATGCAATATGGAATAATTGTATCATAACATTAGTATTTTGATTAATGACTTGTACGTTGGTAATTGTGTTTGTGAAGTTAAGTGAAGGTAGCACCACGTAGTAGGGACACGAAAAAAGTATCGATACTTTTTCGTATCGAGTACTTTACCTTTCGATACCGATACTTTTATACTCGATATTTTGCATTCGATACTGTTACTCAATGAGTACTTTTCAACAGGTATCGTATCGAATAACTCTCAGTTGTTACGCATTTGAATTTTATTGACCTTATGCTTGTTCGATAATTCCAAACTCTAAAATCAAAAGTCAAAGTCAAAGTCAATGTTTTTTATTCACATAAATTACATTAGTAATACTTATGAATAGTCTCTATATAAAGCAAATGAAGCTACCTCCGGTTCGGAACCTATAACTAAAGAGAAGATACCGGCAAGTAGTTCAGTAGTTTTTTTTTTACAAATGGAAGCTAAACTTATTACTAATTTTGCACTAAGACACACAGTTAGTTTGTCAATTATAAAATAAAAATTAAAAATCAATTATTGAAAAAATAAATAAAAATAAAACGAAAGTATTTGTATTTGTAAAAACATTTTCAAATTCGGAATTTTAATTTCTTTTATAATTCAGTTCTTTCTTCATTTGTAGCTTCGCACATTAGGCCAGTCTTTCCCAAAGTGGGCGATAACGCACCCTTGGGCGTGCTAGAGACCTAAAGGGGGGGGGGGCGAGGAGGGGCCCAAAAAATATGGAGCTGCTTGTGAAATTTAAAAGACCATCGCAATATTATGTAACTTTAGCCACTTCATATTTTTTAAATCACTATAATTCAGATCCTCATTCTCTACAGCATACATAAAGTTGTATACCCCTGCATATGTATGTATGTGAACATCTGCTTTTGATTTGGCCCTACTTTATACTATCGACGAGAACAATACAGGCAGATCATCCAAGATGCGTACATTTAAAAGTTTTGTATACTGCGCCTCTACTACAACCGTCACCAGTGGCGTGCACACAGTTTTAAGACAGGGTAGGCAGAAAATTTTACTCACCAAAAACACGTTGGTTTTGGTTCGTTGACTTGTCGATTGATAATGTAGGCAAATGCCAGCTCAAATACCCATAGATTAATTGATTTTATAGACATATCAATTTACGGATATTCGAAGTGGCCTTTCGGCGCGTTTATTTGATATGTCTTAATGCAATTGCAAAATTTAAATTAAAGCAGTGAAAAAATGGTGGTGTGAGTATGCTATTTAGGGTTGTTTTATTTGTAAATTAAATCTGCACGCCTATCTTTCTGTAAGAATATATGCTATATGGAATCATATTGTTTTTTTTTAATTTACGACTGACTTTACCTTTAATTTGTATTAATTGCAAATTCGGTGTACCAAGACCTATCTCGTTAACTTGTTTTTTTTTCACCGAAAAATAGTTTTTAAAACGCATCATATTTTATTTTTTTAATACACATACCACCTGAAAACTTTCACATACAATTTTATCCATTTTTTTTTACTCTAATAACAATCCTAAATATCAAACAATTATGGCGACATTCGCGTCTAATGAAATTAGTAGTAAAAAAAGGGAAATATAATACGACAAAAAATTATGGCCATCTAACTCCTATAAAATTCAATGAAACAATGTTACTTCCTAAAATATTTGCATTGCATAGCAAACTTTCTTTCGGAAATGTTCGGTACGAGTCGTAATTGTTCGTGTTAGCTCTAAAGACACTGGCTTCTCATGCAGTTGTGTGCGTGATTTTTGTCAATTGTGTATCAGCAAAGCCCACGTAGCTATAGGAACGCACACACATTAAATCCAATGACTACGACTTACCACGAGAGCTCACATACAAAAATTCAGACAAGTATAGTTTGTGTCTTTGCCGTGGCAAGGGCGAGGCGCTAGTGCAGCGCGAATCGGTCTTAGAGTAAGGACTAAAGAAATCGGTGATGCGAAATTAGATGTCGATCTTATCTTAAAGATACCACCGGCACTCGATAGGTGGAGCTGATTTATGATTTAAGTTTTTATGTTATTTTGTTTATTGATAAAATAAAATTAGATCTATTATCAGAACTAGGGTAGGCAGTGTCTTTCTGTCTTTATGAATCGCACGCCACTGACCGTCACCACCCTTTCTCTGGCTCCAAGTATGTCAACGTTAATCTCAACTTCAACCTTTCCAGCCCCAAACCTTCGCCCTCCAAATGGGCAATGGCGAGGATGAAGGCGACCCCGTCTGGCCGCGCGAGGAGCTAGGCCCAAACGGTGTAGACGACATGACGCGGCTCCACGACCTGCATGAAGCAGCCCTGCTGTGGAACCTGAAGCTGCGCTACGAACAGGGCCTGATATACACTTACGCGGGGTCGATTCTGGTGGCGGTCAACCCGTACCGGCCCGTTGATGCCTTGTATGGACTGCAGACTGCGAGGAGGTGAGAGACAATCATTACTACCTTACGTAACATAATTTAAAGATAAACTTGTCTATCCTAATGCGTGAATAATCTCATAAATCTAAAGTAGTTGTCAATATAAATAAGAAAAATTACGGTCTGTATCAAGGTAATGATTACATATACATAAAAGATTTTTTGAACTCGTAATCAAACGCACTATTGAGATTTCTAATTTTTACTCAAGCCTACAGTTTCACTTCATCCCTATTCTCACTCAAGGACACATAAACCTCAAATAAATCAGCAGTTGTGGAAAAAAAATGTTGGGTCCTTAAAAAATCGTAGTAGGACTAACATTGAATAAACACGTGTTTCAGATACCACGCAGCGGAAGCGTTAGGAGACCTTCCACCTCACCTCTTTGCCATAGCCGCCGCTGCGCGCGCATCTCTGCCTCAGCCGCAAGCCATACTCATCTCCGGAGAATCCGGCGCAGGGAAGACAGAGTCCACCAAACTAGCCGTCCAGTTCCTAGCAGCCGTCGCCCCTGCCCCCCCAGGCAGAGCCCCCGTCTCCGAACAGATATTAGAAGCAGCCCCCCTCCTCGAAGCCTTCGGTAACGCTAGGACACCAAAAAACCACAACTCTAGTCGCTTTGGGAAGTTATTGGAATTGTACTTCAAGGATGGCGCACTGGCTGGAGCAAGAGTAGCACATTATTTATTAGAGAAATCTCGGATAGTCACCCAGTCTCCGGGCGAAAGGAATTATCATGTATTCTATGAATTGTTGGCTGGATTAGACGAGGAACAAAGACGGACAAGAGGGCTTTTGACAGCAGAGCATTATTTCTATTTAAATCAAGGTGGAGACTCGGGCGGCGCCGGTGCTGGGGCGGACTGGTCCGCGCTATGTGGTGCCATGCAAGTTTTGGGAATAGGAGATTCAGAGAGAGAGGACATTATAAGAGTTTTAGCCGCAGTTTTACATTTAGGGAATGTTTATTTCCATAGAAGACAGTTGCGTCACGGTCAGGAGGGCGTGCAGTTGGGTGGGGGTGCAGAAGTTCGCTGGGCAGCGCATTTATTAAAGGTTCCGGCAGAAGCTTTAGCCCGGGCATTGACGACAAGAGTGACAGCGGCGAGGGCGGAACGAATGAGGTCTCCTCTGCCGATCGACCAAGCCCTGGATGCAAGAGACGCTTTCGCTAAGGCCCTATACTCATCGCTTTTCAACTGGCTAGTCCTACGAATAAATTCGATAGTGCACCGCGCTGGCTTACATGACGCCCATCGCATATCTCTTCTCGACATCTTCGGATTTGAAGACTTGGAAGAGAACTCTTTCGAGCAGCTTTGTATAAATTATGCGAACGAAACGCTGCAACACTACTTCAACAAGCACATATTCAAGCTGGAACAGCAGGAGTATCAGAAGGAACGCTTGGAGTGGTCCAATTTGACTTGGAATGATAATTCTCCAGGTTGGTACACTGTAAAAAAATACACATGGTGATGGTCTTCTGCGCTTAACTTTGCTGGGGAAACTTTTATTTTCTGTAAAAGCCTTGTATTCATAACAATTTAAACTTCAGTATCTACATCAGCAAGCACGATTTCCTCATCTTGCATTCCTGAGCCAATCTTTTGTAAAATATGTTTCTCATTTAAATTAACTGCAACGTTCTCAATTTCGAACTTGTTTAAATGAATACAAGGCTTAAATTCATTTGAGATATGTTCTCTGACGTTCTCGTTACCCAAAAAAAAACAAAACATAAAATTATACCTTTCCTTCTAGTGATCCAGCTGCTAAGCAAGAAGCCTGTGGGAATCCTGCATCTGTTGGACGATGAGAGTAACTTCCCGCGGGCCTCTGACGCCTCTTTCCTAGAGAAGTGCCATTATAATCACGCTTTAAACGAACTGTATTCCAGACCCAGATTGGGGGCTAGTGAATTTGGGGTAAGTGCTCTTTTACAAACAGTATTACATTTGTTTAATTTTATTAAGTGATACCATTACTAATTTTTAATCTTATGGACGATTCTCAACTGTGTAAAGAAAATAGTGCTATTTTCTTTATACGTTTTAAATGTGTCGGTTATTTCTTCGTGTTGTTAGTTTAGCTATACAAAATCGTTTTTTTTTAATGTAGGTAGGTACCCCTCTCAACCGAGGGGTTCAACTCTCTTTCGGCTTTTTTTAGGCAACGACGCAAGTTTTCAAGTGTTTTCTTGTAAATACATCTTACCGATGTCTTGCATTGGGGACTTCACAAATTAAGTGAGGTTTCTAGGATGGGTTAGGGAGCCGAAATCTAATCTTAAACTATCGCACTTTCTTGATTGGTCAAAAACCGGAAAAATCAATTTACATCATTTCTGGACCCCCACTTGTCTGCTAGTGAAAGTTGGAACAAAAAGACTTAACAAAAATTAAAAATATATATATGTATTCGCATATACATACACAGTGTTACAAAATATATGCAGTAAGTATAAAGCGGCTTTATTAATCTGTATAAATAAAATTTACCACGTTTTTTTTTCCAGATAAAACACTATGCCGGCCAAGTGTGGTACAACGTAGAAGGGTTCCTGGACAAGAACCGGGACGCTCTCCGCGCGGACGTGCTGGAGTTGCTCTGCAGCAGCGAAGTTCCGCTCGTGGCGGAGATGTCGGCTCAGCTGCGAGCCCAGCACGACGCCAACAAGACCCTGCCGAGAGGTGCCAACGGACGCTTCGTCACCATGAAGCCTAGGACACCCACTGTTGCTGCTAGGTAGGAAGCTAATCCCGTGACTATTTTAAAGAAACAGAAACATTTCATCTACATGTGCGGGGCTTGAACCCACGACCTTCACGTATCGCGCGTGCTGCTCTCCCAACTGAGCAAACAGCAAGTTATCGTAGGCAATAATTTTTTTCTGTTGTATCAACCCCTTAGCCTCCGGTAATGGCCTCTGCCGAATATGTTTAGAACTACATACTTATCAATAAAACAGATTTATATATAATCCTGTGACGCCGTGGTAGTTGTAGTTAACTAGCGGCTGTCTGCGACTTCGCCTGTATTATTTCTGGATAAAAAGTACCCTTTCAATTAATACATTATCAGCTCTCTTAGAAGGTCAGATCCATCCACTTTAACGGCCGCATCATCATGAAGAAGATGAGATCCCCACCTCATTTATATGAATAGGACATATCTATAACACTCCAGCAACACCAGCGAAATGGCTGCTACTTAAGCAGCCGCGAAACTTCACCCATGATGATCGGGGGAAAGTGGGGACGGCCGATCCCTTTAGTCCACCCCCACCACTACATATATAGCCTAGAGCTTTGAGGACAAAAATAAATCGGAAAAAATCTCCCTAGTTTTTGTCTAACACTTGGTGGTTGTGCCCACAGATTTTCAGACAGCTTACACCAGCTCCTAGAGTCGATGTCTCGCTGCAACCCGTGGTTCGTGCGCTGCATCAAGCCGAACACCGACAAGTCTCCGATGAAGTTCGACATGCCCTGTGTGCTGGCCCAGCTGCGCTACACCGGCATGTTGGACACCATTAAGATCCGGCAGACCGGCTACCCTATCAGGATACCTTTCCAGAACTTCGTTGATAGATATAGGTATGGCATTCTTCATATCCGTCTTCACTATAAGGTCACACCTGAGAATAAGGGACCCGAAGAAACAGTTTTTCTAACCTTAAATCCAGCAGCATTCTAATATCATAACTATTTGGTTACATAATATGATAAATAAATAAATGCGCCAGACAATCACACCAATCACCTGGTCTCAAACTAAGGTTTTCCCTTGTACTATGAGTACCAGACGACGGATACTAACTGGGGGCGTCATCCTAGCTCACCCAGACCCAAGTCAATTTAGAAAAGTTCGTTTTTCCATATTGACCCGACTGGGAATCGAACCCGGGACCTTTCGCGCTTTGGCCGGCTACCTTAGCCACTGCGCCACCGAGGTCGTCGTGGTCATACATATTACATAAATGGTCATACTTAGTAAAAAAAAAGTATAATTCGCTGTTGTACTTCCCTTAAAGGTCCCAAATTCTTATGTGCCCAAGGGCCTCAGTCTAGGCCTTGAGGCACCAACCGAATCTTTTGTTTTTTAGATTTAAATCGTAGAAACGTCAAGGTAAACACTTACAGTTCTATATTAGTTCTTATGCGCACGACATAAGGGTGGTACAAAGTCCAAAGCGTGTAGTCTGATGCGCTTTCGTCTGTACAATTGGGATGTTCACACCTTCACAAATAATTTTAAGGTACCATTGCTGTAAAAGAGGTATACAAAATCAAAGAAGCGATATTTTTCAAATTATCTTCCAAATACTACGAAACAATTTAATAGTCAGTGTGTTGATGAGTAAAACAGTGAGATAATAGTGTGCTATCTTCGTTTAAAATCTATAAAGGAATCGTGTTTTCACATTTATTTAAAAGTTTCCCAGTTGGCTAGCCAGTCAACATCCCTATTATTAAGATGGCCACCAATTTTGCAAAAGAGTAAGGTTTCCAGAGCAGAAACAAAGACAAGGGTTTTGTAATTCTTAGATATTTGAAGACAATTTTATTATGTTCATCAAATGACAATTTTTATTCTAAATGCACTTTTTAAATTAACCCGACCTGGAATCGAACCCGGGACTAGACGTGCGCGCCGGTCGAAAAAAATTGGGCGGCGGCGTGCCTCGAAAAAATCCGCGGCGGCGGCGTAACGCCGGCGGCGTGGGATTTTTAAACTTTGTTTTAGAAGACGTATAATGAAAAACCACGATTAAACGAAATAACTTTATAAAGTAAAATGACTAATCACGTTACTTGACATAAATATTTCGTTTGCAACTGTTATAGTTGTCGTGCACAAAAATTTAATTTTGGCTGATAAACGCAACAACAACCGAAATACTCTTTCGCTCGGAGTGCTGGTTGCTGGAATGCATAACAGAGCCTGTGCTAATGACGATCAAGCGGGTAGGCAGATTGTCTGGTTTGCCAGTAGGACAAGATGACCTCATGAAGCGCAGGATCAGCAGTAGCTAGGTATTTCCAAGCTTCCTGGCTAACAGCATCATCGAAGCCGGAACCATGAGAACTGTGTTCCATGTTGTATTTACGCGAAAGTTGGGAAAGTATCGAAACTTTACTTTTACGAGCTTCTTCCTGGTGATCCTCCCGGTGTAATAATAATTGATTATGTTCATAGTAAGGGATTAATTCTTTGGCATCTTCTGCCAAGAAACCAGCTGGAGTTAATTCGTTAGCAGTCAGATAGAAGTCAACTTCTCCAAGCTTCATAAACGTGCAGTCTAATAATGCTGCAGCAATAACAGCCTTACTGGTAGGGAAGCGTGTGTCTAGTTTCATCAACATATTCTTTTTTTAAGGATGTTCTTATTATCGACTCGTCATCATCAATCGAATTAAGCACGTCTTTGATTTTGGCTTTAAATACGAGAGCAAGGTTGATTGAAGGAGGTTGAAAATCAGACTATAATCATCTATTCAGATAGCCAAGCAGCTCTGAATGCCATAAACTCGATTACACTAAAATCGAAGTTGGTGAAAGACTGCGTCGATAAACTGAATGAGCTGGGACAACAGAACAAAGTGCTTCTGAAATGGGTACCAGGACATTCAGGAATCATCGGAAACGAGAAAGCTGATGAACTTGCTAAAGCTGGGGCGCAAAGCCGACGGATTGGATCAGAACCATTCTGTGGCATTTCAAAGAACCAGGCTATGCAACTACTAAAAGAAAAACTAAAAGTCGAGTCGGAAAAATACTGGATAAATCAACCAGGCTTAGAACACTCAAAATCACTCATAGTTGGCTACTCGCGCAAATGGACCGAAGAACTGTTACAACTTGGCAGGACTGGACACTGCGAACTAAAAAGACACCAGTTTTATATGAAGCTGAGTGACTCTGATGAATGCAGATTCTGCAAGGAGGAAAAGGAAACACCTCTTTATCTCCTGTGTGACTGTGAATCTCTGATCCACAAACGAAGCATCCACCTGGGACGACATATAGCCCAACCGGATGAATTAAAAACCCTGACAGCTAGGAAAATACTAGACTTCCTAGAATCGACCCGGCTAAAGGAGTTACTCTAAACTGGTGGCGCGTCACAATAGATCTAAAAGGTCGCAGTGACCACAGTTTACTAGAACTGCACAGCCCCAAGTACCCCTAATAATAAAGGTTGATTGTGCTTATTTTAATGCTGATAAAATTTTAACAATTAGCAGAAAATTGCATAAATCCATTCTGCTTAGGAAATTGTCATACAATCTTGCACCACCCGACGTATATGATGCTATTTATCGGGTTCCTATTACAACAGGGCGCCATACTTTCGAGTATTTCTAAGACACCGTGCCATCTCGTTGGAGTAGAAGTTTTAACCGTAGGCATGTTTGCCAAATATCCAAATAAGGTACGAGCTTTGGTCTCTTCTACCAGGTCTTCGTTGTCTTGAGAGATTGGATCGTTTTCATGTTCCCTGTATCACTTGAGAAATAGTCTCCAAAGACCTTAAAAACGTTTGTTAATTTTCTGCCTCTTTGTCCAATCCTCGCAAACGATACCTACCTGATTGTTATTACTATTTTCTAGCATTTCGTCACAAGTTATTCCATCAACCGTAACTAAGTTATGGAGACCGTGCCCTAAGCATAGATCAGATGTCAGTATCTGCCAGCTCCGTCGCCCGCTTCACATTAGCTACTGCGTCTGTTTAGAACACTGTTATCTGTTTAGGAGTTTCTTGTCATGAATTCCAAATTAATTTTTTGTGGTTTTTTTACTTCCATGACCTCAAGTTATAGCGTGAATGTCTTTAACTCGAAATCTAAAATAGTAAAACGTCTTTAGAACCTACTTAAGGACTTTTTGTTTAGTTGTCTCGACGTGTTGCACGTGCTTTATGTTCATTGATTTTAAACTTGTACTCTCTTGCGGGTTTTATCGGCGCGAATTTTAAACTACCGGCGGCGGCGGCGGCGCGCCGACTCCTTAAGGCGGCGGCGCGCCGCGGCGGCGCGCACGTCTACCCGGGACCCCAGAGTTCACGTGCCAAAGTCTGGCCCGCTCGCCTCTTGGATACGGTGGTCTCCATTATAAACAAATTAGCGGTAACTACTAGGCTATGCTATTAACATAATTTTATTTGTTGTTCATAACTTTTTGGTAATTCCGCTATCCACTGCCGCGGTACCACTAAAATTGGCATCACAATACTATCTCATTAGGTACCGTTTTCGTCCATGTATAAAGTATGAAGTGCTGATGTCAAGTATTAAGACAGAAGTTTAAAAATTAAATTCGTTGCAGGTATCTTCTGAAATCGACTCCTGCGCGCTCGACGCCCTACAGAGAAATTTGCAATTCAATTCTTGCTGAGATGCCGCCCACGGGAGCTGGTAAGAACACTTTCATTGAATACTAGCCGTTGCCCGCAACTTTGCTTGCGATATTTAATGAATAATGATATCTTTAAAAATCAAATTAAATACAAAATAACATTTCGTAGTAAACATAAATATTTATATTAATGATTTTATAGGAGTTATATTATGTTCGTATTAGTTTGTGTTGTATGAACTTAATATTGGGGTTTTTCATATTTTTTTTAGGAGAAGTCCAAGAGATATCTCTCCTATATGACCGCACCTACTAAAACATTTGTTGCTTATATGTAGAGAGGAGATTTTTTTATATTTTTGCACATAATAAACAGTTCAAAAGGCGGACTTTTAATGCCTGGTAGCATTTTTACCCGTCAACCACTGGGATTTGAGTAAACTTTACTGTATTGTATAACAGTTGATAGTCGTAAGGTCCAATAAATAAATAAATAAATATAAATATTTGACAACATCACATACATTGCTGTGATTCCGCGGTAAGTAGCTTAAGAACTTGTGATACAGAAATCAGAAACAACGACGGTACCACAACACCCAGACCCGAGACAATATAGAAAAGTTCGTTTCCCATATTGACCCGACCGGGGATCGAACCCGGAACCTCAGAGATGGCGCGACGCCAAAGTCTGGCCCGCTCGCCTCTCGGCTACGGAAGTCGTCCAATGTACATAAACTATAAATTTTGTATTATGTTTGGTTTCCCAGGTCTTGACCTTAATCCATATAGGTTGCTTACTTTAGGTTCACATCGATGACTCATATATGTTAGGTCTGATATTTATATGTGTAGGGTTGTACCCTATATACACGTACATACATACGTAGTCAATAACATATGCATCACACATACAATATTCTTATCTGGATTTATATGGTATTTCAAAATATGCTCAGACTCCGCAAACAAAATACCTTAAATCCGTCAATGAAAGCATTTAACTGGTCGCCGAAGTGTTATGTGTATAAACCGGTACTCATTATGCGTGTAGACTCATTATTCACGACATCAAAGTTGTGGTTTAAATCAATTTAAATGTATTCCACCTACTACAGTTTCATACACAGCTTTTGCAGTATAACATCTATTGTAATCGTGTGACCTAAAGACACCATTCGACCAAGTACTTAGTCCTACAACTACTTGTAAGTACCTACTTATATAGTATACTGGGTGTGCCCGTGACTTCGTTCTGCCGGATTTCGAATTTATTTTTACTGAAATAAAAGTAGCCGACATTACTCCTCATTACATCAGCTAACTCTCAATAAAAGTCCCATCAAAATATATCCAGCCAATTTAGAGATTAGCTGGAACCAAGAGACAAAGGAAAACAATATAGAAAATAGTAGAAAATGTTACATACGGTATATAAAAAAAAAAAAAAATAACGTTTATTTTCTACCACAAAATAGTGGCAATGAGCACCACTTTACAAACTTACTTAAACAAACTTACTTAAACAAACTTACTTAAACAAACTTACTTATTACTAAAATACTTATGTTTCTTAGATCGGATTCAATTTAACAGCAGAGTAAATTAAAATACAATATCGTGCAAACAACCACCACTCTGTGGAAGACTGGAGCTTGAACCTAAGCCTACAAATAGGCTTGTTGTAACAAGATCTCCAGGCCCCCACCCCCATCCAGGCAGATTTATAAGTTTCTTATTAATAGAGAGCAGATATGTATATTAATAACAAAGGACATAATTTTGGGGTTAAGTAATTTCAACTTATTATTATTCTATAAAGTGTTCAGTTCCCGCGTAGTCTAAAGAATTCAACCATTCTTTTAATAAAGATTTGCAACTAAACTTATTTTTTGTGACAATAGATAAGATTTTATTCGCTTTATTATATAAATGTCCTCCTAAGAAGCAATAGAATCTTCGCTTGAATTTAGTTTTGTGGGTAATTAATTTACACACTTTGTGTTGTTGAGTCTTACGCAGGTTTGTTACTTTGGTTTTATCATTTACGCTAATTGAAGAATGTTTTTTAAGGATAGCAGCTAGGATATACAGTTGTCTAATCTATGTACCGTATGTATTCATAGGCATGTAGTAAATAGCGGTTATTTAATTACAAACAGACATTCCATTTTTATTCGTATTTACATATAGATAAAAGACCGCACGGTTTTGCTAATGTTATCGTTAAATGATTCGTGGTTTCATTAATGTTTTTTACTTTGTAAACTGTACATGTATTGATCAGTAAAAGATGAGAATTTTAACTATTTCTTTAAGCAACAGGTGGTTTTAAAATTCCTAGCAATCATAGTAAGTGATCAAAGATTAAATATAACTACTCGTAATCGGAGAGTATCTTTTTATTAATTAACTAGTTTGATCTATGATAGTGTACCGTTAGCCATTAATTTGTTACACTATTAGTTTATCAAGCCTTTCTCGAGATAAAGAAAACACTTTTATTAATTACCAACCTCTATGTTGTATTATCTAGCACAGTCTTTTGAAAGTCAGTGAAAAAAGATGTGGTTTTAAATGTTGTGACTTAATACTTTTGATCTTAAATTCTAAACACTATGGGAAAAATGTGGAAGGTAGCAAAGAAACGTGGGTACACCTTGAAAGCTATGGTTTTGTGTGAGTACGATTTTATATTCATGTCAAACGAGTTAAAGTGATATAGAGATTTTGGAATTAAAGTTGGCTGTAGGTAGGTTTTATCACATACTCTCAATCTTGTAGTGACATCGATTAATTCTTTTTCGCTACCAGCCTCTGCCCACAATTTTTCCATAATGTTTTCGGAATAAAATCTATCGCATAAGCTATTGTCGTATTTAATCTGTCTAGCTACTAAATTTCAGACAATCCGTTTTGAATTAAAGAATAATAAAGGTCAATACATTAACACAGAAAAATATCGATCTATTTATTTCCTTACGTTACTAAACGTGGTTTTTGATTGAAAAAAAAATATATATTATATTGATTTTTGAAAACGTTTTATTAGCATTCCAAGTGAGTTAGTTGCGATTTTGAGAATTAAAATTAGCTTTCCGTCGTCGAGTCCGACATATTTACATTAAACAAATTCTATACCTACGTTCATTTGTTCCTTATTCTACTTCTTACTGCTTATTCTCATGTTACTTTGATTCCAGTCGGAGCCGACTACCAGTTGGGCGCGGCTCGCGTGTTCCTACGGGAGGCGTTGCACAGAGCGTTGGAGCGCGCACGCGCAGACAAACTAAGGGCGGCAGCTACTAAGCTCCAAGCACAAGTGCGCGGGTACCTCGCCAGGTATGTAAACTAAGAAAGAAAGAAATAAATTAATTTATTGAATTAACAATAAAAACAAAGAAAGATTACATACCTATATTAAAAAAATACATTTAAAAGCATTGTGTAAGGTGTGGTCTGTTGACCACTATTGATTGACAGATATGGCATTTGCTGCATCAGCCTGTAGAGGTCGCTGCAGGTATTCTGACCGTATAACATTTATTTATTAATTAAATAATAGCGTCCTGCCCCGGCTACGCACGGACGCAATATACATACGGAAAAAACGACTTTGTTTTATACATACTACCTTTAAAGTTACCTATATATGTTTCAGCTCTTATTATAAACTTCTCGAAATGTCAACCTGATGAAAAATCATGGACTTTCATTATACTAAGTCCATGTGAAAAATAAACGTTTCTTATAACGTCAACTTCTCAAAATGACAATTTCGCATAAAGACAACTTCTGGAAATGTCCACTTCTCACAATGTCAATTTCGCATTTGGCTAATTAATCATAATGTCAACTCTTAAATAATGTACTCGCTACTAACAAAATGACAACTCTTCGTGATTTCTACTTTAAATGGCTATCTAGTGTACCACCCAATTGTGAAGCAATAAATGTTCATACATTTATTACAAAGCCTCATGTCTTTGCATGATACGAATATGTATCATCATAGGTATCGATTTCCAATCGTGCAATATGCGTCGTAAACATACCCCACTGAGTGTTGTGTTTGTTTACCGGTAACTAAGACGATATTAACTGGTTTACAGGAAACGCTACAAGCAGGTCCGTCAGAGTACGGTGAAGGTGCAGTCGTGGTGGCGCGGCTTGAGGGCGCGGCGTCGCTACGAGCGCGCGCGGCGCGGAGTGGTGCGCGCGCAGGCGCTGGTGCGCGGCCGGCGCGCGCGCACACGCTTCACCGCGCTCAAGGACCAGCACCGGAGGCGCCTCGAGGCGCAGCAGCACGCCGCCAAGTATGTACACCTGCATACAAGCAGGTCCGTCAGAGTACGGTGAAGGTGCAGTCGTGGTGCGCGCGCAGGCGCTGGTGCGCGGCCGGCGCGCGCGCACACGCTTCACCGCGCTCAAGGACCAGCACCGGAGGCGCCTCGAGGCGCAGCAGCACGCCGCCAAGTATGTACACCTGCATACAAGCAGGTCCGTCAGAGTACGGTGAAGGTGCAGTCGTGGTGCGCGCGCAGGCGCTGGTGCGCGGCCGGCGCGCGCGCACACGCTTCACCGCGCTCAAGGACCAGCACCGGAGGCGCCTCGAGGCGCAGCAGCACGCCGCCAAGTATGTACACCTGCATACAAGCAGGTCCGTCAGAGTACGGTGAAGGTGCAGTCGTGGTGCGCGCGCAGGCGCTGGTGCGCGGCCGGCGCGCGCGCACACGCTTCACCGCGCTCAAGGACCAGCACCGGAGGCGCCTCGAGGCGCAGCAGCACGCCGCCAAGTATGTACACCTGCATACAAGCAGGTCCGTCAGAGTACGGTGAAGGTGCAGTCGTGGTGCGCGCGCAGGCGCTGGTGCGCGGCCGGCGCGCGCGCACACGCTTCACCGCGCTCAAGGACCAGCACCGGAGGCGCCTCGAGGCGCAGCAGCACGCCGCCAAGTATGTACACCTGCATACAAGTATATGCTGAAGGGAAGTTACAATGCTAATACTCGCCACAAACTCATGAAGTATCCGATGAGGGGAATTTGCATTAGTAAATAAAAAGTACCTATTAAGGGACTAGTCACAAACATAGATTTTAGTCAACCTAATCAAGAATTACAACCTTTGCCCTACGCCCTAACTCCTAACCAGGCAATATTTTGTTATAATAAATTACCTACCAACAGTGATGAATGCCCGGTTCCAATACATCACGTGACTAATCCAGAAGAAAAGAAAAGAACCGATTGTGCCTTGAACTTAGCTTATTCTATCACAGCATTGGCTTCCAAGGAATCCGAAAGGTCTCCATAGCCGAGAGGCGAACGGGCCGGGCTATGGCGTCGCGCCTTATCTGAGGTCCCGGGTTCGATCCCTGGTCGGGTCAATATGGGAAACGAACTTTTCTATAATGTCCTTTTTTCTGATTTCTGTAACTCAAGTGCTTAAGCTTCTTTCCACAGAATCGACATCATTGTATGTGATGTTGTCCAAAATTAATAGAAGACCGTACAATGACACAATAGTAAAAAATAAATAAACTATATAACCTTTGTTACAGGCGCCGCGCAGCAGAGCAAAAAGCTCAAAAGGCGAAGGCGGAAAGTTTACAAGCCCTTGAAGTCCCGGCCGACCTGGCCTTCATACTCTCCAAACTGGACGAGTGGCAGCCACCTCACACTGAGAAGAACTTGGCCAAGGTATGCCCCTTAGACAATGTCAACAAAATATTTCAATAAACGAACCACTGGTCAATTAAAAAATTAGCATCAACCGAATCATGATCAAAAGTATGGGTCAAAAGTATTTTTTATCTATGTAAATCTATAATATTATATCTTACTACAAAATTTTATCCAAATCCGATCAGTACCTAGATTTTGCGTGAAACAGAAACCAACGTCTATACATTCTTAAAAACTTCCGCGCTTACAGATAATATTAGTAGGATAAACAAACAAAAGTTACCATCTTTACAACAGACTAACTATAGATAGTTTTGGAGTTTTTTTTAATTGTTCTGTAAAGATAATTCCAAAACCCACCGAAACTACTTACTATGTCCTGACCCACTATTTGAAAAACAATACGTTCTAGTTAATGATGGTAATAAATTATGCGAAGCGCAAGCGAAAAACGACCGTCTGACGACTAATGACAGCTAATATGGAAACTAAATTTTGGAACGGTATTAACGACTCGTAGTCGGTTGGAGAACAATCGATAATAATATTTGACAAATTACGAATCGTTAAATATTGGAACCGGGCATGTTGGTATGTCTGAAAGTTAAATTCTTGTTATCATCGTGAACTATTTCAAAGAAAATCTATGAAGAAATCCTGTTTCGAGTGGTATTATATGGTATACGATGCCGTACGAATTTTACGATTTCGGGCATCAATTCCAAGACTATAATCACTATTTTCTAGATGTTCTAGTGATTTCAATAGTAACTCAAAACGTGATATTATGCTTCAACTATGAGCTTGGAACGTCAATGTTATTGATTCTTATTTTTTTCCAACGATTTACTTAAATAATAACTGTATTGGTCCAGGTATCAGGCGATGTTTACGCCGAAGACGAGTACGTGCAGATGCCGCGGGACCTACAGCAGTTCGCGTTCAACAAGTTCAGCTCGGTGTACTTCGCCGACGGCGGCCAGCTGAGCCCCAAGAAGCACCCCATCACCAGGCCCTTCTTGTCAAAGGCGGCTGTGAGGTGAGTGACCTAGCTGAATACTTTATTTACCTACTTGCGCACGCGTTTTCGTATGTGTGGAGTTGTTTTAATCTTAAAAGGTAGTTGATTTTGACGACCTCGGTGGCGCAGTGGCTAAGGTAGGCGGCCAAAGCGCGTAAGGTCCCGGGTTCGATTCCCGGTCAGGTCAATTTGGAAAACGAACTTTTCTAAATTGACATGGGTCTGGGTGTGCTGGATTGACGCCCCCAATTAGTATCCGTCGTCTGGTACTCATAGTAGGTACAAGGGAAAACCTTAGTTTGAGACCAGGTGATTGGTGTGATTGTATGGCGCATTTATTTATTATTTATTTCTAATGATTAATTATTAGTAAACCGCCACGCCATCTTTAGAGCATATATATTGTAAAAAGATCACGATAGGGAGTCCACCACCACCTTGACGGTCAAATAACATTCAAAGTTAAAGAAATAAAGAATGAAATTGTAAGGTATGGAAATTGTTCTAAGAGTAAACTGCTTAGTAACTTACGAGTATGATGATTACCACTGGATATTTGAATATTGTATTTCATTAATCATCATTTATTGTATTTGAATGAAATACAATATCTAAATGTAGGTAGATGGCAAAAAATCAACTCGCTAAAAAAGCGTTTTCTACAATAGTGTGCCATGACCGAAGAGAGGTTCAGAACTTCAGACGCAAGTTTGCATAAATGAATTGTAGATATATCAATAATTTTCCTTCTTAGACGTATAATCAGTCTAAAATTCTCTTATCAACACAAAATTTGTCGTTAACCTGGGAATTCCATCTTAAACCTGTGTAGCACAAGCCTAAACTCATTTGCACCACTTAACCACAGAAACAGCTTTACATATCGAAACTTTCCTAGTTAATATTTAATGTACAAAAGCTACTCGGATTTACCTGCATTTTTTTGTTCCAGGGATCAAGACTTTAACGATGCAGTTGCCACATTTAAGTTGATATTGAGATGGTGCGATGAATCGGCTGCAGGGAACGAAGCAAGACAAAAGGTGAGAGCCAAACAGTATAACATTTCTCACCATTCTTTACAACATTGTAAAAGCAATTTATAAAACATTATCACACTCAAAACATTACTATTAAAAAAACGCATTAAAATCCGTTGCGAAGGTTTATAGATCGAGAAGTGACTTTGTACATAGTACCTACTTTTTTTTTTATATAACGTACTTCAAGATTAACCTCATCCCACCTGATGAGAAGTGGTTATGAGGTCCTAGCTTCAGGCGACACGTACAGCATAATAAAGTTGTTACTAGACTTGTCGCCCTTACCTTGAAGGCTTGACCCCTGCTACTAATGTAGCACCCCCCAGGAGCTCTGGAAACCTTACTCACACGCAGGAACACAACAACACCGGAGTGATTGTTATTTGGCTGCGGTCTTCTGTAAGGTGGAGGTATTTCACCAGTCGGCACTAGTATACAGTACTAATGTAGTGATGCAAATGTTTACCGTGATATGCTACTGACCGTACATTATGTTTCCTCTGATAAGCATCTGAACATTTTGCACTATTTGTCGGAATCTAGAAAGTTAAGGCACTAATTAGCCAAAATCTATAAAAAAAACTTTACTAGGTACACCGGAAATTCTAGTTCAGATCGTTAAAAAATCAACTGTGTTTTTTTCAACGTCAATTGAGTTTGGTAGCCTCCTAAGCAACAAAACATAATTGCTAGACTTCTGACGCGTCAAACACATTGTACCACTTAAATTGATGTCGATTACTCAACGCCTAGTTCCATTACATCCACATTCATGAGTACATAAATCTTCCGCTCTATTGCGTTACTAGATCCGTCGGTACCTGCCTAGGACATTACAATTGTTAAGCCTCCAGTTTTCGGTAAGACAAGCGTCTGTTACGACTTGCATGCGGTTCGTGACTGTTAATTGCGATAAAACTGTGTAAAGATGTTTTGTGAATGTGCGAAACTAATCGGAGACTCGTTTAGTAACTGCGTTGGAAAACGAGAGTTTAATTTTATTTTTTCCTTATTTTTAATTAGTGATTTCTTGACTTAAATTTGGCAATTAAAGCTGACTTCCTAATAAATGTGTAATGTGTGAAAGGAGACCTTCGATTATATGGTCGGAAGATCCAGAAAATCTATTACGTCTGGCTTAAAGGACATTTGGTCTTACAAGAATATTGGGGAAGCTAATTGGTGTACCGGAGCGTTTTAGTGGGTATTTCTTGTCATGACTGGGATTCCCACACACGCCCTCACCTCACCTCACTCTGATGGAATGCTGCGTCAATCCATTACCCGCAAAAAAACGGGATAGTCAACGTATTAGACCCAATATCCAGTACCATAATTGGCGCCACTATAAGTTTGCTCAATCACCTTACATACCCCTCCACCGATCTGCCCTAAGCCCACATGGTAAAGCACAGCCCGTCTTATCTTATAGTTGAGACGCATCCTTTACTTGAAGTGCTTCGTCAGAAACAAAACGTGTCAAAGGTCATATTGCAATAGTGCAGCATTAATGTAAAGCACAATGACCGAACAGGTGCTAGCGGACTACATAGCGTCTCGAGGACTCGCCTCCCGTGGTCTTCGCGACGAGATCCTGGTTCAGCTCTGCAACCAGGCCAGCGGGGATTCTTCCGAGCGAGTGTGGCAGCTGATGGCGCACTGCCTCGAGGTGTTCCAGCCGGGGCCACCGCTGCATAAGTGAGTCAAATTAATGCTCTTTTTAATACGCTTAAATTATAAAATGAATTAAAATTAAAAAATAATTGTTCAAGGAACTAAATTATTAAAAAAATATTTTTAAAAAAGTAATTTACGTTTTTTACAGTTAGATGTACGATGTTTCATTTATTAATTTATTTCTATTGTATATTTAGCAGCCTAAACTTATGTCTACACTCTGGTTTAAGTTTTGATTTACTAAAAAATCTCCCTTTTTTAGTTAAAAAAAATTGTTTTTAGATGTGAGGAATCTGTAGGTACTTAGGTAAGTAGTTTGAGTAGGAACTGACAGTCCGAATTATCGCAAAAGAAATTGTGCTTTCTTTGAAAATACGAAATGATAACGTCACGAAGTTTACTTATTAAATAACTTTAAAATTGCCTATAAATATGCGATGTTTAAACGTAAAGTCCATAAAATTATTTTTGACTATTGTGTCTATTGTGTACTATCCAATTTTTGTTGTTCTCGAAACCCCCCACCTATTTAAGCACATTTTGGGTTTAAATTTGTCATAATTATGAGTGTTATTCAAGCCATCTGATTAATATCTAAGTTAAGGGAATTGAGTTAAAATATGTAATCCGACATTTTGCGCGGCGGCGGCTGTTTCCGACTAACTAATTCACTTTCCAACCAATGGCCAAATCGGTTCATCCGTTCGGGAACACACAGACAGACACGTCACCATCGGTTTTTGCAACTGTTGTTAAACATTTTATAGTTCGTCGTCTCTAAATCTTATAAGGAAGAGAAGAAACATCTGTTAATACAGGCGTATGTACGATTGCAGGTACCTGGTCCGGTTCATCTCGGAGCGTGCGCCGTCGTCGCACCGGCCGCTGCTCCTGCGGCTCGTGTGCGGGCCCGGCGCGGGAGCCGCGCGTGCAGCGGGGACGCCGCGCCGCTGCCCGCCCACGCTGCTGGAGTGGCGCGCCGCCAAGACCGACGCGCGTCCGGCGCTGCCTTTAAGGCTCTATGATGGTTGGTGCACTAACATACCTACTAAGGCTATCATGAACGGATTTTTTACTATGAAGCATTCAATACTAGTATTTTCGAGGGTGAAATGCCTACCGCACCGTCATGCTGGGACTTATATTTTTTTATTTTTTATTTATTTATTTTTTTTATTTTATTTATGTCAATAACTATATACTTTTTTTGTTTTTTTTTTCGAACTGACAAACTAACTGTATGTCTTGGTGCAAAATTAGTAATAAGTATAGCTTTTTAATTGTAAAAAAAACTACTGAGTTTCTTGCCGGTATCTTCTCGGTAGTTATAGGTTCCGAACCGGAGGTAGCTTCATTTGCATTGTATAGAGACGATTCATAAGTATTACAAATGTAATCTACATGAATAAAAAATATTGACTTTGACTTTGATATCACTTTTGGCATCACTAATTAAAGTGAGGCGAAAGCCGCCAAATCGCTATAGAAACGTATAAAAAAAATATTTTTTCTTGGTTCGTTGGTAAATTATTATTTTTAATATGGCTTGTATTTATTATTTATAGCTAGTCATAGAACCTACTTTAAAAATCTCAAACGTTGATCATTTTGATTTAAGCTTTTAGACCTTAAGCGACTAAATTTGTAATGGTAATGCTGCTAGGTTATAGTGCGTGTTTCACTGTAAGTTATCCTTGTTGGTTCCAGACTCAGTTCACCACGTGCACGTAGATTCGTGGACGTCATGCGAGCGTGCCGCGGCCGCCGCGCTTGCGGCTGCCGGCGTAGCTCACAACGCTACCGGCTGGACACTCACTATGGAACACAATGGACAACTCACTGGTAACAGTCTGCCTTATAAGAAAGTCGTGTTAGTTACACTATTTATAACGGAGCGGAAACGGAAACAAGAACGGCAGAACAGATTTGGCTGAAAATTGTTGGGGCGGTAGTTTGTAACCAAGAGAAGGACATAGGATACTTTTTTATTTATTTCTTTTTGCTTTTTTTTAAGTCATTTATTGCCTATAAGGCGGAACAAAGTTCGCCGGGTCACCTAGTTGATTTATAAAGCGTACAGGGAAAAAACAAGCAAAGATATTTAAAATTCGAAAATGAGGTTAAGACCAAAAGTTACAATAACTTCTGTATTTTCAACCATTTTTTTGTCGTGAGGGAAATGCCTACCGCATCGGAACATAAGGTTATTGAGCCCCCCTATCGCTACAAGATGCGAACCCCAGCTAGTAAATTGAAACTGGTGATGGTTATTCGTTTTTCTAATGTGAAAAAAATTATGTGCAGTCACACCACAGGGGAATGCCTCGGTTTTACACATCAAGTTGTATGTATTTTCACTGTAGCTGATGGCTTTGAGGCCAAAGCTTAAAAAAAAAAATACAACAAACCAAGATTGGTAGTTGGACCTTGGTCCCCGAGCAAATAACACCTAGCTCGGTGGAAGTACCTACTTCCACTTTTAGTAAAGGAACTACATTCCTCACATCTTTTTTTTCCTAACTGACAAATCGCACCTCTAGATCTAAACAGAGTCAACTCAAAAAAGTACTTTTTTCAGGAGAGGCGAAAGATTAATTGCTGTGTCCCCGAGTACCGTAGGAATTTCCTGAATAAATTTATGGTGTACTAATGAAGCTAAAAGAGAAATGTTATTTAATTGTTTTTGGTCGATAGGATGAAACTGATTTAAGAAATTTGATAGTGTGGATAACTCAAAAACTGCAATTTTTGAGTTAGTTCCCTTTAGATCTAATGTGCGAAATGAAGGCCTTGTCATCTTCGCCGAGCTTGCGGGGGAGCGGAAGGCTCTAGTTCCTTTTTGTTCCCTAGTTCCTTACAACAGTGTAACATCTGGCGTTTGCAGAGTGGGCAGGGTGCGAGTACGCGCTGGACGCGGTGGGCGAGGTGGAGACGTGGGGCGCGCTGCCGAGCGGGCGCGGGGAGCCGCTGCGGGCCGCCGCCGCCCGGCACGGGCCGCCCGCGCCGCCGCCGCGCGCCTCCTCCGTCGACCCCGACAGGACCACCAGGCCGCAGGTTAGCATCCTCTGTAGCCCTGGGGCGCGCTGCCGAGCGGGCGCGGGGAGCCGCTGCGGGCCGCCGCCGCCCGGCACGGGCCGCCCGCGCCGCCGCCGCGCGCCTCCTCCGTCGACCCCGACAGGACCACCAGGCCGCAGGTTAGCATCCTCTGTAGCCCTGGGGCGCGCTGCCGAGCGGGCGCGGGGAGCCGCTGCGGGCCGCCGCCGCCCGGCACGGGCCGCCCGCGCCGCCGCCGCGCGCCTCCTCCGTCGACCCCGACAGGACCACCAGGCCGCAGGTTAGCATCCTCTGTAGCCCTGGGGCGCGCTGCCGAGCGGGCGCGGGGAGCCGCTGCGGGCCGCCGCCGCCCGGCACGGGCCGCCCGCGCCGCCGCCGCGCGCCTCCTCCGTCGACCCCGACAGGACCACCAGGCCGCAGGTTAGCATCCTCTGTAGCCCTGGGGCGCGCTGCCGAGCGGGCGCGGGGAGCCGCTGCGGGCCGCCGCCGCCCGGCACGGGCCGCCCGCGCCGCCGCCGCGCGCCTCCTCCGTCGACCCCGACAGGACCACCAGGCCGCAGGTTAGCATCCACCGACCGGTGACCTCTGTAGCCGAGGGGCGAGCGAACCAGACATTGGCGTCGCGGCAACTCGAAGGTCCTGGGTTCGATCCCCGGTCGGGTCAATCAATATGGGAAACGAACTTTACTATATTGTCTCGGGTCTGTTGTGGTACCGTCGTGGTTTCTGATTTCTGTAACACAAGTGGTTAAACTACTTACCACAGAATCAAAGCAATGTATATGATGTTGTCCAAAATTTTTTTATTTGTTTATACGTAGTATCTTAGGGAAATATTTGAGAGAATTTGACGAATTTTCGAAGAGTAATTAAATATCTTCTTAAGTCACTTATGACTTAAGCGACGATGAACACGTTACATCACGATAATATCGTGATGTAACGTGTTCATCGTCGCTCCGACGTTTCATATAAATTATGCACAAATTCAAAAACCTATGTACTCGTAAATAAAATATAGACTTTGAGTGTTTTCTTACTTATTGTAAGTAAGTTAACATTCATAAAAGTAAAATGTAATTATCCGTTATCCGGTACAATATAGTATTGTATGCCAGTACCTATTCTTGTATTCTTGTTAAGATTTTATAGATAGAAGTTTTTTACCTGCTGGGACATTACTGAGACTGATACATGCTTTGTTTTATTCAGGTCCCACCACCTGAGCCTCCCAAGTCCCGCTCGCCCAGCATCCAGCGCCTCCTCCAAGAGTCCATAGACGAAGGCCTCTCCGAGTACAACTGGAAAATCGAGCGCGACGAGCGAGACTCGCGCGAATCTCACAGCCTAAAGCACAACGACTACTCCAGAGACGCTCACACGATGACCAAGCACGCAGAGTATACTAGAGAGTCTAGAGACAGCCACGCGACCAAGCATAACGACTATTCAAGGAAGATATCACACGACATCCTTTCACGGGAATCTGCTCTCAATGAGCGTTACTTCGAGCAGAACAACGATAAAGTCAGGAGCAGATCGTTGGATAATCTGCTAGGAGACGCTCCGGCCCCTCCGCCGACTAAGTTGACAGATCTCGGACTGTCACAGTCGCGCCTCAACGACCGTTATCATTCGGTGGAGCGGTTGGGGGGTGCGCCGAGTGTAGCTAGTAGTAAGGGAGCGATGGAGATGGAATACGGGACTGGGTCGCGTGTGCCGTCGCGGTACATAAAGTCGCAGTACGCGGGGAAGCGGGCGCCCGCTGGCTCGCAGTCTAGTCGCGCTTACATTGAGAAGAGCTCTGAGTTTGGTGGTGTCAGGTAAGAGGCCGTCCATTAATCATGGTTAGTTTTTATTAGGGTTTCGTACCCTAAGGTAAAATTGTGACCCTATCACTAAGACTTCGCTGTCTGTCCATCCGTCCCATAGAACAAACGTGATTTTAGCTATTTTTTGCTCGATGTTAGTTATAGACAGGCTCCAGTAGGCCTAGCATGCGCAATACGTCAAATTTATCGCATGAGACGTCAAAAGTATTGACACTTTAGAATTGGCTAATAGCAAACCGCACTCGTATTTTCAGCCAATCAGTAGCTGGCGCCCTAAGTTCAAACGATTTTGACGTTTGTTAAGAGCGCGATAAAATTAAGTCGCGTGATGCATGCTAGGCCTGCAGGACAGGGGAAACTAAAAAAAAGTTACCAAATTGTGTTTAATATTGAAAAAATTATGATATGGAACCCTTCGTGTGCGAGTCCAACTCGCACTTAGCTGGTTTTTTCATTTGTTTTTAATTTTAATCCATATTTTTCTTACTAGATCATCAGCGATGTCCGATACGTCTGAAGCGCCGTCCC
This sequence comes from Glyphodes pyloalis, assembly GCA_037074685.1. Taxonomy (NCBI): domain Eukaryota; kingdom Metazoa; phylum Arthropoda; class Insecta; order Lepidoptera; family Crambidae; genus Glyphodes; species Glyphodes pyloalis. Next base: position 2,807,643 of record JAYKKO010000024.1, on the reverse strand, counting down.
TAGCGTCGCACGTGCGGCGCGTCCGCGTGCCCTCGCAAGCCTCCGACGTGGACCAGTTCCTAGACGATCTGTTCTCTCCCGTGCTCGACCCGAACATCGACGAGCTATCTGATGCGCGTTCACTCGCCGCCAGCATCAAGGGCGGCACATACGCTGGCTTCATCGACAAAGTACGTTCGACCAGGAAATTGGCTACTTGACAGTTTTTTAAAAAGTATTGTAAAATGTGCGCCAGTATTATATCCCAAGCAATTCGATTCATCTCGAGAAAAAAGTTTAAAAAGCGCGCGAAAACGCCATGTCTCGTGACTGTTTAATTTTGTGACGTTACGTCACGGCTCAAAACACCAAATCGACCCGGGCCGGAACGATTTTCTATTTAGCTATAGCCTATTCATTCATTATTTTTTTGATAACGTATTACCTAAGTCATACTTTTTAGGAACTTACTGACTTGAGAAGTGAATTCCATTCCATAGTTGTTTGTATTATAAACGAATGGTATTTCATCAACATAAAGGCGAAGTCGCACACACAGCTGGCTATCTAGTGATTACATGATAGACTTAAATTTTTAATTACATCCATTTATAAAAAACAATGTGATACTTGTAAATGTTGTGAATAGAGATTGTCGAATCCGCTAAAAAACTTTTTTTTCCAGATACTATCCTGCGACTACAACGAACAAATCGAAACACTGAACAACGAAAAAGATTTAGAGCTACTTATCAAAGGCGGTGTAAAAGAAGACAGAGAGAAAGAAAAGTCCAGCAGAAAGCAATCGAGCGTCGATTCCGTCGATGACTACATCACGAATCTGTTCGACCCCATCTTCATGAACGATAGTTTGAAGCGCTTGACCGATGGCGAGGGTCTTTCGGAAGCAATCAAAGGTGGGGGCGCTACTCCGCGAGCAGCGTCGGCTAACACTTCAGCCCTAAGTTTTGGTGGACTAGCCTTGCCTCCATCGATGCCCACAACACCAGAAGCATTGGCAGCAGCCATGGGCCTTCATCTACCCCCATCGGGAACAGTTGATATGAACGTATACCACCAGAATTTACAAAGAGCCTTCTTACAAAGCGCAATGGCTCAAAACCTTCAAATTCAACAGCAACTTCTGGCACAAAACCAGGCATTACAAACTCTTCTAGCCGGCCAAGTCGTCGAACCCTCAGAGTCGGAGCCCACATCGCCGGTTCGATCGTCCACCGTCGTTCAAGCACAAGTTCATTCTCCGCCGAGAAGCACTCCGAAAGTTCGAAGAGAGTCGAACGAAAGTTCGTCCACTGGGGCGCCGCCTCCGCCTCCGCCACCGATGCCTCCCCCACTCCACGCTACAGACCCCTCCGAAATCCGAGGCTTCATGGACCCATACGGTCGTGCGAAGACCGTCCGGATCGGCAAATGGAGATGGCCCCCGCCAAAAGACGCAACAGGCGCGGACCCAAATCAAGATTTTACCAAATTCAAACTGCGCCAAATACAGAGGAGACATACTCCACAAGCGCAGACGAATGGCATCGAGCACGAACCGCCAAGAGGCCGATCCAGGTCAGAGGCTTCGCCAGGAATCGAGTGGGAGGAATTCGAAGTGGACGGGCCGGTTTCACCTAGCCGAGAGCCCCCTAGTCAGAGAACGGCTCGCCGCAGCTTCGAGATTGGAGCTCAACGGCCTTCCCCAGGAAGCGTGGGCAAACTGAAACTCAGCTCCGAAATGAGGCAGCGTTTGGAGCGAGTCACCGCCAACCACTCGGTACGCAGCTCGTCATCAGCTGCCGAAACTCCTCGGACTGTAAATAAATTGGAGGATACCAGGAAGCTGATGCTTGAGCGTCAGTTGGGAGGGGGTATGAGGTGGGATGCTCCGCCGCCGCCCCTACCGCCCGCCCCGCCGGGCCCTGCACCACCACCTCCAAAATCTCCTCCAACGCCACCGGACAAGCCGGCTCCGCCCCCGCCGATTCCCGACAACTCGTCCACTTTTGCTCAATTGCGACGAGACAGAGATACTTTCGGAGTTCATCAGAACAGAGAAGCAGATGACAGACATGCTTTCCTAGCTAACTGGAATTCTCGGCGAAGAGAAGACTCTGAACCTCCCCGTGACGACCTAGCGACACGTTTCCTTACAGCGGATCGGCGTGACCGGCGAGTGAGAGACGAATGGGGAGACGAGTCTGACATTAGGAGCTACAACGATGACAGGGAACGCCAGCACAGTCGCGATGAGTGGGACTCGGAGTCTGGTCTCGACGGCCCGAGCCGCCACGATCGCGACAACTACTCGGGCCGAGACGCGTCTGAGATATACGAGATTAATCCCGCAAGAGCGGAGAGGAGGAAAGATGAGTCCTTAATGGACGAGGATGATCATAAGCAGTCGCCTTTCTACGATGACTTCGAACGGTTTAACGGCCGGAAGAATTCTCGCGATATGCTTGTCGGCAGGGTTCGTGACAGCCCACGGTCTGACGTCATATTTCCGCCAGATAGCAATGATATATCAAAGAGGACAGAGCGAGCGACTTTCAAGACGCACATGGCGCAGAAAGAGCGGGACAGGAAGATCGAAGCTGAGAGGAGGCATTCTGTTTCGACACACGTTACTGATAAAACGGAACACATTGAACGTGAGTATTATTATTTTATATTAATTTAACCTAACTTAGTAAATAAAATAGTTTGGCTCTACCAGTAGATGATTGGAGGGACTCCCAGCTTTACCAATCCGTATTCTTTCCTTCCTCATTGTAGTCACTTTATCTTACTTAGATTAATTTTAGTCGAAGTAATAGCAAAGCAAAACGAAGTATTGAATCGTTGCCTCAGTACACAATAAAAAAAAATTACGAACGACGCGCAACATAAGCACTTGCAGTCACAGTTCGACATTGGTTCTTCAGCTCAGAACATAAGGTCCAAACTCTAACGTGCTTTTGTCGTACGTGTTCGTGCAGGTGACGCGCCCGCGCCGCCGGTGCTGCTGCCGTCGGACCGCGCGTACGTGACGTACAGCCGCGTGCCGTGGAAGCTGCGCGTGCGCAAGGAAATGTTCACGCCGCTCGAGGGGTACAACGACCCCGCTGTGTTAGACTTGCTCTATGCCCAGGTTAGTATTGTTATTACTAAAACAGTATATTAAAGAGATAAATCAATAAGGATGATGACCGGCTAATCAATTGAGATACTTTAAGATTTTGGTCAAAACACCATTTCTTCATAGATTTTCTTTGAATTAACGAATCGGTGACGTCTCAAATTTCATAAACGCACTGACTATTAAATAGTTTCGGTGGGTATTAAAATAGTATTTAAAGAAAATTTTGAAAGAAAAAACAATGAAGCTATTTGATTTTTTCGTAAAAAATATTATTTGATAATGCTATCGCAGACAACGGCCAAAACGCAAAATTGCTTGTCTATGAGAATAAAAGTCGCATGTCTGCTATGGCCATTTTGGCGACTAGAGAGACGACAAAGTAGCCGGACGTTCGATCGCAGTACCAAAATCACTGTTTTCACGACTTCGTGCGTTTGTACGCGATATTGTATCGTACGTTCAGCTGCCGTGTCGTGCTTTTGTAAGCTGTAGCGGCTACGAAATCGATGAGTTTGACGTTTTCATCGAAATCGATATGTGGACACCGCATTTAGATTCTAAAAAGCGGCTAATTCGCCGATTACCTATCGTTAATGTACTTATGTGTGTTGGGGCCCTAATTGAGACATCCTGACTTTCAATGTTTTTTTCCACAGATAATTCACGACATAAACTCCAACATCCCATCGCTTCGCATCAGCTCTAGCGAGAGGCGCGCGGGCCAGGCCTGGCTTCGGTCGCAAGGAACAGGCCCATTGCGCAGCCAGACCAAAAGACAAGCGGTCGAGATGGCTCGAGGGTGGCCCTTCTACTTCGCGAGACTGTTCAGTGCTAGAGTACCGCCGGGGGAGAATGCTGTGCTGGCTGTTTCGCACAACGCAGTCACTATTGGGGTTAAAGGTAATTTGAAGGTTCTTTTTTAAGCCTGACTTGGTTCCGAGGTCCAAGTCGAATGCTGGCTTTGACCAAAAGACAAGCCTTTTAGATGACCCTAGTTGAATGCTTCACTTTTTAAGTTAAGATACCTATAACGTTTTTCTTTTACAGTGCGCATGTTAGGTTTCGGTCCAGTCGAGTTACAAGGTACGGACATGATAAGTACTGTCCTGTGTCCTGTAGTAACTTGGAGAATATATTAAATTTGGAATTTCGTCTGATGTTGCTATAATATTTTCAAACTATTGGTTTATCAAGGAAAAAATCTAAAAGTTGTATCTGTTATAGTTCTCACTTTTCACCGAAATCTGTTACTTTCTCTGACAGGGCTTTTACAAGCCAGATTAGCAAAAACTTCCACTTATGTTAAAAATATTGGCCTCTCTACTCCTTCTGCTCTTAAGCTAACACTAATAAATGAATGGACTAGGTGGAATGCAAATAAATACATTATTTTTGACGTAATGTCACGCGCCCACTAAGCGAATGATGAACAAAATCTTTGATCACAATAGTGTATGACCTTCGATCAAAGATTTTGTATTGATATTGATATATTTATCAGTATAAATATTTCTTTTAGACAGGTTTGGTCCTTCATGTTTCACACTGCTACCTATATTCTTATTGTCATCCGCATTGAGATGCTTTACGATAATTAAAAAATCAAAAATATTTCAGACCATTTTAATTCAACTACGCGACGCTTTGGTTTGCCTGTGTCAACTTTTAGTTCACTGCACGTTTACAACTTGTTGGTCGAGGTAGACTGATTGATGAGTGTGCCCCAGGTCCGACGGGCCTGCAAGTGCGTCGCTCGCTGCCCCTGGGCGGGCTGCGCGCGTCGTCGCCGGCGCCGCAGTCGCTGCAGCTGACGGGCGCGCGCGAGGCGCCGCTGACGCTGCACGTGCCGCTCGCGCACCACGCGCACGCGCTCATTGCTGAATTCGTGCTGCAGAACTCACAGGTATGTCAATATAGTATTGTAACGGCCCGTCGTGGCGTTGCACGCGTACTATATCCGTTTTTGTCACTCGATTCTTCGCTCCTATTGGTTGAAGCATAATGTTATTATATAATCTACTAGGTGTGCCCGCGACTTCGTTCGCGTTGGCTAAACGTTTGTTTCATATATATACTTTTACGGTCGGTTTTAAGGTCGGAAGATAGGGGCTTCCCTAATATTAAAAAACATAAAGTTGTCCATATATTGAATCCAAGTTTTGAGCTATATTCGTGCCAAATTTCATATCTCTAACTTGACATTAGCCGTATCGAACTCATGATTGTGCGTATAAAATGACCAAGTCATCCTTTCTGTGGCATAATCTGACTTGCTCTCTGCCACTTTTTGTCGGCGAGTTTAGTTCCTTAACGAATAACTTTATTATGGAATCTATCCTTAAGAAACTCGAATCATAAATCTTTGAGCGATCATGAACACTTACCTACAGTTCCCACAACCTCAGAGTTGTCGGTTGTTTTATTTTTCTTAAAAAGTCAGTAGCTTTAGATCATAAACAACTCTGTACCTTGTCACATTAAGTCACTGTCTATCTGACTTGCTTAGTTACGCGGAGATTTGGTATGACAAGGTACCTATACCATGGACTTAGTTTTATTATATTAGGTCCATGGCCTATACGAACTAATGATGCTGGCTGTACTCGTACTATAAGGTGGTTAAAGTGAAAATCTAGCACGTAGAGTTGGGGTGTTATTTGTTGATTTATTTTATAACTACTTACATAGGATATGTTTGTATACTGTGCGCATTGCTGACTATGTGATGCAGAACCCACAGGTAAGTGAGCACACTTGAAGTTATCAAGCATAGTTGTATTATACAAGATTACTTCAAGTATAGTATTTATGTAAAGCACTAGAGATTACTTAGTTTATTTATTTAAAAACTTTATTGCACAAATAAGTACAACAGGTGGACTTAATGCTAGGGGCATTTTCTACCAGTCAACCCTTGGGTCAGTTATAGTTAGTTTTTAGTTTCGCGTGCGTACTATTCCCGTTTTTTTCTCCTTTACCCCGATTCTCCGCTCCTATTAGTGATGTGATGTTATGTAGTCTAAAACTCCTCGGTAAATGGACTAAGCAACATAAAATAATTTTTCAATTCTAACCTGTAGGCTTTTGAAGTTACTCGAATGAAATTCAGTATGAAAGTTAGTCATCGAAAGTAATAAAACACGTGTAAAATATTAGTTATTTTAATAAAATCCGATTATTCATTGAAAGTCATTTGCAATTATTTTTTTTCGAAAATCATCCCTTGGGGGTTGAAGCGGTGGTGAAGTTGGTACGAAAGTTCTCTGATTTCAGTAAAATATTTTATTTGGATTATAAATTCTCATGGTTATTGCCGATATCCATCCATGGTTTGACGACCTCCGTAGCCGAGAGGCGAGCGGGCCTGACTTTGGCGAGCGCCATCTCTGAGGTTCCGGGTTCGATCCCCGGTCGGGTCAATATGGGAAACGAACTTTTCCATATTGTCTCGGGTCTGTCTGTGTTGTGGTACCGTCGTTGTTTCTGATTTCTGTAACACAAGTGCTTAAGCTACTTACCACAGAATCAGAGCAATGTGATGTTGTCCAATATTTATTTATTTATCCGTTTTTGTGGATTCAATCCCTAAAGGGGGTAAAAGATAAACGTTACAACAACTAACTCCATGCGTACAAAGTCACGGGAGACCTCTAGTATGTAATAGGACACGTCGCATGCACAGTTTCCAAAACTAACTTAATCGAGATCTGATAAATATTATATATACGACCATGTGCGAACTTCATTTGAATACACATTAACATTTTATGTGATGAAAGTTCTTAGCTGCATTTTCATTAACGCTTAACCAAGCCGACTCGTCTTGATACTTTATTATGCAACATAAAACGTGTAACTTTTGTATTAATTTGTAAAATCATAACTGTGTGAGCGGTACATTTTAATTGGAGAGACTTTGTTCAATTTTATGCCTTCATTTTTATCCTGATTTGATTCAAAGAATAACCATTAAACTTTCTAAATTAATGTGTTTATATGTATGTAGTAAAAATTATAGAGCTACCGCATATTAAGTTTGTAATAAACAATGGGAATCGCTAAATAATATTGTATTAACAAATTGTACCAGAAGTTGTACCAGTAGTTGTAACAGTACATAGTCAATTTTAAAACCAATTTCTCTGCGGTAAGAAATTCAGGCTTTCAACCAATTAATAACCTTTTTACCTATTAGCTGTTGTCCGGGACTTATTTTAAAGCAATATCTTCCACACAACCTTTAGGAATAAGAAAAAGTAAATATCGAGAAACGGGTACGTGTCGTGCAAAATATATATTGAGTAAATATAAAAAGAAAATATAAAATAACGCGATGGAATACAAAAAATACATAAAAAATTATAAACATAATTCGATTAAATACGTACATATAAATACATACATTGATATATAGGACTTACATATAGAAATAGGCTTAAATAAAAGTAAAGGTCGATCTCTCTTCGAATTCTACCTACTTACAAACTGTAAGTAGGTAGTTATATTTTATGTAAGACAATAAACCACGGTGTTTGGTGATTATGTTATGTCACGGTGATGATCTCGCCTCGAAGCCACATAACCCATAATGCACGTACAACCTAAGCGCATTAACTAATGTCAAACTTTCACCGTACCCAACAATACACATCGGAGCGTATGTGTTTATTAAATACGCGCTTGTAATAACGACGACTGTTTCTAATGAAAGCAAAGGAATTCTATAACATTCAAGACGTTAATTTTGTTGTAATTCATTTGTCACTATTATGTAAGTTAATTGATTGTTGTGACAGATATAATGTAATTTACAAATGTTAAGTAGGTATAGAAATACAGTTGCTTTTGTTTATACGCAATTTATTATCGGCACTGTATGATTATACACGTTGAGTTATAATCTTATTAACTTATTATTTGGTAAACTTTGAATGTGCGCGCATTACTTCAGATATATAATAATTCTTTTTTGTTTTGTTAACAACTGTCAGGAAAAGGTTTATAAAAAAATTTTGTTTTTACCGGAATCTTACGCGTGTGATGGGCACCTAATTTCTAATACATTTAGGTACGTCACATCGTCAGATTATAAATTTTTATCTGTTCCGTTCGCGCTGATTGATGAAAAGTTTTCGGAAAAGACTAATAATCATCTATGTTTTTATACAAATTGAACGTTAAATATAAAAGTAAAAAGTCATACTAAGATTTATCAAATTACTAAGATACTAAGAACTCTCTCAGTTGTGTAAATTTTCTTTTCATCCTATTTACATTTAAATCATCAAGATAAACACTTGCAGTTCGATATTTGGTCTTATACCAACAAAAAATGGGTGGTACAAAGTGCACAGTGTAAAGTCTGACGTACTTTCGATTGTAGCATCCATATTATTGTACAGAAAAGCAAACAATCAATGATAAGAGATTACACATGTGGCAAGCCAAGTGCAATTAGTTAAAAAAGGTTTTTTTTTTCACTACACGGCGATACGTAAGCGTGAGTTCTGCTACGTGATTGGTTATGGTTTACATGACCTTGAAGGACTTGTCACCAATTTAAATCACCAATCAAATAACAGTTGGGCCCCAAGTCTACGTATCGCCATCTAGTGGAATTTTCCTGCGCGAACACCCTCGTTCATAAAATGTCCTATAACCATACAAATAATCGCATTAAAAGTAAAATCGACTTACATATAAAACGCAACCAGTTTCCTACTTCCGAGCGAGTTACCCAATGCGCGGGAGTTGAATGCGGTGCATTACGCAACGCGCATCTTGAGGTCACCGATTGACATTACCGACATGTTTCCATGAGATGTGACATTTTGGTGAAGCACTGGCGTAATATATTTCGCGACTGATTTATATTTAAGCACTACGAGAAGCAAGTGCTTGTTAATAATATTATACACTATCTGTGCCCGCGACTTCGTTCGCGTGGACTACATCCTTTCATGGTCGGTTTTACCCCTTTCTCCCCTAATAGTCGAAACAAAAAGTAGTCTATATTTTAATCCAAGTTTCGAGCTATATTAGTTGTAATTTCATATCTCTAACTTCAAAAATAAACATTTTTCCATATAAACTTCCAAAGGTGGTATTACCCCCCTCCCCCCTTATTTTCTAATAAAAAGTAGCCTATGTCCGTTCTTGAGATTCAACGTATATCTATACCAAATTTCATCAAAATCGGTTGAAAGGTTTAAGCAGGAATGCGTAACAGACAGACAGACAGACAGACAGACAGAGTTACTTTCGCATTTATAATATTAGTGGGGATGTATCAGTTTATTCGCCTGGATGTTAAATAAACATGTACGCGGATATTGAAAGATTGCGTTAAGTCATAATAACGATAAATAGCAGGAGGTATCATAATGTTACCTACTTACATGTAATTTCATCAGCATTTCTTCTAGCTAGCTGCACCAAAGCCATTACGATAATCACTCACTTACTTCACACAAACAAACATTACATGACAGTTTAAAAATCTTTATAACTAATAGTTATTACCAAGTGAATAACATTGAGATTTACACAACTGTCAAAAATAGTACCACATCAGTTTGTGAAACAAATACCTAAAAACATAGGTATCCAGGCCCAGAGAGTAATTTTATCTTTAACAGTGAAACGTACTGGATCAAAAACACAAGATTGTTTTTAGTTCATTAAATAACTATTAAATCAATAATTAAATAAAAGCTAAAATTTTATCTCTACATAAGTAATTTTTAAGCGACTTAAAAAAGGAGATTTTACAATTCGACCGATTCGAAATTTCTATTCTTTGTATGTCTATGTGAAATCCTTGTCGCTTGTGATTTGATGAAACGAGTTAAATGTTTTTTTGTTGGAAAAGAGAGAGATCCCATCGCAATCATGATCCGGAACCCTTAATCTGATTATGGCATCCCAGAGAAGTCGTGGGACTTCCCCTCGACCTTTTTTTGCTAAAAAAATATATTATCCTCACTACGATTATATTTTACGTAGAATAAATTGTTTTTATTAGAATAATATTTTTTTTAAACATTTTAAATTTTAACTTTAAGCATAAAACTATGGAATCTACAATTCAATGAGCTTTCTTTACTATCGTAATTGTTACTGTTAGCCTCGGCGCCTGCGCATGACCGTGACGCGTGTGCTGCACTGAACTATGCTTCAATCTCGATTTTCTTTGTAATTGAAGATGTAATGTCCGAACGATGTCTTTTACAAGATGTTATTGACTTCACATACAATTTGTAGACGTAGCTAATACGTAGAACATGTGTGTCTACCATTCGATGTTTAATTAAAAAAAATTGGGTCTGGGTGTTGTGGTACCGTCGTTGTTACTGACATCTGTAACACAAGTGCTTAAGCTACTTAATCAGAGCCATGTATGTGATGTTGTCTAATATTTATTTATTCACAGTCACAGCTAGCCATCGAGTATAATATTTTTATTTTTAATCCGAGCTGTACCCGTGACTTTGTTTGCGTAGACTCCAGGTTTTTTCCATATTTATATGCTTTCATAATCGGTTTTATCCCTATCTTCCCTAAATTCTACACAAAAAGTAGTCCATATTTTAAACCAAGTTTCAAGCAATATCTGTGCCAAAATTCTTAAATAAATAAATTAAAATAAAAAGAGTTTATTTCAGACAAGTTACGTCCATATAACATACATGCATAATTTTTTTAGAGCAGGGGTTCCCAATCTTTTGTATCCCGCGGCGCAGTTACAAGTTTAATATTTTTTCACGGCGCCCTGTCCTAGTTATCTATTTGAGGAAAATTGTCGAAAGAAATAGGTACCTACAATAATAGTAGTTAGGTTAGGTTGATCGTAGCGAAAATCAAAACACCACAATATAAAATAGACTTTTTTATTATAAAGGAATTTAAACGGAAAACAACAAGAAAGACTTAAGAAAAAACAAAAATTAAGTACGACATTTACTCAGTCAAATCAATGTGAAGGGTGAGCTTGGTGATCTCCGCACAGTTTTTCAAAGCGGGGAATAAGACTTGACACTGCTACTCTCATTTCTTGCTCCACATTGATCTTTGAGCGATATTTATTCTTTATCGCAGCTACAGCTGAAAATCCAGCTTCACATAGGTAAGATGTTGCAAATGGAATGAAAATGTTTAGTGTTTTGCAAGTCAAATTTGGATACTCATTTTGAATTGATAACCAAAACTCCACCAAATCGACACTCGCGAATCTAGTTTTTAGGCTGCTGTCGCAAGAGAGTTCAATGAGACTCTCTTCATCTTGTGATGTAAATCCTTGTGGACTTTGTGCATGGAAAGGGTCTTGGATCCACGCAAATTTTTCAACATCATCATCTGCAAAGTACTTCGAAAAGTATTCGGTGAGCTTCGCTAGGTGTTCCGTGAAAAGGGTAATCAGGTCTTGTGAAACAACCAGTTCATTGGATGCCGCATAATTATACAATTGCGGGAAGCAATCTTGACCGCCGCCTTCCTTCAACTTTGTTATCCACAACTGCAATTTCTTTCTAAACGCCGCAATCTTCTCCGAAAGCTTCAGAATGTGTGTGTTGTTGCCTTGCAAAGACAGATTTAAATTGTTTAATTTCTCAAACACATCGCATAAATGCGATGTGTTTGAGATTTTTTGCTTTAGCAAAAAATCAGGTTCAGTAAAATATTTGGCATTTTCTTGACGTTCTTGCTGTAAAAAAGTGCAAATTTCTTCGCGTAATTCAAACACACGAAATAAAACATTTCCACGTGAAAGCCATCGTGAATTACAGTAGTACAGCAGAGCTGTATGTTCAGCTCCCATATTTATGCATAGTTTTTTAAAAAGTCTGGCTTTTAGAGGCCTAGTTTTTATGTAGTTTACCGAACTAATTACACATTCCAGTACTTGGTTCAGTTCAGAGCTCATGGCTTTTGATGCAAGAGCTTCCCTATGGATGATGCAATGGGTCCACATAGCATTCGGTGCTTTTTTACGAATAAGCGCTTGTAATCCCCCATACTTGCCAGACATCGATCGAGCACCATCAGTACATACACCGATACACTTTTTCCAATCCAAACAATTTTCTCTAAAAAACTTGTCTAAAATTTCATACAAGTCTTGGGCTTTCGCACTTCCCGTAATGCTTTTGCAGAATAAAAGGTCTTCGACGATGATATTGTCAGCCAGAAAGCGTACGTAGCAAATAAGATGTGCATCATCATTACTGTCAGTGGCCTCGTCAAGTTGCAAACCAAAATCCCTGCTTTTAATTTTTTCTATTAATTGGTGATTGAGATCCTCGGCAATGTCATGGATTCTTCGACTGATGGTATTGTTAGATAAGGGTATCTTGGAAATTAATTTTTCAGCTGATTCTCCCATCATAATATTCACCATGTCGCGAGCAGCCGGTAAAATAAGCTCTTCTGCAATAGTATGAGGTTTTTTGCATTTTGCCACCCTGTATGCCACCTTGAATGATGCTAACAGTGCGTTTTTGGGTACTGAGGTCTGCTGAGTGAATACGTTTTTTGTCTTATTTAAATTTTGTAATTTCCGGTGAAAAAAATCGCGCGATTTATCAGCCATAGTCGGATGAATTGTCTCGAGATGTCGCTTTAACTTACTTGGAAGCATACATTCGGATGATAGTATTTTCAAACAAAGCACACACTGGGGTTTTTCTTCATTGTTTACTTCTATTGAAGTAAAACCAAAGTCCAAATAACTATCATCGTATTTACGATATTTCCGCTTCTTTGCTTCCCCACCGCCACTAGTAGATGCTTTATCACTACCATTAGAACTACCAACTTGTTTACTTAACAAAAATCTGTTCATTTTGCGTGAGATATTTGAAGAAAAAGAAAGGAAAACAAAACAACAACAAACAAAACGTCCGTCGCGCGGCACACTTGTAGGTAAATAAACGGGCATTGCGTTGCGATGCGAGCGAGTGAGCGCGGGCGGGTGAAGACGTGGGAGGGGTATGGCATCAACGGTTTCAAGCTTTCAAGCGAGTAGGCACTTTAGCGAGCGAACGAACGCAACGCGACGACGAAAAAAAATTCTACGACGCTATGTTCGTTTCCTATGCGAACACTCAAAATGGTACCCGCCAATATTTTTGGTGTCCAATAATAAGAGGATCGACTCACGGCGCCCCTCTTTACTTTCTACGGCGCACCACGGCGCCGCGGCGCACACTTAGGGAACCCCTGTTTTAGAGAACATCATATCTCTAACTTAAAAAATAAACATTGTCCCCTGTAAACTTTCAAGGGTGGTATGACCCCCACCCCTCTTATTTTCAAAACAAAAAGTAGCCGATGTCCTTTCTAGAAGTTCAACGTTTAGGCGTAAAAGCCGGACAGACATACAGAGAGACAGTCGCATTTATAATATTAGTTAGTAGTTAGTAGGATAGTAAATCTATAATCCTAGAATCTATTTAATAGCATATTGTAGGCAGTTGTCTTCCGGCATCCTATCTCTCGGCGAGATCCTCGCGATAATCGGGAGCGCTTCACACCGCATGCCACCTAGCGGCATAGCCAGCCCGTTACGCTGACCGCGTGCGCCCGCGCAGGCACGGTCCGCTATATCGCCCAGCCGCGTTTAGTATCAACTAGTATCAAGCCCACCAACAAGATAAAAGCTCTTATTAGATGGATGGATAGTTCATTCTTAGAAAATGACGTATTTTGATCATACTTCACGTATTAGCGCCATTTTAAATTTTATATACGAATAATAGGTGCAAAGTTCATCCTTGTCTTAATGCTCTGATGCTCGGAGAAAATCGGAAATTGATTGAACTTAATTAAGATTGTGAGCATATTCGTTTAAGTAGTGTAAATAAATTCAATAATACTTTACTACAAAAATGTAGTTGCTGAAACTTACTTTAAGTACTTCAAGTAAGTTTCAGCAACTACATTTTTGTTATATTTTTATTTTAACATATTACCTATGCTCATGATGCAAGAAAACAGAATCTCTTAAAGAAGAAATCTTGTGAAATGAATACATTATATCCAAATACTTAGTGGTTACAAGAATTAACAAGTGTTAATTTTTCTTACCTTGACTTGATAATAGGTACCTATGTACCTATTTAAAATTGACGTTTAATATTCACGTTAATTCTGGCAATGAGCACGTAACTTTAGTTCCAACATGAAAGATAGTGCCACACTTGCACAAAACAATGTTAACCTGAAATGTAACATCGTCAGATTGCACACCACAACCTCACATTATTTCCTGACAGAGAAAGGAAGTTAGCGAATGGACCCGTTCTAGGGTTTTCAATATTGGAAATATAAACGAAATTTACTTTACATCAAGCAAAAATGACAAAACTTCTTTGGAGTTCCCCTATAAATTTGAAAGTACATTAAATTTACTCTTTTTTACACGTCGATAGCGACAACGGTTCTGAAACGATAACAAAGATTAAGAGTAGCCGAAAAATCTAGCGAAGTGGCGAACATTTGGAGAGGCCTATGTCCAGCAGTGGACTGCAACAGGCTGATGATGATGATGAAGCTATGCTACTACTTAAGTATAATACTAAATGTGGAATAAAGTTTAGTGGCAATTATATCACCCATGTGCAAGCTTCGGAAGGCATGTGAAGTATTTGGAATAAGCTGATACCTCAATATTTGTCGTTAGGCCCAGTCAGTGGCCATTTGCGGCTTGAAAACATCTGACAAAAGCTGACCAGCTTTTAAGTGACCACTTACCTTCTGTCACCTCATTACATTCCACGGGTTCAAATCCCTATCAAACATAGCAGCTAAGTATTTGGGGAGACATCCCGGTAAACGACAATGTCATCTATCTGTTATGTCGGATATTGTTGATTTTCTCCCGTGCTCATTCGTTACGTATTAATGTATAATGCTCACGTAAACTTACTGTTGTTGTTGACTAAACATTATGAAATTTCACTGAAAAATGCAAACACAGCCAAAGACGAACGATTGGCACCCCTAACGTATGCCGTCATGCGTAGAGAAACAGATGCAAATGGCTTGAAATTTCCTACGATCGTATATTCGCCGTTGTATGCAAGGTTAAAACCGAAACTGATCCCTAATTTCTAAATGTTGCATCAAAATAAATATCAAAGATGTTAAAGATATTATTTCTAAAACAAGTACAAACCTATTTTTTTTTTAAATTAGGACAGTAAGTCTTCGGGTTCTATCAAACAATACTAACTTAGGCATGATGTAATTAGATAGTTTTATTTATGCGTTCTATGAAACAATATCGACTGATTTAAGCAATAACTTAACATTCGTTAACGCAAATATCATTAACAACTATCCATACAGTAGAAGCGCATTGCACAATAAATCAGATCTCACAATTAATAATGAAAACAAGAATGGTAACAATTAGAAATGCAGCGACAGTCAAGTTCCAAACACGGCGAGCCCTGAACGCGAGACGCTTTTCTCGGTACCGGCTACGTTGATTCAGGATAAGCGATTTTCTGACAAGCGCGTCTCAATCGGGCGACCTCAACCCGTGATGACAGCGACAGTGGTGACGCGGGCCAGTCCGACCGCAGCCGCGGGAGCGCGCGCACCATGCAGCGCCCGCGCCTCTCGCTCGCCATGCGCGACAACTGGCGCCATCTGCAGCGCCTATACGGCCTCGAGCTCGACTGCGATGACTGTGAACCCCCCCGTCGCGCCCCCAGCCTCGACTCCCTCATCAACTCCTCCGAAGGCGCGGCCTCTAGTGCCGACGCCTCGGCTCCCGAAGACTCCGACTCCGGAGCCGACACCCGCGCCGATCCAGACCCGCCGCGGTCCCGGAAAAATTACTCCAACCCGGATCGGATCAACAAAAAATGCCCCCAAAGTTTCTCGTCGTCGTCTAGTGGTCATATGGAGACGATACACGAGGAGACGATGGAACCAAAAGTGTCTGTGAAAGAGATCCTGGCGAGGTTCGAGAATCTGACTGAGAAGCCTGAAACGACAAGTGCGCAGGTAAAAAGTGTTTTGAGACCAATGGTTTTGGATATCGGAATCCTTGATGACATTCGTTGCCATATCTAGCCAAGATTAATTACACTAAATACACACCAAGCCTGACATTTAGCTATTTAACAGGAATGCACCAATGACTATGTACAGCTAAATCCTGTAATGTGTCCATTGCCTTTTTCGATTTACCATGTTTAGTGTCGAAATTGTCTATCGTCCGCGTAGGGTGTTGAAAATTTAATCAACAGTTTCGAAAGTAAGCTATACTACCTAATGTTAATTTCACAACTGTGACAGATTCACCAATTGGACGTTCTACAATTAGGTACATCTCAATGGTACTCTTTTTTTGCTTTTAGTACAATTTTATGCTAACCATTATTATCCACAGCCAACTCTTGGTGCTCTGAATGATAATTACGAATCGATTATTTGCCTTTTACTAGCGTGTGTACATTGTACAACACTTTCCAATTTGTAGATCGTCGATCTCGAGGCTACATTGATCTATTCATGAGGTAGCCATAATTGGTAAAAAAACGTCGTTTATAATGTGTGTTGAGTTCGTTGCATAATTTAAGTAAGCACTTTTAACTACACTGTGACATTAATTGTGTGTTAAAGCTTGTGCGATTCTTTCCTGTTCGGTTTTGTGTGGTGTCTCTTAAACATTGCTTCCTGTTTCAATCCAGTTGTCTTTGTTTTCGCCTTGGTACTTTATTAGAAATCTCAAACACATGTAATAAAATGTCCTTAGTCCTAATACAGAGTTAAGGTCCCCTTCTAAAGCACAATTGGCTACTTGACAGTGTTAACAATAAAATATGAAAAGTGTTAGATATGTTAGCTTATTAGTTAAGTAATAATTTTACATTTTTACTTTTTAATTAAAAGCATAGGTTAGTATTTTATTTTTGCAAAATAAATTTTAGTTTTTTTATCTGTGGAACAAAAGAACCGAAACGGAAACCACCATTGCAATTCGGAAATGACAGCTGTCGGCGAAAATTATTTATTTTAAGGTGGCGAAACAATGATTATTTTACCGATTAAATTGAATTATTGTGTCTCTAATCGTATAAAGAATTTATTGAAACATTTTCCGTTTATCTTAATTAAGTCGTTCCTATGCGTATCGGTTCGTTGTCTAGGACGTTGACGTCATAATTGCAACAGTGACGCGACTAGGCGTTTTCGCACGCTTTTTAAATGTGTTACACAAAATCTTATTTTTCTCTGGTTATTTAGATTATTTCCAGATAAATCGAATTGCTTGGGATATAAAATGAATGGGCGCACATTTTACAATACTTTTTCAAAAACTGTCAAGTAGCCAATTGCTCAAAAGTGTTGAAGTCGCGCGCGGTGTCAAAATTTTTGAGTGATTTCTACATTCATGCAATCAAAATAATTAAAATCTAGTGTTCTCCATAAGTTACCGTACTGTTAGTTGAGCTAATTAGTTTCAAACTGCTAAAATTTGGACGATGAATCCGGGGCATTATACCAAATAATAATTTACTTAACTAAACGAATTTAACAACTAAAAAACAACATACTGTTTCGATATTCACTTGCTCGCTTGTTTTCGCTTAATTTTGTATATGTTATGCGGAAAGTGATGAGGAATGACGGCTAGTCAATTGAGATACTTTTAAAAACCTGTCGTATCACGATTACGTACTTCATAGATTTTGAACTACGAAACGATGACGTCATAAATTTTTTACTTAGTGTGTTGATAACACCCTAACTCCCTGAGTATAAAATAGTTTCCGTAGGATTTCAAATTTGCAAAGTAACAACGTGGTTGACGTTTCGTAAAGTCCTGTTATACGACATTGATAACTTGAATTGATTTGTGAATGGTGTAGTGATTCCATTTACTACCATAATCATATGACACTGAACTGGTTCATCTGAATTAAATGCCTTTACCATACATTTTCAAGCATTGATTGTTTTTACGGGAGATGTGCCACACCAAAGCGGACGCAATCGAAGTTAGATAAAATAATCTACAATCAAACTAAACGCGAACTCAAGCCAACGGTTAGTTATTTGTCAATTTTTAATCAAGCTCTAAAAACAGTGTTCATCTTTCACTCTAAGCTTCGAGCAGTCTTTTAAACTGTTTACTGTTTATTTATCAATGTGTGAATTATCGTTTTGATGAGTTATCAACTTCGAACGTTTGCTTGGATCAATGGCATTATCACTCAGTTTCTAGCCACAGTAGTCAGTAGGCCATCTTTGTACCATATCGCTGCTAGTTATTAATTACTTTTCTCTTCGTAACAGTTTATTTTCATTACACTTTCTGAAGCAGCGGTGTGCCGCGTGACACACTTTCGTACCTTCATTATAATATTAATACAAACTAATTAATTATGATGCCTAGCTGTGAAGATCCGTTTATTTACGTTCGTCAGTTTTATAAGGTTAATTTTTTTTCTGGTTTTTCCGCTCACCAAACTGTTATAGGTATTGTAACATTTATTTTGTTGTTGTTCTAAATATAAACGTTCGGGTTTTGTATTGTATAAGTTCATAGGTAGAATAAAAATATGAATAGTCTCTAAATAAATAGCACTATTATAATTATTATTCGATAAAGAATACACGTGCGTAAATTCTACAGTAGAAATGCGGTTTCGTCCTTTACCATAATAGAGTATTTTAAAGAATCAGAAAAATTTCATCTCCCCTTGCGGTGTGGGCCTCGAACCCACGACGCTCACGTATCGTACGTGCTGCTCTTCCAACTGAATAAATTGTGTTGTACTCTGCCTATTTTGTACACTACTTAATTTGTTTACAAGAATTAAGGAAAAAACGATATAGAAAAACATCTCTCCCCTAAACGCATATACCTGCTCTGTTCTGTCGTGGGTAAAAAACTAAAGTATCCAAAACACTTGTTTTAGTTCGTACACCCAATGGTCAGCATGACCTCAGATCGGTACCGCACAGCCACCGCCTTCGGCGCATTCTCAAATTATTATCTAATTCCAACAGGCAGCCTGCAGCTAGTGCCAGGCGTGAACATGACCCTTCACAAGTCAAGGCAAACATGTTTAGCATTGCCACCCTATACTCATACAAATAGAGTTTAAATCGGCGCTAGATTTTCGAGTAGTTCTGATTATCATGTCTAGGTAAAGATGCCGTTACTAGCTGCTAATTTACGACATTTACCAACAGGTTTGTAATTTAATCTAAGGGTAGTTAAATTTTAATGCTAAGTAGGTTAAATATTGATACTAAATAGTTATAACCTTGGTGGTCTCGGCACGATTTTTCAATTGATTGATAAGAAATAGTTACTGTCGAATAACAGCACCAATTATTTTAAATGTTAACATACTCCGTTACAAAATTATTTCTTGACGTGTAAATTCAAATAGCTTATACTTATCGGCTTATCACTTTTTATCTGACAATTAAAAAACAGTCCCTTAGACGACTAAGGGCATTAAGTAATGCTGTATGAGTAAAAGATTGAAAATTATGGCGTGACCTTACCGTCCATTTTTAACAATACTCAAGTAAACGCAGCAATTAACGTTGAGAGTAGTCGAGAATTGATTGACACAGTCAATAAGTTCTGATATTTTACAACCTCTCGCAAGAGCAAACTCGTCACTTACATAAAACGATGGGTTATTTTAAACACATTATGTTTACAAACGCGGGGCTTGAAGGCACAGTAATGCACAGTATTTCGTAAAACAACCTCTAATAAAGCGAGAAGGTTTTAACTGTGTAGCAATTTGTGTGATGCCATCGTGTACCATAAAAATGTAATATTTTTATGTTTTAAGGGCTCAGATCAAATGTCAGAGCAATTATGGGCACTATTTTTTAAGACGAAAATTGCGTTTTATGATGTCTGTAGGGTTAGGGATTAATTTACTTTTGATTACATGCAGGATCTTATTACTTGCGTCTTACGATCGTTGGACGTTTATCAATACGTTGTACCTGTATCTTTCTAATTTTCAAATATTTAGCTCTTTAGTTAAGAAACCTTGTTGTTGCTCCCATTTTGAATGCTGTACGCTCTGATTCTTATCAGATATAGCATATTATAGAATTTAGCTCTGTATCACATGCACTTAAAATGTTATCTATATGTTGTGTTGGTGTACCGTCAAATGCACTAATATGTATACATATTAACTTACTCTAATAAGAGCTTTATGTTAATGTTATGAGCGCTCAAGTCTTCATTTCATATGCCTGTACCCATTGAATGAACAAATATAATGAAACTATATTTAAGCCCTCCGCCCACGTATCGTAATAGTAAGCGTAGTCATATCGCTACGACGTACCCACACGAGGTTTTACAAACGAATCTTTTATGTTAGGCTGCAACATCGCTTCGAGTGTGGACTTGCTTGAACATATTGTACGCACTCGTATAGTAATCGTCTTACGCACGTATTACGATGCGTTTACGTTACGATGCGGTGTGCGAAGACTTAAGTATTGAAACCAATTTTTTTATATAGAATCCTTTAAAAGGAGCGTGAATAAACATCTTGCGGGCCAGTATGGCGATGCTAAAGGATAGAATATTACGGTATCGAATCCGTTGTCATTGCAATGTGGGTTCCTCTCTTGCTTACCATCAGGCTTATATAAAAAATTACCTATATGTGAGTCGGATAGTTTTAATACATATTTAATCTATCTTGCCAATCATCCCCCCGTTTACTGAAAAGTGTCCCTCATTTAGAACAAACAGTACTCTATTATTGTACTAGTATGGGGAATTGTGTTCAAACAATCACTGATGTCGTAAGGGACAACAATGAAACGTCAATTTACCTAGTTGCTGGAAAAAGTGAAAAAAAAATCGTCACAATGAGCGATCTAGATCGACTAGCGAGAGAAAGTTGAATATATATGCGTGTTCATGGCGACAGGCGGACAGACAAAGCTGTCGATGACGAATTGCGTGTTATTACGTATCTACTAATGCGACTTACACTATAATTTGGTAGAAAACGCCGTCATGGCGCGTGATCGTAAGAAAATGAACTTAATTGTATGGCCCTTCGTTGTTCATTGCTTTTGGTAAGAACCCTGATAACGAGGTATTGATAACGCGTTTCACGTGATGGGATTATAATAACTGACACTGACCGACCCTTTAATGCATAGCCTTCGACGGATTATATAAATTACAAGATAAAAAATGTAACGCCCCCTTAAACATTTTAGTTAATTACACCAATTTGGTTGTTATACCATTTATCTATTCATATTCATTAACATGTATTAACGCTATAAAAATTATAATAAGATACACATTTTAGACGGCATGATAAAGTAAGCATTTTATAAAAAAATGGGGTATTTCAAATTGTTCGTATTCAATCCGTACAGCGCTGTACGAGAGAAATGTATGCTTTAATGTGGTTTTAATTCCAAGTACTTTGATTGATTTGATTCATGGATATTTTGTTACGCAGCCTATGTTATTTGCCATCTACTTATAAATATATTTTTAAGAGTATACTTGTGCTTAATACAGAAAAAGTAACAAACTTTTTAAACTTTTGAAAAAAAAAACCTATTTTTTTTTTAATAGTTTAAAAAGAATTTTGTTTAAGTATTCTTCAAAGGTGATCAGAGAGCCATTTAGCTAAAAATGTTTTACAGTATAGTTTTAGCTAGTAATATTTAAATAATTAGCCATTAAATGAAGAGCTGATATTAGCTGTTTTCGACCTTGGGAGCAAATTTAGCAAATACAATTAAATTTTTTGTTAACCTTGCATACAAAGGTTGTCACGATATTGTCACCGAAGCAGATCCACCTTCAATGGGCCAGTCTGCACGGGGCATGGGAAAAATGGCCGACAAAGGCCGATTCGGCACGTCCACGTCCTTCGATTACATCACCCCGTGGCCGGCGACGCCATCGAATTCGCCACGAGATGGGACTGATGAGTGCATAGGGCTGCCATGAACTGTCAAAAGTTCCCACACTGATGGGACGGTACAAGAAATAGTATTTTTTTTCTAATTACGCATCATTGATGATAGCGTTTCTTCTAAACTTATCTTATTTTTGTGTTTAAAAAATACCTGTAAGAATCTACATCAATGTAAACAAATATTTTTTAGAATGTTTTGTTTAGTTTTTCGTGCAAAATTACGAATCAGTTAAAAAGTGTAAAACTGTTATATAATACTAAGATACATGCTTTAATTTTTGTAAAAACTTGATACAACTTCAATGTTGCATTTCATCTAAAAAGGGAAAGGTTCCAGATTCGATTCTTGATCGAGTCAATTTAAGAAATTATTTGTCTACTTAATAATTCGAGAGAAAGCTTTGGCATTAATCTACTTGAAAGGTGTGATTTACTGGCATTTTTTATATTTCACTCATATAAGTATCTACACACTCTCACGATTATTTTTTACCTCTTTTAACTGATGAAGTTATTGAATTGCAAGATTAGCGAGAATTTTGCCATAATTTAAAACATTTAGGTTATTTGGAAAAAAAAAATCCATTCCACCAATTTTTTTTGCAACCCTAGCCCACGCGACAATCGCGCCTCACCCGACCGTGCTTCCGTTTCCGAGAACAACAACAACAATAGGTTCACCAGATTTGGACTTTACCCCCCGCGGCTTAACGTGCAAATCAGTGCAGCAATGGATGGGTGGTCGTGACTGCGCGAATTAACTCGTGTGAACGATGCGTCTGCCAACAGACAATGTTAGTTGATTTAAATGTTGATTGTGATGTTGTTAACTAGATTGATGATGTTGGTACAGCGCATTAAGAGGCGGAGGAAAGTGGCCAAATTAAAACCTGTTTCCTCTCTGTTATGATTGCTTTTCTTTTACATAACTTGCATAATTCACTGTCATTTGGAAGTTGCTCTTAAACCGAATAAGGGGCCATTCATTTGTTACGTAAGACGATTTTTACTATCTTTTGTATCCTCTAAGTAAGAAACAGTTCTGCAGGGTAGACGAGAAAAAAATTATGTTTGGTCCAACTGGTTCCCTGCGCCTCACCTCGAAATACCTCTTTTGACGTGACAACGTCTTATAACTCGATATTACGGGCTACATGCACGTAAAAGACCCGTAAGAGACCCTTTCATTGTAGACATCACGTCTTGCCATTGTCTGCATCGCCCGGGTGACAGAAAATAATTTTATAGACACCTTTAAATTCATTTGGGCGACAGAAATACTGACACAAAACGTCGTTCAAGCCCAATGCTCAGGCTCTCTTAAAAGCCAAGGCTCTCTTATTAAATTTTGGCGACAAATCTATTTAGGTAAGGTTATATTTTTTAGTTGCTAGATAAAACAGAACCCTTTTGATAATATTTTCCGGCGCTTGGCGTTTAACTACAAAATACCACATTCGTAGACTTACCTACAGTTCTAGACGAATTAATAAATTAATTAATTAATATTGGACAACATCACTTACATTGCTCTGATTCTGTGGTAAGTAGCTTAAGCACTTGTGTTACAGAAATCAGAAACAACGACGGTACCAACGAATCAATATGTTCATGGTGAAGAGCAAGCCTATTGGCCTACTACGGCCCAGTCGTGGCCTAGTGTCCTGATCTGCCGATAGCCGTTGGAAGTGGCGCGCGCCACTTGGGGCAGCCAGTTCGATTCCGCGTCGGGTCGGTTTATTGCTGCATAATCCGTGCAATTAGGTCTGTAGTCGATTTAACGCGTTAGCGGTGTCAACGGCGATCATTAGATATGGCACGTTAGTCTGCACAGATTAATGCGACTTACAACATGAATATAATTATGTAGCTTCAGATATTTTCATATGTAGACGAGGACCACATCAATGATGATCCCATACTTCAAAAGAAATGTTAAGCCGTTAATTCAGATCTTAATAAATCTGGTTTCCTTGTTAACTTGTGTAAGTTGTGGAGGTAATATCGGACTGGTAACGGTTCGGGCGTCGATTTTTCGTAAGCAAAGCAAATCGGTGGAGGCAATTTTGATATTCGTTTTCAAGACGCACTAATCGCTATCATCAAAGTATACTGATATTGTTGGGCGCCCTTTATACTACTCAATAAAGTCATTTTTAATTAATTTTCACACAACATAAAACCGGGACACATGTTAAAAGACCGAGAGCAATAAGTAGTTCAGGCGCAAGTGGCTCTCATTCCGCCGGTGATGTTGTGGTGGTTTCATAAAAATTCCCACAGCATTACCATTAAGGCGATGAGGTCCCCGAGGGGTTTGAGTAGCCTGCCCTTCTTAGGGCAGTAGAGTCCCACACACGCCGTTACCTCCCTCGGGTGACGGAACGGAGCGCCAAGCATTTTCCCCGCCAAAAAAAAAAGGCGCAAGTGGCTCATTCATTAAATTTGTCGTCAACCTATTAGTTATGTTAGGTTAGTATTTTTAGTTACTCGATAAAAAAGAAACCTTTTGATTATATTTTCCGACGCCTGGCGTTACACTACAAAATACCACCGTGGACTTTAACTATGTTAGTTTTCTATGCGCATACAGAAGATATCAACGAGTTAGTGACTCTCCGTCAGGAAAGATATCAATTTCTAAGGCCTCTTATATTACAAATTTAAACTCGTAATTAACTAACAATACAAACTAAATTGTTTCTACAATATCTTCACTTTCAAGAGGACATAATGAAATTCATTTTCTGTGATAGAAATCGAATCTTAAAGCTTTCCAATTGTGAACTTTGACAAAAAAAAACAAAGAAACAATGGTAACACCTTCCATTTTGTTTGCTTACCGCGTCTAGAAACAAAACATCGATATTAGCAGTCTAGTAAATCACAGACTATGATCTAAATAACATACCTTTTTACGTGACAAGCAAGGCAATAGTCATTTTTCCACGTGACAAAAAAGAGAAGATTGACATGAATTACATTAAGCCCAGCGAAGTGGAATAAGACACGCCACCGTTGATCGATTAAGAGCGAAAATGATCGAGAACCATTTGTTCTTGCGCCTGCGCCGATTAGCGGACATCTGTGTCGTTGCAAATGTCGTTTGAGACTAGCTTCAGCTCGCGACTTTGCGAATTTTATTACTACATTTTCCTAAATTTTTTAGAAATTCCATCACTTTCTTAGAACCATGAAAGATATATTCACTAATGTTACATCTCAGTATTTTTAGGTCACTCGACTTAAAATGTATGTGTCTAGTATGATTTTAACCTAGATACTGCTACAGTAACATATCTTCTTGGTAGAAATAGGTTCCAAACTTGTAGTAGATTTTAATAGTGTTGTAATGAAGAATCAAAAGTGTTACATACATTTTTTTATCCCACTTGAATAAAGATTTTTAATTTGGACAAAATTATGGATCGTTGGCACTTTTTCAGTGGCGCTACACAAAATATCTGCTTTGAATAAAGTATTTCTTTTAAATCATTGTATTTAAAGCAATTTGAAGTCAACCATTTTTAATTCTCTTTTTATATCGTATGTAAAAGATATGTGATTTAAAATGAAAACAGTATATCACACCATAATTGTGTTAAGTAAAGTATGTACATAAGTATTTTAAGAAGAATAATATTTTGACTATTGTAAATAATACAATATCATTAATATTAACAATGAGAAGGTATTCTTTGATAACTGCTATAAAACTGCTATTCATTACACCCGTCCTAATTCTGTATTAATCAATACACAAGCTATTTCAAATATGAATTTACTGCACCGTTTCGAACAGAGAATTTACTGCATCATCAGCAAACATTACTGCAGCGGCAGCCATATGTCGAAACTAAGCAAATATTAATTTAACCGCATTACAGATGCAGGAAGCCACACGGTAAACACACGGCAAACAGAGAATAATACAATAAGTATTATTCTCTGTTTGCCGTTCGATGCACACGTCCGGTTATTTTGCAGGCAGATTTGGTGATTAACCAGCTAATCACCTATTCTGTTGGATACTTTTCATATTTCGATATCAGATTGCAATCAGGTCAAGGCATGGAGCAAATTGACTGAAATAGCCAACGTTGAATGCACTGGATATATCGAAATGATTATTTATTAATCTTGATGATGTTATAACTGATATTATAAACGATAAAGTTTGAAAATATATTATAAATAGATATTTGTTACTCTTTCACGTAAAAACTAATTAACTGATATGGCTGAAACTTGATAGGAGGAGAGATAATATATTAGATTAACATATATCCCAAAAAAAGACGGGAGAAGTCGCGGGCGACAGCTAGTACCTAAATTATAATAAAAAACTCCTTTTTGCGAGGGAGATTTCGAAAACTATTGTTGTTCCAACAGTTGTATGTACTATTTACTGAACATTTTAAAGATACAATTTAATATATAAATTTATTAGGACGAAATCTTGCATGCAGAACAATATTTATTATAGGCAGTATTAAATCCCCTCCAGGCTAGAAGTACCAGACGACCGCGGGGAAATCTTACCACTCAAAGCCAGTTTTTAATTTGCTAAATTAGCTAGTAATTAAAAAAACAAAAATTAAGTTGACACATAGCTCGTTAATAAATCTATAGTATTTAATTTATTGTTATTTATTTTGTTACCGAACCCATCTGCAAGACCCAAAGGTTGACTGGTAAAGAATGCTCCTAAGGTTATGTCCACATTCTGTACTTTTTTATGCATTAAAGTATATGAATAAATAATACGCAGCCTAAGACGGCTGCCTACGCTATATACAGATGACCTTGCCACGATGGTAGAACCTCGTTGTATGCAGGTGCGAGGTGCGCAAAACCGTGGGTCTTGAAGGATTTTGGGGACGTCCTTCAGTTGAAATGATGATGAAAAAATGAGACAAAGGATCAAACAAGTAACGAGGCATGCCTTTCCACTTGTTATAAACAAACAGGACAGGAAGCACGGACCAGTGCGCCCGGCGTCCGTAACGTCCCACACTTAACCGGTGTTGGGTATAATGGCTGACACAACAGTGGCATTATTCGTTGAATTTTTGTCTAGAAAGAGGGGTGATGGATGACACATGGAAAGTGTTTTAAATACGCGCTTCTACAGAAACGCTTCTTGGGGTAACTTGTTAGTTTTCTGGCTTCAGTGGAGGGGGCCCATTGCTTGTTGTCTTCGCGAATACGGCTTTAGCGCAAAAACATTTTTTATAAACCTATCAAGAAAATTTCGCATAATTCACTTATAGAAATGGCACCATTCCAAATTCAAAAGTATTTTTATGAATAAAAAAACTGTTATTAAACGTAAACTTTTATTTTAATTATTACATTTTCTGTTTCTTCTTCTTCTTTTTGTCGTTATAGAAAGAAGCATCTTTATTGAAGTCTATCTCTGCCAGTATCATGTGAAAATAGATACAACTTCATGATAGAACACGGGTGCTCTAGCTAGCTAGCTTTGCGAGGATTCCTTAAATGCCAATATTTATTTTAAGCTCATTTCAAGGCATAATCGCTTCTGAAACCAGTGGTTCATGTAGACAAGTAGTTTGACAATCGAGGGGCGTTTTGATGCTGTCCATTTTATAGATTACTTTGACGCTATTGAACTTTACAAACCTACAACATATACACTAAAGCTCACGAAATCATAAATAAATACTACTAATCAAGTAATTGTTCAGTTTATTGCCTTATTGTCTTACGTTAGATAGCCGATTATAATTACCATAAATTAGTAAACAATTTTGTCACACTTTTTTTCTTCTCTTCGTCCCGAGTCATAAAGTTTCCGCAGATTTATTGACAAACTTTGAAGTGCATGACTTATCTTCAAAACTCTTAGAATGAGGAGGAATCTTAGAATGAGTTTAAATCTTAAAATAAGAATTTTATTTAAATTTTGTTTGGTATCATTTTTTTCCTTAGTCATTCGTAAAACCTTTGTTTAAGACCAAGATTCGATCGTTTCCGAACGCAACGTCGGATTTGGTAACCGTGACCAATCCCGTGATCTCATTTTCCCACGCGGCTGTAACACTGGGAGTGTTTATTATAGCTGCGTTCTATGTTTCTTATTTTGTCTGGCCTGAGGTGTTACTAGAGATGGGCAAACGAAATTGTGGATACTCGAACGATTTCAATAATTCGTATGATTATTATAGTACAAAATGTAATTTACGAGATAATGTTGTAGATACTTATGATGACTTTGAAAGCAATATGATGGACAAGTCATGGCTGATTTTGACTACTGCATAATACTAAATAAATGAAAAGAATAAGAAGACACCAACTTATTACTTACTATATCATAGGCTATAATAAATCAAATCAAATGTTTAGCGAAAAGTTAATAAACAAGTAAGTCTCTAACTTCTGCAAACATGCTTACGCCTATATTTAACACCACTCGAACTAGAGCAAAGTTTCAAATAATGCTTAATTTCCTTATATTAAATTTTAAAAAACGATTGAAGGCGAGGGACGACACTTCGTGTTAGCTTATAATCGCATTAAATGACTTAGACTTCGAATTGGTTCCATATTCTACTATTCAAATTACATAATGTAGACGAGGGAAAATAAGTGTTAGGTTACAATCGCCTTAAACATCTTTGAATGATAGTTTTTAAGTTGGTCCTCCTTAAACAGAGTCCTTAATTATTTTAATCGTTCAAACAGAACATATTAATCGAATAATGTTCTGGAACTCGCGTATCTCTAGCTGGGTCGGTATTGAGCACTTTCACCGCTTTATCTCCGGATCAAACAAAAACGTGCAATACGAGCGCGCTGCCGCATTAATGTTACATGCATTTTTAGTGCTATTTACATGTCCATTGCTCTGTTTAATGGGTTACGGTCTGAGTCTTCGAATAGAGCCACAGATCTGCAGGTTTGGATTGTCGGTATGACTACTCAGACTAACAATTACGTATGATTTTCCCATAAAGACGCGGTAAAATCTATCTAGGTACTCTTTCTATGATGCAACGCTTCCGTGTTGATGACGATAATCTTATTAGAGCTACGTTTAGTTATTATAAAAAAGTTAGTAATAAAAACTAGGTTCTAAGAAGCAGTATTTTTGGGCATATTCTTATTTTTCATAGGGACATGTTATTTTATATGTTAATAAATTGTGGTGTCTCAAATTTATTATTCCGGTTATGTGTCCATGGAACAATAAATGAATATAATATACTTTTCACGTAGGCGAAGATGTAGTTATTTATCTATTATCTTAGTATCCGTGATAATTCTAGATCATGATTTGATCTCATCGAAAAATAGTAGATAGATAAAATAGGTGGGATAACACTTTATCCAACTTATTTGTGTGTACTTTCGAACTACATCATAGCAATAGGGATAATAACTAGCTTGTTAATTGAAATACTTTAAATAACTGTCAAAACACGATTACTATATTGTTTTGCTATGAAAATTTAAAACGATAGTACAAACTAAATAAGAAATAGTTCCAATGTGTTTTAAAATCACTTAGGTATGACATAATTTGCAAAAAATAATAATATGGCTTACGTTTCGTAGAATCCTCTTTACCTTACAATTATATGTGAATGATGTCGTCATCTAAATTCTGCAGAGTACGTAAGCTAATAACATTCGTTTCGCATTTAAAATATTAAAGGAAAGCTAAAATCTTACTCTGTGAGCAGAGTTCCAAAAAACAAAGAATAGGTTCTTTTTTGTAAAAAAAAGTAAACTTTCATAATTCTCTATGGCTATTACCAAAAAGTATCGTCTGGAGTGAACATGGCCGCTTTGTTATCTGTGGAAAGCCGACCAGTCACGCTCTCGTTGGGCGCGCCAATTACGTGTGCTGATATTGTCAAAAACAATTTATACGTGGTAAATCAGTACGTACCTACCAGGTTTCACATGATACTGGTAGTAAGATTTATACTGTTGGTGTTCGGAATTGTTCACTAGAGTGGGATAATTAGAACTTGACTTTCCTAAAAATCACTAAAGAGTCAATCGGGGCTTGCTAGTTTCCAAATTAATCTTTAAATTTTTTGGCTTTAATTTTTTAACTAGATCGTTCGTAGATGTATGTATTTGTGTATGTATTTTGAATGACCTGTTAACATAAGAAAAATCGATGCAAGAATTATAAGTATCGCATAAAAATTTCCTAAAATTATTTTTTTTCAATTTACCATTTATTATCATTAAATTTCTTTTAAAATAAACTATCTTATTTTGGACATGACTAAAAACGCTCCATACAAATAGGTGAACAGAAATTACGTTTCTCGGTTTCTTTTGCACAAGTTTGGAGCCATATTTATTTACAAATACGCAATCCAATTTATTATGTATCTACTAAAAATATTTTTTAAACTTATTACAATATGGAAAATCACTATTAACAAAAGCTTACCCTACCTTTAACTGACGAGTTGACCGTTGTCTAATTGCAAAAAAAATATGGGATATGACTTTCAAATCGTCAGTTGTTGTTCAAGTTAAGTTGGTGCAATTAAGCCTAAGATTCATCCACCTATTTATGGTTTGGTATAAATTAGTAGTACAATGGCAACTACTTTTGAGAAGTTACAATTTCACTTTCTACTAGTCTTTTCCTCATAACTAACGCTCGAAACCGACCAGTAGCAGAGTTCAATAAACCAGGTACACCTCACAGAAATATCTCGATAACGACCGTAGAAACACGTTCGCGATAAATTAATGGGGTCCAGAATGAAACCTCTTATGGGATGAAAGTTAGGTCTTTGACACGCGTCTAGCCGGCCGGCCCACACTTTGTCGTTGGACGAAAGTGAATTAAGGAAACCGATTATTAATCAAGCGCTTAACTAACTGCTTTTCTGTCCGATAATGCGTGAAAACCTTCGAGGCGAGCAGGCCGGACTTTGGCGTCATGCCTTCTCCGGGGTCCTGGGTTCGATCCTGGTCGGGTCAATATTGTAAACAAACTTATCTATATTGTCTCGGATCTGGGTGTTTACCACCGACGTCGATTTGGATTTCTGTAACACAAGCGCTTTAACTACTTTTTTATATTGCAGTTCAAGATTGGTCTTATCCCACCTGATGTTATGGGCGCCAAGTACTGCATAATAAAGCTGTTACTGGACTTGTCGCCCTTACCTTAACCCCTGCTACTAATGTAGGACTCCCCCACCCAGGAGCTCTGAAGGGATAATATATATATAAACAGGAGTAACCTTTTTAGACTCGTCAACTCCTAACTACGTGACGACCGCAGCCGAGTGGAAACACAAAACCAATTAATTATGTAAACCTAATTGGTTTTGTGTTTCCACTCGGCTTCGGTCCTGCAAAACTAGCCGCTAGCCAGCAGGTCCGCTAGCTAGTAGGTAAGTCCGCGCCAAGACGGCCGAACCGGGCAAATTGTCGCGCGCAGCCTTCTGCGTCTTTAGCTGTGTGGAGCAAAAACCTATTGGTCAAAAGCACCTTCCGAATCAACATAAACCCACTTAAACGCAAACCAATATGAGTAACAATCGTAAAAGTCTAATAGCATACGACAATAAAACACAGCGACTCAGTAAATACGCTAACAAATACGACTCAATTTAATAAACTAGGCCGAGTAACAGTAGGTTTACTGAAGGATACTGCTGTTTTCGCCTTTATGTCACCTATAAATCACTCGGTTATTTAAAGAAAGCTAAGGATATTTTTCGGTGATTCGTCTTTGTGTGTGTTTATGGTCCCTGGTTGGAATGGCTTGATAAATAAATTGTTTGTTTTATTAACTTCGAAATCGTAAAGCTGAGAACCATGAATAAAACTGTGTTAAAGGGATCGTAAATGTTACCTGTGGGAAAATATCTCATAAATGTAGAAGAGTAGAGGAATGGGTAAACATTTCATGCTAGTGTAAAATAAAGATACCTAGATAACATAAGATATTTTTAACTTTTTTCTTTTTAAAGAGGTTATTCAAATAAAAATATTCGGTACTTTAAAAATATCTTAAATAAATAGTAACATGGATTCCTTAAAATTAGTACAGTAGAATGTAATTAAGGTGGTAGGTATTGATTTTAACTCTCTGCCATCTACAATTACCTAAAGTGTAATGTGTCTATTAAATTACATTAAAACATACATTCGAATTTGATCGGTTAAAAACTTATATTAAAACGAAAACAAAGTAAAATACCTTTTTAATATGGCTAAAGTTAGTGAACTTGCATAGCGCCTCTTGCAAAAGTGCCGCAATATGCTAACCACGCGATAAGTGCGCGATCTAGGCCGAACGTAGCTGTGTTTACTGTAGGCGCTATTAGCAGTGTGGCGTTAGAGGCATTATTTTTTTTTTTTATATTTCACTTCAAGATTGACCTCATCCCACCTGATGTTAAGTGGTAATGAGGACCTAGCTTAAGGGTGACAAGTACATTATTTGTATACCTAAGTACGTATTATTTGTGTACATAAGTAGGTTTAGAACTTGTGTTAACTGCCCAAATCTAACGATATAACCAGAAAATTTGTCATAATTGCTATGGATTCTGCGAACTGGATTCCACTATCAGCAACAATAGAAAATAAAATTAAAACGATACCAAAACTATCGTTCCGTCCGAATGTTGGTTTAACTTCAACAAAGCCTGATATAGACGATTGCGTCAATATAACTAAAATATCACTAGACGCCTACCTACATGATCGTTCAACAAATACAAACACTGATGAAAAGAATTGAGTTCACAGTAAAATTAAAGCAACTTGGATTTTATAAAATTCGCGCTCTGTTTCCCGTGATTATCGGTTTGCACTAAACAGAGACGATTCCCATTAGTTCCAGCACTAGGCAAAAATGTTTGTTACAATGATTATAATAATTACCTACTTACTTCGTGTTTATTAAATTTTGATGTACATACGATGAACTCCACAGTAATATAATGATTTAACTTCTCATTACTTTTAATAGTATTTTCTTCAAGGTTGCTAGTTATGTAATTATCTTAATTACATTAAGTTAAATTGCCATAATCATGCATGACATTGTTGTTTGGAATCATAGTTGCGTGTCATTGATCGTCATCGTTATTATTTTATTATTTGCACCATCACATAATTATCTCAGAAGTCTATTCCCGAATTTTCCACTACCTCAATTCTGAAGCTATAGCTCTTCGCCTTGACCTGGTTCGTGTAATTTGGGGATGAACAATACCCTTATCTGTTATTCTGGTATCTTAACTAGATAGTAGGGTTTAGATAACATTTGATAGCTATCTAGCTATCAAATGTTATCATAGTTATATTATTCAGTAGTTGCGTTGAAAAAGTAAGTAAGTAACTTCGCCTTACGATAACTTGCGGTTAGCTCAGTTAGAAGAGCAGCACGCGTGATACGTGAAGGTCGTGGGTTCGATTCCCGCACCGCAAGGGGAGATAAAAAAATCTGTTTCTAATATTTAAAGTAAGTAACTTCTGTACTCAGTACGTGTAACCATCCAGAGACATGGGTCCTCTACGATTACCTACGATCCGGATTTGATGGGCTTAGCTTTTAGCTGGCGAAGAAAATTCTAGCAATAAATCTCGAAGCACTGTCTGTGCACACGACATAAGCGCGTTCCGTCTCGTTTACTCCGCAGGAAATCCTAGCTCGTAACCAAATTAACACGTAGACAAGTAGAAGATATATTATGTCCGTTCCCGCTTTCACGGGCCCAGTTATGTGAGGCGCAGCGGAGTGGAGCATGCATTGGTCACATATCGCTTACGCATTTCGTGCTTCATCGGACATGCAAATGTCAAATTGGCGAGGAAGTGCAGCCGAGCAGGTGCATCGCGGAAATGATATAATACCTACAACACGACCTACCTATGATACCTACTACCCATAATCATATGGATATGGATGGGTAAGTAAATGGACTTGGTGTATACATAAAATAATGATAAGATTACTTCTCAAACCTGCGGTTAGAGCCTATAATCTGTGCTAAAAGACCCTCATATAAGGATCGCAATAAGAGTTCTTCGGTTACGTGCGAATAAAACCTCATTAAACAATAATGTTTCCCCGAAGTCCTTGCTAAAAAAAATACGGCTAACATCTCATTAAAGGATTAGATCAAGTAGAGTTCTTTCGTTACGAGCGAAAAAAACATCATTAAACCATCGTGTTCTGAACTCTTAATTACTTTTTCTATATCTGGGGCACGGCCGTGCCCCCACCAAGTCGAGCAAAAAGCGTCACGGCCGTACCATCCTTTTCTCGAAGCAATTCAGACCATTTTCGACGCCCTGTAACTTCGTTGTGGATAAAACTAGAAGACTGAAACCATATATTTATATAAAACATTCACGAATTTTAATATTGATATACGTCACTATAAGATGCTGTTAATTATTACGTTACAACTTAATGCTTCGAGTACGGAGATTCCAGACACAATAAAATTGATTTTCAATTGTTATGGACCACGATCGTGGTCTTAGAGACTGGACGTATTAAGACAGAAAGTCACTTAAGTAGAGACTGAATAAATTAATAACCGACTTGGTATTACATGGATCTCACAACTTTTAACCGCAGAACAACTGAGTTGCGAGACTTGGTTTTTTTGACAAGTATTGTTTTTGATGGGATTTTTTTGACAGAAAATATAAGTAAGAATACACCACCAAGAAAACACGTAATAGGCCGAGTAAGTTTGAACTTAGGGCGACAAAAACTTGTTCCGATAAACATTTTGTTTCGTACCAATGGAAATGTTTTAAGTTATTACATTGGTGGCTTAAATTAATAGCCTACTGGTGTCCAAAATGTAATACCATTACTAAAGAAGTCCCAAGAAAGACACCAGCCGTTGCACCACATCCCCTGAGAACGTCTTCCGGAACTAACCGCAAAACAGCGCGTGCGCACTCACTAGCGGCCGTCCTTCGAACGGGCCGGTCATAGTATAGACGAAAAGTCGTGAGGTAACAGTTTTAAAACAACATCTTATCAAGAAAACCCAGTCAATAGCCCTGGTTTCTCAGGCCTCCACTTACTACGGTAACAATTTACAATATCGACGGTAGAATGATTTAAAGGGATTTCTATTATTTGGTCGCCTAGTCCTTAGTTACTGAAATCAAGAAAACGAAGATACGTATATAGTATAGCGCGTGGTAATCTATACTAATATTCTAAAGATGAAAGATTTGTACCTATTTTTCTCTAAGTCGAAACAAAGTTCGCCGGGACCGCTAGTAAGTAATGTATAATCGCGTAAAGTCTTTTAAACGCGTAAAGAGATTTCTCACTGTTTAACAATGTGACTGTGTCATAGCGGTCAGCGTACATGTGCGCATTATGCTACCGTTATCCCTTCAATAACTTCACCGTACGATAAATAGTGCTTAATATTTTTTTACATATACTTGTATATTCTCATTTGTCCTATACGAACATTCAAAGTAGATCCATGTAGGATGTAAGAAGAGACCTCCTCCAAAACTTTGTAGACGTCGGTTTTGGGTTAGCTACCATTCATCTAACTCCATTTATTTGAAGAGAACTGCTAATGGAAGTTAATGCAGGATACGGAAGGTCGTACTACATCTCCTTTCAAGACATGCAGTCGAGAGTAGGATGAACATTGATTTGTATTTTGTTCTGACACTGGCTGTTTCTATGTTCATTAAAATATGTGTTGTGTTACCAGCATTGATTCTGGTTTCCATAACACAACTGCTTAAGCTACTTTTGGAGCAGGTCGATCGATGTGATGTAGTGGCAGTTTAATAAGAAAAGAACAACCTTTTTATTTTTTCACTTTTCTTGAGAACAAGCCCTAAATTATTTAAAGAAAATTACAATTTTTTTTTATTAATCCACCCATACTGTACAATTTTTAAGAGAAAGTATGTGGCATTTACACGTGATACACGCGATACGTGAAGGTCGTGGGTTCGATTCCCGCACCGCAAGAGGAGATAAAATTTTCTGTTTCTAATATTTACAATCGACTTAAAATGCGATTATTTATAGTAAAAAAAAGTTTTTGATTCATTTTGTCAACTCTCCATTCCCAAAGAGAATAGTGACGTTACGTCACAATTTTGCAAGCAACTGTATTATTTATCAGTTTTAATGATTATGCAACGAGTGAGCTCGTTTCCATCAGGTCGCCAATCAATATTCACATAAACGCAGGGGCCGTAACCACAGGAACTGGTGCAGTGGGC
This sequence comes from Glyphodes pyloalis, assembly GCA_037074685.1. Lineage (NCBI taxonomy): Eukaryota > Metazoa > Arthropoda > Insecta > Lepidoptera > Crambidae > Glyphodes > Glyphodes pyloalis. The sequence continues at coordinate 2,771,325 of JAYKKO010000024.1, read as the reverse complement.
CAATTAGGACCATAAAGTGAATACTGCACTGCAGTGGTTGCACACAATGAACTTTTATTGCATAGGAAATAATTCGATGCTTTCTATTAATTAAACACGCTGTGATAGCTGCGGTAATTGCCACTATTGTTTTTACTAGACAATCTTTAAACATAACGTGATATGTACGTATGATTTATACTTTTGTACTAATATAATAAAGAGGAAAGATTTGATTGTGTCTTTGTATTGAATAAGCTACACTGAACCGACTTTAACTTACATTGGTAGTAATACACTGTCCCGGGATGACAAAGTGTACGAGTATATTATTTTTTAAGTAAACTTAGTAATACTTACTAAATCTCCATATTCTTTACTAATATTACGAGTATAAAACTGAAGAGTGTGTTTGCTTGAATGTGCTAATCTTAGGCTCTACTGGTTTCAATTGAAAAAAATGTTTGTGTATATTTATACAGGAAGACTTGAGGCTATATAAAATCTCCGTTGGAATAAGAGTTAGCGTTTTCTGGCGATTAAACCACGAGTTTTGCTCCACGCAGGACAAACATTCGTTTGATGAATATACGTGTTTGTTCTTTATAGGTGCATTTATAAATACAAGTGCTTAAGCTACTTAAGAAAAAGGACGTCACATCACACTTTAGACTCAGTACCACCTTTATGTCGTAGGCATAAGAACTATTTGAGAAAAAATGTAATGTTATTTTATATACATATTCAAGCTCTCTTTCACAATTAACTGCTCATGATTGATGCCAAATAGGCAGTTGCTTTTCCGTTGCAATACGCTGCACATCTTTGCGTTTCGTTTACCCGCCTAAGCGTTTCGTTTAGCCTCGTTAGCGATTTAACAAACCTCTAAAAAAATATTTACAAAAACATAACAAATGTAACAATGTTTCAATGTCGAGTGTAGTGAAGAAAGTCGACGAAAACCATTTTTGAAATGTTCTCGTTGATTTATTTTTTCATGTGATTCGGTTTAATGCCATCAACGTCAGTCGGTAGGCGGTACTGTAGTTTTTACGATAACAGCCTACACATTACAATGAGAATGAAGACCTGAGTAGAGAAATAGCTCATAATAAAAGAAATGAAATCTTAGCTATTCGACGTTTATTAGTGTTTTAAAAACAAGTTGTTACTGCTAGTGCAGTTCCAGCATCCATTACGTAGTAAAAGCACTTCGTATTCTATTTAAACTTTTTACCAGTTTCACATAAACGGCTTACTTATGATGCATTGTCTTACGTGTCTTAAGTTATGTCTGTTACTATAACACTATCAGAGAATTATTAAACTTTAGTTATTATTTCATTTCTGAACTATAAAGTTTCTAATGTAGGCAGTCCTATGTAAAAATATCCATTCCAAATTAAGTTAAACGAATAATCTCTGTATCTATAATGTAATTCTAGCATATCAAATAATATACCAAATCTCATTAGTAGTTTTTGCGTGAAAGAGTGGGTACCTACATCTACAACCTACATCTATACCTCTCTACGTTCTTATAAACATTCGCGTTTATAATTTTTGTAGGATTTTTGCTTAGGATAAGTATACAATAGATTCGCTGTTCTAAGTTACAGCCTCAGCCGTTACCGACTAAAAGGCATCACGTGCTCAAAACGATTAAACCAAAGAAAAACGATTTCATAAAAATCAATGGATACTCTCTAACAAGCGACGTCGTAAACGCTACCGCGGCATTTGAATTACGAAAGAAATTAGCGAATAATCGGAGCGAACACATCGAGATTGCATCAATATTTATAAAGATGTCGGGGGCCGGCGCAGCGGCGCGCGCGCATACCGCCGCTGCACCTCGCGAGTGCAGCGCGGAAACACCGCACATATCGACTAATCGACTGTGAATATTCGCGAACGAATCAGTGATACACAATAATCGATAAATCGTTGTGAAAGTTGTCATTTGGTGTGTGCCGCGAACGGTGTCAGCCATGGAGAACATCTACGGTGTTATAAGGACGTTGAGTAGGAAAACGTTGAAACGGAAACAAAAGGTATTAATTCGTTTTATAGAGCTATTGTATTCCGCAATTTGAGAAATTACACCAACTTAAACCTAATTTCTCTTAATACCAAGTGGAACTTACTACCACTTACTACCATAGAAATCGACTTAGCTTAACCGCAATATTGAGACATTGGGTGACTTTATAATTAAAAGCTTTTGAACTGAAGGCGGCACAATCGTTTGAGCCCACATCTACCCACAATTGATTATATGTATAGTCATCCTACATCAATGTACAAAATTGCTCATTATTATATTCAAATAGTCTTTGATTTTCGAAATATTACTTACCATCATAAACTTGGTGCTTTTAATCCGTATGAAACTTCCAAAGTATTAAATAAGGGAATTAAAAGTATTATTTATTATATTAAGATGCTATTAAAAATAACAAGCTATCTCTTATCTAAACTTCTCCTAAGCGTCTCGTTTTGAATACTAGTAGATTAGCTTTGAATACATTTTAAAGAATTTATGTAATGTTGTAAGCCTGGTTTAATGTCTTCACGATTCTGAGGATGCAAATTTTGCCATCGCACTTCATCGCTCCGGCAGCGTTCAAAAAGGAATACTAATCGCAAATTAAGAATTAATTTCACTTGAATTGTGATCTACTATAAAAGACAAATTGATTAAGTTCTAATTTTTTTTTTCGGTCTACGCAAGTTCCTTTTTGTTCTTTGAAGTCATCAAAAACTATAAACAGTATATCACACATTTGCCACTTTTATCGTTTATGTCAAGGAAAAGCGAGTGCAGTTAACCTTGCTAATTAAGAACCCCATAGTTATTTGAGTGTCGAAAATGTCCACTTGACTAATAATATAATGGCCCAAAATCCCACAGCCCAGAATAGTTTACGCAAGGTTAACTAATGAATCCGCAATTCATATTGTAGAACGAGTAATTGTTGAACCAATGAACTAGTTTCGACATTGAACCCTTTATATATATTTCAAAATAAGTAACTTTTAATCATGTATTTAGGTTCCTAAATAACTAATTAAATTTTATCATTTACTAGTATTATTGCAAACTCCGTTTTAAACATTTCTGCCTCACCTAAGGATGGCTCGTGGCGAATGCCGGCACCTGCTACCCCAATTGTTATTTACGACAATCGAATAAAAAAATATTAGGAGGCAAACTTACTACAACATTACAAACTCTTAAATTTAATTCCCTATGTTATGTCAAATATGCGCTATGCTGCCGACATTACAACAATTGCCCCTCAAACATTACAGACGTCCATTGCTAAATTATCTCATTATTAATGTACAATTATGGTCTTGAGATTACCTATTAGGTCTCTAAGCTAATACTTATTGGGTAAATGGTGAACCTTGAAGGGTTTTCTACGGCCGAAAAATTTTCCCCTTAACATAGGTGAAAAACTCTAAGTTTGATCACACTGCTAAAACAAACAGTTATCTTTTTAATTTTAGCCATATAAAGACGTCTGAGATTTAACAAACGTATGAGAAGAAGTTTAAAGACCGAAAACTTAAAATTATTCTCTAACATTTTTTTCAAAACAGTCAATACGATTAATTGTTCCGATACTGCTCCAATTCAATGATGATCTGCTTAAATCTGATTATCTTTCGTCGACCACTCGTGCTTGAAACAAGCATCTTATCGGCGTAGCGAGGAAAGCGTTGATCGGCGACCACTGACCATGGACAAAGTAGGGTTGACTCTGAGGGGTATTAATCGTCGTTATTTTATAGAACGTTAATTTTATAGAAAACAGGAGTTTTGATGCGAACACCAAAGGCGTTTGAAAGTCAGAAAACTGACCCGAGTTGACAACGAGGGTTAAAAAATGTCCTTAATTCCTAGGAGTGAAGGATTGATCGCGGTCGCATGCACAATACCTCCTATGTAACCAAACGCATTAACGTTTGTGTTTCAGCCCGTATGACATAGAAGAATGTGAAGCATTGAGTAGTATTATACTTGATCTTCTGGTACAAAATCTCTCAGTGCTCTAAGACTTTATCTTATGCTTAGGTTACCAAATTCGGGACATAATGATTTCATAATATCGTGATCTAAAACCTCATAACATCACAATTATTACATATTTGGTTCAACTATCTTCAGAATTTCAGTACGTTGGAATCAACGGGCGACAATTTATCTACTTTTATGCTAATATATAGTATAATGAAATACATACACATCACACAGTACATTAATGAAAGATAATCGTGAGCTGTAGTGATTGAAATAATAAATAGAAGCGGACATGGCACATTACATACATCACAAAGGCGTCAAAGTCCTATTTATTAGATCTCTCATATATAGACGTTTATTATAAATTATTTGTTTGCATTAGCAGCCCTAACCGAAAATCTCAATGAAATGCAGTAGAATGTCTCTGCGCAGCGTGGTTCACGCTTTCCTGCGTACGCGCCGCCCGCCCGGCTTACACTTAATTGCCAAACAAGTGCCCACGTAATCTTCTACAATATTGTCTTTATCGAGATGCACCACAGTATCACCAGAAAATAATCCAATAGATTTTTAATAGATCCAATTGAGTTATAAAGGTGGGTGGGGGTCAAACCTGCGACCTTTAATCTTAAGTCTAATAGCCGATCATAGAGTTCATCATTCCTTTCTTGTCCTGCCAATTGACCTGCGTCCATTTACCTACCACCAATTAAAAGAAATACGTTGTGACATATTGTCCAAAATCTACCGGTTGAATACCATACAAAAAGAGCAAAGAATATAATTATTTACATGTGTCGTAATTATATGAGAATAATTACTGTTATTTTAATGTGGCTTCTGAGCTAACGACTGTTATATTAACACGCACTCGCAACTGTTCATTGATAGTAATTAAACTTTTAGTAGTACATAGTAATGTTGGTACAGAGTTTGTTTTCAAAGTGTAAAAATGTATGTAACGATTTGAAGTATCTTAACCTATTTTACCGTGCACTATTACAATGAAGTAAATAAGTGCCATTATGGTCGATAAGAAGTGTGTGGGATACGGGTGTATACTTTTCCAAAACTACCGTCAAAGGACTGGCTTATTTTCTGCAGAAATTAATTATCATAGCGCAAGCTTCTGCGTTCGATATTAATTCTTATGCGCACGAAATAAGGGCAGTGCAAAGTCCATAGTGTGACGTCTGTGCAGTAGATCACAGTGACGCACATTTTTCATTCGTAATGTTTTTGTACATAATGTAATCACATTAATCTCGCTCTTATTACTTAGACTAAATACTGGGTCTTTGAGCTTATTTGAGATCTCCCAAAATCTCTTTATAACGAAACCCGAACAAAAAAAAAGTAACCGCTAACCAAACTAACGAACCACCCTGCTTGTTGCAGATTCAACCGAAACCGACGACAAATGGAGTGGCCAAGGAGAGGATACCGGAACGCGACAGCCGAGAGTCCAGGGAAACTCGCGACTCGCGAGAGATGCGCGAGAGCAGAGACTCGCGAGATTCGCGAGACGAGTCGGACATCATCGAGAGGCGGCAGGCCTCGCCAATACCGCGGGAGAGGGACAGGGAGCGCGAGCGAGACAGAGACAGAGAAGTCCGGGATGAGAGAAGGGATCAGTCGACGCCGCAGCACGACGGCAGGCATCCGCTGCTTCAGTTCGCAGTGGACCACTTCCGACAGAGTCCTGAGTGAGTACCTACATCCAAATTTATCATTTTCAAACAATACGGCATAGCAATAGCTTAAAAAGTACTACTCTAATCAATGGATGTCTCATTCAAACAAGATCTTTTAAATCACTGTCAAAACAGTATTAGTACGGAATCTAGTAGGTAGTATTAAATTAGGACAATATGCCTTCATATACAATTTAAGACACTAGCGTTCTGTTTCATTAAACACTAAAGGCTGCCCGTGACTTCGTACGGGTAGAAAATACTATCCACATAAGATTAACTATAAGGGGATTGATATCCCAAGGTAAATTACTTCAAAAACATGGGAATACAAAGTTATAAGTCTTATAACCCTAGTTTTACCTCCGTTTTACCCCCAGAGCTGTAAATAGTAAGAAACCCTCTAAATTTCCTTTCACTCATCGAGTTAGAAATGATAAAGCCGGCAACATTTCACCGCGAAATGTAAAAAACAAAATACCTCCGATGCGTGTACAATGTTGTACGAGGAGCGCTCTCATCGTTCGTGTGCGACAATGCCGAACACGCCATGTCGCCGATTATAGTTAAACAAAACGTTCGCATTAATAACTGTTACTGGTTTAATCAGGCGGAACTGTACCACCAATCAGGAATACTTGAAAGTTCCAAACTATATATTACGGCTGATATTCTGTAAAATTTTGTGATTAAAAAAAAACAGGGCATTGCTGTTTATATTATATTCCTACCAAAAGTAGAGTATGAGCCTCTTTAGTTAAGGGGCCGTCCATTAATCACATGATCTTTTTTTTAACCCCCCCCTTCCCCTTGGTACTATCACGTACCTATATTTTAGGTTTCTACAAAAAATCTTAAATTTTATTATAATATTATCCTAAATACAGGTATAAAGTATAATCTTATTTTTTTTAAATAAAGGACCTTTTAAAAATATCTAGACAGAAATATATAAATAAAAATATTAATAAACGAATGGTGTAATCATGCGAAAAACATATATTGTACTTAGAACATGAATATATTTAATGTACATTGTCCTCGTACCACGGACGAATAAGACATTCTTCAACATTAACAACTGAGCTTTTAATTTAAAAATCGTACGTTTGAAAAAATAATGAAAAACTAAATACACGTGATATCTTACTACACCCCCCTCCCCCCTTGTAACATTTCGTGATTTTTGTCATCATATACATATAATAATTGGTCTAACAAAGCAACGAATACTCTATTCCATTTTCTCGGTATTGCATTGCTTCTATTTTTTTAACAAATAAATAATATCGTATGAGTCTAGCGCACCTACTCGGTAACGCAACACAAACCGAATAACGGTCAATATTCCACTGTTGGTACTAATTCATACCAAATAGGGCTGCCTCTTAGGTATCATATAGTCTGCCGTAAAATTGTATGCACATAAAAAGCGAATGGCATTTTGTACTAGACAACCACAAATCAAACTATAAATGTACTGGCGATGCTTCAAAGTACTCTTTTGAAAATTGCATTACATATTTTATATAATATAAGATCCAAAATGTAAAAGTACCTTAAACAAACAAGGAATCTTAAAATAAAAATAAATCCGGTAACTTTACCCCTTAAGATTAAATTTACACGCATCTTATGTTATCCCAAAAAAACACATACAATCTTTAAATATTTTAATGAAACAAAAAAATACTATCTCCCCATGCGGTATGGGGAGATGTTTATTTAAAGTTCGGTAGTGCGGCGTGTTTTTGGTATTTTTTAATGTCTTCAAAAAAGTACCTTTAAAAGCTTGTTAAAAGAGACCTGTGCCATCTTTTTCGTTAAAATAAAAGACATTACCGACATAAATATCAGCAAAAAGCTTAGTCCAAAGCCCACGCGATCATCGCGTGGATTGGTTGCTAATAAACCGCTAAAGCCTACCAGTAAAAAGTGTTGTAATTTAAAAAAACAAAAAAAATTCGTCTCCCTTTGCGATGTGTGGTTCGAACCCACCACCTTCCGTATCACGTGTGCTGCGCAGTTGTGCGCTACTTTAAAGTTTGCTAGTGCAGTGTAGATCTTTATAAAAAATAGTAAAAGTATATGTGACGTTCTTAAGGATCAACCCTAACACCATCGCAGGCGCAGGCACGCGTGCCGCCCGTCACGCTCTTGGTGTTTTTGTAATAAAATTAACATCGCCCGCCTGAAATGTGGCACGGCGAACTGGACACGAGTGCACTACTCAATTGTTCTATTGTGAATTAATGCACTATTAATAGGGTACCCATGTTTAATAAATAATTATGTTTAATAAACCTCGATAGTGCAGGGTTTCCGTCGTTCGCCGTCACTAGGCGATGAGAAGGTGATTTTCAATCAGGATAGTCCTCGCTCCTACGGTACAGTAACGGTTGCGTACGGTACGCAAATGTACTTACCCCCTAAAAAAGGATTTCCCAAACTGTATGTTGCATCGTGACACTCAGAACTAGTTGAATATAGATTACTGATTTTTCCATGCTTTCTATATTAATACTACTTACAACGGATAGTTGCATTTTTTGGCTAGAGAGGGCGTCACTGTAAAATTCTGGGAAGCCCTGGACTAGTATTTTTTCTAGACTTGAGTAGGTAAGCTTGTTCCCCGATCGACTACAGTATGCTTCGGAGTATGTTTTGTTCGAACACGGGCTTGTGATCACTAACCCGTATTTGGCAACCGTGGTGATTAAGCCCTTACAATTTAATGTAACGATGACTCAATTTCAATTATAAGTAACACTGTTCCTAAAATCAAAAAATGTAGGTACAGACCATAGGTTAAATGTAAGCTATTCTCGAAAAGTAGGACTTTCCTCGGGATGCAATCATCAGATCCTAGTTTCCTTATAATTGCATTTAGGACAACTTCTTTCTTTTCTTCAAAAAAATCATCAAAGTCGATTCAAAAATGAACACATAAATAAACTTACTATAATATACGTAATCTAATATATTGTTGAATTGAGACTTCCTTTTCATGAAGACTGTTAAAAAGAAGAAGTATATCTTAAAACATTTAATAATTACACCTTCTCGATTTAAATAAAAAAGAAAGGTCAACAAATAGCCGCCTGAGCGTTATGCACCGAACTCGCCACCATTCAATTTACTTTCGATAATAATAGGCTAGAGATGGTCTCCTTTATAATTTTACAAAGCACTCCATTATGGATGTTACAGCACCGGGTTAAGTTATTTAACTTGGCAATGAACAGTTATATCTTTGGACATTATAGATAGTTCTATCCACGAAGATGTGCCCCGCCCATCCATTACATATTAATTAGCAATAGATGTACACGTATACTAGATAAATTGGCAGAACGTCACATGGTAACTGAGGTTTGGCAAAAACTGTCCGCGCCTCCTGCTTACCCCTCAAGTACCGCTGGGGCCCAAGTTTGAAATAGTGAGGTACTTTAAACTAACTATAATTGACGATTCCAAATTATAAGATAACGTTAACCGTAAAAAAACAGACCAAAGTTTAATTACGCACACAAGATACTTAATACAAACAAATTCGAAAAGTCAACCTTTAAGGGCATTAGCGTGAGTTGTTTTTATAAATGCATGCTGTAAAACCACGCACATACTTGTAGTTCCAGATTAGATACTTTAGACTAGACGAAAACCTTATTTTAGTTAATGTAATTTGTAATTATACGACACGTTACTGTAATAGGTCACTACTAGCTAGAAGGCATACTAGCTATTAATATCGTCATACAAAAATTTAGTTCCTCAACAATGTTTGGTCATGATATCTCAAACGTTTTGATTCTAATGTTTATGTAATTGAAAAATCTACAGCCGTGAGTAGTTTTTGATCCACTATTGACCCCTAAATGAGGAAGATAATTACAAAAGACCGCAATTTAGTTTAGTTTCGTGGCCGTCCCACGCTCACAATGGCTGGCACCTATCGTAATATTCGTAATCGGTACATATGATCAAAGCAGAAGTGTTTTAGACTCTTATTGTTGTGATTAAAATAACTGTGCAGTTCAGGTATATTTGTTGGTATTTTATAATGGGTTAGGTTTACATTGGATGGTGTCATCACTGCCCCCGACTGGTGCAATGCTACTGACTACGTTAATAAATTTTTGCAAAAAAAAATTATAGTACCCGCGGGACTCGAACCCACGAATACATTATTTTATATTACGAATATTTTTCAGTAACAAAATAAATATTTAACTTTTTCTAGATTGGCAAGATTATAGGGAATTGAGAAAGCAATTACCAAATTCGTTTATAATTTGACAAAATAGACGCGCTGGACTTTTAGTAAAACAACTGTTCATGTCAACTTAAGATTCATGTGATTTGGTGTATGACAGTTCCCGTTTTGCAACAAAGAAAAGGCAGAGTCCTCGAAGCAAACGCTACACTGTTGCACCAGTGTGCCAGTCAAGCGTACATATTTAATGATCATAAACTTTCAATCAAGTCATATCAATATATTGTATTCATATATAACATCAATAACACGTATGAATCGTCTCTACATAAACCAACTAATGCTACCCACCGGCAAGAAACTCAATAGTTTTTTTACAAAAGGGACTAAACTAATTACTTATTTTGCACCAAGACATATATAGTTTGTTAATTGTAAAAAATATATAGAGTTGTAAATTAAGTCAAAAGAACAACAAAAACGTAATATACTAAAGAATTCTGGTGAATTATACATAAGATTATCTATCTTTATTTGTTTACTTTCGTCTGCATGAATTAATACATGTAGCACATCACAGATTTTGAAAGCCCCTTGTAGTCTAAACCAACTCAAATCCTTCATTATAGCACCTTGGTGGTAGAAGTGGTCTTGACCACTTCTATTTTCTATAAACATTTTGCTATAGAAGAATGGAAACGCTTACTTCGCCTAAGAATGACGAATGAGATGACAGTTTGTGTATTACTGTGTTTGAATAAGTAATAGCTTAGAAATTGTATGGTTGCTGGCATATGTGAGTACTACCTGCCATTAGAATCTGATATGTACGGTAAACATCAAGATAAACACTTGCAGTTTTGATATTGATTCTTATATCCACAGCATAAGGGCACAAGGTCCAAATTATAAACATTAGTCAGACTTTTGAGTTTACTACCTAATTTCGAGTTCTACGAGTCTCTGCCTGAAGCGACTGATCTGATTATATATAATAATAATAAAAATGTATTTATTTCCACCACAAAATTACATGCCTCTTACAAACTAAAAAGCTTATCGTTATGGGATAGGGACTGAGACAGATAATATTGGGGAGGACTGGAGCCTAAGGTAGGATAATCCTGAATTTCAGGTCTCCAGGAGCTCCCACCCGAACTGTGAAATGTTGTTTGGATAACTACTAACTAATGACTGAAGAATACCAAGAATAAGCATAAAACAATAATGAATAAGAATATTAGGCTGTGTTTGGGCATTTGTGCATGTTGCTGTGGAGTGTGTGTGGTTGTGTGAGAGTATGTGTGTGTGTGTGGTTGTGTGAGAGTATGTGTGTGTGTATGTGTGTATGTGTGTGCGCGTGCATATCTGAGTGTGGGTGTGAGTGTAAGGAACCAAAGGTGTATGTACTGAGAGTTCAGAGTAACAATTATTTTAACAGTGATTCTGTGTCGGAGTAGTTGAGGTCTAGTAGGAAATATTTGATAGAAGATCTGCATTCGTATAGAATTTTAGGGTACAAGTTCAGTTTAGCGTTGAGTATGTTGTATAAGTGTTTGGCTAGGAAACAAGACTGGTGTCTGATAAACCTTGTGTTGTGTTTACCTATTTGGCACACTTTTGTCGGCCTGCGATTATTAATTTGGTTTGCCTTTGGGATAAATGGTAACTGTTTGTGTTGTCGTAGTGTTATCTGAAGAATAAATAGTTGTCTCACTGTCATTATTTTTTCTTTATTGTACAGGTCATGAGTGGGGTGCATGAAATGTTTCCTTAACATTACTTTTAGTACAGAACGCTGGGCACGTTCTAACTTTAGAAGTGTTGTTTTGCAAGCCCCACCCCAGACGGGTATGCAGTATGTTAGGACCGACTGGACGAGGGCAAAGTAAACAGTTTTTAAGAGTGTCGGCTTGAGTATGTTCCTAAGTTTTCTAAACAGCCAGATTAACTTTCTGATCCTTGAGGATAAATGGTCAACCTGGATTTTCCACGACAGGTTTTCGTCCAGTTGAGCGCCGAGGTATCTAGTATCAGACACTTTTTGAAGTGAAATGCATGTGCATGATGTTGTGTTTGCGTTATCACATGTATGTACTTTTAGTGCAATTTGACTTTTATTTGGTTGGGTAGATTTATTTAACGAAAAGGTAATGTAATTGGACTTTTTTACGTTTAAAGTTAATAAGTTATTCCTGAACCAGGCTGAAATTTGCTGGAGACCCTGCTCTGCATGAGAGCGTGCCTCGGCCCAGGTCCCTCCCTGAAATACAAGGGCGGTGTCATCTGCATAAGAAATAATTTTGCCGTTTTGTGGCTTGAATTGGCACAAATCATTTATGTAAATCAGGAAGAGGCTCGGGCCCAACACACTTCCCTGGGGGACTCCACAGGTAACAGGGAGGGTTGAGCTAAGAAATTCACCTATTTTTACACTTTGCTGCCTATTAGTGAGAAAACTATTTAAGAGTTTAAGGGGTGTGCCGCGGATTCCGATTTGTTCTAGCTTATTTACTAGCACTTCGATTGAGACTGTGTCAAATGCTTTAGCTAGGTCAAGGAAGACTCCAATGCATCTTAGGCCACAGTCCAGGTTTCCAACGATATTGTTTGTCAGTTCTGTTAATGCGTCTTCCGTAGATTTTTTTGGTTGAAAACCATATTGTGATTCAGAGATAATTTTGTGTTCGTTTAAATAACTCATGAGACGTTTATTTATGATTTTTTCTAGGAGCTTGGACAAGACACTTAATACAGATATTGGGCGATAGTTTTCAACACAGTCTCTATTTCCGCTTTTGTACACAGGATGTATTAGAGAACGTTTGAAATCGTCGGGAAAGATACCGTTGTTGATGCACAAATTGAATATGTGTGCCAGTATGGGGCTTATAGTGTCTTTAACGCTTTTAATGAAAACCACTGGAATTCCATCCCAACCTGTGGCTGAATCATTTTTTAGACTAAGTATTAGTGAAAGTACTTCGCCTGCATCAGTCTCTAGCAGGACAAACGAATGTAGTCTAGGTGCACTGGCAATTGTGCATATTGACTTTGAGTGGTTGGTTTTTTTTATGTCATCAGCTAATTTTAGGCCTATGTTGGTAAAGTATTCATTTAATCGGTTTACCGCCGAAAGAGAATCTTCTTGATTGAGTTTAAGGAGATTCTCAGCAGGGTTTTTGTTACCGCCTGTGTTTGTGAATTTTTTTATGAGTTTCCAGGTTTGTTTAGGATTAATGCATTTACCAATTTCTGAGTTTTCGTATTCCTCTTTAACTTTCTTTATTATGTCGCCACAATAATTACGGTATCTACGATAAGAGATTTGGGTGATTTGGTCATGTGGCGAAATTAATGATTTTTTGTGAAGGGCGTCGCGATGGTTAATACACTTCAGCAGCCCTGGAGTTATCCATGGCTTTAGAAGGTACTTCCTATTTGGGACTTTGCGGATTGTAGTGTTATTCATCAGAACCTCGTTCATACTACTTATGAGAGTGTTAGTGGCTATATTTGGGTAATTTATGTTAAGAATACTATTAAGGTTTAATTTACCAAAGTCCAAGACCGCTTTTTCCATATTCGTTACTTTCCTGAATACTACATTAATATCTCTTTTTTTGATGGGCGCTAGATTTACAACAACTGGGAGGTGGTCAGTTATGTGCGTATTAATGACAAAAACTTGGGCTTTGCCGTCGGTTTTGAGAATTGCATGGTCTAGGCAGTTAGGTCCGCGTGTAGGTATTAAATGACCAGGTAGAAGGCCGTTTTCGGCGAGTAGGTTTAGGTAAGGATTACTTTTGGAGTCAGTGTTAAGTGGCTTGATGTCAATGTTTATGTCACCAACAACCGCTATAGTTTTGTAAGAATTTAAATTATTTAAGTTAATATCCAGGGAGTGGAGGAACTTATCGATGTGTTTCTGAGAGGCCGATCTATAATATAGGTTATTGTGTAAACATAGTCAGTGTGACGAATGCCATTTCTTAGAAAATAAAAGCATTTTTATGAGATAATTTCACGAATTTATAGATGGCACAGCCTATAGCTTGGAGGGTACTTTAATTAGTGGTCACTACTTGATAAAAAAGCTGTTCTTGATCTCGAACCAAACACTAAGATAAAACAGGAATTCAAAAGTCGTGTTCAGTCCGCATAATTATTATACACCTTACCTACCTTGTCACATTAAAAATCTGCGTAAATAAGTACGTCATTTAAGCAGAGAACCTAATATGACACTGACAAGGTACTTATTTGTTTACAAACCAAAGATGTACATATTTTATACTCAAAATAGATAAATATTATAACTTAATAATTAAATAAACGATGTTATACATCGTATATTCTATTCAAAAGTTGTCTTATAGAGTAGGAACGCTACTAAGCAAGTCCCCGATTTATTAATTGCAATGGCAAAACGGTTAAATAAATATCCCTATCAATACACGATACTTGACAGATTTTTTAGATAGCACACCGTGATGTCGTAATTTTACCATCAACACGTTGATACTCAACAAAATTAAATTTTAAAGACAATAAAAAAACAGTATGCCAAAACATTGCAATTACAATAATTGATGTCTTTGCCCTGCAGTGGGATATTAATTAATTTATTCTTAGGCCTATAAATTATCATATATGTGAGCACAGTTTCTATATTATTATCAGATGGTAGCAATCATCAAGAGCAATGAATAGCTTCTACACGACTTTTTAATTACCACCATGTTCGTTTCCACATTGCACAATGGTTTCTAAAAAGCCCTCGAGTATTTACATTGAATGCGGACCCCGCGAGTGCCGGTATGATTACTGATTGCGGTTCTACTTGGTAATTTTTGCTAATGATTACTGCAGGGTTGAGTTTTAAAAAGTAAAGAAGAAAAAGCTTTGGGTATCACATAATATTTTAACAACAATGAACTTACGCTAGAAACATTGGAGACATTACATTACACTACACATTTACATTACAAAACAAAAAGAAAGAACACGGAAACATAGTGAAAAAGAAAAAATGCAAAGAAATAATTGTTTTTTTTTTCTCTAAATACGGACAGTACCTTCTGAAAGAACCAATGGTTTTCAGTGTACTGTCCACGTAGGCAACTTGCTTAGGACCCGAGTGTGCCTTGAAACGACCTTAAACTGGATCATTGGCCTCCACTGAATCCTTGGAAAGCATACAGAATATTATATGAAAGAAAGAAAGAAAGAAAAGACATTTATTGACCATAAATACACAGATACAACACAAAAAAAAATAAGAGTATCGTGTGAGGCCAACTTGGGTTCCACCTCAGCAAATGCTGCTACGGCATATATAACACCGCAGCAGCGCTGGTATTCTGGTGGAAACCAAATGCCTGGGAAAATAGCAATAGCCCTGGCTCCTGCTAGTTCCCCCTGCTAGTTGTATATGGAACACCCGGGTTGTTCTATCGCGAAATAATATAAATTCTTACTCGATATTGTCAGAAATTAAATTCGTTTAAAAAAGCTTAATTGTCATGTAACATAAAAACAGAAGAACATTTCTTGGTGTTAGCTTCTAATTTTTATTATGTCTAAAATAATTGAAAAAATATGAACAATTAAATTAAATGTTCACCTTTGTATTAGCTTTCGGATTCATCTTAATATGTAACCTAATTTTAACCGACCATAATGATGACTGCTAAGCCTTATCATCTTCATCAATAAAGCACGGGAAAAGGTTGTTTCTAGGCACAATGGTCAAACGAATGAGTTGTTAACTTCTTTCAATGAAATGTAATTTTTTATGTTTTTTTTTTCATTGCTACAATATTTCACTGCCGATAAAAAAAATACCAAATCCTCTACAAGCTCTAGTTTAAATAACGCCTGAGACTTGTTGAAAGAATACAACAATAACCCATGGAAAGTGAATCTGCTCCAAAAACACTCATATTCATAACGACTTTGCACGCACCGCCGCTCACGCACTTACTCAACCATGGCGAAAATTCGTTGCCGACCCTTTGTGCACTAACAACCAAATATTTTTCTTTGTGCCATAACCTGTCCCCATTGTAATCCGAACGCATTTTCGTAATGAGATGTGTTCTACTGTCTTTCCCAATGTTGGATGCAACTTTGCAAAAACAATGCTCCATAAAAAGTGTTTGGGAAAAACTGGGCCAGCCCTAGTCAGTATTCGGTCGCCGTTGGCGCGGAACGCATCTGCGACTGCGACGCGCGACTCCGAGCAGTCTGTCGCCAGGTAACCTTCGACCATGCCGTGTTCTGCCGCGCACAGGCTGAAGCACAGAATGCAAGTATCGCCTCCTCACCAATTTGAGCGTAGCACCAGTTTCCGCGTTCGAAAGTTTTCGCCGTTCCGTTTCCCATAAGTGCAGTATAGAGAGTTCGTCGCTATTGTTTTTCTTTTTGCGTAAAATACCGGTGACAGTGTTTTGTTGTGGTTTGATATCGATATTCCAATGTGAAGTGATTAACAGCGAACGTATCGAATAATCCGTGTGATCGATCGGTCGGATATTTTCCCCTTCAATTTCATAAGACATAAACTGCTTTTTATTTCATTCATTTTGATCTGTTCAGACAAAACTAAAAAATTATGTGGCATACTAGGTCAGTGCCTGAAAAATCAGTAAAGGATACGGAAATAGACCTGCTTAGTTATTAAATCCTCCTTGATGTAGTGGTTAGCGTAAGGATCCTAAACCCGAAGGTCATGGTTTCGAACCACGTGGGCGAGGTTGAGAGGTCTTTCCAGTTTAGCAAGATATTGCAAGCTTGAATCTTCTGATTGTCCGATAATAACGATGATTTCGGCCTTCAAAATGTACAAGACGTTCTTGACTAAGATCTAAAGGGTTGCCAGCGTCAAATGACAGTTGCTCCAATGTCCAAACCAGCCTTCAAACGCCCCCTGACTGAATAAGACATTATTTTTTCTTAAAATAAATTTTGATTTTACTTTTTTTTAACAAAAGCCATTAGTCTGTGGTTCTAAAGTTTGTACAAAGAATGTACTAATGGTAAATTCAACACTACACTAGAACCACTTGCGGTTAGCTCAGTTTGAAAAGCATCACGCGCGATACGCGATGGTAGTGGGTTTATGTACCACACAGCAAGAGGACATTTCTCTTTCTTTAAAAAATATTTTGAAAACAATCATACTTTACAATATACATTTGTCAGAAGTCAGGAATCTAAATCAGCACATTTCAGTCAACTCATTACGCAAAGTCAGTTCACACGGCTCCCCTGACTCATTGCACCAGAGTAACGGTCATAATCGTAATTACACAACTACACAAGATGATCATTGAAGTGTGCGATTTTCTGCTCCGAAGCCGACACTGCTACTCAGATACTATCGATGATAAATCATTGTTGATCCGCCTGTGCGGGACTAAGGGCCCTGTCTCACTCGGTGCTGGTTTAAACAGACGCGTTGCGTTAATTTCTTCCAACATCCTCACTGCGGCGTGTTGGGCGGGTCCAAGCTTTGAGTTTAGTGGTTGCTGTAGCAATCATTGTCGATGCCGTTATAGCCCTCCTTGCATCTCATTACTTGTATATATACGGCATATATACAAGTAATGAGATGCGTTTTTAGTTTCACGCCGTTGGCCAGGCCAGTTTCCCACTGCATCACCCTAAAGGCAAAGAAGTCCAATCGGGGGATTAAGTTGTTATTAACAAACTTCGTTTATAGCTCAAGACATCATGGAGGCAACATATTTATGTCTTAGTGAGACAGGGCCCTTACTGAATAAAGAGTAATCTGTGGAATAACCACTCTTAAATTTCTGTAAGACCCGGAAGTTAGACAAAGTTTTTCATTGAAGGTACCCGTGGTTCCGTGAGGTTTGATTTTTCGCATAGAGACTCCCTTTTTACTGACACATACATACATATTATAGAGATACCTACTGATAGACTACAGTGAAAATAACTGATGAGCTCTTAGGTTGCTCAGTATAATGCTACCAATGCTTTGTTAATCAAACTATAAGTATACAACAGTTTTATTTCTCCGTTTAATTATTTGCAATAACAACACTTACCCATTATGCTTGGATGATTGGATAGTTATGGTAGAACACGGGTGTTTTATGACGTATAGTGACCCAAGAATTCCGTGGAGTCCAATGACACCATTTAAGCTCGCTTTAAGGCGCAATCGGGGCAGTTATCCACGTGGACAAGTCGCTTAAAACTCAATACGCGTCGTTTTTTTTTTTAAATATGTTATCTCTGATTACTGAACATTACTGAGCAAATTACCACCAAGTACAGACTAAAATTCGCTAAATGTATATAAACTAAACACCGGAACCCACCTTGTTTTTATTTCAAGACGTTCCGTCATAATAGTATGTACGTATGACATCTGAATGCCAGCTACGTCATTATTACACTAAGGAATTGAAGGAGGTTTTAGCTTTAAAGAATGCGATAGACCATAGATTTTTATCTCAACATGGTGGTTTTTAACTCACAATGAAGCACTGTGATTAAAATTTAAAATAAATTAACTTTTTACTCACAGGTTCTAACAGTACTTAACTTAAAAATAGCTGACGTCATTTTATCATCTCAACAATTTCTGTATGCATCACTTCCGTTGAATCCAATATACAAACTGCACGGGCATTTTAAAACTGTTATGAGATTCAATCAAAACTGGCCGACCGATTTCTAGGCTAACTGCACGCTGTACACCGATAAAATTGAGATTCGTCGAAAATAAGTTATGTAGTGAAACGATTAAATTAGCATAAGCTAATACGTTCCTTATACGCGTAGCATCGTCTCGCAAAAAGCCGTGACGAGCCGAACGTAAACAAACGAAAGCCGAAACGAAATGCTAAGTGATTCGCGAATATGCTTCCTCGCGCCAAACTTCGATACTTTCGCCTGCTCGAGCAGTGATGATAGACGTACCGATTTATTGGTACACGTATGGTAAACTCTGGTACCAAAGTTTGCGGTGGTACAATTTGTGGTGGACGCTCGGTGTTCCAACATGGTTTGGGCAATGTGGTCTACCATCCTAGAATTGCACGTCATTAAATAGAACGTTCTTACTTTTTTGTTTTTTAAGATACTGAAACTTTTGTTAAAACTGGTGGACCGTAAATTGTATCTGATTTTTTTTCTCTGTTATAATTGTAGGATATTGTTTCGAACAAGGCTAGTCTTCTTCGTCAAACAAATAGGGGAACGGATGGCTCTCCTTAAAAATAAAAAAACGGACTTAACGCCCCCTATCTGAAAGGTACAGGATATTAGGAGCTGCGCAGCCTAGAATAATGTTGTTTTAATGTGGTATTTTCTTTGCTACAAATTGTTTGATTTTATCAATAGCCCATTCAATTACATTTTTGACTAAACACTCGTAAATATAACGTTGCATAGGTGTCTAAAAATAATTATGTGCCTTCAATCAGTGGTACCAGTTTTAGTGGTGTAACCGCTTTGGTACCGAGTTTATTCGCACTGTCTGGCGTAACTGGTGCTGAGTTGCACCGTACTCCGCCGGCAGTGTACATTCGCGGATCGGAGCGAGATGTCGGCGGATCCGACACCAGCCGCGTCGGTGTCGGGGTCGCGAGCCCGCGCCGACATGTCGGGCGACAGCCTGTCGGAAGACGCTGACGGGGACCGCTTCGATGAAGATACAAATCGTTTGGTCTTGTGAGCAATTGATTATCTTTGACTTGGTGTTGTGGTACCATCGTGGTTTCTTATTTCTGTAATACAAGTGCTTGAGCTACTTACCTTAGAATCAGAGCAATGTATGTGATGATGTCCAATATTTATTTATATTAAGCCCTTAAGCAGTGGTCCATTGTGTTTGGGTTAGAACTTTTATTCGACTCTGCAAAAACACAAATGTGTAGTTACGGAAAAGTATGTGTTGCGTCTGAGTGTTTGTGGTACCTCCATTGTTTTTAGTTTCCATGACATAAGAAAACTTAGTTTGAGATCGAAATATTGATTTGTAAAAAGAAACAAGTTAATCAATTCTCCTGTTCATCTAAGTATTTATTATTTAGGCTAACTTAAGTCAGCTGCAGCAGTCAGTTAATATTTGAGAAAACGAAAGATTGCGCAAAAGTAGATTTTTAGTGATTGCCCTCCGAGCCTAGGGTCGTGATATGAAACATTCTGGTGATTAAGCTTAACGTTTATTTTGTGTATTGGTGGGTACATAATAATACATATTTAACTATGTGTAGTGAAATCACAGTATTTTTAGAGCACCGTGCAAGATGCTTCAATCACATTAACTTAATCTGAGACTTGCTATTGTAAACCTATTAATGACTTTAATGTATTAATCATAAGCCATATGAATGTTGAATGAGTAAGTGAAAAAAATATTAAATGAATAATACCTATTGACCAGCTCCGTAGCCTAAAGGCGAGCGCTGGCCATCTCTGAGGTCTTGAGTTTTATTCCCGATCTGGCACCGTCTTTGTTTCTGATTTCTATAACACAAGTGCTTTATCAACTTACCGAATATTCAGAGCAATGTATGCAATGTTTTCCAATATTTATATATTATTGATTTGGACAAATCAGTTACAAAAGGACTCCAAATAAAGTGATATTTAAAATCAGTCTCTTCTTTGTAGTAACCACAATGGCCGCCTCCCTATGTCTGAAATAGGATAAAACTTTTTTGATTCTGAACAGAGTGCGTCGGTTTTTCACGCCGGACCAGCTTTGTCTTTTATATAAGACTCAAGTCCGGTCTTGCCTGGAATACTGCTCGCATCTCTGGGACGGTTCCGCCAAATACCTCATGGATGCCCTTGATAGGTTGCAGCGACGGGCTGTGCGCATAATTAACGATGAAGAGATTACTGGGAACCTTGAACCTCTTCAACTACGTAGGGACGTTGGTTCATTAAGTGTCTTTTATCGGCTTTATCATGGGGAGTGTTCCGAGGAACTATTTTCCCTTATCCCACCCTCTCCTTTCCTACACAGAACCACAAGAGCCGGCCAACGATGTCATCGCTTCACCGTGGAAAATATTCCATCACGAACCAAAAAGTTCGGTAACTCTTATCTTTGCCGGACCATAAAGAAGTGGAACTCGTTGCCGGCTCATGTGTTTCCTCCTTCCTTTGACATGGATTCCTTCAAAAGGAGCGTGAAGAAACATCTTGCGGGCCAGTATGGCGATGCTAACGGATAGGATATTTTGATATCAAATCCGTTGTCATCGCGATGTGGGTTCCTCTATTGCTTACCATCAGGCTGGGAGGAGCCAATATACTGCGCTACTATAAAAAAAAAAAAAAAAAAAAAAAAAAAAAAAAAAAAAAAAAAAAAAACAAAAAACGTTAAACAATAACATGGTTACTTTTTGAGTAATTGTGTCTATTACTGCTTTCTTATTACATCAACGCATTTCCCGTAACGTTTCTACGATTACTCTGCGCATAATCACCGCCTACATCATAATAGGTTACCAGAACACGTTGCAATGCATGGTATTGTAAAGTGCGTTATATCTTACCAGGAAGTGCACGCTGACCGTGCATAGTGAATACTGAAAAAATATACGAAATTGCGATAGCGGACCTTGTTACGGCTAGACTAAGGTGGTAATTACGTTGCATGATAGCTGAGTTACCCTACATACTGAGTTATGCAGGCTTAGGGTAAGAAATAACGACGCGTTTATGAACGCGCCCGCCGCGTGCCCGTGAAACAGCGTTTTTTTAACTAAATCAGCCAAATATTTCTTCCCTTTTCAAGTCGGCTATATAGAACACTTTTGAATCCTTACTGAATACAATGCAAAGGTACTCTACTGCCGGTTCGGAAACTATATCTACCGACAAAATACCGATAAGAAACTCAGTAGTTTTTGTTACAGTGACAGTATTTAACTAATTGCTGTGTCTAGATTACTTTTGATTAAGCCAAGGTTCATTTTGATGGAAGATGAAACAGTTAAGTACCCAAATAAGTATTTATTTTCGAGAGATAAGTGGGAGAGGCCAGGCCACAAGCATTACGTATGTACGTAAACTCACGCGATTGCAGTTCTGTGCGGTTACGCAGCCGCGTCGTTTGCGATTTTCACCCGCAAACTTGGCGGGCGATCTAACTATACATCATACGAATAACTATGGACTGTAGTTACCTAAAGTTTCAAGTCACTCGCTATTGTACAATGATACATATAAAACAAAAATTTATCGTCTATCTCGAAATCTAAAGCACGTTCGTAAAACACGTAGTGAAATGAAATTATCAGTATTTCAGTTGAGGAAGAATACCTTTTCATGAGTTTTGAGCCTTAATAAGCAAGAGAACATATCTTCATGTTTGAAAAATTTGCTTACGAAAATTAATTTCTTATATAATTAGCTAATATGGAAAGTGGTGAGTGGGTCGGCCTTGGCGTCGCACTATCTCTGAAGTTCCAAGATTGATCTCAGTCAAGTCTATATAGAAAATATCGTTTTCCAAATTCTGATTCCTGAAACACAAGTGCTATTTACTACAGAATCAGAGCAATTTACATGATGTTGTCTTATATAGAAATTGATTGATTCTGTGGACAGAAATACTAAATCTTGAATTAAATACAACTTCCAATTGAATCACAGGTTTTTTTGATTAAGATAATTAAAATTTTCCAATTATCTAACATTGTTACTTAATCATTTTCAGTAATGCTATACCCGTAGCCGGTGTAAACAGTTTCCATTTCGGCAAACGTTACCACATATAGTTCCTCGAAATATCGATAATTATCCGCCCAAATTAAACGATCACTAATGAATGAAGGGATTTCCTGTGCCCGTGAAATCGCTACCATATTTAGCCTGCCTTTTAGTACCTACTCTTTTAATATTCTAACTATAAAAACTCTTCGTATTCATAAGCATAAGTTTATAAAAGTAGTATTTAATTCCCTTTGTTACTTAATTGTCAATCATTATCTTTCTTTCTTTCATAATCGGATTTCTTTTCGGTTTCGGAGTTTCATAATCGGAGAGCCCCTCAATTCAAATTTAATTGCCAAATCTAATTAAACTAACCAAAATAATTTCAACAAAATGAGATCAAATAGGACTTGTTCATTAATGTTAAGATTTTACATCGAAATATTTTTTAATTTAATCGGCATCCTTAAATTTCAACATCCTACTACTATTATAAAGGCGAAAGTTTGTAAGTATGGATGTATGGATGTTTGTTACTCTTTCACGTAAAAACTACTGAATGGATTTGAATGAAACTTTACCACAATATAGCTTATACATCAGAATAACACATAGGCTACAATTTTTGAGGTTTCTAATGTGAGGTCGTAAAAAACACATTTTTTGCGCTTACATTGCAAACGCTGACTGAATCCTACAAGATAGATCAAAACAATGTACTACAGTATTGTATAACTTAAAAAGGTCTACAAAAAAGTCCGTGATGGTATATGTTTATCTCTTAGGAATAACCCACAATAACCATTTTTTATCCTTTACTTTGTACGAGAAATAATGGCTTATTTACGAAGCGATTTTAAGCAATACAGTATTAATCCTTATCCAATTAAGTATCTTAAATACATTGTGCATTTAATAAAGATCAATATGGCTTTTTACAGCATGTAAATTAAATAAATAGTGCTTAGTTAACGTATTTTTTACTTATTACTAGACTAGACGGGACGAACCTGAAGTCCACGCGAACGAAGTCGCGGGCAAAAGCTAGTGAACTATAAAAATATTAAAAATAGATGATCACCCAGATTCAAACAACAGTTTCCTTAAAAGATATGTCATACACCTTTTGCCAGAGCAGGATTCGCGACGGTTCGCTAAAGAGTTGTACGATCAACAGCACATCAAGATAAACACTTGCAGTTCGAAACTAGTTCTTATGCCAACGACTTAAGGACCTTACAAAGTCCAAAAAGAGTTGTCTGACCTGTTTTACTGTACTGCCCGTTTTCTCATTTACTTAAGTATTTATCGTACTATTTTGCACATTCACTAAAACCCTTACAATAGTACATATGTAAAGCATACTCATTCGTCTTCTACAACTGCAACCTAAATAATTGAACTAAAGTTATGATAAAACATACACTTTTCGTATAGGAATCACTTTTGATATTTATTTATGGGGGCGCTCTGTTGGTAAAATTTTGAAACGCATTTGGCCCCCTAAAATAGATAATTTATCCTTATATATTCTTACGTAACCATTGCTATACAAGCGCGCGCACTCGGCGACATTCGATGAAACGGAAGTGCCGCGCATTGGATGCAAATGTACCGACGTGCGCGGGCGCCGATTTGTAACCGCACAAGCCAAGGAACCCGTGACAAGCCACTCGCCGTGACTAATTGATGTTTTTATTGCGGAAGGAGATTGTATAAAGAACCTATCTCATGACAAATCTTTCGGATAGATATTTTTTTAGTTTACCGACAATAAAACCATGTATGATATTGCTCATTACATAGCTAAGTATGACAATCAATAGGTACTACATTATAAAAATATTGCAGTGCAATATAGATAACATTTAAAAAAAAACAATTTGAATTATTCTCTCCAGTCGGGAGTGGTTTTGACTGTACTTATTAAAATATTATAAATAACCAGAAAATATAAATTATAAAACAGTGTATCAGACCAGCTCTCGAAGTATCAGATATATATATATATATATATATTGTTTCTATTCTAAATTTTGTACCGTCGCAGTACAGTTTATATGATTAAAGTACCTGCATAGATAGCTACACAAGATTAAATTAGGAGTAACAAAACCCATTCACGTGCCTAATTATTGTATCTTCAAATATACTCAATGCCCTTTTAATTGGATGCCTCCTACGTCTGGCCCTATACATATGGTACCTACAAAACGAATTAAATCAATTGAAAGCTACCACTTGGATTCCAATGTAGTTTCCGAACAAATTGCGTAAACTCCTTCCTAGTGTCTACATTTAAAAAACAAATGACCAACTACCTGCTTTAGAATCAGCATTAAAACGTTTTAAGTACAGTTTACTATTACATTATTCAAGAACTACACGCGTCTCACTTTACAATGAAAAATAAAAAAATCGTTACTTCATCTGCTGGTATTAAGACGGAAAGGTAAAATAAACTCATTATTTTTTAAATTTATTTAGTTCATTTTTAGCATAATTCACTTTGAATGGTGGTAGATATAAGTGATATAAAACCAAAATAGTCGAAATATTTTAGTTAAAAAATAGGCACTAACTTTATTTTAACTATTACTGCCTCTGTCGCTGAATTATGCCCGGTTCCAATATTTTACGATTCGTAATGAGTCGAAAACAACTTACCGTTTTTCTTCAACGTGTCTTTAATACCGTTCCATAATTTAGTTTCCACCTTAGCTGTCATCAATCGTCTGTCGGTCGTTCTTAGCTTACGCCTCCTATAATTTATTACTATCCGTATCTAGAACGAATCGTTTTTCAAATATTAGAAACGGGCATTAGTGGAACTCAAACAAAAAGTTACTTGTCATAATGTAATTATTGGAGTACAAGCGTGACGTATGCTTCAGCCATCGATTCACCTTTTCTTATGGAATGTAACGACCCGCAACATTTCCTTTTGCAAATCTTAAATATCAAACCAACATACATCTACTAGGTATTGGATATCTTTTGTATTTATGAGTGGGTACTTAAGCCGCCGGCGAGTTACGTAGATATTATTGCCAATTCTCGTAAAATTGGTTGTTAAATAGGATTATGAGTGCAATCCGTCGACCAACAAGATGACGTGCAGAAAAAGTTGAAAGTAGCTTACTCTTATGAATACAGATTTAATGTCCATCGAACGCTCCTTGAGATGGCTTAATGCAGGTTTTTAAACATCAAGATGTGTCCATTACTTAACAAATGGACTAAACTTTGCATTAGATCCATGCCACGAGAGCCGTGGAGAGTGGTTATATAAAAGCTTTTAAATTAACTTGACTGGGTATCGAATCTAGCACCCTGTAATCCGGTTCTTGAACCATAAGACAATCGAGGCGTTATAATTGGGTTACAATTAAGATCGGTAGATACCTATTGCAAACGAATATAGGCAGGTACCTAGCAACTCGCCCCAGTCTTCCTCAGATTATGAATTATTTCGGCTTTTCTGTAGTATAATTTATATATTATTCATATAAACCTTCCTCTTGAACCACTCTATCTATTAAAAAACAGCATCAAACTCTGTTGAATATTTTTAAAGTACATAGTTTTTTGTACTATGTAGTTATTCATAATTACTATAACAATAAATCCACGACTTGAATTTCCAACAACAACCCTCAAAGGATAAATTAACGTGAAGACTGGTATGAAAACAAACTAAAGATTTTTTCGTACCTACATAATCAGTGCATAAAGAATAATTTCCGTAATATAGGGAATGTTTATACTATCCGCTATTACCAATAAGCAGCCTGTAGACATACCAAACGAAAATAGTACCTAGTTAGTACATAATAGGATCAAATTAAAAGCCTAAAGCCTTTCATAATCGGAATAAAAGGAACGCAATCTGATTGCTACACGATTGATGAGCAACGTTACATTTCGTAGTTAATGAGGCGAAAACAAATTAATAAACAAACTGTTGTGTTTTTTGCACGGTGATCAATTATTGCCTGGACTTGCTGAATGAGAAATACGGACTGGAATATTGAATTGTTATTTACGTAAAATATTGAAACGAATTTATATCGTACGCTCCACAGCTCATCACAAAGTAGCGTGTTATTACAATCAAAAGCAAGTTAAACTGAAATGACATAAAAACTAAAAGCGAACTGCAATGCAAGACTATACTAATGTTACAAATATGTAATAACACCCAACTTTTTGTGACATTCGATTCGAACAGTCGAGAAAGAAACAATACGACTTATTATTCATGTTACCATAATATGCCTACAAAATTACCTGATGACGTTCTTAATTCAAAGTGCTTACAGTTTATGGTCTTGTTAAGATAATACTTGACGATTGAAAAATCAGCCTTTATGGTACCACCAGTTATTAGCAATATTGTTAGTCAAAGTTATGGATTGAGATTTTTTTTTATTACACTTCAAGATTGACCTCATCCCACCTGATGTTAAGTGGAAATGAGGTCCTAGCTTAAGGGCAACAAGTAGAGCATAATAAAGCTGTTACTGGACTTGTCGCCCTTACCTTGAAGGCTTAACCCCTACTACTACATAATGTAGCAACCCCCAGGAGCTCTGGAAACCTTACTCACACGCAGGAACACAACAACACAGAAGTAATTGTTATTTGGCTGCGGGCTTTTGTAAGGTGGAGGTATTTCACCAGTCGGGCTGCTCCAGTTCGAGCGATAAATCGCTATGCCCCACCTCTCTTAAATATATATATAGTATGTATGTAATTAGATGTTTTCAAACAATCTGACACCGCTGCAATAGAATATAATATTTAGATATCGTTAATTAAGTGGGAATGAAGTTGCTATGCAATGCATGCTGTATCAAAGAATAAATGACGGAACTCGAGTAATTAAGTGTTAAGTGCTACAGGTTTACTACTTGGTTTTAATGGATGGTTCTTAAGAATTCCTTTATTGTCAACAGACTAGAAATCCTTAAAGCGGATTCGTCGTTGAAGAGCAAAGCGAAACGTAACGAATGGACGTGGAAGGCCCAGACGGACGTGGTGAAGTGGCAGTCGACGCCGCTGCGCGCGCCACTGCTGCGGCTGCCGCCTGCGCTTGCGCCGCCCGCGCTGGAGTGCTTCACCTGCGTCAGAGCGTACTGCGGCGACCTCACGCCCCCCGAGAGGCCCATGCACCAGGACCTCACTGAGGTCAAGTGCGTCTACACCGTGCTCATGGTGAGTGTTGCTTGATGACGTAGCAAAGTGGCGATCTATGTCGCTGATAGCAGCGACAGACAGACAGCGAGCTGATACCGGCCATAGGGCTGCTATATGGGCTCGAGTGCTTCACTTGCGTCAGAGCGTACTGCGGCTCTCTCCCGAAAGGCCTATACCTACTCCAGAACCTCATTGAGGTCAAGAGACATTTACACCAGACACGCTGGACGACGCAATAAACTGACACCCGCGCCACAGTCACACGATAAAAACATGATGACTAAATGTTGGGACAAGCAGCTAAAACACCATTCGCTAGTATAGAAGAGCTCTAGTTCTGAATTAAATTGAAAAAAATAGACAAAACCTGCGGTAGGTAGTTTGTGCATTGTCCGTTGCGAAGACGCGTGCTGCAAGCGCATTACTTTTGACACATCAGTTTAACGTAGGTACGTTCTACCCTGCGTTAAACGCATAAAACATTGCTTCTCCGTGGTTTAACATTAAATAACAACGTGTCATTGATAGGCATTTAACGCACACAAATCACCCACGAGCTTTACGCTAAGGTCAAAAGGCATTTTAGTCCGTCTCAACATTAATGGCACCAGAATGGTCATTACGAAGTTATATAGATACCCATTAACAGGCAGTATAGTACACTCTGAATAACAATCTCGTTTCCTTTCAGCACT
The DNA here is from genome assembly GCA_037074685.1 of Glyphodes pyloalis. Lineage (NCBI taxonomy): Eukaryota > Metazoa > Arthropoda > Insecta > Lepidoptera > Crambidae > Glyphodes > Glyphodes pyloalis. The sequence goes on along the minus strand of JAYKKO010000024.1, from coordinate 2,742,798 downwards.
GTCACTCAGTACCGGAGCTGCGTGACGAAGTATACTGCCAGCTGATGAAGCAGACAACCTCGAACCGATCGCCGTCGCCGGACTCCTGCCAGCGAGCTTGGCGGCTTATGTCTATCTTGGCAGCTTACTTCACCTGCTCAGACACACTCAGGTAAACGTTATATAGATGTACCTAGGATGTCAAACAAATTCAAAACGGATAATTACGCGGTTATTATTACATACATCACTTGGAACTTATTAAAGGGACTAAAAATATCATCATTACTGGGGACATAAATATTAATATCATCAACAGGTGTGACGAGCAATCCTACGAACGTTATAATAGACATGCTTATCTAGAGATGTTAGCCTCACAAGGCCTCCTCCCAGGTCATTCCATCCCAACGAGAGGACCTAATTGTCTCGATCATTTTATTCTCAAACTCGACAGTGCCCACCGAAACGCCACTATTGCAATATTGGAAACCACTATCACTGATCACAGTACCGTCTTTTTAAAAATATCCTGCAATAATAAACAAAAACAAGTAAAAAATAACAAAACTATAACTAAAATTAATTACAACAATGCCCTAGATTTCTTGAAAACATCAAAATTATCCTATCTATTAGCGTACACAGATCCTAATGTTACAACTGAACTCTTAATTAAAAAACTGCAACAGAGCTTAAAATTCAATACTAATATAACTTTCGTCTCAGCCAGTAAAAGGATCTTAAAACCTTGGGTTACTCCAGGTATGCTACGATGCATTAGAAATAGGAACAATATGCAAAGAAGCCTCAAACATGACCCTCATAATAATACTTTAAAAATAACCTATAAAAGATACCGTAACTACTGTAATTCTATACTAAAAAAGTTGAAAAGAAACTATGATCGAGACCAGCTCACCACAGCCCAAACAAACCCTAAAAAATTATGGGATACTATAAACGGAATAACCCAGCGGAAGCCTCCCAAAACCCAAAACCTAGAACTACTACACGCAACCGAATCTCCACAGGCTTCAGTAGATATCACTAACACCTATTTCGCAAATATTGGAAAAGAGCTTGCGGGAAAAATTACCTCCTCAAGTTCCCCCTCAGTAAATTGTAGCTCTAACATAAATCAGGCTTCATCATTCGTTCTATATAATACTGATTGTGCTGAAATATGTGAAATTGTTAATTCACTAAAACTAAATAGCTCCCCGGGATGGGATAATATCCCATCCTACCTTCTACAGCTCTCCCTTGATGAAATAGCGCCAATTATCTCCCATATAGCAAACTTGTGCTTTGAACAAGGAATCTTTCCAACTGTACTCAAGCAGGCTCTAATAACACCCATATATAAAGATGGCGACAAATGTGATCCCTGTAACTACCGTCCAATATCTGTCCTGTCATCGATATCTAAGACTCTTGAAAAATTAATTAACATTAGGCTAACAAAGTACTTAACAAAATATAGCATTATAGCAAAAAACCAATTCGGCTTTCAACGTGGTTTGTCCACTGAAAATGCTGTACAAGCTCTTACATCTCTAGTAGTAAAAGAAGTGGATTTGGGAAACAAATGTCTGGGAGTACTGCTCGATCTAAAGAAGGCATTCGATACAGTATCAGTGCCCATTTTGCTGAACAGACTAGAGAAAATAGGGGTCAGAGGTACACCTCTCAAGCTATTCAAAGATTACCTCTCTAACCGAAAGCAGCGTGTTCGAATAGGTAACCACATTAGCCAGGAAGCAATCCCAACGTTTGGTGTTCCACAGGGAAGCGTACTGGGACCTACGCTTTTCCTGGTGTATATCAATAATCTCTGTCACCTAAAACTTACTAACGGCACTGTATTTTCATATGCGGATGACACCGCTATCGTATTTTCTGGCAAATCCTGGTGTGAAGTAAAGATGTCGACAGAAAAGGGTTTGGCAAGGATGGCATCGTGGTTCGATACAAACCTCCTCACTTTGAACACAGCTAAGACACATTATATCTGTTTCAGCAAAAACATTACAACCCAACCCCCTTCAAACTACAACATAAAAATTCACAAGTGTGGTAACCAATCAAACTCTAACTGCTCATGTGTTGAAATAAATAAAGTTGCTTGTGCCAAATATTTAGGTGTTCTTGTTGATCAGCGACTTTCTTGGCACCCACATATTGAATTAACTATGAATAGAGTGCGAAAGCTGATTTGGATATTTAAGAGTCTACGTCACATTGCTAGCAAAGAACTGCTTATTCAAATATACGTTGCACTGGCACAATCTATAATGGTCTATTGCATATCTGTGTGGGGGTCTGCTGCTAAAACTGCTATACTATGCCTGGAACGAGCACAAAGGTTGCTGATAAAAGTGATGCTTCTAAAACCATACAGATATCCCACTAAAAATCTTTATCAAGAAGCTAATCTTCTATCAATCAGAAAACTATATATATTTGATATTGTTCTAAGAATGCACAAAATCCTTCCTTTTGATGCTAAATTACTAAATAAAAGAAGAAAAAATAAAGTTGCTTTAGTTCCCACAGTAAAATCAGAATTTGCAAGACGGCAATATTGTAAGCAATCAGCCTCAATTTACAATAAAATAAATAAATACCTTAATATATACCCCCTTAATAAAAACAAGTGTAAGAAAGCGGTCTTGGAATGGTTAAAATTATTAAGTTACAAGGAGACAGAACTCTTGGTTAAATGTAACACATAATAAAAACATTCTTTGTTGAGTAAAATATACATGTAGGTTTCGCTTAAAGTAAACTAAACATAATCACACACACACACACACACACGCACGCACGCACACACACACACAAGAGCGCGCGCGCGCATACACACACACAAACACACACACACACACACATTGCCATATGAGCAGTATGATAAAACAAAAACATTTACATAGTTATTGATAATCAATATTTCATTATTATATGTCAAGTAGTTAATGGTAATTTAGTCAGATAAATAACTGATTGTAAGAGCGGTCCTTCCTAACACAGGCAATGTTTTGCCTAAAAGGGAGTTCCCACACCTAACAATTGTAATAGACTAAGTTACTGAAATAAAATATTTTGTATTTTTGTATTTTGTATACATAATAACAAAACATCATACAGATAATAGGTACAAAGTTGACAAATCTTAATGTAAATTTCAGGCCGTTCCTAGTGGAATACTTATCAGCGGCTGCGGCGGACCGGCGGCGACCCTGCCAGGGCACGGCAGCTGTTTGCCTCGCTAACCTTCGCAAGACCCTACGCTGCGGCGGCAGGAAGAACGTGCCAAGCGTTGAAGAGGTGGGTTATAGGGGAGGGTGTATCGAGGAACCTTTACTCTGTTACTAACGTAAAAACTACAACAAGAACTGTTTTTCGAATTGCTGATGGACGACGAAATATATTTTTTTTATCTGATCAATATGGCCCAGGCTCCTAATTAAAATGTTTTAATGTATGTTTGTTTGTGTGGTGTCAGGTGACGGCGGTGTCGGCGGGTCGGTCGGCGCGGCGGCAGCTGTACCGGCTGCCGGGCGGCGCCGAGCGCGTTGTCAACACGCGGTGCGCCACTGTCGTTCAGGACATAGTCAACGACCTCTGCGAACTGGTATGTAAACGGTATTAAATCTTATGCGCTCGACATAAGGATGGTGCTAAGTCCAAACTGTGTAGTCTAACGTGCTTTTGTCTAATTTTAAAAGAGGTAGGGCATAGCGATTTATCGCTCGAACTGGAGCAGCCCGACTGGTGAAATACCTCCACCTTACAGAAGACCGCAGCCAAATAACAATCACTTCTGTGTTGTTGTGTTCCTGCGTGTGAGTAAGGTTTCTAGAGCTCCGGGGGGGTGCTACGTTAGTAGCAGGGGTCAAGCCTTCAAGGTAAGGGCGACAAGTCCAGTAACAGATTTATTATGCTGTACTTGTCACCCTTAAGCTAGGACCTTATTACCACTTAACACCAGGTGGGATGAGGTCAATCTTGAAGTGCAATATAAACATATATATATATATATCATACAGGGGGCTGAGTCAGAAACGATTCCATCCAATTCGGAAAGACTGATGTTTTGTCTCCGTCTAAACGTTTCGAAACCAATTTTCTATTTCGAAACCAATTTATGCGGGTGTCCCAAATTTCTCACTTCCCATTTCCACCGGAGGAACATAAGACCAAAATGCATCGAACAAACCAAACATATCCTTGAAAATTTTCTCTAAATGTTTTATTTACGTATATACGTCTCTGAGAATAGTTACTTAATAAGGCACAAATACTATTTCCATCAATCGTCATTGAAGATAATGCAAAGTTACTCTACTATAAGTTCGAAAGCTATATCTACAGACACCGATAAGAAACTCAGTAGATCAATGACTTGTTGCTGTGATAAACCACTTTGGACTAAGTCATGTCAGACCAGTCCCCAAAGGTGGCAACTGTTCACAAGCATGACGTATGTGCCAGCCATAGCTTCACTCAACCATATTAAAGGGAATGTTACGATAAATAATAAATAGAGGAAGGGTATAGCGATTTATAGCTCGAACTGGAGCAGCCCGACCGCAGCCAAATAACAATCACTTCTGTGTTGTTGTGTTTCTGCGAGTGAGTAAGGTTTCCAGAGCTCCTGGGGGGTGCTACATTAGTAGCAGGGGTCAAGCCTTCAAGGAAAAGGCGACAGTCCAGTAACAGCTTTAATATGCTGTACTTGTCGCCCTTAAGCTAGGACCTCACCACTTAACATAAGGTGGGATGAGGTGCTTGGAGTGCAATATAAAAATGACTCGTCGTCTCTCAGATCGGCGTGACGAGCGAAGCGGAGCGCGCGGAGTTCTCCCTGTACTGCATAGTAGCGGGTGATGCTCTGACGATGCCGCTGGCGGGCGACGAGTACGTGCTGGACGTGACGACGGAGCTGCAGCGGGCGCACCACCCCTTCTACCTCATCTTCTGCCGCTCCGTGTGGCACCACCCGCTGCGCTCGGACGCGCCGCCGCTCTACACGGAAGTGCTCTTCAACCAGGTAACTGAACATTTTCTTCCGATTTAAAACCGCTTGAAGACTGCAGCCAAATAACAATCACTTCGGTGTAGTTGTGTTCCTGCGTGTGAGTAAGAATAAGGCGTGATTGACTTCCAAATATACGAATCTTCCCCAAAAGGGAATCGATAACAATACAAAAACTTTACCTCTCCTAATGGAAATAAGCCGCGCATCAAGAATTGAGGTGAATAAAGTACCTTACCTCGGATATATATTTTGGTTGCATAATTTTCCATTTTTTGTTTTTTTTTTCATATAAGTTACTTTTTTTTTTTTTTTTTTAATCTTTATTTTTGGTATAGGGCTTTTATCCTTTGAGGACATGTCAGCCCTATCGTACCCTATTTACATTGTGGTAAACTAATTTAACAAATTAAACTTATAAACTTATATAAAACTTAGGCAATAAAGTGTTTGAGGATAACGATTCAGTCCTGAAGGATTTTTATTAATTGGCATATCTTTTTGGCGACTTTTGACTTAGGGTCAGATAAAATAGTTTGTGTTAATCCTATATCTAAATAATTAAGTTTAAATTCTCTCAGCAATGCTTCGCGTTCCGTTTTGTTCCGGGTACAATCCATCAACAAGTGTTGCACATCCTCAGGTACACTGCACTGTGGACAATTCGGTGAATCATTCTTCTTCATTAGGTATGCGAACTTTGCTGACGGATAGTGCCCAGACCGTAACCTAAAGGCTAACTTAATATAATTTCTACTTAGCCTATCATCGTCAAACCAAGGTGAACGAGGAGGCTCTGGCTGAATGGTTCTGTACCATAGTCCTTTTTCTTTAGAACTGTTTTGAAAATGCGTATTCCAATCACTAAAACATGTTTCTTTGAACCTAGGTATATATTCTAAATAGTCTGGACAAAAGTTATACAAATGACCACATGTAGCAGCTGCTTTAGCAACTCGGTCAGCCTCCTCATTACCCCCGATACCAATGTGAGCTGGAACCCATTGCAACTTAATTTGTTTATCACTTTGGGTCAAGGTAAGAATTGCCCTTAATATGTCATAAGCTATCGATGTACCTCTAACACCAGAGGCACATCGAGCTAAATGCTGTAAGGAGCTCTTACTGTCTGTAAAAATAGCCGTTTTCTTTAGATCCTGATCTGTCGCGTACAATAATGATTGATAAATTGCAATGAGCTCCAGGGACATTATGGACAAGTTATAATCATCTATTTTAAAACCTTTACTATATTTTAAAGCCTGATCATAAAATCCGGCACCTAGACAATTAGCATTCTTTGAGCCATCTGTATAAATTTTATGCCAATCACTATATTTTTCGTTAAGCTCTGTAATAACATCATTTTTTAACAAATAGGTATTATAAGATGCTTTGGCAGAAGACAGACTTTGGAGATTACATACTATTATTTGTTTGCTATTTATGGCTGTAACCCACGTTTCTAAAGTAAACATTTTTAAAACATCAGATGAATTAATATTTAAGTTTTGTATGTCTTTATATGTTTTTACCAATAACGGTTGTTTCTTGTTTTCCCAGTATCGATTATTACAGTGATCGTTCAATTCCGAAACCAGATTTACAGTGTCATTATTAGACCAAGAAAATGCTTTTAACGTGTATTTATAAGCTAAATATTGTCTCCTTATAAATAACGGCACAATATGCAGTTCGCTTTCCATGACATGTATCGGTGAGGATTTAATAAAGCCGCCGACAATCCTCATTGATTGGTTCTGTAGTTTATCTAATTTTATTGTGTGAGTTTTGGCACTGCAATCATAAATGAAACAACCATAATCTATTCGACTACGAATTAATGAGATATACAACCTCCTCATGTGTTTTGTGTGTATTCCCCAAGATGAACCAGCAAGGACTTTTAAAATATTTAAGAACTTTGAGCACTTTTCAATTACTTCTTTTATATGTTTGTTCCATCGAAGTCCTCGATCTAGCCAAATGCCCAAATATTTAACACAGTCTGAACTGGTTAATTGCTGTCCTTCTATCTTTAACACCGGAAAAAGTCGTCTCCAACCCCTACTAAAAAGACAGTAGCTACATTTATCAGCGGACACTTCTAAACCAAGTTCATTTAATAATAAGTTGATCGTATCTAAGGCACTCTGCATATAGATTTCACATTCTTTAATGTCCCTGTCTCTGATATAAAGAACAAAATCGTCAGCATATTGTGATATTACAACAGGAGATTGGAGGTGGCATATTTTATAAGTTACTAAATTAAAAATCAGTGGAGACAAAGGGTCGCCTTGTGCTAATCCTTTATTGGTCCACCTTGATACTTCTGAATTAACATCGCTGGTTAGCTTAATTTTTAAATGTCTTTCACTTAAATAAGACCATAAATATTTACAAATCTTGGAACCCAAATTTAGACTATCCATAATTTTCGTCGCTTCATGTACTGACACATTATTATATGCATTTTGTATATCAATAAAACATGTTAACGTTGGTTTATTCTGAGAAAAACCTAATTGAATAAATGTTACTAATCGTGTTATGGCATCCAGGCAAGACTGTCCTTTTCTGAATCCTACTGTATATGGTGATAATATTTTTTCCTTTTCAACGAACCATTCTATTCGTTTATTTAGCATAGAGTGAAATATTTGACATATAACGGATATTAAAGAGATGGGACGTAGTTTTGGTTCCGTATGCGTGTTACTAGTATTCGATTTAGGTATGGATATTATTTTAATATCTCGCCACTGAATCGGAATCGTACCAGATTTAAAAATATTATTGTATATTAATAGTAAAAATACTTTACAGTGTTTTGGGAGATTATATATCATAGAATAAGATATTCCGTCATCGCCTGGGGCTGTGTCTTTTTTCTTAATACAACTCATGAGTTCCTGAATTTCAAAGTCGCGTTCCAGGACTTCATTTTTTGATTCAAAACTAGGAATATGATTATTGACGTATTCAGGTGTCAGTGAACGCAATAACTCTTTTTGTCTATCTATAGAAGGATAACACATGGTTTGTCGGAAACCTTTTATCCATCGCATGCGACGCCACATCTCGGGAGCCGATGCGATTTGGTCGATCGAATTACAAAATGTTTGCCAACTATTAGATTTTGCTTTTTGTATTAGTTTTTTGGCCTCTTTTGTTTTTTTCTCTAAATTATTTAAATTATTGGGGGTAGGATTACGACGAAAATTAGATAAAGCTAACCTACGTTGCGCCGTTATTCTCGATAGTTCCGGTGTCCAATATTCTTTTGGTTTGAAATTACTTTGAGGTTTATTGCAAAGTTTAATACACGGGATGGATTTATCGACTGCTTTGTTCATTTCATTTATAAATTCGTCATACATACTTTGTACACATTCCCTACCAGAATAATCATAGCTTCTAAAATCCGTCATTGAATTTTTAAGTGCTTTTCGATATTCCATCCAGTTAGCCTTCTTAAAATTTCTTTTTTTTAGTAAACTGTAATTATTTTCGATATTCATTGATATTTTAATAACCAAATGATCACTACCTAAATTTTCATTGAGAACTGTCCAGTTAAATTTAATGGCAATATTTGAGGATGCAAACGAAATATCTGGTGAAGTTCTTTGTAAGGTTCCATTGACTAATTTAATTCTAGTGTCCGTTCCGTCATTAAGCGAAATAAATGAATGCTCTAGAGAAGTGTCTAATAGCTGATATCCCCTTGTGTCTGTTTTAACAGACCAATTAGTATGGTGACCATTAAAATCACCTCCTATAATTGTGTTTTTGGGGAATTGCAAAAACACTTCCTCCCAATCAGCGGCACAAGTTGATACAGAGGACGGACAATAAATACCAACAATATATTCTAAGTCTTTACAATTGATTAATTTTATACCTAAAATTTCAATACCTGTGTTGGTCACCCTTGTAGGAATAACATGCGCCTGTATAGACCTATGAACAATTATTGCGACACCTCCGTATGAATCATATCTATCCAATCTATAAATATTATAGTTGGTTATTTTAATAGTTATGTCAATATTTAGCCAAGTTTCACTTATGATTGCTACATGAATCTTTTCTTGGTTTAAAATCTCACCAAAAGCTGCTGATTTCGGTCGTAAACTTTGTGAGTTCCACTGTAGTATATTGATACGTATATGGTTAGGACTACCACCCATTAACAAAGTTAAATACCTGTTCAGTAACTCCCCCACCTATAAACATACATACTAATATTTTCTTTACTTCTTCGCCTAAAATTTTCAATATATCTATAACTTTACCTTCAAAAGTATCCTCGGACAAAACAACTTTTTTAAGTTTTAATACCAACTTTTTAAACTCAAATTTATACTTTATGTGATCATCACGTTTGCTATGTTTTTCTTTTTCTTCTGCTTGTGATTGATCGTCTACACGATTTTCAATAATATGATCGCTCGGTGTTTTTTGTTTACTCTTCTTTTGACTTTGGTTCTTGTTCTTATTTGATAGGGTAGTTGCTGTCGAGTACTGTTCTTGTTCTTCAGGTATCATCTCTGGATCTTGGTGAACTTGTGCTTCTGTGACTACACTACTATATGTTTTCTTATCTGTTCTTGTATTTGTTAAAGAGGGCTTATCAGGTTTTGTTTGGTAGATAATACTTTTTTCTCTACGTTCTTCAATCAAATATTGCAGGGCCGTTCTATATGGTATCTGTTTCTTGCTCATAATTACCCTAATTTCTTTTTCTTTTAAATATAACGGACACTTTTTATCTAATACAAAGTGAGCGCCTTTGCAATTAAGGCAGGCAATGTGTTTTATGTCGCAATTCTCATGATTGCCTCCACACTTAGGACATATTTTTTTCTTTGTAGGGCAAAATTTTAAAACATGACCAAATTGCCAACATCCAGAACACTGAGTGACTGGGAATACATACGCCTCAATAATAAAGCGGCAGCCATACGCATATACATGTGGCGGGAGGACACTCCCTTTAAAACATATCCTTATCGATTCACTATCGACCCACTTGCCTTCCGAGTTTAATCTTTTCAATCTTCGTATAGCCACAATTTCCGTACTGGATTCTATTATTTCTTCCATCAAGTCTTTTTCGGTTAAGTCAAGATCGACGCCCTTTACAATGCCGTAAGAAAATGAAAGATCGTTGACCAATTGGCATCTATAATCTAGTTCTCTAAACCTCTGACAGTCTAGTAATTTATTGGCCTCCTCTTTATTCTGAAATTGGATAATTACTTTATTAAGACTTTTGTATTTAATTCTTATTATACCAGCAATGTTTTCGCTTCGAAGTAACTTGGCCAACGCCATCTGTTTGGGTAAATTGGTAATAGACGTAACACAGACGTCATATGATAAGGCATTTGGCGAATCGTCCATTTTATTTTCTTCTACCCTCATTGTTGACTGTTGTTCCGTCGAGCAACTTCGAATAAAGCGTTTAGGCTTTCGTCTCATCACTGTAATGAATCCATCTCCCTCGCTATTATCCTCCACACTGTTGTCATCTTCTCTCTCTTTTCTCTTTTCTGCATTTTTTTTAATCGAGTTATTTTCCAATGTTTTTTCTGAATTCTTATGAGTCGGTTCAATCAATTCTCGTTCACAGTTATTCAAAAATTCCGAATCACTCATATCTTCTTCATCAACACTATTACTTTCACTCATTTTAATAAGAACAAAAGGTTTGCTTCAAGTGACCGATAGATTCACTCGATTCAAGGTCAGGAGTCAGCTACGCGTGCGTTCTGCGCGCGGACCGCCAGCGAATGATATAAGTTACTTAGAATAACTAATTTCGACTTCTGCAAGTGATGAATTCCATAAACAATCCCATTGAAAACGCTCTGTGTCATGCAGAGTGGGCGATCACCCACCCTGCATGGCCTTACACCAGCTTAAAATTATGCAATTTATCATATTGAACGTATTAAACGCTACAAAATATATTATGTATCTTTAAGCAATTAATCCAGTATCTAAATTACGATATTCCTGCACAGGTGGCGCCGGACTACCTCGAAGGGCTGCTTCTAGTTCTCCCGAACGGCGGCGCCCCGCCCGCGCCCGCCGTGCGCGACGCCGCGCTCGTGGCCGCGCTGCTGCACCGAGCCGCGGCCTTGCCCGACGCTCCACACGCGAGGGACCTGAAGTTCCTGCTGCCCAAGCCGCTGCTAGCGCTCCGGGAGCCCAGGGCTCACGCCTGGCACAACTGGGTCGCCGCGGAGTGGCCGCACGCGCGGGCGCTGTCGCCTGCCGCTGCTAAGGCTAAAGTATTACAGGTGCGTTATCTTCTTTTTCTTTTTGTATTGAATGGCAACCAAGCTGCCACACACTGGTCCGGATTTTTAATATGGAAGACTTAGGACCCAATGTCAATATTTCGGGCTGAAAAAAATCATGTGGATAGATAAATGAACGTTCATCAACGTTTGTTCTAGCAGTTTTTATGAAATTGGTTATTTTTGCGAAAAAAAAAACATTGAAAAAAAATTTGTATGGAGAAAAAGTGAAATTTTTTTTTTTTTCGAAAAGTTCAAAACTGTTAGCAGTGAAACCTTTTGTGTGTTATTGTATTACACTTATTCGTTAATTCCATATTTTTTTTATTTGCATATACTTGCAGCCTTGGCCAAAATATGCATCGGAACTTTCATTGTATTTATTTCAACTATTTGTGACAATTTAATTTTTTTATTGATTTATAGTCACATAATTTACGCATATTTTCAATATAATAAATTTTAAAATCCATTAATGATTTTGAAAAATAGATTACAATTAAATTTTAAAAATCAAAATAATATTTTACTTCTTAGTGGTTAGCTGTTGCTCAAAGCGCAGTTAGTGATCGAATGAGGCATTGCCTGCTAATATTCCCCTCCCATTCCCTAATATTGCTATCTCTTTCATTTCCTACTATCGCTATCTCTTTCATTCCATACTTCTCTCTCTTTCGCTCCTTGAAACCCTTGCTAGTTGAGCGCTTATGAATCAAATAAAACAGACGGGAGCTCATGTTGGAGCGTCATTAGACATTCAACCCTTGAAGAGTCAACATACCTGGAAATTTTAACGTGAATAATCTAGCAACTTGATCATGGCTGGATTTGGCACTAACCTGGACATTTACGTGTTTCTGCGACAAGAGGACCTCAAGGATTACAAACGACTGCATCAAGCAATTTTGGATTGCGTTTTGCTTGAAATTTCGCAAGAAGATTCAGAAAAATTATTGAATTTTGCAAGATCTTTTACTGTGAACTTAAATCGTCGATGGACCGAGGCACACAGGGTGCAAAAAACATTCATGAAGAAGCATATGAACTGGTTGGAAACAAGAATTAAGTGGCCTGAATGTGAATCAGTAAATCTCACCGAAATTTTTGAAGGGACCGAAAATTTGGATCCTCGTTCTACAGAAGAAGAAGCAGCTGTTCAACCCATTCCATCTACTTCGAAGGCGACTAGTGACATTGGAACATCTACAGACATTGCATCAAGGAAGCCATTTGAAGACTTGGGGAATAAGCAGAAGAAAAGGCGATCGGGTACATTACTCGACTATCCGGAAGAGGAACTGACTTTTGCTTTTGTCACGAAGCTAAAGTCTAATGGGAAAGAAGGTCTTGCTCGCATCATCGATCACCTTGTGAAGAATCCTGAAAAGGTTGAAGCTGTCGAATCACTTTTATCAACAAACGAGAAGACGGACACTATGCAGGAAGATCAAGCGTTGGCCCTTACTGCATCATTGGATCTGTCAAAGTGGAAGTATCTTACTTTACGGTCAGCATTGTCACAGCAATTGAAGCTTCCGTCTTACTACAAGTTGTTGGAAGCTAAGCAGAGGTGTTATCCAGATACCAGAGATATTGAAGTATCAGAACATTTAGTGAAGGTGAAACTACAAGCACTGTTAGACGTGACAACTCGAAGAATACTGCAAGTCGTTGGTGATGATTTAAATATGTGCAGTGAAAACTTGAAGCTTACCTCCAAGTGGGGATTCGATGGATCTTCAGCACAGAGCAACTACAAGCAAAGAAGTGAACTGGCAGAATTCGACGACTCCTCTGTGTTCATGACGAGCCTCGTTCCTTTGAAGCTCGAGAGCGGCAATGTTGTTATTTGGAATAATCCAAACCCATCTTCAACATCTTATTGCAGACCTATTAAATTTCAGTTTGCGAAGGAAACGACCGAATTTGTTAAGCAAGAACAAGCGGCAATGGAGGAAGAAATACGAAATTTGACTATTTCAAGTTGCGGAAACTTGGAAGTTACTCATGAGTTGCACATGACAATGATTGATGGGAAAGTGGCTACAATTATTACAGATACTCCATCTGCAGCTACGTGCAATGTTTGTCTTGCAAAACCTAGTGAGATGAATAATCTTTCAGAAATGTTTTCAAGACCTGTACGGGACGATGTGTATCAATATGGACTATCAACACTCCATATGTGGATTCGAAGCATGGAGTGTCTTTTACATATTTCATATAATTTAGATTTCAAAATGTGGAGTGCACGAGGTGACAACAAAAACCTTAAGAAGTTAAGGAAGGATATGGTGCAATCGGAGTTCAAACAACAAATGGGACTTTTGATTGATGTTGTAAAGCAGGGCTTTGGAACTACTAATGACGGAAACACGGCCAGAAGATTTTTTCGGGAATACAAAAAAAGTGCTCAAATAACGAAGATTGATGCTGATTTGATAAAGCACTTCGCAGTTATATTGCAAGTGTTATCTTGTGGAAAGGCTGTCAATATCGATAGTTTCCGTGAATACTGCAAGGAGACTGCTGAGATCTTTGTACATCACTACCCCTGGTACAATATGCCTTCCAGCATACACAAAATGTTGATACATGGCGCTGACATATGCAAACATTTCTCTTGCCTTCCTATCGGAATTTTGTCAGAAGAAGCAGGAGAAGCAAGAAATAAGGACTTTCGAAATACCAGAGAGCGACACACGAGGAAAACAGGAAGACTGCAAAATAATGAAGACATTATACACAATTTTTTGATATCATCAGATCCATATATATCTCATCTGAAACCTAAATACACCAATTTTAAGTCATCAAGGATGTTTCCAGAAGCTACGCAGTTGATATTATCAGATGAATTAATAGAAGTTGAAGAAGAAATTGAAGTTGATGAAGAAGCTCCAGAAAATGTGCCAGATCCTTTAGAATAAGTTTTAAGTTATTTATAACTATTATTTTGCGTGTTATATATAGATAGTTTTAGTCAATAACTTTAGTTTTAATTTCATTTTAGTTATTTTATTATTATTTCCTATTTACTAAATTAATGAAAAATGTATTAAATTTAATGTAATGTAAACAACCTTCAATTATTTTCTATTGTAGTTTTAAGTTATTTATATTAATTTGTATGTTATGTATAGATAGTTTTAGTTAATTACTTTATTTTTAATTTAATTACTTATTTTATTATTATTTATTATGTACTAAATTGATAAAAAATGTATTAAATTTTATGTAATGAAAACGACCTTCAATTTATTTTTTATTGTACTGCAAGAATTATGCAATAAACAATTTTTAGTTATTTTGTAATACATTTACATACATACCCTATGCTACTTAAAACTTCGTCCGCGTGAATAGCGTCGCGATAACCGACATTAATGCGGACGAAGTCGCGGATGGCCACTAGTTATTCATAAATCAACTTCAAAATGTATAACAAAATAACCAGAAATAGTTTATTGCACAATTCTCGCAGTACAATAAAAAATAATTGAAGGTCGTTTACATTACATTAAATTTACCGCTGCACCACTGAACCGATATAGATGAAATTTGGTATAGATATTCTTTGGGACACTAGATTTATTTAGTAGTTTAGGCGTGATTGAGCGACAGAGAGACAGACAGACAGAGTCACTTTCACATTAATAATATTAGTATGGATTTTATCTTAGTACCGAATTTACTTTCCCGAAACCACTTAAAGAAGCAAAAGTACTGATTTTAAATAAATATATATTAGGATAAACGAAATAAACGCCAAAGCTGCAAGTAAATATTTTGTATTACCAGTAGAGCTCTTGTCTATTTTATCTGATTTATAAGCGTGGAACACCACTTGTCTTAAGAAGAAAAAGAGTGAGCAAAAGAGAATGAAAGAGACAGCAATAGTAGAAAATAAAAGTGATAGCTATATTAGGGAATAGGAGAATATTAGCAGGCAGGCAATGCCTCATTCGATCACTAGCTGTGCTTTAAGCAACAGCTAACCATGAGAAGTAAAATATTATTTTGATTTTTTAAATTAAATTGTAATCTATTTTTCAAAATCATTCATAGTCAACAAATAATGGATTTTAAAATTTATTATATTGAAAATATGCGTAAATTATGTGACTATAAATCAATAAAAAAATTAAATTGTCACAAATAGTTGAAATAAATACAATGAAAGTTCCGATGCATATTTTGGCCAAGGCTGCAAGTATATGCAAATAAAAAAAATATGGAATTAACGAATAAGTGTAATACAATAACACACAAAAGGTTTCACTGCTAACAGTTTTGAACTTTTCGAAAAAAAAAAATATTTCACTTTTTCTCCATACAAATTTTTTTTCAATGTTTTTTTTTTCGCAAAAATAACCAATTTCATAAAAACTGCTAGAACAAACGTTGATGAACGTTCATTTATCTATCCACATGATTTTTTTCAGCCCGAAATATTGACATTGGGTCCTAAGTCTTCCATATTAAAAATCCGGACCAGTGTGTGCCAGTGTAAAGTCAGTGAAATGAGAATTGATACAACTTCACGATAGAACACAGATGTTTGGTGTTTCGTTTCCTTGGATTCCGTGCAGATCAATATGAATTCAACTCGTTTCAAGCCACACTCTAATTTGAAGCAAGTAGTTTGCGTGGACAAGTGGCTTGGCAATCAATACTTTATTTATTACATAATATTGTACTTCACTGTACCAAATCAACCCCAAATTGATTCACTAACTTGAACTCACGCACCTAATTATAATTAAAAACCAATAAATCGGACCGGTCATGGTCTTCCCGTACCCTCCACAGAATCTAGCTGCGTATAAGATACAGTCACCAGCGCTAGAATGTAAACACGGAGTTAGGAGCACTAGGCGCCTATGCCATTTCCGTAAGGTTCACTTTAGAATCAGTTTGTATATGTTAGTGCAAATGACTGTACATAAGTACTGACGACCTCCGTAGCCGAGAGGCGAGCGTGCCGGACTTTGGCGTCGCGCCCTCTCTGAGGTTCCGGGTTCGATCCCCGGTTGGGTCAATATGGGGAACGAACTTTTCCATATTGTCTCGGGTCTGGGTGTTGTGGTACCGTCGTTGTTTCTGATTTCTGTAACACAAGTGCTTTAGCTACTTACCACAGAATCAGAGCAATGTATGTGATGTTGTCCAATATTTATATTTATATTTTATAAGGGTCATAAAGTCACTGGTCTACTGCATCTATATTTATTCGACATCAGAAATACGACCGTATTATATTTTTGTTTGAATCGATTTTGATCAATTTTTTTGTTGGAAAGGAGCCCAAGGGTGGTACCATGATAAGGATTGATGATGCCATCTCCGAGTACTGGAGAGCAAGGTGTTATTTTAGTGAAGTGTTAGTTGCATCGTTCGTGTGGTCGGTGCAGGTGTTGTCCCGCTGGGCGCTGTTCGGGTCGTCGTTCTTCGCGGTGCGGCGCGTGGGCGGCGGCGCGGGCGAGTGGCGCGAGCACGTGCTGGCGCTCAACAGGCGCGGCGTGCATCTGCTGCACCCGCACACGCACGAGACGGACACGCACTGGCCCTACGCGGAACTCATCTCCACCAGGAAGGTAAGCAACCACCACTCACGCGATGAGCTCCGACCGGGGGGGTTCTTGTGGGTGATCCTGCCCTTATAAGGGCAGGGAGTCCCGCACACGCCGTCACCTCCCTCGGGTGACGGTACGGTACGTCAAAGCATTTCCCCTCGTCAGAAAAAAAAGGAAGGTAAACAACTCGATGATACGTTTTTTTTGCGAAGTGAAAATTTTATCATGCAGAATTACATATTCGTGTACAAATAACTGCGTTTTTCTCAGCACCTTGCACGCAAGGTCAAGTTTTCCCGAAATGCGGGACTAAGATTGACCTCTAATTTTGGTTCTTGAAATAGCCAAAAACTACTAACTACTAACTACTCTAAAAAAGACACATTCATCATCTTATTTATTCACAAATAAAAAACCAGATAGGAATTTAGTTTAACATCATCCGGCAGCAGAAAGAGTTCTAAAGTTAATCTAAGTATCCGAAATTAATTATAATACTGATCAAAAACCATAAAACAACATCTGCAATCAACAAAAGTTTTACTAATATAAGACCAGATTAGTGATGCCCTATTTAAACGACAGAGAAAAACAGATCCTCCAGCACCTTTTTTTCTTGTATTATAAATTAAGGAAGGTTTTATTTCTACCAAATAACCGATGAGGGCTGCACAGCCTTATCATCTTCAGTAAGCTTTTGAGGAAGCAGTAGGCGCTACACCCTTAATGAATGAAACTTAAAGAAAGCAATACTAAACTCATCGTTTTTGTTGAAGGTCCGGTCCGAAGACGGCACCTTGTTCCTGGATGTGAAGTGCGGGTCGCTGCTGCAGCAGCGCGTGACGCGGCTGCAGGCGGAGCAGGCGCACGAGATCGCGCGCCTCGTGCGACAGTACGTGGCGCTGCAGCGCGACCAGCGACATTCTAGCAGGTACCGACTAGCGCCTTGTGCATGTGACGTCACACTGCTGCTGTTGGTCGTGACGCGGCTGCAGGCGGAGCAGGCGCACGAGATCGCGCGCCTCGTGCGACAGTACGTGGCGCTGCAGCGCGACCAGCGACATCTAGCAGGTACCGACTAGCGCCTTGTGCATGTGACGTCACACTGCTGCTGTTGGTCGTGACGCGGCTGCAGGCGGAGCAGGCGCACGAGATCGCGCGCCTCGTGCGACAGTACGTGGCACTGCAGCGCGACCAGCGACATCTAGCAGGTACCGACTAGCGCCTTGTGCATGTGACGTCACACTGCTGCTGTTGGTCGTGACGCGGCTGCAGGCGGAGCAGGCGCACGAGATCGCGCGCCTCGTGCGACAGTACGTGGCACTGCAGCGCGACCAGCGACATCTAGCAGGTACCGACTAGCGCCTTGTGCATGTGACGTCACACTGCTGCTGTTGGTCGTGACGCGGCTGCAGGCGGAGCAGGCGCACGAGATCGCGCGCCTCGTGCGACAGTACGTGGCGCTGCAGCGCGACCAGCGACATCTAGCAGGTACCGACTAGCGCCTTGTGCATGTGACGTCACACTGCTGCTGTTGGTCGTGACGCGGCTGCAGGCGGAGCAGGCGCACGAGATCGCGCGCCTCGTGCGACAGTACGTGGCGCTGCAGCGCGACCAGCGACATCTAGCAGGTACCGACTAGCGCCTTGTGCATGTGACGTCACACTGCTGCTGTTGGTCGTGACGCGGCTGCAGGCGGAGCAGGCGCACGAGATCGCGCGCCTCGTGCGACAGTACGTGGCGCTGCAGCGCGACCAGCGACATCTAGCAGGTACCGACTAGCGCCTTGTGCATGTGACGTCACACTGCTGCTGTTGGTCGTGACGCGGCTGCAGGCGGAGCAGGCGCACGAGATCGCGCGCCTCGTGCGACAGTACGTGGCGCTGCAGCGCGACCAGCGACATCTAGCAGGTACCGACTAGCGCCTTGTGCATGTGACGTCACACTGCTGCTGTTGGTCGTGACGCGGCTGCAGGCGGAGCAGGCGCACGAGATCGCGCGCCTCGTGCGACAGTACGTGGCGCTGCAGCGCGACCAGCGACATTCTAGCAGGTACCGACTAGCGCCTTGTGCATGTGACGTCACACTGCTGCTGTTGGTCGTGACGCGGCTGCAGGCGGAGCAGGCGCACGAGATCGCGCGCCTTGTGCGACAGCACGGTCGCTGCTACAACGTAGCAGCGTGTGACGCGCAACCTAATCTGACGGAGTTGTTAGATTAAGTTCTACCGCCGTTATAAATGCTCTGTAAAAGTTTGCATGAATAAACACGTTGTCTTTTCTATTCTATGTTTGCCCAAATAATATAAAAAAAATCTCGAAAGCAACAAAATGATTTTATTTTTCTTTGTTTCAGGTTTCAGCACTTAGAAACCGCGACATAGACTTTTAAGCATGTGCAGTGTACATTACTAAATAAGCTGATTGCATGTATACGTTTTATAGTACCTCAAAATCAACAGATCCCGTCCATGTTGGTCTCAAACACGCATACATTAGTACATCGGTATATCTACATTAGTGTGTAAACCCGATTAAAATGAGAATAGGATTTACTAGGGCTCAAACAAAATGCGTTTTGTCAACAGACTAAATTGCGTTACAAATACATAATAAAATCTTCTATTTTCATTTTAGTCATCAAATGATTTTATTGTTTACCCTTTTATTATGTTTAGAAAATATTATTTCGTTTATTTAATTATTTTAATATAGTTATCAGTTTAGCATTTTTCTAAACATTCCAAAACTATAACCATCGAGATATGATATAATTTTAATATTTTTATTTTAGTAAGTCAATATTTTATTTGGCATAATGATTCAATGCAATTTGTTATCATCAAGTACATTTGCTTTACCGGATTAGTATTAAGATAAACCAGCATGCGAATAACTGATGTCGAAATATAAGTTAAGAGTATCTACAAGCGACCGTTACATAAGTTAAATAGTGGCGTAGCGTAGGGGGGCGCGGTGGGGACGCCTTGACCAGATGGAGAGACACAACTTCGAAATGTTCTCTTTTCGTTCTTCTCTGGGTCCATACTAAGACCCTAAGGTCAACCATAGCCAGTTCGCTCACTCTTTCCAATAGCTAGCTTTGTTTTACACGTTAGCACATTCGGATAATGTATTTAAACTTTGAATTACAGTTACAGTAAAATATAATTGAACTAAAAAATCAAATGAGGGGTGTAAGTTTCCAGTTGACCCCAGGCAGCGAAAACCTACGTTACGCAACTGATTAAATACATTTGTTTATTGGAATACCTAGCTTTAATTTTTATCCATCATGTTTGGAAAATATTGTACTTAGTAAAATTATTATAGACGCATTATGTATCAAGTAAATAATCCTGTAACTAAAGATTTATATTTAGTTATTATCAATCATTTGTAGGTACAGTATGTATTTAGTTTAGTGCCTTTATTGTAATTATGTAGATGAGGCAATTTATTTTGTTACGATGGAATTCGTACCTATTATAAATTAATAGTATTGTTAATTTCCACGTAACAAAATACGAATGTTTCAAGTTACGACTCTACGATAGTTCACTCTTGTGCCTTACTCGAATGACTGTCTTCCTCGAATTCCAGCAAACGGTGCTATCTCTTAATTATAAAATCTTCATAGTAAACTACTTAAGTGAAATTTATTTCGATGCACGTTTTACCTTGTATGAAATTATCCAAAGACCGGTAAGGTCGCAGTCATGTTTATTATAAAGTTTGTCATGTAATATATTTAAAATATTCGATGTACGAGAATTTATATTGTAGATACCATTAAAAGATTTATTTTAAACAAATTGTTTAAGTCTACGCCTCCTCCTATTCCAATATAACGTAGGTACAGGCAGAAGCACATAATATACGACACTACGGACTTATGTACAGTAGCCGTCAGATATATTGGAGCAGAAAAAGTGATCAAATACTTCTGAACAGTAAAAAATTACAATAAGTTCCATACACCACAAGTTACCATTAATATCTGAACATTCATTACTTCAGTAATATCTGAGCAGATGCTAGTCAATAATTTATAAACACACAACTAACCAATAATATGTGTGACTGTACGACGCGATGAAAGAACGAATTCTCAAAATCACTATTTAAATAAGATTTTCAAACCAGAACAACAAAACACGCTCCACTGCTGTCACAGCTTTAAATACGGTTTTATTTTTCCAAGGTACTACATTTTTTCAAAGTACCTATTCACTTTAAAAATTTTGACCTCAATAAACTCATCCAGAGATTTCCTGTAATGACAAATCATTTAATTAGTACCTACATTAACGAATTTCCATATTAAATCACTATAAAATCTTTAGCGATCTTATATTGTACAGTCACATACAATTTTAAACATTAGGCACCAAGATTCGCATCGTACTCCCCCGCTCTGAAAATAGAACTACCCACTGTCTACCACCCCTCCAACACCCCGTGCACTGTTGGCGCCGTAGATTTATAGTTTCCTAATTTTAAAGTTGGCGTTATGAGAATAAGAGTTAAACCACATATAATATTTTGATTAAATTATAACGGCCACAGATGTGCAGTAAAGTCCCTATTATCATTTACCACCTAGCTTTTAACCTTTTCAAAATATTGATGTTATCAGCCGATCATATCACTTACAATAGCAAGAATGAAGTCATCAGTCACAAACCAAATACCTAGGCTACAAATATAATTAATAACAAAAGCATCCACATAACTATGTAAATAATTTATTTTACTACATTTTAACTAGTCTTGCCCTTTGTATGTACCTTATCAGAGATATTGAATCAGCGAAGCTAGAATCTAGATTTCATTCATCGGTTGCAAAATTCTAATGCATTCATACATTGTTGCAAAGTAGCGAGGCAATAGATGCTTTCAAATACAAACTGCTCGACATTACAAAAGAATACTAAACATGAAGATAACGACACAGCACACATTTAGGTACCTATCGACTGACGCGGTGACCCATTTCGATACCCACCCAGAAAGAACATTCGCGTAAAGAACATGTTCGTTCCTTCCATTTTTCGTTCATATTTAAAAACTAATATAGACTATACCGCCGTTGAATATAATTTTTATAATAATAGTGTCTAGGTTACCTAATTTGGTATAAGCGAGTGCTCTTAGCACGAAAAATATCACGGTAATCGATAAGTATTACGCAGTGAGAAAATAGTATGGAAATGGAAGAAGCACCGCAGCGGTAAGTAGCGGAATTATTGACATTGCCATACATTACCAAACTAGCACAATGTCGTGACGTCAGAAAGGGGAGGAGGGGTCCACCCCCTGTGTTATGCACCAAGGGGTCACAACGGAATGCCAGCTAATATGTATTATAAAAGCGGAAATTTGTAAAAATGTATGGAACTTATATTACTGGAAATATAAGTACTCTTTCACGTAAAACGACTACTTAAATGGATTGGATTAATTTTCGTTAACCTTTACCCAGCCCAGCTATCTTAAACGTAGTGGCCCGCTGTACGCCAACGTATAAATGTATAACAGTATCTATAGTACGAAAGCAAGGAAGTGGCATAACGTCATATCGATAAAAAAATTGATGTCTAAATCAAGATTTATTTTTAAATTATGCAAATATAAATATATTATATATTGGACAACATCACATACATTGCTCTGATCCTGCGGTAAGTAGCTGAAGCACTTGTGTTACAGAAATCAGAAACAACGACAGTACCACAACACCCAGACCCGAGACAATATAGAAAAGTTCGTTTCCCATATTGACCCGACCGGGGATCGAACCCAGAACCTCAGAGATGGCGCGACGCCAAAGTCCGGCACGCTTGCCTCTCGGCTACGGAGGTCGTCGTAAAAATAAACCCTGATACACTATACTAGTAATTTGTTTTATTTTATGATAACATTTTTAGTAAGAAAAAAGAGTATCTATTATCATAGACAAAAATACATGCATAATCTTGCAAAACATTTATTATAAAAGGCACTTCACTATTCATTTTATAACGTACTCCGTTGACTTCATATCAAGTCGTTGGCGCTCATGGCAAGATAAATATCTCGAATAGAAGTGTTGTCTATGCTTTTCTTTCTTCACCTTGAGTGAATCTCTCTCTCTATCTCTTTAGACGATTTGAATAAAGAAAAGACGGCTCTTGTACGGTAGTAATAAACCATAACTAGTATGTTACGGTGAAAAGTAAGACAAAATAATGAATGGTAAGTTATTATTCGTATATTTTATAACTTTTATAGTTTGTGTAAGTTTACCATTCGATATTTTACTTTTTATATTTTCGATAATTATATTTAATTAAAGTAGGTACAATGAGTAACTTCTATAGAAGTAGTGGCGTTGACGGCACGAAAATCCTGAACTTGTATAGAAGTAGTTGGCGGTTATTAGGTTAAGAGATAGGTGAGATACTAGATTAACGTATATGATACTTAACAACGACTATTATATGTATACACGTTTCAGATTTACCTAAACACTAATATTTACCTAAAGGTTAAATGCTATCTATATTTTCTACTAATATTCTAAGCCGAAGAGTTTGTTTGTTATAAAGCGCTAATCTCAGAAACTTCTAACGATCGTTCGAATTAAAAAAAATATGATTGTGTTGGATAGAGCCTGGTATTACCTATATAACATCACGCTACGAACAATAGGACTGAAGGATCAGTGAAAAAGTGCACGAAACGGGGACAGTAAGCGTGGGACGCTAGGCCGTTAGCTGTGTTTTAAAAAAACTAGGTATTCCATTTTTCATTCACATAACTTAGTGAACATAACTACTTTACAATGTTGATATCTATCTACTATAGTTTCATTGAACTCAACTGGTTTTAAAAAATAATACTTATCTACTATTCAGAACAATGATTAGGTACCGACGTAGGTAAAAGAAACCCTGTCAACTAAAAGACATTAAAATAACCATTGATTAAATCATCCGGTTGCCTTTGCTTATAACTTAGGTATTTAGATAGATAAGCGTATCTACTGACTAGTATATCTACTACCCCTAAACGAACAAAATAGATTTAATATACATTTTGAACTTTCCTCTTTTAACCCATTAATTTACCTACAAAAGTAGATTACATGAAAAGTGGTAAAGTTGGCAGTTGGCAGTAATTAAGTAGCACTTTTTAAATTACATAACCTGCCCACGGACTTTAAAAACACTGATGACCTACTGATAGCATCAATTAATGTTTTGACTAACTTGAACATGAGATGCTAATTCTTAGGCGACTAATTTATTTTTTCCGTATTTCCGTTAAACAGTATTGTTCGTGAGCTACAGGCATAGATACAGGGTTCTGCAGCAAGTCCGATAAAAATTGTGATGACTAGTGTAAAATGGCATTCAAAGACAATTTCAATGTAGAAACTTCTCCATCTGGCTCTCGGAAGAAGAGCTGAGGTCAGAATGTCGGGAATCTGCGGTGTCGGTAGGTAGCGGAGCCGCACAGCAGATCCCCTGTTGGCAGCGGCCGGAGACGCCAGGCGTCGGGGTAGGGATTGCAATCCGGAAAAACGGATCCGGTAATCCGGCGAATCCGGCATCATTTAATGGTTACTTATCCGGTACCGATATACCGGATCCGAAGACCGGATCCGGTGCTAGCAGTTTGTGGGAAAATAATATAGCTGATGCATGAGTAGGTACTTTAAATACGTTGTACGTAGTGTTCATGTGTGCGAGTCGTTCATTCATTCGTTCGACAGATTCATCAAATCATGATGGTATCTGTCATAATCATAATAAATACCTATAAGACTTGTTTGTTAGCATTCTCAAATACTTTGATAATGATTTTGATCTCATTTCAGTTAATTACGTAAGGTTAATTGTATCTATTAGATATTATAGTTATTTGATAATTAATATTGTTACTTATAAATTGATATATCTGTGAAAGTGAAATTTAGAAAGACTGAGCTACTCGTTACGTCGCCTATAATTATTACTAGTTACCTACACTACTAAATTTAAATTGTTTTCTTGTTGTCTATTTGTCTTAACATTGGTTAGGAAATAAAGTAGATTTTATATATTTATGATTTATATTTTATAAACTACCTACATATAAGTGCAGTGACACTTGATTAACACACTTATTTTGTACTAAAAAGCGAAAATCATCTCGATTTAATCAATCCGGCCGGATCCAACTGGAACGGAAAATGACGCCGGATTGAAATCACTACGTCGGGGTGAGCCTGGCGTCCATCACCTCAATCCCGTGAGGTTGGAGCTTGTCAGGTGACGCGTAGCAGAGTTGAAGAAACGTGTGTCGTAATTCAATTAAGTCGATTTTCTATCAAACAGTAAGGCAATACCCTACACGTAATTGTCGGCCCTTAAGCATCAGCTGAGGCGAAGGCTGCTCCGCGGCGGTTCCCACGGCGCTCCGTAAAAAGTCGCCCTTTGTATGCGCCGACCAAGGCCGCGATTAGCATGTGTGGTGACCCCGTGCTGCTTAGGCGTTTGCATACGACGTAAAAAACGCTTATAACACGCACTTAACACGAACGTGCCTGCTGGTTGGAAAATCTCATGAAGTACTAGTACCTACCTACTAAAATATAACTACAAACAACTAACTACTAACGACAATTTTGCATTAGGTACTTCTTTTACGTATGTACCTAGATACTTATACCGCATTAAATGGACGGGTATAATCAAGTTACGTTTAAATTTAAAACAACGTTGTTGAAATGTCCAATAGTTTAGGATAGTACATAGGTAATACTCGATTGCGTTAATTACATTTTAAGATTCCAATGCCTCTTATAATAAGACATAATCAAATTAAATGCTCATTAAAATACCATTTTAACGATAACCTTTACCTAATGTTTGCTATGCATGCTACGGAAAATTCTAGATGCTCCAGTTATTAATCAGCAAAAAAACAAAAATAGTAAGTAATTGTGTTATACAAAATAGATTTACTTGGGTTAGATATGCTCGCAGAAAATTGTCATCGTAGAAAATGTTACCGACTGAGCTAGCACGGGCACTAATCACCAACTAACCATACACCAGTTAATTTGCTTTTCCAATTAAGCCCAGGCAACTACCTACCTGTATCAAGCAAGTTAATCAGAGTCAAAAGTAGCAGATTGTTTTCGTTCATTAAATAGTCATACAAAAAATATTTAGTTATCTTCATTTGACAAATTAATGCGAACATACTTGGATATAACGGTGCCAAAACTGTAAGCTTGAGACTCATTACGTCTAAAACCGATATTAAGTCCGCTTACCTATTAAACAAATTTCAGTGTTTGAAGCAAGTTTCAAGACATTAAGGTTTAATTCCTACATGACATGTTCACAGAAGAAGGTACTCGCACCGAGGCCAGTAGAGCCAGCGTGAGAATACGCACCGGACAGTAATAAAATGTGTCATAATTTTATTCATTCTGCATTACAAATGAACAACAATAATTTAATGTGAGTCAGACGCTAGATTACTACCTGTGTCGTTTTAAGCATTTAGATGATAAATAGGACGACGTAACTCTTGGCAGAGACCCATAATTAACTGCTTTAAGTTGTCGTCCAAGGCGGTCAGTCATCATCATCAGCCTGTTGCAGTCCACTGCTGGACATAGGCCTCTCCAAATGTTCGCCACTTTGCTCGATTTTCGGCGACTCTCATCCAGCTCCCGCCAGCCGCCCTGCGCAAATCGTCACTCCACCTGGCCTGAGGGCGTCCTACACTACGTTTACCGAGGCGTGGTCTCCACTCCAGAACTCGTTTACCCCAACGGTTGTCGGCTCTGCGGCTGATATGGCCAGCCCACTGCCACTTCAGCTTGCTAATCCTGTGAGCTATGTCGATGACTTTAGTTCTCTGCCGGATCACCTCATTATGGATTCGATCCCTTAGAGAAACACCGAGCATAGCTCTTTCCATAGCCCGCTGAGTGACTTTAAGTCTGTGAACCAGTCGTGCCGTCAGTATCCACGTCTCGGCTCCATATGTCATAACAGGTAGAACGTACTGATTGAAGACTTTTGTCTTTAGGCACTGTGGGATGGACGATGAGAAGTCTCGACGTAGTTTCCCAAACGCTGCCCACCCCAGCTGAACCCTTCTATTCACCTCGTCCTCTAGGTTGTTTCGACCCAACTGCAATTTTTGCCCGAGGTACACATATTTTTGAACAACTTCGAGGACGGCGCCTTGGACTGCAATCGGTTCCGGTAGAACATGTTCATTAAACATGACCTTGGTTTTATCCAAGTTCATCCGTAGGCCGATGCGTACAGAAGAGTCAGCCAGGTCATTCAGCATCTGTTGTAGGTTTTGCAGCGTCTCTGCCATTATGACGATGTCATCTGCAAATCGCAAGTGAGAGATATGTTCGCCATTTATGTTGATGCCACGTCTTTTCCAGTTAAGCGTCTTGAACATATCCTCCATTGCATTTGTGAACAATTTCGGGGAGATCACGTCCCCTTGTCTCACTCCTCGATGCAATGGTATAGGCCTTGTTTGCTGATTTTGTACTTGGACGGACATGGTAGGCGGTCAGTACGAGAACTTTTTTAAATAATAAAGGTAACGGTTCATTATCTATATTATATAAAGCTAAATTACCACTCACTGACTCACTCACTCATCGGGGGTGTTTTTGGGGGTGTTCGGGTTGTTTTACCTCTTTGGTGTGTTCTAACGGGGTGGGTTATTTTTCAATCAAAGCAGGTTTTTATATTTTTTTTTTCCAAAATCCAAGATGGCGGCCGATTTCGCTGAATTGACTTTTTTTTTGTCTATGGAATGGCCAGGCGGTTTTTACTTTTTTAGAGAATTGTAGTGTAGTAAAGTACACTGAAAAAGTAAAATGTCAAAAAAACAAGATGTCCGCGCCGCCATCTTGGATCGAAAATTCGGTTTAGAGCTGTTTTTGCGGGGCCGTGGTGGAGAGGTTTCCATAGATAATTGAAAATTTTTTTTTGAACTCTGCCGGCAGTATAGTCAACTTGCAAACCTCATCCATAGATAATAGAGTTTGGCCATAGAGACGCCGCTGGCGGCAGTTTTGTGGGGACCAAACATTTTGTCATTTTCAAAGTCGATTTTGAGGGGGATGGCAACACCGGGTCGAATCGGTTTGTATAGAGCAGTGGTAGGTTAGTTATCTGTCTATTGTTTTAAGAAATAAATTCTACCAAATTCATGGTAGTTTTTTCCTCCTGACCCAAAATGGTAGAAAAAAAAATTACCCTTGTAGAAAAAAAATAAATATGCAGTGGGGTGGCTATGGAGGTCCGAAGTGACAAAAAAGTAGTTTTTCAGAAAAATCCTGGCAACCCTGGAAATGGCGGGGAAAATAATTTTTTCGACATGGTTTTTTCCAAAAGTTCTTTTGAAGACTGGGTGGGAGCGAGAAAAAAAATAAAAATTAGGTTCCGTGCGGTATATAACCAAAAATACGGGAAAAATACGGCCGATCCAAAATCCAAGATGGCCGACCCCCTTTCGACCATTTTGAATTTTTCACGATTTTCAAAACCGTTTTTCAGGCACATGGCAACATTTGAGCGAGTCGCAATGTATGGAGCGGTTGCACGTTTAGTTGATGTGTGTTGCCAGGTGAAATAAAATTTCTACTATTTTTGGTAGTTTTTGACTTTTGCCCAAAAAACGAAAAAAAAATTTTTTGACATTTGGTCTAAATGTCTACCACGTTATTATGGCAAGCTTATGGCCGAATGATATTTTACTAATTTTAGCCCAATCACCTGGCCACACTGGGTGCCAGAGCGAAATATATATTTTGTGACTTGGTCATTTTCCAAAAAATAATATGGCGATTGGGTGAGAGCGAGAAAAAAAATGAAAATGAGGTTCGATGTCAAATATAATCTAGATTACAGGAAAACTATAGACTGTTTGATTAACAAGATGGCCGACGCGCTGGCGGCCATTTTGTGAAAACTATGTGTTTTCGAAAACGTTAAATCCTAATTTTCATGTATATGGCCACCTCTGAGCGAGTCACAATGTACTAGGTGATTGTGAGTTTGACTTGTGTGTGTTGCCAGGTGAAATAAAAATTCTACTATTTTTGGTAGTTTTTGACTCAGGTCCCGGCGAA
The DNA here is from genome assembly GCA_037074685.1 of Glyphodes pyloalis. Lineage (NCBI taxonomy): Eukaryota > Metazoa > Arthropoda > Insecta > Lepidoptera > Crambidae > Glyphodes > Glyphodes pyloalis. The sequence goes on along the minus strand of JAYKKO010000024.1, from coordinate 2,713,738 downwards.
AGTCGAAAATAGAAATAATGACATTTCGCGCAAACCATTCCCATGTGCCTATGGAACATCCCCATTGAAATGACATTTGACTATTTTTATCTCTGTGACCTGGCAACACCGGGAGCTGTTGGGACAAATGTGCAAAAAACATGGTCACCTTCCCGAAGTCCTGTAGGCCGCAGGATATAAAATTTGAAAAATGTAAAAATGAGGTTTAATGCAGTATATAACCTAGATGAGATGTTATATTATAGACTTTTCGATAAACAAAATGGCGGATGCGCTGGCGGCCATTATAAAAAATCTGCAGATTTCAAAATGTATTCATTAAGTTTCGGGGTAGAAGGAGGGGTCGTAGGGAAAATATGCTCGGAGCTTTGTTGGAGGTTTACATGATGCCCCTATGATAGTTCAAAAATTTACCCGATTTTCGGGGTAATTTCGGAGATTTTGGGCCCGACAGAAATTGCTCGAATTTAAAAAAAAAAAGTATGAGGTCCTGTCAAAAATGTCTATCCGTGGTCGATCGACCCAAAAAAAAGCGAGTAAGTACGAAATTTTAGGAAAAATTGGAAAATCATATTTCTATGGAGTACTTGGTTCCCCATACATTTTGTACTGAAATTGACCTTAGTAAGAAAATGTATGGAGAAATTGTTGCATATTAATGTAGTGCCGTATTGAGTGCTATTAAAACTTGGAAATGGTAACATTGCGAGGCCGGAGGCCGAGCTGCGTTGCGAGACCATAGGTCGAGCGCCGCGTAGGGCGAAGCCCGAAGCGGCTATATTCTGTGTAACTTTCGCGAGGCCGAAGGCCGAGCTTCGAATGCGAGGCCAAAGGCCGAGCGCCCGCGTAGAGCGAAGCTCGAAGCGGCTGCCATCGAACACTTTGGGCCGATATAGACGATACAATTTATCAAGTAACCTACGCGAGGCCGTAGGCCGAGCTGCGATGCGAGACCACAGGTCGAGCGCCGCGTAGGGCGAAGCCCGAAGCGGCTGTATTCTGTGTAACTTTCGCGAGGCCGAAGGCCGAGCTTCGAACGCGAGGCCAAAGGCCGAGCGCCCGCGTAGAGCGAAGCTCGAAGCGGCTACCATCGAACACATTGGGCCGATATAGACGAGACAAATGACCAAGTAACCCACGCGAGGCCGTAGGCCGAGCTGCAATGCGAGACCATAGGTCGAGCGCCGCGTAGGGCGAAGCCCGAAGCGGCTATGTTCTGTGTAACTTTCGCGAGGTCGAAGGCCGAGCTTCGAATGCGAGGCCAAAGGCCGAGCGCCCGCGTAGAGCGAAGCTCGAAGCGGCTACCATCGAACACATTGGGCCGATATAGACATCGAAAATCCGATTTAGAGGTATTTTTGCGGGGTCGTGGTGAAGAGGTTTCTATAGATAATTAAAAAAATTTTTTTTAACTCTGCCGGCAGTATAGCCTTCTTTTGAATGTTGGTCATAGATTATAGAGTTTGACCATAGAGACGGCGCTGGCGGCAGTTTTGTAGGGAGCAAAAATTTTGCCATTTTCAAAGTCGATTTTGAGGGGGATGGCAACACCATGTCGAATCGGTTTGTTTGGAGCAATGGTAGGTTAGTTATCCGTCTATTGTTTTGAGAAATAAATTCTACCAAATTCATGGTAGTTTTTACCCCATGGCCCCAAATGGTAGGAAAAAAAAATAACCTTGTAGAAAAAAAATAAATACGCTGTGGGGTGGCTATGGAGGTCTGAAGTGACAAAAAAGTAGTTTTTCGGAAAAATCCTGGTAACCCTAGAAATGGCGGGGAAAAACATTTTTTCGACATGGTCATTTTCCAAAAGCTCTAGGGGCGACTGGGGGGGAGCGAGAAAAAAAATAAAAATTAGGTCTGATGCAATATATAACCTAGAATACAGGAAAAATACGGCCGTTCGAAAATTCAAGATGGCGGACCCCCTTTCGGCCATTTTGAATTTTTCACGATTTTCAAAACGGTTTTTTTGGCACTTGGCAACATTTGAGCGAGTCGCAATGTATGGAGCGGTTGCATGTTTGGTTCATATGTGTTGCCAGGTCAAATAAAATTTCTACCATTTTTGGTAGTTTTTGACTCGTGCCCAAAAAACGAAAAAAAATTTTTTTGACATTTGGTTGAAACGTCTACCACTTATTCATGTATATCTCAAAGCCGAATCATATTTTGCGGCTTTTGGTCAGATCACCTGGCAACACTGGGAGCTACGGTGAAAAATATTTTTTCGACATGGTCATTTTCCAAAAGTTCTGAGGACGACTGGATGGAAGCAAGAAAAAAAATAAAAATGAGGTTCGCTGTCAAATATAGTCTAGATTATGGGAAAACTATAGACTTTTTGATTAACAAGATGGCCGACGCGCTGGTGGCCATTTAGTGATTTTTTCGTGTTTTTGAAAACTTAAAATTCAAATTTCGGGTATTTTTAAAAATCTGAGCGAGTCGAAATGTACTAGGCGGTTATGTGTTCTGTCATCGTGTGTTGCCAGGTGAAAAAATATTTCTACCATTTTTGGTAGTTTTTGGCTCAGGTCCCGAAAAGGTCGAGAATAGAAATAATGACATTTCGCGCAAATCATTCCCATGTGCCTATGAGGCATCTTAGTAGTAATGACATTTGACTATTTTTATTTCCTTAATTGGGCAACACCGAGAGCTGGTGAGGAAAAAGTGCAAAAAACATGGTCACCTACCGGAGGCTCTGTGGGCCACAGGATATAAAATTCGAAAAAAGTAAAAATGAGGTTTGATGCCGTATATAACCTAGATTACAGGAAAACTATAGGCTTTTCGATAAACAAAATGGCGGATGCGCTGGCGGCCATGATGTAAAAATCTGCAGGATTCAAAATGTATTCATCAACTTTCGGGGTAGAAGGAGGGGCTGTAGGGAAAAAATGCTCGGAGCTTTATTGGAGGTCTACATGATGCCCCTGTGATGGTTCAAAAATTTACCCGATTTTCGGGGTAATTTCGGAGATTTTGGGCCCGACAGAAAATGCTCGAATTAAAAAAAAATAAGTATGAGGTCCTGTCAAAAATGTCTATCTATGGTTGATCGACCCAAAAAAAAGCGAGTAAGTACGAAATTTTAGGAAAAATTGGAAAATCAATTTTCTATGGAAAACTTGGTTCCCCATACATTTTGTACTGAAGTCGACCGTAGTAAGAAAATGTATGGAGAAATTGTTGTATATGAATGTAATGCTGTTAATACTTGGAAATGGCAACTTTGCGAGGCCGGAGGCCGAGCTGCGTTGCGAGACCGTAGGTCGAGCGCCGCGTAGGGCGAAGCCCGAAGCGGCTATATTCTGTGTAACTTTCGCGAGGCCGAAGGCCGAGCTTCGAATGCGAGGCCAAAGGCCGAGCGCCCGCGTAGAGCGAAGCTCGAAGCGGCTGCCATCGAACACTTTGGACCGATATAGACGAGACAATTGATCGAGTAACCTACGCGAGGCCGTAGGCCGAGCTGCGATGCGAGACCATAGGTCGAGCGCCGCGTAGGGCGAAGCCCGAAGCGGCTTTGTTCTGTGTAACTTTCGCGAGGCCGAAGGCCGAGCTTCGAATGCGAGGCCGTAGGCCGAGCGCCCGCGTAGAGCGAAGCTCGAAGCGGCTTCCGTCGAACACTTTGGCCATTTTATTAAAGTTATTAAAGTGCAATCCAAGTCACCCTAGGCGCGAGGCCGCAGGCCGAGCTGCGCCGCGCAGGGCGGAGCCCGGAGCGGAAAGGCTCCTTAGGCCACAGTTGCAAACTCTAGCGCCGTACAAAAAAAGCACTAGGCCCCCATTGCGGACGGTCAAACACCAAAAGTCACACCCGCGAGGCCGCAGGCCGAGCTGCGTATGCGAGGCCGAAGGCCGAGCGCCGCGGGAGGGCGAAGCCCGGGAGCGGCCAGCGCCGCAGGCCTAGCTTTTAGCAGACTCGCGCGAAGCGCGTGCTGCAAAAGCTAGTCTATATTATATAAAGCTAAATTACCACTCACTCACTCACTCACTCATCGGGGGTGTTTTTGGGGGTGTTCGAGTTGTTTTACCTCTTTGGTGTGTTCTGACGGGGTGGATTATTTTTCAATCAAAGCAGGTTTTTGGTTTTTTTTTTCCGAAAATCCAAGATGGCGGCCTCTTTTGCAAAATCAACTTTTTTCTTGTCTATGGAATGGCCAGGCGGTTTTTACTTTTTTAGAGAATCGTGTTGAAGTAAAGTACACTGAAAAAGTAAAATGTCAAAAAAACAAGATGTCCGCGCCGCCATCTTGGATCGAAAATTCGGTTTAGAGCTGTTTTTGCGGGGCCGTGGTGGAGAGGTTTCCATAGATAATTGAAAATTTTTTTTTGAACTCTGCCGGCAGTATAGTCAACTTGCAAACCTCATCCATAGATAATAGAGTTTGGCCATAGAGACGCCGCTGGCGGCAGTTTTGTAGGGACCAAACATTTTGTCATTTTCAAAGTCGATTTTGAGGGGGATGGCAACACCGGGTCGAATCGGTTTGTATAGAGCAGTGGTAGGTTAGTTATCTGTCTATTGTTTTAAGAAATAAATTCTACCAAATTCATGGTAGTTTTTGCCCCATGGCCCCGAATGGTAGAAAAAAAAATTACCCTTGTAGAAAAAAAATAAATATGCAGTGGGGTGGCTATGGAGGTCCGAAGTGACAAAAAAGTAGTTTTTTGGAAAAATTCTGGCAACCCTGGAAATGGGGGGGAAAAACATTTTTTCGACATGTTTTTTTCCAAAAGTTCTTTTGAAGACTGGGTGGGAGCGAGAAAAAAAATAAAAATTAGGTTCGGTGCGGTACATAACCTAAAATACGGGAAAAATACGGCCGATCCAAAATCCAAGATGGCCGACCCCCTTTCGGCCATTTTGAATTTTTCACGATTTTCAAAACCGTTTTTCAGGCACATGGCAACATTTGAGCGAGTCGCAATGTATGGAGCGGTTGCATGTCTGGTTGATGTGTGTTGCAAGGTGTCATAAAATTTCTACCATTTTTGGTAGTTTTTGACAAGTGCCCAAAAAACGAAAAAAATTTTTTTTGACATTTGGTCTAAATGTCTACCACGTTATTATGGCAAGCTTATGGCCGAATGATATTTTACTAATTTTAGCCCAATCACCTGGCCACACTGGGTGCCAGAGCGAAATATATATTTTGTGACTTGGTCATTTTCCAAAAAATAATATGGCGATTGGGTGAGAGCGAAAAAAAAAATGAAAATGAGGTTCGATGTCAAATATAACCTAGATTACAGGAAAACTATAGACTGTTTGATTAACAAGATGGCCGACGCGCTGGCGGCCATTTTGTGAAAACTAAGTGTTTTCGAAAACGTTAAATTTTAATTTTCATGTATATGGCCACCTCTGAGCGAGTCGCAATGTACTAGGTGATTGTGAGTTTGACTTGTGTGTGTTGCCAGGTGAAATAAAAATTCTACTATTTTTGGTAGTTTTTGACTCAGGTCCCGGCGAAAGTCGAAAATAGAAATAATGACATTTCGCGCAAACCATTACCATGTGCCTATGAAACATCCCCATTAAAATGACATTTGACTATTTTTATCTCTGTGACCTGGCAACACCGGGAGCTGTTGGGACAAATGTGCAAAAATCATGGTCACCTTCCAGAAGTCCTGTAGGTCGCAGGATATAAAATTTGAAAAAAGTAAAAATGGGGTTTGTTGCAGTATATAACCTAGATGAGATGTTATATTATAGACTTTTCGATAAACAAAATGGCGGATGCGCTGGCGGCCATTTTAAAAAATCTGCAGAATTCAAAATGTATTCCCTAAATTTCGGGGTAGAAGGAGGGGTCGTAGGGAAAAAATGCTCGGAGCTTTATTGGAGGTTTTCATGATGCCCCTGTGATGGTTCAAAAATTTACCCGATTTTCGGGGTAATTTCGGAGATTTTGGGCCTGACAGAAAATGCTCGAATTTAAAAAAAATAAGTATGAGGTCCTGTCAAAAATGTCTATCCGTCGTCAATTAACCAAAAAAAAAGCGAGTAAGTACGAAATTTTAGGAAAAATTGGAAAATCATATTTCTATGGAGTACTTGGTTCCCCATACATTTTGTACTGAAATTGACCTTAGTAAGAAAATGTATGGGGAAATTGTTGCATAGTAATGTAATGCTGTTAATACTTGGAAATGGTAACTTTGCGAGGCCGGAGGCCGAGCTGCGTTGCGAGACCGTAGGTCGAGCGCCGCGTAGGGCGAAGCCCGCAGCGGCTATATTCTTTGTAACTTTCGCGAGGCCGAAGGCCGAGCTTCGAATGCGAGGCCAAAGGCCGAGCGCCCGCGTAGAGCGAAGCTCGAAGCGGCTGCCATCGAACACTTTGGGCCGATATAGACAACATAACTGATCAAGTAACCTACGCGAGGCCGTAGGCCGAGCTGCGATGCGAGACCACAGGTCGAGCGCCGCGTAGGGCGAAGCCCGAAGCGGCTATATTCTGTGTAACTTTCGCGAGGCCGAAGGCCGAGCTTCGAATGCGAGGCCAAAGGCCGAGCGCCCGCGTAGAGCGAAGCTCGAAGCGGCTGCCATCAAACACTTTGGACCAATATAGGCGAGACAATTGATCAGATCAAGTAACCTACGCGAGGCCGTAGGCCGAGCTGCGATGCGAGACCATAGGTCGAGCGCCGTGTAGGGCGAAGCCCGCAGCGGCTATATTCTGTGTAACTTTCGCGAGGCCGAAGGCCGAGCTTCGAATGCGAGGCCAAAGGCCGAGCGCCCGCGTAGAGCGAAGCTCGAAGCGGCTTCCGTCAAACACTTTGGCCATTTTATTTAAGTGCAATCCAAGTCACCCTAGGCGCGAGGCCGCAGGCCGAGCTGCGCCGCGCAGGGCGGAGCCCGGAGCGGAAAGGCTCCTTAGGCCACAGTTGATAAACTCTAGCGCCGTACAAAAAAAGCACTAGGCCCCCATTGCGGACGGTCAAACACCGAAAGTCACACCCGCGAGGCCGCAGGCCGAGCTGCGTATGCGAGGCCGAAGGCCGAGCGCCGCGGGAGGGCGAAGCCCGGGAGCGGCCAGCGCCGCAGGCCTAGCTTTTAGCAGACGCGCGCGAAGCGCGTGCTGCAAAAGCTAGTCTATATTATATAAAGCTAAATTACCACTCACTCACTGACTGACTCATCGGGGGTTTTTTTGGGGGGGTTCTCGTTTTTCTACCGCTTTGGAATGTTCTAACGGGGTGGGTTATTTTTTAATCAAAGCAGGTTTTTTTATTTTTTTTTTCAAAAATCCAAGATGGCGGCCGATTTTGCTGGATTGAAATAAAAAAAATGTATAGAGTGCCCAGGCGGTTTCTACTTTTTTAGACAATTGTAGTGAAGAAAAGTACACTGAAAAAGTAAAATGTCAAAAAAACAAGATGTCCGCGCCGCCATCTTGGATCGAAAATCCGGTTTAGAGGTGTTTTTGCGGGGTCGTGGTGGAGAGGTTTCCACAGATAATGAAAAATTTTTTTTTGGACGTGGCTGCTTGAATACTTGATTAAAGAATTCCATCTATAGATTATAGAGTTTGGCCATAGAGACGGCGCTGGCGGCAATTTTGTAAGGACAAAAAATTTAACTTTTTTAAAGTCGATTTTGACAGGGATGGCAACACCGGGTCGTATCGGTTTGTATGAAGCGGTGGTAGGTTAGTTATCTGTTTATTGATTTAAGAAAAAAAATCTACCAAATTCATGGTAGTTTTTTCCTCATGACCCAAAATGGTAGAAAAAAAAATTACCCTTGTAGAAAAAAAAAAATATGCAGTGGGGTGGCTATGGAGGTCCGAAGTGACAAAAAAGTAGTTTTTCAGAAAAATCCTGGCAACTCTGGAAATGGCGGGGAAAATCATTTTTTCGACATGGTTTTTTCCAAAAGTTCTTTTGAAGACTGGGTGGGAGCGAGAAAAAAAATAAAAATTAGGTTCGGTGCGTTATATAACCTAGAATACGGGAAAAATACGGCCAATCCAAAATCCAAGATGGCCGACCCCCTTTCGGCCATTTTGAATTTTTGACGATTTTCAAAACCGTTTTTTAGGCACATGGCAACATTTGAGCGAGTCGCAATGTATGGAGCGGTTGCATGTTTAGTTCATATGTGTTGCTAGGTACAATAAAATTTCTACCATTTTTGGTAGTTTTTGACTTTTGCCCAAAAAACGAAAAAAATTTTTTTTGACATATGGTCTAAATGTCTACCACGTTATTATGGCAAGCTTATGGCCGAATGATATTTTACTAATTTTAGCCCAATCGCCTAGCCACACTGGGTGCCAGAGCGAAATATATATTTTGTGACTTGGTCATTTTCCAAAAAATAATATGGCGATTGGGTGAGAGCGAGAAAAAAAATGAAAATGAGGTTCGATGTCAAATATAGTCCAGAATACAGGAAAAATACGAAAGTTCAAAAATACAAGATGGCCGACCCGCTGGCGGCCATTTTTTAAAATTGTTGCGTTTTTGAAAACGTTAAATCCTAATTTTCATGTATATGGCGACATCTGAGCGAGTCACAATGTATTAAGCGGTTATGTATTTTGTTATTGTGTGTTGCCAGGTGAAATAAAAATTCTACTATTTTTGGTAGTTTTTGACTCAGGTCCCGGCGAAAGTCGAAAATAGAAATAATGACATTTCGCGCAAACCATTCCCATGTGCCTATGAAACATCCCCATTGAAATGACATTTTACTATTTTTATCTCTGTGACCTGGCAACACCGGGAGCTGTTGGGACAAATGTGCAAAAATCATGGTCACCTTCCAGAAGTCCTGTAGGCCGCAGGATATAAAATTTGAAAAATGTAAAAATGAGGTTTGATGCAGTATATAACCTAGATGAGATGTTATATAATAAACTTTTCGATAAACAAAATGGCGGATGCGCTGGCGGCCATTATAAAAAATCTGCAGAAATCCAAATGTATTTATTAAATTTCGGGGTAGAAGGAGGGGTCGTAGGGAAAATATGCTCGGAGCTTTATTGGAGGTTTACATGATGCCCCAATGATGGTTAAAAAAATTACCCGATTTTCGGGGTAATTTCGGAGATTTTGGGCCCGACAGAAAATGATCGAATTTAAAAAAAATAAGTATGAGGTCCTGTCAAAAATGTCTATCCGTGGTCGATCGACCAAAAAAAAAGCGAGTAAGTACGAAATTTTAGGAAAAATTGGAAAATCAATTTTCAATGGAGTACTTGGTTCCCCATACATTTTGTACTGAAATTGAACTTAGTAAGAAAATGTATGGGGAAATTGTTGCATATGAATGTAGTACCGTATTGAGTGCTCTTAAAACTTGGAAACGGTAATATTGCGAGGCCGTAGGCCGAGCTGCGATGCGAGACCATAGGTCGAGCGCCGCGTAGGGCGAAGCCCGAAGCGGCTATATTCTGTGTAACTTTCGCGAGGCCGAAGGCCGAGCTTCGAATGCGAGGCCGTAGGCCGAGCGCCCGCGTAGAGCGAAGCTCGAAGCGGCTTTCGTCGAACACTTAGCCATTTTATTAAAGTGCAACTCAAGTCACCCAAGGCGCGAGGCCGTAGGCCGAGCTGCGCCGCGCAGGGCGGAGCCCGGAGCGGAACGGCTCCTTAGGCCACAGATGAATAACTCTTGCGCCGTACAAAAAAAGCACTAGGCCCCCATTGCGGATTTAATATATAGATATAGGTAACATGTAATCAATAATAAGAATTCGGAAGATACAGGAAAATACGAGACAAGAATTTATCCTTATCGAAATTTTTTTATGTGTGGACATCCATTAGCTGGCGTCACTGTATTAAATAAATATAAATATCAGGCAACACCACAACCAAACATCGATCTGATCCCATAGTAGCTGAAACACTTTTTGTTATGGAAATCATATTTTTTTACCTGGGCGAAATACCTACCGCACCGTCACTCTCAGCAGGGAACAGAGAGCCACCTGACACTTAACCCTCTCGGAACCAAGATAACGGACGCCAGGCTAACCCCACGCCTGGCGACTCTGGTCCCAGCAAAAATCATCCCCCACCCCAGCCCTCCATTATCTCTCTTTAAGAAGAGGGGAGGGAGGCTCTCCGTGCCGGAAACTAGAGAAATCCTAAAAAGGACGTCGCTAGCCTCCATTGTCCAGGGTGCACCAGGCCCGCTTGCTACCACTTCCCACGGATTCGCGAGAATCAATAACAAGCAGGTACACTACGAGGTAGTCCGACCAGACCACACCCAGTGTTAGGGAAACCAGGGCCAACGATGGTACCATAATACATTTTTAAACACCCAGACACAGAAAACCTCCGCTCAAAACACGAATGTTTGTTACGGGTGAGAATCGAAACCAACAGCAGCTAGGTGCGGTCTACCAGCTGTAAGCGAGTAGACCATTGTTCTATCGCAAATGTTTTAACTAAGTAGGTACTTATCGTAAACGTTAACGCCCTAAATGAGTGGACTAACAGCCACTTACCATAATAACAGCGTTGGGTCACACGGAATAACGAATCCACGGTTTGTCACACGCAGCGTCATTACAATGTTGATACACGGCCGCCGGCTCCGAAGTAATTAAACCACGTACATGTCAAACGGAACGACATAATTCGTCTTCTGAGATCGCAATCCGAGGTGGCCGAGACATATGAGCCGCACGCCCCCACGGAACTTATTCATACAGTGTTTAAATGAAGCAGGATTCCCCTTTGTTTGCAAATGGTTTAGGTAGTTACTCGAGTGCTCGCTTGGAAGCTTATCCGTCATGTTAAGTTACTTTGACCATGTCTTGCAATTTACAGTCGATGTCTTCACTATACATAGTATAAAACAAAGTCGCTTTTTCTGTATGTTGCTATATCTACACTAATATTATAAAGAGGAAAGATTTGTACCTATTTTTATATGTTTGTATGTTTGTAATGAATAGGCTCAAAAAGTACTGGGCAGATTTAAAAAAAAATCTTTCACCAATAGAATGCTACATTCTTCCAATTTGACATAGGCTACAAAATTAGGGATCCTTGGTAAAATTTGAAAAATTTCAACAGAAAAGCGGGAAAAATTCTCTAAGGCGAAACGAAGTTCGCCGGGACCGCTATTATACATATATGCTTAAATCAATGTCGCTATTTAAAACTACGCAAAGGATATTAATGCGATTTTTTTAGAGATAGAGTATGAGGAAGTTGTAATGTATAATCCGTACATATAATGTACAGAAAAGCTGAATACTTCATTTGTATTACCTTGCACCCGTGCGCAGCCGGGGCGCGTAGCTAGTTAGTTTATAAACAACAGAGTACTTTGTCACATACCTACAGTTAATTGTCTATCTGATACTTAGTTACGCAGAGTTTAATATGAAAAGTACTGTGGTACACCTCAGTACTACACACTACAGTAGTAGTTTATATACATATATACTATAATGATGATCGTACATGCATAATCGTGTGCATCTACTACGTTTCAACATTTGTCGACAAAAATTCATAAAATAAGCTTTATGCCATTTGCAATGCACCCAATTGAAAAACATTAAACAATGATTATTATTTATTTGAGTTGGTGCCTAAAATTCACCTAGTACGATAGTAAAACCAATTCGCCAGAAATGCCTACATAATATAATAATCATAATCCCTCCACGTTCAAAATATCTATAGGCATAGCTTTACATAAATGTATTCGGTATTGCATATTCATAGTTAACTAATACACTTTGGTACCTATGACTGTTAATCGTTCCTAGCGCAGCCCAATATGTAAAACCAATAAGCAAGTCCACTGTTTTGGTGTTTGACATTGGCTTTGTACTAAGTTCCGCTAATTCGTTTCGACATGAGCATTGAACTGAACTGTAGCACTCATCCGAGCATGCACTTGAGGCCCATTAGCGGTGCACTGACAATCCGCTCTTTTAGTGGGCCTTGCGAAATTGGTTCGAGCCAGTCAAGCGTGGGTTATGCTGAGGTCGAAGGTCGCTGAATTGACAGAGGTGACAATATGCTTGTTGACTCGGTAAAAAAAACGCTAATTAGTTCGTCATTTAAATTTTAAAATCAATGTTCAAAATTAAGGACTTTTGAACTACACAATCTGGATTGCGTTACAAAAACATGTGCATCGCCTTGCTATTTGTTTAAGTTGTTTGCTTCTTCTAATAAATGATTGTTCTGCTAATAAATGAATGAATAAAACCGTATTTTTGCGTCAACAAATAAATTTAAATTAATCGATCAATCAAAAGATTGACAGCGTTTGGTTACGCTTCAGTAGAGAAGTGTGTTTACATCACGAATTCTTAAAAACTGTACGAGCATGTGACGTCGCGCTAACTTTTAACGCAATATACCTAATTATCTTAGTAAATTATTGTGCAAACAATACAAAAAAATAAAATGTCCTATATGTTTTGTATATGGACTAGACAAAAATGTTTTGAGACATACTTTTTTTTGTAAATATTTGTTCTACAATATTTGCTACTGTTGTTGTTGACTTGACTAATATGGGGCAGTGTGACTTTAAATTCTTCGGCTTTTCTGTTCTATAATATCTATGCATTATACATGTGAACCTGGCTAACCTCTATTTTTTGCTTGAAAAACGTTGAATAGGTTAAAAATTCAAAGCGACGAGACAGAGAAAGCAATAACATTTTATATTATGTAAAGATTTTTTAGTGTACCTACTAAGGACGTGTTTTGGTTTTGTTGTTATTAAACCCTGTGCCTAAAAACAAGAAATGACATTTGATTGACGACAAGAAAACATGGTCATTCTGAATGCTATGTTTTGCGCAAATTAAGCGATGCCTATCACGCTATTAAAAGTGTATGCACAATTTTTACGCTTGCAAATATGTGTACAGATTTTTGTCTGCTTGTGAACATTTTTCACGGCTATTAATTTAAGGATTTATCAGTTGTGCAACACGGATACGAGGACAAGTGACTCAAAATTTGAGGAACAATGAAACTACCTGCGTGCGACTATCGGCGCTTACGCCTTGTATGTGCCATGCCATACAAACTCATTATTTTAAAATTAACTCTAATCTTCCACTTAAGCGTTGGAGCAACGAACTTCCTACAAATTAACAGATTCCGTGAAAACATTTTTACGACTTTACCTCGTTTCGTTCCTCAATTCTTTTGTCTTAAAATACTGAAGTGATTTTTGCCATTCGAGATAAAACCATCTGTCTATAATAAAGATTAATTAAAAGTTAAATAGCGTAAAGTCTGTTTTGGTAGTCAAATTAATTTATTGTGTTCAACTTACGTACAAAAACATTAGTAACTATGGCTAACTAATTCAATGGCTAATTCTAAGATTAGTTCACACACTCAACAAGCGCACTTAACTTATTCACCAGTCGTTGCGTGTCTTTACGGAACGGTATTAAGTAGGACTATGTCTCGGCGTCCGTATTTCTCGTTTGTTGGGCCACTTACCCGCTGTGTACTGCACGTAACCAGGATCGGTAGGCGTGCCGGACGCCCGGCCGTCTGTGTCGTGGCCTTCTTTATCCTTCTCTTCGATCGGCTCCATGGGGAACAAAGGAGTGTCTCCCCTTCGCGATCTAGACGAGGACCTTAAATAATCCTCGAGCTGCTGCAACGTCGGCGTCGGAACCGTTTTGGCTCTAGTCGGCGATTTCGACTGCCGCTTCTGTTCGTAAGTCGGAGAGACGTCGTCGTACAAACTCTTCAGGCGACCAGTCTTCACTTTAGCGAACACCGGCGTCTGCAGTTCCGGCAGGAAATCCTCCTTGCAAGTGTGCAATTTGCCGCCATCGTACATGGAATCCAAGTACTCCCTAAAGTACTTTTCATTGAACTTGGCGAGTTCCTGCTCATAGTGCAGCCTGTTCGGTTCTATGAGAGGGTCCGAGAGCCTAACGTAGTTTCCACCTTCGAGACCGGATCGGAGCGATCCGAACTTCGTCTTCTCCAGAATATCTTCCACGTCATCAAACTTCGTATAACCATGTCTGGGCTCATCAAACAGCATGGAATCGTCTTTCCTCCCACTCTTCTCCGTTTGGTTCTTCTCCAAGTCCAAGTCTTTTGGCCTCTCAGGGGGCAAATTACTTTTCGTTTTGCTGAGATCCAAGTCTTTGGGTTTCTCGGGAGCTAAATGTCCATTCTTTTTGTCGTTCGGTAAATGGCCGTTCCCATTTTGTTTATCGTGGGATAAGTGACCGTTAGTGCCATTTGTAGGCTGAGCTGTCAAGGGCAGTTTCTTGTCTAGTTTCGGTGAGGAGATTGTGTCAGTCTGGGCGTGATGGCTGGCCGTGTAGACACGGGGCCCCATGAGGTCGAGGAGAAATAGCGCAGCGACTATCAGCGAGAAGCTCCCCAGGACTGAAGCGTTCACTACTAACTTCTTTGGTACAGAGTCTAAGGACGCCAATTCCAGGCCACCTGTTAAAACGAGATGGTTTTAAATTATTTTTGCTAGATTAAACTTGTAACATTGTTAGGATTCTACTGATACTGTGAAGGAAGAGTAATCTGTATGTAAACCACCATGCGTCAACGGTGTACGAACACCCCTAGTTGCAGTATTTGGGCCAGCCCTAGCTTAATCCTATGAACATTTTCCGTCAGATTTGATCGTCATTACTTGAACCCATTGCAGTATGGTTCATTTAGTGGCAAAACATATTTTAATTCTGCTGTATACAATTTTGTATAATTTTATACAAAATATCTATGCTGGTCAAAGTATCAAATAATTATTATTCTATTTTAGTTAAAATGTGAAAGCAAATAAAACCAAAACTTATCAGAGAAGGTGAAAATAAATAATTCAAATTAAGTTTTTCTTTTCATCCCATGATAATAAATTTTGCTATAGATATCGATTGAAAATAGAAACGTGGGAAACTGAATGATTTTATGATTATTATGAAAATGACTTTATGACGATTATTATTAAAAATGATTTTATGACGTTTATAAAATACACTCGCTCGTTATAATATTCGTTGGGTATTTTAAATACTCTAATTGTAATTTACACAGATACTGCAAAAGGGCTTCCAGTATAATGCACAAACACAGAATAATCTACAACGTAATTACAATAGAAATCCAAAATTTATTAAAAAATACTATTTCCAAATATGTACTCATTTACATATTTTAAATATCGAAGCAGTCTTAGTTGTGTAATGAGATGTTCAATTTACCCAAAATAATGAAGAACAGCATTCCAAAGCCGAGGAAGATTCCTTCTAATATCCGACGTCCTTTCGGTATTTCCTGGAATATCCGCGCCACAACAAGGCCAAAAGTTATGATCACGTAACCTGGAACAAAATCAGTATTTAACAAATGAAGGATACACTGCAACAATGATGAATGTTTGAGACATTTGGGATAGTTTATAAACTATTTGTTTATATTATTTTTTATGTATTTTGTTTATTATTATTCATCGTATCACGGTATTTATGTTTTCTGACAATATTTTATCAATATAAATTTTGTCGATATCTCTATTTCCTCTAACTTTTTTTTTGGCGAGGGGAAATGCTTGGCGCCCCGTACCGTCACCCGAGGGACGTGACGGCGTGTGTAGGACTCTCCTGCCCTAAAAAGGACAGGCCTACCCACTAAAACCCCCCGGGGGACCTCATCCCCTTAATGGTAATGCTGTAGGAAAATTTTTAAGAACCAGCACAACATCACCGGCCTATTTCCTCTACCTAAAGGTTGTCTGGACAAGATTGCTTTGTAACATTAAAACCGCCTAAATTATGCTTGAATATGTCTGTAAAACCAATTTCTTTTTATAAACTTTGTACAAAACTCAGCCCTATTGCCGCGAATACCTAGGATACTGTGCGTTCTAGACGCGTAGTCAAATAACTGGAACGTTTTTATCTTACGAGCGATATTGCATGAAGTGGACATTCATTATTGCCGTCAAATGCTCTCAACAAGTTCACTCATTACGCTAAATATAACTTTAAAATGATTGTAATGCCCAATTAAATCATTGTACCTATAAGTGGCGCCTTTTTCATAGAATACAGAGGCAAACGAGATGATGCGTTATTTGATCTATAGTAGAGGTTAGAAACCTTTCAAAGCTGATGGACCACTATAAGATTTGTAAAGGTTACTAAATAACTATCACGATGTATTTCTATGGAGGACTTTTGCCCAGTGTACAGTCACGAGCAAAAAAAATTAAACACTGGAGCTCTTATGTCTTAAGCCTGAAGGTTCTTTAGAATTAGGTGGTACCTACAGGGTGTCCCATAAAAAATGGATCAAACGTAAATGGTAGATAGCCCACTTGATTAGCAACAACTAATTTGAACAGTTTTATTAAATACTTTAGGGTTGTCGAGAAATAAATTTTATTTTTTATTTTTCGATTTTTCTGACTAAAGTTAGTTTTTTTGATGCCGTGGTTGTGAATGGAAACGTTTCTTAGATTTTTTATCTGTTGAATATTGCTAGATAGATAGACAATAAATAACAATATCGCATTTACAATAATGCCATTAAATTCGTTTAAAAAAAAATAAGTAAGTGAATATTTATTTTATTTCACCTGTATGAGCAAAGTTTCAAAAAAATCTTTTGTAAAAAAAATGTATGACATTGAAGTGAACCATAGCTCTAAAAACATGCGCAGTTAATAAGGTTTTTAAATTAGTATAAAACATACGGTTAAGTACTCAAATCGCAAAGTTGTTGCTATGAGTCTGGAAAAAGGCGTAAATTAGCTAAAAATTAAATTAATTGGCTACTTGACAGTTTTTGAAAAAGTATTGTAAAATGTGCACCCGTTCATTTTATATCCCAAGCAATTCGATTTATCTGGAAAAAACGTAAATAACCAGAGAAAAATAAGATTTTGTATAACACATTTAAAAAGCGCGCGCAAACGCCAAGTCACGTCTCTGTTGCAATTATGACGTCAACGTCCTAGAAAACGAACCGATACGTATAGGAACGACTTAATTTAGATAAACGGGAAATGTTTCAATAAATTCTTAATACGATTAGAGAGACAATAATTCAATTTAATCGGTAAAATAATCATTGTTTCGCCACATTAAAATAAATAATTTTCGCCGACAGCTGTCATTTCCGAATTGCAATGGTGGTTTCCGTTTCGATTCTTTTGTTCCACAGATAAAAAAAGTAAAATTTATTTTGCAAAAATAAAATACTAACTTTGCTTTTAATTAAAAAATAAAAATGTAAAATTATTACTTTACTAATAAGCTAACATATCTACACTTTTCATATTTTATTATTTACACTGTCAAGTAGCCAATTGAGTTAATGTGAAGTTACTTGTTTTCACATCCTTGAAATGATTTAACGACGTTTAAACACTAGTAAAAGCTTTTGTGACTCATTATGTCTCAATTTGTTATCGTTACATGCCAAAAGTTCAAGTATCAACAAAAGGCAAAAAAGGGACAAGACGCTATGAGTGAAAGGGATAGGTAGCGCTTCTTTTGTATGTTATTGTTGTTACTTCAGTTTTTTCATCCTGCCGCCCCCTTCCCCTTTTTTCATAAGTTTCCGCGTTTTTTGTTGCATGCGATTAATCGCGTCTTGCTGCTACCTCTTCAACCACTTAGCATTCCGTTTTGTTTTGGTGCTGAAATTTACGACTATGCTGTAAATTTGGACGCTAGTGTACCTGAAAATGCATGAGAAATGATGTGGCTGCAAAATGATGGGTGCCCCGCACATTATGCAACGGCAGTAAGGGCGTATCTCAATCAAACATTTCCAGAAAGATGGATTGGCCGTTTAGGACCAATTTTATGGCCACCTCGATCCCCTGACCCATTGGACTTTTTTTACTGGGGATGTCTTAAAGACAGAATTTACCGAACAGCCATAACGACCATTGAAAACCTGCGCCAGAAAATTCAAACTGCAGCAGCGGAAATTAATGGATTAAAATTTGGTCGGCGTTTAAGAGCGTCATTTATTCGAAGATGCAGAATGTGAATAATTGTAAATAAAAAAAAAATTTTTAGTTTTTTTTTTATCTATAGCAATGCCTTATTAATACAGAAAGCTTTTACTAGTATTTTAAGCACGTTGGCTGTCGTTAAATCATTTCAAGGATACGAAAATAAGTTACTTCACATTAACTCAATTAATTTAGATGTTTGCTAATTTACGCCTTTTTCCAGACTCATAGCAACAACTTTGCGATTTGAGTACTTAACCGTATGTTTTATACTAATTTAAAAACCTTATAAACTGCGCATGTTTTTAGAGCTATGGTTCACTTCAATGTCATACATTTTTTTTACAACAGATTTTTTTGAAACTTTGCTCATACAGGTGAAATAAAATAAATATTCACGTTCTTATTTTTTTTGAACGAATTAAATGGCATTATTGTAAATGCGATATTGTTATTTATTGTCTATCTATCTAGCAATATTCAACAGATAAAAAATCTAAGAAACGTTTCCATTTACGACCATGGCATCAAAAAAACTAACTTAAGTCAGAAAAATCGAAAAATTAAAATTAAAATTTATTTCTCGACAACCCTAAAGTATTTAATAAAACTGTTCAAATTAGTTGTTGCTAATCAAGTGGGCTATCTACCATTTACGTTTGATCCATTATTTATGGGACACCCTATACATATCAGAGCACGTGGCACTATACAGGAAAAATCTGGCAGCGAGTTACTTCACGCGCAAGTCAGTGATGGACTGCAAACGGTCAACCACTTTGGAACATGCAAGGTCGTTTGACGTAAACACTTGCAGTTCAATATTAGTCCTTATGTGCATGACATAGGAGCGGGCATTGGTGTTGACTTCTAAAAGAGATAATTAGTAGGGAGTGTTATTCCACAGCAAAAGCATATGTAACATACTCCTAAGTTATTTGTGTATGTATAATACACAATAGAGATGTATCTATTTATTTAATATCTAGCGTAGCATGGCATGCTGATTAAGTTAGCTTACCTTTAACACTTAGCTAAAAATTAGGTAACCCTGATCAAAAAAGATAACATTGACATTAGCAACGCTAGATTTTCATTAAAAAAAGAAATAAACGAAAGTCTGCGAGATGAATAGCCCTAGTTCACACAGCAACTTTATTTTAACTTTGGCCTGGTTATTAACTTCAAAACAGTCACTTTCCCACATACAATACTGGCTCGTTAAAAATTGTAAGTTCTAAAATGTAAGCAATTGTACTCTTATGACATTCCCATTAGGTTTACTTTAGAATGAGTTTGTATACACGTTAGACCGACCCAACTTTAATACATTTTTTGTGTAAGTTATGCTTCAATCAAAGCTCATGTTTAAAAAAAGAGACTTAAGTATATTATTTATTACCTTTTTAAGTTATTAGCTACTCATATTTTGATATGTTAGAACTGATCTGGTTTCTCTTGAAATCGGTTGTAAAGATCAGATCAATCGCACTAATTGAATAACCAAGCCCATCAAATCAGGATCATAGTCGTAGCCGATCCGGGGTCAGCAAAAAATGCAAAACAGAGATACTCGCTAGGAAAAAGAAAACTAGTAAAACCAAAATCTTAATCGGGACAATCGACTTTATTTACATTCATATAGGTCTTGGATTACCAAACTTTTTCTACCCTAGGCCCAGTCAACTAAATCCATTGGTAATTGCGCCACTGAAAGTCTATTAAGGTAATATCATAATCCTACTTCCTATATATATATTATGATCGCGAAAGTTAGTAAGAATGCGTGGATAGATGTCTTTGTTACTCTTTCATGCAAAAACTTTGATAGGTAAAGAAATAACCTACCTATATCTATTACAAATACGATACTTTTTATCCCGAAATATCGCGACGAAGTTACAAGTAACAGTTATAATTAGACATCGGATTATATGCATTTGCATGTTTGCATATGCAAATGCATATAATTATATTTTTAGAGCGTTATTGCATATTTTGATACTTTTTAATTGATAGTGCTTATTTCCATAGTTAAGTATACGTGTTTGGCATGTTGTATAATGTAGTTTACACATTTTAGCAATTTAACCGATACAAATGAGACACTAAAATCTTTTCACTATACCCGACATGTAAACAATAGATAAAAATATTAAACAAAGTAACGGCCTTCGGAGTTCACTGTCGCAAAAAAAAATCGTGACTAATACCTTATAAATATATGTTTTTTTTAAATTAGATTGTGTTAATCATAAACGTAAATTATTATGGCAATTTATTTTAATTGTGCATATTTAATGCATATTTCGCACTTTTTAAATGCATATTTGCATGCATATTTCAGCCTTTTGATAGTGCATATAATCCGATGTCTAGTTATAATATTATAGCAGTGAAATTTTGTATGTACCTATGTCTAGATTTTCGTAAGTTTTACGTAAAAACTACGCAATGGATTTGAATGAAATTAGTTAGCTAAACATATTACACACTAGGACACTTTATATCCTGTAAAATGTTGACGGAACAATTTAATCTCACCTCCATATATGGCATCAGCGAAGGCTCCCCCAACAGAATCCCAGGTGACGGAAGTGAGCAAGGACCACTCTCGGGACAGCTTTTGCAGCAGCAGAGACAGGCGGACCTCGTCATCGGCGGATATCCGCTTCGTGACCAAGCATGCCACACAAAACAGCTGTACAGGGGAAAGTTTTCATTAAAAATAAATACTGGGTATTTTATACCAAATTAGCCCAAGTAGCATGACCAATACGGTCTTTCGTTTAATACAATTCATTTTTTTTTTCCTGATGAGATTGTATACTCTATAATTACGGAATGCATGTATTACATGTTTAATAGAAAAGGCTTGTTGGAATATGTTAGAACATCTGACTATAGAACCAAACTTAAGTGTGATGAGTTATTTAAGTCATTATTGTAGCATCATCATTCAAGTGCTGGTTCTGGAGCAACTGCTTATGCTACACTTTGATTTTAGATGCATGTGTGATATTTTTGATAGTTATTTATGTAAGATATTTTTTTGTTACGGAATGATGTAAAGGCAACGGCTGGTATTCAGTTAAATGCTACTTGGACCAATTTGGGTGGTAAACCAGTCACTGAGATTGTGCAATACGACAAGGCAACTACGTACTTATCTACCAATGTCTTTCTACTTCTTATTTAATACTCCATATCTATAATTTTCTCTACAGTACCAAAATTTCTAAAAACTGCCCTTGTATGGAGTTAGGACCGCAAAAATGTTACCATTATTTGTAACTATAATTTACTCTCTGCTACACTGATATAATGATACATTATTTAATTTTAATAAACCAAGCCTGTATAATTATAAAAACCTAACTTCCTGTACTGGTCTCTTATGTACAACCAAAAGCACGGTACCTTTGGACTTTGTGTACCGCCCTTATTTCGTGCGCTTAGGAAATAATATCGAACTACAAGTGATGATAATATTAACGTACTGACGACTACCTACTGCCGTACCTATCGGAGCTACCGAAGTGGTTTGTAATTCTTGAAGCTTTGATCCCAGCTTAATCGAAACAGCTGATAACAAATTGTGCCCATTTGTCTTATCCAGCATCAAAATTTTTACAAACCTTTCATACTTAAACGCGACAAAAACCATTGTTCGCAACTTTAGAGACGGACGGCACATCCCCGTATTGTCTCCCTAAACAATGGCTGTCAAGTGGCGCGATTGTCGCCTCGTGACGTCACCGCGTGGGAGCGACATTGAAGACGCACGCTGCGCTCGCGCAGACGCGGCTGCTACCGGTGCCGTCGCCTATGTAAATGGGCGCACCCGTGTTGTATGGAATATTAAGCTATACATAAACGGACATATGCAACCTAAACATGAAACTTGCATCACCTTAAATAAACTAAGTTAGACGCGTGTTTAACAGATGTAATAAGGTCGTTTTTTTCGTACATGTATCTAATATGTATTGTATGGTTAAACTTCGAAAGACAAACCTTACGAGTACAATGATTATATCACTAAATAAATTAAGAATAAGTTCACCGCGAGTGTTCAAACAATCTTCCTATTGTTTCATTAACACGCAAATACCTATCTATGTATTTACTTTTTTATGAAAATAGCAGCAGCAAACAATATTAAAATAGGGACATAATTATACACCTTAATGTAAAAGCACATTCTGAATAGGTAACCTTCTAAAACAAATGGGATACAATTAACCACATTATTAAGAAGTTCGAGCAAATATAACACAAGCGAATTTGCTTAAAAAATACTTTTGTAAGGTACTAAATTATAAACCTGATGGGATTAGAATTGTTCTTACTGGACTTACGTTCTTTGAGAAGATAAACCAGCCTTAGCGATTAAATGTAACACAGCGGGTGTTCATAATTAACATTGCAAAAATCACGGTCATTTAATATATCAATAGCGAACAATTATGTTTGTCAAGGGGTATAGCAATCGCAATGACCAAGATTACCTCATAGATAACGATCATGTGGCAGCGATGCGAGATCAATAATTACGGCCGTCGCGGTCGCCACGGGTGAATGAAGCAGATTCGAATTACTTATTGTAGCGCGGTGATTCACGGCGCTTTACTATACAGATACTATTGCATTTCTGCTTTATAGTTCTCATTGTCGTTTAATATATGTAACAGTTGTTCTACAACAAATTAACATCTCATCAGTGTGCCGTAGGGTATTTTCCGGTTAAGCGGAAAAATACAATTTATGCTCAAATGGATATTCTACAAATAGACCTATCCTTACTTGGGAGCTATGCTTCTTCAGAAGCTGATAAGAAGAGATTATACTAGATTAACAAATAGGATATTTATATCCGGAAATCATGCGGGCGCAGCAGTCGCGAGCTAGTATAAAACATAATAGTATTGAAAACTATTTCACTACTTCTATAAAAATAGATCATGAACTGATTTTTATTTTGGCTTCTCTCCTTTATTTACATTACAATGACTACGCGTCTTGAAAAGACATATTTGCAAATGAATAGCTTATTTATTTTACACAAACTAAGACCAAGGTCTAAGGTTTAAGACGTTTGGAAGTTAAAAAATCTAGATTTTAAATCCCGATAACAATTCACATAAAAAACTTGCTGAAATATTTAATGATCTAGAGGGGCAATTATTATTTGCAGTTAATATTAGCAACTTAATATCCTAACCTTTAACACATCACTACAGCTACAAGGTACTATCGCAAAAAGTTAGGGAATAAAAAGTTTGACATTGATTTCTTTACTAACATTTATTTTATCAATAATATTTAATACATTCATTGGTGTCAAAGCTCTCTAAACATAGAAGTTATACTAATCTAAATAGCCTGAATAAACCCGTGCTCAGTACAAAATGCGTACACAGACCAACATCTTAAGGTCGGAGTAGAAACGGATTCGACTTGTATCCCAGAGCTCCCAGACATAACTAATTGCCCAAAACAAATTAGAGGCATCGAATAATTTGTCGTTTCTTTGTTCAGTTAAATAAAAACAGTCAAAACCCAGTCAACACACACCCGGATAATGTCGACATCCTACTAATATCCTAAAGAAGAAAGTATGTAAGTGTGAATGAATGGATGTTGGTTGCCATTACGTAAAAATTACTAAGTGGGTATGGATGAAACTTGGTAGATGAGTTACTAGAGTAACATATAAAATTTGCAATACTTGCAAAAAGTAACTAAGTTAGACCTTCCTTCAGGGACCTACTTTCCAAGATCTGCATATACCTACATAATTTGCAAATATATATTTTTTTAATATCATGCTTTTAAGCCAAAATAAAAGGTAGCTTCATTTACTTTACATAGAGACTATTCATAAGTATTACTAATGTAATCTATATGAATAAAAAAGATTGACTTTGACTTTGACTTCTAGCAGCAATGTGCTCCGAGCTCCTAGAGTTCTTAACTGGTAAGTATCATCAAGGCACTATAAAAATACGCACGAATTGGAAGACCATAACATGTGTTTGATGGAGGTACCAAGTAGTAGTACATGGTACGTACACTTAAGCAGTTTCGTTCCAACATAAAATGTAAACAACAATAGGCAAACCGGTTCAGGCTATATTATTAATCAAATTATAATTTCATCATCAGATAAAAACGTAATGAATGGCATGCATACAATTATGTCAGCGCTAAACTGGTTCCGATACAGCGCGAGTCCCATCTCTGCATAATATTGACTGACTACTCACTTTCAAAATCGTACAAACATTTAGCAGGCCACATGTATTACATCAGAACGGTCCCAAACGTTGTCGCAACACCGATACGACCTCCTACCAGCCGTGCTCAACCTGCGGCTTATTGAGTATGTAATGTACGAGCGGCCCAGTTAAGTACAAGACGACCTTAGTAGATTTGGCGCGACAGAACATTTAAGATGATAAGATCACGTGAGATTTAAACAAATTTACCCTTATTACAATTTCACACTTATCTTTCGCCTAATGGATTAATTAGTTAAGCGTAATGGCCAAAATATCCAAAAACGTTTAATGACGTCGACCAAATACCCGCATGGTAGTACCTATGCATATAATTACCAGAAACGTAGGCGATAAAGCACAAATGTTGCGTATCTCTTCGTAAAGGCTGTCGTAATAGGTTTTAATAATAATGTGGCCATAAACAAATGTTATACAACGCAGCTAACACTACTTTAAGACGAAAGGTCAACAGCATTGATATTTTTAATGCAGCCCATTGTAGGGACACGTTTTTATTTAAGACAAGGCTCAACTTTGTAACTATTCACTACCTATTCAAGAAGTATTGCAACTATTAAATTTTGAGTCAATACTTTCACTTTCAGGGAGAATTCAATCGAATAAAAAGAAAAGTATCGAGTGACTGTCTATTCTGTACTATTAAAACGCTTGTGATTGAATTGTTTTAAGTTTAACATTTCTTTACTTAATATTAAGATACATTAAGCGATAAGCCAATTACGGTTTATAAACAACATTCTTAATGATAATAGTAGTTGGACCTAATCCACATTCTAATGATAAATACCATTCCGTTTACTGGATAAACAAGAAATCTTACTTACTAGAAGACTTGTAAGTACACTAAAATATGCAGTCAAACCATACCTCAAAGATTACCTAGAAAAGCCTACAAAATACTCCCACTATAAGTATTTAAACTGAAATAGGAATCGATTAAAGCCTTAACTAAAACCAAATATAAACATCAGTTTATGTTGAAGGTAGCTAGTAGCTAGGTAAAATCGAAATTTAAATGTCAAAATTTTTTTCTACTCTACTTACGATCCAAACTACTGGACTAGAAAACTACTGTTCACTAACGTACATTTTCGAAAACAGACTACAGAAAACCATAAAACAATACTCACAAACTCCACTATCTTGAGCGCGACCCACTTGTCGCAGACCGCCATGGCGCGAAACGATAAGATGCGCACGATTACACACTATTACCACTTCTTCCACTGCTATTTACGTCAACAATCCCTTGACAAATCCATAGTTTTGCGCAGTGAGCGAGTGCGAGGCGGCCGCCCTGCGCGCGCGCAGTATTTTGTTTGAAAGACGTTTTCACGGTGCGCCCGAGTGGCATTGGAGGAAAACATCGTCCTACACACAAGCCGCGACAAACGCGCGGAAATTCCTTTCGATGCACACAACTAAATAGACAATTCCAATGCCACTATACATTTATAAGGCTCATTGAAATGATTGAGCCTAAGATCACTGGGAAGTCAATAAATCGGGTCACAAGTAATTGATTCGATCAATCAACTAAAAAAATGTTGCAACATGATCTCTATGAGATAAAGGTACACTATCTGCCTGCTTAACAATGTTATACGATTTCGTAGAGTAGACTGTAGTTACAAAGAATATGTATGTTATTATATTTTACACAAAAAAACTTACTAGTCAAGTATAGTGTTATTACTTATGTTATAAATATGATACAAAAATAAAACAGTGCAAATGAAAAAAGATAGCGCAAAACATTGTTAAAAGCAAGCCATAAGACTTAACACCCAGAAGCAAGACATAAATGAAACACCACACAAATTAAACCATTATACTTAAATTTATTAACTAATACATACTGGCATGCAATATTATTTAAAAATCTCATAAAACATCGAGAGATAAATTCATATTGTCTCGTTACAAAATGTCTAGATTTTGTTATTTATTATTGTAGATAGATAATTTCATAATGCTGTGTTAATCATTGCTGAGAAAACAGTTCCAAATTGATTTACTTAAAACCTGATTTTATAATAAGACTTATTCGTAGACAGAAATAGTAAACTACAACAACATGAATATTATTATTATTTCGTTGAAAAAACATCAAAAAATGCAGATTGCCAGATGTGCAATAGCCCTACAGCGAGTTCCAGTTGCCCTTAATTCATAACATTTGTAGACACATGCTTAAATATACCGATATTGACTTATAAAAGCTTCAAATTTAATACATAAATAATTATGCCATTCAATTGGATTCTTAATTAAAATACATTTAGGATTATATTTAAAACAATGTCTAAAATTAAAATTTACCTCTCTTATGCCTTACAAGGAGTGCAAGAGATTGCTTTACATTTGATTTAATTCAGAAGTTTTGTGACATTGTGTGTGAGCACATTACTTTAGCCACATGCACATTTCAGTTAAGAGATATCATTAGATTGGTTAGGCATGTTAGTAAAGTTAGCATCAATAAGATAGTAAAAAACCGATTAATAAATTTCTATCGGATGTTTGCTGGACAGCGCACATCCACTTGCTAAGATAATAAAACTGATAAGATCAGCATGTCATGGTCTAACGTGCCGTTATCGATCGTCCTCCAATCTCAGAATCAAAATTACCGAAAACAGGTAAACAATATGATGCCTCCGACCACACATTCTATGCACCCGATATTCAACACGCAACAAAGCATTCACATGTTATCTCCAGAAACATTATTAGTAGATACAATTAATAAAAAGTGCAATTATGTTAGTTATTGCTGAAACTAGAAGGTTGCAAAAATCGAACCTCTTTTCCAAAATACATGCAAAAAAAAAAGTCCTTAAGAGAATTAGAACATAAGGAGCAAATAAACAGTATTGTACGCTGAAATGCGAAGCCTGAGCGAATGCGCTAAAAATATCGTCTCACAAAACATTTAGGGCACATAATTTAATCAAATACCATGATTTTGAATGTAATAAATAATTGGTCCGTGAAATTGGAACTGTAGCAACATAAAGCACGTCCGACTCAATTAAAAAATCGGTAGTGTGCAATTCTCAACATTAATTTTCTATAACTCACAATGTTGTTTTGTGGCTATTATATGAGCTGATTTTAGCACTACAATAGATTGAAGACGATTTAATAATGAGTTCACAATATTGTGTTACAAATAAAGGCGATATTTTTAACAGCCCTTCAGTGAAACAAATGCACAAAAGAGCAACTCTCACACTCCAAAAACTAAACACCAACAGTGCGCGGTGCAAACGAGACAACAGTGCTTTCTTAAATTAATTCATGCAATAAGTTAATCAGCGAAACAAAAATAAAAAGAAATCGTAAAAATTGTTACTATCCGCTTGGATAATTACGCAGTAAAACCTATTTAATATGTTAGTGCGACACATAAGGCCGCCAACTGACGCAGGTCTATAGGTGATGTAATTATTCTATTTATGCACAAATGCAGCTTATGAACACGTTCACTGCTGCAAAGTAAACAAAGTGTCTATTTTTATTTTTCAAATAAATAATATATATTTATTACAAGCTCCATCAATATTTGGCTTGAAAACAGGAATGACGTTTAAAGTTTACATCTTATTTATATTCTAGGGATTTTTCAATGCTATAATAACGTCTTTTTACCAACCAAACTTTTATGAAGCACGAAGATATTATTTTGTACGCATTGAATATAATTAAGTAAAAATTCATTAAGAAGCCATAATTAGAAACAGGAAATGGATAAATTAAAATTATCATTAGAATGTGCCACGTCGTTCAATTCGCATGACAATACTATTTTTGTTTCATCGTCATAACATAGAATCGGATAAAACAGTATACGTATTTTTTGTTTCGTTTCTAACTAGGTCAACGACGTAATAATAAGTGTGCTCTTTAAAAAGTGCACACAGAGGCATTTTCCGCATGATCACTAAAGGTCGTCACAATGATGATCAGACAAAAAAGGCGCCGACGCCTCGGTGTCGCGTACAGGTGGCATCCAACAACTTAAAGAGGGGTCTCGAGCGTGCGTAATTATCCAAGCGAATAGAACGCGCCGGTACGTCACTCACTGGTCGTGGTTGGCGTGCGCGATGAACTCCTGCAGCGGGTGGCGCGCCGTCCACGGGTTGAAGTCCTGCGGCGGCGGCGGCGCGCGGGCGGCGGGCGGCGCCCACACGGCGCGCTCGCCCGCACCCAGCCCGCACCCACCTGCCCCCAGCCCGCACCCGCCCGCACCCAGCCCGCACCCGGCCGCCCCCAGCGCGCACCCGCCCGCCCCCAGCCCCAGCCCGCACCCGCCCGCGCCAGCGCCCAGCGACGACATCGACGCCACTAGCGACTCCATGCCGCTCGACATGCGGCTAGACCATCTGCCGACACCCGACTCCTTAAGTAGGTACTAGTCCCGAAAAGACGCGCAGTATTGGGCAATCCGTCAAGAAAGGCGGCAAATTCATTCGGCACCACGAGGTCTACTACCAAAAATCTAACAAACGAAAGGTTTCGTTTTTGACAATGAATCGAAGTTACGGAAATGAACTGAGGTGTTTGATTTGCATAAATAATATTGCAGGCAGAATACTAACAATCTAATTACTACATTAATTTTAAGACCTAATGTAATTGTAAAATTGTATTCTTGCAAATAAATTATTGATTGATTGATTGATTTTGTTTTTTGAGCTTTATCGGCATTCAAAGTAAATTGGTCAAGATTAAGAAAATTTAAAAATTCATATTTAGTCTTCGGATCCGTCTTAATATATTTTTAGTAGTAGGCCTCCAGTAACATAGATAGATAAAAACGAACGCTCCAATATAATTTTAACTTTAACACTACCACCGCCTTAAAGGCGACAAGTACAGCATAATGCTACTAATGTAGCAGCACCCCTCCCCAAGAGGTCTGGAAACCTTACTCACACGCAGGAACACAACCTTACTTAGTATGACAATACTAAGTCGCATAGTGTGCAGTACTTACTCGGCGGCAGCAGCGTTCCGCTGCGCCTCGTGTATCATGCGCAGGCGGCGCGCCTGCGACCACGGCTCCAGCGTGTACGAGGGCGCGGCCGGCGGCGGCGAGCAAGCGGCCGCTTCTTCGGGCGCGCGCGTCAGCTCCACCCCGCGCTCGGGCGTCCAGCGGCCCACCTGAGAGGAACAACAAGTACCTCATGCAGGGGGTTCTGGATTTTTACACAAATACCTACTTCAAACCAATACTTATTTTGTCGTCGGGCTTACCTAAACGAAGTGCCTATCCTAATATAATTTTAAGAGAAGACAATTAAGAATACAACGACGTCATTAATTGGAAATCTTAACGAGCAAGCGACACCCCGATACGACATCGCAACATGCCACGATTTTGTCGGTGATTAAAGTTGATTGCAGTTATTCTGGAAAAATGGATTTCACTGGACGTGTTCTTTCTCGCTGATATTAAGAAGACGCAGATACCCGGGCAGTACCGAATACATCCATTTCTTTCAATTATACATCAATTTCTTTTAATTATGATGGATAACGAGAGTAATCTTATAAAATTTGTTTCAACGAAGTCATACCGTGCATCACGACACGTTAGCAAAGTCGTATAGTGTTATGTATAGGTACGGCCTGACTTAAGGTCGTAGCACACGTCATATCAACTCGTAAGCGAAACGTAAACGTATCAACTCTCGACTTTCAGTATTCTTGTACGAAAATCCCTACTGCAACGCACACTAATCACTTCGCCTCGAGATAAGCTCACGAACCGCTTATGTCTCACTGTACGCTATCACTACATTGTATAAAACAAAGTCGCTTTTTTCGTATATGCGCTTACGGTAGGTTGACGGCGAGGCAATACGGTGACGATCCCTTTCCGAATTGATAAAGTTTGCTGCGTGCGACAATTCGCATGATACTTAGCGTAACCCCACACTAGCGTTCTTTGAGCGTCGACGCCCCCGCAACTCTGACGCGACGTCGACGCGACGCCGACGCAGCGCTTGCGCAGCGGCGCGGTCGAAATGACGAACGCCAGGACTGCGCTCCATAGGCGCCGCGCCGGCCCGACGCCTGCGCAGCGTTTATTTTGTCAACAGTACAATGATCAACTCAATTGTTTCGGCCCGCCCGTGTTTTAGAATCAGTAGGTAGAAGACTTTTTAGCTGATAGCAAATATGGATGTAGCTCAAAATACTAACTCATATTGCCGAAGAAACCCATTTTCAATTAAGTACTTTTAGTTTTCGAGAAAATAAATGCTAAAGTTGCCTATTCGGGCCATGTGTCAAATAGGTAAAATATATTTTTTCCTTTACAAGTTGAAAGCATTAATATATCACTGCAATATAAAACATTATATTGTGCGTTATTCAAATCTTACATTTCCATTTTCGAAATAACTGTACATGACGTCAGCGCGGCGCGCGCTCGACCGCGATGTTCAGAGGACGCCCAGCGCAAGCGCCGCTCAAACGCCTCGCCGACGCTGTGCGGGCGCCGCGTCGACGCAACGCCCAACCAACGCTAGTTTGGGGAGGTCGCCGGCAAGACGCTGACGCTCGAAAGACGCTAGTGTGGGGTCCCGTTTAGTTCCTTTAGGTACAAAAACTGGAGTCAAACAAACCTCTCTATACTGCTTGAGCAGCTGCGGCGACTGCGGCAGCGACCAGTCGACGGCGGGGCGCGCGCCGCAGCCCCAGGCCGCCGCGGCCGCCGCCACCAGCGCCTTGCGCGCCATCGCGGCCCCGCGGTGCGACTTGTACTCCACGATGGCGGCGCACGATGCGATGGAGCGCCGGATGCGCACCTCCTGCACCTCGTCGGTGAGGGCGTATAGCAGACGCACTATCTCCGCAGACGGCGTCGTAGGCGGGATGCGCGATATGAATATGCGGCAGTTGTTGATTGATGGGCACACTCCTTAAAATTGGTAGCTTGGTTGTGGTTTCCGAAGCGTTATAAAACAACTAAACAAATGCCAGCTCTTCACAGCAGTTCAATATTCCATCTAAATACCTACGGCTTTAGATCCGCGTAATCTACCTCTTCATGTGTATGACGAGTTCCCAATAGGTGAAAACCACCTACGTTCGAAACGCGTCTAAACTCGAAATTACTACGATATAGATAGATATACGATAGAGATGCCTCGAAATATGCTCAAAGTAATATTCACAAATAATTATTACGAGTAAGTACTTATCAAACACAAAATCTTATTTTAGTGAAATACGATAATGGTATCGAGGTTCCAAGTATGGGAAGATGGATTCATTGAATAGAACTAGTAAAGACTGGCATTATAAAATAATTTTAAATTCTTACCCAGTTGCCACGAAGGTCTTATCATATAATTATTGAACATCCGTATGGCGTTACTAGCCTCAGCGTCACTCGTATACATCGCAAAAGCATATCTGAAGAAAAAGAGCATAAAATTCTTCGTCCAATCAACAATTTACAAATCTTTTTAGATCATTATCAAGCCTTAAAATTAGTTCTGTACTTACCCTCTATTCCACCCCGAGAAGTTGATCATAAGGCGAAACTCAAAGAGCTCCCCAGCCTGGCGGAACAGCGGGACCAGGGTATCTTCGAAGCAATCGTGAGGAATCCTGCCAATGAACACCTGCACCAAAAGAGAAAAAAAAAATTAAACCGGCCAAGTGCGAGTTGGACTCACGCACGAAGGGTTCCTGTACCATTAGATACAATTATTTATTTTTGAAGTAAATATACAACTAAATATTCAGTGAATATTTCTAGCTATCACGGTTCTTGAGACACAGGCTGGTGACAGACAGACGGACGGACGGACGGACAGCTAAGTCTTAAGTAATAGGGCGGGACCCTATTTTTACCCTTTAGGTACTAGAGATGCAACGGATATCCGGTTGCTATCCGGTATCCGGCCTATCCGGCCATTATTTTACTATACGGCCGGATATCGGATAGTGATTTTGTTTGGTAATTTACTTTGAAAAATGGATAGTATACAAAAAAACAACAACAAATTATCAATAACTATACACATTAAATACAAAAAAACTAATCTATTCAGCAAATTAGGCGGGCACACGTGTACTGCATACAAAATAGTTCTGCACAATGACTTAATAAAACTCGTTTCTTGGGTAGAAAACGGTCCGCGGGATCCTACAATACGTAACAGGTTAAAACCTAGACGATACGCCCGCCAACAAACTAAAATTTAGGTATCGTTTGGCCAGCCGAATATCCGGCGGCCGGATACCGGATATCCAGTATCGGGTATCCGGCCAAACAACTATCCGTTGCATCTCTATTAGGTACCGAACGCTAAAAAGTGGCTTGATGTGCCGCTAATTTCACGAATTGAACGATGTAGGTCAAATAATTGCAAAACTCGACAGTCAATGGGGAAAAGGGTTCTAGAATGGCGAGCAGGTACCGGAAAACGTAGCGTTAGATGCCAAAAATATGGTCAGATTTATAGGTACCAGGTTACGATATTAAGGAGGGGCTGGATCGCCTCCCGCCGTGACGCAAAGCCGAGAGTTTTAGTTACACCCAACATTGGGGTGTGAGCCCTCCGCTCCCCCGAAAGTCCGGTGAACATGAAAAGGCCATCTGCGGCCATCATCAATTACTCAGTTAGGAAAAAATTACACCTGCCATTACGAAAGCAGAGAAAGAAGCAGTACAAATTTTAAAAAAAAGTGTAAAATAGATCGAAGAAGGAACCGAAATTAAGATCCTCAGTGTTCCCGACGTGTGTGCCCGAGACGCCGAAGGAAAGCGGCCTAAAACAACGCAAGACGTATTAACTCTTCCCGTCTCCGTAATTAATTATTGAACATCTAAACTAACTCTCCGCATGACCCAAAGGTTGACTGGTAGAGAATGCCCATAGCATTAAGTCCACCTGTTGTACTATTTTTGTGCAACAGGTGAAGTTTTTAAATAAATAAATAATGCAAAACAAGATCAACAAATGCCGCTTTGACGTACTTAAATATTCGTAAAATCACAGGTTGAAAGGATCATGACATCATTACTCATTCATCACAAACTGATCAACCAAGCTAGTGGGTAGGTAGTTGTTTCTAGGTTCAAATGATAACGTTTGAAAACTCGTAAAAACGTATAATTGAACAACATCAAAAGTTCGTTTTCCATATTGACTCGACCAAGATCGGACCGGGACCTCAGGGTAAAGTCCGAACCGCTCGCCTCTCGGCTGCGGAAGTCGACAATCATAAGCAAGATACAAAGTAGACACGAAAATTTGCGAAAACGTACGTACGATTTTATCGAGCTCTTTTGAAATGTCATAATCGATTAAATTCAGTTTGTTAACTGATATTTGGTTCCGCTAACCAACGCCATCGATATTTTTGTCATCTCATGTGGGAAACTGCCACTGATTGGCTTACTGACGTAGAAAATAGCTACGACGCGCGGAACTCGATCGAGCCTAAGCGTAACCCCACACTAGCGTTCTTTGAGCGTCGACGCCCACGCAACACTGACGCGACGCGACGCCAACGCAACGCTTGCGCAGCGGCGTGGTCGAAATGACGAACGCCAGGACTGCGCTCCACAGGCGCCGCGCCGGCCCGACGCCTGCGCAGCGTTTATTTTGTTAGCAGTACAATGATCAACTCAATTGTTTCGGCCCGCCCGTGTTTTAGAATCAGTAGGTAGAAGACTTTTTAGCTGATAGCAAATATGGATGTAGCTCAAAATACTAACTCATATTGCCGAAGAAACCCATTTTCAATTAAGTACTTTTAGTTTTCGAGAAAATAAATGCTAAAGTTGCCTATTCGGGTCATGTGTCAAATAGGTAAAATATATTTTTTCCTTTACAAGTTGAAAGCATTAATTTATCACTGCAATATAAAACATTATATTGTTCGTTATTCAAATCTTACATTTCCATTTTCGAAATGACTGTACATGACGTTAGCGCGGCTCGACGCTCGAACGCGATGTTCAGAGGACGCCCAGCGCAAGCGCCGCTCAAACGCCGCGCCGACGCTGAGCGGGCGCCGCGTCGACGCAACGCCCAACCAACGCTAGTGTCGGGAGGACGCCGGCAAGACGCTGACGCTCGAAAGACGCTAGTGTGGGGTCCCTCTTATAGATACAGGAAAAATTATAACGTCTGCGGTTTACGCCGCGTATCTATTATTGTAACTACTTGAAAACACCAACAAATCGCCCAAGGTCACACAATTAACTGAATAAGGTAACTGAATGAAGCCTACGAAAGTCAAGGCCGTTCATCATGTCAGCTGGTTGAGATCATTCATGCAGTACAAGTTAGAGTACGTAAGCGGCACATCAAGGTAGGCAATTGTAGTTCGACTTCAGTTCTTATGCTTCGGACATAAGGGTTATACAAAGTCCAAAGTGTGTAGTCTGACGTGTTTTCGACCATACATACAGAAGGGTAAAAATTACTATTATATTCAGTACTTAAATATAGGTAAACACTTGCAATTCGATTTTAGTTCTTATGCCTGCGACATAAGGATGGTACAAAGTCCAATATGTGTAGTCTGATGTTCTTTCGACTGTATGTACGAACGTCCAGTGTAAATAAAGGTTTATTTGCTTGTTATCTTTTTTTTGTCGATTCCGACTGTCGATGATCGCGAATCTTCTTTAATAAGTTTTAAGAGGTTGCCTACAATTATTATTTTTAGCCTTTAGAATGTCAAGCGTTCATAGGTATAAATTGTATAAAGAATTGTGTGTGTACATTGTCATATGGGTAAAAATCGACAATTTTATGGTTCTTCGACGATATGGCAGTATAAAAATGGGTTATCAATAGCCGTTTAATAAATATCGTTCAGTGATCAAACCTTAATCCGAATTTGGGCGCCCCCAAACGGGGCTCGAGTAGTACCTAGAGTATCAACTTTTAAGGTCACTTTGACTATGGTACATTCCTAATTAGAGTAGATATTAGCACCTTCGAGATTTTTTTTACCAAAGTAAACGTTGTTAATTTATTGGTAGTCAACACCGTAAGTAAGGTATGCATGCAGGAAGCATCCAGATGATATTTAACACCCTTAGCTTTGCCTTTTTATTATTATTCGAAGTTTCAGAACATTCTGGGCTAGCGCAGCTTACATACCTACTAAAACAATTCTGACAACGTATGTTACGTATGGTCAAAAAAACCAACACGCCACGTTAAACGCATGCATTTAGATATTATCGAATGTTGAAGATAAGTATGAAGTCTTAGTTTAACGGACTTTTAAATGAACAATGTTGACGGGTTTTTTTAGCCATCTAAGCGCTCCTGTAAGTAAGTACACCGGGTACACGACGCCACAGTGAAGTCACGATGGAAGCGCGCCGGCGGCATCGGCACCGTGCACTACAGACAGTGTGCCACAGAAAGCCCTACACCTCACAGTCAGATAAATCGCGCTCCAGGGGCTGTACGCGACTATTCACATGGTTAAGATTATCAACTAGAATTACCTACTGGGACAAAATCATAAGACGGGGAGGGACAAAGAGGCAGTACGAAACAGTAACGGTTACGATTTTGGCACCCCCTTACATTGGCATCGGGACACTCGAGCGCCTGATTCGACCTCAACTCTTGCCGCAGAACATCAAAGAGTTGTGTTGAACTAAAGTGTAAGGAGTGTAAAATTGCTATCATCCTACTGGATTTCATGACGATAAAAGTCAATTTTAAAATAAATACGGTAGCTTAACAAGCAATCTCAGTTACGTACCTACTACTGCTAGCTAAGATAAGCAGGGACATAAATATATAATTAACAAGTCTACCTGCATGTCCGGTGTACATACTCCGTAAAATGGCGGCTGGTTTAAATTCCAAATTAATAAGACTTACCTCACAATTCCTCGATGGCTCTGGCCCACTCCATGCATGTGGTGCTTTTCTATATATTCTTTGTCCATTTATTTGCGTTAAAGTGTAGGATGTATTGTTCTCTGTTAATGTTAGTAATCTTGACGATAATTCATACTGATTCACTTCACTAGAAGAATAATGCTTAACTGGTGGCATTTTAGCCCGTATAGATTTATATCTTAGAATAATATTTATTAAATTAGTAAAATATTCAACAGAGGGCCGCACTTTCCGCGAAGACTCCGAAAAAGTAGAGTCAACTTACTCAAACAAAAAAGGGAAAAAGAAAATGGCGGTTGTGTAAACAAAATGGAACCTTCAGTAGTGACCTTGACGTAAAATAGTCAAATGACATATTATTAATCTTGCTAGAGTTTTGTAAAAATCATAAAAAAACATATGACTCCCAAATATTTCATATAATAATAAAACAAACAAAATAATTTTAATCATATATAGTCCGTTGCATAAGTAAGAAATATTAGGTACCATATTAAATATGTTTACCGGACACGGATACGCATCTTTTAAAATAAGAATTAGTAATTACATTTTACTCATCGAATGATTGAATTGAAATCTTTTTAACCTAATAGCGTAGTTTTTTAATTGTTTTACATGAAATAATCAATTAAAATTTATTGAAAGAATACCAATATTTTGTAACTTTAAATTGGTCGACAATGAAAATATTATAATAATATAATTCTAGCGCCATCTGTTACTTCCGATTCAGATACCTAACAAAAAATACCACTAAATTTGAAGAAATCTTTTCCTTCAACGAAAAAAGTCAAATTTATGCTCATAACATATATTTCACATCTTTACGACTCATCACTGCGTTCAGAATAATAAGTAACATTGTATTAGTATTAATTTGACAACTACATTTCCCTTTAATTTGCTTCCAAACTCAAGTCAAGATTCACACAAAAAACATAAAAGGGTGACAATGAGACCCGAAATTATGTTTGGGATACAAGGACTATTTTGAAATCCTTTTCTGGCAATGACCTGACTCATATCAAGACTACGTCTCAATTGCAGCCTCAAAATGAAAATTCTACGTGTTTTTGCGTGCATTCTTAATATTTGTTGTTTTGTGAAATATTCCAGCTTTTTTTGATTCATCTGTTTCATGACTTGTGCGCTTATTGCAGAGACAGCTTCAAGCTGAATGGAACTTATGTCGTCTTCTGGTATGCCTGAAAAGAGACAATTTAAACATGGTATACCTACGTCTTAGCCAATTCGAGTTACAGCGTGCGAAGCTCAACTCCATTTTCTGACTTTCACTGGTACTAGTAGTACCTCTGTTATAAAATGGTATGTCTTTTATCAGTATTCAAGTAATTCAGCTTTCTTTATTCATTACTAGCGACCCGCCCCGGCTTCGCACGGATGTAATATGATTATTGCATATAAAAACCTTCCTCTTGAATCACTCTATCTATTAAAAAAAACCGCATCAAAATCCGTTGCGTAGTTATAAAGATTTAAGCGTACATAGGGATATAGGGACAGAAAAAGCGACTTTGTTTTATACTATGTAGTGATTTATGATCAATGTACTACGAATCACAATTAATTCGACAGATTTTTGCTGTGATATAGTGTGCTGCCAAAAACGTCATGGTCGTAGAAACTTAGCACACTATTTTTTCATTCTTGCTATCCTAAATCTATTTTTTACCAGGATTATCAACTACATAGGGCTGGTTGCTTGCTTTGTAAGCTAAGTGCATTTTAATTAATTTCGTAACAAAACGATTTTTATGCAAATATTGGGTTGGCAGTACCTATGTCTTGACTTACACGTAAACAATGCATTCATTCGACCAATTTCATGAGATGACCATTTATAGGGTTCACCATACGCCTCTGGGTGAGTTGCTATTGTATAAAGGGTCTGAAAAGGATTGTGGGATATAAAAATAAATTAATTTATGCTCTTTAACTTCTAAATATCTGTATACAACCTTAGTCTGCGCAGGTGTGCAACTTTCTAATTTACTGAGCACATCAACATTTATTTCCGTGAATGTTTGTGGAGCTATCTTCTTTAAGTCGATACTTGGAAACCCGCATAATAAATATCCCAATTCATTTATACGCGTGCTGTTTGTGTACCATAGATTTCCGTAATAGCGTCGATAAGCAGCTATCAAAACTCCATACTAAAGAAAAACAAACGACTGATGTAACAATGTTTTTAGTATTTTTCATATGTTGTAGGTATATTTTCTGAATTTCACAAATCTTTAATAACAACGATATGAAATAAACATTGGAATATTCATCTACTGGGTGTCAGTAAGAAAAGTATGATTGTAGTTTTTCCTTAACCTTGCGTCTATGTAAATTTAAGGAATTCGTAGAAAAGAACCGAAGCACAGAAGGATCTCCAAAATTTAAGAAGTACAAATCTTCTTCAGGCACAATGTTTAAAAGAGATCCAAAAGCAAGTAATTCCCGTCCCTGTAGAAAAGCTGCAGTTTTACCATCTACAAAAAAGGTTTTGTTTTTAAATCAAGTAATAACTTTACTTCACAGATATATGATATATTATTAGATGTCTTTGCTTTACTTTTAAAAATGTATTTAGCAAAAACCTGTGACTAAATCCCAAGCAAGCAAAACTCTTGTTATTGGTATTAAATGTTTCTTTGTGTAAACCAAAATATGCAATATTGATTCAGGATCAAGTCTCAAAAATGAACTCGGCGGGCCAAAAAAAATCATATTCATAGACTGTTCTGAAATTATTCGGTTATCTAACTCTTCATAAAAATCTTCATACATATTTGTATTTTCTGTAAAAGAATTTTTTTTTTTAATATTCATAGGTACCTATTAAAGGGCTTTTTGAGATTTTTTATTTATTTTCATTCATAGCAATATATCTAATAGCATACTAGATGATGCCTAGACCTCAGCTACGTAGCATACTACGAAGCACAAACATACGTTGAGTGTCTTAACATTTGAATCATAATCAATAAAATATAATCAAACTATTTATTATTAAAATTATAGGGCACGACCACTCTATGAGTATTCATTCATGAATTTTTCCTCGGAACTAATTAGGAACAACTTCGTAAAAAAGTGATTCAAGGAATAAGTTTCACACGAACTTTATTACCACTAGATTAACTGTGTATACATCTACACATATATTGTATAGAGGAAAGATTTGTGTTTTTATGTGTGTGTGTGTGTGTGTGTGTGATGAATAAACTCAAAACCTACTTACTACTAACTACTAAGAAAAATAAAGCCGTCCATCTGTGCGATGCCGGGACGTACTGCTATCCATTATTAAAATAAATCGATTTTTGTTTACGTTAATATTCGGAAATGCAAATTAATACTAAATTTTCACGTTTTAGATTAAAATATAAGAAAATATATCAACCTTACTACCTCATCAACTATGCATTGGAACATAGAGTTTATCTTTTTTTTTAAACCGAGAAGTAACAATTTACAGTATACCTTTGTCTGCTGTAGCAATCAATGAATTCTTTTCATCCTCATAATCAAGAGCCATTTGATCGATAGACTTGGTCACCCGTTGCATTTCATTTATCCACACCGAACAAACGAATGTACTGAAATTGATAGTGTTTATAAACTGCGAAATATTAAGTTAATTGGCTACTTGACAGTTTTTGAAAAAGTATTGTAAAATGTGCGCCCGTTCATTTTATATCCCAAGCAATTCGATTTATCTGGAAATAATCTAAATAACCAGAGAAAAATAAGATTTTGTGTAACACATTTAAAAAGCGCGCGAAAACGCCTAGTCGCGTCATTGTTGCAATTATGACGTCAACGTCCTAGACAACGAATCGATACGCATAGGAACGACCTAATTAAGATAAACGGAAAATGTTTCAATAAATTCTTTATACGATTAGAGACACAATAATTCAATTTAATCGGTAAAATAATCATTGTTTCGCCACATTAAAATAAATAATTTTCGCCGACAGCTGTCATTTCCGAATTGCAATGGTGGTTTCCGTTTCGGTTCTTTTGTTCCACAGATAAAAAAACTAAAATTTATTTTGCAAAAATAAAATACTAACTATGCTTTTAAATAAAAAGTAAAAATGTAAAATGATTACTTAACTAATAAGCTAACATATCTAACACTTTTAATATTTTATTGTTAACACTGTCAAGTAGCCAATTATTGAAAACTTTTTAATTAAATTATAACTTAGTCTTATTTTCATCCAAATGTGTTTCAAAAATCTAATTCCTGGAACTACATAAATTTTAGTCACCTAATTCATTTGTAAAAGAGGGAGATGTCAATGAGCGTAGAAAGTAAA
Organism: Glyphodes pyloalis; assembly: GCA_037074685.1. Classification (NCBI taxonomy): domain Eukaryota; kingdom Metazoa; phylum Arthropoda; class Insecta; order Lepidoptera; family Crambidae; genus Glyphodes; species Glyphodes pyloalis. Next base: position 2,673,207 of record JAYKKO010000024.1, on the reverse strand, counting down.
AAAATGTGAACTACTTTAATAATAAATGTGTAACTAAACAAACCATTTTATGATAAGGAACAAAAATATTTTCATTTTCTATTGTTTTTCTATTTTTCAAGTTGAAAATATAATAATAATGATAACGTTTGATATATTCATCAGATATCGGTGTAATTTTGTGTTTATCAAAATCTCGACCACCCACAGATCTAGTCGGTTTTAAACTCAATAAAAATATTTTTTCATTTATGTTTAGGATTTAACCAAATTCATCAAAATAAATAAAATTGTGACCTTAAAATAGTGGCATTCTTATGCGTGATGGGGTATGCAAATTATTATGAGGTACACTGTCAGAGAAATGTCAAATAGGTTTGTCACGTCGTTGACAAAATACGATACGAATAACCTGAAAATTAATAAAACAGTTATTTAATTTTTAAATTAAAGTTTAAGTCGAGATGGTTATTCTAGATTATTAGATAGTGTTAAGTTTTTTTGTTTAAACTGGTTTTAGGGCTTATAATTGTTTGTCTTTTTAGTCCGGTAATTTTCTGCGCTAGCGTAGAAACATGGGAATTCTAGAAAAGATTTCAGAAATAGAAAAAGAAATAGCGAGAACTCAAAAGAATAAAGGTAATGGGATAGTATGGATTCGACAAACATACTATTTGTATTCATATTTAAAATTAACCAAACTTTGAAACCATGTTTTACTAAACCAAAAGAACTATGAATTTTTCATAGTTTTAAAATTCGGTGGCTATATTACATTCTCACTTTAAGATTTGAATAAATTAACTGTGCACAATTTTATAGAATTATTGATGAACTTCAATGAAAATATAGTAATAATTTGTTTTTCTTTTTTAGCAACTGAGTACCATTTGGGTCTTCTGAAAGCTAAATTAGCGAAGTATCGCTCGCAGCTTCTAGAGCCGTCTAAGAAAGGAGGGGACAAAGGTGAAGGATTTGATGTGCTCAAATCTGGTGATGCTAGAGTGGCTCTTATTGGTTTTCCATCAGTTGGTAAGGTAAGGGTCATCTCTAAATAAAGGTGTATATTACGGTGGATAATTCAAATCCAAATTATAAACTAGAGACAACCCAACTTGTTAAATCTAGTAATAAACTTGCAACTCATGCTAATTGATTGAGCTTAGTCATTGAAACTTTGGGGACTGGTCTGCTCTAGCTTACCTCTCGTATTTCAAATACTTACATGAATAATTAGTTGTTTTATCACTCATACAAACAAAACTAATATTTGGTACAGTAGGTTATGTGTAGAACACTTTGGCCCAAGTTTTAAAACTTTGTTTCTTACCAATATCATCTCATTAGATACTTTAGGGGCTTGTTAGTTACTAGCATTCTGAACCATAAATATAGTCACTTTGCCTTGTATCCCATTGATTTTGATTTGTCTTTACAAAAGTGTTTTAAGTATATAACATACTTGAATTAAGATATAACTGTTTGATTAAATAAATATTTATTTTTAACTAATTTAATGACTGCTTATCAACAACTAGCGGTCCCGGTTTCGCCTTAGAGAATTTTTCCCGCTTTTCTGTTGATTTTTTTCAAATTTTACCAAGGATTCCTAATTTTGTAGCCTATGTCAAATTGGAAGAATGTAGCATTCTATTGGCGAAAGATTTTTTTAAATCGGCCCAGTACTTTTTGAGCCTATCCATTACAAACATACAAAAATACAAATCTTTCCTCTTTATAATATTAGTATAGATATATATTTTTATTTTTATACATGACCACTTCTAGCTATATCTAATATAGCGACCCGCCCCGGCTTCGCACGGGTGCAATAGGTACTAAAATATGTACGTATTATACATATAAATATTGCAATTTATTTTATTACATTGACTCCTCCCTTACCCCAGTGACGCTTGGAGCCTACATCGCATGCTGGCTAGCTGAGCGCGGTGAGCGGCAACCAAGCGACTTTTTTCTAATACTTGCATTATTAAACTCATGATATCTTTCGAATTAAATGTCCGAATTGAATAATTCAAAAAGTTATATAAAGGTATTGAAGCTATCTTGAATATAAAGTAATTTATTTTGATAAGGATTAATACCAAGGTACAAATAAAGAGCCTTTAAAAGAGGCGGCATATTAATATTTTTTTTTAGATTAAAAAACCGCTTATTGTGACATAACTATAATATTAGAAACAGAAAAATTTTATCTCCCCCTGCGGTGCGGGGATTTCAAACATTTCTGCAACGAATGTACCACGGGCCGATAAGTATGTAGATATAAACATATTCGGCAGAGGGCACTTACCGAAAGGCTAACGGTTGATACAGCAGAAAAATTTCATCGCCTACAATAACTTGCGGTTAGCTCAGTTGGTAAGAGCAGCACGCGCGATACGTGAAGGTCGTGGGTTCAATTCCCGCACCGCAGGGGGAGATAAAATTTTTCTGTTTCTAATATTTAAAGTTCGCTAGTACGGCGTATAGTACTATAAAAATAATAAAATCGATTAAGATGCCAGGTGTCTTCGATTCCGTGGTTTTCAAACATTTCTGCAACGAATGTACCACGGGCCGATAAGTATGTAGATATAAACATATTCGGCAGAGGGCACTTACCGAAAGGCTAACGGTTGATACAGCAGAAAAATTTCATCGCCTACAATAACTTGCGGTTAGCTCAGTTGGTAAGAGCAGCACGCGCGATACGTGAAGGTCGTGGGTTCAATTCCCGCACCGCAGGGGGAGATAAAATTTTTCTGTTTCTAATATTTAAAGTTCGCTAGTACGGCGTATAGTACTATAAAAATAATAAAATCGAATAACTATAATATTTTGTCATATGCTATCCTGACACTTTTTGTAGATAATGATGAGTTCTGCAAAGTCGTAGTGCATGACTTTGTTCTATCATCAATAGTTTTCGCAGCGCACGCGATGTAAGGAATTTTTCAGGTCACCTTTAATTACATTATTGAAGTTTTAGTAAGGATCCCTAATTTTTTTGAAAATATAATATAGCCTATGTCACCCGTAGATAGTGTAGCTTCCCACCGGTGAAAGAATTTTTCAAATCTGCCAAGTAGTTTCGGAGCCTATTCAATTCATACAAACAAACAAACAAACAAAAAATCAAACCTTTCCTCTTTATAATATTAGTATAGATTGAAAACAAAGTTAATTAAATTCACATAATATCATCAAAATGGTTTAGATAGACAATATTGTTTATATGCTAGTCCAAGAAAGTTACACACATTTCTGTATAACGGAAATCACTTTTTAGATTATACTTCCCATGGTAAAATTGGCAGGTCCCTTAGTGTGGGCTACCTTGTTAAAGCAGACTCGACAAAATTATTTGTGCATATATTAGTCTTTTCCACTGCTTAGTGCATGTGCATTTTGAACTGTTTACTAGTATTTATGTATGTCAGTGTAAATCAAAGGTCTGAATTTTATTTTACTATAATTTCAGTCTACACTCCTGTCAACCCTGACGCACACCCACTCCGAAGCTGCCAGCTATGAGTTCACAACCCTTACGTGCATCCCGGGCGTGATAGAGTACCGAGGTGCCAACATACAACTGCTTGATTTACCTGGTATCATTGAAGGTGCTGCACAAGGAAAGGGTAGAGGAAGGCAGGTTAGCTATACAGAATTGGAGTTTAACAAATTTTTGAATCAGTCGAACTCCTTAGATTATTTTGAATAGCCAATTACTTAAATTTTTTGCTTAAAATTGATACTATAATAAAATTATGACTATGGGAAATAAATTGTGACAGTAAGATTATCAAATAATAATATGAGACACATTTTTTCTTTTATCATGTGAACAAAAGATTTCTAATTTTGCTATATTCTTATATCTGAAATTTAAAGAATGAATTAAAATTAGTATGAAATTTTATTTATTTATTTTCATTGGTAAATAGTATACCCCAATGCCCGCCTATAAAATGTTTGAGTATGTCACAAATATTCTCACTATCAGTATTCAAAGTTCAAATGTTTTTTTTTATGTAAATAACATCTGTAACAATTATGAAATGTCTATATAATCCAAATGACGCGACCTTTCACAGGTGATCGCAGTAGCCCGGACAGCTGATCTTGTACTCATGATGTTGGATGCGACCAAACCTTACGTACACAGACAATTACTTGAGAAGGAGCTTGAAAGTGTCGGAATTAGGCTTAACAAGCCAAAACCCAATATTTATTTTAAGGTACCTTTTTTGTTATATTTTTAGTAGAACATAGACTTGAGCAGATCTGATGGCCAAGCATTAATTAAGTTCTTCACTTTTTGCATTCTGTTGTGACTATAGTATATAGCCCTCTAAGGGTAAAGTAACATAGTCATATCAAAATTATGGAATAATGGTATTATTTAGCTTGACATGATATTTTAGTATAGTATTAACTTTATAAAAACTAGAAATGGCAACTAAATTTACCAAAAAGTATATAAAACGAAACATGGCAGACGTTATTAAGCCAACACCAATAATCATTGATTAAATTTATATTTTATTTGTTTATAACCTAACAATTATCTGTATGGTACAGGTCAAGAAAGGTGGTGGTCTCTCTTTCAACTCCACGTGCCAACTGACTAAAGTGGATGAAAAATTGGTGCAAATGATCCTGCACGAATATAAAATATTCAATGCTGAGGTAAATTGAAGTGTCAACATTATAAATGATATATATTTTTTGGTTTCTTTAATATAATTTTATAAACATATTTTATATAAATTTTTTGTGTCCTTAAAATACTGAACATCTTAGATACTTTTTTCAGTTCCAATAAACTTGTAAAAATATTTATTTAAAATTCTCAAAATTACATTGCTCTGATTTTGCTGTAAGTAGCTAAAGCACATGTGTTTTAGAAATCGTATAACAACCCGAGAACATATAAAAAAGTTTGCGTTCCATATTGACCTGACTGATAATTGAACCTGGACCTCAGATATGGCGCGGCGCCAAAGTCCAGCCCGCTCGTTTCTCGGCTACGGAGATTATCAATATCTTTAAAAAAAAGTGATTTTAATGATGTTTTGAATAGTTTAAAACAGTGGGTGGTGGTGGGTTAGTCATGAAATATTTGTCTTGCCGGGGCCACCTAGTAACTACAAGTGACTGTCGGCAACCCGCGCCGCTAAAACAAAGAACGAATAGAACGAAGAACGAAATTATTTCACCAATAGAATGCTATATTCTTCCAATTTGACATAGGCTACAAAATTAGGGATCCTTGGTAAAATTTTAAAAATTTCAGCAGAAAAGCGGGAAAAATTCTCTCGCCGGGACCACTAGTGTGCATATAAATATATCGAATGTTGTGAAGTCCAGTTGCTTAATTCACTAAACCATTACTGTTGCAGGTGCTATTCCGCGAAGACTGCACGGCGGATGACTTGATTGATGTTATCCTGGCCAACCGTGTGTACCTGCCCTGCATCTATGTCTACAACAAGATCGATCAGATTTCCATTCAAGAGGTTGATAGGATAGCGCGCGAGCCCAACTCCTGCGTCGTCAGGTAATTATTTGAGCCTTCACAATTTTATATTTTACTATGACGCCCTTTAAAATTATATGTTTTTTGAAAAGTGGCCAGTAGTCTCAACCTATAACCCTTACAACTGTTTCCAGGAATAATGTTCATATTTGGTATCGCTTCATAACATCCAAGGGTGTCTAGAAAAACCCTTATCCTAGGACTGAAAGATTGCTATTCTAACTTTTTACACTATTATTATAAAGTGTTGCATTTTTCTGTATGTATGTTTGTTATGAACTAACTCAAAAACGACTGTGCCGATTTAAAAAAAAAATCATTGGAAAGCCACATTCACACTGAGTAAAATAGGTTATATTTAGTTATTGTTATACATTATTAGGGATCTTTACTAAAATTTCAGCAACTTAACCCAAATTGTAAAAAATTACTTGTTGGATTTATGTCGTAAAACAAAAGTGGACTGATACTAATAAAACTATTATTATGTCTGTCTGTACAGTTGTAATATGAAGTTAAACTTAGACTTCCTGCTGGAGACCCTGTGGGAATACCTTTCGCTCATCCGCGTGTACACGAAGAAGCCTGGACAGCCACCGGACTTTGATGATGGACTTATTTTGAGAAAGGTATGCTTTTTTTTATGACGAAGAATGGTTTTAGAACGAGTCTGGGTTTTTTTTTTGTTTGAAATAAATAACTAAAATTTTAACGACTCGTAGTCGTTTGGAGAAAAACTGATAGTCATTTTTTAAACATTACGAATCGTAAAATATTGGAACCGGGCATTAAAGATCGTCATCCTACTAATATTTTAAATGTGAAAGTTTGTGAGTATGGATGTTTGTTACTCTTTCACGCAAAAACTATTGATTGGATGAAATTTGGTAGGAAGAGAGATGACAGTATGTCATAGGATATTTATACATTTATTCATTTTATCCCGAAATAACTCGGGAGAGAAATCACAGGCAACAGCTAATAATTAATAATATAATGATGGGAACTAAACCCTCGTTGATGGTGTAATTGTATAATTTATAGATACGGTAAGGTTATATATATTGCTTAATTTATTGCTGTTTATTACATTTTGTTTTACGAGTACATAGTACTAGTTATTAACACACTTCTTCACTATTACCGCACCCACGTAGAAACTATCTGCATGACCCAAGGGGTGTCTGGTAGAGAATTCCCCAAGCATTAAGTCCACCCGTTGTACTTATTTGTGCAATAAAGTTTTTTAAATAAATAAATGTCGATCAGGGCGTGACGATCGAGCACGTGTGCCACGCGATCCACCGGTCGCTGGTCGCGCAGCTCAAGTACGCGCTCGTGTGGGGCACCTCCACCAAGTACTCGCCGCAGCGGGTCGGCATCGGGCACACCGTGCAGGACGAGGACGTCGTCCAGCTCATCAAGAAGTAGACCCCACACACCGCCGTCTACAGGGACAACTGCCGCCGCTATGCCAAGGGGCCGTACAGCCACCGTCAGATATATTGGAGCAGGCAAAGTGACCAAATACTTCTGAACAGTAAAAAATGTCAATAAGTTCCATACACTACAAGTTACCATTCATATCTGAACATTCATTACTTCAGTAATATCTGAGCAGATGCTAGTCAATAACTTTTATACAAACAACTAACCAATATCTGAACACTGATCTACACAGGTAGCTAAATGAGACACATGACATGCGTGACACATATTGACGTTATAAGTGTTCAGATATTATTGTTTTGTTGTGTGTATAGAAATTATTGACTAGCATCTGCTCAGATATTACTGAAGTAATGAATGTTCAGATATTAATGGTAACTTGTTGTGTATGGAACATATCGAAATTTTTAACTGTTCTGAAGTATTTGGTCAATTTGTCTGCTCCAATATATCTGATGACGACTGTACATAAATCATGTGATTTTTTTTTCATTCAAATAAATAGAAAATTAAATAAATATAAATATGTATATACGGTCGAATTGAGAACCTCCTCCTTTTTTGTGATGTCGGTTAATTAAAGTAAGGAGTGACCGTGGCCTACATTGGGCCCCCCTTGGCGTATAGCATGTTGCCCGGCATATTATTCAAAGTTTGGATTATTTCTATATACTAAACAAATGAAGGGTCACGGCAATAATGATGAATGTCCAAAATATTAAAATGTATGTGATCAACGGTATTCGGTCACTTCATATACACGGCTAGTGATTTTGTTTACTAACTAGGCAATATCGCTTCCAGTCCTGAGATAAAACCGTTTCTAATATTTGACTACAAGTCTAGTACGCTCAGTGTCCCAGGTATTTACGGCAATAAGGTTGAATTTTGGACAACGTTTATAAACTTAACACCCAAATATTTCGAAACAGAAAACAAAGGACGTTTATCATTATCGCAGTGGACCCTTCAAATGTAAAATCCAATTAGACAGGCCAACTCGCATACCCCATCATGGCATGCAACCCACTTTCACTTGTTCTTTGTTTTCTTTTGTTAATTACTAAACTTGTGTTGGAAATGTTGAGAACAACGTATGGGTAGAAACCTATACGAATCTGATCCCTGTGTTATTCTTAGAGCATTTGCCTCGACATAGCATTATTATATAATCCACGCTTCAGATAATGTTTAGAAGTTGGAATTCACATCTTATTCTAAGCCCGCCAGTTTGAATATTGTTTATGGGGCAATTAAAGTAATCGATTTTATTATTTTTATAGTACTAAACGCCGTACTAGCGAACTTTAAATATAGAAACAGAAAAATCGATTAAGATGCCAGGTGTCTTCGAATCCGTGGTTTTCAAACATTTCTGCAACGAATGTACCACGGGCCGATAAGTATGTAGTTCTAAACATATTCGGCAGAGGGCACTTACCGGAGGCTAACGGTTGATACAGCAGAAAAATTTCATCGCCTACGATAACTTGCGGTTAGCTCAGTTGATAAGAGCAGTACGCGCGATACGTGAAGGTCGTGGGTTCGATTCCCGCACCGCAAGGGGAGATGAAAATTTTTCTGTTTCTAATAATTAAAGTAATGTTCATGTAAAAAAATATATAAGAGTTTTTATCCACTAGGATTCAGAATATTCATGAGTAAGGATGTCGCCGGTCGACGTCGTTACAATCGTAAACAGCATAGTTGCAATGTTGTTAAACTTTTAAGTGTTTAAGTCCAGTTGGCCAAAATTGTCAAAGTCGCTTCATGTTATTGACCTCGCTTGCTATTTTTCCGTACACTCGCACGGGACCGTCCGTAAATTACGTCATACGTTAGGGTTGATAAAATGGAGGAGGAGTCATATGTTCGGCTTATTCCATTCCATTAAAATTGTAAAATAAGTTAAATGGAAAAGAGTGAATTAATCGCCTCTCGTTTAGGATTAACCATCGCAGGGAGAAACGCTAACTAATCAACTAACTCGTTGACGTTTTGATATCTTAACAAAACTGTGAAGTTCGTGTGGCGTAATTTATGACTGGCCCCCTATCAAGGTAAACATGTTTTTTGCTACATAATAAAGCAATTTCTGACCAATTGCACACACATATTGTAACAACAAACTACATTAAATTGCTTGTTTGTTTGCTGGAAGCAACTCGTAATAGCAAGAGACTGATAGCAACTCATTTAGATATTGTTTTAAATAAAATCGTGTGGTTCACAGGTAAAATATTTTTAATTAAGACATTGTTACCTTGATCAACATTTTATCATTGTAATCTGAAATGAAGCAGTTAGGCGTGAGCCATTGTTTTTACACATTTAATAAAATGTTATTAATAGTTCCACAAGTAATACCATATTGCGTAGAATCATGAATCCGCTAAAGATAAGTACCTATATAAAAAATGTAAAGCTCAAAAGTTAATAAATTTCGAACTATGAAAATGTATTACCAGTGAGAAATTATATTTATATTATTATTTTGTTTTTAATTTATTAAACTTTCCAATTTGTTACTTTTATTATGTCTAATGTCATTAGTCCGTAAATATAATTCTGATCACTGTTGCAAGAAGAAATATATGGAACCATAATATCTATTAAGCATATTGTATGTATTTTATATTGGACTACTTAAAGTGTCACACACATGTTAATATTAAAATACATGTTTGGATTATTCAAAGATCATAAAAAAGCAAAAACTATTTATGTAGTTTTAATTCCGTTTGTTACTATAATGTTTGTATAGGATTCACGAGGTCAGTGTAAATAATGAAATAAATATGTATTTTACAAATGCGTTATTGGTTTTATCAATAGACACAACAATAAAATGGAAAAAAATATTCTCTATGTGCTTGTATTAGAAATGGCCTTTTTATAATGTTGATTTGTCAAAATGCATGAGGCAACAATAAAACAATTTCACTTTTAAGATAAATTTACTTTTACATATTAGTTTATTCAGTTTTATAACTATTTCCACCATAAATACACCTTAAACATTCTTAATACACTATTGCATTAACTATTGTAGTAGACGACAGAACATATTGACACCATTTAATTCTTTCTAACTTAAGATAGTCCCCCATGGTAACAGGTTGTCTGTCAATGAACAGGTTCATTGTCATCGGAGAAGAGTGTTATCTTCTCTTGCTTATTGAGCCTTCTCTTTGGATAGCAAGTCGCTTTCAACCGTGGCCAAAGCCCACTTGTGCTCGGTGATCTCGAGTGCTTCCCACTCAGCCTTGAATGCTGCTTTTGGGTCTGGAGGCATCGCCATGGCTGCGCCAGACATCTGTTCTTGCATAATCTTTGACTGGTCAGCAGCTAAAAAATAATAGTGAGAAAAATTACAAAAAGTCAGGGTTTCTATTTCGTAAACATGATCCAAACTCTTTTAATTATTGAGGGTATCCATAAAAAACGTTATGCTTTTTAGCGGAAGTGGGGGCCTTACTAAGCCTTGATATTCTATTTGTGTTTAATAATGATTATTCCTAAAACGGAGTAAGCAATCTGTAAACGACTTTTTAAGTCTTGATAACTTGATAGACTAGGACTTGTAGTCTATCAAGTTATCCCTACTAATATTATAAATGCGAAAGTAACTCTGTCTGACACGCTTTCCCGCCTAAATCTCTCAACCGATTATGATGAAATTTGTTATAGGTATATGTTGAACCTTTAGAAAGGACATAGGCTTCTGTTTTTGTAAACATGCTGTCCACGCGAACGAAGTCGCGGGCACAGCTAGTAATATATAAAAATGATCAAGAAAACATTCACATTTAGAAAAAAGTGTCCTAATGTCATTTTCATATCTAACACGGGTCATCAAACGCTAAAATCACATTATGTAATTTATGGATGTCTTAAAAGGTTGCTCATATTTATTAGATTACCAAGAAATATACATTAGTATACTTATCGTTTATTTATTGCATCATGTTGTGTTATTTAAATACATAAATAGCACACATACAGGACCATTATATGGATTATTATTTGTTTTAAGCAGATTTCTTACCATTATTCTCTCCAAGAACAAGGGCATATATTGTCCTCAGTCCAAAAACATTCAGGAAATACCAGGATGCTGAGGACACCCAGGAGGCATCCAAGTATGTCAACTCAACACCTCTTTGGAGCATGGGCTTGAAGCGCAGTGTAAGAGGGAATGGGACCTTTGCTGTAAATTAACATAATATTATATAGATAGATACTTTATTGCACATAATATTTACAGAAATTGGTTTATAGACAAATTATATTACAATTTTTACGAATTTTATCTCTACGAATTGACCTTTTTCCAGACAACCTATAGTTAGAGGAATCAGTACATAGATAACGAAAAATGGTTACAGCCATGTCAAAACATAAATTGAAATATGGCTGCTCATATAATCGCAACTACTTTTTCAATGTAATTTAATATGTTCAATAGTCTACTCCAAACGCTCTGTGATTGTCGCTCGTAGGCGACATAGAGCAGGAAAACAAAACCTTCCATGAGTAACAAAATAGCTTGATATGACAAATTCAATTATTTTCATAAATTGAATTTTTTCCACAGCAGAGCAGCAAATACACTATTTTGTATATTTCTATTTTTTTTTGTACATGAATATAAAATCGCATGAAGATCTATGAAACATTATTTTAAATTCCATTCAGATCCATGTTCGTAGTTAACAAAACTTACTAGTAAGGAATCCACTGAACATCCAGTTTATCCATCCTCCAATAACAATCATGGGCAGCACATTTGTTACGTTTCCCTTCAGCATGTCCGTCATCATACCAGGGTCTGTCATTGGGTTCTGAAAACCAATGTTAACAAAGAAATTAATACTTGTCATTGTCTTGTGTAAATAAATAAATATTGGATAACATCACATACATTGCTTTGATTCTGTGGGAAATAGCTTAAGCACTTGTGTTACAGCAATCGGAAACAACGATGGTACCACAACACCTAGACCTGAGGCAATATAGAAATGTTTGTTTCCCATATTGACCCAGCCTTGGCGGCCAACGGGTTAAAACAAAAGAAGAAGTGCTTGTTGGGTGGCCTTTGTCTGAGAGAAGGGTTCTTGCGTAGTAGTAACTTATGATTCCTATAATACATTTTATCTCTATGGCACACATTCACATTTGGTTGCTCCAAACATTATCTTATTTTATTTTCTCTTTCTTATTATTAAAACTCATTAGAAGATATAATGGATTCTTAATAATATTATATTATGAATAATTTTATATAAATACAATTTGAGTTAAGTTGAGTAAAGAAAAATAAAATTGAAATTTTATTTTCTCAATCCAAGAATAATTAAAAGTTAGGGTAAATAATCAGGTTTAGCATTTCAAAATTAATGACTCATTGGTACATCAACAAATAATTGATTTTCTATTGTGTCTTGAATTCCCGGACTAAAGTGGTTAAGTGACGGTTCCAAAGGCAAAATAAAAACAAAAAAGTACCTGAGAAGTAGCAGCCCGTTTCTGAACTTTGAAGTAGCCTGTCTCCTCATTGTTGAACCAATGCCTTCGCATCGCAAACGACTGTCTCGGCAGGTACTTGCCATTTTCTCTCAGAAGACGAGCGCGTATCATTACTTGACTGAAAAGTAAAAATTTCCAATTGAGGTTAAGATATTTCTAGGACTCTTGTAAATACTTATAACAATCAATTGATCATTTCCAGTTTACCACATACCTGTCTTGAACCTGGAGAAGTTCAATCTTCTTTTGTGATGATAATATGATAGAAACATAGTGCCTGACTATACCAACCAAGAAAGTGATGATTACAATGGGTAAAAACACCCATAAGCGAATATTTGGATCTAAGAGTAGTTCTGGCATGATTATTCAACTTTTACTGATTATTTTCAGTGCGAAGACATATAAATTTTCATTAAACTATTAATTTATTTCAGTGACCTAAGTTAGGAATCCTTTAGCTTTTGACACGTTTCATCTGACATTTGTACTTTTTTTCATACATTTTGTGATTGTGGTTATCCCAGACATGCGTCAAAAATACTATGGCTACTTGACAGTTTTTGAAAAAGTATTTTAAAATGTGCGACCGTTCATTTTATATCCCAAGCAATTAACCCATTCATTACCACCAACGCAAACGGTGCGTTGATTGAAATGCGTACATCATGCCACCAACGCATCATATGCGTTGAGTAAACCCTTGTCGTTTTTTTGCTTTCAATTAAAAATTGGTAGAAATTTATTTAGTTTCTTGGCAACATTTACATGTTAAAATATTTTTAAATATGGAAACACTGGTGGTTTTCGGCACGCACTGGCAGTCTTAATTTGACAACGAAAAAGCGGTTGTCGTCGAAAAGCTCTATTTTGATTTCGAAATAACTTGAGTTATATTGAGTGTTCTTTACGTATTTGTTCATTGGGAGATAAAGGTAAGTAAAAATCCTAATTGTTTCATTATTTTTACTGGTTTTACTGTGTATTACTTTAGAAAAATCAAATCAACGCATACGGTGCGTTCATTGGCATGGCAGGAATAATCTTTGTTGGATACGTTCATGCAGGAGGTAAAATACAAAAATATATGTTTGCGTACTATTTTAAATCTGTTTTAAGTTAATTAGACAAGAATTGTAATAATTTTCTGTCACAAAAGTATGTGGTTTACATAAGTATGTGACAGAAAATTATTACAATTCTAGTCTAGTCTCATATATTTTATATTTAAAAGTAGGTACATACGCGAAAAATAAAAAAACTATGTGCCTAAGTTGTTCACAAAATCGGTAGGTACGTACTGTCAACTTTTAATGATCATTTTTTTTATATTTTAAAAAGTTATTTAATTTCAATGACTCTCTTATTATATATAGGGTGTAAACGCTAGGGTTTACACATCCGAAGTATATCTACTCGGGTATTTTAAATTTCTTTCATATATGATATCACTATTCCAGATTCCAGTTCAATACATGTTCAACTATTTGCTACTTTTTAATTGTTATAGGTTAATTTCCAAGAAACTTTTAACAATGAAACGAAGAAAAGATATGATTTTAGAGCTAGCTCTTAACGATAAGGACGATACAATCCCTGATGAGAACCGGGTGGAAAAGAGGTTATCTTTTTCTTTTGTATTAAAATACATTTTCATAATAATAATAATATTTATATTTGTATGATCCGAAGGTTAACTGGTAGAGAATGCCTCTTGGCATTAAGTTCGCCTATTGTAAACTGTTTGTGCAATAAAGTTTTAAATAAATAAATATTTCTCTTAAGTGTCTCCTAAATTCGTAATGTTTATTTTTTTAGTGGCAAGACACCAAGACGACGTTACACAATTCATGAAATACCGTCTCCCCGAGCGTAAGTATATATTAAACATTGATTTACATCCAAGTTTTATTTTTACATTTTGGTTGACATTTTCTTTTTTTTTAGATTTATTACCGTGACAACAACTGATAATAAAGAAACTAAACCGTTAAAAAGATCAAAGCGTGCCAAGTCGCTTTTCCCTGAATCGAATTATGATAATTCTGAAAATTTAGCTGAACCATTTGTCGCTTCATTAGAAGAATACGATGATACGTCGATTCAATGTCATCAAAATCCGTCTGTAATCTGTGAAGACATAGGTGACTCATGTGTGATTTCAACGTCATCAGCCAGTTCGTATCAAAATAATGTTATGTCTTTTCAAAGTCAAGAATCTTCAAATTCCAATTCAAGTGTACTTGTAGAACCCCAACCTTCTACTAGTAAACTTTCAGCAACAGCAAATGAAAACTTTTACTCTTTAAGACGCGGTATTAAAACAAGAGGAGGTGTGGCGAAACAGAAAGGTATTAAAATAATTCGAAGTCAGAAAGTGGAAGTTGAAGGTGGTAAAATTAAACTTACTGATTTGGTAGAAAAAAGTGAGAGTAGTGATGACTTCAATTTAGATAGAAACGTTCAGGATTTAGATATTATGGACAAAATGAGAATTATATTTAATGAGGACAATAAGGAAGAAAACCAAAAAGAAAAACTGGAAGTGAACCCACCTTGCAAAAAAAAGCCATTGAGTGATAAAGACATTTTTAAGATGCTGAAATCGGATGAAGACGATTTAGAAATAGAAGGTGATCAGGAAAATCTATCAGATGATTGCTTATTTTCTGATGAGAGCGAAGAAGATGCAACGCAAGAGAGCGAATATGAGACGCAAATGAGTGAAGATGAGACGCAATCGCAAGTGAGTGAGGATGCGGTGCCAGGCAATGAAGATAATAATATAAGTTCAAACGGCTCATTACAAGTAGATGGTGATGAATGGAAAAGTGAATGTGATCCTACTATTGTACCAATAGAGTTTAATGGGCAAGAAAACAGACTTAAAATATTACCAGAAAAAAATGAACCATATGATTACTTTGAATTAATTGCAACTGATGATTTTTACACAATGTTAGTTACAAACATTAACAATTACGCTTCTAGATTACTGTCGAATATACAAGATCCTAAGAGCAGAATGAGACTCTGGAAAGATGTGACTGTTCAAGAATTTAAAGTATTTTTAGGATTATTATTTCACATGGGGACTATCAGACTAAACCGAATCACAGATTACTGGAAAAAGGATCCATTGTTTAATATAACAGCATTTTCGAATCACATGAGCAGAAACAGATTTTTGTTAATTCTGAGATCATTAAATTTTGGAGACGACTTGACTGATAATAATAGGCTTTCAAAAATAAATAATCTAATTAATTATTTCAACCAGCGAATGGAAGAAATTTATTGCCCGTCTAAAAATTTAGCCATAGATGAATCAATGGTTTTGTTTCGTGGTCGTTTAATATTCCGGCAATATCTAAAGGGTAAAAAGCACAAATACGGTATTAAACTGTATATCTTAACCGACGAATATGGAGTAGTTCTGAAGACAATTGTTTATGCCGGCGCACACTGGTCCGGATTTTTAATATGGAAGACTTAGGACCCAATGTCAATATTTCGGGCTGAAAAAAATCATGTGGATAGATAAATGAACGTTCATCAACGTTTGTTCTAGCAGTTTTTATGAAATTGGTTATTTTTGCGAAAAAAAAAACATTGAAAAAAAATTTGTATGGAGAAAAAGTGAAATATTTTTTTTTTTCGAAAAGTTCAAAACTGTTAGCAGTGAAACCTTTTGTGTGTTATTGTATTACACTTATTCGTTAATTCCATATTTTTTTTATTTGCATATACTTGCAGCCTTGGCCAAAATATGCATCGGAACTTTCATTGTATTTATTTCAACTATTTGTGACAATTTAATTTTTTTATTGATTTATAGTCACATAATTTACGCATATTTTCAATATAATAAATTTTAAAATCCATTATTTGTTGACTATGAATGATTTTGAAAAATAGATTACAATTTAATTTAAAAAATCAAAATAATATTTTACTTCTCATGGTTAGCTGTTGCTTAAAGCACAGCTAGTGATCGAATGAGGCATTGCCTGCCTGCTAATATTCTCCTATTCCCTAATATAGCTATCACTTTTATTTTCTACTATTGCTGTCTCTTTCATTCTCTTTTGCTCACTCTTTTTCTTCTTAAGACAAGTGGTGTTCCACGCTTATAAATCAGATAAAATAGACAAGAGCTCTACTGGTAATACAAAATATTTACTTGCAGCTTTGGCGTTTATTTCGTTTATCCTAATATATATTTATTTAAAATCAGTACTTTTGCTTCTTTAAGTGGTTTCGGGAAAGTAAATTCGGTACTAAGATAAAATCCATACTAATATTATTAATGTGAAAGTGACTCTGTCTGTCTGTCTCTCTGTCGCTCAATCACGCCTAAACTACTAAATAAATCTAGTGTCCCAAAGAATATCTATACCAAATTTCATCTATATCGGTTCAGTGGTGCAGCGGTAAATTTAATGTAATGTAAACGACCTTCAATTATTTTTTATTGTACTGCGAGAATTGTGCAATAAACTATTTCTGGTTATTTTGTTATACATTTTGAAGTTGATTTATGAATAACTAGTGGCCATCCGCGACTTCGTCCGCATTAATGTCGGTTATCGCGACGCTATTCACGCGGACGAAGTTTTAAGTAGCATAGGGTATGTATGTAAATGTATTACAAAATAACTAAAAATTGTTTATTGCATAATTCTTGCAGTACAATAAAAAATAAATTGAAGGTCGTTTTCATTACATAAAATTTAATACATTTTTTATCAATTTAGTACATAATAAATAATAATAAAATAAGTAATTAAATTAAAAATAAAGTAATTAACTAAAACTATCTATACATAACATACAAATTAATATAAATAACTTAAAACTACAATAGAAAATAATTGAAGGTTGTTTACATTACATTAAATTTAGTACATTTTTCATTAATTTAGTAAATAGGAAATAATAATAAAATAACTAAAATGAAATTAAAACTAAAGTTATTGACTAAAACTATCTATATATAACACGCAAAATAATAGTTATAAATAACTTAAAACTTATTCTAAAGGATCTGGCACATTTTCTGGAGCTTCTTCATCAACTTCAATTTCTTCTTCAACTTCTATTAATTCATCTGATAATATCAACTGCGTAGCTTCTGGAAACATCCTTGATGACTTAAAATTGGTGTATTTAGGTTTCAGATGAGATATATATGGATCTGATGATATCAAAAAATTGTGTATAATGTCTTCATTATTTTGCAGTCTTCCTGTTTTCCTCGTGTGTCGCTCTCTGGTATTTCGAAAGTCCTTATTTCTTGCTTCTCCTGCTTCTTCTGACAAAATTCCGATAGGAAGGCAAGAGAAATGTTTGCATATGTCAGCGCCATGTATCAACATTTTGTGTATGCTGGAAGGCATATTGTACCAGGGGTAGTGATGTACAAAGATCTCAGCAGTCTCCTTGCAGTATTCACGGAAACTATCGATATTGACAGCCTTTCCACAAGATAACACTTGCAATATAACTGCGAAGTGCTTTATCAAATCAGCATCAATCTTCGTTATTTGAGCACTTTTTTTGTATTCCCGAAAAAATCTTCTGGCCGTGTTTCCGTCATTAGTAGTTCCAAAGCCCTGCTTTACAACATCAATCAAAAGTCCCATTTGTTGTTTGAACTCCGATTGCACCATATCCTTCCTTAACTTCTTAAGGTTTTTGTTGTCACCTCGTGCACTCCACATTTTGAAATCTAAATTATATGAAATATGTAAAAGACACTCCATGCTTCGAATCCACATATGGAGTGTTGATAGTCCATATTGATACACATCGTCCCGTACAGGTCTTGAAAACATTTCTGAAAGATTATTCATCTCACTAGGTTTTGCAAGACAAACATTGCACGTAGCTGCAGATGGAGTATCTGTAATAATTGTAGCCACTTTCCCATCAATCATTGTCATGTGCAACTCATGAGTAACTTCCAAGTTTCCGCAACTTGAAATAGTCAAATTTCGTATTTCTTCCTCCATTGCCGCTTGTTCTTGCTTAACAAATTCGGTCGTTTCCTTCGCAAACTGAAATTTAATAGGTCTGCAATAAGATGTTGAAGATGGGTTTGGATTATTCCAAATAACAACATTGCCGCTCTCGAGCTTCAAAGGAACGAGGCTCGTCATGAACACAGAGGAGTCGTCGAATTCTGCCAGTTCACTTCTTTGCTTGTAGTTGCTCTGTGCTGAAGATCCATCGAATCCCCACTTGGAGGTAAGCTTCAAGTTTTCACTGCACATATTTAAATCATCACCAACGACTTGCAGTATTCTTCGAGTTGTCACGTCTAACAGTGCTTGTAGTTTCACCTTCACTAAATGTTCTGATACTTCAATATCTCTGGTATCTGGATAACACCTCTGCTTAGCTTCCAACAACTTGTAGTAAGACGGAAGCTTCAATTGCTGTGACAATGCTGACCGTAAAGTAAGATACTTCCACTTTGACAGATCCAATGATGCAGTAAGGGCCAACGCTTGATCTTCCTGCATAGTGTCCGTCTTCTCGTTTGTTGATAAAAGTGATTCGACAGCTTCAACCTTTTCAGGATTCTTCACAAGGTGATCGATGATGCGAGCAAGACCTTCTTTCCCATTAGACTTTAGCTTCGTGACAAAAGCAAAAGTCAGTTCCTCTTCCGGATAGTCGAGTAATGTACCCGATCGCCTTTTCTTCTGCTTATTCCCCAAGTCTTCAAATGGCTTCCTTGATGCAATGTCTGTAGATGTTCCAATGTCACTAGTCGCCTTCGAAGTAGATGGAATGGGTTGAACAGCTGCTTCTTCTTCTGTAGAACGAGGATCCAAATTTTCGGTCCCTTCAAAAATTTCGGTGAGATTTACTGATTCACATTCAGGCCACTTAATTCTTGTTTCCAACCAGTTCATATGCTTCTTCATGAATGTTTTTTGCACCCTGTGTGCCTCGGTCCATCGACGATTTAAGTTCACAGTAAAAGATCTTGCAAAATTCAATAATTTTTCTGAATCTTCTTGCGAAATTTCAAGCAAAACGCAATCCAAAATTGCTTGATGCAGTCGTTTGTAATCCTTGAGGTCCTCTTGTCGCAGAAACACGTAAATGTCCAGGTTAGTGCCAAATCCAGCCATGATCAAGTTGCTAGATTATTCACGTTAAAATTTCCAGGTATGTTGACTCTTCAAGGGTTGAATGTCTAATGACGCTCCAACATGAGCTCCCGTCTGTTTTATTTGATTCATAAGCGCTCAACTAGCAAGGGTTTCAAGGAGCGAAAGAGAGAGAAGTATGGAATGAAAGAGATAGCGATAGTAGGAAATGAAAGAGATAGCAATATTAGGGAATGGGAGGGGAATATTAGCAGGCAATGCCTCATTCGATCACTAACTGCGCTTTGAGCAACAGCTAACCACTAAGAAGTAAAATATTATTTTGATTTTTAAAATTTAATTGTAATCTATTTTTCAAAATCATTAATGGATTTTAAAATTTATTATATTGAAAATATGCGTAAATTATGTGACTATAAATCAATAAAAAAATTAAATTGTCACAAATAGTTGAAATAAATACAATGAAAGTTCCGATGCATATTTTGGCCAAGGCTGCAAGTATATGCAAATAAAAAAAATATGGAATTAACGAATAAGTGTAATACAATAACACACAAAAGGTTTCACTGCTAACAGTTTTGAACTTTTCGAAAAAAAAAAAAATTTCACTTTTTCTCCATACAAATTTTTTTTCAATGTTTTTTTTTTCGCAAAAATAACCAATTTCATAAAAACTGCTAGAACAAACGTTGATGAACGTTCATTTATCTATCCACATGACATTGGGTCCTAAGTCTTCCATATTAAAAATCCGGACCAGTGTGCGGCGCTAAGGATACTCTAGTAGGAGGTACTAACCATACTGAAAAAGTCGTTTTGAATTTACTAACTAATTATTTAAACCAGGGTTATTCCATTTACATGGACAATTACTATAATTCTGTTAATCTTGCACAGAAATTATTGACTTGTAAGACGTATTGTACGGGTACTTTACGGAAAAATCGAAAAAATAATCCAAAGGAAGTCACACAAAAAAAATTGAAACGTGGCGATTCGATAGCAAAATTCAATCGTAATGGCATTTGTGTCATGAAGTGGAAAGATCGGCGGGATGTTTTAATGATTTCATCACAATTTAAATCGGATATGACGAGTGTAACAAACAGACGCGGTGAAACCGTTTCTAAACCTGAAATGATAAAAATCTATAACAAATACATGGGTGGCATAGACCACCAAGATCAAATGTTATCATATTATTCTTGTGAACACAAAAGTATCCGTTGGTACAAGAGGTTAGGAGTGCACGTGTTTCAACAAATGATATATAATTCGTACACACTGCACAACACTTTCTCGCCCAAGAAAAGTTTTTATGATTATAGACTTCAAGTCATAGAGAAATTGCTAAATAATAATAATATAAGAGACACTGCGCGCGATTCACTACCAAAAAAACAAGTGCATGTTCTGCAACTTTGTTCCCACACATATGATAGCGACAACAAGAAAAAAGTTTTACGACGTCGGTGTAGGCAGTGCTGGGTATCAAAAAAAGTACGAAAAGATACTCCCTACTTCTGTCCCGATTGTCCCGAACAATACGGGTTTTGTTTAAACAATTGTTTCAAAGACTATCATAATTACTAAATAATTGTTTATTTTCAATATATTGGTTGATTTTTATTACTTTGACATATTTTTACCCTAATTATCGACTTCCTACCTAAAATCTACTCCTACGTATAATAAAGTGGTACTCTCTGCAAAACTCCCTTTACTCTCACTAGTTCGATTCATTAGTTAGATCGTCGAACTAGTGAGATTTTTTTTCTCTTTTGTTCGACTGTCGAACTAGCGAGAATATTTAAATGAGAATCTTCTATGAGTTATGTAAGTATAGTATACGAGTACGTTTTTGATCAAAGATATAAAACATAGTTGTTCCAAGATATTACGTTAACAATGAATAATTTAACTATTATTGTAATTTTGAAATTTTTTATTATGTCTTTCACAAATGAATCATTTATTATTCATATATAAGCGTCTTTAATTTCTAAATATGCAATGTTATATGTATTTGTGATCTTTTTTTTAATACACACATCAAAACATATTTATTGTTTTTGAATCTCAATTTTAGAATAATAAGTTAACGGATTCGACTAGGAAGTCGAATAAGTAAGAACAAATACTCTCACTAGTTTGACTGTCTAACAAATGAGAAAAATTATTCTCACTAGTTCGACGATAGAACTAATGAATCGAACTAGTGAGAGTAAAGGGTTCTCTAATTTACTCAATAGTTCGATTCATTAGTTCTATCGTCAAACTAGTGAGAATAATTTTTCTCATTTTTTCGATTTCTTTGTTTATTCCGTTAACTTATTATTTTTGATTGAGATACGAAAACAATAAACAAGTATGTTATGTGCAATAAAGATCACAAATACATACAAATGTATAGTTTTTGTATCTCGGATCGAACTAATAAATTGAACACGATTACACGAACGATTTCGATAAATACAATTAGCTCCTATTGCATAATACCATTTAACCGTCAACGCAAACGGGTGCGTTGAGTGGCACTTGTGATTAAATGTTTTTTATCAATGCCACCAACGCATACGGTGCGTTTATGGTTTTTCGATGGGTTTTTGTTATTTATGGGGTTTTATTAATTAAAAAACACAATATATTACGCATTACCTATTGTAATCTGCAAAAATATGTTGTGGCACCCAAGTGATGTTTTAAATTTTTTTGTAGCAACGAATGGGTTAAACAATACTTAACAGCCACCCAAGTCTTACAACGATAACTGTTAAATATTTAGAGTCCAGTTATTCCTTCCTTCCCAATGATACCGATTCCAGCAAAATTGAATGTAAGCATGTTAAGCATCACGAGCGAATCTACACCGCAAAAGAATATGTTAATATTAAGAAAATATCCAAAAAAATGAAACCCCTTCACATTACGAGAATGCAAATACAAGACTTTATAAGTATTAAAAACATTGAAAAAAAATTTGTTAACCGGAGGATATGTACAAAAAAATAAACTGGCTGAAATCTAAACAGATTTTACTTAAAAAAGAGGAATATTACTTAATTACAATGACCCTAGAGAATGGAGAAAAATATAAGTTGGATTTATCGAAAAAAGCAAAGGAGTTCTTCTAACGTTTTCAGAAGAAGATTTTGAAGTGCTTTGGCCCCAGGGAAAACCCATTCCTCAGACATAACTCGAAGATCTCAAATCCATGTACAATTTAATACCTGAAGACTGTCATGAATTTTATAATAACCTGAAGGAAAACAGCAACATCAACGAGGATGTTGATGGATACGGGTCAACTCTTGACTTTGATTTAGAGGAAAATGAAGGAAATTGATTATGCTTTTTTTCTATTATGCTAATTGGCTACCTTAATGTTTGAGGACAGTAAATAACATGTTTTTATAGTTCTCACTTATTTGGTTTTTTCATTATAACTTAATTTCCAATTGAAGGGAAGGTTTGGGTCCATTCTGAGAAATAAATAAAAAATCCCTGTCCTTTCCCACGCACGTTTTATAGAAAGGACTCAACCCACATTTAACTTAATAGTTCGAAATATACATAAAAATGGTGTCTTTAATTAATGGACAAATGAAATATACCCTATACTTTAAAATTTAAAACAAAAAAAAATAACAAAAAAATATGTTACCTCAGTCAAATAACAGCTAGAACTTTAAACGCTCATAACTCAAAAGTGACTTTGTGTGGATTGAGTCCTTTCTGTTTAACTACGTCCAATTATTATAATCCGATCCCACACCTGCGTGATGGTACTTATTAACCTGCACATACGTCTGGGACTAGCTTCACAGAAAGGAGAGAAGAAAAACTTATAGGGTTGATTTTGGTTGTCAGATCTTTGACGAATCAGAAAACGTTAAATAAATCGATTTTGACATGTCTTTGTTTTTGAGTAAACTGTTTTGCTGTGCTGTTTTGCGAAAAAGTTATGAGTTTTAATTTGAATTAAATTGCTCTGAAACACCCGATTCCTAGTCTGCGTGAAACAAATTTTATATTTTTTAACAGTTTACGAGGAACTAAGAACTGGTTTTTACCTAAATATTTTTCGCTTTAGCAGGCTTTTAAAAAAAATGCCGCGCGGTCAAGTAAATACTGCAGCAAAGAATATTTCCTGTAAAAACTACACATTATCAGATAATATTTCTGGTGGTAAAGAACATGTAAAGGTAAAGATTGAGCCACTTGATGAGGAACAATCATCATCGAGTAGCGTGACCCCTGACCTGAGTCGATTCAAATTTCAAAAGAAACCGCATGTTAAAATTGAATTTGAGGAAGATTCACCTACTAAAAAGGTATTATATATTTATAAATTATGGTTTCTTATTGTTTTTATAATAATTTTAGGCACAGAATATTTAACTGTTAAAATAAGAGTAATGTTTATTATTTTCTTTATAATAAATATTGTATTGAATGTTCCCTTTAAATTGTGTAGGAACCTGGTCTCTGGAAGCCACCAAATTGGAGAGAATTTTTACTGAATTTGAGAAATATGAGATCAAACAATGATGCCCCTGTTGATACAATGGGCTGCCATATGGCCATGGATGAAAATGCATCTCCAGAGGTATGAATTACTAAGGAAAAGTTATATAAACAATTTATTGCCATGCAGTATTGTTCCAATAAAGTTGTATTTATTTTGTGAATGGTGATTTAATGTATTTCCATAAATTAAATGAATGTAGCTAACAATACAATTTGCAGGTAATGAGGTACCAAAGCCTGATTGCCCTGATGCTCTCCAGCCAAACCAAGGACCAAGTAACATTTGCAGCTATGGAAAGGCTCAGAGCCAGAGGTCTTACAATAGATAATGTTTTAGACATGAGTGATGAGGAACTAGGCAAGCTGATATACCCTGTGGGATTTTGGAAGGTATATTATTAGTTTTATTCAATATTTTTTGTATTAAAATTACAATGCTTCTAGTTATCAGTTGTATTTTACAGACTAAAGTAAAGTACATCAAGAAGACAACACAGACCTTAAAAGACCAGTACAATGGTGATATACCTGACTCTGTTGAAAAGCTTTGTAAACTAACTGGAGTAGGACCGAAGATGGCACACATCTGCATGAAAGTTGCTTGGAATAAGGTCACGGGTATTGGTAAGTGTTTTAATAATACTTTAACTAGTAACATTACATACTAAAAGTATCTATATAACTAAATTGATTATAATTTTAGGTGTTGATACTCATGTGCACAGGATCAGTAACAGAATCGGCTGGGTGAAGAAAGTCACCCCAACTCCTGAGGATACAAGGAAAGCTCTACAGTCTTGGCTCCCATTTGAGCTATGGAGTGAAGTGAACCATCTCATGGTTGGTTTCGGACAAACTATCTGCACACCAATTAGCCCCATTTGTAATGAATGTTTGAACAGAGATATTTGCCCATCTAGTGGTAAAGGTAGAAAATCTCCTAATAAGAAGACACCAATGAAAGAAGAGATCAAATCTGAAGAAAATGAACAGGATAATTTTAGAGAAAAGATCAAATTGCCTGTTCTTAAAATGGAGCCACTCAAAACAAAAAACAAGAAAAAGGTGACTCCCAACAAAGAATTACAGGCTGAACAGGACCAGGATTATAATGTAACAATAGAAAAGAATACATCTAAAATTATATCACCCAAACGAACAAAAAACAAAGTATCTGATATTAATGATGCCGACATGGATGACTTTCAAAATTCTCTTGAACCATTAAATAACCAAGAAAGAGTGAATTTAAGGGTAGAAGATGTTATTGATAAGAAGTTACCATTGAAACGAAAATCTCCTAGAAATAAAAAGCCCACTGATGTTACAGTTTCTGATAAATCTAGTGACAACCAAAAAACTAATGGGAAAAAAAGAACTAGAGGAACTAAGAAATAAATTATGCAGCTAAGTTTTGGTGACATTTTGTATCAACAAAATGTTTGGAAGAAGGTTTTCTTAAGACAAAATGTTAAAATCATGTTTTGTTTATTATTATAATAATGCAAGTTCTTAAATAAAAATTCAACTTTAATCACTTAGTGTTTTCGTCTGCCAACTTTTTTCTTAGCTTTATCTTTTCTGGGTTGTATTTTTCCTTGCTGGCCCTTCTTTTGTTGAGATTTCTTCCTATTTTGGACCCTATCCAGTTTGCTCTTCATTTGAAATACTTTGCTCTTCTGCAGTTTTTTAGTAGCTTGATGCTTAAGCATTTTCTTTATTTCTTTTTTTGTTTTTAAGTTGTTTTCTTCCTTGTCTTCTGTTTCTGATTCAGCATTGTCGCTTTCTTCATCTGAACCCATTCCAGGTATATCTTGTTTTACAACTTGTTTTTTCTTAGAGACATCCTTTTTAACAACCGTTTCCTTAGGTTTATTCTGACCTATAACTAGATCCTTCTTTTGGAGTGTGTCAGAGGAGAGTTCTACAATCTTGACGTTGACATCTGCATCTTCATACTCTTCTTGAAGTAATTGCTCTATATCTGGGATAGGCCGGCTAGATACGACCAGCTTTTTATATGATTCTTTGTTCTGAAATTAAATATTAATTGGTTAGACGACACTTTATAAGCTGCAACATTTTTTTATTAAATTTTCACTTACCTCTTGTTTTATTCGTTTTTTTTCTTCTTTCAACATACGCTGTAGTTCCTCCTGTGCTTTTTTCTTTCTTTCGAGTTTACGTTTACGAAAACCACATAGAAATTCTCTGTAAAATATAACAAAATAGTTTATTGTAAACAAAAATACGCTAATTAAGAGTTATTTTCTGTTATTGAATCTCCATACTTCCTTTTATTCTCATCGAACACTAAGCTTAGTTTCTTTTTTTGGGTTTGGTTCTTATTTTTCCTCTTTCCCATTTTTATTTTTACTCAAAATTAAATCTCCACAAGATACACGAAATAACCTCAAAAATAGCTTCGCATTAGCCAAGCCAAGTGACAGTGGCATGCGCGAGTACGCGAACAGCTGATTTTTTGACAATGCGTTTTGTTGTAGTGAATCATTATAAATGCCGATCAACTTGAGTGTTTGTAAAGTCAAAAATATAAATTAAATATAATATTATAAATAAATGTTTGATATATGTTTTCGATTTTCTTTTTAGATCAAGCTTCAAGTTATAGCATAAATCTAAAAATATAATTAAATTGTCAATCCAATGATGTTTTAGTTTGAAAATCTTCATCTCATGTTAAGTAGTTAATTGTATTTTTAATCTCAAAAACAGTTCACACATTTTGAAGAAGTTGTTAAAATGTGATGTGAGTGTAATTGCATTTCAATCTTTCGATTTTTGGCAAACAATCAAGAATTTTTGAATTCCTCGCTTGTGATTGGTCGCTAAGGGCAATTATTAGTTTTTATGAGCTCCGGTCGAACCAATCAGCGCGCAAGTCCACAATAAAGACGGACTCATCAGCAGCATGGCTGTCAGTATAAATTTGAAGCTTGAACGATGCGCTTCCTCTCGTCGCTTTGGTTTTTTTTGTTTGTTCGAATTGACGAAAATGTTATCGTGTGTGATATTGTGTGGCATCAATTATGGAGAAATTTGGATGCAGTGACCTGATATCTACCTTGTTACGCAAGGTGAGTGATAAATATCTTGTTGAATTATGAATAAATGCATGAAAAATGTGAGTAAAGTCTTTAGCAAAGTGGTTAGCAAAAATCGTGACATCAAAAAATCAATGTGCAACTCTCTACGTGTGTACTTTTGATCGTAGTGTATTTTAGGCCATCAAGGTCGTGTAGAAAGGTCTAAACAGGAGAGCGAGTACTTTAATTTAAATAATCAATACGATTGTATTTGCACAGCCATATGTTAGCATGCGTGAAAGGGTCTCGGCGTTACATATGTACCGTTACCTACAGTTCTATGCTCGTTTTTATGATCCACTTTGTCATCTTCTATCGGATCCGTCATAGTATATTATGTATATGTACTTTTACTCCTATGCCAGACAAAATCGATAACAGACAGATTGTTGAGGTTCGAGATGTAGAGTGATCACTGGTAATTTAGTTTACATAGATTTGTATTTAAAGCGAATGCATATTTCGTAAAATATAGTATTTAGTTTTCGTTTGTTTATAATGCTTTTGCTGAGAAGCTGCTTCCTTACATAGTTTTGACCTGCAATAACTGAAAGTAAGTTTGAAAAGGAATGTTTCCATAGTTATAGGATATAATTGAATATAAAACAGTTTTAATGAGCTTTTAATTTGAATCCAGATTTGCAAGTAAACAATTTTTTGCAAGTAAAAAACAGATTTACATTAGCAAACATTTGTGAATTCATTCTTCTTCAATTTTAAGATTTTAACAAAGAAATACCTAATATTAATATGGCTAGATGACTACAGTTTTAAATTGATTAAAACATTTATATAGTCATAGAATTAAAAATGAAAATATTTTGTCTAAGGTTATGTTTAAATAAAGAAATTTCACTTCATCACACTTTTATTTAAGTAAAAAGAGTTTGTCAAAAAAGTATGTTCTGTCAATGAAAGACCTCTTCTTTGCTTGAAAATAAATTTTTATTTACATTTAAGTAAATGTAAAAAAATCTTGTTATGCACTGTATGTATGTGGTATGTACAGTTTTAACATTTTTGCCAGCTCCTGTGAGGAAATTTCACATATGCACAATAGCATATGATAATCCTACATTACACATTTTATTTTTTGTCTGTCATGTTTGCTTTTGTAGTTGCCTATAAATATGAAATATGAGGATTCTAAACTCATCCAGCAAAGGGCACCATCTGCTTAGAGTTTAAATAAAAAACTACAATAACTTGCAGTTTGCTCAGGTTTTGAGTCCAAATCCCACAAATGAAAAGTTTCTGTTTCATAAAAATATTTAAATCATTGATTGTATTGCATTTGCATGTTAAAAAAATCTTTTAAAAAGTATTTCTTTTCAGCATTATTAAAAGAATCTCAAACAAGTCTCATATTCCAATTAAACTACCAACTGTTTTTGGGCCAAGATTGTAAAAATTTACCTGTCCAAATTGGCTATCTTATCTTATTTCACAAATTGATAGAGTAGTTTAAAATGGGCTAGAAACCATAAAATATATTGGTAGTAATATTGTTATCTCATAAAAATGGAACCAATGTTGATGTAATAGTGACTAATACTGGGCCTTAAACTGGAATTAAGGTACCTACATTAATGTTGCACGGGCCATTGTTGATTTTTTAGATTCTAATAAGGTCAATCTGATCTATCAAAGTTGGGAATACAGTTACAGTTGTCAATTCACAACTTGTTGGACAAATTTATTAGGTAATTGTGGAATGAATACAATACTATGATTCTATCATGTAATTCTACTTATTACTAATATTATCAACATGCAATTTATAATAATCGATGAATGTGTATTTGTTGCATGAATGGTAGAAGTAGATAAGATACTAGATTCGCCTACATTTAGGATACTTTATTTCTCTTAATATGAAAGAGATGGGCGGCCCTCTAGGGAGTATGCTCTCCGGAGGGCCCACTTAGAATTTTTACAAAATTATAGAGATGCATTTTGATTCCCACTCAATTAGTTTAGTAGATTTTTTCAATGTTGCACTCAGAAATCCAAAATCCTTTGTCTACTTTTGTAAATTTTTTACTATAATATTTTTTATTTTCTGTAACACATTATTATTTGCTATAACAATTTAAAATACAAACTGAGACCATTTTAGTAGAAAGAAAGAAGAGGCTGATAGGTATCTGATAGATCTAACCACATATTATTTTCTGTTCCATATTTCTTGTGTTTATTGTGTGTCTGTGGCAAACAAGCAACTACCCTGAAGGTGGACGGTTTTTATAGACCTCTGTGAAGGTACTAGGCGCATTCAGGCACTTATATAGTCACTTCTCTCTTGAAGAACTTTTTGCTATAGTCCCATTGGACAGCTTTGGTAGAGACTATTTGATGTTACTTTAAAAGAGTATAGAAATGTTTAAAGTATACTTTGCTGAGCCTATAGGATTAACAGTCGATTCTGCTTGACAAGAACCAGTCTTGTTAAATACCTGGGAAAATGCCTGTACATAGTTATATTTATGTATTAATAAAAAAACGTATTTTGTATGTTTATTGTTTAGAAGAAATAATTAAATTTTTCAATCTGAACTAAGTACTTGTGAAATCTCATTTATATTGCATAGTTTATTAAAAATAACTTGATTAGTCAAGCACATTTTCAAAGTATTAAATTGATATGGAATATAAAATACCTAACTAGAAGTATAGCTTAACAAATGTTTATACACACAAAATTGTTGGAACAAAGTTCATGCGGCGTTTCTACAAAAAATCCCAATGACGTCACTCCTCTCTGCCGGTGTGCAGCATTTACAAAGATAAAAAAAAATTTAAAAATCGAATATCTGGGGAAAATAGTAGTTTTTTCTTCATTGACGTGTTTTTGAGCGATATTTCCGATAGATACGGTAAACAGCACATCAAGGTAAACAGTTGCAGTTCGATTTTAGTTCTAATGCCTGCAACAAAAGCGCTGTACAAAATCTTCCCACATCTTCACTATTTTTGACTTAATTTTTTTGTTCTTAGTTCGTTAAATAAGTTATTAAAAAGTGATAAGACACATATTTTTTAATTTGCCAAATAAATACTTAGATAAACCGATGGCATGTTACGGGGTTGGTGCTCGTTACGTCACTCTTGGGAAAAACTATGTACCCAATAAATGACTTCATGCAATAATTAAATTTAATGTATCGCCGTTAATTCTTGATAAAGTCGAAAATGCAAAAATACGTGTCCCGTATTTTTAAATAAATAAATAAATAAATAAATATAAATATTGGACAACATCACATACATTGTTCTGATTCTGTTGTAAGTAGCTAAAGCACTTGTGTTACAGAAATCAGAAACAACGACGGTACCACAACACCCAGACCCGAGACAATATAGAAAAGTTCGTTTCCCATATTGACCCGACCGGGGATCGAACCCGGAACCTCAGAGATGGCGCGACGCCAAATTCCGGCACGCTTGCCTCTCGGCTACGGAGGTCGTCAAATAATATAACAGACGACTGCAAACAAACTTTTTGCTACCCTATTCCACATATGATTTATATCTTGTCTCTTTGTCACTAATTCACAAATCATTTACTTAAATTTCTTTTCCAGGTTAAGGAATAAATGACCTGAGCTGATTGCATAGGCGTCATCATGACCTCGCGGTAAGTTACGATTTATCTCTTATCCATTTTGTGATATATTTTAGTATTTATTTACTTTATTTATGCGACTTGTGCTGACACTTTTGCTCCAAGCCACATCCACTCCACCTCTCGGAGCGCGGGGGCAGCCGCTGCCGCGGCGCAGACCCGTAAACGTTTGAAATACTCTGCCCTCGACGGCTGCTATCGTTTCGCCCCATTTGGAGTGGAGACTTTGGGGCCGTGGGGTCCAGAGGCCCGAACTTTATTCAAAGAATTGTCCGCTCGCCTCGTAGAGGTTTCTGGTGACCAGAATGCTGGTAAATACCTCGGCCAACGTTTAAGTCAAATTCAAAGAGGCAATGTTGCTAGCATTCTGAGCACCCTAAACACTGGAGCGGACTATCTTTTGTAAATATTTTGTATATAGGTAATTGTCTTTTTTTTATATTTTCATGTATGTTTTTTTTCTTGTATATAATGATGTGTAATACTATTTTCTACTATTAAAAATAAAATATGCATCCGAAAATGCCATTAATAGGACTCCAATCGCCATTTAATCAGTAAGTAATTAAGAAAATTTGAGTACTAGACAACACATAAAAAACTTAACAATAACAGTTTCGCGTAAACATTTGTATTTAGAGATTAGCTCTTATCTCCATGTCAGAAGTGCGGTAGAAAATTCAAAGAATGGGGACGGATGTGGTTTTGACTGTAGGTTCAGTCAGTAGCTTTAGTTCATAAACAATTTTCTATCTTGGCACATTTAGTTCACTGTCTATCGTGACTTACCTAGTTATATGGAGGTTTAATATAAAAAGGTGTATTCAAACTAATGGTGTTGACTGTATAGGAAGTTGTCCGATAATGCTTGCAAAAGCACATCGGACCTCGTACCGCCCTTATATCGAAGCCATAAGCACTTATTTCAAACTGCAAGGTTGTTGGTGTCCGGCCATAAAACATTGTTACATACGAAAAACCGCGTTCCCATATATCGGTAATAGTAAAAGGAAAAAAAACCTTAAAAAAAATAAACAAACACGCGTGATTCACTTTATCGAGTAATCATACGCCATTAATGTCATACATCATTTTGCAAAGAAACTGATATTCACCAACGCTGGACCGATATAAACCAAACATAGCTAATAAGAAACACCGTAAGGAAACCTTTAAATTAAAAAACTCGCATAAAAATCGGTCCATTATTTTAAGAGCTAAGACGGTACAAACAGATACACACATACCGACGGACAGACATCAACTTAGCGTCGTGGCTTAAAAGTACGTTCTAAAATGAGCCCTCGGGAAAACTCCTAAGAGCTCAAGTGTTTGCACATTTTGTGGTAGTGACTGTATAGCGCGCCTTTGGTAATTACAAAATAGGCTTGCAAAATTTTAAGATTTGCTAGGATAAGTGGGTAAACTAATCTGTGCTTACATAACGCACGCGACACACCCAAGATGAAATCTTCTTATCTTAAGCGATGGCATGCTGCTATCTGATATCATTTTCCTTTGTAAAACGTGTTGTTCTCGCTGAATGAAACAATTTAATCAGGCGGAGCATCTCAATATTATGACATTTAATCTAGTTGACATGAGCGTGCTCGTTTTAATGTGATTGGAATGAAGCACAGATCCATACTACCTTTCCTTGCTAAGCAATTTACATATGAAGGGTCCACTCCAATAATGATAAATTAAAAAAAAAATTAATCTTAGTCAGTAAAGCCATTCGATTATTTAATAACCAATTAAACTAAAACGTAATCTCGAACTCGGCAATATCGCTTCCAGCCCTGAGATGTATAGGTATGTTTCCTCATATTTGACTACACGTCTAGAATACTCTGTGTCTCAGGTATACACTGTCATGGGGCTCAGTTTTGCACTTAAAACGCAAATATCTCCAAAACAAAAACAAAAGGCATTTATCATGATTGGCATTGCAGTGGGTTTTTCAATTATTTTTTTATTCGATTTTATTATTTTTATAGTACTATACGCCGTACTACCGAAAGGCTAACGGTTGATACAGCAGAAAAATTTCATCGCCTACAATAACTTGCGGTTACGTGAAGGTCGTGGGTTCAATTCCCGCACCGCAAGGGGAGATAAAATTTTTATGTTTCTAATATATTTTTATTAAAAGAAACCGTCCATGATAATACGTTCACAACCACACCTCAGGCTTAAATAGTTGACAATAATGTCATTTTCCACTTGGTGATATGGCGTTGCTATCTTCTTATAGAGGGTATATTATAGAGGTTCGATTTTCAAAACGCAATGAAACGTATTTTTAGCTTCATCAAATAAATATAAATTGCTGTTGACACATCGAACTTCACTAGAGGAGTGTGATTAATGCTAGGTTTCAATATTTGAAAAACGATCTGTTTTTGTTACGCTTAGTACTATATTTACGAGGCATTAAAACCGTTCCAGGCTTGTAGTCAGTTGGAGAAAACCGTCATTTTTGACACATTACGAATCGTAAAATATTGGAACGGGCCATACACTAATTCGTAAGAACTGTGCTAAGAAGTGATGTCGCGGTAAATTTTAACACAAATGTATCTTTTGGACTAAACAGATAATTTTAGTCACCTATCCTTATTGGTCTTGAAAAATCACTTTGCCCAAACAACATTTTATTAAAAAATCTGAGAAGCAAAGCTGCAGTGCCACCTAAACCTATTGTTTTTAAAACAGCCGGCTAGAGAAGGTTATATAGCGACATTCAATAGTGAAGTTCAAAGTAAAGAAGGCATTTTTAATCATAGCGTCTTCACAATCGCAATCAGGCACACTTTCACGTCTTACCACACAAATAGGTACTATACCTCTATGTCATGTGTGCTCACTCAATGCTCATGTATAAATAATAATTTTAATGTGTGGTTTTGACCTTAACAATTGGCTACTTTCCACTAAGAACAAACCGGAAGGATAATAGTTTCTAATGATAAATTAAGATATTTAGATAAGGAAATACGAATTACAAGAACATAAATATCAAAGATTATTAATATTTTTAGAAAAGAAAATCCAATAACATAGGCATTAAGTCACGTGACTGAAAACGCCGAGCAGAAAGTCACAACGTCACAGCAGCCGATATGTCATATTTTAGGGGTGTCCATTCTGTAGGTACCACAGATTAATAATAAACGTACTATGGATGTTTTCGATTTGAAAAATCGGAACGCGAAGTCGATTATTTTTTAAACATCGTCTAAAAAATCTATATTTTTGAGTATTGATTATTATTCATAATTTTATATTTCCATCGAGACGCTCAGTTCGCAACGGGCCGTGCAGCAGAAATCGTAATATTTTAATTTCGTCCAACATCACCACCATACTTAAACTGCACTTAGTGATGAAATACTTTATATTGATGAGGATTAATAGCATGAAAATAAATGAGATTTAATGTGGTCCAAAAAAATTCAAGATTTTTTTAATAACAAAATGGTTGTTGTGCCTCACTCGACTTATGTAGATAGGTATAGTGTGTCGCGAACTTTTTTGTAAATAGTTATAAGATCTACAATTAATTTGAATATTTTATGATTCTATCTTTAATAGTTTAGGCAGCGTACGCAAAATAAGTAACCAGAAAGGTTGATTTTAAACCTTGTGTCCGAAAAACCCAAATATTTTGCGGAACCCTGTTTCTTTTTAAAATGAGTTTCGGATATTATCGATTATTTGTGTGTACTATTTAGGTTATTGACTAGCATATACTCATAAAAAGATGAAGTATTATTGAATGATCAGATATTAATAATGACGTTTAAAAAAATAAACGAATTAACGACTTTGCATCAATCAGGATAAACAACAAAACGCTCAAAGAAAAAACTTGTGAGAAGTATCTTGGCCTCGTTCTTGATCAAAAATTAAATTGGAGGCAACACATTGATAAAATAAAAAAAAAATTAACTTCTTTAACAGGTATTATACGTAACATTGCCAAATGCCTTCCCCGTAAAGTTAAATATATTATCTATAACTCATTAATTAAACCGCACGTAGATTATTTAATTGAAATTTGGGGTACCGCAGCTAAATCTAATCTAGAAACCATACAAATTGCTCAAAATAAATTAATAAAATCTTTATTTCACTACAACTATCGTACTCCTTCCAAAAAAATATACAAGGAGACTAAAATAATGACGATTAGACAAACATATACTTACTATACCTGCATATTAATATACAAAATTCTAAACAAAAAGATCCATTCATCGTTATCATTCCAGACAAAAGGGCGATCACAAAAAATGAAACTAAGAAATGCAAATAATTTGATATCACGCCCCCCGCGAACAAATTATGGCAAAAAAAATATTGAATTCGAAGGAGTAAAATTATATAATAAATTACCTGTAAAAATTAAAAACGCAAATTCATTAACCAGTTTCAAAAAACAACTAAAATTGTATGTATTAGAAGAAACCATGTAAATAAAATTTAAACCTCTATTTAAACTTTTAAAATCTTTTATTAAATACTACACTTATTTTAAATTAAAACTAGCTAACACACCTTTAAAAATAAAAAAAAAATAAAAAAAACAAATATATATAAATGTACATAATAATAATAAAAAAAACGAGTTCTTACCTAAATAATAAAAGACACGTAAAAATAATTTCAACGCAAACTATATATAAATGGAAATAAAACAGATATCAGTCGTATGCCGCATCCAGATTGCGAGTACGCTCTTTGCGTTCTTAGCTCCGTGGTTGCTCGGTGCGATGGCGGTCGACTAGTAGACGCAGATATTTGCGAATCCTACCCGACATATTTGTAATTTTTTATTGGTTTTGTATTTTAGTACCGCTCACTGTTTAGCATACAATTATTTACCTAGAAATTAAGTTATCTCAGTAAGTGAATTGTAATATTCTTTATGAGTTAAATAAAGTTCTTAGTTTAGCGTATGTAACGTCAAATTTGTCGCATGAGAAGACAAAAAATCCATATTGTTGATTGTTTCGTATGATATTATATTTAACGCATAATTCGTAATTTACGCTCGTAATTTCAAGTTTTCAGCCAATCGACAGGACGCTCTGAATATTAACGATTTTTAATACATCAAAAAAGAATTGTCAAATAAAATTAAGAATATCAAGAAAAAACATCATAAGGCATCCATCGAACAAACTCGATATGACAATCTATGATCAATGACAGCCCTAATCTTGCTAGGGTACATTGACGTCATTTTAGGCGCCATGACAGCTTAGAGCGTTTTCGTGGGAAATTTAAAGAGATTTTTTAAAATGAAAAATACATGTAGTAAATATATATTTTTTTGTGAAATATACTTTTCATACGATGAAATGAGTATCAAGGTTTACAATTAACAAGATTTCAAAATTTTGTCAAGTAGCCAATTCATGTAGGCACATTTTTTTTTCTGCGTCTTATAAAATTTTCTTTTGTTAACCTATAATTACGTCAGTGACCTGCCACATAGAATCAATGCCTAGCGTGAAACATGCCAATCCAAATGACACTTGGTGTGTTTTTGTCTAATTAAATCTTAATATTACGTTAATAATTATAAAAGCGAAATTTTGTAAGAATGTGTGCCTGGATGTATGTTTGTTACTTTTTTTTTTCGTTAAAACTACTGCATGGATTTCAATGGAATCTGTAATAAAGATTATGTATATGCAAGATTCAAAGTCAAAGTCAACATATTTTTTATACATGTAGATTACCTACATACCCAAATGATGCTAAATGAGATACTGGCAAGAAACTCTGTAGGTATTTTTTTACAAAAAAAGCTAAACTTTTTTACTAATTTTGCACCAAGTTTAGTTTGTCAATTAACATATATATTACATACATATTAATATGATATTTTATATTCCGAGATAGCTCGATCGAAATTACGGATATCAGCTACTTGTATAAAGTTAATTTCAAAGTAACAATATTTAAGACGTGTAGCAGTTTTTAAGTAACTGACGTCTACGTCAGTAAATTAAAAATGCTGACGATAATAGAATAAATTGCATGCAGTACGTCTTCGATTCTTATAAGGTTATTTTCATTGGCACGAATCGAGTGTTGGCGGATTTCTTTCAATTACGCTCATTGTCTTTGGGTGCAGTCAACCGCACTTCACTGTAAATACATGCAGTGTGTAGTGCTTTTACCGTGCCAGGAAAAACATCCATCATATCTACTATATAAAAATAAGTCTGGTTGCCTTCCTGACGCTATAACTCCAGAACGCACGAACCGATTTCCGCGGTTTTGCATTCGTTGGAAAGGTCTCTGGCTCCGTGAGGTTTATAGCAAGAACATTTTCAACAGAAAAGCGGGAAAATCCTCTAAGGCGAAACGAAGTTCGTCGGGACCGCTAGTGCTATATTTAATAAGAATCTTATACTTATTTTGTAGATAATGCGGAAATGAATATTGCTGGACATCACTTTTCAAGTTTTGATTGTTCTTGTATATCCAAGAATCTAATTTAAGCTACTGAGTTTCTTGGTATCTTATGGCAGTCATAGGTACATTGTCAGTACAATTTTTTTGGATAAAAAGTATCTTAAATGTTAATCGACCATCTTACTTTACCATTTTTTTTCCAAATCCATGCATTCATTTTGTACGAAAGTGAAACTAATGGATGTTTATAGACGTCCAATCATCGATACATCCCTTCAATCGAACCTACATTATAGTCAAGTCGTTGGATCAAATTTGGTAGAGTAGGATGCTCGATTAACATTTAAGATACTTTTTATCCCGAAATGTGTACTGATAATAACGTACCTATGATGTCCAATGACGCTATATAAGCCAAATTATGGTATCTTCGTAGATTTTTGGGCATACAAGAACATTCAAAACTTGAAAAGTTAATAATTTTATTAAAAACTGTTTAACTGTTATCAGATTGGACCGACTGTTCGTGCTACTCGAGGCGGGGGCAGGGGCGGCGACCCGGCGCGCTGCCGCCCGTCAGCTGGGTGAGGTGCAGAAGGCGCACCCTGAGGAGCTGCATCGGCTCCTGAGCCGGCTGATGAAGCTGCTGCGCTCGCCCGCCTGGGAGACGAGGGTAGCCGCCTCGCAGGTACGTACGGCCATCGAAGTTACCTGTTTTTAAAGTTTGAAATGCATTGGCGCACCGTATTTAAGGCAGCAGCGTTTATGGAATTTCCTCACTCATCCGGCATAGAGGATGAATTGTTTGAAAATGTTAATTTATCAATAATTCTATGTAGATTACCTGCAATTCAGATGACATTAAGACAGTGATGAATTTTAATCAAACTTGTTTAGTTAATTGAGACTGATTAACTAGACGATTGCGAGTATTTGTACGTAATTGACTGTAATTTGTTATACTTAGTGCTTATGCACGATTAATGTAAGTCAAAAATGCACCTATTATCAGCCTCAGTTTTGTGTGACTTAGCTTGGCCTCCATATTGAAATCAAGTTATCGTAAACAATGGGTAATTTTTAAATATAACTTTTCAAAACTTCTAATATTATTGCATCAAAAATGACTTGTTTAAATAAGTACATTGTGACGACGTTCGTGTATGATATGGATGATATTTGTTAATAAAATGTAAATATTTATTTGAAGCGAGCAACCTAGAATCTTCGTATTCGAAAATGGCATCTGGTGTAACGTAGGGTTCCCAATTTTCAATAATTTTGCACTCTTAGAAACTATTACAATAAAAAATAAACACTTGACGGTCCTCGTTTAGCGTTATAAAGTACCACCGCATGATATAAACTGCCACATTGTATTTTGATATCTTATTCATGCAGAGCCCTAATTCGGTTCGGGGGATATGTGCTGCGAGAGATTTTATACTCGATTTATATTCAATGTCGCCGCTGCGCGCGCGCAAGCTTAATACTTACGTACAGAGCAGTG
Organism: Glyphodes pyloalis; assembly: GCA_037074685.1. Taxonomy (NCBI): domain Eukaryota; kingdom Metazoa; phylum Arthropoda; class Insecta; order Lepidoptera; family Crambidae; genus Glyphodes; species Glyphodes pyloalis. Next base: position 2,634,371 of record JAYKKO010000024.1, on the reverse strand, counting down.
GAAGGATCGTTTGTTTGTCGACTGGATCAGTGTTGACGCATAATTGGCCACATTGTTTTGTCCGATTGAGATATTAATCTTCCGAACGTGTTTGTTTCTTTACATCACACGTTGGGATCTGATTGACATTGGGTAGGACGGATCCTAATTCGTTTACAGTTTCGATTGCTTAAATTGATTTGATTGATTGTAATCGAATGCTCTAAAGGTTAGACGTCGTCTTTCAATGTAGTGTAATTGTATTGACTTTGAATGAGACAATTCTATTCTTGGATATTGAGGGGAAATATTGACTTTTTTATCTGTTTAGTAGGTACTAAAAACTAGTACCTAATCAATTATTATTTTCACGTGAAGCTAGGAGGAACCGTATTATACAATGTCTCGCCTTATAAATAAACATGTTTGTTTTTCCAGCACAATAAAGTATCTTTTGAATATTTGTGGATTTCAAGTTTTAATAGTGTCAGACAATATATTTCTTTATATGATCATAATCGGTCGGTATGAGATATTATGTGTAATGCGGTTGTCTGTTGATCGCAATCTTGAGCTGTCGAATTTGTGACAATGCCCTTAACCTTTTTAGATGTCATGTTATTGTCTGAGCATAGTTTATACATGTAATATTTATAGATATGAATGGATGATGCTGAAATCGTAAACAAAATTACCATACAAATTTCATACATACGTGCCCGGCTACACTATAAGGCTTAAAATCTGCCCTGCGAGTAAATTTTATCAATCTGTTTTCAAATGTCTATATAATTCAATATTTGATTGAGTGAATAATACGAGTGTAGTTTTGAACAGTCGGTTTGGTAAATTTGTCATCTCATTTGTGTGAGGAATCGATGTAATGAACAGAACACTAGGTATACAAGAAAAAATCTGTATGCATACACAGAAAATCCAATTAAACGTAATTTTGATAATTATAGACTGACTGACTGTGATTAACTTCCCGAATATAAAATCATATTTATTTTATTCCTAATCGAAACGGTAAACAAGAAGTAAGTAACTTAGAAGTAAGGTGACTTTGTTATTTATTAGTGATATTCTCTGAAAGATAGTCACCGTATGTTAGTAATTTAAGTGTCATTGTCGTAAATTTATCTAAGATATATCTTTTTTGTTGGCAGGCTGTGGAAGCAATATTGACGAACGTGCCCGAGTGGGAGCCACCTCCGTTCACAGGAAAGAAAGGTATGTTTTATGTTGGAAAAGTATTTGTTCAGAAGTAGTCGGCTCTACCTTCACTATTTGTATCCTACGTCCTACTTATATTAAAAACATGGGAAACAATAGATTTGGAAGAAAATGTCGCCTAAAGCTTAGAAGATCCCGGCTTCGATTTTCGATCATGTCTATTTCATTCTGGGCGTGAGAGGTAGACGCATCGTCTTTTGTTCTCAAATGTGCTGCCCTACTAGCATGCGCCATAATTAAAATTTCTTGCACGAGACGTCAAAAATATCGTTACCTACCATTGATTGGCTGATAGCATACCGTACTCGTAATCATAATCAATTCATTTATTCGTTTTAGGTTACAAGTAAAATTTATGCATCGTATTTTCAGCTAATCAGTAGCTGATGCATTGATTTTGACATTAAGAGCGCGATAAAACGTGATATATTTACTCGCGTGGCGCGACTTAAGCATCCAGGCGTGTGGTTACCTACCAAGAAAACAATCGGCTACTTGACAGTGTTAACAATAAAATATGAAAAGTGTTAGTAACGTAGTGTATATGTTAGCTTATTATTAGTTAAGTAATAATTTTACGTTTATATTTTTTAATTAAAATAAATAAACAATAAATGCGCCAGGCAATCACACCAATCACCTGGTCTCAAACTAAGGTTTTCCCTTGTACTATGAGTACCAGACGACGGATACTAACTGGGGGCGTCATCCCAGCACACCCAGACCCAAGTCAATTGAGAAAAGTTCGTTTTCCAAATTGACCTGACCGGGAATCGAACCCGGGACCTTACGCGCTTTGGGCGCCTACCTTAGCCACTGCGCCACCGAGGTCGTCAATTGGCTACTTGACACTTTTTGAAAAAGTAATGTAAAATGTGCGCCCGTTCATTTTATATCCCAAGCAATTCGATTTATCTGGAAAAAATGTAAATAACCAGAGAAAAATAAGATTTTGTGTAACACATTTAAAAAGCGCGCGAAAACGCCAAGTCTCGTCACTGTTGCAATTATGACGTCAACGTCCTAGACAACGAACCGATGCGCATAGGAATGACTTAATTTAGATAAACGGAAAATGTTTCAATAAATTCTTAATACGATTAGAGACACAATAATTCAATTTAATCCGTAAAATAATCATTGTTTCGCCACATTAAAATAATTAATTATCGCCGACAGCTGTCATTTCCGAATTGCAATGGTGGTTTCCGTTTCGGTTCCTTTGTTCCACAGATAAAAAAAGTAAAATGTATTTTGCAAAAGTAAAATACTAACTATGCTTTTATTAAAAAAATAATAATGTAAAATGTTACTTTACTAATAAGCTAACGTATGTAAGACTTTTCATATTTGATTGTTAACACTGTCAAGTAGCCAATTAAAAGCATAGGTAGTATTTTATTTTTGCAAATTAAATATTACTTTTTTTATCTGTGGAATAAAAGATCCGAAACGGAAACCACCATTGCAATTCGGTAATGACGGCTGTCGGCGAAAAATATTATTTTAATGTGGCGAAACAATGATTATTTTACCGATTTAATCGAATTATTGTCTCTAAACGAATTTATTTAAAAAAATCCGTTTATCTAAATGAAGTCGTTCGTATGCGTATCGGTTCGATGTCTAGAACGTTGACGTCTTCGATTGTGATGAAGAAGACGAAGGGGGTCATGGTACAGTCGCCGTCAGATATATCGGAGCAGACAAACTGACCAAATACTTCTACAGTTAAAATGTCAAAAAGTTCCATACACCACAAGTTACCATTAATATCTGAACATTCATTACTTCAATAATTTCTATACACACACATAATATTAATTATTCAAAGAGTTTATTTAATGGTATCTAAATATATTTTTGTGCAGTAATTTAATATATGAGTCATACAGGCAGATTATTCAAAATAAAAATCACTCGTATAGTATGAGTGACATTTATTATTAATTAATGCGCTCAATATGGGAATTATTGCTTCAGATAGGTTTTTGCCTAAATAGGAAAGTTTTACTTTGCGACCTAAAGGGGAAACACTTTTTTATAAATGTGTTAATAATATACATATGAAATATATGGTTTTTAACATTGAATTTAAGGTACTTAATTATAGCTGATTTTTTTAACTTGGCAGGTATTTATTCTTAATGGGGATTGCATTTAAATATAAGAAAGTTCATCCACCCAACGTAAAATTTTCTTTTTGGCAATACATTCGTTGTTCAACAGACTCAATACAGATGGTACCTTATTCACGAAAGGAAAATCACGCTTTGTCTTATTCATAACCTTTGCGATTAGACATTGACGAAGCGAACACTTTCCGTATCGGAAACGTTTAATTTACCTACTTGACGTCACTACCTACTATCTAAGATGGCTGCGAGACCTTATCACGTTCATCGAACTTACGACAGCTTCTACACTCATATTATAAAGGGGAAAGATTTGTACCTATTTTTGTATGTTTGTAATGAATAGGCTCAAAAAGTACTGGGCCGATTTAAAAAAAATCTTTCACCAATAGAATGCTACATTCTTCCAATTTGACATACGCTACAAAATTAGGATAAAATTTGAAAAATTTCAACAGAAAAGCGGAAAAAATTCTCTAAGGCGAAACGAAGTTCGCCGGGACCGCTAGTATTATATAAAACAATTTAGTATAATTAGCTTTTTTTACTTTCCAAAAGGGCCTCAAATTCTTGTGTGCCCAAGGGCTCCAGGCTGGTTTAAGACTGCCTTGGACAGGGCGGGAGGCTCTGGAGGCCTACTACCAAAAACGAAATTTGTCCGATCCGATCAAGAATTGCAATTTTTAATTCTTACAACCGTAACTAACGCATTTCGCGTACGAATAAATCGTTATTAAGAAATATTAATCTTCAAAAACGAGACCTTTCGTTAGCTCGTTTCGTGTTTGGTAGGACTGACCCTTAATTTTTTCCTACTTGACTGTCGAGCGTTGCTGCAAAGCCTTGTCATCTTCACAGAACTTTTAGGGAGGAAGGCTCCCACCTCCAGCTCTGATCCCTAAATATCAGTAACTTTTAGTTCTAAGCAATTATTATAATTGTTATACCTACTTTACGAATTTAAAGAATATGAATATGATACATGAGGAGCTTCCAGCTTGCTTGCACAGGAGCGCACCAAAAAGGTTGAGAAAGCCTGAGCGACTTCAAATATCTTATTCAAAGGGTGTGGTGACTTGTATTCTTGCAATAGCAATGTTTGGTAACCCTGCGCCTGCCTATCCGGGTCTTAGTAATTGTAGTTAAACAAGTTAACGACCTGTTGCCAGTGCAGTTGCCGATAGCAGCCGATAACCTTGGGAGATTTAGCAGCTAGCACCGCAATCTATGTTATTGTTACACGTATTACCTAGAGTATACTGCCCGTGTAATGGTTATTATTACATAAACAATCGGATTGTGCAAGAAGGAAAACGATTTGTATCACTAACTGGATGCACATTGATTTAGTGGTTCATTTATATGAATGGAAGCTTTGCTTTTGCGCCGTGGTTGCTATAGATAATATAGATTTCCATGGTGCTGTCACTAGAGGATGAGAGGTGCGGGGGGGGGGGGCTTAGTGGGTAGTCCCCGCTCTTTTGAGTCCCACACATGCCGCTGCCTTCCCCAACGCAGCGGTATAGTTTGCCAATGTATTTCCCCCTTTAAAACAATTAATGTAAGCTTTGATGAAATGTATTTCAATAATTGTATGGTTTGAGCACCATCAAAAGCACGTCAGATTATACATTTTGTACTTTAATGTCGTTGATATAAAAACTAGTATCGAACTTAAAGTGGTTACTTTGACGTGCTGTTGACGGTACCAATATGATAAGGTTTAACATGATGATTTCCATGAGGTTCACCTTAATTAAAAGATGTAGAAATACCTGAATATATATTACCTATATCTTCCCTTTTATCGTTTGTTAATTAAGTTTTGTAGTAGGTACGGTCAACAGCACGTCAAGAAACAATTGTAGTTCTATATTAGATCTAACGCGCACCACATCTGGGCGGTTCAAAGTTGTATGTCTGTAGACTGACGTGCTTTTGTATGTACAATGACAAAGGCATGTTATACTTTCTTGACCAGTTGTTAAAAATATTAAGCTCAATCCAAATCTCAAGTTCGTCAAAGGTAAACATGGTGGAATTGGAGACTTCACTAGTTATAGTGAAGTCTCTCAAAATAAGTAGGTACGACGCTCTTTACTAACAAGTAGGTACATAATATTTTAATACCTACCAAGCAGGTTCTCTAACCGTTTTCCTTTAGAAACCACGTGTCTTGTTTTATTGTACACCAGCTGTATAGTGGATGACAGATAATAAATACTCGTTTATTCTCTCTTATGATTAAGTTATAGGAGATAACAAGGATGTTCATACTCTATACGATACTTGATTTTCCAATCAGCGTTTGATTTTATCGATCTTTACGGAGTCCCCCAATTGAATAGAAACTAGCTGCAACGACGCACTCGGGGGAACTGATAGAGAAGCTCATCTCTTAGACGCGCTACAATACATGTTAATTATTCTTGTCCTCCTGGGGCTAAAGTTCATCAGTCTGTGTAGACCTCTAACTCCATTCAAAGATAAAATTGCCTTAATAATAAAACACGCTAGCGCGGTGCCTGCGTGACCCAGATTTGAAATAGCTCGCTCGAGGAGGTAATAGCTATCAATCTGTTGGAGCCGACCTTGTAGCATTTATTGTATTCATAGTATAGAGATCTATTTTGAATAGCTGGGTTTGTTGTGACGATATCCTTTTTGTAGGATTACGATGTGTCACGCGAGTGTGGGGACTTCCATATTATATCCATCCAAGGATTCAATGCTGAATATAAGCCTCCCACCATGAGTTTCCCCCTCAATTTACGGCTTTACGCTACTTGCATATATGGCGTCCTTACGATCGTGACAAGGTTCGTTTTCCGGTATATGGTCGCAATTCTAGAACTATTCTGATGGGTCCTACGAGCTATGTGTCCTAGTCTACAATTTAGGCAAATCTTAGAGCGATCTGGTGATTTTAGCTCCTACAAATATCTTCATTTCTCTTTATTTCGGAGCCTGGCATTCAGAGAAACTCCTAGTGTAGCTTTGTCTATCAGCATTTTTGTGTAAATATTTTTTTTTTATTAATTCAGATGAGAAGATTAGAAAACATTGAAATTTTAAAAGGTGGTGTGTTGCTCGTGTTTTGCCTCTATCACGCTTGGTACACAATGTTGATTTCTGCCTAGGTCTGTTGGCTTTGGCTTTAAAGGTAATATCTAGATTATAAAGTTCTGGAATAATTATTGATATCCAAAAAAACCTTAACTGCATAGTCGTGCACGTAATAAAAGTAGGTAAATTGCTACGTACGTAATGTCTATAACAACAAAAGGCTGAAACTGCTCGTCGCGTCAATCGATGGTTAAAAGGGGAAGGTGGTATCAGTTTATGCAAAAGAAATGTAACAGATAAAAAACCGAGAGGCACTGCGTTGTTCGAGGCACTTAAGATTTGCCTCGACGATTGCATCATTGCCTATCTCTTCGGCGCTCCAGCCAATCCAAACCATCCAGCTCATATCTAGAATACCGTCCCAGATATGGGAACAGTATTTAATTGAAGAACGGACTGGAGCTTTGTATAGTATGAAGTATTTTTAAAAAATAGTGTTGACATATGCTTCAAAAATGCGGATTTGTAATTTGAAACCCAATCTATGTTTGAAAAAAAAATTGAAACATATTTTTTGACCAAGGACCGCGGAATAAACTAGTGTTTAACCAATAGTCAATCAAGGCTTTGTAAAGGAAGCTAATGGCCTAATCCTTAACAATCATAATCTAGATTAAAAATGCAATGTGGCGTTTAGCTAGCACTGTCATTGTTAAAGATGTTTTCTATCATTAGTGGTTAAAGCCAGTAAGTTCCATTGCTGGGTCACCTTAAAAAACGCTCCACAAGCGGTCAATTCTTTTGATTAAACAATCGTCAACGAATTGATTAAAGAAATGTATTAGGAGAATTGCTAATTTGTAGGTGATATTAACATTCAGATATTTCTTAATAAATGAAAATTCAAATTCACCTACTTTCGTTCCGCAAAATATGTCGCGTTTTGCATTCAAATACCGATCGATTTCTGTAGAATAAAAATATGACGTCATCCTAGCATGTAGGTACATACGACAATTCTAGGAATTGTAGACTCGTTAATACGACTGCCATCTGACCTTCGTAGCTTTAAAGGAGAACTGACAGATTGTTCATGATTCCTTACGTGAATTGTATTTCTTGAAGCGTATGTATGTACACATATAGCTCCAGGTTCGAATCACGATGAAGTGAATTTGAGAAATGTTTATTTCTAAATTAGCTTGGGTATGATTTGTGAAAACGCGCGTAAATATATATGTGCGATCAGAAACACGTCTGACTATACTCGTACACTTTGTACTTTGCAATAGTGCACTTATGTGGTTGGCATAAGAGTTAATGTCGAACGGCAAGTTTACCTTTACATACATACATGCTGTTGACCATACACACACAGGTTTCTTCCTATCTTATGTATCAACCGGAAAGTTTATTTGTATGGGTAGACGTTTTGTTTGTAACTCATTCAAGAAACTAGTGCTCAGGGATAGATGACGATGATTACGACTTTGGCGTCGCGCTATATCTGAGGTCCCGGGTTTGATCCCCGGTCGGGTCAATATGGGAAACGAACTTTTCCACATTGTCTTGGATCGGGTATCGTCGTTGTCCAATATTTATTTTATTTATTTATATTAAACTATCTGCATGACCCAAGGGTTGACTGGTAGAGAATGCCCCTAGCATTAAGTCCACCTGTTGTACTTATTTGTGCAATAAAGTTTTTAAATAAAATAAATAAATATTTATAAATAGTTAAAATGCAAAATTAACAATTTGATACTTTTTATCCCGAGATAACACGAGCAAAGTCGTATACTATGTAATTTAATGTATTTGAACGGTCATTAAAAAATTAACGTGCGGTGTTTAAGAAAGTCTAGTTTTGAAACTGGTATTCAAATATTTGCGCGCTCTGCGTGAGCGATTTAACCTCATTTGTACGAGAAGCCATTTGCATACCGGTTGTGTTGCGCCCATTGAATGCCTGATATACATCATAATACACATGCATAATGAGTAATTATGCAGCGTTCTTTTGTGATCGGCCATGTTTGTACACAGAAGGGTGATATGTATCTAGGTTGTCGTGTGAATGACATCGTATTTACAGAATGTAACATCTAGTGAGTGAGAGAGGTTGGATTATGTATTTCGTTCGAGTAATCGTCACTGTTGATGTCGTGCGAAAGCTCTTTGGTCTGTTTCTTAACTTTCCGTGGTAAGAGTGTTTGCATGGAATAGTTTAGTTTTTTGGAACCTGTGGGCCGATTTTCAAACTTCGGAAACTATTTCGATTCGGGAAGGTTATGTTTGGTTTTTGTACAATTCTTTATATTAAGAAAGATACAAAACATAGTTTCCGGATTCGAAACCGATTCCAGCGTTTTGTGAATAAGTATGCAGAAGAAGAACCAGAGGATACTAAACTTATTTTTTTTCTGAGCGGTTGTGTGTCCATTTGGAGCCCGAGGTTCTTTAGGACAAATTTATAAATGAATCGCTGATCGTTTCTCTTGAAAACAAGAGAATGGCTGGATCAATTTGACTATTTATGGTGTTGAAGTCCAGGGAATGTTCAAAAGGTTTGAAATTGAAAAAAAAATCAGAGCGTACGAAGTTGGCCGGGCCAGGTAGTAATACCTATATTTTTTTAAATCATAGTCGGGAATTAATATAGCAACCAACATTATTTCTAGATAATCCATTATGGCCATTCAAGCCTCCAATGTCATGAAGAAATGGAAAAACTAATCGGGTAAACGTCGTGAAGTGAGACCTTTCTCTGCCAAAAGAACTTACGACATCTTGGTTTTGGAGCCCAACGCCCTATCCGACCACGGAGGTAGATAAATATTGGATAGATATGTTAAATAATAAAACAACGCAAATGAGCCGCGAGAAAGCGATCATAATACGATCTAAACGTGGTAACTCCAGTTATTTTTTGACGAGTTTATGACTCTTAAAGTCATCGAATTTCGACAACCTAAACGATTCATCCTATAACAGTTTATTAATATGCCTTAAAACCAACAATATATTATTCGCGTTAATTTTCCGCGAGCCCGTTAGTTTCTTTTTATTCGCTGAATTGGGCAAATCCACTCAATTACCTACAAGACTCCAATTTAACGTTTAAGTCTTATCGCATTGGTAATAAGAGCCATACCAACTTGTTATGTAGATAGGTATGTAATGAAATACTGGTGTAAGGTCATGTCTGTGACCGTGCATGTCATATTGAATTCCCAGACGAATGCAATTGTAATGTTAATTTATCTCTTGTTAACATTATCGTGCTATTGCGAATCCGTACATTTTTATCGCTAATTAACGTACCCTATGATCTTCCTGTGGGCACTTATCACATATTTTTAGGCGAAGTATATATATAATTTATGCCATGTAATGTGCAATAATATTCCGCTTTACGCGAGAGATACGTTCCAGGAAAAATCACGTTAACTGAAATTCGCGTATATCGCAACAAAGAACCAGAGAATCCCCATAGAACAAAGTCGTTGGACGGGGAATCCCCTATTCTTCAATAATGACAACATTTATTTATTTATATTATTTTCCGTAGGTAGGTAATGCGCGGATTTAAAGCAAAATTTGAAATTCGCGTTTTAGTGAAGCGGGGTATAACTGTACCTATATACGTCGATTTTTTTTATAAAAAAAAAGACTATTTTAAATAACTAAATAGATTGACTACATTTTAAACAACCGAATTTGCATTTGGTACCTACGCCCATAAATAACCAAGAAGAGTTTTGGGGTAAAACGTGGAGGTGTCGTCACGGTAAATATCATAATTATGATTAGGTAATAATATTTCAATGGTTAGGAAATTAATGAAACATATCTTTTCTCCACTCTGTAAACCCCTTAATTATATTCTAATTAATTGGTATGTACTACGCGATTTTAAAAAATGAGAGATGTGTTTTCAAGAGAACATTAAACAAGATTAGCGTTTTTATTCACATTTACCAAGATTTCTCTTAATATTAGGGGCAGTCCATAATCATATCTACTGATCGCTATCGGTCCTGGGCAGTCCATAATCATATCTACTGATCGCTATCAGTCCTTATTCCTTAATTGTATATCACTGTCCTTCCTACACACAATCTTAGGTTTGAGAACAAAAGGATGTACCAAAATTCTAGGAACGGATATCTGCCAGACAACCTTCAACCACGTCCGATACCTAGTATTGAGTTAAAAGGTTAATTTTATAGATTTAATGTTTAAGCCACATTTTAAGTTATAGCAACTTACATATTATTTATTTGAAAGTAGTTGTGGTTATACAGTTGATTAAAATGATGTTATTCTGAATTTTCAGAAACTATTTCTTTTCTAGGATAAAATAAAATTGCTTATAAATGTTGGCCCAAAGCCACTTTAGACCTATCGACAATTGAACCCGGAACCTTTCATACTTTGAGCGATTATCTGCGGTCGCTGCGCTATGGTGGCCGTCAAGTATAATATTCCTAGTGGGTGTTGACAATTGTGAACTTGGAAGATATTCGGAGCGTTGAACAGGAGGTATCCATAGCTGAGCCGATGATTATTCTTTTGTCCTTACTTCTGTTTTACTACAACTGTTGTAGATGATATCAATAATGGGAATGAGGGTATTGGCGCATGAAAAATCCGCTAAATGGCGATACGTAGGCATGGGGTCCAATTGCTACGTGATTGGTTATTGTTTACATGACGTTGACAGACATGTCATCATGACATTTAAATCACCAATCACATAGCTGTTGTACCTTACGCTCGCGCATTGCCATCTAATGAATCTTTCATGTGCGAACACCCTCATTAAAATGCATTTTCTTTGTTCGCAGAGGAGAAGGAACCGGAGGAGAATGGTCGGCTACGATGCGAATCGTTTGATATTGAGCGTGTGCTGAGTAACGGCGCCCACCTGATGGGCTCCGAGGGGCACGAGTACGACCTCGAGGAGGAGTCGCTCTCCGCTGCCGGTCAGTACTTGGATATCAAGCGGCAACACTCTGGTGGTTTTGAGCGCCATTAAATTGTCCTCTTTGAAATCGACTCCAGTCTGGTTAATGGTGTCACGCTAGCGCACCATAGGCATAACGCAGCTTTTGGGTGGTAAGCTCTTCTCTTTCGAGTGCGGATCTCCAACCAGTTCGAGAACATCCGTTCCAAAGAGAATGCTAATAATTTACTTAAAATGCAACATAAAAACAATATTATAAATGGGAAAGTGTTTGTGTCTGTTTGACAGTCTTTCACGGCATATCGAAATGATAAATTTGAATTTTAACTGAGGGTCGTTGAAGAGATGATGAAATGGGGGGAAGGAAAGTGGGGGGTTAGAAAGAGAAAAAAGTAACCTATGTAAATATTGGTTACATAGGGTACTTTTTGTCTCTTTCTAACCCCCCACTTTCCTTAAATAAAGGGTGAAATTTTATAAGGGCGTTTTTAATAATGGAAGCTGAATATATTGGTACACAGACTTGTTACCAACGAAAAATACCTGCCTAAATTAAAGAAAAACCGTGTTAACCCTAATTTAAAGCTAGTTACTATAGTTTTTCTATTTTTCCAGATATAAAGGAGCGTTTAGCGAAGCAACGTCAGCAGTTGAACGCGCGCCTGGGTCTCGATGTGGCTTCGCATCTCGGCGTGGACATCTCCTCGATGTATACCAATGATGACCTGTGCCCGATCAAGAACCAAATCAATAAGACTGATATGCCAAGGGTAAGCATTGCCGCATTAGACACAATTCATATGATAAAAGGCTATTATAAAATAAAATACTATATAAATGACAAAAATGTTCGGATTGATAGAATTATTTATGTACAGACAAAATCTGTCTGGTCCGCTAGTACCTATATAAAAATGAATCCCTATTTCCCTTGGTCAGGCCATAACGCGTGAACGGTTGGACCAATTTAACTTATTTTTGTTTTGTTGTGTTTGTTATTACTAGGAGAAGGTTCTTAGAAAGCATGTATTATAATTAAATAGTCGTCGTTAAGACAGAACAACGACTGTTGGGTCAGCTAGTCCCTACTATCCCTACTAATATTATAAATGCCAAAGTAACTCTGTCTGTCTGTTACGCTTTCCCGCTTAAACCTCTTAACCGATTTTGATGAAATTTGGCATAGGTATACGTTGAACCTCAAGAACGGACATAGGCAACTTTTTACTGTTATAAAGTAAGGGGGGGGGGGGAGGGGGTAATGCCACCTTTGAAAGTTTATATGGGAAAATGTTTATTTTTTAAGTCAGAGATATGAAAGCTGGCACAAATATAGCTCTATTAAAATATAGATTATTTCGAATATTAGGGGAGATAGGGGTAAAACCGACCATGAAAGGATGTAGTCCACGCGAACGAAGTCGCGGGCACAGCCAGTTTTCTATAAAAACATAGTAACCTTATTAGTGTGATAGCGATTTATATGTGATGTCTATGAAAGTATTGGTTGCTTTTTGATCGTCTATAAAATGCGAATGTGACCTTTACACCGTTATTAACCTTTATTCAAACAAGCAATTCCAAGTTGCGCAACTCAAAATCATATTTTTTCCTCAACATTAATGTTATATTTGGGTCAACTCGCTTTTAAAGCAGTTAACGAGCAAACAGGCGCGTAATCAAGTTTGTTTAATATTGGTTGAACTTATCGCTGTAGGTATGTGTATTGTGTCAAATGCAACTGTAAATTGTATGACTCGGATTTAATTATTTTACATGTAAATTTTTATCAAGCAAAAAAATTACTAGTTCGATTTATACACAGTACAGCATACATACATTTAGTAGGAACGTATATTGTAGTGATCTAGGAACGTATTTGAATGTTTTGACATGAGTTTTGTATGAAATTATTGTTATAATGCTAAGACTACATTGATTTTAAGCTGTAATGACTGCGAATAATCTCGTAACATTGTCAATGAAAATTCGTAATACATTTAGGGCAGTATGTTACATTTCTTTTATTTACCAACTGCATACTGTGAATTTTGAAATGTGCTTTCTTCGTCAAAGTATAACTATCTGACCTACCTGTGTGCCATATTTTAGCGTAATCTATTCAGTAGTTTGAGCTTATTGTTGATAGATCAGTCAGTACCCATTGCGTTTTATCTTATATATAAAAATGAATCGCTGTTCGTTACTCTCGCTAAAACTCGAGAACGGCTAGACCGATTTGGATAATCTTGATCTTGAAATAATTGTGGAGGTCCAGGGAAGGTTTAAAATAAATCAAAAAGAATAGGCGTTACGAAGTTCGCCGGTACAGCTAGTCATAAATAAAAATATGAGTCGTATAGAATCAATGTCACTTTTCGTTGTAATTTTATTTATTTATTTATTTATTTATTTATTGGTTTGCCAATAATTGCACAATCATACATTTAATGGTAGCCAACAATATTACTTAAATTATAAATGTACAATATTTTAAAGGTAAACACTACATGCATTAACTATGAACTAAAGTAAGGCATAACATAGATAATTGAATTATTATTATTAGGTTGTGGTTATTCTGATGACAAATGGTGGACAAAACGGCGATATTTCAGAAAGCTGGTACTAAACACATCAATATTAGTACTATATACGTTATAAATCTTACATAATCTAGAAATTGGGGAATTAGAACCTGAAACAGTTTTACGGAGGGGAGGACATAGGAGTTTAATGGGATATCTGGGGCATCTATAAGGAATTTTAAATTTAATCTTAGATAGAAGATCTGGGCTATCCACCATATTATTGAGTACTTTGTATAAAAACAAGAGATCATGTTTTTTTTATAACTCAAGAATGGGTTCACCTATCCAAACCAAATGCTTAGGCTTTGTTCGATCTGTTTAGTAAATGGTTTACTTGAAGTTTGCACAAAATCGGCCAAGCGGTACTTCATATATCACAGTTTTTGTAAGAAATTAATATGCGTGCGGAGCCGCGGCGGGCCGCTTTTTATATTTTATTATCGTTTACACATTACACAGTATTTTCATTGAATCACGAAGTTATTTTCTATTATGAATTGTATAAGATTAAATGCTGTTGTTCACTATTGTTGTGGTTTTGCTCACGGTCAAAACATCAAATAGGATAAACATAGAATTTGTTTAATATGTAATTATTTACACAATGGCAGATATTAAGTTGTTTGTGATTAGCAGGTACATACCTACTAGTAGAGAGCGATTAGACATTTTTCTTAGCGGTTATTGTTACATGCGACACACTTGTTGGTATATGCATAATTTGTATGTTGATGTAGAAATAGTTGTAAAGAAAAGGTATTTTAGTTAAAAGACAACTGTCAAAAAGAACATAGGTATACACTTAACAAGGCCGGATTCTTAAAATAAATAAAATACCTGACTAGGAAATATTTATCCTGTCTACATTTTTAGTTTTGAATTTTACGTCAGGTTCGTACTAGCAGACTTAACATTAAAAAGAAACTAAAAAAATGACATTAAATAATAGTCGCTTATATGGTAGGTATTGCATGTAATTTTTTCCCTCAAAAACGGAACGTGAAGAGTGAGTGGTGAATGGTTGCTACGCTAAGCCTAGATTTAAATAGTCAGAATGCCATTAGGATATGCGTGTGATTACTTTGAGTTAAGGATTAAATCTGGATTTCATGAAATACGATTAAAAGTGCTCCCTCACCGGAAAGAGGATCAGTGTGCCATGTGACATTATCTATAGATTCGACTTTGAGTATTACATTAAAATACTGTCAACGTGAATGACGAGCATTCGCATGAAAAGTAACGTGAGAGATCTAAGTTGAAGGTTACAAGTTATATCAGAATATTGCACTAAGATAGATTTTCCTCCCTTGCTCGAATCTGTATAAACAAAACACAATCACCGCCATTATGCCTTTTGATTCAGATATTACACATTGTATATTCAAAGGTGCGAAATGTCATGCTCTGTTTTCCTTCCTCACTGATGTTATGCTCGGATCTGTAAAAACACAATAGGGAAGCAGGCTAAAAACTGTTTGTCTTATTCTTTGGTTATCCAAATATTTGGGCACGTATTTTTATATTTTTTTATATTGCACTCCAAGATTGACCTCATCCCACCTGATGTTAAGTGGTATAAATGAGGTCCTAGCTTAAGGGCGATAAGTACAGCATAATAAAGATGTTACTGGGCTTGCTTCACCGCTGCTGCTCTGCTACAGACCCGAGACAATAAAGAAAAGTTCATTTACCATATAGTAGACTCGACCGGGAATCGAACCCTGGGCCTCAGAGATGGCGCGATGCCAAAGTCCGGCGCACTCGCCTCTGCTACGGTCGTCGTTATATACTTTGACTTTCCACAGAGGCCAGTGCAAGAGCTAGTCCCAATAGTGTCGTCGAAGCCGCTCAGTTCGCGGGAGATGAACCTGGCGAAGCGTAAGGCGCGCGCGGCGTTCAGCAAGCAGAAGTCGCGCGACTGCAGCGAGGACGGACCTTCCGCGCCCCCCACGCCGCCTATAGAACCCGACAGGAAGAAGATCAAGCTGGAGCCCCTTGAGGATTTTGTGGGTATGTTATTAATGTTGTACTTACTGTTACTTTGACATAGCTAAGCAATATTGCATGCTCAAGGTCATGCTAATAATGGCTATACCTGACGAGTTACAGCAAAAATGTGTTTTTTTTATTGGACAAGATTGCCCTCATCCTCTGATGTTAAGTGATAATGAAGTCCTAGCTTTAAGGGTGACAAGTACAATAAATCTGTTACTGGACTTGTCGCCCTTATCTTGAAGGCTTGACCCCTGCTACTAATGTAATTGTTAATTTTGGCCGTTAGTTAATCCATACTAATATTATAAATGCGAAAGTAACTCTGTCTGTCCGGCTTTAACGACTAAACCTCTGAACCGATTTTGATGAAATTTGGTATAGGTATACGTTACATCCCTAAAACGGACATGGGCGGACTTTTTGTTTTAAAAATAAGGGGTGATGGGAGTAATACCGCCCTTTGTGCCGACCTACGACATGACCTACAAGTCGACACAAATACAGCGTCAGCAGAATTGGCGTAGTAAACAACGCTCCATACGTAATGCGTGACATCGATATGCTACATCGCGATATCAGAGTTTTCGTCGCCACTAAGTATATATACAACAAACCAAGATTGGTAGTTGGGCCTTGGTCCCCGAGCAGATAACACCTAGCTCGGCGGAAGTACTTCCACTTTTAGTAAAGAACATACGTTCCTTACACCTTGAAAGTTTTTGTATGGGGAAATGTATATTTTTGAGAGATATGAAACTTGGCACAAATAAAGCATGAAATATGAGGTACACGTTGTTTTGAATATTAGAGGAGACGGGGGTAACACCGACTATGAAAGTATAAAGTCTACGCGACAGCTAGCAATAAATGAATATGAATTGATGTAGTTGGGTCAGTGGAGAGCGGCGGCGCAGTGCCGGACTGCACGGGCGCGTGGGGCGAGGCGCGGCAGTGGCCGCTGGAGTGGTGGAGCGCGGCGCTGCAGACGCAGCTGTTCAGCGCGTCGTGGGAGGCGCGCCACGGCGCCGCCAGCGCGCTGCGCGAGCTGCTGCGCGCCAGGGTCGTGGCCAGGGCCGGCGTGCGCAGCGACATGTCGCCTGACCAGGTATTTAGTTTCCTAACTTATTAATGGTTGTGGCTACATGCAGCCTTTTCATCTCTACCGAGTGAGTGCACCCAGCGGCGGTCTTACCCATTGCAAGGCCCCTTATGAGCAAGTCTTTGCTAAGCCCTTTGTCGTTCGTGACAAGTGTGTGATGCGAAAGTTGGCCTAGTTGTTTGGTTTAGGTATTTATTATGTTTGACGCGAAATGTTAAGGTTATACAATATTGAACAATTTTTTGAATTTGAGTTTTAAAACTTTTACACGAAGAGATTTAAAATTTTAACAAAGTCGAAAATAAGAAAAAAGCGACATTTCTAAGATTTAAATCTTTCTCAATAACAAAAATATACGTAAATTACCTAGTTAATGGTACGGAATCTTTATTGTGCGAATCCGTCTCGCCGTTGGTCGGTTTTAACAATTATATCCCCCCCCCCCCCCTTTAGTCCAGTGTTTTGTATAATGCTTCATATTTTCTTTTTCACAGCAAGAAGAATCACACCACGAATGGTTAGAAGATATGGCTTTGCGATTACTTTGCGTGCTTGCGTTGGACAGATTCGGAGATTTTGTATCTGATCAGGTAATAACAATACATTTGTTTGTGTTTTATTTACCAAACGCATGCATAATCGTGAATGCGGTGACGATGGCTCAAAAGAATGCAAATGCAGCACCGTAAGCGTGACTTGAATGTAAAACGGAACAGGACACAAAGCGCTACTGTACAATCAAATGAGTGAGTGCATGTATTCGATTGTGCTACGTGATATCGAAAGAATGGTACATTTATTACATGTGATAAGTATATAGGAATAAATTATTACAATTGGCTACTTGACAGTTTTTGAAAAAGTATTGTAAAATGTGCGCCCGTTCATTTTATATCCCAAGCAATTCGATTTATCTGGAAATAATCTAAATAACAAGAGAAAAATAAGATTTTGTGTAACACATTTAAAAAGTGCGCGAAAACGCCTAGTCGCGTCTGTGCTGCAATTATGACGTCAACGTCCTAGACAATAAACCGATACGCATAGGAACTACTTAATTAAGATAAACGGAAAATGTTTCAATAAATTCTTTATACGATTAGAGACACAATAATTCAATTTAATCGGTAAAATAATCATTGTTTTTAATAATTAAAATAAATACTTTTCGCCGACAGCTGTCATTTCCGAATTGCAATGGTGGTTTCCGTTTCGGTTCTTTTGTTCCACAGATAAAAAAACGAAAATTTATTTTGCAAAAATAAAATACTAACTATGCTTTTAATTAAAAAGTAAAAATGTAAAATGATTACTTAACTAATAAGCTAACATATCTAACACTTTTCATATTTTATTGTTAACACTGTCAAGTAGCCAATTATGCATTCTGATAACTTATTGGAGAGTGCACTATACAAATTGTTGGAAGAGCTTAAAGCAAATATTAGTCTGGAGTAGCAAAAATAACGAATGAAGAAAGCAATCGTTGTTATCGCGGCACGAGCACATCTTCTGACTCTAACTGTATTTTATAATTGCATTTAATATGATTGTGAATTGACCCGTATCGTTTCGTCCATCAGGTGGTAGCACCGGTGCGCGAGACGTGCGCGCAGACGCTCGGCGTGGCGTTCGCTCAGATGCGCGGCTCGCGCGTGCGCAAGGCGGCCGCGCTGCTGAGCGTGCTCGCGCGCCAGCCGCAGTGGGAGGCGCGCCACGGCGCCTTGCTCGGCTTCAAGTATCTGCTGGCTGCGAGACAGGTTCGTGCACTGGACAGTTCGCTCAGATGCGCGGCTCGCGCGTGCGCAAGGCGGCCGCGCTGCTGAGCGTGCTCGCGCGCCAGCCGCAGTGGGAGGCGCGCCACGGCGCCTTGCTCGGCTTCAAGTATCTGCTGGCTGCGAGACAGGTTCGTGCACTGGACAGTTCGCTCAGATGCGCGGCTCGCGCGTGCGCAAGGCGGCCGCGCTGCTGAGCGTGCTCGCGCGCCAGCCGCAGTGGGAGGCGCGCCACGGCGCCTTGCTCGGCTTCAAGTATCTGCTGGCTGCGAGACAGGTTCGTGCACTGGACAGTTCGCTCAGATGCGCGGCTCGCGCGTGCGCAAGGCGGCCAAATAATCGTTAGGAATTGAATAACATAATTTAAGTCCTGTAACGTCGCAATTTGTTGAAAACCGTTTTCCACTAACAGTAACAATCGTAAATCTGTTTGTTCCAGGAAGCGGGCATGGAATGCGGGGCGGTGGAGCAGCTGGTGGCGGGGCTGGAGGACGCGGCGGAGGACGTGTCGGCGGCGGCGGCGGGAGCCCTGGCGGCGCAGGCGGCGGCGGCGGCGACGCACGCTCCTCGCCTGGCGGCGCGGCTGTGGACGCTGCTGCAGGCGCAGGACGACCTGGCCGCGCCCGCCAACGCGTACCTTGCGCTGCTGGCCGCGCTCTGCTCGCTGCCGCAGGCCGCCAGCCTTCTGCAGTAAGTATCCTATTTAATACTTGCTGCTGCCCGTGACTTTGTCCGCGTCATTACGAATGAAAACATTTTTTTGTAGTTACTAGCTAGCCGAAACGTCGGGCAGTATTAACTACTAAAAAATGGTGTCTCGTTTTGACCCGATAACTTATTTTATATGTTCAAATGGAACGAGTAAGTCTTAAATTCTATAAGCATCCTAAATGGGCAATGGTATAATATTAACTTGCTATTTACAAACTACCAATTTTATAGAAACAGAAAAATTTCATCTCCCCTTGGGGTGCGGGGCTCGAACCCATGACTTTCACGTATCGCATGTGCTGCTCTTCCGACTGAGCCGACCGAAAGTTTTCGTAGGCGATGACTTTTTTCTGTTGTAGGTATCAACCTGTTAGCTTACGGGAAGTGCACTCTGCCGAATATGTTTAGAAGTACATACTTATCATTTCGTTCCCAGTCCAATCGACCTGCCGGACGTGTTGCCCCGCCTGTGGCCGTACCTCGACCACTCGACCAGCTCCGTCCGCAAGGCGGCGCTGCAGACGATGCGGACGCTGACGCGGCCGCTGGTCACCGAGCAGCGGAACGGCACCAACGGCGCCCACGACGAGGATAACTGCCTGTTCTGGACGCCGGAGCTGCTGCAGGAGGCGATGCGGCACGTCTACCAGCGCATACTGTTTGAACACGTGCATGAGATACAGGAGATAGCGATACAGGTCGGTTCATACGGTTTTACAGGAATAAAGGGAGTGACTGATCCATTCTAATATTATAAATGCATAAGTAACTCTGTTTGTCTGTCTGTCTGTCCGGCACTGATTTTGATGAAATGGTTATGGGTGGTATAGGTATACGTTGAACCTCTAGAACGAACATAGGCTACTTTTTGTTTTGAAAATAATAGGGATAAGGGGTTAAATCGCCCTTGAAAAGTTTGTATGGGAAAACATTTATATTCTATCTTGTGCTTGGTTGACATGGAAGTATATGTATACGTAATACATAATTTACAAAAATTGTTTCCATGTAAAAATCATGGTCGCGGTTAATATTTCTGCCTGATGAATTGTGATACATTCCACTAGCTAGTTTTCTATAGAAATTATTAAAACGGTTATTTAGTCTCGAGAGTGATTTATTGACACTGTAAGATATGTCACGTAAGAGTTACTATAATTTCTTTTCTGCCTGATGGATTAAATAATGTCAATGTTAGTTACCCGGATTATATCCGGATAGTGGGATCCATCCGATTCTATCGATCACTAACAAGGCTATTCTTATTGCCAGGTGTGGGAAAACTTCCTTCGGCACGCGTCGCTGGGCGTCATCCTTGTGTCTGCTTGTCCAATGCTGGCCACTTGGCTGTGCCTCGCCATGCAGCCGGCGCGACTGCCCATCGAGCCGCATCTTTTATTGCATCCACCGCCTAAGGTACATACAAACTATTTTTTTTTAAGGAGAATATTCTTACTGCAACGTCACTCTGCAGGGAGTGGTGTGATGGGCTCGCACTAATTAAAACCCCCGCGGTGGCCAACATGCTCAGTTGTGGGGGAGTCGCGATGCTTTGCGGGTTCTTTCTACGCTGGCTCCCACACTGCTTCTTTCGCTAAGGAACCCACCTCATGCCTGGAGAGTGCCAGGTCACTTGACGCGCCTTACCCGTCGGGACCGTTGTAACGGACGCCCGGCTTATCTCACTCCTGGCGCCACCTACTTTCCGCGGCCCGCCTTGACATCCGTTTTAGCTTCAACCTGTGCGTTATCCAAGACTGGATGGCAAGGCCAGCCTCAACGCACCCGATCACAGAACTCTGAGCTCCCCTATAGCGACAAGATGTGGAACTATGCACTTTTTCACTTTTACCACACCCATATACAAACTCTGCATGACCCAAAGGTTGACTGAATAAAGAATGCTTATTAAGTCCACCTGTTGTACTTTTTTGTGCAATAATGTTTTTAAATAAATCAATGAAACCCAGCTAGCAAAATAATTTTTCTAATTTGTAGTCAATTATAATTATTTTATTTCATAACTATTTACGTACCTACATTCCAACGTTTCCTTCAAAATTTAATCAAAAGATTAGTTAAAGAGCCTTTGTTAGATGTATTCAAGAGCGATTACTAGATGTATAGTACAGTATTAGTGTAGATTGACCTCGTCTCACCTGATGTTAAGTGGTAATGAGGTCCTAGCTTAAGGGTGACAAGTACAGCATAGTGAATCTGTTACTGGACGTGTCGCCCTTGCCTTGAAGGCTTGACCCCTGTTACTAATGTAGCACCCCCCCAAGAGCTCTGGAATCCTTACTCACACGCAGGAACATAATAACACAGAAGTGATTGTTATTTGGCTGCGGTCTTCTGTAAGGTGGAGGTATTTCACCAGTCGGGTTGCTTCAGTTCCAGCGACAAATCGCTATGCCCTACCTCTTACACGTTGTACGTTCGTTCAGGAGCGTCGCGCGCGCACGAGCTCGTTGTCGGGCGAGGGCCCGCTGCCGGCGGAGCTGCGGCCGAGCCAGAAGTGGTACCTCGGCGGCAGCGAGGCGCAGCCCGGGCCCGCGCGCGACCGCAACGTGACGCGCGCGCGGTGCCTCGCCGCGCACGTGCTAGGTAACACACATTTATTTATTTACTAGCTGACCCAGCGAACTTCGCACCGCCTTAGCGTAGTTATAATGCACTACTTTATTTTGTATATTATATATAAATAACTATTCCGTGGCGAGTTCTTTTCCAAAATTAATAAATTAGTCCCATAGAATTTAATTAAGTAACCACGTTTCCGAACAAACGATGCTCTTTAAATATGGTCTACGACTGTGAATGACGTTGACATTTGATACGCGCGTTTTTTAAAATATGCAATATTAAATTAAATTTTCAATCTTTCTAAGAGATTTTCTAAATATTTTTTTCCGTAAGAACCTTGTACAAAGTATTAGAAAATTAAAAAAAAAATAGCCAAATCGGTCAAGCCGTTTTCATGTTATGGCGTGACTACGGGAAACGGGTTTAATTTTTATATATATTTTTTTTTTTTTATTTCTTAAGTACACATGACAAATTACAATCAACAAAGAAATAACGTATCAAAGTATACAGTTTCAAGCCAGACTGCAATTCACAAATATGTGCACACATGAAAGTGTAGTGTCTTAGCAGCAAATTATAACAACCTTAGCTTTACACAAAAAAAGAAAAATATTAACACGATTATATAAAAGTTATTCACATTGTTGAGCAGATGTGGAAAACAGTGAGAGTATTCCACTCAACACAACGTCGTGTTAATTTTACGTGGCGCAGCATAGAGGATATCCTTGAGTGTTTTAATGTAAAGTGTGAGCTTCGGGGTAAAAATATCTAAATAGACTATATACTAATATATATATAGACTAGGTGACCCGGCAAACGTTGTTTTGCCATATAAATAATTTTTAAGTAAGAAAAATGTTAGGGTGACAACCCTTATCACTAAGGGGTATGAAAAATAGATGTTGGCCGATTCTCAGACCTACTCAATATGCTCACAAAATATCATGAGAATCGGTCAAGCCGTTTCGGAGGAATACGAGAACGAACATTGTGACACGAGAATTTTATAAATAAGAATTTATTGAGTACCCAACAAGTCGGGGTCAAAATATCTACAAAAATATGGTTTTGTTTTGTTTCAGGTTATTTATCTTGTTACCTCGTACAGCCAGCACCTGGTATAGAGTACAAAGCTGAAGATGAGAGCCCAATAGACTGTTATGTTAAGGTACGCTGTTTTTAATTATTACAATAAACTAATAAATATCTGCATGGTACTAGGGATGATAATAATAATAAATTGGAAATAAGTAGCTTAATCAATTGTGTTAGACAAATCAGAAACAACAACAGTACCACAACGCCCAGACCCAATATAGAAAAGTTCGTTTCCCATATTGGCCCGACCGGGGATCGAACCCGGGATAAAGTCCGGGTCGCTCGCCTCTTGGTTACGGAGATCGATGACTGTAATAAATGCACCAATCACGCAATATTGCAGTCCCTTCCCTTTCCTTGAATCCCTATTTGGTCACCTTGGTTACCCTATCACGCGTGAACGGCTTTTTTTTTGTTGTTGTGTTTGTTATTGTTAGGAGAAGGTTCTAATAAAATAAATAAATATATAAAATGGGTCGTTAAGACAGGACAACGTCTGTCGGGCCAGCTAGTATAATATAGTTATAATGTGTGTCAGGTTATGGTAGTGTACCTGCGGTCGGGCAGCGCGCTGCAGCGGCTGGTGGCGAGCCTCGTCATCTCGGCCTGGGCGCGACACACCGCGCTGCACGCGCCCCACGCGACCCACGCGACCCACGCGACCCACGCGACCCACCCGACCCACGCGGCCCACCCGCCCCACGCGACCAACGGAGGCGCTACACACGACATGGTAACTAAATACAAATGAATGAATTTCTAGCTTCATTTTTTCATTCAACGTTTTGTGAATTTGAAAAAATGAGTGAATTATTTCATTACCATTCGTTGGTACAACATATTAAAACAATTTTCAAAACAATAATTAGGAGAATGAAATTTATGCCACGAGTAATTATGCACAGTATAAATTAATTGCATTGTCACATCCCTTGTAACGTGGTACGAACAGATATCACCCGCACCACGCTACAGCGCACCTACTATAAATACAGACGAACTAAAATGTTTATGTTTGATATGATCTGATTGAGATATTGCAAAACAAATTTTTATGGAAAAGATGCTGATTTAACTTTGGTAAGAACAACAAACAAACTGCCAATGTATGCAACAAAAATAATTCTGTTTTGAACAAAATACTTTTTTAAGCTTGTATACAAGCTACAAATATGTAATTATAATACAATTCATAAGTCTGTTAATAAGGTTTAAGGCATATTACAGAGGCTGTTATTAGACTGTATTTATTGAAATATTGTTTTTTTTACAAGACAAATAAATTACAAATTGGAACCACTATACGCTTATGTGACAGGACAAAGAAAACGCAAATACAGACATGAATGACGAGTTGAGTAGACTGGCGCCGCCCCTGCTCACCACGACTTTGCACACGGCGCTGAACCAGGCTCTCTACTACGACGAGGTCGCCTTGAACTGCAATAGGTCAGTACTCGGTAACTGTCACAGGGCCGAGGGTGTCGGATTTAGGCCCATTAGATGAACACTGCCCGCCCGCCGCAGATACGCACGTGTAACGACTCCGTTTTTTCAACACTTGCTCCTATTGGCAGCAGCGTGATGTTATTTAGCCTAAAGCCTTGTTCGATAAATAGACAATCCAACACGAAACATATTTTTTATCAATTCGAACCATTAGCTCCGGAGATTCGCGCTTTTTTTTTGTATGTCATCTCAACAATCATAATCTGTTTATTCATGTTTGTAAGAGTTACTTGTACTCTTAAGCATCGTCAAAATAAATACAAACCAAAATTGAAGCTACAGCCAGTTCGGAACCTAATTCTACCGAGAAGAATCCGGCAAGAAACTCAGTAGTTACAAGTTTTTAGTACCCTTTTTTCGTTAATCATGATTTAATATGGACCTTAAATCTGTGCATGGCTAAGTCGATAATACAAAGAAATCTCCTTTTCACTGTTCCTTTTTTAACATACATACCATTCTTTCTTATGTTTCGCGCAGTTAGTGAGTTTGGATTGAAGCAAGTTACTTTCATGTGTTATGTTTTTCAGGATACTACAAGAGGCTCGTGACTTGCATGCTATGATGAAGCACTACAAGCTACCCGTTGACGGTGAAGAGTTCAACAATATATTGAGGCTAGAACAGGTACTCTAACAATTAATTACTTGATATAAATCTAGTCGATATTCTCAACTATGAACATGAGTAATATACGTTTGTAGCTTGTAGTTTGTAGTACTCACTCAAGTATTGTAATTTAGAACTTACAATCAAAGAATTAATTTGCAAAACTTAAAATTACCTTTGTTAAGAATTACTGACACTCATCGCTTATGCTGTTAGCGGAAGTGTTTTTTGCGACTCTCCAAAAGGTTATCACTTGAATTTGCCATAGCCCACAATCTTATTCCACAACAGACACCAATATTATATCCGATAATTTTAACTGTCTTGCAGTGCGACAAACTTCTCAAATCTAAAACCATGTCTCGTAATTAGTAATGTATAAACGCTCGATGCGTACCGTGTGTCATGAATGTCATGTGGTAAAAGTTGAATTTGCCCAAAATTGTCGTTTGTATGCCATCTGTGGTATGGGTGCCAATTGGAATGTTGTTACAACGTTACTCTACTATTAAAATATAGTATCGGAGCATTATAAGATAACTTTTTGAAGGAATTATTTTTGAATGGTGATAACATTCCAATGTTGTTCCATACCTGCCGTACAATAAGAAGAGTATTTATTTGGGACTTACTTGTTTTGTCAGGTTGTCCATTTAACTCAAGTGACGCAGTCGATGGTGGCCGGGATTAAGATCAAACGCACCGCGCAGACGCTCGAGGACAGACGCAAGAATTTACAGACAGCAGTCAACCAGTGCGCCATTGAACAAAACACTTTGAACGTTTCGTAAGTTTACACAGGGGCTTATTATTGTACTAGATGATAACTTGACGATTGCTTTATATTTAGAGACAGAATCGAGCTAAGCAGCTACTTTGCCTCATATTTTCCAAATAATTACAGACAGAAAAGCGCTTCCGACTGGTTTATAATCATAGGTCTTTCTCTTACTGGCTTGCGTGTATTATCTGTGATCATCATGAAAGTGAACTGTATCATAGTTTGTGTACAGACGTAAATCGTGTCATCTAAGTTATTGACTATCCCAATGATTGGTTAGCGTTGGTATCTCCTGCAACTGAAACAAGGATTGTGCTGTCTATCCCCACCTAGGAAAAGCATTAATAAAAGACATAACTATCACGGTGTCGAAATTAGTTTAAATTGTTTATCACTATAGTGTCTGAATGAAAATGGAGTCCTTTTTTGTCTATTTGGTATCTCATAACCAGCGATTATATTCGCTAACACTTCTTTTAGACCACGCTTACTAAAAAAGTTGCTCACACCTGAAATATATCTACAACAAAATTTGAGTTTTATTACTCAGTTCTCGTGAGTCTTATTATGAATCCTTTCCAGAGTCCAAGCAGCGCTGGCGGGCGCCTGTGCGAACCTCCACTCCCTCCCAGAGAAGTTGAACCCGGTGGTCCGGCCGCTGATGGAGAGCATCAAGAAAGAGTGCTCCGAGGAGCTGCAGCAGAACTCGGGCGAGACGCTCGCGGCCTTGCTGGCGCAGCTGGTGCCGCGGGAGCCCTGCCCCAACAACAAAGTGCTGGTCAATCTAAAGGCGTTTCTGAGGTGAGAAAAAAAAAACTAAAAAAAAAGCGATTCTTGCACACCCATGTGCACACGAAGACTATGGTTCTAGACTTCGTTTGTTTTTTTTTTGTTTCGTGTTTGAGGGTGTTCGCGCATGAAAAATCCACTAGATGGCGAACCGTATTATATTTGAATGGTAATTTAAATATCATGGTGACACGTCCGTCAATGTCATATACAGCACAACCAATAACGTGGCAGCTGTACCCACGCCATCTAGTGGATTTTTCATATGCGAATATCGTTGACTACATGACAGTGTTAACAATAAAATATGAAATGTGTTAGATATTCTAAGCTTATACATTTTCAAATTGACTTCGCATTTTAGTTAGAAAAAGTAGGTATTGGAAAGTAGGCTTTTGAATGAATCCATGTCAATGATTAATTTTTATGTTATAGAAGATAATGTGAATGAAGTTGCGGCCAACAGGTAGTGGATGTGGTGGTTAAGATAACATTTTTGTTACCAGGTGCGACCCGGAGGTGACGCCGCGCGTGTCTCTCGAGTGCTGTGAGGAGGACGAGTCCGCCAGCGACAGCGGGCCCGAGTCCAAACAAGACCAAGCGGTGCGACAAGAGCCGCACAGTAAGTAACACATACGTTCATGTTACGCTGTAGCTTTAGAATTTATACATTTAATTTGATTTCTACAACTTGTACAATAGAAATTTACTCTCCATATAGGTATCATGTTTTTTTGTTGTTGTTGTTGTACTAATGACTTGCGTGATCATTTTTTGTTTCAATTCTCATTTTGTTCATAAAAGTTGTGTTAACAACATTATTCGTAGGTTTCGTTTTGCTACCAATTTTTAAATAACAAAGATTAATTATTTTTATCATAGTTGGGTCAAAGAGTTTTAGACTGATTTATTATTGTTAATAACGAAAAATACCACACTGATTGATCATACACAATTTAAAAAACAAAACACAACAAACTTGGAATTTGTTAGATAGATTACTTACTATAGGATGCAGACATTCGCTAAAAAAGGATTAACAAAACTTGACTTCCACTCTTAAGGGGGTAAAACGAGGGTTGGAATGCATAAAATCTTATATTTTTAAGTAAAAGACTAGTTATTTCAAATGTCAGTTTTATAAATATTGTTGAGGTGTACACTTATGTTTCTTTAGAAATCCCTTTGAGGTTAAAAATAATTTGAAAACAAGTAACTCGACAGTCGTTTCAGCTTATAACGTCAACTTCTCAAAATGTCAACTGGACGAAAAATGTACATTTCTTATAACATATACTTCTTAAAATGTCAACTTCTTATAAAGACAATTTCTCGAAATGTCCAGTTATAACAACGTCAACTTCGCATTTGGTCAACTTCTCATAATGTCAACTCTTAAATGATATACTCGCAAAATGACAACTCTTTGTATTTTCTACTTTAAATAGCTGTAGTGTACCACCCCATATGGCACAAATAAATTAATGTGTCTTGCTTGGCTAATTTTATTTATTACGAAGTTTGTAATAATTACGGGGGTTTGTATTGATTTAAAACAGTATGTGAATATAGATGATGGAAATAAAATATAATTTTTTGGGAAAATATTTACAACATTAATATTGTCAGGCTTGCACCGACTAAAACAAGGTGGTTCTAGTCGGTGGCCAACGTGAGTAGTGGCCTACAGGGAGTGGGGATCCGGCGCGAATTTTACACAGGCTACCGCCCCCCCACCCCCACCGTGCCTACCGCCAAGTGGCCCTCTTCGCCGTGTAAAACGCAGTTGGAACGTGCCAGGTCACTTGATAAGCCCCACCCCCTGGGTGACCGAGGTAAATGACGCCAGGCTTACCCCACGCCCGGCGTCTCTGGTCCCATCAGCGAGTCTGCTGTGCGTACCGCCACTGAGAACACCAGAGACTCTGGATGGAGTCCTTAGACCCACCGGCTGAGGATAGGGTGGCCGGCAAACGCAATACCGACTCGCGCTCCTGGCCACTGCCGGGTCGCGGAGGTAAGGCAGACACCTGCTCTCCACGGTCTAGTTTGGCTTTACCCTGTACGGTATTCGAGGCTCAATGCACCGTACCACAGGGTTACTTAAACCCCCCTTTCACTTTTTGTAATGTTTTATAATATTATGGTAAATTTATGATTTAGAAGATAATTTAAAAAAAGAACAAAATTATGCATCTCCGGTGATTCACCGGTTATCAATCGGTTATGTCAAATTCACCGGTGATTTTCTCCGGTGCTATAATTTCGCTCCGGTGCAAAGCCCTAACTGAGGTGACTCTGAAAGATTGTGAATATTTGTCAGTGTATGCGTGCGATGCGCGTCGGTAAAGGGAGGGGCGGGGCGCGCACACATAGTAGCCACGCTCCGTGCGTTTGTTGGAGGATAACATACTTCTCTATTTCTACTATGCCATAGCTATTTAAAGTTGAGAATACGAAGAGTTGTCATTTTGCGAGTATATCATTTAAGAGTTGACATTATAAAAAGTTGATCAAATGCGAAGTTGACGTTGTTATAAGTGGTCATTTCGAAAAATTGTCTTTATGCGAAGTTGACGTTATAAGAAATGTACATTTTTCGTCCAGTTGATATTTTGAGAAGTAGACGTTATGAGCTGAAACGTCAACTGTTACGAAGTCGCGCTAATATTGTATCCCACCTAATAATAGATAGGCAACGATGTGTTTGCAGTGGACAAGTACAAGGGCATCCTGACGTTGCGCTCTGCTCAGCGCCTGGCCGAGCGTGCGCCCCGCCGCGGCCGCCCCCCCGCCGCGCCCGCCCTGCCGCCCGACCTGCTGCAGCCGCACGAGGACGAGGTGACGCACGTGCCTATCTATATTTTACTGTACTATTTTATATAGTAATATATATTATTTATATATATTACTATATTTGTTTTTGCCGTCCTGTTAAATAAAGGTATTTGACATTGCGTCTGATTTGCATTTCATGAGTACGTTTAGTGAAGCTATTTTTCTTTTTGCTTTATATTATTAAACTCGAAAGGTTATTTCCACAAAAGGACTTTTAATTAATCACGACTCCGCAAAAAACTGAATTTTATCTGATTTTCATTCAATTAAAATTGTAAAATAATAACTTTGTTCGTAGGCTCGTAAAATACTAAGGATCCAGCGGCGAGGAGCGACGCTCGCGCTCACGAGCCTCACTAAGCATTTCGACAACGAGCTACCTCAGAAACTGCCCAAGCTGTGGGAATTCATCACGGACCCCTTGTCTAGGGTGATGACTGACGCGGGTGAGTATTATTTTACGAAAGGCTCGGGAACTAAGGGTTTATATACGTCTATCACATAATCCTCTACCATTGTCATTTATTTTTTTAATTTTAAACAGTCTACAGTTTTTAAAATTTTACAGTACATGTCATCCAACATAATGCATACAAATCAATGACATCACAATTTTTTACGTGCTTTATTACATTGATGATGGCGGCAGAAGGGAGTCTACTCACAAAAACAAAACGTACAAATGAAAGGTTTCGTTTTTGAAGATTAATCAATAGTATGGGAATTAAAACATAGTTTTTATGTGCATAAATAATATATATATATTTTTTTAATTTCAAGCCGTTATCGGATCCGAAATATTTTGTTTTTGTGAGTAGGCCTTCAGGAATATAAGTAGGGGTTGAGTGTATACTTGATAAGTAATATGTCATATCGAAGTGGTAATAAACGTTATTTCACTGAACTAAACCATAAAATAAAATAATCAAAAATCCTTCTACTACATCAATAGCTTAACCGCTATTGATGGTCTTCGTTGGTACGTCCAAATTTTATTGCTATAGTAGAAAGTGCTGATTTAGCATTTTCCCCTCAGAACTGGAGAGTCAAGAGGACGAACTAGCGGAAGAAATGATCTCAAGGCTGCAGGTGTTCGAGGCGGTCTGCCCGCACATCGGCGTCGACCTGTGGCCCAAGCTGTGTCCCAGCGGGGCGCAGGCGCTGTGCGTCCTCACGCGGAACGTGCACACGGCGGTGCGGCACATGGCGGCGCGAGCGTTGGCCGCTATGGCCGCCAGGGACTCCACGCCGGTCATGCACACGATTATACACGAGGTTACTTATGTTTTTTATATTTTTAAGGGGGGGGGGGGGAAGGGAGAGTGCGTCTGGAGTGCCCACTAAACCCCCTTGCTATCAGTTTCTTTTGATAGATTATTCCTTTTCATAAATGTTGATGCCCAGTTGCGCTGTTTACTGTTTGTAGTCAAAGTCGAATCTAATAATTTCTTCTTTGGTGAATTTCTTCGCACCGTAACCTGGTACATTATAGTTTGTAGTTGTATACAATGTATTAAACCAGGTGTCCTTGCTTCAGCTGATCCCTCGTCTTGGCGACGTGAGGTGCGCGCGTGCACGTTGCGGCGCGGCTGAGGCCCTG
This sequence comes from Glyphodes pyloalis, assembly GCA_037074685.1. Taxonomy (NCBI): domain Eukaryota; kingdom Metazoa; phylum Arthropoda; class Insecta; order Lepidoptera; family Crambidae; genus Glyphodes; species Glyphodes pyloalis. The sequence goes on along the minus strand of JAYKKO010000024.1, from coordinate 2,602,996 downwards.
GCGCGCGCGGTGGAGGCGCTGCAGCTGCACGTGGTGCCCTACATCGTGCTGCTCGTCGTGCCGCTGCTGGGTAAGTGACGCTCGCTTCAGCTGATCCCTCGTCTCGGTGACATGAGGTGCGCGCGCGGTGGAGGCGCTGCAGCTGCACGTGGTGCCCTACATCGTGCTGCTCGTCGTGCCGCTGCTGGGTAAGTGACGCTCGCTTCAGCTGATCCCTCGTCTCGGTGACATGAGGTGCGCGCGCGGTGGAGGCGCTGCAGCTGCACGTGGTGCCCTACATCGTGCTGCTCGTCGTGCCGCTGCTGGGTAAGTGACGCTCGCTTCAGCTGATCCCTCGTCTCGGCGACGTGAGGTGTGTTAAACCGTCATTATTTACTTCTAGGGCGCATGAGCGACCACTGCGAGGCGGTCCGCGTGATGTCGACGCGCTGCTTCGCGTCGCTGATCCAGCTGATGCCGCTGGACGGCGCGGTGCAGGAGCCGCCGGGCCTGGCGCCCGACATGCGCGCGCGCCGCCTGCGCGACAAGCACTTCCTCGAGAAGCTCTTCAACCCGAAGTCAATCGCCGACTACAAGATACCCGTGCCCGTCTCGGCGGAGCTGAGGACCTACCAGCAGGTACTTTTAACTTAACTTATTTATTTATTGGTTTCCCAACAACTTATGCACTAATACATTATCCTTTTAAACTAGCGAATTCTAATAGCTGCAATCCAATCTGAGTCCAGTCTATTATAGGTAAACACCTCTTTAATTGAGTATCTTTACACTAAAACAATGCCTAAAACTAATAGGTACATAGATATACTTTACCACTTGGCCAAATAAATTCCAGCTCCTCTCGTAAAATGGGACTTGAACCCACGAACTTTACGTATCACGCTTGATGCTCTTCCAACTTAACCTCGGTAGTTGTAGGTGAGGAATGTTTCTGTTATTATATCCATAAAGCTTAAGCCTTCAGAAACATATGCAATGCATAAAGTTTATATACTTCTGAGACTTCCAATGTAATATGAGCTGTAATATAGCTTCCACATTCTCATGGACAATCGTCCTACTAATACTAATTGTAAAACCTCTGGGCAACTGGTCCCTCTCTGTAGTACTCCTCCCAATTAATTCCCAAGTTTGAACACCTTCAATGAAACTATACATTTCTATGACATGAAACATTTCTTTATGTAGGATCGACCGTAACACACCACCATCGCGATGTAAATAGGTACACCGCCATTTCTTAGCACCGATCAGAACTAAAGTTGTCAACAAACAAAATCTTAAAACTAATACTTCAAAAATACATTTGAAAACTTTATACACTAATAATGTGAATGAAAGTTTGCGAGTATGGATGTTTGTTACTCTTTCACACAAAACTCCTGAACGAATTTGGATACAATTTAATAAGAAGAGAGGTGATATACTAGATTAACAAGGATACTTTTTATCCCGATATAACGCGGGCGAAGTCGCTGACAACAGCTAGTACAAAATATTTTAATATTTTTTTTATGTTACGTTGGTCGCCAGGCTGGTGTGAACTGGCTCCGTTTTCTATACGAGTACAAACTGCACGGCGTACTCTGCGACGACATGGGTCTCGGCAAGACTCTGCAGTCCATCATCGTGGTCGCCGGCTCCCACTGGGAGAGGCAGCAGGCGCAGGAGCCGCCGCTGCCCTCGCTCGTAGTGTGCCCGCCCACGCTCACAGGTAAATTCACCAAGAGTATGGAGTATCTTCGAATGAGGTGACCAGGTGATACATAAGCCTGATACAGAATCACTCGTTCAATCATGGTCGCCGGCTCGCGGAGCCGCCGCTGCAATCGCTCGTAGTGTGCTCGCCTACGCTCACTGGTAAATTCACCAAGAGTACGAATCTCTTGTGCACTGAGAATGAGGTGACCAAGCAATATGAGCCTGAAACAGAATATATCGTTAAATCGTGGTCACCTCTATAATTTGGATGGAAAAATTAGATCGTGCATCTGGCCAGTACAGTAGACAATGCTCATGTGGCAAATTTTGAAAACTTTGCTTGTCTCAGTATACTGACGCAATCCGTAAGGGTGATAGTTTAAACTTAATAATTCTGATGATATAAAAATTACATGCTAATAAAATACCTATCACGCTTGTATTTTCAGCCAAGCAGCAGTACACTACAAAAACAGATTTTTATAGATTTTGAAATTAGCAATCCAAAACCAACTGTTGCTACTACTGAACTGAATTCGACCGCTAGCACAATGGATTTTTACTTTGTATGCGCCATACATCTTGATTGACAATCACACTATGAAATACTGGTATAGCCTGCGCCATCTGTCGTTGACGACGTTTGTTCGAACTAATTTATTTTGCTCGTCAATTTTTCGCCAGTGCTAAACTGTCCTTATTTCGCAGGGCACTGGGTGTTCGAGGTGAACAAGTTCATCGGCAGCAAGTTCCTCCGTCCGCTGCAGTACGTGGGCCCGCCCGTCGAGCGCGAGCGTCTGCGCACGCTCGTCAAGCACTACAACCTCATCGTTGCTTCCTACGACATCGTGCGCAAGGACATCGACTTCTTCAGGTGAAACTGCATTTTATATCTATCTTTCCTTTTCTTAGCGTGTAGCTCATTTTTTTGTTTTACGGAGCCCGAGCTACCATGTTCCTGATTCAAATCAGTACCCAAAGTAGTAACTAGGTTAACCTGACCCTGGTCACTACTTTGGAGCGATTGCAATCGACTTCCGCCCACAAGCCTACAAGGTATTTCCTTTAACGATGATGGCTGGCTAGTCAAATGAAATACTTTTAACACGTGTCAAAATCTATGAATTTGCTTCTCAACGCACTACCTATTTAATAGTTTGGTTAAGTTTTAAAAAAGCCTTTTAAAGATTATTTGTAGAAACAAAAAGTTTACCGACGTTTCGTTAAATCCCTTATTATGGCATTGGTAACTAAATATTATTTATGAATCAATCTACCTTACTTAATTCCGAAGCACGAGATTATCATTCTAGTTAATAACAGGAAAACTGTCACAAAGTGAAAGGGTTCTCCAGGAATTCGAACCTATTAGACCTTCAGATTTTATTGACAAGATTTGCTACTTCTCAGATAACTCGTATTTAGTAGATGTCCAAGGTTTGTGATCACTTGGCATGAGACGATAGATTCGTCCACTCGGCTCTACCAACAATGAATAATATGTGTTGTCTCTAATTGCAGTGGAATCAAATGGAACTACTGCGTTCTGGACGAAGGACACGTGATTAAGAACGAGAAGACGAAAGCATTCAAAGCGATCAAGCAGCTTGTCGCCAACCATAGACTGATCCTCTCAGGAACACCGATACAGGTAAGAATATTATATTTTTTAATGATGCCTATTCAACTGTGATGCTTTTATATACCTATTAAAACACGATTCCTTCATATTTTTTTACGAAGATATCACACTGTTATACACTATTTTACGATTAAAAAATAGTTTCGAAGTATTTAAAAGATAATTTGCAAAAAAAAATTATGTTTCACAAGTTTACATTGATACAACAATATATAATGAAATATATGTAATGAATAGGCTCAAAAAGTACTGGGCCGATTAAAAAAAATATTTCACCAATAGAATGCTACATTCTTCCAATTTGACATAGGCTACAAAATTAGGGATCCTTGGTAAAATTTGAACAATGTAACCGAAGGTGTAGAAAAATGAGTCTTAAAATGTCTTTCGTCGAATGCGCGGGAAAGTCCTCTAAGGCGAAACGAAGTTCGCCGGGACCGCTAGTCTATTATATAAAAATGAATCGCAAAATGTGTTGGTAAGCGCATAACTCGACAATGCTTGGAACAATTTTGACAATTCTTTTTTTAAAATGTTCGTTGAAGTTCAAGGCTGGTTTTTACGGGGATAAAAATTCGAATAATTACCGGGAAAACTCTAAAGACAGCCCGTTTATTTTTCCAGTACAAACGTAATCTAACTAAAATTTGGATTCAAGCCACATTCCACATCTTTTTGACAGGACGAAGTCTGTCGGGTCCGCTAGTCTTATAATATAAAAATGAATTCCTACTTCCCTTGGTTACATCAACGCGTTAACGGCTGGACATTTCACTTTTTTTGTTTTGTTGTGTTTGTTATTATCAGAAGAAGATTCTTATGACGACGACGAAATTAAAATAATATATGTATATAAAATTAAATAGCCTGCATTAAGACATGACAACGTCTGCCTGGTCAGTTAGTTATCTTATAAAAGCATAGCAAAAAATGATGTAGTGGTTGATTACTATTCAAAAATCATTCTAAGGTATCCGTAAGCGACTGCAATGGTCCGACTTCTACAGCCCGTTTGTCTATGCTTTCATATTATGATATGTTTAACATCCCATTCGAAGGCGTGCCTCTACGCCCACTCAAAGCAGTGGTGCGGATGGTTTATTATCTGGTGGGGTGTTCCAGAACAACGTGCTGGAGCTGTGGTCTCTGTTCGACTTCCTGATGCCGGGGCTGCTGGGCACGCAGCGGCAGTTCACGGCGCGCTACTCGCGGCCCATCCTGGCGGCGCGTGACGCCAAGGCCACGCCGCACCAGCTGCAGGCCGGCGCGCGCGCCTGCGAGGCGCTGCACCGACAGGTACGCGCGTACCTACACAAGTACCTTCTAAAATATTAATAAAAAACAGGAATAATGCATTAGGAGAGGTAGGGCACAGTGATGTATCGGTCGAACTGTAGCCTGACTGGTGAAATTCCTCCACCTTACAGAAGACCGCAGCCAAATAACAATGGCTTCGGTGTTGTTGTGTTTCTGCGTGTGAGTAAGGTTTCCAGAACTCTTAGAGGTGCTACATTAGTAGCACGGGTCGAGCCTTCAAGGTAAGGGCGACAAATTCAGTAACAGCTGCACTTGTCGACCTCATTACCACTTACTCATCAGATGGGATGAGGTCAATCGTGAAGTGCAATATAAAAAAAATCTTGAAAGTGTAAAAATTTGCTATAAATGTTTGATGCTCTTTCACGCAATAAATGCTAAATGTATTGGAATGAAATTTGGTAGAATGAATGAGAGATAAGATATAAGACTAAAATGTAGGATACTTTTGTCAACATCAAACTAATTCACTGGCAAAACTCCGTCTTAAATAAATGACTCCCCATTTATCAGATAGATACACTGGAGTAGACAGAAGGAACGATATATGAGAATACTGTTTACCCCAAAACAACAGCTAGTTTAGTAATAAAGAAACGCTTGTTTCGTAGGTGCTACCGTTCCTGCTGCGACGCGTGAAAGAAGATGTCTTAAAGGAGCTCCCTCCGAAGATAACTCAGGACTACTACTGCGACCTGAGCCCGCTGCAGCGGCGGCTGTACGAGCACTTCTCGCGCCAGCACATGCCGCAGGACATCACCGCGCGCACGCACGTCTTCCAGGTAACGCGCGCCACTAGCAATTGCGCCATTGCAATCCAAGCAGTTGGTTTCCACCAGAATACCAGCGCTCATGCCGTATCGGCATTTGCTGAGCTATAACACAAATTGGCCTAATACGATTGTAAAATACTCCTAGCTCTTAGGAACGTTTGAATAAAAAAAACTCGAAAATACTCCTTCACTGTATATTTCTTCAATACATCAAAATAACCGAAACAATTACAGTTATTAATACCAAAGTGTAGTATAGTATCACTTGCGAGCTTGTCGCACGACTGAGCGCGTTCCGAGTCGGATACCGGAGTTTTATAGGCTTCCCCCTACCATTTCCACAACCAATCAACTATGATAAAGTCAAATCAGCAACTTACTAATCAACCGGATGTTCTGTGATTGTCGATCTATAGCGGAAGTTTACTATAATTGTTACACGATACTCTTTATTTTATGTAGATTGTCTTGTATTGTGTGTGTTTGGTAATTATGTGATTGTCAACAGTGGCGACGGGTCATATGTTGGTACCCAGGGCGGCTTTCTATTAAGCACGACCTCATTTAAAGGCAGAACTACCTATTCAAACCCCCTTGTTAGACTTATCGCCTCGAGTGGTGGTAAATACCACTTAATTTGTGTGTTATCTTGTTATCTGATCAACTTCGCGGAGGACTGCCATCGCCCCCCCCTATATACCGCCACTGATTATCAATAAATGTATTTTCTTTCTTTCAGGCGCTCCACTACCTGCAGAACGTGTGCAACCACCCGAAGCTGGTGCTCACGAGCGACCACCCGGAGGCGGGGCGCGTGACGTCACTGCTCCAGCAGCAGCACTCCACGCTCGACGACATACACCACGCCGCCAAGCTGCCTGCTCTCAAGTGAGTCTCGCCCTCCTATACCATCTATTTACCCATTTATACCCTGACTAGAAGCCCGCCCCAGTTTCGCACGCGTACTGTTCCCGTTTTACCACATTTTGACATGGCAACGTCTAATAACTCGATACTACGGGTTTGCATGAAAAAGATGACGTCATTTTCCCGTTACGCTCATTGTCAAGTTTTGAGAGAGAGAGAGACATGATAGCCTCAGCGTTGGTACGTCAAATTACCGCTCGTAAACCGACTTTACAGACAACCAATTTTTTTTATCATTCTTCGCTCCTATTGGTCGCAACGTGATATTATGCAGCCTAAAAAGCCTTCCTCGGTATATAGAGTCTATAGTGCTGGATAGTCTATATTATAGACTATCCAGCTCAAATATTATTTAATCAATTCTAAAGCTTCGTTTTCTCGATTTTAAAGTTTGATTGGGTGTATTAGATGTAATTTTCGTGGAATACCTAGTGAATGTTTACTTTAGTTTTAAAAAGCTGCGCTGCGCTATTTATTTAAGTGTATGTATTAATTAAATTAACATATGTATGTATTAATTAATACATACACTTAAAATGAGACTTAAATTAAGTCATTAACTGTATTTTTATAAGTTCTTATGGGAATAAATTCTTTAAACACCATTCGAACCGGTAGTTCCTGACATAAGCGCGGTCAAACAAACAAACTTTTCAGCTTTATAATATTAGTATAGACGTGATATCACGTATCAACTGGAGAGCAAAGTGTTATGACATTAACATGATGACTCGATTGGCCGCTCGCTCGCACACCATATTTTCACGTTTTCTTTAATATCGTAAACATTAAGAAAACTACTGTTTCTTTTTTTTGCCTTGATTAGGTTCCGAACCGACTATCGCTTCAATTTTGGTTAATATTAATTTTGACGACGCATAAGTGTTAGCTATAACGAGTGTGTCCTCTTTGTTGGGCAGGCAGCTGCTGCTGGAGTGCGGCATCGGCGTGGCGGGGGCGGAGGCGGAGGCGGCGGCCGTGGTGTCGCAGCATCGCGCGCTCGTGTTCTGTCAGCTCAAGAAGATGCTCGACATCGTGGAGCGCGACCTGCTGCTGCGGCACCTGCCCGGCGTCACCTACCTGCGCCTCGACGGCGGCGTGCCCCCGCACCAGCGGCACGCCATCGTCACAAGGTTCAACAACGACGTCTCCATCGACCTGCTGCTGCTCACCACCGCCGTTAGTATTGCTCACTGTTCATTGTCTATGGATCCAGAGATCATGGGTTCACGATCCAGAGAACGTGAGTTCACGATTCAAAGAACATTGGCTTTCGGACCCAGGGGTCATGGGTTCCCGGATCCAGAGGATATGGATTCACGATCCAGAGGTCATGGGTTCTCGGATCCAAAGGTCATGGTTCAGAATTCAAAGACATGGGTTCGATGTGCGCGGGGTCAACATCTTTGTGTTGTAATGTTGGGACCCAAGTGTGATTGGAATAACGTGTTGTCACCTCGATTATAGTTTATTTTCGTCATTCATTTCCATCTTTAATAACACCACATGTAAGTAACTAAAATTTTAAGGAAATCGGAAACATCGACGGTATCACAACCGAGACAAAAACGAAAGATCCGTTTTTTATATTGACCCAATCACACCCGGGACCTCGATATGGAAAACGAACCTTTCTATATCTCCTCAGAAAAAATACTAAGGGCTACTGAAGTATTCGTGCTGTCAAAGGGTATGTAAATAATCGGTCATGGGCCTGATCTCTCCGGTCGTATCGGTGCTGTCCCATCAGATCATGAGGGAAGGATGAGATTACACTTGTGTGTAGCCCTACCCTTTTGGGCACTGTAACCCAAGTCCTACGTGTAAACTTTAAGACTTTCGCGTTCCATTTTTAACATTCTACGGGGTTGTTTCATCGCACAGAATTTACGAATTAACTTTGAAACATTGTATTATAAATAAAAAGAAGGAAACGGTATTCGTACCGACGCTAGCTCACTTTTTGAAGGCACGCCCACCGTGCCTAACTTTTCGTGGTGCCATTTGCAAGCGTTAGAGATGATCTTATGTTTTTTTTCGTTCACCGATGTGATGTTGTCATATTGATTATTTCCCGTAGGTGGGCGGGCTGGGGCTGAACCTGACGGGGGCAGACACGGTGATCTTCGTGGAGCACGACTGGAACCCGATGAAGGACCTGCAGGCCATGGACCGCGCGCACCGCATCGGCCAGCGCAAGGTCGTCAACGTGTACCGCCTCATCACGCGCGACACGCTCGAGGAGAAGATTATGGGGTGATTGCGCTTTTTATTACAGTACTTGTATCTAGGCAGTTCTAGTGAACTGTGGTCACTGCGACCTCTCAGATGAATTGTAACACACCATCAATTTAGCCGGGTCGATTCTAGAAAGTCTAGTATCTTCCTGGCTTTCACAGTTTTGATTTCCTGCGGTTGGGCTACATGTCGGCCTATGTGGATGCGTCGCGTGGATTTTTACATTATTTCACGTTAAAACGCGGATGTTCGCCCTTCTTACCTATCCAAGGAGGAGTATTCTGTGGAGGTTCTAATATACCGCTAACCTAAGCTCATTTCAAGGAACAGTCCGTGTTTAAGTTAGTCGTCTATGTTGAAAAGTCGTTGGAATGCGGAAACAGATTAAAGCAACTATAATTGTATCTTTTTCAGTTTACAAAAATTCAAGCTTCTCACTGCGAACACCGTCATAAGCAGCGAGAACGCGGCCATGGAGACGATGGGCACGGAGCAGCTGCTCGACCTGTTCCAGCTGTCGAGCGGCGCGCCCCCCGGCGCCCCCGGTGCCCCCGGCGCCCCCTGTGCCCCCGGCGCCCTCGGTGCCCCCGGCGCCCTCAGTGTCCTCGGCGCCCCCGCGCCCCCCGGCCGCGCCGTGCTCGACGCGCTGCCCGACCTCTGGGACGACAAGCAGTACGAGGAGGAGTACGACATGTCCAACTTCATCAAGGGACTCAATAAGATCGGCAGTTAGCGCTGCATCGCCCGGACTGCGCACCCATGAATACCAGTGGCGCGACTAACCTGCCCCCTTATTCACCGATTACACCGATTCGACCGGTCTTTATTACTATAGACACAAAGCCTAATTTTCGATTGCGAATCCGATTCCAACTATCTATGTATATGGGGAAGGAAGTAAATTCATAACAGGCCCCGTTGATGTTATATAAATTTAAGTCCATAGCCAAGTAACTTTGATATAGTTTCGTCGAGTTTGTAATCTATGGGATTGACATTTAAAGTTCATGTGATGTTTCTAAGTGAAATGTCAATCATTTAGACTTGTAGAAACAGTATCGAAGTTTGATTACCTACACTTAGCTTGGCCCTCGTGTACCCCTAGATCTAAAAATGTCAAATTTAGTTGGATTCGTCAGTAATGAGCAAGGTATTGTGTACGAAAATCTTGAGTTCGAGGATTTTAGACAGTTGAATCCCTTTTTTGGAGTTGGCACGTACATTAAGACACCATTCGACGCATGTTGCGCCTGCTGTACGACACGAAGACCCTGATGTAGACGTTGTTGTACGTAGCTAAAAGTCAAGCTGTGGAATGTGACGTCAAACTTCAATTTTAACGAAAAAAATGTGTAACGCGCGGCATTCGAAATTAGTAGTATTTTTATACATCACTGTAGTCAATAGCGTAATTGATATTTGCACATTTTGCATCTGCTGTCTATTTATGTATTACTATAAAACGCAAATAATATGTTTTGCGAAAGTTTCAATTACATCTCTACAAATCTAAATAGTGTTCTAGACACGGAATATCTTCACTTAAAGGAAAAAGCAAATATATAGCTTTGCATTATCTTAAGTCTATTTAGGGTTGCACATAGATTTATGAGGCTGATAGTTTTGTATGTAACGGACACGTCGAGTTGAGAACGGATATGTACCTCCAGACTCAGTTGATCTTTCCAATCGTAATACAGTAAGTCTGATTTTAAATTTTCGTTTTATACATACATACACACTATATTTAATATCTCGCTTCAAGCTCTTAGGGTGTCTCGTCTCGTGTTTATTAGTTTATTTTAATGATAACATTTGACTATCAAACTTTGTCTAAATCGACAGAATAAATTGTGGCAAATGCATCAGAGTTTTTGTCCTATAAATATGTAAGTATGTAGGTATCACAAATTCTGACAAATCCTTAGTTTTACAATTGTCTGTATCATTTAATGTATCTTTAAGTAGGTAACCAAACCAAAAGGAATGTAAATGTTAAGACATTCGCTACATACATCACGACACCAAGTAAATTAAGAGTTTCTATTTATTCACTCATTTGTACGTAAACTGTAATATGATAGCTTATTCTTTAAGTTCCTTATGTAAGATTACCTCTGTTATTCATTTTCGTTTTGCGTTCGAGGTGTTATTTATTGTTTAGCAATGTAAGTAACGAAGTCAAATCGCTTTAGTCATTTTTGTAGCGTATAGAGGGCGCCCGTGGCGCTTTTATTAAGTTTTGATGTTTGTTTGCTATTTTGTACCTGTTCTACTGAATAACAAACTGTAATGTACTATAATATTCTAAAATAGGCCATTCGGTAATAGTACGACAAGAAATAGAGCTGCCAAAGCCAGAGCTAATGATGATACAGACCTTATATTAACTTAAGAATTTTGAGACTATGACAAAGGGTACTTTTCATTTTATATAAGAAAATAATTTATACAATAAGTAATAATGCTGCCAATTTCTTGACGGCACTTTCCTGGCAAAATTGTGAGTCATAAATACTACCAATATAGATTGGTATTTCAATAGCACATTTGTAATAAAAAACACATTTAAATAATGTTGTTCAATTAATAATGTTTTTTACATGTTTGCTCAATATTTCAATCCACTGTTTATTGATTTAAGGCGTGTGATATGAAGAAACAAGCATCACATACATCTGGTGTATTAATTAAAATTATTTGAATTTGTTTTTTTTTTCTTATAATGTAGTGAATTTGTGTTTGGATTGAAATAAAACTTTGTTAACTAATGTTTTAACAATAGTTATTTTATTTATAGCAAGAAATGACGAAGTTCCATAAATTAATTAAGTTGGTACCAGTATCTGTTTAGCTAACTACAGTAAGGGTTGATTTTTCAAGCGTCTGCTATAGACTATTCTAATTAAAAGCGTCATTAAGTAATTTTGTTACGAAATATTACGAATAACTTTTACAATAAGTCCTACTCGATTCGAAAGTTATTACTTATGTCACTTTATAATCGAGCTAAATAACTGTAATCACATTCAAAACTTCTTTTAAGTTTATTACCCGACAGTCGATGAAGGGTAATGTTTTTTTAGTTTAGTTACAGACGATCAGTTACTCAGTATACCAACGTGTTAGCTATTTTTGTTGGTCTACTGCAATAAAGTTTCTCAATCTAAATCGCGATAAAATACGACACCTTACGCCATGGACTTAATATTAGTTTATTATACCATATAGTCCATGCCTTACGCGCTATTTAGACTTATTCAAATTTGGAATTCTTGTTGAAAATTTTGGTCTTCTTGACAGGGTCTTAAATTCATAAGCGTGTGTGGTATGTGGCGCAAAGGGAGTCCCCGACTGCGCAATCAGCAAATTACCGCACCCATAAACCAACTATCTGCATGACCCAACGGTTGACTGGTAGAGAATGCTTCTAGCATTAAGTCCGCTTTTTGTACTTTTGTGCAATAAAGTTTTTAAATAAATATTTCTTTAGTAAATGAGCTAAAATTAAACACAATTAAATTAATATTTTGTTTTTGTTTTTATAAACCCTGAGAGTTTTCAAGATTTTCTAATAATAAGATGTTATTCCTCGAAGAACTACAATATTTCAGGCGCAACTTACTATTGGCCATGGTCTTGGAATAAATTTTGTGTACGTACGCACTATGAGGTTAGCCGGAATGTGTTCAGTCGTCCGGCTAACTGCAATCAAAAATGTGTACGATAAAGTAGTTTTTATCCGCACTGCGGTTGCGGCTACCCGCCACCCGGCTAAACGCAAGCGCAACCGCATACTGCAGTTAGCCGAACGGCTGAACGTAATCCGGCTAACCGCATAGTGCGTAGATACCCTATGATTCTGCCTCTTTTACTCGGCAGAGCAACATGTACTTCTTCTGCAAAAGTATACATTCTATAAAAAGTATATGAGGATACAATGTTTAATTTTAGCTCATTTACACAACACGCGCGAACATGAAGGTTTTGGGTTCAAATCTCACACCGTCCTGACAAAACTGAAAAATCTCCCCCTAACAACTTTAGACATGACCAGCAGGCATAGCACGCGCCACGCGACCCATGCGACTAAATTTTATCGCACTCTTAACAAACGTCAAAATTGATTGAAGTCAGTGCGTCAACTGCTGATTGGCTGAAAATACGAGTGCGGGCTATTATTAGCCAATCAACAGTACCAAAACTTTTGTCGTCTCATGCAAGAAATTTGACGTATTGCGAATGCTAGGTCTGCAGGACCATAAATGTTTCCTCTGTCTACCTACGACATGACTCATTAAGCACAACAGACCTAAAATATTTGAATACCTGCGAAACATTGCCGCAGGCTCGTCGCAAATGGTTAGTCCATTATTACCTGCAGTGCAGATTGTAATGTTATTTGCGCATGTATTAAACTTGCCTGAAATAAGACTTTTAGCAGAGGATTTCGCCTACCACTAAGGGTCATGATGATCCCTTATTTTTTGTAAATTAAGATTTGAAACCTCATTAAGAAAGTGGTAGACCTACAGACATAATAATATATTCGATGTCTGTGGGTACACCAACATTATATTATGTCGTTTTTGAAAAAAAAATATGTGAAATTATTTCTGCTTAAAACGGAACGTTTCAAACGAATTACTTCCCGAAAGTGCCAAAAGAGTGCGCTATTGTGCATCAACACCATGGCGAAAGCGACGTCAGTCGTGTGAATAAATTTTTGTTTTCTAAGTGAAAACATTGTTTTCGTTACGTTTATGTGTTTCAAGACTCTTCAAAAAGTTCTTTAAAGTGTTCGATTTACCCCAAGTTCACAGACTTTTTATTGAAAGTTGTAAAATAAGTGTGTGGAATTGTAACGAACTCTGGGATCACTCGGGGATTCAGGTGTCAACGAGGTAAGACACTGTAGCTTATTCAAGATTACGTCTTCTAAAATTAACGCTTCTCATGCTTATGTTTGTCTTTATATTATTTTAGATCGCAGTTAATTTACTGTGAGATTTTTATGAAAACCCTGCCGACAGTTCGGGTAATAGTTATAAATAATTCACATTCACAGAAAGGTTAGGATTATGTTGTCTACGAATACTGTAACTGTTTTTCTGGTTGTAGTGAATTTAATTCACATCCCAAGTTCATATACCCTTTATTTGACTAAGAAAACAATGTCTAAACTATATATCCAACTTTCATAAAGTTTTGTTGAAGCCCAAACTTATCTCACTGACTGACATTGTATTTTTTTTCAATGAAACTTGAAGCCGTCTAGTTTGCCGTGCCTTAATTATGTGAGTGAACATTTTGTTTGTTTTAGAAAACATGAAATGGTCCGAATAATAGTTTTAAACCTATATGTTGCTTAGCATAGTTGGCAATTAAAGTTTAGATAGGATGTTAATTACTTAAGTATGTTTTATTTCATTTAATTAATAAAAATAAATGTTGCGTTAAATGGAAATGCACAAAATTATGTTTAAAACCAATAAATTAGTTCACTTTGCCTTCCACTATCCTGTATTGAAATAAAATAATATTTCTCTGAAAAGGTTTAATATGCCTCAGAACATTTAGAGGATAAAATAATTACTGTCCATTATGAAAACACTTTGAATTTGTTATTTTTAAATAATAAATGACATGTGTGTTTTATTCTCAAACCTGGGCTGGTTCATAACTCTCCTGGGCATATAAAATTGAAATAGTGTGTGAGTTTAAATTGTAAAGCCAATATAAAACAAACGAATGATCGGCAGCATCTCCTTCCACATCAATATTTGTTTAAATACTGTAGATGAACCACAAATTTAATACATAACTGAACACAGTACATAATTTAACACAGTTTATGCATCATCTTTGATGAAAAGAAGCTCAGTGTTACTCATTACAAAGGGAGCTCAATTTGTAAATATTTTACATCAGGAGGTACAGCGTTCTTTGAAACTCACCAGCGATAGTGTTTCATGTGGATTCGATCCCACAACCTCCGTTGGTTTATGAAATCCAACGATTTAATTAAACTACACTAGAATGTAAATAATTTAGATTGAATTTTTCTTGGTCCGGGCAGGAAATTTTAGAAAGTGAATATCCAATAACGTAAATGTATTAGGAACATATTGTTAAAAGTTTGGTTTAAACTACAATCTAAAGAGTTTGGTAATGTACTCTGAAAGATGTTAATGTTTCTAGGCAGCTTGTGATTTATGACTTTGAAAAAATCCTTGTGAAAAAACTGTGGTTATATGATACTTATTAGGTGCTGGCCAAGAATGAAAGTTAATATTGAAATTATATTAACTACTGTTTGTTTCATAGTATTAAATGGTATTTATTTTGCAAGTTGTAATTATTTTTAAGGATATGTTGCTCTAAACCAAAATTTTAAAGGAAGATAGAAAACTAACTGCATCATTTATTTTTTCAATAAAATTAAAACATCAACAACATATTTATCTTGTATATTACTTATTATTTTTAATTTTACTTAACAATTTATTCTGGAATTTCTAGATTCAAGTGTATTACAATGATCAATAAATGTAAAACACTCAAGCTCGTATGACATTACTCTAATATTTACTTTAGAATGAATTGTATCATGTGAGCTGAATGAATGAAGATTCAAATAATTACCAAGACTGTATTATCAAGCAAAATGGTACTTGTAAACATTTTATGCCTGTAGAATTCATGGTACTACCTTAATGATTTTAACATAGGGTCAATAACCATAATTAGTACAAAATATACCTGTAGGTGTGATCACTCAGTATAAAAATAATGATTCTATTTAGTCCAAAGTTACAATTTGAAAATACAATATAATACAAATATGATTATATAGCACATCACAGTTCATTAAGTTAAAAAAACAGTACAAAGAACTGACGTCGCTCTACTCTACTTTAGTATAATAATTTACTCTTTACTTTAGTGAAAACTATGATTCCTGATAATTTATATAAAAAATATAAAAACTCTTGCCCAAAATATGTTCTACTAAGTAACAATTTACTTATATTTCAATTCATTTTTGTGTATGGTCTCTCATTTAGCACTACATCGTTAGAAGCAAATTTTATAAATCAACACATAATGACGATTCTACTTTACTACACTGTACAAAATATGCTATTTTTTAACAGAACTGTTTTTAAAACAGCTGTATAAACTATAAATAAAATACAGGTCATAAGTTACTATTACAAAATCAATGAAAATGCATGATATCCTAACTAAAGAAAAAAAGCGTATGTTTTTAGGCATGATTGAATACAAATGTAAACAATTAAATAATGTTTTAGATAAACATTTCAATATATGTAGTTAGTTGTCGGTTTTACCCTTTAAGGTTTTAATTACCTGTATTAGGATAAGACTGCTCTTCCTAAACAAACAAATGGTCTGTTCCCTTCAAGTTTATATGCATAATTGCAAACACAACTTGTCTAACATATTCAAATTGTCTGCTAAACAAAACAAAAACGCGAAACGTAATAAAAAAGCAGAAGTGTAATCAATCCCTCTTCCTTTTTAAAAAAAGAGGTTTTGCAACAATCAATTCCCTTTGTGCGCGACATCAATGGGAGCGGTTACTGTGTACCTATCCTTTGATCTCGCCGCCCTCTGAAGACGCGACGCTGCCCTAATGCCGACCGCCCGGCTCCAAACGGCGTATGTCGCATTTTGACTATGTAATATAGAATAGTTTTATGGTCTCTATCTCGCGTCTCTAGATAACGCGATGAAACAATTTTCTTTATTTTTTAAGTAGTTTGTTTATTCTTTTTGTCATACCTGGGCTGATGAACCTCTAAAAAATAAAAAGGCCTTGAAACTGATTTGAAACATTATGATTTTTTTATTATTATGAATTAGTAGTTTCAAAGTGTTAACAAAATTATTTTTAATCGTAAAATAGGCAACTTGTAGTTGCAATTGCGTAGAGTGGGGTTCCGTACGTATTTTTTTAAAGTTTAATGATAAATGTGTCTTGTTTTTTTTCTTCTAAAATTTTGGCCAATAGGTTCCGGGATATCGAGGAAGGGGCTGGTAAATTAATTTATTTTTATTTAGTTTAAAACAATTAAAAAATATAAGGATATACATACCCACATACGAGGCCTTTTAATATATACACACTCTACAATTTTCAGAACTTATTTATTTTCTAATTCACTCTCCAAAAGTGTATAAAACGTAAATCTGTCTTTTCATTTATTTCCGTAGCATGTCTGTCTGAATTACCAACTTACGTGTGTACCATATACGTAGGATCAAATCAATCGATCCAGTAGATTAGAAACAAATTGGCTGGTTTGGTTAAGTCGGGAGCCTAAGGAACAAAATATCTGAATACTTAATATTCAGATATTTTATAAGCATTTTATAGTGAAACTAGATAGTAGTGTAACGACAGATCTAACACAGAAAATCCTCTTTAGAAGGAAATTTGTTTTTAAATTAAAATGGTTCTAAGAACTCGTATATCAGTGCTACAACTCTCGAAATACTCAAAGAAAAAAAAAATCTACACTGCCAACATCCAATAGATGGAGTTCCTTGAGACGTGTGGCGAGGTATAATTGACATCGCCGCCTCGTAACTGCGCTTTGCTGGGGATAGAGTGCGATTCCAATATAATTGAGAAAAAATACAATCTGTGTTTTGATTCAGCTCGTGACTACCGTCGGGCAGTATGTAGTTCGTATAAACTACTAAAACATGTAGCGTTTTGACCTGTTAACTTATTTTTAATGTTAGTGAGCTAGGTTTTTATAAAAACTTAAGAATTCATCTTTTCGATATTGCACTGTAATATTACTATTTCGATGTATAATTAATGTGAAACTACAATCTTATAAAGAATAGCGGTCCCGGCGAACCTCGTTTCGCCTTAGAGAATTTTTCCCGCTTTTCTGTTGAAATTTTTCAAATTTTACCAAGGATCCCTAATTTTGTAGCCTATGTCAAATTGGAAGAATGTAGCATTCTATTGGTAAATTATTTTTTTAAATCGGCCCAGTACTTTTTGAGCCTATTCATTACAAACATACAAAAATATGTACAAATCTTTCCTCTTTATAATATTAGTGTAGATTAAGACCAAGTTACGTAATTAGTGTAGTTTATTATGGCTAACGAAAACCTGAGTACTTACTAAAAATAAATATTACGTTTACATCTTAAAAAACCGCGCGAGTAAATTTGATGAAATCTATTAAAATCAGTTTAGACATTATGCATTTTATAGTGCACTAGCTTTTGCCCGCGACTTCGTCCGCGTGGCGTGTTATTGTGTCATTTCAGTTTTTTTTCTCGGTGTGTGTCGAATGTAAATAATAATGAATGTTGCATTCAAAAATTTTAAAAAGTTTTTTTTTTTTTTGTGAAAATACATTAAAAAACAACATAACAATTATTCTGAATCTGGCGCTAGTGCAGTATTTTTTCATGAAAAAGATGTTTCCCATTCCCATGAAGCTGTACATTTGCTAAGATACCCATATACTAAAAAATTTCAAGCCTCTAACTCGCGGTACAAAAGTTTTTCCCGCTATTCCCGTTCCCATGGGAATTTTGGAAAATCCAATCATGACTTAACTTTGCATTCACTAAGGTATATGCATGTCAAATTTCAATCATCTAACTTACGCGGTTTAGATTTTTTCATACAAAAGTTTTTTCCCGCTAACTCCCGTTCCCGTGGGAATTTCTCAAAATACAGCCATAACTAAACTTTATATTTACTAAGGTACCTGCATGCCAAATTTCAAGCGTCTAACTTAAGCGGTTTAGATTTTTCATACAAAAGGATTTTCCCGCTAATTCCCGTTCCCGTGGGAATTTCGGGAATTCCTTTCTTAGTGCACCCCTACGGTACCTAAGCTACGTCCCTTCCAAATTTCAAGTGCCTACGTTTAGCCGTTTGGGCTGTGCGTTGATATGTCAGTCAGTCAGTCAGTCAGTCAGTTTCTCCTTTTATATATATAGATTAGCAAACTTAAAATATTTTAAAACAGAAAAATGTATTCCTAGCAGTGTGTGTGAATATGGTCCGGTTCGAATCCCACTGCAAGGGGAGATGTTTCTTTTTCTATTTTGCTGATTGGCTGGAAATACGAGCATAATACGTTAACAGGCAATTAACAATATCGACATTTATATTCTCTCACGCGAGAAATGTGACGTATCGCGCATGCTAAACCTACTGATCTCAAGCATTACAAGTATGGCAGAAGAGCTGGAGTAATTGCAGATTGGTATGTTAGACATAGTATTCGTTTTTCTCGCCTCTTCTATTCGCGGATACGTAACGTTCTTAAAGAAAGCTGTCATTCTGTTTTTTGTAGTGGGTATGTGGTGTGCCCGTATCAGTCGAAGATCACTTCGGGCAATCATGCTGTGCAATTACTGGCGACCGGTAACCGCGACGGGAATGCGGGTACTCGCCGCGAGTGGACAGCTTTTTTAGCTAAACCTCGTAATTGCCGCATTGTTGCAATGCGTTGCAACAGATGAAACTTGATCGCGGTTTGTGCAATCGACGTTCGTTCCTGATGTGGATGCCAACGGTAAAATATTAGCGGCTGCTTTCGGAAGAATTTTGTGTTCTTTTGGTTTTTTATTGATCTTACTCGAAAGAAAATTTCGTATCGGGGTTAGTTCTTAGATGACTTTGCAATATTTGTAGTTAGTGGTTTCGGTATTTGTAAATGGTGAAAACCTAAATATCTTTCAGCTTTGTTTATAATGACTAGCTGTTACCCGCCACTCTGTTCGCGTGATTTCGGGATAAAAAGTATCCCATTTGTTATTCTAGTGTCTAATCCGTCTTGTTTTGGCGTGAAAGAGGAACATTAATGTACTTTTATACATCCACTCACCCAAACTTTCACGATCATAATGTCAGTGATGATTTGATGTGTATATTGTTCTATAGATCGTACTAAGTATTGACGAGTTTATACTTAAATTTAAAAGCACATATTGTAATAACAATGGCTCAAATATTTGCTGGCGAGGGTTAAAATGTTAGAAGATGCTTAAGTGGCTCAGATGTCCGTAGGGTGAGGGAGGGTGGAGTGGACAATAGTGCAATGCAGCATGAATAGTGACTTTATTTCATTTGTTATATGATTAATTTGTGTAACATGAGAATTAAGAAAAAGATAGAATTAATTAGAAAAGATTGTTATCTTAAGTTGGATGTTCCAATTTGTTAAATTATTATAGCCTAGCCTGTAATAAGATATGTACTATATTTTGACTATTTATAGATCTATTACTTCTAACTGGTTCCTAACGCATTGGTAGTTAATGCCCTGTCGTCGGCGCCAGGAGCCGTCGTTTTGATTGGTCATTCTTCATATTTTGGTCTAAATCAACATTTGGGTTCGTTCTGTGTTTTGGTATTTTCTCTAATTCTGGTTTCCATATGACACTAGTGCCCACAGTATTGCATTAGACTTGTTTTTTGGCTATGCTCTTTATAATTTTGGAGAAGCATGACAGCCTATGATTACCGTCAGTTATTATGATTACCATATAACATAGGCATCGAGGTCGTCTACACGCAACTGCCTAGATACAAAAACATCCCTACTAATATTATAAATGTGAAAGTAACTCTGTCTGTCTGTCTGTCTGTATGTCTGTCTGTCTGTTACGCTTTCCCGCTTTAACCTCTCAACCGATTTTGATGAAATTTGGCATAGGTGTACGTTGAACCTCAAGAACGGACATAGGCTACTTTTTGTTAGATAGTAAGGGGGGGGGGGGGGGTTAATGCCACCTTTGAAAGTTAACATGGGAAAATGTTTATTTTTTAAGTTAGAGATATGAAAGTTGGCACAAATATAGCTCTATTAAAATATAGACTACTTTTTGTTTCGAATATTAGAGGAGAAAGGGGTAAAACCGACCATGAAAGGATGTAGTCCACGCGAACGAAGTCGCGGGCACAGCTAGTGTTCAATAATTTGTGTACGCAATTTAATGCAGACCCGCAGCGCGCTACACAGATTCATAATTAGTAATTAGTCTGTGCACGTTGCATTAATCGATTGGGCGCCGTCTCGATTCAATATCAACATCGCCCGCCCCCAGCATCAGATGTTCTGCAGCGCACGCCTCGAGTGACACTAGACATGGTGGCTCAAAGGCGAGTGTTTGCCCCTTTGTCTTACCGGCCAATTAGTGCAGTCCGTTCATTTAATTCCATCGGTCGATTAGCAGCGGCTAGGTGCCCATTAATTGTGCCCGCCAATTTGACGCTGTCGGACGTCACGACGCACAAAGTGATCATGCCCGGTATGTGTACCCAAGACAGATATCGCACGGTGTATTGCTTGCGATGCCACTTCTGTAGCATTCGGGTGTCTCTGTGCATTCGATTAGTTGGCATCGTGAGATGGGCTCCGGCTCGAATGTGTTTCCAGCTCGAGCGATTCTCATTTGTTGGTGTATCTACATATGCTTGATGAAATTGGCTCGGGTTTTTAAAATACAATTCTGATATTAGATCTTGTAGGTGATGATGTTATAGGTGCCACTTTTTAACTGTTTGTTTACTTTGTACCTATGTATATTGTAAAAAAACTTTTCTGTTTTCTATTTTTTAGCTTTTAAGGAATGAGAATTCTCTATGGACTCTTTTTGCATGTACTATTACTCTATGCTTTTGTTTTGTGCAAATAATTACTATTTTACAGCATAAAGTCTCATGTCCACTACTGGATTGTTATATGCTAACTTCATATGTTGTCTCCGCTTAGTAGCTACATACATAACTAATAGACAAATTGATTTTTCCAAAATGGTTGAACGAGCTTCACGAAAAAATTAAAACAAGTATGGCGCCCGCATACCCGAGTAAAAGTTTCCGAATTATAGATATGCCTAAGCGGACGCAGCTCGATGTTTGTGTTGGCCATCGAAGTGATCGCCGACCCGCATAAGACGGACAAACTTTTATTTTCAATATTAGGTAGATAAGTTTGTCGTAAACTATTCGGATTTTTATTTGTCTAATGGTGAAGTTTGTAAACTTGATCAAATGATGGGGGCCTTCATTTGATCTGGTGTAGCCGTAGCATTGCAATTGGGCAGGATATTAAGTAGAGGTATATTCTAAATAATGTCATTATCTTCTTCCTCCTTACGAATTTCAGAATTGGGATACATTTAACCGTCAAACGTTATGCATCCAATCCGGATTATCTAGTAAAGCTTTTATCCTTCACTTGCATACAGGATTGCTGAACTAAAGTTATAATAGTTTAGACATTTTGAATGTACAATCGTATTCATTTTTATTGGATACTAGCTGACCCGGCGAACTTCGTACCGCCTTATAGAATTTAATTAAGTAACCACGTTTCGGAACAAACGATGCTCTTTCAATATAGTCTATGGCTTTGAATGATGTTGACATTCGTTACGCACGTTTTTTAAAATATGCAAAATTAAATGTATGTTTTTTAATCTTTTTGAGAGATTTTCTTAATATTTTTTTTCCGTAAGAACCTTGTACAGAGTATTAGAAAACTACAAAAAAATCTGCCAAATCGGTCAAGCCGTTTTCTTGTTATGGCGTGACTACGGGAAACGGGTTTCATTTTTATATATACCTATAGATAATTTAGCTTTATACATATAATATTGATCTCCAGCTATTAGTGCCACAAAGGTATAATATACCTTACATAGCACATGCAAACAGCAGATCTTACGACATTTTGAATAACTGTGCAAACGCACCGTTTGTATGATGCGGGGTCGCTCTTGAGCAGGGCTTTACTGCCCTCTCGATCGACTTACGGTGCAACGAGGGGACTTACGATAAGGACACTGTAGCCCCAGGAATTAAAGCTGGCCGAACACTTTCGTAGTTCTTCGTTTTGGTATCATTTATGTTTGATTTCCGAATTATTTTCATAAGTAAGATCTATACTTATGTTGACATAATACAAATTTATTTTATTTATCTTCTGAATTTATAGTATGTATTTGTTTTTATTTAGTAGATTATCTATATAAATCTAAGTATACCTTCATATTTAAATATATCTTTTATTTAATTTATATAGTATGTGTTTGCATCTGCAATGATGCAAACACATACTATATAAATCGTTTAATAGATACCGTAATGTTATTTTAATGCTTAATTTATTGTTGTTTATTATGATTTCTTTTTTTTATCAGAGTACTAGTTATTATATCTTAGTACTAGTTATTTATGCATTTTATCCACTGTTACCGCACCCATATACAAACTATCTGCAAGACCTAAGGGTTCACTGGTAGAGAATACCTATAGCATTAAGTCCACCTGTTGTACTTATTTGTGCCATAAAGTTTTTAAATAAATAAAAAATACTCCCTAAACTCCCATAGACTAAATCGGATTTCAATAAAAACAAATTAAATCATCACTTTAGGGATAATAATGGCATAGACAGACGGGCAGACACGTCAAATATAAGATTTGGGTTGCACGTTTATGATATAGTAAGTTAAAGTATCATGACGTCATCAATAACCAATTGCCCTGAAATTGGCTTATGTTGGCCAATTGAAATCATTAGAAATATATAGGGGACTCAACACCTTTGTGCTATCACGTAAAATTATATAAATTTCCACAAGATGGAATGGCAGTAATGAGCTTGCTACAGAAGTCTAGCGTCCAATAAACAGTAGGTAAAAACATTTTCGGTGTCAAACTCGTATTTTATAACAGGCTATCTGTAACGCTGCCGCTGAAAAGAAACTGCAAGTAGTCAGAAGCAGTGGCGGAGGCGGTGGAGTGGCTCGTTACGGCCGCACTCCACGTAACGATACATCGTAACGACACCTCCGGGGCCGGCGAGCTTCGGCGAGACACGATTGTGCCATTTAGGGGCACACCGAAAATCTTTCCACAACTTTGGAGCAAGCAATCTCTTCTATTAATTGCTTTGCTTGCATTTGCAGTAAGATTCAATATTATCTGTGGTTGTTCAGCAGTTTCTTCCACCTGCTATCAAGGGAAACACCCATGAACAAACTAGAGGTAAGATCTTTTTTTATCCTAATATTGGATGTGGTCACGGATTTGTGCGCTTGGGGTTAGGATTTAGGGCGGTCCTTAAAAAGGGCTGAGGTTTTTTTTGTTTAAATTTCGTTAATTTGCATTGTATGTAGGTACGAAAATGTTAGCCAATTTTGGAGTCCAGTTTTTTTTTCATTACTCTCACCTTATGTTTTACAGTAGGGAACCTTTTGAATGTTAATTATGTAATTGTCTGTGTAGTTTATGCCTAGTTTGGCGTCCAACTTTGTAATACTAGGAACTCACAAATGTATGTTCTCGAGTCTTGGTGCGACGTCTTACACGTGCCTGAAGTAGTATTTGACTTTGCTCCGACTTCTTGTTGCTACTTCTGAAGATTACCTCAAATTTTGTCGCAACTGTAGTCAGTCGTGTACATTTTCAATGTGTTCTAAGTAACTAGATAGGGAAATACAGGAGCCTCATGTGTCGCTGAAGTCCATAGATGGTATTTCAAACAGCACTAAGTTTTTGAAAAGTACGGCAGTATCTTTAGTTTGTGAACAGCTCAGTACTTTGTCACAGTAAGTTAACTGGGTATCTGACCACATTTGAATTGACAGATTTAATATGACAACGTACTAAGGTGTACAGAAACTAATCGAGCTCGATTATTAAGTGTACTATAATAAATCGAAACAACGAAAGCATCGCAAACACCCAGACAAACCCATTACGAATATCTGTTTCAATAATAGACATGTGTGTTGGTGCGGAAATCAAATCTAATTTTGTTCCCTCCAAAATAACAATGCGCTCGATTTTATTTGAGCAAATTTAAAAAAAACAAACGTCTTAATTCCCCATCGCTGATGGATTAAAAAACTATTATCGCCGTCATGTAAATCTCCATTTTGGATAGTTCTTAATTACGATGTAATTATATTTGGATCGGAGCCAGATTAACGTAATATCAGTTAATGCCGCAAGCGAACTCGTGACTTCTACGGACACTGGTATTGATTGTTTCATCTTGCCGATTTATCCAAACGGGGATCTAGGGACATTGTGGTCAAACAAAAGTTTTTTCTCTAGTGGAGGCGGTGTAGGCATGGATCTCCAGTCATTTAGATCTCAGTCCAGTTAAATAATTACGAAGATTCAGTTGGGCGAGCCACAGACACGGCAGCTCGCACATAGTTTAATATCGGGGCTCCTCCAGTATTTGAATATCATGCTTTACGACACACCACGCTGTATGTCTTGATGCAAAATTAGTTAAAGTCCATATTTATTTTTATCGAAAACTACAGAGTTTCTTTTTAAGACTTTCGCGTTCCATTTAAACATTTAAAATAATTTAATGGGTCAAAACACGGTTGGTGCAACTTAATCGAAACGTCGGGCAGTAAGTAGTTTATATTAACAACTAAATAAAAATGGTGTCGTGTTTTGACCCGTTAAATTATTTTTAATGTTTACAGAGTTTCTTGCCTGGATGATCTTCTATGTAAATTATAGGTTCCGAATCAGGGGTTGCTTCATTTGGATTATCCAGTCTATTCATAAATATCACTGATCTAATTTACATGAATAAAATAATTCTTAACTTTGATCACTTGGCAGTAATCCTAACTTGTAGGCGTAACCTAGTAACGTGTTTCCTACTTGGAGAAGCTTAAGCAAAAAACCCATGGTAACGGATTAGCGGTGGCTTCAAATTTATTGAAACGTTTCTTTGATGGCTGCAAATCTAATTCTAAATGCTTGTTTGGTGCTTAGAATTATTTCTTTATATGAAAAGGATAGTCAAAAATCTTTAGGAGGGTTTCTGAGGGCCCACAAACAAACGGCCCGGAATGAATATGACATCACTCGCCGTCGCTTCACACGCGTACTTACCATCCCCGCTTTTTTTAAATTTTTCACTGAATTTTTGTTTCTACTGGTCGCAGCGTGATGTTATAATATAGCCTTAGCCTTCCTCGAATAATGGACTATCCAACACAAAAATATTTTTTCAATTCGTACCGGTAGTTCTCAAGATTATCGCGTTTAAACAAACTCTTCAGCTTTATAATATTAGGAGAGACTCTCCTTAGTCGAAGGTTAATTCATCCTTGTATTGAGTGATTGGCAAAATATCGTAATAATAATAGGATATCAGCGTTTAAAAGGCTAAATGTAAATCAATTTTATTTAAAAATATCTCCAAAGAGGTACCATATTTTAAAGGACATTCTATTAACAAAATGGGTACATAATTGCGTTGTTTTTTGGAACAATGAAAATTTAAAAGTTAATGTTAATTGAGTGGTAAATACCATAAATTTATATGTAGTCTCGTTCTAGGTTAAACAAACTAGAAGTGCCTAGAATTTAGACAGTTTAACAAAACAAGATAAAAAAAATGGGTCAAAATCCTTACCAAACAGAAAATCCATTCGGCGTTGATTTTTATGGACGGGTTTTACCTTAATCTAGTTTTGTAATCTTCTTAATCCAAATCTGAGTTAATCCTTTCGCGACATATCTAATCCCAATTTATTAATTTATTTGATGACATATTGAAACTATTCCATTCCAGTTTAATCTATATTATGTAGGTATTTCAGAAAGCGATGTACCTACCTACTTCAGGTATTATTACTAACTAGCGACCCGCCCCGGCTTCACACGGATGTAATGTAAATACTTAGAAATACTGGATTTCCTATTATTTATTGCAAAGAAAAACCTTCCTCTGGAATCACTCTATCTATTAAAAAAAACCGCATCAAAATCCGTTGCGTAGTTTTAAAGATTTAAGCGTACAAAGGGATATAGGGACAGAAAAAGCGACTTTGTTTTATACTATGTAGTGATGTGTACTAATTTTTGTACACAGTTTTTGTACCTGGTACGGTATCATATATGATACTTACCCAAATTTGTATTATTCTCAAACTCAAGCATATAAATGCGATGTGCCCATCTGTCTTTAGTGTAGGTATCGATACTGCTAAAACATAATTTGTCATTTCGAATGACACCCCTGAATGGTTATTTGAAGCCAAAGTGATTAAAAGTTTTGAATTAAAGCTAACATATCGCAGCAAAATGTCAAAACCATGTTTTCCTTGTAAAATTCCATTTGTCATTTCAAATGACACCCCTAAATGGGTCTTCGAGACCAAATTCATTTAAGGATAGTAATTTAAACTGACAAAGCAACAAAACAGAAAAAGAGACATTCACCGGAACCGGATATCATCCAAAAACAGAAGTCAAACTAAAAGGAGGTTTGATTAATTGATATCAGTAGTTCACACAGATCGCGGTGCGGTGGCGCGCGAGTCGCGCCCGCCAGGGGTGTGGGAGAGTCGGCTCGGTCAAAGGGCCCTTTGATGTTTGCCGCCGGCTTAATGCACCGCCCGCGGCCCCCGCCACGTTCATCATTAGCAATTTCCCTGTAATTTATTATCTTTACCGCTATTTATTTGTGCAATTTCACGGCTGTATGCCGGTTCGCACCTCCGCACACTGGTCCGGATTTTTAATATGGAAGACTTAGGACCCAATGTCAATATTTCGGGCTGAAAAAAATCATGTGGATAGATAAATGAACGTTCATCAACGTTTGTTCTAGCAGTTTTTATGAAATTGGTTATTTTTGCGAAAAAAAAAACATTGAAAAAAAATTTGTATGGAGAAAAAGTGAAATATTTTTTTTTTTCGAAAAGTTCAAAACTGTTAGCAGTGAAACCTTTTGTGTGTTATTGTATTACACTTATTCGTTAATTCCATATTTTTTTTATTTGCATATACTTGCAGCCTTGGCCAAAATATGCATCGGAACTTTCATTGTATTTATTTCAACTATTTGTGACAATTTAATTTTTTTATTGATTTATAGTCACATAATTTACGCATATTTTCAATATAATAAATTTTAAAATCCATTATTTGTTGACTATGAATGATTTTGAAAAATAGATTACAATTTAATTTAAAAAATCAAAATAATATTTTACTTCTCATGGTTAGCTGTTGCTTAAAGCACAGCTAGTGATCGAATGAGGCATTGCCTGCCTGCTAATATTCTCCTATTCCCTAATATAGCTATCACTTTTATTTTCTACTATTGCTGTCTCTTTCATTCTCTTTTGCTCACTCTTTTTCTTCTTAAGACAAGTGGTGTTCCACGCTTATAAATCAGATAAAATAGACAAGAGCTCTACTGGTAATACAAAATATTTACTTGCAGCTTTGGCGTTTATTTCGTTTATCCTAATATATATTTATTTAAAATCAGTACTTTTGCTTCTTTAAGTGGTTTCGGGAAAGTAAATTCGGTACTAAGATAAAATCCAT
This sequence comes from Glyphodes pyloalis, assembly GCA_037074685.1. Lineage (NCBI taxonomy): Eukaryota > Metazoa > Arthropoda > Insecta > Lepidoptera > Crambidae > Glyphodes > Glyphodes pyloalis. Next base: position 2,574,996 of record JAYKKO010000024.1, on the reverse strand, counting down.
ACTAATATTATTAATGTGAAAGTGACTCTGTCTGTCTGTCTCTCTGTCGCTCAATCACGCCTAAACTACTAAATAAATCTAGTGTCCCAAAGAATATCTATACCAAATTTCATCTATATCGGTTCAGTGGTGCAGCGGTAAATTTAATGTAATGTAAACGACCTTCAATTATTTTTTATTGTACTGCGAGAATTGTGCAATAAACTATTTCTGGTTATTTTGTTATACATTTTGAAGTTGATTTATGAATAACTAGTGGCCATCCGCGACTTCGTCCGCATTAATGTCGGTTATCGCGACGCTATTCACGCGGACGAAGTTTTAAGTAGCATAGGGTATGTATGTAAATGTATTACAAAATAACTAAAAATTGTTTATTGCATAATTCTTGCAGTACAATAAAAAATAAATTGAAGGTCGTTTTCATTACATAAAATTTAATACATTTTTTATCAATTTAGTACATAATAAATAATAATAAAATAAGTAATTAAATTAAAAATAAAGTAATTAACTAAAACTATCTATACATAACATACAAATTAATATAAATAACTTAAAACTACAATAGAAAATAATTGAAGGTTGTTTACATTACATTAAATTTAATACATTTTTCATTAATTTAGTAAATAGGAAATAATAATAAAATAACTAAAATGAAATTAAAACTAAAGTTATTGACTAAAACTATCTATATATAACACGCAAAATAATAGTTATAAATAACTTAAAACTTATTCTAAAGGATCTGGCACATTTTCTGGAGCTTCTTCATCAACTTCAATTTCTTCTTCAACTTCTATTAATTCATCTGATAATATCAACTGCGTAGCTTCTGGAAACATCCTTGATGACTTAAAATTGGTGTATTTAGGTTTCAGATGAGATATATATGGATCTGATGATATCAAAAAATTGTGTATAATGTCTTCATTATTTTGCAGTCTTCCTGTTTTCCTCGTGTGTCGCTCTCTGGTATTTCGAAAGTCCTTATTTCTTGCTTCTCCTGCTTCTTCTGACAAAATTCCGATAGGAAGGCAAGAGAAATGTTTGCATATGTCAGCGCCATGTATCAACATTTTGTGTATGCTGGAAGGCATATTGTACCAGGGGTAGTGATGTACAAAGATCTCAGCAGTCTCCTTGCAGTATTCACGGAAACTATCGATATTGACAGCCTTTCCACAAGATAACACTTGCAATATAACTGCGAAGTGCTTTATCAAATCAGCATCAATCTTCGTTATTTGAGCACTTTTTTTGTATTCCCGAAAAAATCTTCTGGCCGTGTTTCCGTCATTAGTAGTTCCAAAGCCCTGCTTTACAACATCAATCAAAAGTCCCATTTGTTGTTTGAACTCCGATTGCACCATATCCTTCCTTAACTTCTTAAGGTTTTTGTTGTCACCTCGTGCACTCCACATTTTGAAATCTAAATTATATGAAATATGTAAAAGACACTCCATGCTTCGAATCCACATATGGAGTGTTGATAGTCCATATTGATACACATCGTCCCGTACAGGTCTTGAAAACATTTCTGAAAGATTATTCATCTCACTAGGTTTTGCAAGACAAACATTGCACGTAGCTGCAGATGGAGTATCTGTAATAATTGTAGCCACTTTCCCATCAATCATTGTCATGTGCAACTCATGAGTAACTTCCAAGTTTCCGCAACTTGAAATAGTCAAATTTCGTATTTCTTCCTCCATTGCCGCTTGTTCTTGCTTAACAAATTCGGTCGTTTCCTTCGCAAACTGAAATTTAATAGGTCTGCAATAAGATGTTGAAGATGGGTTTGGATTATTCCAAATAACAACATTGCCGCTCTCGAGCTTCAAAGGAACGAGGCTCGTCATGAACACAGAGGAGTCGTCGAATTCTGCCAGTTCACTTCTTTGCTTGTAGTTGCTCTGTGCTGAAGATCCATCGAATCCCCACTTGGAGGTAAGCTTCAAGTTTTCACTGCACATATTTAAATCATCACCAACGACTTGCAGTATTCTTCGAGTTGTCACGTCTAACAGTGCTTGTAGTTTCACCTTCACTAAATGTTCTGATACTTCAATATCTCTGGTATCTGGATAACACCTCTGCTTAGCTTCCAACAACTTGTAGTAAGACGGAAGCTTCAATTGCTGTGACAATGCTGACCGTAAAGTAAGATACTTCCACTTTGACAGATCCAATGATGCAGTAAGGGCCAACGCTTGATCTTCCTGCATAGTGTCCGTCTTCTCGTTTGTTGATAAAAGTGATTCGACAGCTTCAACCTTTTCAGGATTCTTCACAAGGTGATCGATGATGCGAGCAAGACCTTCTTTCCCATTAGACTTTAGCTTCGTGACAAAAGCAAAAGTCAGTTCCTCTTCCGGATAGTCGAGTAATGTACCCGATCGCCTTTTCTTCTGCTTATTCCCCAAGTCTTCAAATGGCTTCCTTGATGCAATGTCTGTAGATGTTCCAATGTCACTAGTCGCCTTCGAAGTAGATGGAATGGGTTGAACAGCTGCTTCTTCTTCTGTAGAACGAGGATCCAAATTTTCGGTCCCTTCAAAAATTTCGGTGAGATTTACTGATTCACATTCAGGCCACTTAATTCTTGTTTCCAACCAGTTCATATGCTTCTTCATGAATGTTTTTTGCACCCTGTGTGCCTCGGTCCATCGACGATTTAAGTTCACAGTAAAAGATCTTGCAAAATTCAATAATTTTTCTGAATCTTCTTGCGAAATTTCAAGCAAAACGCAATCCAAAATTGCTTGATGCAGTCGTTTGTAATCCTTGAGGTCCTCTTGTCGCAGAAACACGTAAATGTCCAGGTTAGTGCCAAATCCAGCCATGATCAAGTTGCTAGATTATTCACGTTAAAATTTCCAGGTATGTTGACTCTTCAAGGGTTGAATGTCTAATGACGCTCCAACATGAGCTCCCGTCTGTTTTATTTGATTCATAAGCGCTCAACTAGCAAGGGTTTCAAGGAGCGAAAGAGAGAGAAGTATGGAATGAAAGAGATAGCGATAGTAGGAAATGAAAGAGATAGCAATATTAGGGAATGGGAGGGGAATATTAGCAGGCAATGCCTCATTCGATCACTAACTGCGCTTTGAGCAACAGCTAACCACTAAGAAGTAAAATATTATTTTGATTTTTAAAATTTAATTGTAATCTATTTTTCAAAATCATTAATGGATTTTAAAATTTATTATATTGAAAATATGCGTAAATTATGTGACTATAAATCAATAAAAAAATTAAATTGTCACAAATAGTTGAAATAAATACAATGAAAGTTCCGATGCATATTTTGGCCAAGGCTGCAAGTATATGCAAATAAAAAAAATATGGAATTAACGAATAAGTGTAATACAATAACACACAAAAGGTTTCACTGCTAACAGTTTTGAACTTTTCGAAAAAAAAAAAATTTCACTTTTTCTCCATACAAATTTTTTTTCAATGTTTTTTTTTTCGCAAAAATAACCAATTTCATAAAAACTGCTAGAACAAACGTTGATGAACGTTCATTTATCTATCCACATGATTTTTTTCAGCCCGAAATATTGACATTGGGTCCTAAGTCTTCCATATTAAAAATCCGGACCAGTGTGCTCCGGCGGACGTGGGCTTAAACACTAATTATAAACTTGTTTTTAGACTTAACCCGCTCCGTAATGTGTTAATCCATTTTAATGTTCTTTTGTTTTTTTTTGGCTTCGATTACTGATGTATAAAACCTTATTTAAATTAGTCTTCATCATCAAGTGCATGCCGACAAAGCTGTAAACAAAAGTAAATATATTTTTGAATGTAGATAGGAAAATCAAATTATTTATTTACATCTCGGAACATGGTACTGGTAGATACTAGCTACTAATTCACTAATTGCTAGCAATTATATTGATTCAACGGCTTTTTTATGGTTCTAGCGCTAATCGCCATATTTAAGGCGATGTCCCACACAATTCTATTTCTGCATCTGAGAGTTCTAATGTGTCACAAATGTGTGTTTCATCGGATAAAACTAAAATATTTTTTATATAATATAATAGTAATCGCCATTAATCTAATAAAGAAGATCCGCCCTCGTCCGCCGACGTTTTATAACCGGTTCCAATATTTTACGATTCGTAATGTGTCAAAAATGACTCCGTTTTTCTCCAACCGACTTCGACCGACGAGTCGTTAATACCGTTCCAAAATTTACTTTCCATTCCAGCTGTAATCAGTCGTCTGTTAAGCCTCGTATAATTTGTTACTGTCCAATCGAAAGAAAGGCAATGCACATTTGAACAATAAAATGAATGGTCGCTTTATTAATCTCTTACTCCACCACCCAGGGAGAATAATCTATCCTAAGCTTTTGGCGATACTTTCATATTATACCAGGCTAGTCTTACCTCGTACTTCTTTTAGTAAAATGTTAGCTGTTCCATTTTTCACAAACCTATTTAACCTTTGATAATGGTTTTTATGAAGACAGGACCCAAAACCCAGTCCGCTCTTCGCCTGTCGTTTACGATTGTTGTAAATTCAGAAATCAATACTCTGTATTAATTTATGATCTACAGTTATCTTCTCCAGTTTTGGTTTGAAATAATTAAGTACTCAAGTAAGTATTTACTTTCGAGAGGTAAGCTAGAGCAGACCAGTCCCCAAAGGTGGCACCTGTTCACAAGTATGACGTATGTGCCAGCCATCGCTTTACTGAACCATATTGTAGGAAATGTAACGATCCGCCATATCGGAATTGTATGTCTGTATGTTTGAGTGAGATCAATGGTACGAGTAATAAACGTTAACATTCTTAAATAAGTACGGCAGCAGCTTTTTAGACATGCGGTTGGCGGCATGCTCTTGACATGACAACTTCACACCTTTGCGAGAGCGGCGGATTCCACTTCCATTCTGCTCTATAGGGTTCTTAAAACGGGCGTCAAAGGGCGCGACCCTTTCGTCGGAAGGTGATAGTTATCTGTTTGTAGGGGCACCCCTGATATTCGAATCATGGGCTTAGTAGACTATTGCATTTCGAAGGCCTAGTACCAAAAACGGAACAATGTTTTTGGAGCTTAATTAAAAGTTCGGGAATTCAAATGTCGTTTTTGATTTGTATAAATAATATTTTGTTTTTTTTTAATCGCTTTATTCGCATTTGAAATGATTTGAGTTGTGATTAAGAGAATAAAAAATTGCTATTCGTCATCGGATTCGACATATGTTTTTCGTTATATAACATCACACTGTGATCAATAGGAGCGAAGAATTAGCGGGGATGTGAAAAAATTAAATAAAAATACAATTTTGTATCTTACTAAAATTACATTACCATATTTACGAGGACTACGGAAGTCTTTTTTAATTTTAGTCCTCTCTTATTCACATAGTAATTACAATTCCCTATCAACACACAAAAAGGAATCCTAGTTTTAGTTTAACTTCAGATATTTTGGTATTTGCTTCCAAAAGTATAAAGTTCCTTTTTACATCAACAAGAGTATGTTTGCGCAGCTAAAATGCATATAATGATGTGTGAAGCGTGCGTCTTATCGCGAGGCGTCGGCTCGTGGGACATAATTAACAAAACGTGAAATCAATCAAAGCGCCGCGACGAGCCGGCGACATCAAAGGTACAAAGGGTACGTTCTAGGGCTGCGCCGCGGCGCGCGGAAAACGCGGGATTAAAAATACGCGCCTAGTTATTGAGAAGATATAAACTTTAAGACTTTTGCGTTTTAAACATTTAAAATAATTTAACGGGTCAAAACGCGACAACTTTTTTATTTAGTTGTTAATAAAGAATAGTTATGTTATTGAGAAGATATGGTTAATAGGCTACTTCCTATTTTATAAATGTAATAAATGAGAGCGTCTTTTCTTACCAAAAGGCAAAAGCTTTTGGTAGTTAATCCATTGCAGGATAATTAAGGAATTATTTTTAGATAATACGTAAGGAGTTATGACCTAAATTATTAATTGGTCCTTATAAAGGTTCATATTGGTAAATCCCTTCAATAATATTACATTAGAAAAAGATGAAACAATTTATCAAATTACAAATCCACGCAGTCCTTTATATTATTATGTTTGACTTACTTTGAAATCTGAGTGAGTGAGAGACATTCGGAAATATTGCTACTTTGTTTTTTTGTTCATTGTTTAATTTGCATCCCTAATTTTGTTGGCGACCATTAATAAAAGAGTAATTTGTTTTAATTTGAAACGAAGACCGTAAATTCTATACCCAGTTATATTTTCGCCAAATCTTTTGGTGGAGATAAACCAGCTCCGAGGCTGGAGATGTTTAACATGGCTGACCTAAAACTTGCCATTTGAATTGTTCTCAGGTGACGTCATGAAACCTATGTGTGGACTCCACAGTTTCGACACATGAGGCAAGCTCACTAAATCTTAGGCAGATTTATTTTATTTGGATTTAACTTCATTCTTCGAATGTTTTGCCATTCTTAATTGTTATAATAATTTAAATCGTTCAAAATTACATCAATCCTTTTATATTTATGCTCGGTTCCAATATTTGAAAAACTATCCGTTCTAGATACGGATAGTAATATATTATACGAGGCGTAAGCTAAAAACGACCGACAGACGACTGATGAGAGCTGTAACGAACGGTATTACTTAACGACCCGTAGTGGGTTGGAGAAAAAGTATAGTCATTATTGACACAATACGAATCGTAAAATATTGGAACCGGGTATTAAAGGACTATGTGGGTGAAAAGCAGATTAAAGTAAACACTTGCAGTTTGATTTTAGTTCTTATGTATGCGACATTAGGGCTGTCCAAGTCTGACGAAAGTAAGTAGTCTGACGTGTTACATGTGGTTTTATTTGAGGTTTTGGATTGTTCATGGTGGTAGTAGATTTGAATGTTCCGTGACTTGAGTGCACCATCACCCCACACCCCGAACCAAAGTGTAGGTCCGTCTTAGCCACGCGGCTGGCTTCCTTTTTGGATCTCGAACTTACTTTTGCATTAATTTCACCATAAGTCAACATCAAACTTGAAGGCAGTTGGGTTGAAGATCAAGTTATGACGTTTGATGTCTTTTAATGAACTGTTCTTAAATCTTACCCCGGTTTTTAAACTTTTTACATTGTTTCTTCTCGTAGGTATTTTTACTTTTTTGTATGTATATGTAGGGGAATGTTTAAAATTAGTTTATATAACTGTTAGTATTGTTTAGTTTAATATATTTTATACAAATTTCATGCACCACTACGATAAATTCGGCTCAAATTTGTAGGGTCGTAGTAGAGAATGCCACTAAGCATTGAGACCGCATTTTATATTTTTTAATACGTGCAATGAAGTTTAGATAATGTCTAATTTATGTAATTTTTTACATTAAAAAATATCATAATTGCAGTTGTATAAAATGCTACATTTCGCTCTGTGCGACTTAGGAGTTTTCACTAAAGTAGCACGCTACGTACCTGACTCTCCGGTTCCTCACTTTTAGTGTCACGTGTGAGGTGATTCCGCCTGGCGACAAAAACGCGCGTTATCAGATTAAAAGCGGTAATGAGTTGCCTTTATAAAAATTAAACCCTTTGTGAGCGCACGCGAGAATCTGCTCCGTCGAGTGCTGCGTTTGTTGTCGAAAAAACCGGCAAAGTACTCTTGCTAGATGTCTGACAAAGGCTAGGCATCGCGTTTAATGTTACAAAGTTTTTTTTTGCCCCTCATTACCTACTGCAGTCCTAAAGGAAAATATCTCGACGACTTTTGATCTTGCCATTACAACGGTTCATTGAAGATATTTGCTTGCCTACTTAAACGTGCATGATTAAATAAATGTTTTCGGTTATTTGTATAACCAAAAAATTTACTTATGTAGTACATATTTCTCGCGATCTTCGAATTTACGTCGTACCGTCTTTATTCAGAAATATGCATCGTCTTGCAATGTCGGACAATTGTAACTTTAAGTTAGGCGGTTAAATTAGGCTATCATCTGCTAATTTTGGTGTAATTAAGCGCAAATGTCTTGCAATTGCTATGTTTTTGTAGTAATGTCGAACATATTTAAAAAATGTTTTTACTAAGGAATTAAGAAGTTTGCAATGATGTTTCAGCGTCTAATCCTACACCGACAAACTTTAGATAACTTTTGTAGTCAGGTAAAAAAGTTATCTAAAGTTTGTCGGTGATGATGATGATGGTGACTGATCACCACTGATGGTGTACAAAACCTTAGTAAAAATAGAGATATTGCTAACGTTCTAATACATTTTAACTTAAGTTCACACTACAGACTTTGTACCGTCTCGTTGTCGTGTATTTAATACTGAACTGCAAGTGATTCCAGTAGTCTGTTTTTTTTATTGCATCATGAAGCAATTTGTCTGCAGAGTGTCAAAGTTTTAAAAATCATTGTGGGGCGATAAGCCAACTTCTTAAGGGTTTCTAAGTTGGTAATCACCTTCATCAACGGAGGAGGCGTTATCAGCGAATTATCACCGAGTGGCGGAGTAAGCGTAATTGTGTGAGGGCGGGCGTGTGCGCGGCTCAAAGCGCGCCACAATATTTATCGGCGGCGCTGTATCAATGCGGCACAAAGCGACGCCGGAAGCCCACCTCACCGCGACGCAATACTGCGCGATCAAGCCACAGGCGCCAGCGGCCGTTCAAACATAGATATTGGATTGGCAAGTCAACGGATATATGTACTTTTTAATACCCGTCTAAATACGACTTTCTATGAAGATGGCATACTGTGACGTCACAATTTTTCGTTTCAACACGCTTACTATTAAATCGTATCGGAGCATTAGATAATAAAAAATAATTTGGTGGAGGTAACATAAAGTCATCTTTTGCGGCATTGGTTGCACTAATTATATTTCTGTTAATTTGCATTGCATACATTTTGAGGTAAATTATTTGTGAATATCCCATGATTGACAATATCCCAGACTGTCATACAGATACAATCGCTTCTTGTTGTCTCACATAAGTCAAAATAAAAGTCTGCTTGGATGAGATTAATTAGAGGGACCCCACACTAGCGTCTTTCGAGCGTCAGCGTCTTGCCGCGTCGACGTTGTTTGGGCGTTGCGTCGACGCGGCGCCCGCTCAGCGTCGACGCAGCGCCCGCTCAGCGTCGACGCGGCGCCCGCCAAGCGTCGGCGCGGCGTTTGAGCGGCGCTTGCGCTGGGCGTCCTCCGCACATCGCGTTCGAGCGTCGCGCCGCGCTGATGTCATGTACAGTCATTTCGAAAATGGAAATGTAAGATTTGAACACACAATATAATGTTTTATATTGCAGTGATAAATTAATGCTTTCAACTTGTAAAGGAAAAAATATATTTTACCTATTTGACACATGGCCATGGCACGAAAAGGCAACTTTAGCATTTATTTTCTCGAAAACTAAAAGTACTTAATTGAAAATGGGTTTCTTCGGCAATATGAGCTAGTATTTTAAGCTACATCCATATTTGCTATCAGCTAAAAAGTCTTCTGCCTACTGATTCTAAAACACGGGCGGGCCGAAACAATTGAGTTGATCATTGTACTGTTGTCAAAATAAACGCTGCGGCAGGCGTCGGGCCGGCGCGGCGCCTGTGGAGCGCAGTCCTGGCGTTCGTCATTTCGACCGCGCCGCGGCGCAAGCGTTGCGTCGGCGCCGCATCGACGTTGCGTCGACGTCGCGTCGGCGTTGCGTCGACGTTGCGTCGGCGTTGCGTCGACGTCGACGCTCAAAGAACGCTAGTGTGGGGTTACGCTTAACCAGAGTACGTATTCATGCTAAGAAAAGGCTATCTAATTAAGGCCATCTAAATTATACGATATAGGTACTACGAAATATTTTTATTCTTGCTCAATATCACGTCAGGCTAACATATTAAAAAGAAAATAAAATTATGTTTATTATTTAACACAAGTGCTTTAGCTACTTACAACAGAATCAGAACAATGTATGTGATGTTGTCCAATATTTATTTATTATTTATTCTCATACAAGCTTAGCAGCAACCACTTGACATAAAAATTTAAAATTCAAATAATCCACGACTCAAAAAAGTGTGAAATAAAAAAGCTCTTTTATTTGATACCTGTATTGTTGAGGAAGTTGTGACAAAAAAATGTAGGAAATCTGTCCTTTTCTTGCGGCGGCCATCTTGGATTTGAAATTTGTTATTATGAATATTCCTAGTCAAGCCCTTTTATATGATACCCATATTCTGGGAGTGGTGTTAAAATATGCAATTCATATTTTATTTATTAATCGATTTTTATCAAACATAGCTAAGAACACTCCCGACTTCTTTATCTTTCAAACAAAGAAAACAAAATCAAAATCGGTTCATTTGTTAGGGAGCTGCGACGCTATAGACAGATACACACACACAGACACGTCAGAATTCCCCGTCGTTTTTACGTCGTCGGTTAAAAATACATTTAAAAAATGCAGATATATTTTATGAGTTAGTAAACTTGCCATGGGAACTTGGGATGGTGCTTCATGTAGGCTATTAAAATATATGTTACAAAGGCAAAAAGACCTAGTGACAAATTATATAAAAATCGATTTTACCACGATATAAGCGCGATAAAATTTTTAATATGTAGTCTGAAGTGCTTTGATGTATGTTACGAATTGAACTATTTTGCACCCGCATCAAGCATTGTTGCGTCGCTTTATCTTGAGACTTGCAGCAAGCCCTTATCTGGCCCATTGTTGACTGCCTCTATCGCTGGATTCCTTTTTACACAGAGCCTTTGACGCCGGTCTTTGTTTGCCTGAAGATCAGAATGAGACACCAAAGCTGAATCGATGCGTTACTTCCAACTCTGGAGTACACGATTGCTACGTTCTATTCAATAGGATTTTATAATCTGTTGCTCTCCCTCCCCGAGATATGAAATAGTTTCGAGATCTTTCATTTGCTTCTTTTAAAATGTTTTATGTGCAACTCTGGCTCAAAATAAAACACCACCTTTACCAATCAAAGAAACAGTAGGGTAGGTACGTGTGTTGTGTGCATAATATAAGTTATTAGATATTACTTACCGATTTTAGTTGCTGGTTCGGGTGATGATATAAATGGTTCATCTTACAAATTTGGTCGAAATCTTCTTCAATCGAAATCTACAGTACTTTCGATTTTCCGTTTCACCGCTATAAATTTAACAATCCACTTTTATGGACTTTTCCTTTGACCGGATGTTGCTGTTTAAAATTCTCTAAAAAAACGTACCTACTATAGTATCTGTAAATACTTACTGCAGTTCACAATAGCATTCTTTTAGATTTATCTTGCAAGAATTAAGCGTCGACTAATTGCAGTAACTCCATTTCAGTGTATCCTCTCGCCCAGGCAAAGTTTAAAGCGAAAAAGGTTTACCTCAGCGAGTTAACCCTAGCTGGCTGACAGTTAGTTTGAGCTCGGCCCGCGGACAATGCAATTTTAGTTAATTCGATCGCTTGCGCTGTAAGCTAATTACGGACAAACCGAGGTGGTCGAGCGCATTACCCGCTCGCTCCATTAGCTGAGTTGTGCCTCGCGGACGTTTATGGAATGGTCTCGAGGTTGCAAATTGAGTTCAGACAATAACGCCTCGACGGTTTAGTGGTTAAGGTCTCGGGATCATAAGTTCTATTACCGGTTCGAGCAGATGTCCCGGAATTTTTGAACTAACGTTGGATTTGTGATCACCAGGCAGGAATTGGCTAGCTTTGTGAGATCAACCAAACAGAACAATGGGTTTAACGATGATTTGATTTCCATTTTCTATGCAGTGGGATGTTGAATCTTCACTTCTTATAGTTTTGACTTAGCTCTTCATGTAGAAATATTATTTGTAACACTTGTAAAAAGAAGACGATTTTGCAAATTATTATCTAAATATACACAATGGATCCAAAAGTACAAGTTGCATTTTAACTTAATGTGTTCCTATTCTGAGCAACCATGTGACTATGATGAGTGAAATGTGAGTAGTTACGGCGACAGGCACAAACTGAAAAAAACGTTAAAATGTTATGTTTTATCAAACAGATCAAATAAAAATAATAGCTTTAATCTACGGCTCTTTAACAAGAATATCAACAAAAATAATCCTAGTGCCAAAATGAATCAAATAGCGTTTAAGTAGTCGATAATTGGACGAGCAGATTTCGCGAACCCCTTAACCCCTTTCCAATTTGGATTTTAATAAAAAAAAAAATGATAAAAGGGAACGCAGAGAAACATGACTGGCGGCACTTGACGAGCTCTCGTCGCTCGATACGGCGATATCTGTCAAAGGAGAGATTTAATCCGGAGGAATGATTTAATTACAAAGTCGCAACACGATCCCCACGCCGACGCAGAAAGAATGAAAAAGCCACCTCAAGTTCAAAGGGAGATATAAATGAGAGCATTCACTCCTTTAGGACTCGCGGAATATTTTATAGATGCGACTTACGTTCGGTGTGTGAAGTGCCTAATGAGGCTTTGTGAGAATTAAACATGTATTTAAGAAGAAAATTTGCTTTGAAGCCGACGACGTCTGTGATGCAGAGCAAGGAGAAAAAGTCTGTCTTTGAAAGGTTAAGTACCTGTGCTTCAATCACAGCCATTGAAAATTGTCTCTTTGGTTTAAATATTTCGTCGATCAGTTTATATTTTAGAATAGCACGTCATCTTTCTTTGGGCGAACATCGTCTACGAATATATTACAATACAAATCCAATTAAACGAGACACATATTTTTATGAATTAGGTACCAAGAAAGCACATATGAATAGTTTCTCTTTTTCATATATTTCGTCTACGTGTATTTAGAGCACATTGTATCTTAAAAAATCTCAAAGGCAACCTTTTGATTCCTTTTATTGATTGATTTTTATGGAACGCTATGTCGCTTAGCTTCAATCAGGGGTCCATTTTGTTCACTTTGTTTCTGTCCAAAGAAAAAAATTACCCTTACATACGGTTGCTAGTCCTATGCTAGTACGATTCCTATTTTACGGAAACTAAGTGTATTGAGTCTGTAAATACCAGATCGGTGTCTATATAGAATATCTGCGTTTACGTTGCTCTTCATTGTTATTTTTATTCCTATGTTTATTAATAACCTTGAATGAAGTCTTCATTTTATTTTTATGCCTTGAAAAAGTTTACCCTATTGGCATGTGTATCTGCCTACGACAACGTTAGGAACGGTTTTTTGTAGCTATTTTACCTCCACTAATCTTACAAAGCTGAAAATTTTGTTTGTTTGACACACTAATCTCAGGAACTACTGGTTCGAATTAAAAAAAAATGTGTTTGATAGTCCATTTGTGAAGGAAGGCTATATATAGGCTATATAATATCAATAGGCTACGAACAAAAGCGAAGAATCAGTGAAAATTGTGGAAAAAACGGAGATCGTACGCGTGCGAATCGGCCGCGGGTCGCAATTAATTATAACCAGGCTTTCTAGCAATTACTCTATGACATTATTTATCAAAATTTTATTAGCTGTAGTAGCGACCTTAAACGTATAATGGGTTTTATTGCGTTAAATTTGATTTAGATCTGTTCGACTGTTGAACAAACCAGTGGCGGTGCGACTAGCCGGGCACCAAATTAATATCGGCCAGTGTTCTTTGTCTGTCGGGCACCAAATTGTGAGCGCACAATCAATTCGCTGTATTACAGGGATTCCACCGACTCCTTCGATAGCACCAATTTTTGCGAGCGTCGGGTCGCCATGCGATTCCTGTGTTTTAGGATATGCCTTTTGTTGTTTTCGGCCTTTGAAACTTTGGAATAGAACACACTGCTTTGTGCGTAAACTACGCAATGTGAAGTGGGTCTTATTTCTTTTTACTTTCTCGTGGTAAAGTAGTTTTGTACAAAAAACAGATAACATTAACCTAATCCCAAAGTAAAGGTGTTACTGTAGTATTTGTAGCTGAATACATTGATAAACACACTTACACAATAGAGATACAAATATCCATCACACATATGATTGTCGTCGGTGGGGATCGAACCCACGAACGACCTACCCCTTGTTTCAATATCTTTATTGTTAGGTTGTTTTTGAAGATTTACGCAGGTAGATTAAATAGGAAGCAGGTATCCTTAGTATCTACCCAAATTTGTCATATCCCGATGAATTATGACCTCCTCTAAGTAACAATGGCTGTGTTGGGTTCAAAGTTAAACAGAGGTTAGGATAGTTATCTAGATTGCTGAACTAAAGGTATTTTAATCGAACATAATCTCAGTTTCTAGTTGCGTAACTAAGTGGTATTTTGTCATAATTTCCTTATTTCTTCAAGCTTACTATGATAAAATAATAATGCAATAAAATTATTGCGCACAAGATTCGCTATTCTACAACAAAGATATATTTTAAATGAAAATCTTTCTTTGTACAAGTAGTGAAAATATAAAACGCGAACGTTTTAGATAAGAGTTTGTTTTCCGCCTAAATTGAAGTTGTTAAGGGGAAAACTTTAAGGAAAAATAAATGTATTTTTCAGTTGTAACCCCTGTTATCCCTGTGTCGACTGTCGGCTTTTGGTCTCGCTCATTATAGGGTATTATCTTTTAGGTGTGTTATGTTGATCTGGGTATAACCCCGCTAGGTAAATACTAATAGATAAATAAAATTATTCGAGCGGGTTATCGGTCATCTATATAAATAATGATGAATCGTTTAAATTTAAGTACGCGCATGACTTCATAAAAATTTGATCAAATTAGGTAACTCTTTTCTTTGTTATGTTCGTAACTGTCTGGAAAATGTTGGTAAAAATGTTTCAGGGAGTCCCTAGTTTTGAGAAACTAACTTTTAAAACTAGTTCGTTTTATTGATCATACATAGAGTTGATAAAGAATAAGATTTTAAATCATAGTATAAAACAAAGTCGCTTTTTCTGTGCCTATATCCCTATGTACGCTTAAATCTTGAAAAGTACGCAACGGATATTGATGCGGTTTTTTTTAAATAGCGAGAGTGATTCAAGAGGAAGGTTTTTACTTGCAATAAAGAATAGAAAAGCCAATATTTCTAAGTATTTACATTACATCCGTGCGAAGCCGGGGCGGGTCGCTAGTTAAAAATAAAGGGTACTAAATATGTATCATTTAAGATACTTTAAATTACAAAGCATTCTATATTCATAAAATAATGGTATAAGATTAAATTGTGTGACAGTAGGGTAGCCTTTTTAATTTCTAATCTTCCATTACAAAACAAATAACTTTCATGCTTACAATCCAGAGTAAGGATCGTACAAGTAGCTCGTTAGATATTTTCTAAGTAAAATACATTCACCTACTGAGATCTCGCTGGTAACGGGCTTAAGGTGATCCACACTGAGCTACTCAACTCTTTCATCTTCTTCAGCAACAAGGAAGTTTAAACCTTGTCCTAAATTTTGGCGATAAATTATGGGAACCCCAAACCAGTCGGCTTCGGCCAGCTTCAAAGGAGAATTTATTATTTAAAGTGAAAGTTATTGAGTTTCGCTAAGGTTAAGTGAGCCTTTTGACTCGCCGTATCTACAGGAGGTGGTATGAGGAAGTGGCGTCAGGTTGCCTTTGTATATGTTCCAATATCAGCAAATTATTGAATGTTTTATTACCTCTTGAAGTGAGCCCGCTTGTTCCGCGTAAGAAGTGACGCATGGGTATTGACAGGTTAATTTAGGGTTGTATTACATCTGTGAACTTTGATCAGAGGCCGGAGTTTAATAGAAGTCATCGCGTTTACGAGTGCCAATAACTTGAATCTTCTTTGGAGTTTTATTGTTAACTGGTTTTGTGATCTGCTTTACCGATTGCTCAAGGCTCAATACCTAAAAAGATTTCTCTCCGTTTGTTAGGAAATAGCTTAACTCAGATATGAGGTGACATGGGCTGGTATAATATTCACAGTGGTGGAAAAAAAACATTTGACTATACAAAAATATGGTATAATACACAACATACATCACAGTAAAAATTGTTACATAAATAGAAAAGATAAAAAGAATCAAAATAAGCCGGAAAACACATAGACAAAATAAAAATAATAATGTCAATAGAACGGCACTTGCAAGTTTTTTCTGGATTTTAAATTTTAATACTTAACAGTGGAATATCGCTCACGATATCGGCCTAAACATCATTGTAACCCCACTCATTAAACCTTTAAAGACTAAAGACGGTTGACGCATCAAGTGTTTCCATTTCCCACGTAGAATTTCCAATTAAAACATAAATCTAGTCAAATGAAACAGTAGTTGTGGAACAGCTGACGCGGCGCCGAGCAAACCTGTTAGCGGTGACACGTCGGAGTACGTTCCGTTTAGCCGAAGTTGGATTAGTTTCGTCTCACCGCCCCAGTCCTCCGCTCCTCCGATCCTCAGTCGGCAGCCGCAGCCCTACAACTTTGATAATATCCATCGCCGCTGTCGCTACACAAACACCGCGATCCGATGGCTCTGATATTAACATTGACGTTTGCAGATGGAAATATGCAGACGAGGATTATGGCAATAACTGTTGTGCTGAATACCGACTTGTAATAAAATGGTGCAGTGCATATTTGCAGCTTGTAGCTACTGATAAAGTTACTTTCGGGTGTCTGTCTAATTTTTGAAAAGTTCAAAAGTATTTTCATTAGTGCTCTTTAAAGACTCTCGATAATATATCTCTTGCTCTGTTATGTCATCCTGGTTTTCGCTGACAATGTTTTCGTGCAGATACTATTAATTAACTATTTGATTAGGATTACTTATGTCTTATGTCAACTACTTTCGTCGTCAGTCGTCTGCGTAGAGTCATTCTAGTAACGAGTGACATTTGGACTGATATATTCACCAAAGGTCCAATGTTCGATCCTTAACCAAGACATTCATATGGTGACCATTTGAAATTGATTTTTTTTTAAGCGTAGATTATTGTACCACGGTTAATTCTTTCATAATTAATTCAAGTCCTTCAGCTACTGACTTATCAGAATGATGTTTGTAATGTTGCCTGATATTTTTTATAATTATTTACTGCATCTTGTACGAGCGCGCTCCTCATTAACTTATGCTGGCGACACGTTCACGCAAATCGATGCATTCATCAACTTTACTTGTAAACATTTTTAAGTAGTTCTTACAATAAATACGGTACGCGCTGACAGACTTTCTTTTAACTTCTACTTAACTTCATACTTAGATACGTCTAGATATCTTTAAAGGTCACGTCCTATTAATCAGCCTGCATCATCTGATGCAGCCGTGCCTACTCTCATTGCGCAGAGTAAGTAATTCGATTTAAAAACAAATCATTTTGCATTTTTCTGCTCTCGGCAAGATTACTAGAATGCAGCGTCGCGGAGGCGCGCGGGCGTCGCGTCGCGGCCTCACTCCGGCCCGTGCATTATGTAGATTGTGGCGCAAGTAGCAGAGATGGGCCCGCAAACCGAATTTATCGCGTTCAGCATTGCCATTCAATCCGAGGGAAACATCTGCCTGCCGGAGAATAGAAAAATGTACCGACGCGCCTCGGCGAGGAAGGTGCGCCTGAGAATTTTAACGGTGGTAAACATGGAGTTAAACCAACTTCGAAACGTTCGATTCTAGTAATAAATGTATGTTTGCGATAAAAAAAAGAAATAAATAAATGCAATAATATATTGGTTGAATTCATAATTGCGTGAAAACTTTTACTAAAGGTCGACACATTCAAAATCACAAAATTCTCAAAAGAAGCGACCAGTTGAATATCATCATAGTTTGTAAGAGTGAGCACTCAAAAGTTACATTCGGTTAAAGGTAAACCCTCAATCGTGATTTGACAGTTTTCTATAAATAAGAATCTTATTAATATTTACTACTGACGTAAATGACTGCTTTTAGTAAAATATTGACACTTATTATAATTATAAAAATAAAACTCATACAATGTGTACCTTCATGGGGACGCACATAGGTTGGAACTCGGGTAACAGTCCGGGCGCATATCCTTAGCCACTGCTCTAGTTGTCACATGACAATTAATAATTGTATACATATTAAAAACAGCGTCGCATAGTCACAAGTTTCATTTGATACTTATACTATGCGATGTTACTTGTGTATATCACCATCAAAATACTGGTAAGCTATGCTTAACAGCCTCAGCACGTCTATGTGTATGATGAGTTTGGTTTGTTTATAAAGAAAAAAGTTGGGTGATTTTTTCATGGTGAACAACGGAACTTGTTTTATCTATCAACCAAATATCAGTTTCGTTCGTAGCGAGCACGTTCGTACGCGCAGCATCGTCTCGGAGCGAATTGACTTAGCGTGCCGGAGTGCGCGCCCAAATTACTATTTCAATCCGTCGAGTCGCGATCGCGAATGTGTGTCGAGACAGACAATTGGATACTTTACCTTATTTTAGTATTAGTGGGCGAAGCGTGCCTCTATGTAAATCGTAACCAGATTTGGAGTAAAATTACATGTACATTTGAAGAAAGGGGTTTAATAAGAAAAAGGAGCAAAGAAGTTTAAACCACAGGTTTGAAAGGGATTGAACTAATGTTTTTTTGTCTTCTTAGATCTTACTTATACATCATTATTGTATGATAATCATTTTGAAAATTTTGAATGTGCGCGTGCGTTGGTGTGTGGTTAATTAAGTTTAAGTTTATGCTTAGCAAATGTCTACCGTTGTTGTTCATTATTTTGTATTATCTTCGTGACCTTGTTCGTAAACTTAAACAAACAATAGACCAATTTGTTCAATTGGTGATAATAAAACTACAAATTTCTACGAAACTGTTTAATAATCCGTGTGATAAATAAAATCTGTATAGAAAATCCATGAAGTAATAGTGTTTCAAGAGGTATAAAAGTATCTTAGTTGACTAGTACTGACTAGTCAACATCCCTATTATTTTATTCGACTTAAAGAGAACCGTGTGAAAATAAAAAAAAAACAAAATTACAAAAAAAACTTTCTTCCTTGTTTTGACATGACTGTGTATCGAAGGAAACACACAATATAAAAAGTTTGGTTGGTGATAAACCACACGAGCTTTTTATATTGTGAGAGTTTAAGTACAAATTTCGTACTATTTGTTTGTAATTTTTTTTAAAAATTAGTTACAATTATGATGATGATTTATTTTTCGAAAAGTGTCTAAAAACAAGAGCAGAAAGAACTAAATTTTGACTGGTACTGGCGGTTTGACGGATGTCGGTTTTGGAAAATATATTTTTATGATTTGCAGTTTTGATTGAGTTGGTGCTATGCTATTCATGCTTAGTATGAAATACCCAATTATTTTATTATTTTCCGTTGTTTCGGTTTCTTTTCGTAGTTTTAAGTAAACAAATTTCGGTATAACGAGCTGAGTACGGCTCATCGAACCCAAATGCGTAACTTGTATTAAATTCACGCGCAACTTGATTATAAGAAAAGCGTCTCGCCAAAGGACACTTTCACATCAAACAGAATGCACTAGCGTCAGGGCTGTTATAAGGGCCGGGCGTAGCGCCTACTACGATAATACGAAGATTCGGTTTATTCGATCGAACATTATAATTTAAACCTTTCTTAATCTTTAATCTCTTCTTTAAATTTTTCTGCTTTTGTTTTTTAATTCCCTCTTTCCCTTTTGACTTTTACGACATAACTTTTTGACATCGTGTAATTTAAACTTTGCAATATAAGTCAATGAATTGGGAAGACCTTTTTGCTGCTGGGATGATGTGATGGTATTACAAACCCGAGTAATATTATACGGGTTTCTTAGCTTTATGATTCAAGTAAAATTTTCTTCTAAATTTCGTCGGTGTACAGTCAGCCTCATTCGTTTATACGTCAGTATTTTGTCTATCGAACGTACAGAACAGTCAAATAGGCAGTGTAAGTCGAACAAATTTTTTTGTCAGATAAAAATCAGATGAAGTATAAGCTGATTGAATTAAGAACATCAATAAATGACTTTGTTACGGAATATTATAATTACATTAAAAACAAGTCGTATTGTACTGTATTCGACTGTTCGTTTTGATCTGACAGTTGGAAAATCGGGCCGTAATTTTTCAATGTAGGTACTAAATTGTTTACGAACTAAATCAGCTGACGGTACGTTTTCTATTAAAACAAAATGTCAGGTCGAAACAAGAACAAATTGAGGTGTTTGAATATTAAAGAGTAATACAAGCATAAGGAGCGGGCAGTGCTCAGATCAAACGGAATGCAGGAGCGGCAGGGCTGCGCCCAGCGGCTCTGATTACAGGCCGGCGCAGAGGACACTTACCTATATTAGACTAGCTGTACCCGCGACTTCGTCCGCTGTGTGTCTTTATGTTTTATTAATTATTTAAGTCTTATCTGTATCTAATCAAAAAGAAAGTCGTCATTTGAAACCAGAAAGAAATGTTTTATCTTTCAATATAAACTTTCATCTCCTATTTCTCTATTACTATTATTTTACAAACTTTGAATGTTATATTTATTTATATCTAATCAACAGCCTATACAATATACATAATATAGATTTCCATCTTATAGTTATTAATTACGGCAGTTCATTAAGTTAAGGACGTATGGATTGCGTAGATTTTAATTTACCTGCTAAGGGAATCCGACTGATATCATAAACGCGAATGATACTCTTTTGCAATCATTTAATTTATTGTTTAAAATATCCAGCCTACCATTTAAGTAACAAATAAAATTTTATTAAAATTGTGCCACTTTTTTGGTCGACTGTACCTTAGAAATATTTTGAAATGTCATAATAAGAATGAAGGATGAGAGAACGAAAATAATTACTTTCACAATTATAAAATAAGGAAATGTGTTTTATGTTTTTGAAGACATAGAATAAAAAAATATACGTTTTCCATTCGCTCATGCGTCAAGATTACGAGAAGAAAAAAAAGTGCAAATGGATTCAGCATGATATAAAAATGTTTGCGTTTTCTTAAGGTTTGTAGGCCTATTACCAAAAACGAAACGAACAAATAAATAGTTTCGTTTTTGAAGATTAATAGAAAGTTCGGGAATTAGTACGAGATTTTGGATTTATATGAATAATACTTGAGATGGTTACGATTATGAGATTTAAAAATTTCCTTCCGTTATCGAATCCGATTTTTCATTTTTGGTATTAGACCTCCGGGTAATGATTCTGAGTTCATATTATGTCATGGTTATATTTGTTATCATTTCGTTTGTTATAAACACTTATGTATGTTTTAAAATATTGGAATTAAATAATTATTATAACGTGTTCAAAATGACTACCCGTTTTTCTCCAACTGACTACGAGTCGTTAATAACCTTCCATAACTTACTTTCCACACCAGTTGTCATCAGTTGTCCGTCGGTTTTCTTAAGCTAGGACCTCATTACCACTTAACATCAGGTGGGATGAGGTCATTCTTGAAGTACAATATAAAAAAAAGCTTACTTTCTTATACGTAACTAGAACGGATCGTTTTTCAAATATTGGAACCGAGCATAAAATGGTCGTGGCGTTATAAAACCGAGTAAGTCGGGGTAAGATAATTCACTAAATATTAGTTCCCCAAGGTGTGAGTTAATCAGGGTCTGACAGCGATTCCGTATAAGTATTAGTGATGAGGAAACAGTAGTAATGAATATAGGACAGGTTTGTAACGCTTTATAAGAATAAAAGGCAAATCCACGAATATTTGATGATCGTAGCGTACCGCCGGGTTCCGTGTGTCAACGTATTGCTGTGATTATTTTTGATCTCAATAAAATTTTCTTACAATTTCCACCAGCGTCTGTCCACTAGTGGGAAGACCCAGGATAAATAAAAAACAAGTCTTTGAATATTTGAAGGTGTATAAACATAAGGAGCGGACAGTGCTCACATCAAACGGAATGCACAAGCGCTAGGGCTGTCGCAACTCTGGACTTCCCCCCACCCCCCCTAATTACGCTGTAGTTTTAATTATGTTCACTTTCTACCGCGTGGATATTCGACGTCGAATTATAACTTGTAGCTTTGCTATTAAGCGACAAATCGTCGCATAAATTTATTCAAATATTGAAAAATAAAAACACTTATTAAATTAAAACGCAACAAAATGATTAGGTTGAATACTATTTAACTAATGTACTCTTATATTTAACATTTATTATTACGATATAATAATAATTACCTATGATTACCACTCAAACATTCGATAAAATTAACAAAAATCTGTGCTAATTAAATCTGTTATCTCTCGCAGAGCCAATAAAGAAAAAAAAACATAAATGTGTAATAAAACAGAAATGAATTCCTTTCATAGGTGCCGACGGATTTGTACGGAATTATTAAGAAGTCACAAGTGCCAGGAAAATGTATATTAAAATGTGTGCTGCATATGACTGCAAAGGTTTAATTTTTACTGGTTTGCATTCCAACTTTGATTTCGTCCATACAAAGGAGTTTATACGTCCGTAAAAGCCTCAAAGAACTGGAAAAACATATATGAAGTTTTTATACTACATTTATTTCAACGAAAGCTGAAATACGTGCAAATAAAAACTTTTTGAACAGATATTTATTTGCTTGTCTGTGGAGTCAAACGCTTGTGGTTTGTCTCGATATCAAAATAGAGGCAAAATTATGAGAGGATGCATTTCAGTCAAAAGGTAAAACTGTGCATTTTTTTTAATAATTCGCATGTCACCTGAAACTGAAGCACACATTACTAAGTGAAAACGGCATTTGGATTTAATGTCAAATTTATTGTTTTCAGATTAAATAGTTTTGGATGTCATAAAACACAAAACCGCTGGTTGTACTAAAATGGTACACAACTGTCAAAATATGTTAAAAACGTTCTAATTTTAAATAAATCATCTTTAAATAGTTGACAAATAATTATTGAATGAAGATTAATAATAATAAGTAAGTGTTAATGACATGACCATGTTTTATGCGATGATTTTATACTAAAATGAGGAAAGTATTACGTGGAAAAATTACCAATGTTTTGTTGTTGGTCGGTCTTTACACTTCTTGGCTTGGGTTTAAAATATCTATTACCTAACTATTCTTATATAGACGTTGTTATCGTTAGATGAAATTAAAAAAAGTCGAGGAAAATTTTCTAAGAACGGTAAAGCATCAATGAAATACTATAAGTTGCAATTACGCTAGCGTTACCTGGTTGGTATAATTAAATTGTATGTTAAATCTTTTCTACAAAATGTAAGTAAAATGTTTAGTGTAAATTTTATAAGATTTTCTTATGGCAGCCCTGTGCAATCTCTGAAGGGCGGCGGAAGATGAAAGGCTCCTCCGCATTCGGCACAACAAAGCCTGTGTCCTCACGCGCCGCGCTAAGTTTGAATCCGCGCTAAACTGGACGTACCGGTCAACCGGGCGACTTATGTAACGCCATAAGGAGGTTTGAACTAAGTAAGTGCTTTTTTATAGGGCAAAATAGATCTCATGCTGCCTATTTGTCCTACCTTTTCAATTTAAATGAGCTAAATTGGTCTGACCATTCTTCAGTGTTAGCGAGCTAACCTGAAGAATAATTTAATTTTTAATTACGTTTAATTTTTATTAATGTAAAGGCATCATGACAGAAGGGCGGCGCAAGATGAAATGCTTCGCCGCAGTCAGTCCAACAAAACCTATCTTCACGAGTCACGTGTTATATTTGACTCCGCGCTAAACTAGACGTATCGGTCAACCGGGTGACTTATGTAACGCCATTCCTAGGTTACCTACCAATTAAATGCGTGGTTTTTTGAAAAAGAAACAATCATCACACATCACAACAATCAACATCAGATGTTATATGTGTGATGATTGAAGGGCTGCTTGAGATGAAAAGCTTTCCCGCATTCGGCATCAAAAAAATTTCTCTCCTCACTCGTCACGCACTAAGTTTGACTCCGCGCTAAACTGAACGTGTTTTAAAAAGTGTGTTTTGAGTCCGTGGATTTATATCATAATTATTTTTAAGAGCACGATAACGACATTTACGTCTTGGTTTCTGTATTAAGCAGTAACCATAATTAGGAAAAGTAATTGCACAAAAATGTACTTGAAGCTAGAAGCATTAATTTATTATTAGATATGGTTGCCTAGGGTGATGAAGAGAATTTGTAAATTTTTCAGGTCCTGTATTATTTTGATGTATCAAGTTTGTATTTTATGACTGATCACATTTTGTTTAATTCTTTGGGTATGGTGTACCCATGTGCATTATGTCTATTTCACAATATCGGATAAATACACGATAGTCAAATGAATATTAATAACAATATTAAGATTCAATCTTGTTTCGATCGTGGCTTATGCTTTTATTACTTTCGATCTAAAAGCTATTTAAAGGTAAATATTGAATTGACTATTTATATCGAATGATATTCGCATTTGAAACTATTTCTTCCAAATCGTGATTTCTAATTTCCAAGTATCTCCATTGAATATTAAAATGAAATAAAGGAAATGGTCGTACAAAAACTGTAATACCCCGCAGATTTCCGCGCGGGCGCCGTGCGGCCGCGACGCGCCGCATTTTATTTTACCCACTAATACAAACGGCGCAAATTCCCTTTTATCTCTGCTCCTCACAGAGCTTTATTTAAAACGTCTTCGCGTTGTTCTCTTATTATACCGGCCCTGTGATAACTCGTCTAGAATTGCGGACTTACCTTTGTGAAGTGCCGCGCGATTTTAAATACATTCGCATAATTATCTTCTCAAAGCGAGTTGAATATCGTTTGAAGTAATTTTTGCTATAACAACGCGGCAAGCTTGTTTGTCCGCGCCCCACGTTGGGCGCCAATATAACGCACGGTATGCAAATTGTCGCCGTATAAAGTTTTAATTCGACTCGTATGTTTGATGATAGTGCGAGCACAAAGCGCACAAGTAATAAAGGGGTGTCGAGTGTTCACAACTCGCATTGCGGCTCCGCCCCGTCCGGCGCGAACTGGCGATACACGAAGTATACACATACACGCTACAAGCATATATTATAATACCAAATGCAATTTAAAAAGTAAGTAATTTCAACAAAAATATCGTATAGGCAAACAGTTGACATGTTATCGTTTGAACGGTCAAGGGTCAAAGCGCGTCCGGCGAGCGACGAGCGACCTAATCGCAAAGAGACAACACAAAGTGGAGCGTGCAAATTCGAGACTGGGCGGGAACAATAAAAGTGCAGGTGGACCGCGGCCTCGCGCGCACATCAAAGGCCCGCCTGCGATACCATACAAAAGCCCTAATGAGACAAACCCGTGGCGTAATCGAGGCGACGGAAAAAGATGAGGCCCGAGAGGTACGAGGCAAATTTTAATAATTGTCAAAGCGGCGGCGCCGATCAAACGCGAGGGCGCCCCCCCCACCCGCACCTGTGACGTGTGCTCGGCGGGGCTCATTAGCGCTACTGATCTAATGCGACTTCGAACTTCTAGCGACGTCTAATTAAACTTAAACTGAATTTCAATTTTACGTCTGAAATTTTAATACTTAAAGCCGAGCCGCGGAGGTTTCGCAAAGGAGGCGCGTTCAAAGGCGACGCCGTGCACGTTTTCGCAGATATTAAATGTGTTGACAATTTAATTTTTCATTTCCTTTAGGCGGCGCGGGGCGGCGGGCGCCCACCCGGCCCGCCTTTGACGGCGCGATATTGTCTTTGTACGGCGCGTGGGGTGGGGGGCCCCGCCGACGGAGACTTTGTCGCAATACAATGTGTATCAATAAAACTTAGGATTGGCTTTTAGTGGTTGCACTTACGCTTTGTGAGGCGGCGCGCTCACCCTTTGACATTATATGTGGGGCGGGTGGCGTGGGTGTGTGTCGCGAGTGTCGTCGGGAGCAATAATGCAGCGCAGACGGGCCGGCGCCGCGGGCTCGCGAGGTTTATTAATATCGCCGCGATCGGTGCAACCATCGCTGCGGTATCGCCGGCGGACTGATCCTAGTACACTTGGGAAGTAGGACTGCTTTCTTCTAGACTTAATCGTAAATTCATTAATAGCGCAATTTAACGATTTGGGACAACAAAAGCATATGTGCTACTAGCTACTACCGACCATTAGGTAGGCATTTAAATTCATTCTTAGAGTGTCAGACGATCGTGCGCATTATAATGTTACAGTCGCTAATAAATATCGAATACTTTATAACAATCAATAAATACTTGGGGGAGTAAATGCAAATCGATTGTTTATGACTAGTTACCCGTTCGATTGATGTAAAGTTACATAAACTTTTAATTGCTTTGTGTTTCATGTAGGTAATTTGTTTTTCTGTGGTTACGGAATATGAATAATAACACAAGTAAAATCAAATATTTTAATCAAAAGACTTTTTGTTTATTAAATAATTGTATGTATGATCTTAATACCATTTGAATGCGGGCTTGCACAAAAGCTAAGCTAAACTTTTAGAGGTAGGCTTTGAAATGTTTTCCCATCATTATTAGAATTTTTTTTTTTTGAAACAGAACGATTTTTCAAACTATTTAATTACAAAACGATTTGGCTTTAAAATAATAATATGCACTATTTATTTATTAATTAAAACTTGATAAGCTTTTAATGTTTATTTAATGCGACTAGAGTTACATTATACATTATTCTAGATCTTTGCCTCAAAGTTAAAGATTAGTCACAGAGATCCGACGTTACAAATAATGTCAGACGTCACGAACGCCATAAATGTTCCAAATCATAAAAGTTACATAATTGGTTTTCCTGACATTTTCTTATAATTAAACTAAAGTAAATCGTTTCGTTCATATATTTAAACTTATGTATGGGCAAAATCATGTGCTCCTGACTATAAGAACACTTGGGCTTTGTACCGTTCTAATATCGTTCGCATAAGAACTAATATTGAAGTGCATGTGTTGATTTTGGTCAGCCGTACCTAACGAAACAGTCTTACTTCTCGTCTTTACTACGTTCCCCTCGCAGCCTGCGCTCGCGTCGCCCGCGGATCTCAAGGCGATCGGGCCGCGCCAATGACAAACTGCAATACCACCCGCGCTGGCGTCTATGCTCCCTATTTTTAAAGGGTTCTGTATCTAAAGGAAACCCTATTACTAGGACACCACTGTATGTCTGCCACCAGGCTCATGAACCGCGAAAGTTATACAGTTATTTCTTTTCAGATATTATTTATATCTGTTACCGCTAGAACAACTTAAACAAAATTTAAGGGGTCTGCTATACAGTACATGGTTAGACTCCCTTCGTGTATGAGTTTGACTCGAACTTTACCGGTTTTATTAAATTTGTTCGATTTTTACACACACTCAGTCTTACAGAAGGTTGCAGTTTACGGGATGAAATCCCGCCAGTGGTATTGCCCAATAGGGTAGATGACTAATAATAATTTATGTTTGGTTTAATAGTTAGTAAACCAAAAAACATAAGACACATTTTTCCTTATCTTGTGAACAAATGTTTACTAATTTAAATAATTAATAGGTTTTTACGAAATAGTGACGTAGTTACACCCATCCACTGAACTTTGATGGACTGTATTATTTCAAACTTTTTATTTATTTGTTGAACCAGAACAAGTTTTCATTGTATTTTTAAAACTTAACCTAAAATATAATCATAGTTTTTTACCGAGTCAGCATCCCTGTTGAAATCAACTGATAGAGTAGCCTTAAGGGTGAACAGCTTATCATTATTTGATTCTTGGATAATTCGGGTACAGTCGACAGCACGGCAAGGCAAACACTTGTCCAACAAATCGATATTAGCTCTTATACGCACGACATAAGATACTTTTGTCTGTGTACTTCATGATATGAAGTCCGACAATTGCATTTTAATATCCCGCAAAACCGCCCGTTCTTTGTGGCACTACTTATCGGACATGTCTACAAATGGAGGAAATATATGGAAACATGTTTTCTAATGACCACCAGCACCAGACCATGAATGACGGCCATACAAATTGAATACACTTCCGTGAAACAGCCCGCCACTAGTTCAAACGTCCGCAAATAGCCAAGATGCTATCATTGATGTCAGTTACATCCAATATATTTGTGACTCAAAAGTAATACGGTGTAGGTACATAATCTGCGAGTCTACCGAGATCAAACGCTGTGATTGAACTAGTAATATTAGCTAGACTCTTTAAATAGAACTCTTCAAAGAGTCTTCGATCGCGTGATTGAATTACGGCATATTTAATTTGAGCACTCATCATAATAGAAATGGATTTAATAGGACGCCAGTATTCATACTCTTTGATGTCTGTTTTTCAAAGAGATGCGTAGTATCTACAAAATGCTTTAGTGTGTCAAAAAAGTCGCGTGGCTTTTATCCTTTGACGCTTTGACCGTAACTGCGTAACTGACCCGCTGACGTATTATCGGGATTGCATTCACCGGCGTGCAGGGAATATCGTCCGGCGACCCTCTACGGCGGCGACCGTCGAACCGCTTGCTCGACTGACCATAAAAAGTATCCACATTTTTGTAATAAAATTACCTGTTTTAAAAGGACGTTACTACCGAGATTAAGGCGCAGAGCGATGTAGTTAGTCGTCGGCGGCTGATCAAAGGGCTGGTTGGACCAATGACGGTGGCCAGTTTCGCATCGCTCCGCCCCCGGCCGGTGCCACGTGCTGCGCGCGCACGTTGCCGGCAACGAACTGTCAGTTGCCTCTCAGCTTCCGTCGGTACTGGGTGCTGCCGCTGCCGTAAAAATATTCGCAAAGCGTTCGCGGAGTTAGTGAAAAACTGTAAAACTTTTTAATTACAATATTTAATCGTAATTATCGTAGTAACTAGTGTAGTTTCATCATAATCCGTGTATAAGAATATCATAGTCAGTGTCTGACGTATTTTAATCATAGTAATTTAGTGATAAAGTGAAGTAAAAAGTTTAAAAGTGTTTGTAACTTAATGGATTATTCGATAAGAACTGGATTATCGTTGTCGCCTTAGAGCAGCAGGTATAACATTTTGAACTGTAACAGATATTGTTCGGCGGAGTCTGAACGAAAGTTTTTTCTGTCGAAAGTGGGCACCCTCGGTACGGTCACGGCAAGTTTTTTGTTAGACCCGTAGCTCAAATGTTTATCGGAATGCCGCATTGTTCGTGTCGCCATTGTTTCAGTCCGCTATTGCACTCAATATGCATTTATTGTGCTCCGGCAACATTTAATGCCGCTTTTATGGTTCTGTGCATTTCGTTACATTGTTTCTTTTATTTTTATGTTTATTAATTCAGCTATTTTGTTTCTTGTGTAGTATTTATAGGGTTGTTTAGTTTTATTATTGTTGTCGTAAGTTGGCCTTGATGTTAGATTTCTTTTATTTCATTCTTTGCATGCCCGTTTGTATTATAGACTTAAATGTATTTAGGTGTTCTTTTTTTTATACTTTAGTGGTATATACCTATAAGGAAGTATAAACGTCATTGAACTAGTTACTAGATTAGTGTTACTATATTTGTTCAAAACTAAAGTTGTGATTATCCTACGGGACAGTCGTATTAATGATACCACAAACTGTGTCAGGTTTAATAACTAGATTTATCCCTAATCAAAAAATCTGAATTAAAAGTACTGACAAATCATCCGTGGAAACACTATATGACCTAAATATTTTCATTACTGGTGCCTTCACGAAAACTTAAAACACGTTAGGAACAACTGAGGTACTCAATCGACAATGTATTTATTAAGTGAAAATTGATTTAAAAAGTCATTAACATTAAATTTGAGAAACGGAACTCGCCAAAGGAATAACAACATGTTCAAAACCCTTCAAACACAACAATAAAAGTGTTGTGCTCTGTAGCCACGCCACTGCATATTTTTTTATTAAGATATCACCCATTTTTATGTACGGGTGACGGTCATTATGTACATGTATTGTTTGTGAATGTACGACTATTAATTTAAAAGAAAAATGTAAATTAATGTGGCGTTGCTGCAGAAAATTCTCTGTAGCCACGCCACCTATAATCAACATTTGTAGATACAATTTCAGCTGTTTTTCTAAAGTTATATATTGTACTAACGCTGTGTATTATGTACAAATGATAAGTATGAAAAAATATGTCAATTCTGATGTTTAATTCTAAACTCACGAATTATTCCATATATTATTTTTAGCGATGACTTCTGATTGACAGAGAAATTATAACAAAACAAATTAATTCTTACAACAATCGGGTACTGATTTTTTAATTGTGGAATCAATTGTTTCAAATCACCAAAACAATTCATAAAATGTCTTTTTACAGAAAGATATAAAGCTTTTGTCATACGTTAAGACAAATCCTTGCTGACATCTTTATAAACACTGGATTCACTGGACGGAAAGTTTTTAACACTATGAAATACCTAACTCTTTGTGTTTTAAAAACGCATCCTTTTGTTCCTCAAGACACACTGACACTATTTTTTTTACGTATCGTGCTCATTTTACTCTTTGATTTACAAAAACACTCAAGACTTTTAACAACCAGGAGAAAGAACTCAAAAGGAACTAAATTATTTGTAAGATTTTTTACAACTACCGCCATTTTATTTAATATTCTATACCTTATTTTTTTTTCAAAGTGCTTAAACATTAAAAAGATTTTAATATAAAATAATACATTTAAAATAACATACCATTTAATAGTAATGCAATTAAGAAAATGAGTTAATTTTCCTATTTGAATCATAGGAACATGTCACATAATATCTATCTCAGATAATGTCAAGTGACTTTAATTTCTTCACGCCTACACATGTTTATGACAAACTCGATGGCGCAGTGGTATGGGTGTTTGGCCAAAGTGCAATAGGTCCCAGGTTCGATTCACGGTCGCGTGAATTTAGGAAACTGACTTTTCTGAATTGGCTCATGTCTGGGTGTTGTAGTCATTGGCTCTGATTTCCTTAACACAATGTGACGTTGTCTGATATTCGTATATTAATTTGTATTTATAAGTTTTTTTTCATAAACCTATTCAGAACATATTATATAAATAATAAATAACTATTAAATAGTTAAATGAGTATATAATTATCTATTAATGAAATTTGTTTTGTTTTCATTTCCCTGTCAAGAAGAAGTAATCGCTAAAATATAATATGGAACACTTTGTGAGTTTAGAATTAAACATCAGAATTGACATATTTTTTCATACTTATCATTTGTACATAATACACAGCGTTCGTACAATATATAACTTTAGAAAAACAGCTGAAATTGTATCTACAAATGTTGATTATAGGTGGCGTGGCTACAGAGAATTTTCTGCAGCAACGCCACATTAATTTACATTTTTCTTTTAAATTAATAGTCGTACATTCACAAACAATACATGTACATAATGACCGTCACCCGTACATAAAAATGGGTGATATCTTAATAAAAAAATATACAGTGGCGTGGCTACAGAGCACAACACCAATAAAATGTATTGTTCTTGACAATAATGTTAGTTGTTTCTGAATGCGAACACCGTCGCATATGTTCCATTCAAATGAACAAAACCGTGTAAGCATGCTGCACGAACTTTTGTAGGGTTCCGCAGCTAAACAAATATTGCTTACAAAAAAAATTGTAAAATATTAATGTATAATAACTGTTGTTATAATATAATACTAATAATATACATCTTTACAATATACAACTTTCATACCTTTTTAATCCTTTACAAGGGCGAGATTGCTTAGCAAAGTATTTGATGTTTCTACTTAGATTTTAAATAATTTTAAGATCTAACTTCTTTGGTTACTAAAATATAACACCTCGTTAGAGACCTCAGTATTACCCTTGCAATACTTGGTTCTCACCAAATTCAGATCAAACAATTTTTTGATCAGTCTACTAAATATGAAAAAGATCCGTAGCACCGTGCTTTGTACCGTGTTCAATATTAACAAACATATTTATTATTATTAATTAATTAGTTACCTATTAATGACTTTAACCGATGTCCAAATAATTATCAGCGACATAACTTTAAATTGGTTATTCTGAAAGCTTTTGGAAACCATTCTTTCAACTTTCAAACCAGCACATCAGAGAAGTCCGTACGCGAAACGATCTGATATTGTTTTAATATGACTTACTTACCACGTTGCAATAAAGGAATAATAGCGATACATACAAACCTTTTCTTAGTAACGACCTCTATATTCGAGAGACAAGCGGGCCGAACTTTGGCGTCGCTCCATCTCTGATGTCCCGGGTTCAATTTCCGTTCCGACCAATATGGAAATTGAAATTGTATTTTCAATATTGTCTCGGATCTGGATGTTGGGTTACTTATTTGTTTCTTATTTCTGTAAAAAAAGAGCTTAAGCTACATATCACATAACTCAAACTCAAATATTTCTTTATTCAAGTAGGTTACATGTAACACTTTTGAATCGTCATTGAATACAATGCAAAGTGATTCTACTTCCGGTTCGGAACCTATATCTACCGAGAAGACACCGGTAAGAAACTCAGCAGATTAGTTACAGTAGCAGTATCTAACTTATAGCTATGTGTAGAACACTTTGGACCAAGTCATATAGTTTTATTTTGATGAGTGAAAAAAGCATGAAGTATTATTTTATTTTAAGAGGTAAGCTGGAGCAGACCAGTCCCCAAAGGTGGCACCTGTTCACAAGCATGACGTATGTGCCAGCCATCGCTTCACTCAACCATATTGAAGGGAATGTAACGACCCGCCACATAGCGCCACCACCCCAGTGACATTTTAGTGAGCATGACTAACTCCCAACTCCCTTTGGAAAGTAATTACAATTTAAGTCATCAAACCAACTATAGGACCCGGAGCACGAAGTAGTAACCTACCTACATCTTATTCTGTTAATTTGAGACTACTTAATAATTCGTGATAGCCATGTCTATCGTACAAAATTACCAATAACAATGTTATTTTGTCAAATGAAAATTAAAAATATAATCAGAGAAATGCAGGGGATGTCCAATATATTTAATTTTTTTTTATAATTTCATTAAATCACTATTAAATCTGTAATGCTTTCGTAACGGGAGCGTGCGTCAAGAAAAGACATCAACGCGCTCAAGCTGCGTAGGAGTCGACGCGGCGACCACTTCGCGTAGCCCGTAGACGTTTTGTTATCTTTTAGAAACATTAATACGAAGTTATTAGGTTCTACGTAGCGAATTAGCATTAGGAACAAATCTGCTCTAGCTTACTTAGAAAACTACATACTAAATTGTCACTTCACTTATATCAAACTTAAGATGTGTGATTTAGTGGAAAATAATTTACGCGTATCAATAAGTTAGATACTGCTACTGTAATACATGCGGTATCTTAGGTTATAGGTATTCATAGATTCCGAACGTATGGTAAAGTCACTTTGTATATAATATTTCAATGACTATTAAAATTGTAAAATGTGACCTGCTTGTATATTTTAATTTCGTTATAAATAAACTGTTCTTTTAACGAAATAAAAATCCATTTATAATGTTATTTACAAATTTTATAAGGAATTATCGTAGCAACAAATATTAGTTATTTAAAGTACACTATAAAATAATGCTTAGTCACCGGAATTTAACTGAGCGGTCAATAAGACAAAAAATAAATTTATTCATGCCGCGGTGAAATCAAAGTCATTCGATAAAGCGTTTCTCAAAAAGTGTATTCTTTAGCATTATCGTACATTCGAACCTGCAAATGGTAAAGATATGTGTCTTATATGTCTCTATTTGAATATGCGGCAGAGTTCAAATACTAAACAAATGCGCTGTTTCTGTTAAATATCCTTTACTACACATTAGAAACATACAAACACAACAAAAATTCGACTTTTATTAGAAATTGCATATTTTAAATAACCACATATCCAGTTGTGTGACAACTCAATGTACTTGATACGAAATATAAGAAAATAATGAATCGACGTTACCTTTTGGAACATTTTGAACGTACTTACATTGAACGTTAAATTATAAATATTAACTTTAATTTCGTAAAAAATTATAAATACTTTCTCCCGTCAGACTTTGGCGACGCGCCATCTCTGAGGTCCCGGGTTCGATCCCTGGTCGGGTAAATATGGGAAACGAACTTTTTCTGTATTGTCTCGGGTCTGTGTGGTGTTACCGTCGTTGTTTCTGATTTCTGTAAAACAAGTGCTTAAGCTACTTACTACAGAATCAGAGCAATATGTGTAATGTTGTCCAGTCCAATATTTCTACTAAATAATTAAACTAAAATCCTAATAATCTTGCTCAGCATCTCTTTCGGTTGCTCACAAGGTTATTATGTATACGAGTTTTATTACTATGTATACATAACAAATTTTAAAACATAGTAATACAATTTTATTGCTGCACCTGTCGTTTTATTAACATAAGTGATGTATGCGGCATCAAACAGCGGCCATCAAAGTGGCCCTCGGTCCGCGGCCCGAACGGAACGCGCAAATCAAAGCGCGCATACGATTAGCCGGACACGTCTGAGCCCGAATTAAAACCCGCTCCAAAGTGAATGAAATAGTTAATTAGGTACATTATCCCCCCCCCCCCCCCCCCCCGCGCAGCCACCCACCCGCCTCATGAAAGCGTAATGCTAAAAGCACCTGAAAGGGTGCGCACGCGGCTCGTCGTCTTTGACCAGCCACCAGTCTCAGAAAAAGGATCGCTCCGTACTCTGTGCTAATTTCCAAACTCGGTTTCGCACAGATAAGGATAGACTCGGGAGGTGTCTTTGATGTAGCCGCCCGGCCCTCTGACTCCGGGGATGAGAGCTTTCAATGAAAGGATTTTTTTTTCATCTTCTTTCCCTTTGTACTTAATTTAAATTTCGTTTATATCAATGCTCCGAGTTTCCTTTGGGTGTGTTTTCTCTTTTACTTTGTCGCGTTTATCCTCTCCAATTTGTTATATTCGAGTTCGCTTTGTAATTAAATTTAGTGTTGGTAATCTGTTCGCTCTAAATTTTTTTTCCATTCCGGAGTGAGCGACTACCGGTGTAATTGCAATTTGTAAATTAGGTGTTCCTTTGATTTCGAGTGTTTCTTAGAAATGCTTATGTTTCCAAAAATTTGATTGTGTCCTTTGTAGTTGCGTTCTCTTTGACTGTGCCCAGCCGGCCGCTTCACGTCTGCGGAGAACATACCTGAAGGCGTACGTGTTCAATTATATCTAGAATTTATTACTAACCAAGGCAATTGACTTGATTTAATTAACA
This sequence comes from Glyphodes pyloalis, assembly GCA_037074685.1. Classification (NCBI taxonomy): domain Eukaryota; kingdom Metazoa; phylum Arthropoda; class Insecta; order Lepidoptera; family Crambidae; genus Glyphodes; species Glyphodes pyloalis. The sequence goes on along the minus strand of JAYKKO010000024.1, from coordinate 2,539,855 downwards.
CTCTGAGCGCGGCTCAAACAACTATACGACGTTTATTTCGAGTTAAGAAGTAATAAAACTAAATTATATCCAAATGTTAACATGCACGTCTTAAATGAAATTAGTACGCAGTCGCTAAATCTCAATTAGTTGAGCACTAAAACAAGTTTAGTTGCGTCGTAAAGTGTCAGACGTAATTAAAGTTACACTCGGGCAGTTCTTGTGCACAATTAAGGCGCTGATTATGCAAGTGTCGCGTCCGTAGTTAGTTTTTCGGGTGCAGCCTTTGTCGCGTCGCCAAGAGGCCCGCAACAAACTTCCCTCCCGAACACACAACCCACGCCCACCATTTACATCACAAGGACATCAGTTAAGTCTTTTAGATTTAAACATCAAAGCCCATCAAATCTCTTTGATCTCCAACAGATCATCGATATAAGGAAATACGGTCACAAAGGTTGCCCTTTGATGATTACGCATTGTTTGTGACCGGCCGTATTCGTGAGCCCATATTACCGACTAAAACTCATATGTTTTGCTTTGCGGTTGGAAAACAAAGAAATAATTGATGTGGAGTCAATTAGGGTTTATTTGATGGAAGTCTTACGTCAAATCCAATAACAGTATTCCGATTGAAACTAACTGGTGACGCAATGTTGTTTGTAAATTGTGTGTGTTGTGTTAGGAGTGCTCGAGCGCGGGTATTGTGAAGGCGTCGTGTCGCGAGACAAAGAGTTTGTCGCGTGGAGGGATGGCGCGCACGGAGCGTTTCCCGCGGGCGCCGGGCGCGTGCGGCGGCGGCGGCGGCACTCACAAAGGCGCCACTTTGCGGAGTCGTCTTTGACTCACAAGAGTGTGTGACCCAACATTAATAACCTACTAATAGGTCTCCCAGCTCGCAAGTACATTTAGACGTTCTCAGATATAGACATTATATTACAACGGGATTAACGTCTGCCTCGTCGGCGCTCCACGGATAAATTGATAACTTTCAAAGCTCGAATTCAAATTGTAGCAATAACTTTGATTACTACATTTCGACTGAATTTCTGCAATCTAAATGCAAAATACTACGAAACGTGTTCCTCTGATGTTCGAAATTTCACGAACCTTTAATCACGAATAGGACACTCGTAGATTCAATTTTTCACATAATTTTATTAGCGACAGTTTAATTAGAGCACCTTTCATCGGAGCCGCTTTGAGATTGTGAACGTTTCAAATAGATTTCACAAGAAGCACTTTCAAAGAGAGCACCCCTAATAAGTACTGAAGAGTCCTCGCACGTGTTTATCAAAGACAGCCTTTCGTTACTCACCGTCTGAATGGCCTCAAAAGAAACTCGTGTAAAATGCTCCACAAAGTGCCGTATCAAAGGAAAGGCGGGCGCAAATATCTGTTTCGTAAACTAGTAAAAACGGAGCTCTCAAAGGTACGCGTACTCGCGGCAAATTAGGCGGAGTTAAATACAAACGCCGCTCTCACAAATGTATAACTTTGAAAGTGACTCCGCGCTCATTATTTATGTAAGTCGACGTAATCGTCAAACGAGTCCCGCGTTTTATTTTTGACAATATTACCCGTTCGGTCCGAGGCTGCGCCCGGCCGCCAGTCGTCGCGGCCTCTCGCGTACCCCTCACATGTGTATCCATTTAATGCTCAATTCCCATATAATTTAACTTTGCGATCAAAGCGAAATTTTGCAAAGAGCTTCCCGGCGGCGGCGGGCCGGGAGGCGGGTGCGAGCGGGACGCAGACATCGGAGTTCTCGAGATCAAATGCTGGGCCAAATTAGTCACTCTCCGTCTCTCTATCTCAAAGCCGATCCGTAGCAAAGTTTGCGCGAAGATGACATCAAAAGGAAACCACACACTGGGGTGGCGCGCGCCCGGCGCCCCCGGCCCCATACTTAAATCCGCCGTGTCTCGTCTCTCGGCGTCTTATTGACACGCGACTGACAACTCGCAAGTCGCCAGCGCCGCTGTTTCAGCTCGGCGCTCGCTCGCTTTACCAGACTTATTTAGTTAATTAATACGGAATGTCCTATCAACTTCCAACTCCCACTAGGCGGCTACACTTACACGGATCGACTGTAGCGAAACTTTAATCGCACGGATATGTTTCTACGTGCCTGCGTGTGTACGAACAAACTTGTAACGCTCGCTCCTTTAATTAAGGACATCTAGTTGCCGATGCGGTATGAAAATACCTCCATTCAACTAACATAAACGGGATATTCTGTTATGGTTCGGAACTTTTAGGGGCTTGTTTGATCAATTTAGTCGTGTTATTTGTTGCGATTGCCCTGCATTTAATCGAGGTATACTGTTTTCCGATGAGGATGCATTAACAAGTTATGTCGCATTTAATAGGACTACAGGATCGTATGTAATTTTCGCAGATATACTTTTTTTCATAAGAATCGATCTAAATTACAACGACCTCATCCCAATCTGAGTAGCTCACGCACTAGAATGTATGTATACTGAGTCAGTAAAAAAGTAAAGATTTAACTATAAAAAAATATTGTACACTATTTCCATAGTTAACATCGATCAGGCTGTAATGATGTGAAGTGGTCACATGTATTATAAATGTATTGTTTTTATATTAGAACATAAAATCAATACATTTGAAATGAAAATTTTCATTTCATAAGTGTGATTTTACCAATTTCAAACTTACACTAACATATGAATTGCAATAAGTCGCATCGTTTTACCTCTTCTCGCAAATAACGTGAACATTTAAAGTTTTTTCATAATTTCGAAATGGAAAGCACTGAGTGCTGCTTAAAATAAAATTACGAAAAGAGATGAAAGAGCTTCGGTTAGGTTTCCCAAAGTTGTGAAGCCTTAGAAACGAGTTTCAACTTGGGCTAAACTTTAGTTTCTGAGCACAAAGCTGCCAGTTGTATTCTTATTTGTTGGAAATTGCCTTTTTGAATGTTTCGCAACGTTCCGGAGTGATACTCAAACAGGGCCACATAATTCCGTTCTGAATGGAGCCACCGAGTATTTATTTTATTTATTGTTTGTTGCACATTAAACCCGAATGTCGGGTAAAAACATGTAAAGGGTATAGGATAAACTTTGTTAAAACTTTCTAATTACACGGACTAGTTATTAAGAATTTTAGCGTCATTTCATTATCTGATTTTCGTTAAAAATACGTTAGGTATTTGTCTGTAATCATCTCAATCATCAGGGACTCTGCAGCAGATGTCCAGACAATTTTTGTACTGCAAAAAAGAGCCATATGCTTTATTTACGACCTTAGACCACGTGAATCACTGAGGGATTTTTTTAAAGAAACTAATATTTTAACAATAGCGTCTCAGTACATTTTCGACTGTATTTTGTATGTTCGAAAAAACTATACGCTTCTTCCTAAAAAACAGATATGGGCATAGATTTAACACAAGAAATAAACAAAAGCTTGCCGTCCCAAAACTCAAACATCATCAAAGTAGTAATTCCTTCATAGGGGTACGTAACAAAATATTTAATAGGTTACCGCAAAGCATTATTGACTTGACCATGCATAGATTTAAGACTCAAATACAAGTACAAGACTTTTTTAATGATAAAAATATGTGAAATAGTTAAAATGTCCATCTGCACCTAGATAATCTTTATTATTAATTCAAATATTTTAATGCCATATTGTGACGTTTGTAATTTATTTTAAAACAGGATATGTGTTAAGTTTGTTGCGGCGATTCTTCTCAACAGAACCAACGTCGAGGCGCTGGTAGGAAAAAATAATTGACGTGCAAAAGAATTTGTTGTAAATCCACTTGCAGAAATAAATCAATTCATTTCATTTCATTATTTTATGTAAAAATAAATACAAATTAATTAATTAATAAGTATTCTTGCTATCGGGCCGGGTTTGCACAGTTGCTATATAGATGTATTTTTTTATTATGCATACAAATATTCCTTTTTAATGATTCTTTTAAAAAAAACCTCATGAAAATTCGTGGACTTGTTTTAATGATCTTGCCATACATAGGGACAGAAAAACAGCCGAAGCGATTTAGTTTTATACTATGTAGTTGCACTAAGTTGATACCTTTACAATTTATTTTGTCCGCATTCCTACAGATAAAAGCCTAATTTCATAATAAGTTACATTACCGTATTTGACATCATCTATGCAGCGTTACATAAAATGTAGATTTAGTGGGGGCTACCACCTTTTGGGAATTCATAAAAAAATCCATAAGAATCGGAATTTAAAAGGGCACGTCGGGTCCGGGCTGGAGGCTCGGCGTCATTGTGCGCAGGAGTTTACAACGCGGCTGTTCTTGGAAGCGCCCGCGCCGCTTACCTAAGCTTCGCCTCGCTGCCCCTTTGTGACGTCACTAATACGAATATTTGACTTTTCGGTTCCTCCTAATTGAAGTTTAGTGTAGCCCGTTGTTTGCTCTGCGTTAGTTGAATCAGTTAAGCCGGCTTAGACTGTATTATAATATCTGCTTCGGCGCTGAGCTCGTTATGAGTTTATGAGGCACCGATAACGCACCGTCACTGCTGCCTTTGTTTCTTATATTACTCTGGCACAATCCAGTCCTTATTTTTGTGGAGGAACTTTATGTGGAGTTTTGTAATTCTATCATATCCAAATATTTGAATTGTAGTAGACTTTCTATGTGTACATTTTGCTAGATATATAATAAATACGCTTACAACATGGTCTAATATTTCTACCATTTATAATTCGTGAAATATTCATTATTTCATAGGTCTCAAATTGTAAAATTAAATCAAAGCAAAACGACGCACAATCAATATATTCAGAGTTTATTATTGTCGTAATAGTCTGATTTTGCTAAGATATATGTATATAAAAGAGCATTCTTAGTGTTGTATTATAAACTAGCGGTCCCGGCGAACTTCGTTTCGCCTTAGAGAATGTTTCCCGCTTTTCTGTTGAAATTTTTCAAATTTTACCAAGGATCCCTAATTTTGTAGCCTATGTCAAATTGGAAGAATGTAGCATTCTATTGTATTGGTGTAAGATTTTTTTAAATCGGCCCAGTACTTTTTGAGCCTATTCATTACAAACATACAAAAATAGGTACAAATCTTTCCTCTTTATAGTATTAGTATAGATAAAAATTACATTTGCACTCTCTATTTGTAAAATATCAATTCTAGAAGTACTGAACTAATACTATTTTTTTTATTGGCAGACAGCTCCATTATTGTGAGTTGAGTCAGATTTGAGTTAAATATATTATACACCGTGACTTTTTAGTGGTTGTTTTCCCGCAGTAAAATCATTATATCTGAGTAGTACAATAGATTTGTGCAGGTTTTTTTTATGCAGATCAAAAAATAGCAATTTTATGATAGTGATAAACTAAACTCGAAAGCAACCTCGAAACAATAGTAGGAGCCGCGCCGCAGCTGATCGCCGGCCGGCCGGGTCATTGCCTCTCGCGCTTATCAATTCGCTGAAAACTCACTATTTACTAACAAGTGATTTCCATTTTCCCTTCATACTTTAAGGCTTAGGACCGTCGTAAATACTTCTATCCATACTTAATTAAACACGACATAATTTTTAATTCATAACAACGTGACATGTAACCAAGATTATTGTCTGAAAATAATAATTTATTACTGAATTAGGCAATAAAGTATTTAAGGCGTATTTAAAAAATAGAAATCAACCTATTTACAATGATTTTAATTACCTAACCTAATATCCCTTTTACAAATGTACAAACAAATACTTACACTTTCCGGTAACGGAGTAATTGTTCAAAGTGTAAACCACTGCGTTCTACAAACAATCGTGCACGTTTTAATTGATTTACTTTCAATTTCAATAATGTGTCTCTATTACGTCTAACCACATCAAAAGCATCCACTATCGCACTTTTTAAGGCGCCCGGAGTGTGGTACTCTTCCCGATACACAATCCGCTTAACCTCAGACCACAAATAAAAGTCCAACGGAGTAAGATCCGGGCTTCGTGGTGGCCACGGCACTGGCCCGCCGCGACGGTTATGATGTATTCGTCAAGCTCCAAAGAATGAATGGCCGGGTGACCTCTGCCTTGAGCATGAGCTGGCGTCTGGAACTGTCCGTGATCGAGTAACCGCTGGGTTGCGGCTACGATCGTCCGAGCCTGTGGTACTTGCGGGTTCAGAACACCGCGAAGACTCCATGTGCTGCGGCTCTGCGTAAAGCCGACGAGCGGCATGCGAATCATAATTCGCTTTCGCGTACAATTGCACCATAGCGACGTAGGTACTCCACGACGTAGCGCACGGGCGCGTTGAGTAGTTGCGCGGGCGGCGTTCGCGGTGCACTGGAGTAGAAATGAGTGAGTGAGACAGTCGCACGAACGCTGCGAGCGGTGCCTTTGTGTCTGTGTCGTTTGTCACGAGGCGGTTCGTTTCGCGGAGCGCGTGCGTTGCAGTTTATGCTGTATTGCCTAGGACTTAAGACTTTTTTTTGGTTTAAAGAAGGTTTTCGTGCAAAGAAGTACCTTCATACGTCAGAATCTCGGAATATAACTATTCGTTTCTCACGCTTTCGAGTTGATGATTATTTTTTTGATTAATTTAAAACTAAAATAGTATTATTTAAAAAAAAAACTCGCACTATTCGATAGTGCTACTAAAGGTTAATCATTCTGCTGCGGGAAAACAACCACTAAAATTTCACGGTGTATACATATTTTAAAAAAATACGCTACGTGGCTGATATCACGGGTAAGAATTAGTTAACACATATTTAGTGCATTTGCGATTTCCCAACGTAACGAACTGTAAAGTAACGTCGCATCGTTACCTCAGTCGAATATGACCTTTTGATGACTTATTTTAGCGATTGTGACATTTCGTACAATTTATTTTAAAACTCATTTTGCCATAGTCAAGCGTGTGTGCCGGAGTCTACTCAGAGGCTTGCACCTTTTCCGTCCCATGCCACATTAGGCCTTTGCACCCTGCGCTCAGAAAGCATATCGCACGCTAATAATAACAGGACGGTAACAAAAGCATTTTTTGCTTCGCTCCTCTTTCGCCGGCCACCATCCATCACCGCGCAGCTGCATCATTCGATAAGTCAAGATCAAACGTCCGAACTTTTAGGGATGTCTTCTTATGTTTATACAAATAAGTGTTACTTTGGAACGTGTACGTAATTTGGGATAATACTTCTTAATTAAGTTTATAATATGATTAATGTTTTTGCCATTAGACATTTATTGCCAATAGTCACAATAAAAAAGTAGTTAAATATTAATTTTTGAGAAGTATTATTGAAACCATGTAAGTAGTTATGTAATTGAAATAAAAGTTCTCAGAAGCCTAACAAGAAGAATAAATGACTATATTTTTTCTTTCGGATCACTTTCTGCATATTTATTCGGGAAAGTAGAAAACAAATAACAAAGACTAAGGTAAACTAAGTTTTATTACTTTACATTTGCTATGCAACATCTCATAACATGAGTTTCAAATGTCACTTTTCGCATAAATTTAGGTAATGCACCTGTTCTTTAGGCAGACTCGGACTTTTTATCGTCACATCACTGCAAATACTTGCAGTTCGATATTGGTATTTATGCCAAAGACACAAGGGTATGTTTAAAGTCAAATTCAATATTCTCTTAAAACCAAAGTGTAACGTACTATAAGTTAGTTATTTCTAATACCTACTAGGTATCAAAATTTCCAGTAATACTCTAGTTGCCAACGCCGTGAATAATGTTTAATCAACAAACAAAAATAAATGCACCGTACCTATTGTAAATTGCATTTATTTTTGTTTGTTGATTGTTGCCGGGGACAGCTAGCAAAACCTGCATGTATCATTATTTTTATATTCGTCATTCTCACTTAATTTTTTTCAAGAAATCTCTTTGAAATGTTCCGGTTATTTCTCAGTTAAATTATCATTTTATTGTCTTTCTGAATCTGAAATGACTTGGCAGCCTTTCATACCAACCCGAATATAATTTGACCACAAGCCAAGCCATCTGCGCAAAAACGGTACATCCAATTCAAAGGACAGAAGTGAGTAAAAAGTCTTATATTCAAGCATATCGGTAGTACCAAAACCGGTACTGAAGCCCTAATTATAGGGCTGGCTTCGGCTTCTATTGAGCGGGACCGGTTCCGACCGGAATGCCTCGCGGTGCGCGCGCGCACTCAGGGCTGCGGTCCTTGAAATATAGTTTATTTCAAAATTATAGTCCACCTCTGCAATACACATACATTCATGTGATGCTACTAAAAAGATGTCAGAAGATAAAGAAGAAGACTCTTTATGTTTGCTAAAGGTTGTAACCAAAGCCTATTCTGAACAACTCCATTCATTAAATAATAATTAAACCACCAAATTGATGATACGATTGAATTACACGGAAATCTGACCACGGACGAATTGTTTTTCTTAGTTTATCTTTTTCTATTCTGTTTTAGTTTGAAATCACTTTGACACATTGGCAGAAAGTATAGGATTCTTGTCTGTTCAATTTATATCATATTTTTTTACTAACCTAACCAGCTAGCGAAGGTCAAAATCAACAAATAATTATCTACTTTTCTTTCTTCCAAAAGGCTTTTTGGAAAATTTTTGGAAAGATAAATAGATCGAAATCATTTAATTGGCCGACACAAAAATAAAATAAAACGAAAAACAAAAACAGAAAACAAAATATTATTACATTTTTTTTGTTGGTTATTTTTCTGTTGTGGTTTTTTGAATTAAATCCTTCTAATATTATAAACATGAATGGAATAACCTCAATGTGTAGTAAATTTTCAAAGTTATCAAATGAGCCATCTGCGCTCCGCCGAAAGCTCGGTGAAGATGATAAGGCTTCGCAGCCATCATCGATAGTCGAGTAGGAAAAAAAATAAAAGGTCTATTGGACTTGGCTAAGTGGAATGCCGATCTATGTTTCAGCTCTGCCTTTAAAGCATGCTGAACTGGGGATGTTGTCAGGGCACCACAGCTGACATTGCGTTCACGGTCTCCAATGGGAGGAGGCTGGGATGGTCCAGTGGATCGGCCGTCCTCGCTCCTCCACTAAACCATTCCGGGGGATACGACGGGGCTGCTTAATTAGCTACCATTCCGTCGGTGATGTTGTGGTATCTCTTCTGTTCCCACGGCATCACAGTCAAGGCGATGATATCCATCGGGTGGTTTTAGTGGGTATTCCTGCCCTTATTAGGGCACTGAGTCCCACACACGCCGTCACCTCCCTCGGGTGACGGTACGGCGTGTCCATGCATTTCCCCCAAAAAAATAAAAAATAATAAAAGGCTGAACAGGGTAAGCTCGTCTCTTCCTCGACGTCATATCGACCTTACGTCCAGATTGTGTCAAGAACAGCTTCATTTAATATTTAAAACAAGACTTAGGAAGTCAGCCCTAGAGCTCGTGCGCGTCGTCTCGTCGGCTTTTTGCTTTGCGAGCGCCCACGCGGCGGCCGCCCGCCGGCGCCGGCGCAACGTGTTGATCTCCGATAAAGGACGCCTCGCAAATATGCGCCTCTCGTATCATTCGTCCTAGGCCTCCGCCTTTGTCGCGCGTGACTCATTGAACACATGATATCTTTTGTCAAGTTATGTCCGTTGGAAGTGACAGTTCTATGATCATGCAAAACTTATCCGGAATACTCAAACTTCAGAAACGTTCCCAATTCGAAAAGTGATTTTTGTTACTGTCAAAACGTCTTGTATTATTGATTGTTGTGGTTATAATGGATTAATGAAACTGAAACAGTCGCTTACAGTGGTCTTCTATGTAAAATCAGTTCATTTAAACATTAGGTATAAAAATTGTAAAATTGGGCAATACAACAGTACAAAGTAGTCAAACAATGGTCCCACATTTTAATCTAAATAAGTATTCTTAAAAATTCTTATCGTGTCTACTTCCTCAATGAAATCAACTCTAAGAAATCGTCTGCATATTCGAGTTTTACTTGTAATTTAATAATATGCAAGAGCTTGTTACGGGTTGTATTATTTTAAAGCTCTATTGTGGTTGAGATCCTACATTAAAGTAATCCAAGCGCCTACGGTTGTAAGGATTCCGCATTGTTTTCTTTGCCAGAAACAGCAGTGACGATTGTTTGAGATTTAAAAATTACTGTGTGATCTCGGCAAGAGTCACCGTAGAGTGCAGGCACGGAGTTCGAGGCGAGAGGCCGCCTCGATGGCTGGGCAAATACTCGGGATCATCCGGCAAGCCATTATCTGATTGCCACAATGCGCCGCGTAAATATTTACACTCAGCGATAAAAACAGTACACTGTACGTAGACTGCGATTGGTTGAAGTTTTCGGATCCGAAACGTTTTTAAGAGGAAATCGCATTTGACACATAAAACATTACTTATCTTAGCGTTTACATGCGGCAGAGCATGTAACACTCAAAATATATCGTTTGGTTTGCAAAATAATTAATGTTTTTGATAACATTAAAAAACCAAAAGTCTGTTGCCTATATCAATTTTATCAAAAGAGGTTACATACAGTTCGGAACATTTTAGGAAAAGTGTTTTGGAAAGGTGTTAAAGTTTAAAGTTGTCGTTCTTACAATCTTATTAAACCTATTTTGGAAACTACTATAATTATATGTACAATTATTAAACGGAACTTGATAATATTCACAGATTTTAACGACTTCAGGCAGTATTTAACTTTGGTCAACGATTTGCCAATAAGCGTAAATTAAAAAAATTAGGAGATCACGTTTTATTACTTCATGGTAATTTCAAACTCATTTCAATACCCATGAATCTACTTTTATTTTAACTTACTATATTTTGAATTTTAATCGATTGCATCCGATTATAAAAGTTTAATTTGATTGATCGAAACAAACAAAGGAAACTAATTGAGGTTTATTTTGTTTCAGGATGATATTATCCTCATACCCCGCACCTTTCAGCTAAGTTTTAATAAAGGTAAGTTTACATGCTTAAGTAAATAAACTAGAATTCTTAATGTCGCAGTCTCCAAGGACGATTCATCGTATTATTCTTTTAGAATATCATTATATATTTGTATATTTCCTATCAAAATCAAATAATTTCAAACTTTTAAGTTCTTTTTCTTAACAAGTATCAGTGAAAGCTGGTTTTTAAATAAGTTTTTTCTTTTTGTTTTAATATATATTTTTTTATTTTATTAATCGCTTAAATCTTAAACGGTAGATAACTGTCGTATTTAAAAAGATAATAGGTTATAATAACAAAGGAGGAAGTTAATCTATACTAATATTATATTGAGGAAAGATTTGTACCTATTTTTGTATGTTTGTAATGAATAGGCTCAAAAAGTACTGGGCGTATTTAAAAAATTCTTTCACCAATAGAATGCTACATTCTTCCAATTTGACATAGGCTACAAAATTAGGGATCCTTGGTAAAATTTGAAAAATTTCAACAGAAAAGCGGGAAAAATTCTCTAAGGCGAAACGAAGTTCGCCGGGACCCTAGTAATTAATAAAATTATTAAAGCTTTTTTATAAATATGTAACAAATAAAACCAATACGTTTACAAGAGTTACTGGTAGTTTGTGGATCAGATTTCAGCAGACAGCATAGTGTATTGGTAGGTATTTAACCTAAATTATTCTCTGAATACGACTAGTTGTGATAAGAGATAGAGGCTTTCTTAAATGCTGGCACATTTGAAATAATATTTGTGCAGCTATTAATATACCAATCGACGCGATATTTTTTTACTTTTAATTGTAAACTTCAGAAAAATTCTACAAATATCAAATATGGAGCTACTGCAGAAGAATTTATTGCTCAGTTACGAGAAAACTAAGGGTGAACAAATTATTTTTTCTGCTTTCTAAAAACAGAATTAACTATTGTATCAGCTACGTATTGTGCGTGTTATTTCACCTGAGGCAGTTTAATTTGGTACCAACTTCCTCGACGTAATCCGCCACGTCGGCGGTCTGTCCGACGAGTTATTTCTTCGCCGATGTATAACGATATTGTATCGGCGGTTATACTTCGCTTTTGTACGCTTTCATCGACTTTCTGCCAATGCTGAGTTCGCACGCTGTTATGGAGTTCTGGACCAATCATATTCACTAATGAGTTTTTGCGACAAAGGGTTGGAAAAGATTTTGTGGAGGCTTATTTTTTACATCACCATTTAATTAGAATCGCTTTTATTAAAGTATAACTTACGTTTGAATCGCCTATCCAATCAAAATTAGCGTTGTATTCCCATTGCCGGGCACAAGCCTTATCGTCTAAGATATGTAATGGCCGATATTTTAGTTTTAGTCTAAATGTGAAATGGTAATAAACATTCAAGTTTCGTTATAAAAAGTAAACTGAAACATTAATACGACTTCGCAATTTAATTTCCTTTGCGACTTCAGCCGGCGAGAACCAAAACTACCGATCTCATAATCCCATTACTTCTACGCGTTTACTCTCAAAAGAGGCAACAGTTTAACGTTAAATCTCGCGTCTCGCGGGGAAAAACGAGCAAATTTTTATATTAAACCGGCTCTCGTGGGTTGCATTCACGTGAGGGGGCCCTAGACGGCAAATTAAGTGACATTAGGGGTATAATGCCAGGGAACGGAGACGAAAGCGAGTGGCGACGCAACGCTAGAGCCACGAGCACCGCGGCAGACGGCCCGCCTCGAAATATTGCAGCGCTGAATGCGCTTGCCGGCTCCGCTGTAATGTTTTAAAGCGCTTTGTTAGCAGCAGCGCCTTTCAATGGAGGCACGTCAATGAGTTTCCCTTAAGATTATAAGTTGCAGTCGTGGGAGCGCCGCACGCGCGTAATGGGACGCGCGACTCCCCTGGTTGCGGGCGGCTTATAAAACAATTAACTACGCATTTTTATTAGCCTATTAGAACTAAACGGCAATTATCTTTCTAGGACTCAGTTTTGCGCACCCGGCTATGAAAGCATAGCAACATCCTGTGACATTGTCGAAATCGAAATGAAAGTATGCGAGGTGTAAATTAACAGAATAGGCGTTTTATTTCAGCTTATTACTCTTAATTATGAGAAAGATTCGAAAAAAAATAAGATAATATTAATTTATTCTTTTTTTTTTATATTACACTTCAAGATTGACCTCATCCCACCTGATGTTAAGTGGTAATGAGGTCCTAGCTTAAGGGTGACATATACAGCATAATAAATATGTTACTGGACTTGTCGCCCTTACCTTGAAGGCTTGACCCCTGCTACTAATGTAGCACCCCCCAGGAGCTCTGGAAACCTTACTCACACGCAGGAACACAACAACACAGAAGTGATTGTTATTTGGCTGCGGTCTTCTGTAAGGTGGAGGTATTTCACCAGTCGGGCTGCTCCAGTTCGAGCGATAAATCGCTGTGCCCTACCTCTCTTTCTTTTTGTCTCCTCTCTTTTTATGTGTAGGTACTTATATGACAATGTTGTGATGTCTTTAAGGAATAAATGTTTCTTTCTTTCTTTCTAAATCTGATTTATTTTTTGATTATGAATGCAAAAGGTAATCTTCCAATAGTATGTTTCTTATTAGTAAGTCTACTATTATGGTGGTATTACGGTTTCTTTCTTAACAGCTGGTCTCTCTAGCCAATACCTGCTAAACATACATACCTTGTTTTATAAAAGATGTGTACATTTTGTTTACCAGAAAATAAGTTTTCTGGGTGATTCTGGGTAATAATATATTACGTAAAACAAATTAATAAGAAAGTTATAAAACGACCAATTTTTTGTTAATTTTGTTAGTGCCAAGATAAGGGGATTAATTACTACTACAAAACTAATCAGTCCCTTAAATCCTGATTCTCCCAATCATTTCTATCAGTTTATTGCGCCGCTTGGAGTATTCCGTTCATCGAAGCCTTATGAACCAATCTGTTGTCGGAATTGTGTCATTACTGGGTAAATTACACTTTTTCCCGCATTTACCCGGTCCTCGAAACAGCTGCAGCTTATTCCACCACTCCCCCGTCACTGCTGAGATCTGCTCATTTTCTTATTTCTTTTGATTAACATAAATTATGGCTTCTTAGATTAAATTCGGCGAGGGAATTGAAATGTGGTAATATGAACCTTATTTTCTGGGTAATTACTTTGGAACAGTTCTTTTTACGTTATCTTTCAAAGATATTAACGCGGATTCTGGCCATCTGGGATATCTAGGTCCTTCAGTTGCTAATGAAATTTCACATCGATAATTTTTTTCTACAAGTTTCTTTCAATCAAACACTTAATTGTCATTTTTGTACAGTTTTTATATTATATTATTATTTTTATTTAGGACGGTTTGGTATCAATTTTAGACCCTAGATTTGGTTTTTACATATGATCCAAAGATTTTGGTTTGTTTAACAGGATTTCGATGAAATATGGTAGCTAATATACTAGAATAAAATTACATACAGGTTATTTTTTATCTCGAAATAACAAACAGTCTTATTACATATTTGTATGTTTACTTTGCTATAATTTGGAGCAAGCCTATCCAATGAACAGGCACAATAGTTCCAATTCTGTCTAAGTCAGCGGACGCTGCCGGTCCACTGTCTTCAGTCTCATAATGCAACGGCCAGATTAACTATTGTACTCGCGTCACATTGTGTTCGCGGACAATGTGTCCTGCGTCTTTTGCACACGTGTATTAAATTTTCATTTGTGGCTCTTGCAGAAATAGTTTTCTTCCTTCCTTCGAACTGATTAAACAACATTGTCGTGGCTGGTGATCGTTATAGTGATATAACGCATATGTATATGCGACCTTATAATTATTAATAAGATTAAAATAATGTTGACAAATGTACGTACGTGTCGTATTAAAATTGTGATAGTGAGATACCTAGTCTGCAACCCCGTCGAGTTGATATAGAGACGTAATATTTATAATATACTAGCTTCGCCCGCGACTACGTTCGCGTGGACTACAGGGTTTTTAACTCCCGCTAACTCCCGTTCCCATGGGAATTTTGCAATACACTGTTGCAACTAAGCTTTAAGTTTACTAAGGTACCTACATGCCAAATTTCAAGTGTTTAACTTAAGCTGTTTAGATTTTTCATACAAAAGGGTTTTCTTGCTAATTCCCGTTCTCGTGGAAATTTCGGGAATTACTTTCTTAGTGCACCTCTACGGTACCTAAGCTACATCCCTTCCAAATTTTAAGTGCCTACTTTTAGCCGTTTAGGCTGTGCGTTGATATGTCAGTCAGTCAGGCAGTTTCTTTGTTTTAATTTTTAATTAATTTAATTTAATAAATATTAATCTATTATCTCATCTAACTTTCTACTAAATTTCATCCAAACCCATTCAGAAGTACTTTTTAAACGTTTACACCAAATTTCCATAATGTCTATATTACCTGTGTTCCTAATGTGTTTCATAATAAACAGCACTATTTATTAATATTAAATTTTGGCGTGAACGAGTAACAAACATACATCCAGACATCCATACATTCTTACAAACTATCAATATTATAACATAGTGGGTATCACATTATTATTTTTATTTAGATAAAAATATTTTAAAATGAAGTCTATTTCTGTATTAGATCAAGGCACGACGAAATATTGACATTGTACCCAAATGCTTACCGGTTGAAACACATTTTTTTATTCAAAAGCACATCATATACAGTTTGGACTTTATACCGTATCCCAGTTGCGACGCATTCAGCTTACAAACAAAATCATTAACATTTTGAATCAACGATGCCGTATGCAAAGACACACACACAGAAAGACAGACAGACAAACACGTCAAACTTATTAACACCTTCTCGTTTTCCCGTGGGGTTTGAAAATACATCATAAACAAAGATTAGTTAATACCATTACAATTTTAAATTTATCTTTCATGTTTCAGTGATAAAACTCGTTATCTGTGTTTTGAAGGGGCGTGTCATGTTAATTTAGAAGTGGTTGGTACCTCCATCTTATTTTTTCGTGGCGTTGTATAAGTACAATGCGCTGCGAAAATCTCATAGCTCACAAATATGTGCTACATAAGTAACTAGCTGCCTTATAAAAGTGACTAAAAAAAATAATTACTAAATTTATTTATTATAAAACTATACTAATATTATAAAGCTGAAGAGTTTGCTTGTTTGAACGCGCTAATCTCAGGATCGACTGGTTCGAATTGAAAAAATATTTTTGTGTTGAATAGACCATTTAGGGCACTTCAAACTCTAGACTGTAAAATGCTTTTGTCATAATTTACACAAAAAGCTGATACATTTTTGTTCACATGTGTGAATAATGACGTTGCTTTTCAGGTGCATAAATAAATGTATTATTTATATGCATACGAGACATCTGATATTAATTAACCATAGTTTTTGATAGAACCCTATCCTACGCAGAAACGATACACCTATAAAAAAAATATTTATATACGTACTAGTTGTGCCCGCGACTTCGTTCGCGTGGACAACATCCTTTCATGGTCAGTTTTACCCCTCTCTCCCATAATATTCGAAACAAAAAGTAGTATATATTTTAATCCAAGTTTCGAGCTATATTTGTGCCAAATTTCATATCTCTAACTTAAAAAATAAACATTTTCCCATATCAAAGGTTATACCACCCCCCCCCCCCTTATAGTAACCTATGTCTGTTCTTGAAGTTCAACGTATACCTATACCAAATTTCATCAAAATCGGTTGAGAGGTTTAAGCGGGAAAGCGTAACAGACTTACGCATTTATAATATTAGTAGGGATATTGAACTGTTCATTATAACTGAAATGAGTGATTATGGACTTTATATATTATGTCGTGGAATGAAATATTTGTAATTTTATAACTTATATCGAACTGCAAGTGCTGCAACTGCAACCGTGATGTGATTATGACCGTATTTAAAAAAAAGTTATTATTAAAAGCAGTCATTTAAAATATAAGTTTTATCTATTTCATTGGACACGTTTCTGTATTGATTAAATCTGATATTAAATTGTACATGTTTTTTCGAAGCGAACTGTCTAATTCGGAGTATGACAAATCGTATTTGCCTAGATGTTAGCGATACCAGGATTACATTTACATTCACTACAAGTGCTGGATTAAGAGATAATGTAAGATAATGCAAGTCAAATATGCCACGATTGAAATGTATTTACATTACGGGTAAAAAGATAAGTTTAACGTCGGTATCTGAGGCTATAAACAAACATGAGAGATCTGATTCTGTTCTCATTGATAAAACAACATTATAACTTCAAAGAACTGAACAAATTTATGTAAGTACTCGGATTGCATTTAAAGGTATTCATATCACTACATAGTATAAAACAAAGTCGCTTTTTCTGTCCCTATATCCCTTTGTACGCTTAAATCTTTAAAACTACGCAACGGATTTTGATGCGGTTTTTTTAATAGATAGAGTGATTCAAAAGGAAGGTTTTTATTTGCAATAAAGAATAAAAAAAGCCCATATTCTCTAAGTATTTAACATTAAATCCTTGCGAAGCCGGGGCGGGTCGCTAGTAAGATAATATTTAACAGAGAGTTAAAAAAAACGTTATTTAAATTCCAAGGTTTGTGAAAGTAAATAGTATTTTGAGTGTAAATAATAAAACTGATTTACTTTTTTTCAAAAGGCATATCAGAATTAACAAACTAATAAATTTAATCTGATTTTAAAATCATCAGATAATAAATTGAGAGGCCGATAAAGTATCACCTATTTGCATTATGAACGTCATTAAGGAATTTTGTAACGGAATGTTATGATGACATTAAAAATAAGCCTCATTGTTTTTCATTCGGGCCTAAATTAAGAACATCGCTCATTTTATTTCCCATTAATTTCCAGCGTTGTCTTTATCCAACTGTTAACAAAGTTTAGTGTCAAATAAATTATATTAAAAAGTTTAACTTAATGATTCCAAAATCAAAATTAATTTGCTCGTATACACACTTGTATACAGACAATTGACAGATGCCGCGGTTTAATGCGGATGAATTTGTGACTGTATAAAGTAAAAAAATATATTTACAATTACGATAATGTATGTATGGTGCCTCAATCTGTTTAAATTTCATGCTGCATAGCATAATTTCCTGTCGCGATGTCAACTGCAACGGTAATACTACGATATCTATAGAGTACAAAATTAAACCACATATTGTTTTACTTATGCGCCCTTTTTCCATAACACTGGCAGATGCGTATCATTAACAAAACATTATTAATAATGCAAAGAGTAGTTAAAAAGTTCCAGTAGCAATTGTGTAGGTGCAACACAATATCCCCTCATTCGTGCCAGAGACAGCGTCGTCCCCGGTTCGCTGAATACCGCACGTCATCGCTGTCTCATACAGACTCAGCCTGCCGCGTGAAGGCTGCTGCTGTGGTCACGTGCTTCTCTCAACAGAGAAAAGGGTTGAGGGATTAAGCAATAATTTTCTTACTTGTTCACGTGTTTCTTAAATCTTGGAACCGTAAATAGCCGTTTGCGGTATTATGCGGAGTAACATGCCACTGATATTTCTAGCAATCGTGCATTTTTATAATTGCGATACCAAATTAAGCAAAATATAAACAAAATACCTCAGCATAGCCTCTGCAGCGTTGAAGCTGTGTTCTAGGGGACTCTGTCGTCATGCTTCTGTCATAGGGATTACATGATATGGTCATTATGGATTTACCGGTCGCTATTAAGAGGTATAGATGAGTTGCTATACGTTTGAATAACAATACAGGCATTTTGATGAAAAAAATACAGTGAGTGTATATAAGATAAAAACTGTTCAGTAAGTTAGTAGAAAATAATCAATTGGGGATAGAAATTTACGTTTTTAGACTTGCATAGTGGAGCATGTTATTATTTTAAAGTACATAATATTGATTTATAGTCTTATCTCTTAATATACTATATGGTTCGTAGTATTATTATTTGGTGTCGTTTTAATCCAAAGAAATTATTGAGACAGTTTGGGACTTAATCTTAAACTTTTATGTCTATTAGGTAAGGTGGGTCATTCTCATTCAGTACCGTTTTCAACGATACATGGAGAACGTGTTTGAAATAGTAAGAGTCTTAGGAATTGCATCCCTCAGACCGCAGCTCACTTCCCTTATATTTGCTCGCACATTCATATTTACTATACTCATAAAAAGATGCGGCAGGTCTCGTGTCGGCATCAAACGATGACAAAAGACGCAGTTCCCTCTCAAATATTTTCACTTAGCGGAAACTTTCGCGTACACATCCGACCGGTTTCCGCACAAGGGACGTATAATGGCGGCCCGGTGATTGTATAAAACGTAACTTAGTTCGCAACTGATGGAAAACTACGGAAGGTAAGTCCGTTAGCGGTGAAGTAGTTTTGGAGAAGTTGATTAACATATTAGCTTGTGAGGCTACTTTGCGCCGATTCGGGATAGTTACTAAGTTCATCGATTAATTATTAGATTATTAGTGATAAGTCCAGTATCCTAAAAGTCTTAATAGTTCGTTACGAATATATCTGACAAAGAACGAGAGTTATCTGCAATCGACGTGTTCGAAGAATTAGTTGTAAGGGCGGTAGGCCGGTAACATATATTTAATTAAACCTTAAATTCATGTAAAAAATACAAAAGGCGGACTTAATTCCTGCCTACTGACCTTCTCTTCAGGAAACCCCTCAGATTTGAGTGGAAAATATAGCCACATCTCACGAAGAACCAACAACTGCTGACTGTAGATAGAGACGTTTACTCGGTAAAAGTAGTATGGGATGACCACCGATCAGGTGATGACAACCGCCGATAGACTAAAGGCAAGCCTAGCATGCGCAATACGTCAAATATCTTGTATGAGACGACAAAAGTATCTACACCGTTGATTGGGCGATAGTACACCATACTCATATTTTCAGCCAATCAGCAGTTGACGCATTGATTTTGACATTTCATAAGAGTGCGATAAAATTTACTCTCGCGACGCATGCTAGGCCTGAGGGACATGCTTGACCCGCCCCCCATTATGTTATGAGCTATGGTTTATAAATTGTTAGGTACAAACTACTTGCACTTGTACAGGATATTTACTGAACCATTTCATCCTTCATCGGATACATTACCTACATTTATTTAAAGTTCTTTTTTATATATATTTACCTTCTTTACTAGTTATCAATATAATTAAGCATTGTAGTTACGGAAATTATACATTACATACTTTAGTTAGACGTAGAAAACTAAGCATGAGTTGTATTGTTGATTCCCGGTCGGGTCAACATGTAAAACTAACTTTTCTCTATGGTCTCGGATCTAGGTGTTGTGGTACCGTCGTCGTTTTAGATTTCTGCAACACAAGTGATTTAGCTACTTATCATGAATTAGAGCAAATTAGATGTTGTCCAATATTTGTTAATAATGCAACAGTGGTTTTATTGCTTCAAGCTGTAAGCATAATAGTCAAGCACATTTCAGTTCAACCCTTCGCTGTTCGAGTGCGGTGGACGCGTGTCGGGCGCACGTTCCCGTCCCGGCGCGCGTGGGCGTCCCGGGGGAGCTTGAGTGACGTTTATTGTTTACGTTTAAGCGCTTCCTTGGACGTCACGTGGCTCTCTCCGGCTATTGACAATTAATGTGCCTAATCAACAAACGAATTCAACATATTTGATCGGT
Organism: Glyphodes pyloalis; assembly: GCA_037074685.1. Lineage (NCBI taxonomy): Eukaryota > Metazoa > Arthropoda > Insecta > Lepidoptera > Crambidae > Glyphodes > Glyphodes pyloalis. The sequence continues at coordinate 2,519,249 of JAYKKO010000024.1, read as the reverse complement.
ACTTTCATGTATAGGTACATCTATAAAAGCTTCGTGGCAAAACACTCGAAGAAAAAGGAAGGAGCCTTCCTTTCTTCTTTGTTTATAACCTCCGACGCGAAAACGACGAGGTTATAATATAAGCTTGACGTCTCTGTCTGTCACTCTGTTTGTGTATATAGCTCCCGAAAGGATGAACCAGTATTGATTTTGTTAATTTTGTTTGAAAGGTGAATTAGCCGGAAGTGTTCCTAGCTATTTTTGATGGAAATCGATCCAAAATGACGTATTACATATTTTGATACTACTCCTTTCTTTACTAACGTCAAAAACGTTTCCGATTCATAATGATAATTTTGCCTCTGTTCAATAGTTAAAAACAGTTTTCGAATTTTAATTATAATAAAGCAACAAATACCGAAGGCGCTTCACAGAACTTTGAATCCGACTTTTTTTTATATGATTTCGGTTGGAAATCCTATAACTTTTGTGCTTTGACTCCCCGTCGTTAATTTTACTTTAATGCTATGGACATAATCGGATCTTGATGCGGTACTAGATTATAATTAGAAACATAATGACAAAAAAAATCTCGGGAGCATGATTGCAAACCGCATAATTGTCCACGCGTTTGATTTAACACAAATTGACAAATCTTTTATTCATAGGTCCAATCATCCGTCCCTCCGAGTGCTGTCGAAAGGCGTCGGAGGCCATCGAAACATCTCATTTATTGAGTGTCCTCTCTTTCGTTCCTCATTAAAATCTTGGTAGCGGGAGGAGGATAGCAGGCTGAGGGTAGGACAGACCGCAAGTTATTAGCTTAGTTAACCACTGTTTTCATTGAGCTCGAAGTCTGCTCGTATAGCGACGTCGTGTGGACTAAGTTGAGTGCTCGATGGGTTGTTTTAAATATTCCGACTTAATGATGCTGGATTTTTAAATTGTATTACATTGTTAAGGAATCAGTGGGATGGGATTTTTGGTGATGTATTCAAACGATATTGTGTATCTTTTGTTTTATGTTTTCATAGAACAGAAGATGTTTGAAGATTTTAAGATGAATGACAAGATAAGCGGCGTTATTTGTAAAAAAATAACGCAAAAACGGCGAGGTGGTAAAGGCTTGTCTACCTGTTTGTCTACTTGTGTATGTCCCTCATGTTTGTGTCTGTCGATGGAGTCATAACTCCCGAACCGATGACCCGATGACTCGTTTTTGAATTTGTTTCATTCATTTGTTCTTCGGTGAATTAGTCTGCAATGTCTGTTTAACTATGTTTGATGGAAATCGGTTCAACATGGCGGTCGGCACAAAATGTCGGATTTCATATTTTGACACAAGTCTCTTACAATTTTCAAATCCAAGATGCGCTAATATGGAACAATCAGGGGTAATCAAAAAGGTTTTTTTAGTGGTTAAATTTACAATGACTTCTACTAATTTTAATAAAAATAGTTTCGCTACGAATCAAATCAAGTAGTCACCGGCGTGTGGCTAGTCTGTCCGAATAGACATTTGAAAATGGAATGTTTTTGTCGCCATGACGTGGATTAACCGCCCATCATTGCAGCGGTGCGCCCGTCGAAGCGCCGACCGCTGCCGACAATTGGAAATAAAACTGCACTATTGACGTCTCGCCGCATTCCCGGACACAACGCCAAATCGTGAAACAAAATACACGCTTTGGTCTGACTGTGGAATGTTCGTCGCAAAAGTTATTGCTAACTATAAGTTAACTGCGATCATATATTTCGTAGATACCTACACAGTATGGAACTGTGGAAAATATAAACACATTTATTGGCTCACGCGTCATTATAACAACGGCATATTGCAGGCCTAAAGTGGCATGCAGTTTAATCTAATTCAAAATTCGAATGAAAGCCAAACGAAGCATATGTTTTATGTCTTGTCTTGCCGGTGTATTTTTTTTACCGACTTCTAAAAAAGGAGGAGGTTCTTATCAATTCGAACGTAGATATTTTTAGGTCGCAACTGTGCATCTACTAACTTTTTGATTCCAGTTTTTAAACATTCGAGCGTCACGTACATATGTAGTTATATTCGCATGGTCTGAAATTAGTCTTTCTTTCAAAGCTATTTCAATAGATACATTCTCATAGCTTGGTACTTCATGATGTGCTGAATTGGTTTATTTAGAATCGTTCAGAAAATTTAAAGTTCATTACCCTACCACCGGCAGTCGACATTCCACTTCCCGGCAAATTGATTCCAATCTCAACTGAACCAACATAATTTGAATGCCACATAGCCCAACGGACTACTTGCCTGAAAAACTCGTCGCGGAACCCCGGTCGCATTTACCGCGGGCACATCCACGGGTCATTGTATGCAAAACGTCGCGTGCAGACAGCGCCATTGTTCCCCAAGATTAAGGCGGGGGCTCGTCCATTATTCACGGCCCGGGACCCGAGGGCTACGGAACCCTATTCCACGGCTGATTGCAGGAGACGCTCGGCTCACCTGGTGACGTCACCGACAGTTTAGACGTTTAATCAGCCGCGCAATCGAGAAAAACAATGAGATGCGAGATTGAATGCTTGAACCCTCCCGGCGGAGGGCGTCTTTTTGTTTTGCTGATTGTTTTTCGTGACGAATTACGTTGGCTGGCGGTAAAGAGGATGAAGGTACGATTCGTTTCATGTTGATGAAGTAAAGAATACCTTGCGGTGACATTACAGCCCAAAAACCCCGTGGCGCAGTGGCAATTGTAGGCGGTCCAAGTGAATAAGGTCCCGATTTCAATTCTCGGTCTTTACTATTTGGGAAATGAACTTGTCTAAATTGTCTTGGGTCTGGGTGGGTGGAGTTGACGGCCCCAGTATTATTCGTCATCTGGTTCTAATAGTAAAACCACCTTATAGAAGATGTGATGTGTTGTTGTGTTCCTGCGTGTGAGTAAGGTTTCCAAAGCTCCTGCTCCTGGGGTCAAGCCTTCAAGGTAAAGGCGACAAGTCCAGTAACAGCTGTATTATGTATGTATATATATGTATGTATTATGTATGTATGTACTTGTCGCCCTTAAGCTAGGACCTCATTACCACTTAACATCAGGTGGGATGAGGTCAATCTTTAAGTGCGACCTAAAAAAAAAAACCTTTGAGACCAGTCGATTGGTGTAATAGTCTGACGCATTTATTTATTTATAATCTAAATAGTAGCAATCTGCGGACATAGTGAAAGGTCAAGATTCTTGGTGCTGAAAATTTTAGACGTAAAATTGCAATGTTCCTCGGTCAAAGACAAACTTGTTGCCATATTGCTTACGTGCAAAGCAAGGGTGGCTCTTCTTACTTTTCTTTTTAAATAAAATAATAAGAAACATGGTCTTTTGTTGCTGTGGTTAATCGCAATGCGCTTGAAATCGCACGGTCCGGCTCCGTAATCCGATTTATGACTTCAGGGTCGTAATTGCACCGAGACAAATCGCATAGAATAATATCCTTAGTACGAGTACTTACAGCAAACTACGAGCGGACGTCGAATTAGCGCAGTTCCCGTCAAAGACCTCTCGCCTCCAACGAATCATTCACGTATTTACAGAGACCCTCCCCTACGACAATTTATCCTTCATCTTATAAGACATTTCGCACGAATAGTTTTCTATCGAATTTAGAACTATACCTTAGGGGCTGACACGTGGCGACACCTAGCCGCCAAGTTATTGGACTTTAACTCGTGGTGTTAAGTGTCGAAATTGGTTGTGCAGTTGCGCAAGTGTCGGTGAACACGTGCGACGGTCAATTTCCTTGGTGCGTGGGTAAATAGGCAGATTGTGTTGGGCCAGGCGGGCCTGTGCTCCTCCGGATGCACCTTATTGAACGCGCTGACTTGGAAAACTGTCTCGCGCCTCTAGTTAAAAGTTTCTGTCAGGTTACACAGCTGGGTGTCGCTTGATTTGGCATTGGCCAATCAAGTGTCGGTAGCTGCATTGTTTGAATTTAAATTAAATTGACGGTGTATTTATTTGACGAGTATTTGCTGCACGTTTCGTTTCACAATAAAATATTCAATTGTTTTGAACTGGCTTGATAGTTTAACGATATGAAATTCTAATTAAAGCAAATGCTTTACTTATAAAAAACTTTTAAACCAGTAAAAACTCGGATTTACATCTTATATATAAAAATGAATCGCTGTTCGTTAGTCTCGCTAAAACTCGAGAACAGCTAGACCGATTTGGCTAATCTTGGTTTTGAAATAATTGTGGAGGTCCAGGGAAGGTTTAAAAGGTTAGAAACTAAAAAAATAGGCGTTACGAAGTACGCCGGGACAGCTAAAATATAAAAGTTGCTGTTTCTATATGTATCAGTTTAATACTGAAATTTATCACCTTACAAACATGAGTATGTACGAAAAAAATGGCTGCAAATAGGGATATGTAAAAACGCCGTTCCACCTTAAAAATTTATTGGTGCGAATCTTCGGAAAATCGCGTTTGGTCGTATTGGACTGTTATAAAATTCAATAAAATCGAGAATCCAGAGCTATGGTGAAAATATCAATATCGGACTAGAAAATTCCAGTCGTCCATTGAAATTCCCAGTCAGCATAAAATGCAGCACGGCGTAGGCAGTGGACGCGGAATGCCTTGCGGTGCGGTCAAGACACGTGGAAGCAAAAATTTCGCTCGAATAACCACCGGTTCTCTAGTGTGCCCGTTGCTACTTTTTACTGGCGCAACTTAAATGAAGATAACAGTAACTAGATATTTTTAAAATTCGTCCCTGTTCTCAGGATTTAAATACCTTACTTAATTCTTAAAACCGAAATTGAAACTTGATTTAAAAAAAATACTTTTTTTCGTTAAAATTTCGGCAAACAGGAATGACCGCTTTATACTTTCATATAGTGTTTACTTTCAACTTTAAGCAGGCTGTCATTAACGGGTAGCTAGTTGAGAAACTTGCATTGAAAAATGAAGTCGAATACTACGAAACAGAAGGCCGCCGTACAGATTTTATAGAATTAGTTTGAGTTTCAGTTTAGAGTTGTACCTAATGTACAAAACCGGTAACAATATAAATCAACCGTTAGATATAGCTAGGTGCTTGGTCCGCTTGGTATTTTGTGAAAATAATGGAAATAATATGTTTTTCCTAGTCATAGACGATACTTGCGAGACCATACTCAAACTTAGTAAAGATATTTTATTATACACCACCGACCTGCCGCAGCTTCTTCACGAGTTCTATTCCCGGTATTTCCACATTTTCCACTGATACTCCGCTCTTTTTGGTCGCACCGTAATGTTATATATATATATATATATATATATAACATTACGGTGCGACCAAAAAGAGCATTCAATATATATATATATATATATATATATATATATTCTTCCTCGATAAATGGACTATCCAACACAAATATATTTTTTCAATTCGAACCGGAAGTTTCTGATATTAGTGCGCTCAAACAAACAAGCTCTTCAGCTTTATATTATTTTAGTATAAGTTTTTCAAACATCCGTTTGTCGATGATCTTTTCATCTTCTACTAGCATGTGCAATATCTCAATTTTCTCGCATGGCATGACAAAAGTTTCAATATTGTTGAATCTACTCTTACAGCCAATCAGTGGATAACGCGCTGAATTTGATAAATTTTGACATTTAAGTTCGATAAAATTTACTCGGCTAGTTTAGCCTAAGGTATCATTGGCCTATCGCAGTCCCCCAGTGGACATAGGCCTCACCAATAGTTTGCGACTTTGATGTATCCAGTACTTATCGCATCCCTTCCCTGGCTTGCGCAGCTATCTTGCGCAGATCGTCCCACCACCTAGCGATGTTCTCTTATTAGATTATAATCAAAGTATTATGTATTTATAATGAACTCCCAGTCGTGTTCCTAGAAATTCTCTCCTCAAATTCTTGAATATCGTCCACCCTTTGAAGTATGAGCTTGAGCTCACTATGTTTATTGTTGTTATTGCTTAAACCTTTTGATAATTCATTTTCCTTTGCCTTTTAAATGAATACTTTAAAAACGTTCCTTGTAACGTTAAAGTCCTATTCAAGGTTGTTTTATCTTTTAAAGATATTCGGCTGTCCGGCGTGTATAGGTACATGTTTTATATATAATATCGGAAGTGCTTAGTTTATGTACTTTTAGAATTACCACACTTGTAAGTATTTAGAACCAATTAGCGGTAGACAAACTGAAATCATCGATTTTGTCATTTGAAAGTACGTGATAAAATCTATTAGCACGGCCGTATCCTTGTCCTCGTCGGCTAATCCGCAAGCAAAAACTATTTGGAAAAAATATCTAAATTTAGTTCTTTTTTACTATGGGTGTCGGAGGTTTTTTGATCCTAAACAATAATTCTAGTTATATTATATACACGAAAGTTAGAGGGTATCGAATGTCTGTTTGTTACTATTTCATAGAAAAACTACTAAATGGTGATGAGATACTTAATTTACATATAGGATACCTCCACCTTACAGAAGACTGTAGCCAAATAACAATCACTTCTGTGTTGTTGTGTTCCTGCGTGTGAGTAAGGTATCTAGAGAGACTTCTGGGGGGTGCTACGTTAGTAGCAGGGGTCAAGCCTTCAAGGTAAGGGCGACAAGTCCAGTAACAGATTTATTATGCTTAAGGGTGACAAGTACTGTCACCCTTAAGCTAGTACCTCATTACCACTTAACATCAGGTGGGATGAGGCCAATCTTGAAGTGGTAATGAGGTACTAGCTTAAGGGTGACAAGTACTGTCATCCTTAAGCTAGTACCTTATTACCACTTAACATCAGGTGGGATGAGGCCAATCTTGAAGTGCAATATAAAAAAAGGATACTTTTTATACGAAACGAAGCGGGCTAATACTAGCCATAAATAATTCGCACGTTATCTGTAAGATAGGCATAAAGAAACGATGTACGGACTATAACTATTCACTGCCGAAATAATTAGCGGGGATGTTCTATTAGAACAGTTACGTTCTGTAGTTACAGGTATAATCAGATAATGGAATTATGTACAGCGCGTGCCAGTATGAATAAAGTCTAGTGAGAATGGTGCGTGCAGCGGGCTCGACGGAAAATCGCGTTACTCCTACGACTTGATTCGGTTTGCGCGTGCCGCCTGCCTAATTGCGCTTAGTTCCTGCACAATACACGACTAATGAACTGGAGACAATGATTGAGTTTTCTCGGAACCTTTAGGGGCCTTCCTTATTAACTTGTGTGAGGATAAATAGGAGAAATTTGGCTTACTATTTTTAGGTGGCTGGTTTCATTCTTGCGTATAAATAATTTATTGAGAGATTGCTGATACCGGTGACTTTGTTTTGTATTTGAATTTATGAAATAATAATGCCCGGTTCCAATATTTGAAAAACGATCCGTTCTTGTTACGGATAGTAATAAATTAAACGAGGCGTAAGATAAAAACGACTGACGGACGACTTATGACAGCTGGTATGGAAAGTAAATTATGGAACTGTATTTAAGAATTCATGGATTTGGTAAGATACTGGTTTAAAACAGAATACTTTTTACGAACGAAGTCGCGGGCAGCGTAACTATGCAACACTTTTATTAGGAGTTAATGTAATGTGGAAAACATAATAGAAAAGCAATCGTCTATATGAACATAATCCCCCCGGCTCTGCTCCACCTGTCAAACCAATATCACGAATTCACGATCGCTGTATAACAGACGGAATTACGGGTAACTTGAAAGGGCACATCCGATCTAAAGCACCTGAGTTTTTAATAAAAGGTTTGTAATTTTTTGTTCGTTCGTTTGACGCGGTGAACGGCGGCGTCCACGCAGAAATATTGGCGGCTGCGGTCGTCGGCGCTCTGGTCAAATAAATTACCTTCCTTCCCTTTGCGAATTTGATTCTTTTGATCATAGGAAAATCAATTCGGAGCCCCCACTACGGGCGCGTGCCATGCGATTAAAATGGACGGTTCATAATTCGCTTTAAAGTGTGTTCCTATGCTGGATGGACTGGCCTATCGCAATTTGATTGGTTTTTTATTAGTGAGGTATTTATTACTTTCTTTTCGGCTAAATAGTGGTGATGCCTCGGTAAAAAGACAATTATTCTATTTAGTTCATTAATTACATTTTCCAAATATAATGACAACTTTTTTTGCTTCAACAAATAAAAATTATGATGAAACAGTACAGTAGAGAGCTTGCGGAGAGGGGGTGAGTTGTTATAACGATTTAGTAAGAACTGTACGAATATGCGACAAATACAATGCTATTTTTATTACCTATTGAGCGACATGAGATCAAAATTGCTTGCGTAAATGAAAAATCAAACAAGAATCAAATCGAAACTCCTGAAGATAATTTAGTATGGACATTTTATTATACGTGTATGTGTCGGAAATGAAATCAAGCAACATCGCTTTTGTCTACATTTCATCCGGTGCAGAATATAGTTAATGTTAGTAAAGCTAATTCGTCAAAGGGCAGCGCGCCCTTTGTGCTAGCTTATGGTAATAACGACGGCCCGCTGCAGACACGACCCGAGTTAATTGTCATCGTCATCACCTTGCCAACTGCTGCTGGTCATTCCAGTATCGGGGTTTTTGGTACATGACATTTAAAAAAAATGTAGTGCTGCTCGAGCGGACTTTGAATAGTTTACAGAAACACAAAAGAAAACATATTTTAAAGAAATAAAAAATTTCATCAGTGTGGGATTCGCACCCATTTCAAGTATAACTAACGTGACCATACGTCTCACTTTAGTAGGGACAGTCCCGCTTTTGCAAACAGACCAAACGATAATTTCAAATGCATTTTTTCTCCACTTATAACCGATATTTTTAAATAAATTTGATCCGTCGATAAATATTTAAAGTAGAATCTACAATTCATGCCACTACTGATTTGATTATTTTGAGTTATTCCATCTTCTGTAATAAGAAACTTGTAAAACTCTAAAATCTTTTTTTTGTATGATTCCACAAATGTCCTGCTCTGACAAAAAAAATAATGGTCACGTTACGTACAACGAGTGCTGCTCCTCCAACTGAGCTAACCGCAAGTAATCGTATGCGATTGATTTTTCGGTTATATACTCGTATTAAATATGTAGGAACGGTCATACGCACGTCAGATTACGCACTTTGTGCCGTCCATATGTCATACGCATAAAAACGAATATCAAACTGCAAGTTTTTACCTAGATCTCCTGTTCACCGTACTTACTTACTTATTTAGGTCTAAATATAATTAAAAAGATAAATGAAAAAAACATCCTATATAACAGTAGCGACAAACATAACTCCTCAGTTTTCCGGCAATCAACAAGCCAAAGTTAGTTGGGGAAATGTTCTTTCGTAGTCAATATGTACTTCAAAAAATGCATTGCTTTTTTATTCCATTTTTAGTCGTTGTCCGCAAATTCCATCGCGTTATTTCGGGACAAAAAGTTTCCTATATGTTAATACAGTATCTTATCTCTCTTTCTATCAATTGTAGGGTTCTTCACCAACTGCTTTTTCAATCTGTGTGTGTCCAGTTAGTGAAAACATAAAAGTACTAATAATAAATAATTTAAGTTTCACTATCTGGACACACGTAAAATTCTGAGCGTGTGCAGATGACGAAATAATAAGTTGTATTAATTTTGGTTTTCACCAAATCGACACACGTGTGCCCAGTCTTTCGTGTCCAGTTGGTATAAAACCCCAATTTTAATCCAAATCCATTAATATGTTTTTGCGTGAAAGAATAACAAACATCATCTAGACTATTTCCTCTACCTTAAGGTTGTCTGGAAGAGATCGCTTTCTAACGATAAGACCGCCTAAATTGTACTATAATCAATCCGTAAAACATATTTCTGTAAAGTTTTTGTGCAATAAAGTATATCTATCTATACATATGTCACCGTAAGATTGTAAACATCGGTAGATTACAATCTATCTCGCGAGATTGTAAACTGTCGACAGATTGTTAACCGTAACATTATGATTACAATTTAACGCATTATTTTACGCTATATTGTAATCTATCGATGGGAATCGGTCAAATTGTGAACTGACGTAGAACGAAATGCATCTCGCGCGCTGATTGGTTGAGAGTTATGTGGCCCCCCGCCGCCCCGGCATTCGCCATATTTGTTTGTTATTTCGTTTGTTGTCTTAATATTATTAATGTATGGTATGTTTAAAAGACTAAATATTCTTGTTATAAGAGTTTCTTTAAATATTTCCATTTTAATTTGTGGTTAAAGACAAAATAATTGTTTCATTTTATTGTAATTTTCAATTAAAATTTTGAGTGTTTGAGGAATAAATATTTCGGTACAATTATTTCTCAACGTATGTCAGAATTATTGATTACCTACTTAATAGTAAATAAATACTTGAAGATTTTTTTAAATTGCATTTATTTAATTTAAACGACATCTTTATTTCTTTAAATAAAAGAAATGATTTGAATTGAATTTCATTCCACATAGAAAGGCTGGCCGTGATTGGTCGCTCATACAATAAACCGACCAATCAGGAAAAGCTTTTGGACAGTTGACAGTTTGACGCGGGATAGATTGTAATTTGACGGTTTCACTTCGATAGATTACAATGAAGCGAAAAATAATGCGTTAAATTGCAATCCTAAGTTACAGTTCACAATCTGTCGACAGTTTACAATATCGCGAGATAGATTGTAATCTAACGATTTTTATAATCTTACGGTGACACATACATTCTTCCAATCGTTAACTTTTATAATACGAGTATTAGTAAGATATCGGAAGACTTTAGTTATTTAACAACGATAAACGAAACGAACAAAGAATTTCGTTTTTGAAGATTAATCAAAAGTTAGGTTTTGGATTTGCATAAATAATATTTAGTTTTTAGATAACGCAATCAGAGTGAATTGGTAACGATTATGAGAATTAAAAAACGCTTTGAGCAGGTCTGGACTAAATTAAAAGGCTAAGTGAACGATGAATTAAGAGGCAGGGTCCTGTTCCTGATTCCTAGCGTCGGCTTCGTGCATTAGAGAGACATAGGTAATGTTAGTAAGGCTAATTCGTCAAAGGGCAGCGCGGGCCCTTTGTGCGCGCTTATGGTAATGAACACGCCGCTCTACGGATTTGATACGTACGCGTTTTGCATTTAACGAGAGGATTTATTAACTGATTCAAATCGATCTATTTGTGTATGCCCTGCGTCCGGATTATCTTGTGTCGTGCCTTTGAACTCGGTTTTCGTTTTAAAATTGCATGCGTGTTACGTGACTGATGCAGCTAGATTTATTTGGTTTTAGGGAATGGATGCAGTTTGAGCGAATTACTGCTGTAGTATGAGCCAGTTAGTATTGCAATTTAAAATTGTATGTTATTGAGCGCGCAGGTGCTAAAGTTTATATTAAAGCCATTAAAAGTTATTATTGCAAGTGTTAATTAAAGCTACTTGCAATATAAAAGATTTGGTTTGTGAATGAACTTAAATAGTACTCGAATTCTTAACGTTGACAAGCTTTATTTTGTTCGATTTACTTTATTAAATTACTTTATTTATTGTAAATGGGAACTGTATGTGGGCATATTTAAATACTATCTGTTGCCTGTTTTTAAGCTTGGTTATTTCGGAATAAACATAAGTATCCTGTAAATTTAGTGCAGCATGTTTACCAAATTTTATCAAAATCTATTAACAAACCCATACATTAGTGAAAACACTAGCGTGAAAGAGTAATAATAAACATACAATATTTTTTTACAATTAGAATTAAATCTTAACATATGCATATAACAAATTCTTTTAAAATAAAAATTGAATGCCAACTATCCGATATAACAACAATTATAACGCAACATTTAGTAATTGGCGCTGCATGTTTAACAAAGAAAAGTAAAATATTTTTTAAATAAAGTAGACTTGGTATTATGCGGCTATCCAGTATTACATATGATCAGATATTTTAAAATGTCTATTCTATACGGCCAAAAGTTACCTTTTCATATATAAATTTCTCTACCTACATATTCATAGTTGAAAACAGTAAGCAACACTTTGCAAGCTCAGTTTCTGCCAACCCTGTAAGTATCTGTCCTCGTTCATCAACGAGCTTGCACTAAATCGAATAAGTGCCTGCCAAATGGACAAAGGAGGTGGCCGCTTCTTAGGAGACAGCTGCGTCCTTCACAGCTGTGCTCTGGTCATCTTGGCGCGATCCACTTCCTTGGGCAAATAAAATGCTTAACAGACGAACAAGACGTACCTGCTATATGGATACGTACAATCCAGTCCAGTATTAGTACATAGTGTCCATTGTTGTTTATTCGTATGTAAAAATAGTCTGATATGCTTTTGGCCGTATAATTTTCGTTTAACATAATGTAATGTGTGTATCATTTTCACTGTCATAGGTATCACCTCACACACTTCAAGGGGAGATTAAATTTTTATGTTTCTTTAAAATAGTTAAAATTCGCTAGTTCGGCGTAAAGCACTATAATTATGGAAATAGACCAGTACCATTTAGACGGTCTTGTCGCTAGAAAGCGATCTCTTCCAGACCACCATAAGGTAGAGGAAATAGTTGATGACAAAAAAGGGGTACAGCTACTGCTAATCTCAGAATTGGATTATCCTGATTGCTGATTTATAAGTGAAATAAAATAATATCAGCTTATATTTAACTTTTTTACCTGTTTATAAACTGAAAGCTGGTGACTATTGTTTATGGTATTTTTTAAAGTTATCATTTAGGCGACGTACCATTCAACACGTTCGTCATAACCTTTATTGGTTTGCATTCAATATTCTCTTTGTCTACTTTTCCGCTTTGCCGCGAACGCGTTTCCATGCGCCGTAGACCACAGTAGCGACAAAAAGTATTCGTATTCCCGTAAAACAACATTATATATCTAATTATCAAGGCATATTTTCAAATAAATTTCTATGTTGACTATCAAAATATTAATAATTTAGTTACGTTTCCTGATGGTACGGAGGCAGAAGATGGATAGCCCACAGTAGTGACAAGTAGCTCTCGTATACCCGTAAAACGACATTCAATATGTCGATTTATTATTAAGGCATATGTTTTAAGATACGAGTAATATTAAAGTTGACTATCAAGGTCGTAATAATTCTGTAACATTTCCTGATGGTATTAAGAAGGCAGAAGATGAAGTTCAAAATATTTGATGTAGACACATTCTTACGTCCAAATTAACATAGCGATGAGCTTAAGTTTATGAGATACAGAATAATGGAGTCCTTATTCTTAGAGAATAATTATGTTGCCACTTAGGTAGATGTCTATGTCATTATGTATGTATCTATATATTTTTAATTTTGAAAGCCTTTATATTTCAACTGCAAATAGGCCTGTTTAGTAAGCAGGAAAGTATTAACTATTAATAGCAATTACCCCTTTAGCGTTTCTACAAGCAGTTATTGACAATTATAATTCTATTGTCCGTTAGCAATTATTCCCAACAATCAATCGGACGAAAATCGAACGTTTGATAACCGTGCCAATAACGCGTTTGACGAACGCGGACTAGCGCTGAACGCATAGCGGCGATCGCTCGCAATTCGTCCGAGCGTACAGTCACAGTAGAGCTAAAGCAGTATCTCTATTGGGGGCTTAGCCAAATGGCAGTCGTCGATCTTCGATAGCGTATCGGTAAGTTTAAAATATACGGGATTGATATTACATTCAGAAAAGTCGCATGGTCTTCAAATATCGATTCCATTTTAAACTTCACACAAGGGTGGTTCAACATTATCATTATTAGCCACTGATAGACTGGAGTAATAAACTCGGGTCTTTAGCTTTCTCAGCTTATCCCTAACCCAGCATCTTTCAGCTAGACAAGCCCTAACAATATCAGCGTAATGGCTCTTGATTTACCGTGCGCTTTACATTACGCGTAAATGTTAAGCCTATGATTTTTAAGAAATTTTTAAGAAATTAATTTTGTATATGTCATAGACAGTCTAACTTTTTAACCGTGCAGTTGGCTTAACTTGTTCTTAATCGGGACGATAGTCCTGTTTTTTAATTTATGTGCAGAATCCTGGTAATTTAAAAAATAAAAAAAATATTATTAGAAATCGCGGATTGAATTTAAATATTTCGTCTTGAAACGAAACAATTTTACAAATTGATCACGATTTCCTCTTCGAAGCGTGTGGGTACTCTGTGTCCTGAAAGTGAAGTGCCATATTGATCATGTGTGGATGCATGGTTGCGATTTCGTCTTTTTGTCAATCTGAATGTAGTTGAAATACCGCTTTAATTTTTGACTGTGGCCGAGCGGCGCTAGGTGGCGGGCGGCGCGATATCATCCGCGACTCAAAGGGCGCCGACAAAGAGACGCCGCGCGGGCGGCATTAGCGGGCCCGTTTGATGCCCCCACCGCCGCACGCCCGGCAGGGTTGACTCTAACAAACTCGCTTTCAGGTACACTTCCAATGAACCAACTAACTTCAAAAATATTTAATGTTCTAGATCCAAGATTAAATATCTTAGGTGTGAGATCAGATTTGCAGTTGATGGTTATTGCCTGTTAATCATTTGTTTTTTTTGTTCATTTTTAAGGAAAAGTTCTTAAAAATGTAATTCTTGGAACATTGAAAGTCGAATTCAGTTGTTGTAGTAGATATAAATTAATCTTGACATTCAATCAGGATTTGACCTTGTTCATTTACCCTTGTAAAGCAACTACTATTCTTTTTTGGCGGTTTATTTGGTCAGCTCTACTCGTATAACCTCTTCGATCAAATACTATGCTTAAGAAAGATATTTCACGTACGTTTCATTAATTACGTTTATTGCTTTTGAAATTTAGTTTAATTATATTTGGTTCCTTATAAATGAAGAGCAAGGTTAGGGTTGTCAAATAAATTGTCTCCTAACCGCTTCTAAAGAACGGATCTTTATCAATTCCGAATTAGGTACCCTCCCTCACAGTTGAAAACGCTGGAATTTACTGCACTCTTGTAAAACTTGAGTCGGGCTGGGCACGGGCTGTAGAGCACGGAATGTTTGAACTTAATTATTACCTGTGCACGGATGCGAGAGTGCGGCAGCGGCAGCCCTGGTCCCCAGCACAGCTCAAAGTGAGTGTGTTACTCTTTAACCTGAGCGATTCGCGACCGGCTAAACTTACCACTCCGCTAAATAAAGTTAAAAGGCTCTCCCAGCTTTGTCTCGACTCGCCTTTGATGTGCCGAGAACATCCCCCGCCCGCTGCCCCCTCCCCTCCCCCTCCCACCTCGCAAACAGTTTACCGCAAGCTGAACTATTGGCTTTAATGCCTTTTCCGATTGGATGTACCCCCAATTGATTAGTATGTTATGTAGTGCCAAAGGAATTTCTCAGGAAGCGGCCGATCAAAGGGGACCTTTGACGACTGATCCCTTATCATTCTCTCGTTAACGGTTATCGGTAAACTTGTGCTGTAATTATAATTTGCGAGCGGCTCCTTAAAAGATTAGTTCTTCCGGCCGGTTCGCCTACTTCGATACATCTGTGAAGGGGTATCTGTGGATTATGTTGAGAGCTTGTTTTTGACTGCTGATGTAGATTTAATGTAATTGTATGCTAATTAATGCTTGGCCGTCTTTTGTTGGAGAAGTTAATAGTTTACGTGCTTGGTAACTTAATTAAGATTAGTATACATACCTATACATACACGAAAACAACGTACCCGAATCTGTGAAACTTTTCAAGCAAATAAAATTTGTTAGATTTGAGTATCTTGATCAAGATCGATTTTAATACCGGTATGGGAGGACTTTAGTAGGTGACGAACTGATTTCGACACCATCACGAACAAGGCATAATCGCATGGATATAGCTTGGTTCTTGGTACCGTGCTCCAAGTGCTAAGGGGACGGACCTCCTGCCTCCACCCCACCCTCACATACGCCCGTGAATATATACCACTAATGGAACATTATTATACTACTGTGATTTCGGCGTGCATAGTGCCTCGTAATTAACATCAAACCCGTGAGAGTTGGTCATGTCACAACATGACACGATATGGTTAGTGTCCATCAGGAATACTATGGCTTTATGAACTTAACGTTGATTAACTGAGTAACCATTTAACAAGGTCTGATTATTGACTTTGGAATACATGTAACCCTTGCTCGTGGCCTAAGACACATATTTATTAAGGTAAACCATATAGATGCTCTGTCTTTAGTTTGTTAGTAAAAACCTCGGCACCTTGTCCTTTAAATTAACTGTCAATCTGAAAATGCAAAGTAAAAAAAGCGAAATTCTTTGATAACACCACTAAACATGGTTGCTCTAGCACGTGTTGTCCTATCGACAGCAAGTCCAGGTAATCACTTGCAGTTCGATATTAGTTCTTATGCCAATGACATAAGGGCGGTGCAATGTCCGAAGTGTACAGTCTGACGTGTTTTGATCATACTATAAATATAATATGTCGTATAGCCGTCAGAGGCGGCGCAGGTACGCGGTCAAATCCGACGTAATGCGACGGACTTGCCAAAATTCAATTAGTGTAATAACGGCAGTTCCATTATGGCAATCAAAGGAAAACGGAAAGTTTGTGCACATCAAAGCGTCGCTTAGTGCGTACCGGCTAATGGCGATTTAGGGTCGCGCCGCAGTCTAGGGCTGCTGGAACGAGGTATTTTAATTAAGATTCAAATAACAATTAATGCCCGGTATCCAATCTTTAAAAAACCATCCGTTCTTATTACGTATAGTAATCGATTTGCACATGAAATCATATACAGTCATAATTCAAAATTAGATATATCGAGTATGCTGATTTGAAAGTTCAGAAAATAATAGCACCAAAACTGTTTTTATTATTTAGATAATAAAATCATCAGCTTAATATCATTATTTTTCTTTCAGGCATTTAAGTAACCGCAGGAGTTTTGGTGCTACGATATTTTGAACATTCAAACCAATTTATTCGAAATATCTAATTTTGAGTTATGATGACTGTATATCATTTCATGTGCGAATTATACCTACGGTGCGAATTATACCTAAGATAAAAAGGTTTATTGTCATTCCGACTTTTCAAGAGACGGAAAATAAATTATTTAGTAACAAAGACAAAATAAGTAAATTTGGCAATTTTAGTATTAGGTACATATTAAATTAAAAGCCAAGGATTGATACTAATATTGGTAGTCGATATAGTTCGCTATTTTTGGAACGATATCGCTAATTTTACTTTATCAGAAAGTGAGGGCAACCCTTACCCCGCCAAACCGCAGTATCAGTGTAGGGCTGTGCCAAGTAGACTCCTTAGGGATCACAGTTAAAATCGAGTCTCTAACAAAACTTTGAATATTCGTTACTTTTGTGTTTGAAACAAAAGAGTTATTTGTATTTACTAAAAAATGTAAGTTTTTTTTTTGTATAGGTACACAACTTCAAGAAAGCTCGTCTGATTTCAATATTCGACAAAGCTTTTAAATATCTACCAGTATTTGAGTATATTATGACGATCTTTGAAAGAATCTTGTATTAGTATTATTTTAGAATGCAATCGATACATAAATCTGGGCAGAGTTTTATCCTCTATCCCAGTTATCACGTGCAAAGTATCTATTAGTCTGTACTCTGTGGCACTAGTCCGCAAAGGCCGTATTTGAATCCGCGGGTAGACGTCGGCTGGGAGTGCGAGATAGAGCACGTCTTAGCGCCCTCTTTGATTCAAGTTTCTAGTTTCTTTTTGCATCCCCTTCTAGGAAAGGAGGCGACTTACGAACCGCATACTTTTTCGTATTACCTTGTGATTCCTTATTTCATCATTTTGGGACAACTCGAAACAAAAGTCGGTGCAGTTTTGGATATCATATTTATATTTTTCCTATGAAGCAGTTTCAGACTTATTTTTTTTTACATCAATATCAACTGATTTTGAGGTAAGTTGCTAAAGCACTTGTGTTACATAAATCTGAAACAATGACGGTAGCACAACACCCAGACTCGAAAAAATATAAGAAAAGTCCGTTTTCCATATCGTCCCGACCGGGAATCGAACCCGAGAGCTCAGATATTGCGTGACGCCAAAGTCCGACTCGCTCGCGTCTCGGCGGTCGTCAAGGGTAAATTCAGGGGCTCATAATTTCTGTTATTTATCAGGTAATTGATACTAAACGGTGAACAATGAAGACCACATTTACAATGAAATTGTATACTAGTGATTATGCCATTTTTAAAGTCCCCAATATCTTAAAAACGCACAGAACTTCAGTAGATTAAGTTTCCAAATCACACTTGCCTTTACCTTCTTCCATTTCCCATAATAGAAACGAATCAAAGGCGTCAAACTCAGTACAACTTGTGCTTGGAATCGAAATATTGAGTTGACTTAAAGCAACGGTTCTGTGATCTGCAAATGTCATTTTGTGTGATATTTTCTTTACGCTGTATTTATACTTGCTATTAACTTTTGCTCGTGGCATCAGCCGCGTGGTCTTTGCGCCAGCATCTATTTGTAATCTTTCGCAGACAAAAACAGTAGTGGCCTAGATCTCATATCCGATATAATTAAGCTATAAGTAGGTAATCCATCACAGTTTTAGTACGCCTTTATTTTATTTTAACAAAGTAATGGCTTGTAAGTGACCAAGATATCGAAAAAATGATAATCAGCTGTAGCTGATTTCGGTATACCTAAACCCCTATCTTTAACAAAATGTTTATCGAATTTTGGTTTGGGTTTGGTTTATACCGAGAAGACACCGTTAAGAAAGTCAGCAGATTAGTCACTGTAGCAGTAGCTAACTTATTGCTATATGTAACTCACTTTGGGCCAAGTCATATATGTTTTGTTTTGATCAAACAATTAATTACTCAAGTAAGTATTTACTTTCGAGAGGTAAGCTGGAGCAGACCAGTCCCCAAAGGTGGCACCTGCTCACAAGCATGACGTATGTGCCAGCCATCGCTTTAATTACGAACAAAACAAAAGAATAATTATCTAATTTCATCAAACAAAATATAATTTAACGATTTGAAGACCAAAGATTGTTGTTGTTTTATTGTTGTGTGTAAATAAAACATTCATATACATTCATATAATACAAAAAAAAATACTTTTATTACTTTAGATTCTCTCATTATATCGATTTATCTTAGAAATATAGCTAGATTATTGTGCTCAGATTTTTGGCCGAATATACTACCTCAATTTATTTGCGTGGTCGAGTCGGCCAAATATCCAGTGGCATTGGCCGAAAAGCCTACACTGAAATTCGAAAAGGGGAAACTCGGACACAGATGAGTTTTATTGTGGCCGGATAGCCTCCCAAGCCCCTTATTGGTCGTATCAATAATACCTTACCTACGCCCCACCTTGACCTATGATTTCTAAATCAAATACCCAACATTGCCGTAAGCGTAGATAAATGTCTTTGATATCTGCTCATACGAAATCCAACTGAAATCCCGTATTAATTCGGCACCAATAAGTAATAATAGGCAGCATACCTAACTAATAATTATACATTATGAAGTAGGGTAATGAACCTGGGTCTTCAATAATATACGCTATGTAGGCTGATATATCTTACTAACTATACTTGCCCAACAATACCTAATAGGTATGTCTTGGTCTATTAACAAAATTCGTCATCGCATTCGCATATATCGATGAAAAAAAAATTTGGGAGTAGACCCCAGACCTCATTTCAATTACGAGAGGGAACCGGCCATACTCTCCACGCGACTCTTTTAGGGGAAGGGGTGCCATGCATATGACTGACCAGATAGGGCCACTTGAGAAAAATTCACAAAAATTAAGAAGCTTTTGAATTTCAAATTCTTGGCGACAACGTTACCTTAAGACCTTTTCGTTGATTTTTTTTGAGAAAAAGATTCAAAGAATTATTTTTCCATTGTTTCAGAAATTATTGAGAAGCAGAGCGACACAAACACAAGAATGCAGCGGCAATAAGCTGCTACGCAGGTATGATGATACCAGTACATACATACAACAATTTTAAATGTTTATTTAATTATCTACCTAGAAAAAAAAATGTATTCCCGCCAAAACTTTCAATTCGAAAGCAAACCCTCTTACGTCATCTAGCGGTTCTTGTAGAAGGTATGCAAATGTTAAGGTTACCAATGCCACGCTGTGATTCACATTACTGCTACTAGATGGCGTTGACTCGACAGCTGGCGTGCCTGAATGGCTGTTCGGTCTGTCACGCATGTCTTGTGTCAAAACTCGCTGTTGTATACAAATCCGAACCAAGCTAATTTATTATTTATTTCCAAATAACTTTTCAGTTAATGCCTTTACTCCTTCCTCGCTTTAACCTCTGTAATGGCGCTAAAACTAAGATCAATTTAAGTGTGGTGTTTCTCTCAGTATCGTTCTAAAAATATGGCCCTTCCGGGTATCGGCGTTGGTTTTCGGCGTGAACGGTGATAATTGCCGTGTAAACCGTCCCGTGGTGATTTGCTACTCTAAATGCTAAGTGCCGTTTAGTGCTCGAATTGCCAGACTGTGTTCCCACAAGATTGGAGTGTGTTGTCAGCGGTAATTTTACGAGCTTCGTCTTTGTTTACAACTTGTTTCCTGTATGTTCTCTTCATCCTCAATGAAAATTTGATGAATCTGGTACAC
Source organism: Glyphodes pyloalis (assembly GCA_037074685.1). NCBI lineage: Eukaryota > Metazoa > Arthropoda > Insecta > Lepidoptera > Crambidae > Glyphodes > Glyphodes pyloalis. The sequence goes on along the minus strand of JAYKKO010000024.1, from coordinate 2,498,651 downwards.
AATAACCTCATTACATGCCAGTAACAACGCCGTTCCGAAGTTTCTTGTGTTGTAAGTTACATTATACATATAAAATTAACTTATTGTTTATTTTTCACATACTTAATTATTATGTTGTTTACATTATTTGCATACTAATTACAAATTTTCTTTTATTTATGTTGTAATATTCTAAAAACATTGAATTGCAAATAAGGAAAAACTATGTACTAGTACACCATGTGAAACTTTGTAAATTAAAGTATCCTAATTGAACCAGAAGTCAATCAAAACAGACCGTTATTGATTTCATATTCATAACTAACCCCATTATAAACAAATGCTGTGTATTATAATATATGAGGGCTGAATATGTCTTCGATCCAACCCTATTGTACTCAGCATTCAGCGTCCGTCGGATCTTTCACTCGGGCCAGTGCCGTTGCGTTGCGCAGTCGTGCTGTTCAGATTTTAAAGAAGTTTTTATGCAATAATAATATTGAAGATCTATTACATTATTAAACCATAATTCTATTAACTTGTGAAGTTCTCTATAGTGCTTTGTTTGATCAGACACAATGAACATGGTAAGGTCTATTATGTTTTTTGCCCCATTATAATTTTTTCCATAACTTGTTTATTGAACCATGAAGTTATGATTTAATTTGTTTTGACATGTTCATAATGTGAATGTTTTCTTTGTGTTGGATTATGAAAATTTATATTTGCCGAACACTTTTTTTAAATTTTTTGTGAATGATCATGTATTTTCAAAAGTACTTTTGCAATTTGATATGTAATTACTACTTTTACTCAGATCAATTGTAGTGTATAAGATAACCGGACTCATGTTTCTGTATTGCTTTGTTAAAGTTGGTGTTCCGTCCCCAACGCCGATCGATGATGGAGACTCTTGACTTTGGCACGCTCTTTCATTTTTTGTATGCTGTCTCTTTCCAACTTATAGAGAACAGATTTAATACTTGGTTGTGCCTTTTATTCTTTGCCGTATTGATTTTTCTCATGGCTTGTGCCGTCTTGATGCGTATTGAATGTTTGGGTCAGGACTCTCGAGTATTAATAGAATTATTAAAATTGCAACAATGAAAAAGGTTGCCATTCTTTTTGCTGTTATATTACTGATTTAAACAATTAAAGTCAGGAGATCATTTGTGTAGAATTATTAAAATTTTTAAGTGATCTCAACCTTATTTACATAAAACATTTAATTACATTACTTTCAGAGCTGATTAAATTGTTGTTATCGTCATGTTATTTAATAAATAGTGCTTTAATATTGTATGACGTCATTGAAAATGATTTGAGACCTTTTATTTGTTATTTACAAGGACATAGGCCATAAGTATATTAAATTTAGTAAAATGTTAAAGATAAGAAATTAGTAATATGGTTAGTTAGTAAGTATTGTACATGTAATTTTTTTCAGAGAATAAAGGCTATTTTTTATTTTTTTTATTTATTTGTTATTTCGGTGGTAAAGTGACAAGTTGTAATTGTTATTTGTTTTGGCAGGTGGTTTCTCGCCATGCAGCGCGCGGGTGGGAGAAGGGCCTGTGCGCCATGAGCCACACTCCTATCGGCGGCCACCCGCAAGGTACTCATACAATTACAACACAATTGTAAAATCTTTATCTAATTTTCGCCCGCGTCTTTGTTAATATAGAAATCTGAAGTAAAGCGTCCAATCAGCAGATATGCACAAGAATATTATAACAAGAACTTGAAATATAAAATACAATATATGGTACCTACAAAATGGTTTTTAAAGACGCATAAATGTATTATATGCATTGCATGTTTTATTAAATGTATATAGATAGAAAATATAAAATGCAAAGGTATTAATAACTTTAAGTTTAAACCACAAAAGTATTTAACAAATACAAGATAAAAATTTAATTAAATACATATATTACTACAAGATTAGATAATGTTTCAAATAAATAAATAATTGAAATGATCATTATTGACTCTATTTAATTATCACAATTCAAAGGCTAAAGCATCTACCTATAAATGCGAAAGTTAACAAGAATTTGTAGATGTCTTAATTGTATGTTTGTTAATATTTCACGCAAAACTATTAAATGGATTTGTATGAAATTAGACAGAAAGGTACTAAAAGAACATGTAGGATACTTTTTATCCCGAAATAATGCGAACAAAGGAAGGAACGGCTTGTTTAATTATGTAATTTAAGCATATGAAATCCAGTAAGCACTTTAAGGTGCTTGTATTATTTTGTTTCATTTTTTTTCATGAATTATTAGGTGATAGTTAATTAGCTATTTTATCCATAATTAACTATTTGATTACTTTAGGTTGGGATCACAAGCTTGCTGACAGGTCGTCGCTACCGCCAGCTTCAGGGGAGGAGAAGAGCAAATCTCAGTCCAAATATGTGTTCACACAACCACATCCTGCTAAGTAAGTTTTTAAGTTTTTATTAATTTTATTTGTTTTTTGTGGAAATGCTCCGCAACAGGCATCTCATCAGCAAGATAACTGTCAGCTATCGTCCTCTGGATGCTGTTGTGGCTCTCCCGCGTCCTGTGGATCGGGAATACACGACATCCATCAGTTTGATATTTTGGTAACATCACCTATGTCCTGCAGAAACGAGGCAGCATCCTTAAGTCTTTGTTAAATTAGAGGTAACTACCGGGTTACCTATCATTTACTTATTTTTGACCAATGTCACGCTTTACTGGACAACGTTGCGCCGCATGATACAAAGTTTTATGATTCGGGTAAACTTTCGGTGAAGCGTAGTATCCGGGAAAAATAATTCGGTAAAACAATCGTGCGTGCTGGGCTTTGAAAAGTGTTATAGCTGGTTCAGTACTACAGGTGTAGGTATCTGTGAGCTTATATATTTACTCTAACCCTCGAGCCGTACGGCATTATCGCAGCAATTTAGTAAATGTATTTATCTTGTTACGTGTGTACAGGGTGGGCATGGCGTGGCGCGAGCAGACCGAAGGCTCATCGGGCAGCTCGGCGCGCTCGCCCGCGTCGCCGCCCTACATGCGCTGGGCTCGCAGCCTGCCCGATCTGCTCGAGGTAAGCGGTTTACCGATATTCAAATATCAAAATATAGTTTAGGGGCGGTCCTTTAATTATCCATAAAAAAAATCACGAACTATCAGAATAAGGGTGTCAAATCAATCAAATCAAATTATATGTTCCTTAACCTAATAACCGCCAACTACTTCTATAGAAGTTCAGGATTTTCGTGCCGTCAACGCCACTACTTCTATAGAAGTTACTCATTGTACCTATTTTAATTAAATACCTTTACGGTGCATTAAACATTTGTTTCTCTTGTAATTTTGTAAGATGGACAGGATTGAAGCCCATTTTTGTTATTTCGCCAAAAGAAACAGGCTTTATAGTGTTTTAAAACAGATAAAAACAAAAACGCCTGAAATATTTTGATGTCCCATACGCCAACGACTTCATATCAAGTAGGGTAGTGATGTGACGCGATAGTTGCATTCATTACAATCCTACATGTTTACTTTGTTTTGTTCCATACAAATATTCATAGATTTTATGATTGACAATTAATTCCGGTCTGAAAATAACGTATTACATAATAAATATTGAAATTAATTTATTTCACGAAGATCCTTACTAATATTATAAATCAGAAAGTGAGTTTGTTTATTTGTTCCGCTTTCACGACATAACTACTGAACCGATTGCTTTTAAATTTTGCAGACGTATAGTTAGAAGTCCGGATTAAATAATAGGTTACTTTTTATCCCGAAAAAAACTGATATTCCCGAGGGAAAACAAAAATATAGTTTGCTTGATGGATGGATTGATGGATTGGAAGGTAAAATATTGTAAACGAATATAAACATGTAAATGTAGAAGCTAAATGATACGATAATGAATCCCCAAAAATGTGGAATTCCCGAGGGATGACGTACAATTTGTTTTATCGTCTAAACTGATTTTTACATCTACTTAGCTATATAATATAGTGTACCATTCAGTTTTTGTTTAACAACTAATCGTATCCAGCGTTACATCGCGCTTCTTAGATTTTTCCGTGGAAATGAGAAGTTTTCTTATAGTTGTGATTTATACCGCAATATAACCGAATTACACGCGGGCGAAGCCGCGGGCGGAAGCTAGTTAATTTATAATTTATTTAGAATTTTCGATATTGCAACACCCATCTCTACGCAATGACAAGATTTCAGTGCTACGAGCGCCACCAACTTCAATGCAAGTAAACCTGTGACGTCGTAAGCGGACAGGTGTCAAGGTCATTGTGTCATAGTGCCGGCCATTACAAACGTGCGCTCGTCTGTTTTTTTTTTCGTACAATAATCATTAAATATAATTATCGAAAATATAAAAAGTAAAATATCGAAAGGTAAACTTACACAAACTATAAAAAGTTATTAAATATACGGATAATAACTGACCATTCATTCTTTTGTCTTACTTTTCACCGTAACATACTTGTTATGATTTATGAATACCGTACAAGAGCCGTCTTTTCTTTATTCAAATCGTCTAGAGAGATAGAGAGAGATTCACTCAAGGTGAAGAAAGAAAATCATAGACAACACTTCTATTTGAGATATTTATCTTGCCACGAGCGCCAACGACTTGATATGAAGTCAACGGACTACGTTATAAAATGAATAGTGAAGTGCCTTTTATAATAAATGTGTTGCAAGATTATGCATGTATTTTTGTCTATGATAATAAATACTCGTTTTTCTTACTAAAAATGTTCATAAAATAAAACAAATTACTATTATAATGTATCAGGGTTTATTTATATTTGCAAAATTTAATAAAAAATCTTGATTTAGACATCAATTTTTTTTATCGATATGACTTTATGCCACATCCTTGCTTTCGTACTATAGAAACTGTTATACATTTATACGTTGGCGTACAGCGGGCCACTACGTTAAAGATAGCTGGGCTGGGAAAAGGTTAATTCAAGTAGGTTACATGTAACACTTTTGAATCGATATTAAATATAATGCAAAGTGATTTTACTTCCGGTTCGAAATCTATATCTACCGAGAAGACACCGGTAAGCAAGGTTTAATAATGCCAAAAACAACATCGCATGATTAATGGACGCTCCTTACCCTGTGTAATAAAGTGAAAAGACACTTTACTAGCGGCTTCAAAACAAATTCAAATCTTTCCTTATTAGACTGATGTACGATCAACAGCACGCCCTTATACCATGCGCATAACAATTAATATCGAACTGCAATATTGTACTTTGATATGCTGTCGACCGTACATATTATGTAGCGTATAAATAAAGGTTATGAATCTAAATTAATTTCTTGAATTATTTCTACAAAAATAAAACAAAAAACATTAACTCATATAGTAATGCCACTAGTAAACAGTAAGTGATTAATTGGGAATTTCGAATGAGATTTCGTGTATCGGTTGGTTTGCATTTGGCAGTGATTGCGTAAAACAGGTCGCTCTCATTTTTATGCTTCTAATATCCTGTCGCCTGCACAATTCGCTACTTGACAGTTTTTGAAAAAGTATTGTAAAATCTGCGCCCGTTCATTTATATCCCAAGCAATTCGATTTATGTGGAAACAATTTAAATTACCAGAGAAAAATAAGATTTTATGTGACACATATTTAAAAGGCGCTTAAAAAGGTTTTAACGTCTCCGCTATATACACTAAACCGATACGGGTCGAAACGATTTTCTAGCTTTATGAAAGGTACAAATAATTTTAAGGAAATATCGAATTTTTAATCAAATGGAAAATTTAAAAATAAATCCCTACTAATATTATAAATGCGAAAGTAACTCTATCTGTCTGTTACGCTTTCCCGCTTAAACCTTTCAACCGACTTTAATGAAATTTGGTATATGGACATAGCGTCGTTGTCAAACCAAGAACTGCTATGTGCAAAAAGTATTTTTTAATATTTCCAAATATAAGAGGTTCCAGATCAAAAATCATACAAAGGTTTATTTTTAGAAGCATTTTATATGAGAGTTATAGTTGTTACACTTTTATTTATTTGTTTTTGAAACATGTAAATTAAGTAGATTTTATTATTATTTCGTTTAAAGAGAATATAAATCAAATAACAGATTTGACACATAGCAGGTTTTGGTTTGACAACGACGATAGGCTACTTTTTGTTAGAAAATAAGGGGAAGGGGGGAGTAATATCACCTTTGAAAATTTATATGGGAAAATGTGTATTTTTTTAAATTAGAGATATGAAATTTGGCACAAATATAGCTCGAAACTTGAATTAAAATATATACTACTTTTTGTTTCGAATATTAAGGAAGATAGGATAAAACCGACCATCAGGCCTAGCATGCGCACCGCGAGTAAATTATATCGCGCTCTTAAGAAATGTCAAAATCGATGCGTCAACTGCTGATTGGCTGAAATTACGAGTACGGTATACTACCACCCAATCAACGGTGTAGAAATTATGTCGTCTCATGCGATAAATTTGACATATTGCGCATGCTAGGCGTGCATGAAAGGATGTAGTCCACGCGAACGAAGTCGCGGGCACAGCTAGTCCTTAATGTGGTTAGCGACAGAAGCATGATTAATGTGCGAGTCCTAAATGTGTGTGTGTGTGTCTGTGTGTCAGGACGCGGAGGGCGTGCGCCTGTTCCGCAAGTTCGTGGGCGGCGCGGGCGGGCTGCACGTCGACCGGCTCAACTTCTACTTCGCCGTGCAGGGCCTGCGCCAGGAGACCGACCCCGCCAAGATACGGCAGGTCGTCTCCGCTATATACAAGTGAGTCTACCGCGGAGTACCTTTTTATATTACACTTCAAGATTCTGACCTCATCCCACCTGATCTCAAGTGGTAATGAGGTCCAAGCTTAAGGGCGACAAGTACAGCATAATAAATTTGTTACTGGACTTGTCGCCCTTACTTTGAAGGCTTGACCCCTGCTACTAGTGTAGTACCCCCCAGGAGCTCGCTAGTTACTCACATATCTATACTCACAGTGACAATGTATGGAACTAAAGTGTTAGAAATTATTTTGACCAATGAAGATTATCCCAAAATAAGTAGATTAAGATCTTAGATGTGGACATCAGAACTTTAATATATATTTAAATTCAAATTTTTTACAATTTTTTAAAGTACTTCACGCCGCCTACAATTAAAATGCGGTTAGCTCAATTGGAAGAGCAGAACAGCGATACGTGAAGGTCGTGGGTTCGAGCCCTGCACCACATTGGGAGATGAATGAGCGTGAAGAAACATCTTGCGGGCCAGTATGGCTATGGCTAACGGATAGGATATTGCGGTATCAAATCCATTGTCATCGCGTTGTGGGTTTCACTCTTACTTACCATCAGGCTCGAAGGAGCCAATATACTGTGCTTCTAAAAAAAAATCTGTTTCTTAAAAATACAATTATTTTTATTTCTGCAAACGAACTTAGCCCGCCTGTATGTTTAGTGTGTTAATCCTTTATTGTGTTGTGACAGATTTCTCCGCAAGTCTCAGCTAGCGATGCCTGAAGAGCTGAAGCAGTACGTGAAGCAGAGTCTTAAAGATGGCTCCAACATCGAGAGAACTATATTCGATAATATGGAAAAAGAGGTTTGGATATTTTGCGTTTGCTGTGATATCTGAAAATAGAGTAACAAACTACCTAAAATATAATATTTATAATAATACAATAGCAAGATTTATCGCCATATTCTTCCGAAAGATCTTCGTTCACCAGACAATTGGTGTTTTTCAAAATATCTATATAATTTTTTTTTGACAAAATCAGAATAAGAGCTAAAAGTGTTGATATCACTACACATACCATGTTTTTATGGATAGGGTTCATTATTATTTTTATTTTATTTTTATAAGCATACAAACATAATCTTTACAGGCTTACCCTAATACAATTGGCTACTTGACAGTTTTTGAAAAAGTATTGTAAAATGTGCGCCCGTACATTTTATATCCCAAGCAATTCGATTTATCTGGAAATAATCTAAATAACCAGAGAAAAATAAGATTTTGTGTAACACATTTAAAAAGCGCGCGAAAACGCCTAGTCACGTCACTGTTGCAATTATGACGTCAACGTCCTAAACAACGAACCGATACGCATAGGAACGACTTAATTAAGATAAACGAAAAATGTTTCAATAAATTCTTTATACGATTAGAGACACAATAATTCAATTAAATCGGTAAAATAATCATTGTTTCGCCACATTAAAATAAATAATTTTCGCCGACAGCTGTCATTTCCGAATTGCAATGGTGGTTTCCGTTTCGGTTCTTTTGTTCCACAGATAAAAAAACTAAAATTTATTTTGCAAAAATAAAATACTAACTATGCTTTTAATTAAAAAGTAAAAATGTAAAATGATTACTTGACTAATAAGCTAACATATCTAACACTTTTCATATTTTATTGTTAACACTGTCAAGTAGCCAATTATGTCGTTTTTGATGCTATATTAATAGCTAATCTTAAGACCTCATTTGGCCTACTGTAAAATAAATCACATTGATCTGATATGGCATTCAGTAATCCATGTCCCTAATAACATACGAAATCATTCAATGTCAAATTATTTGATACTATATATTCATCATCTAAATAATGTCAGAATAATTACATAACTCAAATAAAATAACTGAATTTGATACATATATGCAGGTCATTGATTCCATTAAAAAAATTATATATTTACGATTGAAATCAATAAAAATATTAATTTTAATTGTTAAGTAGTACTGCCGTCTAGCGGAATTTTTTGTGCGGTATGTAGTCGATGACAAAGAGATTAGCCGCGTCGGTCGGAATCGGTCAACGATATTATTATTTGTGTTAATTTAGTTGATGTGTGTGTTGTTGCAGGTGACGCGCGCGATCAACGAGACGACGTACCAGGCGTTCCTGAGCTCGGAGGCGTACGTGTCGTACGTGAGCGCCGCCACGCAGCCGCTGTCCTCGCCGGACGCCTCGCCGCCGACGACGCACGCGCAGAGAGATGTGCGTACCATTCACACGTCATATACCAGATACGCGAACTGACAGAAACGTATAATGACCAATATTGCACTATCACATACATCGCTCTGATTCTATGAATCTAGCTTAAGCACTTGTCTTACAGAAATCAGAAACATCGACCTACGGTATCAGAACATCCAGACCCGAGACAATATAGATAAGTTCGTTTCCCATACTGACCCGACTGGGGATCGATCCCGGGACCTCAAGAGATGGCGCGACGCCAAAGTACGGCCCTCTCGCCTCTCGGCTAAGGAGGTCGTCAATATAATATTCAATATAGTAAAACCACTCAAAGTCCGCGTGTGCGTTTAAAAAAAATAATTGTTAAAGTAAAATATTACTGCGCAAAAAGTAAACCCAATTTGTCATTTCACACTATTCTTAATAATTATGTGGTGATGTAAAACGAGTTCATATTTTATAAGAGTTCAAACAAGTCGTTTAAATTTTGCCACACAGACGATGTTAAAGAAGCTAGAGTGTTTGAATGTAAAACATTGCCCAACCTCAAAATCATAGACGTTTAGAGCAGTTTGACAGGTGACGGGTAGAGTTATTTTGAACCTTATTGCAGTGAACTGAAGACTAAAAATGTCTTCGGAAGTGAGCCTTCTGTTGCAACTTTTTTACTTTGTGGTATTGCTATCAGTTGATCCTAGTTTAATTCTGGTATGGTGATGCAGATGGCGGTGGGCGGGCTGGCCACGCTGCACGAGGGGCAGGAGCTGGCGGGGGCGGGGGCGGGCGCGGGGGCGGGGGCGGGGGCGTACGCTCCAGCGAGGCTGACGCACGACGCGCTGCTGGCCACGCAGTCGCGCCGCCTGCACGCCGACGTCGCGCCGTGAGTATAGCGAGAGATGCGCTCAGCTGCTACCTACACGTTTATGATGCCCTGGTACACAATGGTCTAACGCACCTGTTATACATATCCGAAACTTAGTGTGAGTTGTACCAACATTATGAGAATGATGAGTGGCTAGTCATATTAAATGACTATAGTATTGACACACTTAAATATCTACCACAATACTTTTCATCAATCTATGAAAATGCGAACCGATGACGTCACAAATTTTACATATCAACATACTATTAAATTTAATTTGAAAAACACAATATTGCTGACGTTTCGCACAGTCCATTTATACATTAAATTAATTTGTGGATGTTATTATCCCAATTTTAACCGTTAATAACGGTTTCACATTTGTCAAATATGTCCCTTTTTTATTGAGAATTGTCATCCTTAAAACTGACAGCAACAGACATTTAATTAAAATGAATGCAACTAAACTTGGTATTTTTGAAAAGCATTTTAACGTTAAAATTTAAAATAAAATATTGTCCTCTTAAAATAAAAAAAAATCAAATTACCCTAATTATTTTTTAATTATTTTTTGATGAAGCTTAGTCTGAATATGCCAATAACATTACTCTGGTTTAGTTAATATGCGCATTATAAGCATAAAAACTGGTATGGACCATTGTGTACAAGGGTATTTATTTTTTATCCGTTGAGCAATTCTTGTTGTAAGGCCGTATAGCGCTGGATATGTCAGTATAATTATAAATGGCGTTATCAAAGCTCAGTCATAGCGTCAATGAGTAACCCGCATTGAATAAAAAAAACATAAATGTATAGAATAGCATGATTATGTTTCTCATTGCCTCACTAGGACTCTGCTTTACGTCATAGTTATTTCTGGCCAATAGATGAATGTCACAAGTACAGTAAATTAGTAGTTTTGAAGATTTTTAAAACTGTTGTTATCTAGTAACTAGTAAATATTATTCTAAATTTTGTAGAACACTATATAATTATGTTATGTAAAATACTGACGTATTGTATATACGAACGAAGCTTCATAAAGTAGCAACGTGTGACCCCATCCATTGCATGTGCCGCCCCGAGCACTTAATGTTCTTTTTTACCTTAATTTTTTTTTACCCCGTTTTAATATCATTTGTTTCCTCGCAGCTTGACTTATTTCTCCGTGTATTGTTTTGCCCCCATGTTTGTGTCCCGCGCCCGCATGTCGCCGCCTTGTAAACACGCCATTACGCTGACTTGCAACCTGTACCATGCCAACGCTCTCCTAATATCACCTTTCCAATTAAAATCATGCCATTCATCCTGATTTTCTTCCCTTTTGCTAAAAAAAATAATATTTTACATAATTAAATTGTTCATTGAATATTCCTAAATCCTTCTCTAACTCTTTCCTAACCTCCAACGATCCAATATCCGACGGCAACGGTACAGGCATCGCAAGCGTTCGGTGTATAGCGCCCACGTCACGTATGCGGGCTACTGTCCCGGCTCGAGACACGACTCGGACCGCGCCTCGCTCAGCAGCGGCCGCACCGACAGCGACGCCGTCTCGCTCTCCGGCAGCAGCGTGTGAGTATACCCGGCCTGTGTCAGTGTGTGGTCACGTGCAGTACGCGGGCACTGTCCCGGCTCGAGACACGACTCGGACCGCGCCTCGCTCAGCAGCGGCCGCACCGACAGCGACGCCGTCTCGCTCTCCGGCAGCAGCGTGTGAGTATACCCGGCCTGTGTCAGTGTGTGGTCACGTGCAGTACGCGGGCACTGTCCCGGCTCGAGACACGACTCGGACCGCGCCTCGCTCAGCAGCGGCCGCACCGACAGCGACGCCGTCTCGCTCTCCGGCAGCAGCGTGTGAGTATACCCGGCCTGTGTCAGTGTGTGGTCACGTGCAGTACGCGGGCACTGTCCCGGCTCGAGACACGACTCGGACCGCGCCTCGCTCAGCAGCGGCCGCACCGACAGCGACGCCGTCTCGCTCTCCGGCAGCAGCGTGTGAGTATACCCGGCCTGTGTCAGTGTGTGGTCACGTGCAGTACGCGGGCACTGTCCCGGCTCGAGACACGACTCGGACCGCGCCTCGCTCAGCAGCGGCCGCACCGACAGCGACGCCGTCTCGCTCTCCGGCAGCAGCGTGTGAGTATACCCGGCCTGTGTCAGTGTGTGGTCACGTGCAGTACGCGGGCACTGTCCCGGCTCGAGACACGACTCGGACCGCGCCTCGCTCAGCAGCGGCCGCACCGACAGCGACGCCGTCTCGCTCTCCGGCAGCAGCGTGTGAGTATACCCGGCCTGTGTCAGTGTGTGGTCACGTGCAGTACGCGGGCACTGTCCCGGCTCGAGACACGACTCGGACCGCGCCTCGCTCAGCAGCGGCCGCACCGACAGCGACGCCGTCTCGCTCTCCGGCAGCAGCGTGTGAGTATACCCGGCCTGTGTCAGTGTGTGGTCACGTGCAGTACGCGGGCACTGTCCCGGCTCGAGACACGACTCGGACCGCGCCTCGCTCAGCAGCGGCCGCACCGACAGCGACGCCGTCTCGCTCTCCGGCAGCAGCGTGTGAGTATGGGTATACTCACACACTGACACAGGCCGGGTGGCCTGTGTCAGTGTGTGGTCACGTGCAGTACGCGGGCACTGTCCCGGCTCGAGACACGACTCGGACCGCGCATCACTCGACAGCAGTATGTACTAAAGTAGGCATACTCAGGCCAGGCTCAGTCAGTATGTTGTGTTCATTTCCTTCAGTTGGCTACACGACGGAGTGACCAGTCCTAATAATAAAGTAAGTAAGTAAGTCGGCTTGTATCGGTCCATTTTGCACATAGACCTTTACATACTCCTTCGTTCATACTAATTTTAATACACGCTGAACCAGTCCCTTTACCCTGATTTCTTAGATTATGTTTTATTTGCTTTTAATTTGGTATCCGTTTGTTGTTTTGCTATCGAATGACGCAGATAATGTTCAATTTTAATTTTATTGTATTTAGATTATGAAAACCAGGAAAGTGAATGCTCTCTATTATTGAATTTTTGTACAGTGAATAGTTATGTTAATTGCGATTGAGTCAACTGGGAACCTTTTAAATATTTGTCAAATCACAATACCATCATATATTATGAATATAGCAATCTGTGACGTTACAATTTCAGTTGTCAACACACTGACTTTTAAATAGTTATGAAGGTTCCGCATTTTAAAGATAATTTACAAAAAAACATTATGGCAGATTGTCTATAGTCCCCTTTTACGGAATTGATACCTAAAAATTATTTGTTCATGGTGTCAATAAACCCAATTGATAGTTATTGCAAAGGCAGTATAAAGTGTTATCGATAGTTGCGATGTCCCTCAGTGTAACATCACAGTGTTGTGTATAGTTAGTTATCTCTACGTGCGTGTGTGTGTGCAGGGACGGCATGTCGATGCGGGCGGCGCGCGAGACGCGGCACCGGCCGCGCCTGCACGGGCTCGACCGGCACGCCGTCATCAACAAGGAGCAGGACACCGCCATGGTCAGTACAACATCTACCACTCGCTCACACCACTGCCCCTCATCCTTGTACTTAATAATGTATCAAGAGAGGTAGGGCATAGCGATTTATCCGTTCTAATTACGTCTATACATTACGAGGCGTATGCTTAATACTGGGACAGACCGCTAGTTTAAGGTAACATAATGAATTATGTAGGTAAAATTTGTCAGCCGTGGCAGCCTGTAAATAAATATGCACTTAGATGCTTTTAAAGTTTGTACATACTTGTACATAATGTTTGTTAATGTATAATTTGTTGGCTGTAAATGAATAATTTCCTCCTTTTCTATCTTTTACGACATGAAAACCTACCTACCTACCTAGGTAGGTACCTAAAGCCCCTACAAGGCTTTATCTACCATACCTCCTTGACTTAAGGTGGAAAACCAATGAAAAATTGTAAAATGCTCTGCCGTGATAACGCTTAAAATGCCGGAAACCGGACTCTCACCTCTAGTTGGAAGAGCAGAGCACGCAAGACGTTAATATCATTTTCCCAAAGTGCCACTCACTTTGAAAATGAAAATATGTATGATGTGATCGTCCCAATGTGTGCGGTACGCCATGTTAAACTGTGTGTATGTGTTTGGTGTCAGATGATCCCGCGCACGCAGCGCATGCAGTCGGAGCAGCTGCGCGTGCTGCCGCCGGACGAGTTCGCGCCGCTGCTCATAGAGAAGCTGGAGCGCGTGCGTCGCGACCAGGAGACCAAGGAGCGCCTGGAGCGGAGGCTGGCCGAGGTGACGACAATACACTCGACTACTTATAGAGTAAGATCCCAGACCAATCAGACATAATTTCACAAGTGCGAAAGTATTCAAGGCACACGAGACGCTATTGAAAACTTAAGGTTTCATTCGTGTGAAAATAAATGATCACTCTGGGATCTTGGACTATTACCCTACCTGCGTGCAACTTGGAAGAGCGCCTAATAACTCGATACTACGGACTGCATGCACGAAAAACATGAAGTCAATGTCCCGTTACGCTCATTGTCGCGTTCCGCAAGCGAGAGCGTGCCACGGACGAGAGAGAGTCATAATCGGCTCGAGCGATCGGCTCAGCGTTGTGACCTCAAATTACCGTCCGCAAACCGACATTACAGACAACCATTTTATTATTCTTTTTTCTTAACAGACACATGATGATGGCCTTAGATGGCCTTTTCGTCTTCACCGAGCTTGCGGGGGGGGGGCGGATGTTTCTCATCTGTCGTTGGAACACCTGTCGTTGTCGCGATACCTTAAGGACGTGCGTTCGAATTCCACACCGCAAGGAGAGATGAAATTTTTCTCAAAGTTTGCTAGCGAGGCAGAAATCACTATGAGTATTAATACTTTTCAGCCATTCAGAAATAGAGTATTACACTCGTTTTGAAATGTGTCACATATATGTTATTATTATCTACAGTGCTAATAATCCACTGAAACAACACAAAATGTTCATTCAAAATAAGGTTTAATATGTTTGAAGCCTTATTTTGTAACTGCCAATTGTTAGGTTGCAACTGTCCGTTTATCTACAAAATCTTCGATAAAAGCTTAGAGCTCTTCAATTAAAATTTTAACACATTGTTTGTAACAGGGCGATGGCGAAGAGTCGTCGACGCAGGCGCTCCCGCCGCAGCTAGTGGCGGCCGCGATCAGAGAGAAGCTGCAGCTGGATGATGATAACGATCAGGATATATTGGGTAGGTTTAATAAACACTTATATACTTAAACTTACTTACATATTCAAATATGAAAATAGAAAATGTGTTGCAGATATTTTCGTCACTTTAGATGTATTTATTTATAAATTTCCGAGACGTCGATTACATGTGTGTTGTATTTTGTTCAGACCAGCACGTGTCGCGCGTGTGGTCGGAGCGCACGCCGGGCGCGTCGCCGCCGCCGGGCCGACGCGCACGCGCACGACACGCGCACCACGCGCACGCGCACGCGCACCCGCGCCGCGCGCCCAGCGCCCTCTCCGCCGACTCGGGACACTACGACGCGCACTCCGACGCCGCGCACCACTCGCATCCCGCCTCCAAGAGGTACGTGCACCTACACACTTTACACAATTTGCGTCTTATATTTTGTTTATTTATGGCTCATACATGATATCAAATCACATAATTTCAGCACTAACAATGAATAAATGGATGGATACATTTTTGTGAGTCATTAAAGCTAAAACCCATTCCGTGAGTTGATTTGTATTTGTTAGCTAGACAGATTATTCACATATTACAATTACATATAGAAATCATGCGAACAATGTCGCGGGCCACGGCTAGTTTTAAACAGTCTACTTGTATCAGCCAGCATACCCTCAAAATGTTTTAAAGTCGTAAAACCCAGACAACAAGATACAATACAAAATCAATTGTGTCTGCTTTTCAAAGACCATTCGGTCTTACGAGGTTAAGTATAATAACATTCGCATCATAGTTCCAGATCGTTCAGCAAGAAGACTGTGACGGAGCTGACGGACAGCGGCGTGTCGGTGGTGAGCGAGGGCGCGAGCGTGGAGCCGCGCATCCTGCTGTGGATCGCGGAGGGGTCGGAGCGGCACGAGCGGGCCGAGCGGCTGGAGCGGCTCGACCGGCTCGAGCGGCTCGAGCGGCGAGCACACCGCGACCTGTCCTCGCGCGCCTCCTCCGCCGACCGCGACGACCACCGCCGCCGCGACAAGCAGCAGCAGCGCCCGCGGTCAGTACGCCACCCCACACTTTATAACCCCCAACAAAAGAAAAACGGGGTGTAAGTTTGACGTTGTAGTAAGACGCTGATGCCGCTTATGATGCGTCGCGTGTGTAAATTTTATCGCGCTCTTAACATGTCAAAATCGATAAAATTCAGACCGTATCATGCTGATTGGCTGAAAATACGAGTGCGGTGTCGTATCAGCCAATCAACATTAACGAAACTTTGGAGTCTAATGCGTTTGAATCAAAAAATTTGACGTATTGCTCATCTGTCTGTCTGTGGCATCAGCGTACTCAATCGAATGGTCTGATTTCGAAGTTTTTTTCATTTACCTTGCGATGGTTTTGAGCTAGTTTGGTTACTATTGGTTCAGCAGTGTAAAGTATATGCTCTTTTCAAAAATGATGTGCGGCATTTTTGGCGTATGAGTACCTAAATTATAAGTGTTTTTTTTTTCTTTTTATGTAAACAAAAATTTATTAACATAGGATTCGCTTCTTATTAAAAAAGTAACGTAAAACACACTCTGAGTTGCTTGAAAATAGCTCAGCTTTGTTAGTGATCATTCTTATTTCTGTAAATGTTACTGTATCTACTTCATCTTACGAAATGACTGACTAGTCTGTTCGACTGCAGCGGCAGCGCGAGCGGCGGCGGCGGCAGCAAGTCGTCGAGCGCGAGCGGCGGCGGCGGCGGCGACGCGACCACGGTGGTGGTGGTCTCGTTCCTCGACGAGCACGTGCCCTACCGGTTCAAGGTGCCTGCTGCGCCACTCACGCTCAAGCTCTTCAAGGACTACCTGCCGAGGAAGGGGAACTACAGGTATGTAAAGACTTCACATCATAGGTGTCGTGAAACTAGAAGAAATAGTTGGACTAAGAATTCAAATGTTCAACAAATTGCCGCAATTATTCGGTCTATATTAAATCATGTTTAATGAGAAAAGGCTACTACAAACTTGTTAAATATTAATGGTAAACATATATGGATACAATTGTCTGCCTGCTCGCACAGTGGGACTATTCGTAAGTTCTCTGTAGTTCTTAATATATGGATAAGTACTGATTTACTTGCAGGATTCTTTTCGATGGGATTAGGATATGGACCGGTTTTGACCATGCATAAGTGTTACATAGGTCACACCTATATACATCGGTTATTTAAATTGTTACTGAAAAAATATTTACTCTATGTAAAAATTGAATTCATTAGCAGAGGTCGTCCATTGAAAAATAAAAAGATCTACGAATATTAATTTTATTATTAGAATGTTTTATTACATTCCAAACGTGCAACTGGTCAGGTTGGTTTATCGAATTATTAACGACGAATATTCTAATCATTGTTAATATTTTGTTTCAGATACTTCTTCAAGACGAACTGCGCTGACCTCGACACGGTGATACAGGAAGAGGTGTGCAACGATAATGACACGCTGCCCATGTTCGAAGGGAAAGTTATGGCCCGTGTAAAGGCTATTGAGTAAGCCTCCGGAGCAAAGGGCTAATTACAACAGAAACCTGTAGACTTACGCAATAGCATCCAGAGCACTAGGCGGACTATAACGAAATTCTTCAGACCTTCGAGTTAACATCCAGAGCACTGGGCTGATTTATTTTCATTTTGAGTAAAGCTGCTGACAAAATACAGGTTTCGGTTTCAAATTGCAAGAAAGCGGTACAAATCAAGAATATTTGTGCATATGTGTTCTGTAGAAAGGATACATAAACACGAAGTTAGAGTGAGACGGAATGATGCTCGAGGGTCCGTGATAAAAAATATTTCTTGAGTTCCTCAGTCTTTAAGTGTGTTAAAAATGTGTATTTTATTGTATGTCTATGAACCTTCCAGATGCCCTGTTCATACCTTTATTGTATCCGATGAACGACCTATTTAGCAAGTACTAAACAACGACCATTAAAGTTTATCGGTCAGGTTGTACCGTGCTCACGCGACTGCCTCGCGCAACAAGTGCTACGTTTTTGTGTACGCCAATAATATTTATTATGGATTATTATGAAATGTGACGTGAAACAATAAGTTTTGAATGTAACGCCCGACCGTGAATTGTTTCTGCCGCAGCTAAATTAATCATGACCTGATGTTGATTGTATGACAACGTTATTATTTTAGAGTAATTTACTGAGTATTCAGTATCGTGTAAGACGTTCAAGACAGCGTCGCTCGCTGTAGCTTAAGTTCGAATATTAGCGGGAACCGCCTCCACACGACAGGGCGACACAAGTTATTTATTGAAATACTAGTAAGATGGTCATAGCGCGTCGGACGGTCCCGTGTGTATAAACTTCTGTTCCTCGTCGTCTCTTAGCTTTGATTTAATTATTTTTTTACTTGGAGCTAGTTGAGTACGCTTACTACTGTACGATATTTTTATTTTCGAGTATGAAGGTTACGCGATTTTTTAAAATAATATTCCTAGTGTTATATGAATGACTGCTTAGTTTGTATATTTTAAATTAATGTTTTAGATATACAAGATGTGTTCTGTTTAAAATATATACTTTCGTTATAATTGGGGATTCGGAAATTGTGACTCTTTCAATGAAATAAACCAATCTGATACAGAATTTGCGGTTTATTGTCGTCTCTGTTTAAAATCTTCTGTTAATGTATCTGGTGGGTTATTCCATATTTTTTTACATATTAAAAACAAATTGTTAACTACAATTAAAAGAAACTATAAACAAATAATTCTGTATCAGATTGAAGCTCGGTTCAAAATTGTAAATCAGGTAACATTACAATGGGATCTCAATTAATATCAATTATGCTCTAATGAATTAATTACACTAAGTGGACAGTAAATGTAAATTATTTCCGTTCTGCAGCTGTGAATAGGACTAATTAGCAAAATAGACGTAAGAATAAATTTGTTTGTTCTACCTTTACTACGCCGACGTCATTGCATCGATTTGTTGAATTTCACTTATATAGGTATGCCTTAAGTGTATTGTTAAGTATTTTCATTGAAAAATGTTTTACTAAAAGGAACAAAATTCAGCAACTCTCAACTTTATATACGAACATATCAACTAAAATGCAACAGTCCATGCAATGGTACCGGTTGTCTACTGAAATACTTGCTAAATGATTGCCAGACTGAGTTTCCTTAAGTCAACTTAGTTACGATAGCTAGTCCCCGCCCGCTCGCACGCCCGCCCGCGACCCCAATAACGTTATCATTGCGGTTTACTTCAGTTGGGTGAGCAAATAGTTTAAAATACATTTTCTTTAGGTCAACGTATGTAATACATAGTCTTGGCCAAAATCATATCAGTATCAACAACGGATTCCGTCGTGAACTTGACTATATAATGTATTCGTTGACCAAAGATTTTAGAACAACTTTTGAGGTTCGTGAGGGTCTCGCGGCGTCGTGTGCCAGCGGGCAGTTCCGTACAGTACTTATTACTTGCATATTGTAAAATATAAGTAAGATAGAATGTCATGTCCGGTCCATGGGCGCGGTCGGCGACGCAGATGATCACAGAGAACTGTAACTATTCTACATATCTGATTTGCTACTGTTTACATATGCCACTATATTTCTCGGTTATTTTCTTTGTACCTGTTCGATAGTGATGCGTCTGTGTTGCCGAGCGCTCCTAATAGAGAATTTAGGAATGTTGCCAGCGAAAAGAGAGTGCACCTAACAAATGCACAATTATGAGAATTGGGTGCGGAAACATGTGCCTTCAATGTTGATAAATTTTTCATAGTTGATGCTTCTAAGTAGATGTAAGTTAACACTTGTAAATATAGATTTAACGCTACGTCGATTCGAACTCTATTTTTTATTAATTTAATTGAAAAAATCTTTTTTATTTATTGCCTAAGATTGCGTTTATGCGCCTTCCAGAAACGTCTCGGACGCAGATTTAAATGAAGTTTATGTTTCTATTGCTCTTAACGAGAATCGTGATTAGCCAATTTTATGTGTAAATTCTTTACTTATTGAGTGGGTTTTTAAGGTAATAATCAACCGGCTGAGAGCGCTCGCCAGCCTCGGCCGATAATGTTCTTCACTGCCAAGTTATTTTCCATTCGCGGAAAGACTACGCCTGTACTTTGAAATTTTCTTTTAATACTTGTCACGTTTTGCAGTTTTATGTGAAGCGGAAGTATTGAAGTGTCATTTATTACACTAATTAAATTGATTTGATTGTAAACTGTAGAATAATTTATATAATAAACGTGGCGGGTATAAAATACTTGTGTCTGAGACGTGAAGTACTTTAGTATCCGTTCAGTGTCAAGATCACAAACGTGACCGCCTGCCGGTTATACGACAATATGTATAAATAGATGAACTATATCGTTTTTAAATTATATAATGGTATAAGGCACTTTTACCACACTAGCGTCTCGAAAAGTACCTTAAAAATAAAACTAAATGGTCCACCGGGGCTCAAAATATGTCGAGTTAAAATTGCTTGTTAAAAATTGTAAAAAATATGATGTTTTCCAAGTTTAGAGTGTACGCAGGCGTGGGAGTAAATAAGTAAACGATTTGTAATAAATATTGACGTACTAAAGTATTACTTTAACATGTAGCGGACGCTGACCGCATTAATAGTAAAGAATTCCACTAATCGGACTGTATTATTTTTTTATCTAGCACATGTAACATTTAAAAAAATAAACTGGAACTGTGCCATATTCTTCCGCCTTTTTTTTCTACCAATAAAACCTTGTCTCATACCGTTTTCTTAAACTCCGAACAACATAATATGTAGGTTTTGCACCATTCTCTCTTTAGAACCTACACTTGGACACATCAAGTAACCCAATTCCGTCCAATATTCACAATGGATAATAAACATTCAATATCATACTTAAAAAATAAGTGAACGCATTTACCTACTACTAATACCCGGATCCAATATTTTTGTAATGTGTCAAAAATGACTATCCGTTTGTCTCCATATCAGCTGTCATCCGTCGTCCGGCGGTCATTTTTAGCTTACGCCTCGTAAAATTTATTACTATCCGTAACTAAAACGGATCGTCTTTTAAATATCGGAACCGGACATATGTGGACATAATGTGGATGAAAATAAGAATAGATTTTGGTGTATCGGAGTTACACACTCTTCAAAAGAATGAAACAAATGGTAATTAAGCAGTAATTTATTTCCACAATTCAGATTCCTTATCGCAACTTTTTGTAACGAAATTCACACAGTACATTTGATTTATGGAAAATAAATGAAAGTGCCATGATCATGCCTTTAAGCAATGGATCCACAACAGGGTACATTATTAGGTATGTATAGCGCTTCCATTCGTCATTATTTTAGTGCGTATAATTATTGTCTTTACGGCGTGATAGGCACCTCATATCTATGTTTCTTAATTTAATTTATTAACTTAAGAAATGGTAGCAAACAGGCTAAAAGGAAAAAAAGACATTTTTACTGTCACTGACTAAATTGTGAAACAGTACAGTATTTTAAAGAAACAAACAGGCGGAATACTTAAAAATAATAAATAAACATTCAAATAATCTTATCTATACATATATAATACTGCGCAATACCTCCATCTTAAAATTGGTAAACCGTTAATTAGTCTAACAAAATCTTAATTCAGGTCGAAAGGTACATAATTTTTAGTCATACTTTATTTAGTAATCTTTCTCAATAATCTATATAAATAATAATCGGCAGAAACTAACCTACTTTGAATTATAAACAATGCACCATATAGGGCTAATTATCAACTTTTTCAAGTTTTCAACAGTTTCAGGCAGAATATAAAAAAAACTTCTTTTTGCAAAAAAAACAGTTTAAAGTGAAATAATCTACGACTTATTCAATTTAATATTGGCCAGACTTAGCAATCACTTGTATTAAGTCATTCGATCTTCTGTCCCTTACTCCATAGAGACCGAAGAGTGTCTTCAGTGATTGGCGCACACTTGTATCCGAGCGGCTGCGTGGTCGCTCATCTGAACACGTCGCGTATACCTTGCAGAAGTCTGACGGTGACCGGGTCGTTGTCTGCGTAGCCCGCCGACCGCATGTGGTGGGATATGCTTGAAATGCACTGGGAATTAAAAATAATATATTAAAATCCCTCACGATTCGGTATTAGCGCATCTTGGATTTTAAAATTGCAATAATGTATAGTATTACTCAAACCCTTTTATTTGGCATCTACATTAAGGGCATATTGCAATTCGACATTTTTTGTCGACGGCCATGGACCCACTTCCATCAAACATAGTTAACACTCCCCTTATAATATAAAAAAACATAATCTAAATCAATCATCCATTTGGGAGCTAAGATGCCACAGACAGAGACACGTCAAACTTAAAACACCCTGTCGTTTTGGCGTCAGTGGTTATTAACCTTGAAAACAAACATTATTAAGTTTGTTTTTAACTTTTACGATCCATATTTTTCATTTCAGCGTCAATCTTAGCGTCAGTGATTTAACAATTTTACAGACATATAATTGGGGCATCCTGAAATATTACATGGGAAGTCCAAAAAACACACGTCCGGGCTATATATAGCCTGGATGTAGGTTGGGGCTTTTGCTTCTATAATATACTTATACACCAATTAATTACACAAAATATTGTTTCCGTAACAACATTCTGCGAGTCCCGTAGTCGGCAACATAAGTGTCACTGACCTTTTCCAAGTACGTTAGCTTGGCCTGCGGACACACGTCGCGCACGGCGTCGGCCGCGAGCGGAGGCAGCGACCGCACGAAGGCGTCGACGCCGTCCGCCGTGAGGTCCGGCTGCAGCCGCACGCTCAGCTGGTACCCGACGCCCGTGTCCTCGGCACCCTCTTCCTCTTCCACCCTGATGCAGCTAAAAACGTTCAACTAAAAGTTAGACTTTTGGTGAATTGAATTCGTTGGAACATGAAGGGCACGAAGACCCTTGATGTTTTATCGGACTATTTTTACACTTACATCCTAAAATCATAAAGGCAATTTGAGTAACACATTGAATTGGGGATCTGAAAAATGAGTTAGGTATCACAGATAGCCAGCTATAACAAATAAGTGATATTCCTGACTAATCCAGTACAATTGCTAAAGTATATTTATTACAGCCCGAAATCATTAGATATAAATACAGTTTATTCGGAACTGAATATTTATTCAGTATTTAACATTTGAAATCCAATACGTAACCCGGCTATTTCATGTGTGTGTGGGAACACGTGATGGACATGGAGGGGGGCATCCCTTTCCATCTCATTGGAATCTCCAGCTGTAGGTGTCGAGCAACAGTTACCGGTACTGCGAGGCGGAGCGGCCCACCGGCCAGTGCTGCGAGGTGATGAGGCCGAGGAAGGGAGCCCCGGGCCGCTCGAGGGCCTGCTGCAGGGCTCGCTGCGTGCGCAGGTCCTGCGCGGAGGGCGCGGGAGGGAAGCGAGGGTGCGAGTGATGCCAGCCGCACACGGCCCAGCCCGCCCGCTGCAGCTCCTCGCCCGCCAGGGCCTGCGACACTGACACACCCAACACGTACATTGCGCTGAGTCTATGGTATCTACCAGAAGTACTTTTGTTAGGGAAATCAGATGGTACCACAACACCCAGACCCGAGATTTTGAAAAGGTCGTTTTCTATATGGACCCGACCAGGAATCGATCCCGGGACCTCAGAGACGGCGCAACACCAAAACTTTTTCCGCTAACTCGACCACTGAGATCGTAAAAGTTGTCTTAAGAAAAAGACTCCTACAGAGTAAACGACTTTATCAACGACATATATGAGGCCAGTGCCAAAAAAAATCTTGGAAGAGCACCCGTCATACTACTTCAGTCAAATAAGACTAATGCCTAGTTCGTTACTTAAGTCATTTCACAGAATGCGACAGAATACGCGCTATGATTGATCCACGCCTGTGACGCCTAGAAACGGTATAGGTACCGTCAATAGCTCACTTTTTTAAGCCACGTCCCCTGTGACTCACTTTTCGACGGGCCATTTTCAAGCATTAGAAATGCTTCTATGTTTTTTTCCTTTCACTTGATGTGGCCCACTAACTAACCTGGTCGCTTTCAAATTTATTGAATTTTATTTGAACGTATGAGGGTTACCTTCGTTTGGTTAAGTTAAATAAAATAAAGTAATTTGCCGCGTACCTGGGTCCATGTCGCAGTGCGTGTGCGAGGCGGCGGCGGCGGCAGGCCTGTAGGCGGCCAGCAGCACGTCGTGCGCCCCCCCCCTCCCCCCCACCAGCCCCATCACCTCGTGCCGCGACGCGTGCGCGTGCACGTCCATGGCCACCAGCGCCGACACGTGCAGCCGGACCGTGTACGGTGCCTGCCACACCACCACATTATAATCATAATAACAATCAATATTCGACAACATCACATACATTGCTCTGATTCTGTGATATTTATCACGCGCTAAAGCACTTGTGTTACAGAAATCAGAAACAACGACTGTACCACAACATCCATACTCGAGATAACACAGTCAAAATAAATAACTAGGTAATCTTCTTAGAGTCGACGGAAACCAGCTACAATACAAACCTCATTTTAAGACGGGTTTTCTTCGTAATTTAAACATATGTAAAGTGCAGAGTAAGAAACTATAATATGAGAAACGATACTTACTAAAAACAAGTGATTGCTAAAAATAAGTCGGTTGATTCAAAGGCATTGCTCTGAAATTAGGCAGTTATTGAAGGATAGTGATGTGAGTGTGTAATAAATGTATGTGTACCGGTCGGTCGGCGTTGTAGAGGCGGCACGGCACGAGGTGCACGGGCTGCTTGCGCGGCGGCCGCTCGCGACGCGGCTCGGCGGCGACCTCGTACAGGTCGCCCGACGCCGTGTGCATGATCGTGCAGCCCCCGCCGCCGTCCTGTTCACACCATATACAACTTTATTGCATGTCGCATGAGGTACAAGTTGACGTTCTTAAGTCTGTTCGTACCATATTAAACTTTAGTTTTCGCTATAATCCTTTATAACATCCACAGTTGTCTGTACTCTGTACAATGTCAAATAATTCATTCATGCAATTGTATGCAAAATACTAACCTTGATAATAGAGTAATTACTCATGTCTTAAATAACTTATATGATCATAAATCGATAGAAAACATAAATATACAATTCAACATACTTACTAACATTTAGCAACTGATTTTTGCCTAGGCTATCTCAGTAATAGATTTTTCTTATGATTAAAATTACCCTATTGGACTTTGTCCAGCTATATGAAACTGGCCACTATGGCAAAATTCACCATAGATAAAAACCATTCAAAATGCAATGTCAAAAAAATAATAATTTAGGGTAAAAATTATATGGGTGTAAACCGAGGCCTAATGAAGATCAATTCTTTAACTCCATACCAGATAGGTAAGGTCAATTAAAAAAGAAAACTTACTAAATTTATCTTTTTCTGCCTCCTGGGCATAGGCTCGAATTTCCTCAGAGGCACAGCAATCGGCGCCTCATCTATGATAAGCACTGGTGGCACATCCTCCTTAGGGCTCCTAGCACTGGCACTGTCCTCTCTGTCACTGTCCACATCTATATCTATGTCACTCTCTGGATCGGAGTCTTTCTTCTTCTCTATTTTTATCTAGAAAATATGATTTAGCATTTACTTTTTAGCTGTGAATGATTTAATTACACTTTTCTGTGAAATTAAAATATATTGATTAAAATGGTAATTAAAGATTGAAAGATAAAAACAAACAAACACAGTCCCAAGCATATCAATGATGATGAATGATATTTACTCTGCATGTTACAGCCAGAAGCACATCAGGTCAGAACAAATAAACTATTTGAGAGCACATAGTTCATCATACACATACAAAATTAAGGAAGCAAAAAATCTACAGTGTAGAAGAGTTGATATATAGCTTTCAACTGTACCTACAGTCAACAAGACATCACCAAAAACACTTGATTTCTAACAACATAAGTACAGTACAGAGTCCATAATGTATAGCTTGACATGCTTTAGACTGTACAAAAAAATATTTACTTTCAATTTTTTTCTACTATAAATACTGACCACTTGTTCTCCCTCAGAGACAGGAAGTGCTTGCCCTGACCCTAACACAATCTGCATCTTTGGGCTTTTAGTGCTGTCTTCAGACATGCTTGAGTCCTTTCTTTGCCTTCCCTGCGGAGACTTCAGCAGCAGATCTTTGCTTCTATTCCTTGGTCCTCCCTTATCATAATTCCTTGACACTTTCCTCCTGTGGTTACCAATCTTTTTTCCTACTCTACCTTTGTGCTGCTTTACAATATTCTTGGACACAATATCTGTGGTATCCAAATCTGACCCAATTGATTCAGTTGAGCCTATAATCAAATCTTCTTCATAAAATATTTCTGATGGATTTAAAGCTATGAGATCATATTTATTACTCTCTAAAACACTAGGTTTTAGTAAACTATTTTTAGATTGGCTGTAAGTTTTTTTTCTAAATGGTTTCCGAGCTAGAGGTCCCTTAACAGTGAATGTCTCATCTGTTACAATTTCCTCTTGCACCACTGCAGGCACATCATCATGGTCCTCGTGTTTCTCTAATCCAAATATTGGTGTATCCAAATTGACACCATACTCCGCTTCTATTAGAGCCTGTATTTCTGCTTCAGTCTTAGTTTTTATTGTTTCTGATATTTTACGGATGTTTCTTCCGTATTTGGCCATCTCTTTCACAAGAAGTTCTCTCTCTGTTTTGTTCCACATTGCAAAGATGTCAATATTGATATCTTCTATTGATTCTGACGTATGATGAGGTGTTTTCTTTATTTGAGTATCTTTTCCCCTGAAGATGAAAGACAACTTTAGGAAATATTTTAAAAAGTATCTGCAAACGGTATTTGATAGTGATTAAAAGAGTTACCTGTTAATACTCCTTGACTGAATGTCATACCAATTAGTTGCTGTTGAGTCTAGAAGCCATTGAGGGTGAACTGTGTCTTCTCGATTCGAACATGATGGACTGAAAAATTAAGTTATTTATTGACATAAATTCTTAACGACTGATAAACTTTAAATTGAAAACTATCCGCTTGAGTATAAACTAATTATTTTTGACTGCCATTAGCGATGACCATTTGAAATATAGATCATTTGTATATTTCTATGCTACGCATAACATTGTTGTTGTTTTGAAGTAGAAAATGGTGTCAATCAAGAGTAATGTCAAATTTGTATTCCAAATTGAACAATGAAAATGATTAATTCTAAAGCAAATTTTTATTGGATACAAAAGTAAAAAACGGAATTATTTTTAACTCACATTCCTTGATTATTTTGTGCAAAACAAGAATTAAATGAAAAATCTCCTAAAACGTCAATTTCATCATCGTCCGCCATTTTAAATTTTTGGTCGGTCTCGGTCAGAAACTTTAAAATTTGACTTTCTTTTTAATGCCATGTTTAGCTCTACGACTGTACTAGTTGAAAAATGTTGACAGCTGTCATCTTTGTATGTCAAAACCTATACGTCAGGTATGTGTCAAAAACCAGTCAAAACAAATGTAGGTACCTACAGCAGCTGCCAACAGAGGAGGGATCTCAATATTTTTATCTAATACGTTCATAAACATTCAATGGATTGTTCGTCTGCATTGATTTAATAAGTGCTGTTATTGATGTATTAAATAACGCAAGTCATTTTATCGCGTCAACAATGAATACCTTCCAGAAATTGGGTCGGTTAACGACTCCCGGCCTAATCAGAAACTTTTCTGTTTCGCCAGTAAAGAATGCCACTCAAAAGTACGTAAAACATATTTAATAAATGTGGAATGCTTAAGTATTTGAAGCCTGTTTTCAATATATTGTGTTTCGATAAAACTACAGTTTTATTGGATGATTAGTTTGGTCGTAATGAGGTGGTTTGTGATGCAACAGATGCAAGCTCTTGGTGATAGGAGGAGGCTCGGGAGGATGTACTATCGCCGCCAAATTTGCTCGGCGACTACGGACACATGAAGTTTTCGTTTTGGAACCTAGTGTGGTAAAAATCTTTATCAATTGCTTACCTAAATTATTTGGCAAACAAAATAATACATTTTCACGCAAGCTAATAAGATGCTTTAAATATCAAGCCGCGAGAAACAGCCCGATTTTTACCTTATACCTTAGTTTTATTATCAAATGACAATGATTTAATGTGAATTATATTTAATCTGCAAAACTGTCATGTTACTTAACCCAAACTAAATATGTAAGTCATCAACAACCATGTTTAAATATTATGAAAATTATGTATTTCTTTGAAAGAACTCACTACTTAGTATTATCTGCCATCATGTATTTAAAAATACATTTTAATAATAATGTAAAGTCCCTGTTCTAATCAAAGATTGACTTGTTGTGCACAAGTGATAAACTAACAATGGATTGTAAATATTGTATAATGGGATTAGCACTGTATGTACAAGGTTAAATAATGCTGTTACTCGTGTTTTAATCAAACATTGGTGTAACTAGTGGACAGCGAATATGTCTTGCCAATGAATTACGTATATATTCTTGTAAAATATTGTTCTCAATGATATTATACTCACAACACACAGAAGCTAATCAAGAGTGATAAAATAAAATGTTGACTTGTGAGACTGATGATAACAAATAAATATTGAAAATTATTTAGATATGTTTAAAACCAGTAAGAAGTAGTAGGTATTTTTTTAAAGGTTTTAGAAAAAATTATATACATTTAAAAAAAAACAATGGAAATTGTTTGCTACAAATATAATATGATTTATTGGTAACACTGTTAGGTAAAATGTAAGCTAAAACTTAAGTTTACTGTTGATAACATGTATCTTTTTCTTAGTTTTATCATTAAATTCTTCCCTGGCATTGATACCTTTATGACCTTGTTTTGTCAGATATAATAAACAACTCTTATAAAATTGAAGATGATTATATTAAAAATCAATATTGAATTGCTGCATTTGTTATGAGAATTTCTCACAAATTTTGACAGGTCAATGTGATCTTGAGAATTAGGTTACATTGTTTCATATTGTTTTGTGAAGTCGTGGTATATTTTGAAACAATTTTGCATTGATGTAGTACATTAATTATACAAATTTTTATTATACACCTTCAAGTCCACCATTCTCATAAAAAATAATGAGCTCACAGGTTATTCACATCCTCTAACTGCTTATTTTATAAGCCTTCAATTGAACTTGAGGTAGGTACTAAAGAAAGTTAATATGCAATTATTTTAGATATTTTTCACAGAAGTAAAATTGGCCCCATCTGTAATTTCTTTGTTCATAGAAAAGCTAGTGCCGACATAGGAAGCGAGAGTATCGCGAGATTATGCACAAATTGGCGAATATCGAGTCTACAGTTGACCATTATTAATAGTCGAATTTTTCAGGACCACTACTACCAACCTCTTTGGACGCTTGTGGGCGCGGGCGCAAAAACGGTCGCCGATACCCGTCGCCGCGAGGAGTCAGTGTTGCCAACGCAGGCCAAGTGGGTCAAGGCTGGCGCTGCCCACATCGACCCTGAAAAGTGCGTCGTGCAGACTACCGAGGGCGACGACATACACTATGAATACCTGGTTATTGCCGTGGGCCTGAAAAATGACTACGATAAGGTTGGTCTACAATGTAGACACTTATGATATATACATTTTAACATTGCATAAATTGGTCTGAACTGATCTCGAGTTCGGTTCCCTGTCGGATAATAATGGAAAACGGACTTCTCTATAATGTCTCGGGTCTGGGTATTGTGGTACCGTCGTATTTTCTTCTTTGCGCCTGATATTGTCATTGATTTCCCTGCTCTTCCCAATAGTGTTGGAATTGATGTTTACGAAAATCTGCAGTATTTTTAAAATGATATTTTTTTTTCGGAAATATGTCTGCCTCTCAAAAGTGTTCACTAACTTACACTACAGGTTTGTGTCTTTATTAAAAAAAACATGTTGGCGGCTATTTATTTCCACAAATGATTACTTATTTATTTATTTGCAGAAAACCAACAGCGTTTATAAATAACACACTTTGAAAATATATAAACAAATAGCAAGGCCAATAACAGGTTTTCCTAACGTATTCCAGATTATGTAGTAGGAAACAGTAATTATGGACAATAAAAAACGTAAAAAAGAAAAATAGGCAAGATATATCAAAGAGACTGAAATAATCGTTGGATAAGGAATGTTTATCTTACTTCATACATACGCACCTTTATACTTTAGACGTATGGATGGACTGTCTACAGACCCACATTCTAAGCTTTCGTTCGTTCTGGAGATACTTTGTCTTTTGGCAGAGAATGACCCCGGAAGTATCCTAGACACTTCTAATTATTGAAGGGAATTAATAGTTACCTACTGGCCGTCCTACTACTCCTCAGGGACTTCCCTGCACTAGTGCCCCAGCGGTATCGGGAATATGTCCCGGTTATCCGGCTCGAAGGACCAATAGTTACCTACTGGCCGTCCTACTACTCCTCAGGGACTTCCCTGCACTTGACTCACTTTAACTCTAGTGCTACTTAAATGAAATAACTTTTCTTGAGGTGAATTGGTTTACACCGACGTCACCGATTATAATATTTTCCTCAACCAGGTGCCTGGATTGCTCGAAGCACTCTGCGACGAGAAAAGTGGCGTGTCCACGATATATTCGTCTGACTACGTGGAGAAGACGTGGGAAGACCTCAAGACCTTCAAGGGCGGTGATGCCATCTTCACGTTCCCCAATACGCCGATCAAGTGTCCCGGCGCGCCGCAGAAAATCGCCTACTTGGCGGACTCTTATATGCGAATGGTGAGTTCTAATAAGACTTCAATGATTTATGATACCGCTTGGTGGTATGCTGTTATCGTAGTTGACAGACGCTAAGAACATCTTGAAGAAGTTTACTTGGATGAAATAGCCAGGGAGCTCATTCAACCATCAGGAGTAGGTACATCTTTTTTCGTTATTTTAAGTGCTTTGTTTGTCTTTACTTGATTCCAATACTGATTTTAAAAATACCTACTGTAAACATAAAATTATCTATACTAATATTATAATGCTGAATAGTTTGTTTGTTTGAACGTACTAATCTCAGAAACTACAGATTCGGTTTGAAGAAATCTTTTTGTGTTGGCAGTCCATTTATTGAGGAAGGCTTTAGGCTATATAACATCACGCTACGATCAATGGGAACAACGAATTAGTGGAAAATGTGGAATGAAAGGGATGGTATGCGGCGGGTGTACCATGCACGTAAATAAATAGTAATCTCAGTTTGATACTTGTTACTTGGCCACTAATCGATAGACGTTAAAATCAAATGCGTGGAACATATTTATCAGCTCACAACGCATCGCTTATCAGTGTATATCTGCGATTACTGGATTTTGTATCTCTTACAAATAATTCGCCTTGAATGTTAAAATTAACCCATTGACCTCCATTGACGCTTTAAAGCGTCATCAAGAATTTTGATCCAGACGCCGACGACGCCTTTAAGCGTCATTATTTGCCTTATGTTTGACGTTGAAATAAAAAGTAATGAACACCATCTCGTATACATATTTATACACACCGCGCACCAGGATACGATAGATTATTATTATTGATGTCTAAAAACGTCCTACAGCATAGAATTGAGTTAAAAAATGATAAAAATCAACAACTAAAATTATTAACGTAAAATCACACTGCAGGACGCCGTGGACGTCTTAAAGCGTTAGGTAGTGATGTGACTAAGTGGACATTTTTAATACATTTTTTATTTTTATATAATATGTAGGTATTAGATGATAACAATAAAATGTGATTATTTTTTTATTGTTCTACTGCTAGTGTATTAAAAGTGTATTAATAAATAACTATTATCATTATCTCTGCCTATACACATACTTGATAGATGGATTGATGATGTTCACTCGTCATATGGTTAACGTACGAATTTTTTGTCTGTTTATATTTTACCTAATTATTAATGTTCACAGTCAATTGAGAAAAAGTTTGTAATAATAAACAGATGACATGCCATTGTGAATTAATTTCATGACTAATGTTTTTACTATTTATTATTGAATTTAATCTGCTTAAAATATACCTTAATATTTATTTATAAAATTTTATGTTATCGATATACCCACCTAACTCCACTATGTCATGTTCACTTTAATGTACTGCCAACGCCAACGACGCTTTAAGTCGTCCGCTTGTGACGTCATAAGCGCGTATGCTGCTATTGATAGTGTTGGGAGTTGAAGATAGATAAAATATATTTTTTTCAATTACCCTACAAAAGCTAAATGCTACTGAAGTTATTGTCTGTGTTTCTATATTGTAGACTTTTTGAGTAAAAACCCACAAATACATTATTTACGAAAATAGTTTAAATAATAATGGGTTGTGTTGAACTTTTACATATTCTGGAAGTAGTTGATGATGATGATATTTTTAATAAATCTTCGCCTGATAGTGAAGTAGGAGAAGTGTTTCTTTTCGAGGCACTTATTTATTTGAATCAAACTAAATTAATGAGCATGACAACCGGATCAAATCAATCAACAAATTCTAATTATTTCGTGAGTTATTCCATAAAGATTACAATACCCATATTTATTGTTTACTCAATCAACTGAAAAAAACTATGTATGATAAAGCTCATAAAAATTCGAAGTTCACTATGTCGCTGCTAGTTTTAAAATGTATCTAGATGTGACGTCATACGACATTTCAACGAAACACTGCACCGTGATTTTTTGATTTATTAAATAAAAAAATATGAATGTTTATCGTTAAGTGTATATGCACCGTAAAAACCGGGAAACATGATTTTGGTGTAAATTTGTAAAACGCCCCTTCGTATTACATATTTTGGTTTCTGTCGATAGAAAAAAATATACAATGTTTTGTTGCTCTTCTTATACAAAAAATTAAATCATAATAAGTTCAAAAGGTGTACTTATTATAATTTAATCACCGACATTAATTTATATTATTTTGTTTTTAACCAACACAGTGGCGTTTTCTCCAATTACATCGATAAAGTCCTTAACAACACTATAAGAGTAGGTAAAATTTGTCAAACATTTAAGTTGTGATCGCCGATGACGCTTTAAGGCGTCGACTAGTTGCGCCAAAATTCCTTGCATACTTTAAAAAATCTTGTGATAATTTTCTGATTACTAAGACATATAAAATTACTATTGATCTATTATTTCTTATTACGTTCAGTATGTATGAGCATTTATTTCTTTATCCTTAGTAATAGGTAATAAGGTTCCGAAACAAACGTTTATTCTTATCGCTTAGTGCAGCATGTCACATCACTATCGTATTGGGCGAAAATTCTAGCTAATAATACGCATGGCGTCGGGAGCAATATTTTCTATTTGAAGTCCGGCGGTCAATGGGTTAAATATTACACTAAATGCGAATAGTAGGTATAAGATAATGCATATTTTGTTTATTTAATTAAATAACCACAAAATAACAGAATGTAGATATATTTTGTTTACTATATTTTCCCAAAAATATATTTATGTATCTCTTATAATACTATACTCGTAAGTAAATTATCATTCGGTGACAGAAAACATCATATTCTAAAGACTAGGTAACCAGTAAGCAATATGTACAGGATAATAATAGAGCATGTCGCTAGTTATAAATGATGACTTGTTTTTATGTTAACTAAATACTGTTTGAATCATAACGTTAGTAACATAAATTACTGCAAAAAGATTAAATGTGACTAGAGGTTGCACAATAAGGTCGGTCGCTAGGCGGACAGTTAGTAGTGGTCTGTCAGTAAACTGATGGTGGGACTCTTATATTCTATCTCACCAAGTCCTTTTGGTAAAATTTGACCTCAGCACCTTGTACCGGTAAAACTCCGGCTGAGTACGACAGGTTACGTAATATTACAAGGTGATTAGTTGTTTACATCACAATTTGACTAATAGGGACATATTGGTTTGAATCCTACTTATAATATGAACGTGAAATTTTTTAAGAATAAATAGATAGATGTCTGGTATATCTTTGTTTATTACTCTTTCACACAAAAAATACTGAATAGATGTACTTAGTGTTACGCCAGATACAATTCATTTTTTATTGTGTCTAAGCCAGATTCAATTTATGTGTCTGGTTTTTTGAGTCTTTCGACCTTAATATATAATTTAAAATTTGCTTTTTAAAGTGGGTGAACATCGCTATATTTGGCATAGAAATGTTTACATCATAATAGGTTATTGTTTTGAAGTCTCCTTTTTAATAGCAACCAGACAATATGATTGATGCTTTATTGAAATCTTGTAAGAATGATTTAACGATTTGGAAAACAATAGGCTTTGTTTGTATTTTCAGTAAACCTTAAGCAAGAATAGAAAATAACAATTTTTTTTTCTGTCATGTGCTTATGCTTTAAATAGTTCCTTAATACTAAACTATTAGAGTATCTCGTGTTGAAATCCAGTAGGTACCATTTATTTCTCTTCAAAGAAGTTTGTGCTTCCATGGGTACAAGGTTTTTTTTATTAAAATCCAGTTCTCTCAATGTTTTTGATAGAACATGAGTTTTAAGAACATTTTGTTTTATTGATAAAGTATCTGGTTTCGCAGTTCACGCCTGTGATTAGTTCGACCTGGAAGATCTAATGTGACTCGCCTCTATTTTGTATGACTCTTCGAACTTGTCCTCTGCAGATTGTTAAAGGGTCTATCCATTTATTTAACTATGTATTATTGATCTTACTCTATTTTTTTTATCTCACTCCAAAAAGGGCAAACAATTACGTTTGTGATATACCATCCCCTTAAATGTTTA
Organism: Glyphodes pyloalis; assembly: GCA_037074685.1. Classification (NCBI taxonomy): domain Eukaryota; kingdom Metazoa; phylum Arthropoda; class Insecta; order Lepidoptera; family Crambidae; genus Glyphodes; species Glyphodes pyloalis. The sequence continues at coordinate 2,463,746 of JAYKKO010000024.1, read as the reverse complement.
TTTTATTTTGTTTTTAGTATTTGTTGTTATAGCGTAATTTTCGAAAATGTCGACAGTCTAGTTATCGCGGTTCTTGAGATACATCTTAGTGACAGACAACAGACAGACAGACTGATGGACAAACAAGCCTTAGTAATAGGGATCCGTTTTTACCCTTTGGTTACGGAACCCTAAAATGTGGGTAGCATTATTATATAGTAACAGTATTCTGTTAAATAGCACAGCAGTGTTTACGTTAGTGCTACTTAAGTTTTAATTACATTTACAGACAGGAGTCCGTTCAAAAGCAAAGATAACGTACAACTCGTGCCTGCCCGTCATCTTCGGCGTCAAGAAGTACGCGGACGCGCTGATGAAGGTCGTGGAGCGGAAGGAGATCCACGTGAACTACAAGACGGTGCTGAAGGAGGTGCGCCACGACAAGAAGGAGGCCACCTTCTTCAACACTGACGACAAAACGAAGGTACGCCTTTTACGAATCCTTTTTTTTATAGATGGTGGCTGCAGATGGCCTTATTATCTTCACCGAGCTTGCTGGGGAGCGGAAGGCTCTCAACCCTAAAAATTTTGTTTAAATTTGAATATACTTTAATATAAAGCCGGGACTAGTCGCGACCGCAGTTGTCTTGAATCAGCGATACAAGCGAATACAACAAGAGCGATCTTCAAGTGCGACTTAAGAGTGATTGTGTTTTTTAGTTGTGGTGTTTAAAGTGTAACTTTTGGTAATTTTTATCGAAAATTTATGTCACGAACCCGAAGCTCGTAACACTACTATTCTCCTCTAGCAAAACCTTAACCTCTGTGCAGACTTTCACGACGTCATACGAGTTCCTGCACGTGACGCCGCCGATGTCCACGCCTGACGTGGTCCGCTGCAACAACTCGCTGACCGACTTGGCGGGGTACCTCGACGTGGACAAGTACACGCTCCGCCACAAGAGGTACAGTAACGTGTACGGCATCGGGGACTGCACCAACACGCCCAACAGCAAGACCGCCGCTGCTATTGGTGAGTTTATATATATACCTACACTAATATTATAAAGAGGAAATATTTCTAATATCTACGCCTGACGTGGTCCGCTGCAACCGACTCCGAGTTTATTTTCATGTATTTATTTACTATAGAATTTAAGAATTTCCATAGTAAAGTTGTAACTGGACTTGTCGCCCTTACCTTGAAGGCTTGACCCCTGCTACTAATGTAGCACCCCCCAAGAGCTGTGGTAACCTTACTCACACGCAGGAACACAACAACACCGGAGTGATTGTTATTTGGCTGCGGTCTTCTGTAAGGTGGAGGTATTTCACCAGTCGGGCTGCTCCAGTGCGAGCGACAAATCGCTATGCCCTACCTCTCTTATTATTGATTGATTGATTGATGTTTGTGTTCCAGCGAAGCAGTGCTACGTGCTGGAGCTGAACCTGCTGAGCACGATGCAGGCGTCGGAGCCGGCGGCGCGCTACGACGGCTACGGCGCGTGCCCGCTGCTCACCGACTACGGCAAGTGCATCCTCGCGGAGTTCGTCTACGACGGCGTGCCGCACGAGACGCTGCCCTTCGACCAGGTGATAGGACGCATTTTACCATGACACATTTGAAATGAAACGAATAATTAAATATTGGACAACATCAAATACATTGGTCTGATTCTGTGATAAGTAGCTTACGTACTTGTGTCACAGAAATCAGAAACCGCGACGGTACCGTCCTTGTCCGGTGATTTACAATTATAGAGATAACGGAGAGCTTTACAATGACTTTGTATACATATTAGTGCACGTGCCTGTACCTACACTTGTATCCCATATACTGGTATTCTATCACACAGGGATTAATCTAGTTTGGACACCAGTCTCTCACAAAGGCTAAATTTGTTGTATAAAGATCCATATCCACCGTATAATTTTTGCCTTTGTGAATAGCTAATAAGCTAATATTTTTTTTTTACTAGGCTATAAACTGTCCCACTGCTGGGCAAAGACCTCCCCCAAATACTTCCACCGCTCTCTATCAGGTGCTAAGTCTTGCCAACCTTAAGAAAAAAAATATATTTTACGAATATTATTTTTTTGGTTCTAGGCACGTGAAAGCAAGATTGCATACTACATGAAGAGGGACCTGTTCCCGTTCTTATACTGGAACGTGATGCTGAAGGGCTACTACCACGGGCCGGAGTGGGTGCGTCGCATCGTCAACCCTTTCGCCAAGAACTAGATAAGAGATCACATACTATGTAAGCGACACCATACTTGTTTACTTACCGATTTAGGGACGGTACGTTGTGAAACGGCAGGGCGAAGGATTTTAGGTAACAAACAGTAATGTACTATATTGTTGTACACTAAGGTTGAAATTGCAATGTTAATAGTTTAGAAGCAAGCTGTTGTATGCTAAAATCACTTTCCCACGATTTCTTTGAGATGCTATCATCAGATTCTGGTCTCCGTATTATGTTGTTTGCCGCTACTGTCAATATATCTCCATTCCATAGAAAAAAACATCAAAATTGGTTTATAAATGACGGAGTTACCAGTCAACACATAAAACGTATGAGGTCGTATTGAGAAATCTCCAATTTTTGAAGTCGGTTAATAACATAAGACCCTTACTGATCGCATCCTAAAAATCCCTAGCCGCGCCGTACCGTTCATAAACGCAGTCCCTTAAAGATTTGTATTATTCAGTATAGTCTCATTTGTTACAATCACGTGCGAAAACATCCGCTAGGTGGCAATTCGTAACCATTTAATCCAACTGCTGCGTGATTGGTTTATCGGTGACATGACATTAACGGACATGTCAACATGACGTTTGAATAACCAATCACGTAGCAGTGGGACGCCCACGCATTGCCATCTAGCGGATTTTCTCCGATATAACCTTTATTATTTAACTTTTAAACAAAGTCGAACACCGAACTTACGTGATGGATCCTTTATTATTCCCTTGTTTCAATAAAATATTACAATTGAAATGAAGCTCGAGTTTTGTTAAAAGTTGTATGTCAATTATACTCCGAAAGGTTTAAATTATTAATGTAAATATTATGTTGTTGCACATGCTGTTTATTAAACTGACCTAGCTGACCCGATATCCTAACGTTTAAAAACGATCATGAAGCCATTTACCGGGTAAATTGTAATGTAAAAACCCCAAAAGCACACATAAATCGGTCCAAAATTTTAGAAGAAGCTGGGTTACAAACTGATACAAAATAATTTGAGATAGTTAAAATGGCAATCTGAATGTATACTATATTGTGATACATATTTTATGAATTGGGCTTGTTCTATGATTGTCTTGAATTGTTATTTGATGTTGTTGATTTTTTGGTTCATAAATAGTGTTGCATTATGTGGAATGTAAAAGCTTTAATATTTGACGAGAGATTAGGTTAATATGTAGGCACAACAAAACAAATTTCCTACTTTTATCTAAATTTTCAAAAAGTAAATTAAAAGAATTTAAATATTCAACTATTCGTTGTGCACAGTTCATGTTAAATCTATTTTATAATAAAAAGCTTGTAAAAAGACAAACATTGAAGCCAAAATGTATTAAAGAAGGAAGATTGAGGTAATGTGATCATTATCGTGATTTAAACTGCGAAAGTGGAACTTTCCTTTGAATGTAATGTCGGTATAACTGCTGAGGCTTTTATACATTGATGATAAAAGTGATTCTAGCAGCGACGGTGGTGCTATGCATTACTTTGTTTTACAATTTATTTTATAAGAAGAGTTTATTGTTAGTTCTTTAACAATTGATCACAAATCAAATAATATAATAAATAAAAATATGTAAATTAAAAGTGATATACATATATTGTTTTTGTAGATATTTATATTTGCATATTGTGAATTATACGAGATATATTGAAGTCTTTGTTTTTTTTTTGTGGTTTTCTACGTTATACCAACTACTACGAATGGTTCAAGCGAAAGATAAAAAAAGAAATCAAAGTATATATGTCAGTTTTAAAAATAAAATTTTAAGAAAATAATAAAAATACTAGCCGGTTTTTTGCTTTAGTGCTTCCAATAGCGTAAAGAAGAAAATTGGATACGGAATTTTTAAAACATTTTTCTCAATTTGGTTTCATTAAACAGCTGAAAAGGGGAAACTCTTGAATTTCCGGCTAAAATATGGGGTAACATTCGGGCTTGGTAAAATTTTACGTTAAAAGTTATCACTGAGATAACCGGTAAGCCGTAACCAGACACAACAAGGAAGGTAATTAGGTAATTTACTTATGAATCTAGTTGGCTCGCAGTTTAATCAAATTTGACGCTTTGAAAATGTTTTGTGTTAGTTTCTAAATTTCAGTGAAAATGAAATGGGTGTAAGTCTTAAACTCTTCATAGGCGGCTCACAAGCGGTGAGGCGCTATGGAGTCCAAGCCTGTCAGCAAGATCTCAAGTGAGTATCTATTAAAAACAATTAAGAGCGAACTATTGTTGGCTCCTTAGTTACTTATTCCTACATACACCTATAGACGACCTCCGTAGCCGAGGCGAGCGGACCGGACTTTGGCGTCGCGCTATCTCTGAGGTTCCGGGTTCGATCCCCGGCCGGGTCAATATGGAAAACGAACTTTCTATATTGTATCGAGTCTGGGTGTTGTGGTACTTCGTATCAGAAACGCCTTTAAAAATGTGTTTAGAGATTCCTGGTATTAACTTACTGTATTATGTTTGATTATAAAACTAACCATTCAGTTCAAAGAAGTTGCAGGTGTATCTGATATGTAAACATGTATGACACACACACAGACGACCTCGCTGGCGCAGTGGCTAAGGTAGGCGACCAAAGCGCGAAAGGTCCCGGGTTCGATTCCCGGTCGGGTCAATTTGGAAAACGAACTTTTCTAAATTGACTTGGGTCTGGGTGTACTGGGATGACGCCCCCAGTTAGTATCCGTCGTCTGGTGCTCATAGTACAAGGGAAAATCTTAGTTTGAGACCAGGTGATTGGTGTGATTGTCTGGCGCATTTATTTATTTGGCTGTGGCTTATATACATGCGTTAATCATACAGCAACGAATCATCAAAATTTTGTATTAATTAATCGCGATCGATCAGCAAAAACTCCCTTGCTCATCTCCCCTAGTGAGACCTTTTTAGACCCTGTGGGTTTTTATTGCCCATGGTGACTTATGGCGCCTAAAACGAACTCCTCACGCCCCACTCCGTATCTGGCGCCTCTGGCGGTAGGTGACTATGACGAGTATTCACAGATGTAAGCTCCTAGTGGTGGGCGGCGGTGCGGGGGGATGCAGCATGGCGTGGCGCTTCTCGCGGAAGCTGGGTAAAGAGGACATCATTGTGGTCGAACCCTCACAGGTACAGTCACGTGCACTTTTATTATGATATTGCAAGCTTGAATAACTTGACTACCTATCCGAAAAGTATGAGTTGGACAAACAAAAAAAGGGTTTTGTAAACGATATTTAGCTAGACTTCCTCCATAATCGAAGGTTGGTTATAACTATATATAAACTGTCAATAAAATACTGTAGAAAAATCTGAACGGATCTACCTGAGACAATGATTCCGCTTCACAATAAATGGTAAATCATGCACATAACGATAACATTTAGACAGACGAATCAAAAGTCTTCTGCCAGCGTTTATCAAATTACATAGTTAACCTTGTCAATCGATAATCTTTGAATAAATAATAAATAATTATAAATATTGGAGAACATCACATACATTGCTCTGATTCTGTGGTAAGTAGCTAAAGCACTTGTGTTACAGAAATCAGAAACAACGACGGTACCACTGTTGTGGTAAACGAACTTCTCTGTATTATGAGATATATATGAGACAATACAGAAAAGTTCGTTTCCCATATTGAACCGACCGGGGATCGAACCCGGAACCTCAGAGATGAAGCGACGCCAAAGTCTGGTACGCTCGCCTCTTGGCTACGGAGGTCGTCAAAATAAATTAATGATGAATAATAAATTTATGATCGTTATACGGTAAAGCGTTACATTTCGAAAGGTTTCACGCAACATGACGTTAAACGTTACACGAAATGTTAACTTGGTTAATTTGCGAGTTAATGTCCAGCTGTGGAATTTGCATTCTCTGACTGGTGCCACCGGATTCGTGTTCACACTTGTCACCGGATTCGTGAGACTTGCCACAAGGATTGCCACCGGTGGCAAATGGGACTGTAAATTCCCAGTCGCCTCCTGTGGCGAAGTTATTGCCCCCACTTTAACTTCGCTGTATATTACTCTCTCCTTCGTAAATAATGAAAGCATGCTATAACTTATTCAAAACTTGCCCCTTTTTAAATGATATCATTTAGGCTATAGAAAGTTTTTAAAATTGTATATAGTTAAGAACAACAATGGGATAACGTGAGCAAACCACTTATAGAGTGCATTGGTATGTCTGTTTTCTTTTCTCCAGGTCCACTACTACCAGCCACTCTTCACACTAGTTGCTGCAGGCATTAAAAAGTTCAGCGCCAGCATCAGACCCCAGAAGTCAGTTCTCCCGCACGCTGTGCGCTGGGTGCAGGACTGTGTCGTAGACTTCGATCCTTGCAATAGCCTCGTGTTCACAAGCGCTGGAGATAAGATCAGATACGAGTTCATGATCGTCGCCGTTGGACTGGTCAACGATTATGAAGAGGTAAGGAGTCCTATGCACGTTACTTTGGACTTGGTACCGCCTTCATGTCGTGGGAATTAGAGGTAATATCGTACTACAAGTGTTTGGACGGATGATCTTGGCAGTAAGAAGTGGACAGCATCAAAATAGGCTTGATTGAACTTGAGAATTAAATCTAAGGCGTTGCTACAGTAGGAGTGGTAAGAAAGTGGTCCAAAGGCAAGTGTGTGCGCTGGCACCGCGGCGTCTGCCCACCCATCGAGTTCACGTCATGCCCGCCGCTCGCACGTCTACTCATGTGCGTCAAGGATCGGCCATGGACACGGATAAACTGATATTGCGCCAATACATAAATCTTTTTCTTTCGCAGATTCCCGGCCTAAAAGAAGCTCTAGAGGACCCGAAGAGCTGCGTGTCGACGATATACTCGCCCCAGTACTGTGTCAAGACCTGGTGCAACATCAAAGAGCATCGTGGAGGTCACGCGGTGTTCACCTTCCCTCGTATTGGGGGCAAGTGCTCGGGAGCCGCGCAGAAGATAATGTACCTGGGAGAAGACTACTGGAGGAAGGTAAGATGATGTTGCTATAGTCATATCAAAGAGATGATGACTCGGTAAAAGAACAATGATTCTATTCAGTCTCAAATAATGATAAAGCGCAAAAAAGATCAGTGGAGGGGTGTATTTACGTCAATATTTAGTACAAACTAAATAAAGAATTGACGTCCTGCTTATTACGGTCAGCTATGTACCTACCTACCTACCATCTTAGTAAATTTTTGTCAACATGATAAAAGAAAGAATACGTGTCTAATATTTTTTGGTAATCTAACTGTTGGATCAAACAAAAATGTACCTATCTATTGTACATTATTTTTATGTTTTTGTAACCTTATTCGCCTTGATGGTCGCGTGGTATTAATAATGTTGGGTTATCATCTGGGGATCTTGTGTTGAGCAAAGTATTTTCGGATTATTAAAACTTAAATCGGGCTAAATACTTAGGTTGGGTCTGGGTTCACACGTAATCCATTACGAGGAAAGTGTTGGGACTGTTATAAGGAGCGGCTATTCCGTCGGTGGTGCTATGCTGACACTGGTAGTGGCCAATTTTCCCGCACCATTAGGTAAATCGATTTGGTCCCCGGGGTTTTTGCTGGGTAGATAGGTACACACGTCGTCATCTTCCTAGGGTGACCGAAGAATTTCCTGCTAAAATGATAAAATAAGAATGCATATTTACCCCCAATTATTAGGTATCCGTCGTCTGGTATCAAGTAAAAGAGAATCTTTAATTTGAAACCAGTTGAGTGGTGTGCTTATCTGATGCATTTAAAAATAACATTTTTGCCCGGTTCCATTTTTTTTTTTTTTTTTAATTATGGACTCTGTCCCGCGTTTACAAACAACGCAGTGATTCCGCCAATGTCAAGTGTTTAGAGAGACACGTCAAAAATGGGACTGCGCGGTGTAACGAGGTATTTCTTTCTATATTGAGATCCTCACTAGGTACCTTAAACAAACATAAACAGCACATTAACATGAAAGACAAAACAACGATTATGTAGAAAGGACAAAAGAAGGGGTTATAATCTAATATCATACATAATAATATAATTACATAAATATTTTATATATTTAGAATGCCCGGTTCCAATATTTTACGATTCGTAATGTGTCAAAAATGACAATCCGTTTTTCTTAAACTGACTACGAGTCTGGAACCGTTTTAGTTTCGGCCTCGTATAATTTATTAGCTATTCGTAACCAAAACGGATCGTTTATTAAATATTAGAACCGAGCACCTGTCAACTTGACCTTGCGTATCTTGGTGACGTCACGTCCGCAGAAGAGGCGTCGTCAGGTGACCAGTATCTCGTACTATACTGGAGGGCGCAGCATGTTCGGCGTGGGCAAGTACTGCGGCGCGCTGGAGCGTGTAGCGGACCGCAAGCGCGTCGCCGTGAACTACTGTCGGGAGCTGCAGCGCCTGGACAAGACCGGGGCGGTGTTCGTCGACGACGCCGGCCAGGTATGGACGACTAACTATAACTATATATAGCTTTACGACAATAGACAGTTCTTCTGCTTATTGGAACGAAGTTCCTTATCGTGCGTTGCGAAAGGGGGGTAGACGGAAAAAATAAGACCAAAAGTTTTTTGCTATAGTTGTAAGCCGTGCAGCGTGCGCGTGTTTCTCTCTCTCTCTCATAGAAAGCAAGCCAGCTATTTCCGTACAGATGTTATAGTGTCATCTGTGTCTGTCGATTAATTATTATTTTTATTACATTCTCTTCACTAATTAATCGAAAGAAACGTCGTTCCATCCGGGTGTCCCTTGACAAGTTTGTTTTTAATATTTAAATCTCGCTAGTGCGGTACTACAAAAATGTATTAAAAAATAAAATTGGAATTGGCTACTTGACAGTTTTTGAAAAAGTATTGTAAAATGTGTGCCCGTTCATTTTATATCCCAAGCAATTCGATTTATCTGGAAATAATCTAAATAACCAGAGAAAAATAAGATTTTGTGTAACACATTTAAAAAGCGCGTGAAAACGCCTAGTCGCGTCACTGTTGCAATTATGACGTCAACGTCCTAGACAACGAACCGATACGCATAGGAACGACTTAATTTAGATAAACGGAAAATGTTTCAATAAATTCTTCATACGATTAGAGACACAATAATTTAATTTAATCGGTAAAATAATCATTATTTCGCCACATTAAAATAAATAATTTTCGCCGACAGCTGTCATTTCCGAATTGCAATGGTGGTTTCCGTTTCGGCTCTTTTGTTCCACAGATAAAAAAAGTAAAGTTTATTTTGCAAAAATAAAATACTAACTATGCTTTTAATTAAAAAATTAAAATGTAAAATTATTACTTTACTAATAAGCTAACATATCTAACGCTTTCCATATTTTATTGTTAACACTGTCAAGTAGCCAATTGCGGTTAGATAAGTTGGAAGCGAACGAAGTCGTGGGCACAGCGAGTAGTGTTAAATATGTAACTTACTTGAATAAAGTAATATTTGACGCAGTGCATAACCGCTCCGTACAACTTCCTTCACGTGACTCCGCCCATGTCGCCCCCGGCCTGCCTCCGCCGCTGCACCGAGCTCGTCACCGAAGACGGCTACCTGGACGTCGACTGCCACTCCCTCCAGCACCAGGCGTACAAGAACATCTTCGGCGTCGGAGACTGCCTTTGCACACCTAATAGCAAAACTGCAGCTGCTGTTGGTAAGACCTGCCGCTTTAATGTCCTAAAAAGTTATTGAAATCAAGTCGTAGTAAGATTTCCATCCAATTCAAATTTACCTAATTTACAAAATAGGCTCATATCGTTTTGCCGAACCATTTTCCACCGGCGCTACGCTTCACCGAAAGTCGTTTCGCCGAACTATATAACTTTGTATGATTCGGCAAAACAGACAGACGTGATGAATCCGTAGCCAAATGGCAAAAACGGAACCCTCAAGGGCAATATCATAATTTAGGGTTCCCAAATGGCTGATCTGATTTTGATTTTCACACAGACAGACAGACACGTCAAAGTTTTAAATACCCGTCGGTTTTGCCGAAGCAAAACGTTCAAAAAGCATCTCAGCATAAGCTGTAGCTGCCATTGTAACCCACGTCACTGGTCTCACATGATGTCTATGTAGACGTACAAATATGTATTTGTGACGTCATTCTCATCTCAGCTGCCCAAACTGGTGTCGTCGAGCGCAACCTGACTGCTGTGATGTTCGGGAGGAGTCCGGACGCGAAGTACGACGGCTACGGGGCGTGTCCGCTGCTCACATCATACTCTAGCGGTATCCTGGCGGAGTTCGTCTACGGCAAGCGACCGCACGAGACCTTCCCTATTGACCAGGTAAGAAGTACATCAGCTCGGAAATGCTGCATCCATGTAGATTTCGTCACATATACCTACCTATCAATATGAATTGTTTTAAGAGCGGTAGGGCATAGCGATTTATCGCTCGAACTGGAGCAGCCAGACTGGTGAAATACCTCCGCCTTACAGAAGACCGCAGCCAAATAACAATAACTTTTGTGTTGTTGTGTTCCTGCGTGTGAGTAAGGTCGTGGTTTCGAATCGAAATGAAATTTCTCGCGTTACCTCGTCAACGAATGTGTGCTTTTTCCAATCCTAATTTAATGGCATCTAAATAGGATCCCAACAAGTCTCATTAGTTCCAAAAATTGAGGACTTAAAAACGGTCTGAGGCACTAGGCTAGGCTCGGTTGGTTAGTTAGTTTTTGCCTTAATTTAATAGGGATATGAACCGTCCGGTCCCTCGGAACTCGGTGAAGATGCTTCGTCAGGTAGGAGAAATAAGTTTCCTGTACAGTGACTCATGTTTTAGCATACTTAATATCATAATTTCCATATGTGTGGTGTCAAATGTATGAAATTGCATTTCAGAGCCAGGAACGTCGTTTGTTCTACTTAGTTAAAACAAGAATCCTCCCTTATTTATACTGGAACAAGTTGCTGAAGGGGAAATGGGATGGGCCAGCTAAAATACGAAGAATCATAAATCCATTCGGAAAATAATTGATCAAAAGTTTGGTGAGATATACGAAATAAAACGATTAAAATAATTTGTATCCAAGCACATTTTTCTTTCCATTCAATTCAATTTTAATTCATAAGTTATAAAATTACAGGTATAAAATATTTAACAATTATTCTTTGAGTTACATTATCTTATTATTTAGTTTAACACACCAATGTTTTAGTAACACATTCGCCATCTTTCTTTCTTAAAATACCTAATAATTGCGTTTTCTCTAGATCTACCTAAAAGTACCTACCTAACAGAAGCCAACATTTATCAATGCGTTTCAAAAAATCTATACTTCATTACAATCTCAAAACTCATAACATGCTTAGTAGTACCTTAATAAAAATATTATCTACATACTTTTTATTTTAAAAGTAACTCTATATGATTGATCTCATTGTACCTACATTATACATTCGAAGTTAAGTAAGTACCTTTTTCATGATGGCATGGGTAGGTAGGTATGAACATCACAGAAAGCAAACACTTTTAAAAAAAATCCAAAACCAATTTAGTAGTCATATTTTCACTTACAACGTACTTATAAGTGAGATAAATTACGGTGGTAACAAATTATACCAAACCTTCTAGGCACTCGTTCATTAGTAAAGCATACCATGCAGGCTACGGAGCAATTAATTAATTCTTAGAAGAAAACTCTTGTTACATTCCCTTATTCTCATTAAAAAAAATCTTAAACCTAAATTACTCGACACCCCTTTTCACTTTTACTACAAAAATCCACAAAGCAATTCCAGAATGAAAAAAAAAATGTTTGTTGTTTTTATCATCACACAGAATAAATAACCTAATACCAAAATTAATATGCAATGCCCGGTTTCAACATTTTACGATTCATAATGTGTCAAAAGTTACTATCTGTTTTTCTACGAGTCGTTTAGTTTAATTTCAAATTTACTTTCCATATCAGCTCGTCAGTCATCTGTCGTGACTAGAACGGATCGTATTTTAAATGTTGGAATCGGCCATAAATAGGTACAACGTTACTCAAGTACCTCTGCATTTTAATGTCAGTAGGCACCTTATGCCATTAGGGATATTGACGTCAACACGCTATACGATTATAGTAGACATCAGGCGAGATCGGAAAACCTAGTTTATTTCAAATTATCTTCACAACGCGTGCACAATGCACGATCATTAGGCCTCGTTGGTGTTCCTATTATCCTATTTTGTACAAAGACCTTCAGACAAACACTGGTTTACACTGTGGCGCAGCGTGGGATTTTGCGCCCGGGGCCAACCAGAAATTTACATCTCCACTCAATTTTATATTTAGTTCAAAGTTTCAATTACATTTGTTTTCAATTTAATTTATTTGTACATACCTACAGCATAAAAGTGATGCCAAAGTCTAATGTAATTCTCACCTGAAAGACTGTGTCGACAAACTAAATGAACTGGGACAACAGAATAAAGTATTTCTGAGATAGGGACCAGGAGGACATCCCGGATTCACCGCAAACGATAAGGCTAAAGATCTTTAAACTCAAAGATCAGTCCAGTGCTCTTTGCGGCATTGCAACGTACCAGGCTGTGTAGCTACCAGAAGAAAACATACAAAATGAGTCGAAAAGTTACTGCATGAACCAAACAGGCTTACGACACTCAAAACTATGTCTGGCTGGCTACTCGCGTAAATCGACAGAAGAACTGCTACAGCTTGGCAGGCCTAGGGCCAGTGCAGTAGTTAGAGCCTTAATGGGATACTGCAAACTAAAAATTACCCATTTCACATGAAACCGAGTGTCTATGACGTCCGCAGATACTGCAAGGAGAAAAACCTCTTATGTGACTGTTGATTTTTGATCTACAAACGAGGCATACGGCTGGGGCGACACGTAGCCCAACCGGAGGATCTAAAAACTCTGAAAGCCAGGATGATACCTACCAAATATTGTAGAATCAATTTTAAATTTGATGCGAGTCACAATAAATCTTACAGGTCGCAGTGACACAATATATTTTTCACCACACCTGGTCAAGGTTTGCGCACGGTGCTCCTTGAAGCCCAGGGAGAGCTTAGGGGCCGGTCTTCCACGCTACGCCACTAGTTACAAATTTATGTCTTATTGAGCGCTTTAAGTTGCTCGCTATACCCATTCTTGTTGATGTCTTCTGCGTCTTGTTTCCTTCGTCTTGCCGCCGCTGTTCGTATCCGGTACTTCTTCCTCGTTATCACCAAATAGATTATTAGACCCATCGCTACTAGAGTCAAGAAAAGTATGGCAGCACTTAACAGTATGGTCATAAGACTCATATTGGTGAACGGGTTTTCAATAGATGCTGCCAGCTGTAAAGAAATAAATGTATTATTAATTGATTTACTACTTAATCACAGATTCCATACTTTGGATAGGTACCTACAGGCTTTAATATCTCAAGCGGAACGTAATTTGAGTACCTATGATTATGATTTAGTAGGTACAGTAAATAGCCTTACTCATTTGTGATTCTGGCTTATATCAAGACGACTTATTTTGGAAAAAGAAAATAAATATGCGTTTGTAACGAATAAATCCATAGACTAAAGGTAGTTTTTCACAACACACAAGATATGAACACGGTTTCTGTAACTTTAAGTACATTTTGTTACAAATATTTATTTGATACGAGACGATTACGCACAAATTGTATATTCCAACACACTACTAATATTAAATAGCTTCGATTGCCTCTTTATAGATAATTTGCAAAAAGAAAACAATACGTTTTGTAAAGTCGTCTTTTACAGTACATGATTCGGGTCTGCTCGTTTCTGTTTCATTATTAGAAGGAGGTAAGGTACTCGCCTGTGGCCCACTCCTGTTCAGATAATCGGTGCACAACGAAAGGTCAGTCCAGTTGTACCAGTGCACCAACCTAAGCTGTTCCACTGCTCGAGGGGACCCGCATCTGCAAGACAAAAAATACCAATAGTGCAAACTTGTTGTACTTAGGTTTTAAATAACTTTCGATGACGCCATCGTAGTCCGTACTGCGTGATCTCTCTGCGGCATCGTAGCTCCCGAATGGATGAACCGATTTTGATTTTGTTTTTTTTTGTTTAAAAAGTGTTTTTAGTCAGGAATGTTCTTAGTTAAATTTGATAGAAATCAGTCTTAGATGGCCACCGCGACAAAATGTCGATATACCTACCCTAATATTTTGACACAACTCGTATCAAATAAAAATGCTCGAGTTGTAGGTACTATGACCAATACACGAATATCAAAATTATATTAGCCGCCATTTGACATATTATTATCAACCTTTTCAATATCCTTAACTCCTATCTTTTTTGCTATAAATTAGTAGGCCAAGCTAGATCCTAGATCATCTGACCTAGGGCCAGCTACTTACCTGACATCTTCGAGCAGATAGTCTTGACTCTTGTAGAGGATCGGCATCAACTCGTCAAGTACCCACTGCATCTCGCAGCCGCAGTGCCACGGGTTGTGCTGAAGGTTCACCCCGCCTTCCGCCACCGACGCCCAGGGGAGCAGCCCTTTTGGCAGGGCCGTCAGGTTATTTGAGCTGATATCCAGCTGGAACACAAATTTAATTCTTTAAAATCTTCATGTGTCATAAAGAATCTACAATTTTACTATGACAATTCATATCAACACAAGACAATCGGATTCTTGATTTAATTGATTAAGGATGAGATCCTTCCTGCTCCCCTATAGTTTGATGAAGATGACATGGTTTGCCAGTAGTGTTGTCGTGATATTGTCGACGTATTATTGGTTAGAAGAAAATATCGATAAATCTACCAGTTTACCAATTTATATTAGTTTGGATAGTTGTTATTAAAGGAGAACCATTCCAGGCCGATTTATTTATATTATTATAGGTAAGTAGCACTAGGACCACTCGGTAACAATATAAATTAGTTTAATATTTTATAACGATAGTTTCAATAGCATCCATAGTTATAATTAACGGGCAACAATACTAACGATAGTATCGCTCTAATCGACATTGTAGTCTTCCTGACTAACAATATCATAAGTAGGTAGTAGAATAAGCTCTACTTACCTACGAGTACATTGATGAAGACAATAAGACGAGGTCAGAGAAAATTTATGTGTGACGCTTCAGAAAGTCCCAAAGCATATCACAAATAGTTAGGTTTAAATTATTGTTAATGTTCTAAATGTAGGTATTACTTAGTCATGACATAAAAAAATGATAATTTTATTGTTTCGCTTCCTGCACAACAAATAAGATACACTGCTCCATCTTAGTTGTGTTTATATGATCTACTAAAAAACTAAAAAGCGGTATTGTTTTTCCAGCAATGAAGGTTGAGTTTTTATTTTCTTAGAATGCTATCTGGTTACTGTATAATGGTATCAATGTCATGTGTACTAAGTCTTAACTCGTACCTTAAATGAGTACTTTTATGGCGGCTCAGTATTTGTTTTGATAAGGTAGTACTGATGATAATATTTTTTATAATGAATTTTCGTGAAATCATCTTCATATTTTTTTCTTTAAATTGAGCTGGAGGTCAAAGTGAAAAGGTACCTTTCATCCTGTGTAATTTATAATAATAATAATAATAATAATAATAATAATCTTTATTTTCTCAACACAAACAAACAAAGGTTACAATACAAGTTACAATTTTTTCTTGTTAATACACAATGAATGTATGACACAGTGAAAGTTTGTGAGAGACTGACGCCTGTGATAGGTATGAGTAGCATACCTGTAATACAGGTCATCAGGCTCCAACCACCACGGAAGAGTAAACATCTATATAATGAACATCTGTCTAAGAATACATGCTTAAAATATAAAGATTATTTTAAACTTAGGAAAAAGATGGGCAGGTGGGTGTGTAAAAGTGAGTGTGTGAGTGTGTGTGTGTGTGTGTGTGTGTGTGTGTGTGTGTGTGTGTGAGAGAGAGAGTTTGTGTATGTGTGTGTTCGTGTGTGAGTTGACTTTCATTTGTCTATACATAAATATGTTTCAGTTTCATCATAAGTTTTGTTTAAGAGGAAGGAACGCAGGCTATTTTTACAATCATAAGAAGATAGGGAATATAACGGGAGCACATTATTTATCTATATATATAAAAGGAGAAACTGACTGACTGACTGACTGACATATCAACGCACAGCCCAAACGGCTAAACGTAGGCACTTGAAATTTGGAAGGGACGTAGCTTAGGTACCGTAGGGGTGCACTAAGAAAGGAATTCCCGAAATTCCCACGGGAACGGGAATTAGCGGGAAAATCCTTTTGTATGAAAAATCTAAACCGCTTAAGTTAGACGCTTGAAATTTGGCATGCAAGTACCTTAGTAAATATAAAGTTTAGTTATGGCTGTATTTTGAGAAATTCCCACGGGAACGGGAGTTAGCGGGAAAAAACTTTTGTATGAAAAAATCTAAACCGCGTAAGTTAGATGATTGAAATTTGACATGCATATACCTTAGTGAATGCAAAGTTAAGTCATGATTGGATTTTCCAAAATTCCCATGGGAACGGGAATAGCGGGAAAAACTTTTGTACCGCGAGTTAGAGGCTTGAAATTTTTTAGTATGTGGGCAACCCACAATATGGTTTTCGCAAATTGAGGGACAATTTGCTATGGCTAGAATAACGGATGACAACACAAAGTTCTATTACGTTCTTTCGCACTTGGATCGTCAATACGCCGTGGAAGTAGAGGACGTTATTACATCACCACCGGAAAAGGGCAAGTACGAAAAATTAAAATCGGAACTAATAAAGAGGCTGTCAATGTCAAGTGAAAGAAAAGTTAAACAGTTGTTACAATCAGAAGAGCTTGGTGATCGCAAGCCCTCGCAATTCCTTCGACATTTACGACACTTAGCCGGTCCCAGTATTCCAGAAAATTTTTTGCGTACTATATGGACAAGCCGTTTGCCAAATAACCTACAAACAGTCGTCGCATCCCAGATGAGCCTCACCCTCAACGAATTAGCCGACTTGGCTGACAGAGTGCATGACATCGCCCCAGCATTGCCACAAGTAGCAGCGGCCACTAGTGCAGCACCGGAATCAGCTCTGGAAATGATGGCACGCAGCATTGCCGAATTAACCAAGGAGGTCAGCTCCCTTACCTCAGAAGTTCGAGGCCGTTCTCGCCCACGCACTAAACAAGACTCACACCAACAGCGACACCGAACACCTTCTACGCGATCACAGTCGAGCTATAGAAAGTTTCCACAGTGTTGGTATCATTCTAAATTTGGGAGCCAGGCAAAGAAGTGCATACGACCGTGTGATTTCAAATCGGGAAACGCTCAAGGCAATCTGTGATGGCGACTAACGATTGCCCCAACACTAATGGTCGCCTCTTCGTGACGGACCGTAGATCAAAAGTCCAGTTCCTTGTCGACACCGGGAGTGACTTGTGTGTTTTCCCCCGGACTGCGCTGCGGGATCGACGAGAGAAGACCAATTACCAACTCTGCGCAGCTAACGGATCATCGATAGATACGTATGGTTATGTTCAATGTAATATAGATCTAGGTTTACGCAGAAATTTTAACTGGCAATTCATAGTAGCAGATGTTACCAAAGCAATTATAGGCGTAGATTTTTTATCGCATTATAATCTTTTAGTCGATGTACGCAATAAACGAATAATTGATAATACAACTAAATTATCAACAGTAGCTTGTGTTGCTAGAAATAATAATTTTATACCCAGTGTAAAGGTCGTGACTGGAGATTCGAAATATCACAAACTACTCTCTGAATTTCAGGACCTCATTAGACCTTCAGGTACACCACGCACACTAAAACACAACACCGTACATCATATTAGAACAACACCTGGCCCACCCATATCATGTTCACCCCGCAGGTTAGCACCAGAGAAGCTTCGGATAGCAAAGGCTGAGTTCGAAGCAATGTTAGCAGATGGCACCACCCGTCCGTCCGAATCACCCTGGGCGTCTCCGTTACATTTAGCGCCTAAGAAAGATAATGGCTGGCGCCCCTGCGGCGATTACCGGTTGTTAAACGCCAGGACAGTGCCAGATAAATATCCGATAAGACATATACACGATTTCTCCCATAATTTATCTGGTTGTACAATCTTTTCAACAATAGATCTTGTAAAAGCCTATAACCAGATTCCTATTTATGAGGAGGACATCGCAAAGACGGCTATAACTACCCCCTTCGGACTCTTCGAGTTTCCATATATGACTTTTGGTCTGCGCAACGCAGGTCAGACTTTCCAGAGATTCGTAGACCAGATAACGAGAGGATTAGATTTCTGTTATCCATACATCGACGATTTTTTGATATTCTCTAGGTCAGAACGGGAACACGAAGAACACCTCCGTCAACTATTTTCCAGAATGCAAGAATACGGTATGCTGATTAACACGTCCAAATGCAACTTCGGGATGTCAGAGGTAACTTTCTTAGGGTATCATATCTCCCAGTTCGGCACCAAACCTCTGGAAAGTAAGGTCCAGGCTATTAAAGACTTTCCCCTGCCCAAAACAACTAAGCAGCTCAGGAGATTTCTGGGCATGATAAATTTCTATAGGAGATTTATTCCAAAGGCCGCCCAGATTCAATCACCACTGAACGAGTTGCTAGTTGGGTCAGCGAAAGCTTCGCAGCCAATCGTCATAGATGGAAACACACTGAAAGCATTCGAGGGTTGCAAGGAGAGTTTATGTCAGGCAGCATTATTAGCTCACCCAGACTCCAATACCAAATTAGGCCTATTCACTGATGCATCAGATGAGGCAATTGGTGGAGTACTACAGCAGCTACAGGATGGACACTGGCAACCACTCGCCTTTTTCTCTCGCAAGTTGAGCACATCGCAGAAAAAATATTCAACCTACGACCGCGAGCTCCTTACAATATATGAAAACATAAAATATTTTCGCCATTGGTTCGAAACCACTCACTTCACCATATACACTGACCACAAACCACTGTGTTATGCATTCCGTGAAAGAAAAAGTAACTGCAGTCCGCGTCAGTACAGATACTTGGATTATATTTCTCAATTTTCCACGGACATACAACATATCTCAGGAAATGATAACACAGTGGCTGATACTCTGTCCAGGGTGGATGAGCTGTTCGAGCCAGTGGACTTAAAAGTTTTATCTAAAGCACAGGAACAAGACCCTGAACTTGCTGAGTATCTCAGCGAGGAGTCTTCTCTGCGCATCAAAAAGATGGTACTACCTGGGAATCACATTCTATTATACTGTGATGTCAGTACATCGACTCCCAGACCTTTTATCCCTGTCAGTCTGCGAAAGCAAATCTTTGACAGTCTGCACGGACTGAGCCACCCTGGAGCAAACGCAAGTGCCAAAATGGTAGCACAACGTTTCGTTTCGCCACAGATGAGAAAGGACTGTCGCGACTGGTCTAAAGCGTGTTTATCCTGTCAGCGTACAAAGGTAAATCGACATGTAAAATCACCATTAGGTACCCTCGATTTACCCTCAGCGCGATTTAAACACGTCCATTTAGACCTTATCGGACCACTACCACCTTCCTGCGAGTTTCGGTACTGTTTGACAGCAGTCGATCGTTTCACACGATGGGCTGAAGCTGTCCCACTTACAGATATCACCGCAGAATCTGTAGTCAAAGCATTCTTGCTGGGATGGGTCGCACGTTTTGGTTGTCCCATGGTCGTAGTTACCGACCGTGGCAGACAATTCGAGAGTGCCACATTCCAGCAACTATCGAAGACTCTGGGCTTTAAACACCGTAGAACCACTGCTTATCACCCACAATGCAATGGCCTTGTCGAAAGATTTCACCGACAATTAAAGTCAGCGATCATGTGCCACCGTGATAGCAGTTGGTCAGAAGCATTGCCACTAGTTCTGCTCGGCATTCGAAGTTCTTTCAAAGAAGATCTTCAAACATCAGCCGCGGAACTAGTATACGGCGAACCCTTACGCCTTCCAGGCGAATTCTTTGGCCACAAAGTTGACAAATGCACGACTGATCTAACTGAGTTTTCAACTCGAATCAGAACATTTGCCAACAACTTGCAGCCAACGCCTACTTCTAACCATGCGAAGAAGAAAGTGTTTGTCTACAAAGACCTACATTCTTGCTCGCATGTATTCTTACGCGAAGACTGCCTTCGAGGAGCTTTACAACCAGCTTACACCGGTCCACACGAAGTCACGGACAGAAGTCCGAAAGTTTATAAGATACGTGTCAAAGGTAAAGTTGTCACAGTATCGGTAGACAGGCTCAAACCAGCCTACATATTGGCAGACAACAGCAGCACCACCACTTCGGCTACCACCGAACCCGACACTGCACCTACAGCACCTGCCTCGAAAACCACACGATCTGGTCGTCATGTGCGGTTTCCTAATTTCTATCGCCCATAGACATGGCCTCTCGGGGGGGAGTGATGTGGGCAACTCACAATATTATATACACAACATGCACACATTCACACCTACACAGACACACAAATAATTATATATGTATTTTTCCATTATGTACACTATTATTTACTAATTAATCTATTATTCTCTGAGCGCCCAGGTGTGCGAGCGGGACTGCACCTAACCAGTTCCGTTAGCCGACGTCACCGCCGTCCCGCGCGACCTCACACCTCGGTTGCCCAGAGTTTACCTAAAATTCATTCGCAGCGACCAGCGTCCGCGCATCTCAGTCACGATCTATGCTTGCTACGCGACCCCTGTGCCGCTTGCCTGCCCGCTAGACCGTTACAGCTTACGCGCGATCTATTATTTCAATTTCCTATCTGTCTATTCTGTACCTTCTTGTTCTATCTACTTTTGTATCGCTGTGGAACTATAATTAACTTCTTCTGTGCTGTGCCTTCTCCTTCAAAAACAATTGTGGACTTTATGCTTGTGTGTGGCATTATACCTGATTACTCAACAGCTGGACTTTTTATTTGCTCACCACACACTCACCCCCACAAGTATATGGGTATCTTAGCAAATGTACAGCTTCATGGGAATGGGAAACATCTTTTTCATGAAAAAATACTGCACTAGCGCCAGATTCAGAATAATTGTTATGTTGTTTTTTAATGTATTTTCTCAAAAAAAAAAAAACTTTTTAAAATTTTTGAATGCAACATTCATTATTATTTACATTCGACACACACCGAGAAAAATACTGAAATGACACAATAACACGCCACGCGGACGAAGTCGCGGGCAAAAGCTAGTTCTATTATATAAGAACGGACCTAGATAATAGAAGAACCTATGTGTAAAAGAGTGATTAGTGGTTGGTACCGTACAGATTTTATGTTTACGACGTTTAGTTATTTGCTTATAGGGAGTTTTTCGATGTTGGATACGAATTGTTTCCAGTATGTAAAGTTGTCGTACAGTCAGCACATTGCAGGACCCATAGAGTTCTTTTGTAGGAAAGAGAATATGACGAAAAGTGGCTACTTTGAGAATTGCTCTTTGTGCGATTTCTAAAGGTTTCAATATAGTTTTAGGGACTCCGCCCCAGCACGAAATACAATAAACAAGAATTGAGCGACAAAGAGCATAGTATACATTTTGTACAACTTTAGGGCCTGCAACATGTCTTAAGATTTTAAATATATAAATAAGTTTTCGCATTCTACACGTGAGATGAGTAATATGAGTCTTAAAGTCAAGAAACCTGTCTAGTGTTATACCTAAATATTTAATTGTGTCTACTGATGCAATCATAGGGCACTGACACGATATTGAGGTGTTTTGATTTGAACAGGTATGCGCTCTTAGCGATAGAGTAGTTAAAGGTTGTGTTCTGGAGCTTATTGAAAATTGAATAAATTTTGTTTTGGTGGTATTTAATGTAAGCGTGTGTTTTTTCAACCAAGAGAATACAGTGTCAAAACCAACTTGTGAGACAAGTTGTAGCTCAGACCAGGAGTCTGCCGTAAAAGTGAGTGCTGTATCATCTGCATAAGAAACTATGTGACAATGGGGTATTTTAAGATTGCTGAGGTCATTAATGAACGTCAAGAATAAAGTTGGCCCAAGAATGCTCCCTTGGGGCACTCCGTAATTAATAGGAAGTTCATCACTTATTGTATTAGCTAGTTTCACTACTTGACACCTGTCAGTGAGATAGCTCCGGAAAAAATCCAATTGAGAGCCTCTGACACCCAAATGTTCAAGTTTTTGTATGAGCATATAAATAGGAACGGTGTCAAAGGCTTTAGTAAGATCAAGGAACACAGTAATAACTTTCCTGTTTGCATTTAAGGACTTGACTATCACATCAAGAAGCTCATGAACTGCAGTTGACGTTGATTTATTTTTCCTAAAACCAAATTGTTGTGGTGATAACAGATTGTAATGTTCTAAATATTTAGTGAACCTATTATTAGCAGCACGTTCCAATACTTTAGATATGGCAGGAAGTATGGCGATTGGGCGATAGTTATTGACCAGGCATCCATCACCACCCTTCAGCACAGGCAATATTACAGCTTTTTTTAACGCTGTAGGGAAAATTCCTTTCGAAAAGCATAAATTAAATATGTACGAGAGAACAGGTGAAAATATACTAGAGTATCTCTTAAGGATGAGTGATGATATGCCGTCTCCACCAGTAGCAGCATTGGACCTCAGAGACAAAATAATAGTATTTACTTCATCCGCATCTGTATCTGCTAAAACAAATGAGGATGGCTGCCCGGTTGAAGTGGAAGCTTGTTCCAGTTGTGTTTTACTGGGAAATTTACGAGCAAGTTCTTCACCAATATTTACAAAGTATCCGTTTACCTGGTTACTAGATTCGAGAGTGCTGCGTGCCAAAGTTGTCAATTTGGTCTCAGGGTCCCCACTCTTTCTAGTGTTTGTTATTCTTTTGATGTTGTCCCAGAGTAGCTTTGGGTTGTTTCTCGCCTTACTGAGTTCCTGACTGTCATATTGTCGTTTTGTTTTTTTGATGATTGCAGAGCAAAAGTTACGGTACCTAGTGTAAGTTACCTTGTGGATTTGATTTTCTGGGTTTTTCTTAAATTTTTTATGAAGCCTATCTCTAGTTCGAAGGCATCTTAAAAGACCAGGAGTAATCCATGGCTTCAGAGCTCTCTTTCTTGAGGATACTTTAACATAAGAGCTATTTATTGTAATTGCTTCAGAGACTATTTTAATAAAAATATTTGTTGCATAGTTTGGGTCATCAACAATAAAGATAGGTGAGAAGTTTGTTTTTTTAAGTGTGTCCTCTAAAGTTACATAATTGATTTTTGCCATAATTTTTTTGGTATACATATTAATATGGTTATTTCTTACACATATCAGTGCCGAAAAGTGGTCGGTAATTGTCGAGTCAAGGACTAGTGATATAGCTGTGTGATTTGTTCGGATAAAAATATGGTCGAGGCAATTATTATCTCTCGTGGGCAGAGTGTGAGCTGGTAAATAGCCATGAAAGGCTAAACAATTTAGATAATCAAAGCGCCGAGAGTCTGTAGAGTTAGTTTTGATATCTATGTTTATGTCCCCAATTATGGTGACACACTTAAATTTAGATAGTTTAGTTAGTATGGTATATAAAGATGATAAGAACATTTTAATATTCTGATTTGAGGGTGACCGATATAAACACAATATAGCTGTGTCAGGGCCATTTTTAATTATCAACCCTGATGCTGTAAATTGAAGGTCAGGTTCATCCTGATCAACAGATAAGTTACACTTTACGTAGCAGACAACTCCGTCATTCTGGTTAAGGTGGTTTGTGGTTTTGAATAGCGTATAGTTTTGTAGCATAGGTAGGTAATTATTGCTTTGACAAGGTAACCAACACTCTGTCAAAACTAGAATATCACACTCAAACGGAATACGTGTTAAGAGAGTTTCAAAATCGTGAAAGTTTTTGCTAATTGATCGTATATTTTGTGTTACGATTTTTAAATAGTTATGTGGCTGACATATATACTGCGAAGAATTTTCAGGGCTACATTGGTATGCTTTGGAGATGATTGATTGATTGATTGATTGACGCACCACACCCAGCCAGGACGCAATGCCTGATCCGGCAGAACCGGCACACCAGGGGGCACAATTTTTTGTAAGGAGGGACACGCTCTAGGATGGGATAGGACGATCGGCTAGCCGCAACCGGCCGACCACAACCAGCCCAGTATTCACCGTTACAACCAGTATAGGATATTGGGTAAGATGGGTAAGTTTATAGGACTGAGCGTTGATGAGGTGGGCTATCTAGCCTTTGATGCTTTGTTTTCAACGTTTCGTAGGTTTTATTGGGTTCGGTCGTTTGTACTCGATGTACTGCAATCCGTTTCGCTGTCAGTTTCTTCAATTTCGAATATATATATTTTTTTCTGCTTCTTGTTTCAGTTTGGTTTTGTCGTTTATCGAGACGCGACAAGATGAAGTTAGCATATATTCTATAACCCGTAGAGGAGATGATATCCGCCTATAATCATTTGTTGACTGAGGTTGGGGTTTCTTCGGAATGGGAACTTGTACTGTTTGGGTCCATGTCGATGGGATAACGTTTTCTAACCATGGTTTATGCATGTGTTTAGTAATTTCTTGAAGTAAATGGTCTGGTAGTGCCTTGAACAATTCGATTACCACTTCATCTGTTCCTGGTGCTGTGTTGTTTCGCATTTGGCTGATAATTTCTGTTACCTCTTTTTCTGTGGGTGGTTCCGGGAGATTATTGGGTTCTTCATTTTCATCCGCTTTTTCATTTCGGATTCCCAATGCGACATTGGAATGTTTTTGACTTTTCGTTTTTCTGTTTGGACGTCTGTATAAATCGTAAGTGATCCTCATTCGGGTGGAAGGGTGCTTATTTTGAAGATCTTCGAAAAACATTTTGACTTCCGCATTATCTTCTTTTTCAGTGATCAATTGTAGTTCAGTTCGCAAGTTTTTACTCGTGTACGAAGGATTATGTTATTTGGTAACATGTTATTACGGAACTTAGTCTTTTGTAGTTGAGCAGTTTCAATACGACGCGCTTTTGAACAGTTTTGTGTTCTAATTAGTACTTTTGTGCTGCAATTTTCATGATACCACTTATCATGTTCCAGGGTAGTATTTCCTGTTGTTTATTAGTTTTTATCCACTCCGATGTCATTTTTAAGATTTCGCTTTGATATTTTTTGCAAATTAGGTATGTCATTTTTTAACCTTTCGTAGTCTAATCTCGATAGTTAAAGTTGGTTGGTTTCGGGTGTATTTTCTTCTCTGTTGTACTTTCTTATTGGATTTTTTTTTGTATTGAAGGGTTGCTGTAAATTCTGGAGTGTTGCTATTATGAGTTTGTGGTCTGATGTTTTGTAAGATAGGATTGCCTTTATTACTTTAAATATGTGTGTAGTTTTTGCTGAGGAGATCAAATGGTATATTTGGGAGGTTTTATTTCCTGATTTCCATGTTTTCAAACAACTGGTTCTTCCAAAAGACGTGTCCAGTCTAAGCTTTTCTCTTCTTAAGATCTCTATTAGTAGTTCGCAATTTTGATTTGATTTTTTGTGATATATTTGTTTGTACGTAAATTATGAATATCCGAATAACCTACGTGCGCATTAAAGTTGCCTAGTAAACTAACTGTTGTATTTTTCGGGTTTTCTTTGATTCTGTTTAGTAGGTTTGAGAAGGTAATCGTAGCTTGTGATGCTTTATGCGGAATATGCGTATTAATAATGTAGATACTACCGCTGCTGCCAGTACTTACTATGGCACGCATAACGTTTACGTCATTAGTAGTTTTTTTTATAGATATATCAGCGTATTTTCTTATTAAAATAGCTAGTCCGTAATGTTGGCTCCCGATAAATACCAAGTGTAATTTTTTGTATTAAGTTGTCCTGTTTTAATGTGTGTCTCTTGTAAACATGCTATGTCCACCTTGTTTTCTTTGAGAAATCGATCTATATCTTGTTTTTTCTTCGGGTTTGCTGATCTTCTGACGTTCCAGGTGGCTACATGGATTCTTTTTGGTTCCGTAGTATGTTTTATGTTTCATTTAGCACCTAGTATTCTATACTATAACCCATTTGGTCTGGAATATCTTCAAATGATGTAGGTGGTGTGAGTATTTTTGAGATTGAGGAGGTTATCGATGAATGTTCTGGAATCGGTTCATTTGCAAGAATCTCCTCGGTTTTCTTAATCCGTGTACTGTTTTCTTGCCATGGCAAGATTAGGCTATCGTAGTGATTACCATCGTAGAGGAGGTTAATTTTTCCAACTGCATCTTGGGGATTTTTTAATTGAAAGTGATTGTTGAGTGATTGCAGCTTTTATGAATTATTACATCAACCAGGTAGTAATGTGCCGCAGCTAAGATAATATCGGCTCCTCCCCACGTACCGTCCTTATACTGATTCAAAATGTAGCTAGTCTGTTTCATCGTGTTCTTCCTTACTATGAGGGAAATGGCTCTCTATTGCCGCTTTAATCATTGGATCGTGCTTGTTTTCCTGTTCATAATGCGTCACTTCGTACGGCTTGGTAATTCAGAGTTAAGTAAAACAGTTCATTTATCTGATGGGCTATACCTCTTAATAGACAATTCCCGTCTTCTTGCATTTTGAAGATATTTGTCATTTTTGCGTTCTCTGTAAATTAAGCTTAGATCTATTTGTACTGAAAAAAAGGAAGCGAGAAACTTCTCACCAAATATTAGGTTGTGTTAAATTATTTTTATGTGACAGCCTAAGGGCCTTTTTTAATGTTGCATAGGTTCGAAAGGTGAGCCCACAAGTGGTTGCACTGTTAATCTTTCAGATTTTTTAGTGTCGATGTTATTGACTTAGCTAGTTTGGGTCAAATTATTTTACAAGGGTGACATTTTTTGCGCCTATTTTGGTTTCAAATCTAGTGGTTGGTGGTACTTAAGCAAGTGAGCGTTAGCAATTCTGCGTAACCTATTGTTGGTGATTTGTGTAAGCCAGATGTTGGTTTGGTGAGCCTGTGAGAGAATCTATTGATTCTTTTGCCAGCTTTATTTTTTTCCTTTCTTTTAATCATTAACAACCGGCTAGTTTTAAAAATGAAATTTCTTTGGCTTGTTTTTGTTGAATATAAAAGGTTAGTTTTACCTACGTAAAACAAAGAGCTTGTGCAATACGGAGTTAACTATTGTTGGCAATTTGTACGAACCACATGTTGGTTTGGTGAAAAAGTGTGAGTTAGACTATATTGATGCTTTTGTTAGTTTTGTTGTCCTTTTTTTAAAATGGTATTAACAGTTGGCTAGCTTTGGAAGTGAAATTTCTATTGCTTGTTTTTGTTGAAAATAAAAAATAGTGGTACCAATGTAAAACTGCGAGCTCGGGCAATTCCTTCTGCTCTAATGTTGGTAATAATGTGTAATATTGATTTCCTCGGATCGTTAGAAATTGATTTGGTTCCTTTTTATTTTAACAACAGATTTTTAGCCACTAGCAAGTGCAGGGTGGCTAATGTGTAAATGATTAAGGTGTTAAAACACTAAATGCATGCAATGCTGTACGTAGAACAAGGTTATTCAGAAAGTATAGTAAATTAACAAACTGTGATGGCTAGAAAAACGAGATTTTATGTAGATGATATGATATAACGTAAATAGATACCTATTTATGTTGAAGCTATTTACGTTATAGTATATACTAATGTTGTTTGAGTACAGAATCGCGAAGTTACGCAGTTATTCAAAGGGTCGGAAGTACCACCAATTGCAATATTATTGAATCAATACCTAGCTTTTTTGGTGTGGTTAGTGTGTTTATAATTTGAAGAAAATACTGAATGTTGTTGTTTGGATTTGTATTTTTAGACTGGTAAGTAGTTAAACCTGTTAAATCGCAAGCTTTGGACTTTATAAAATGGAAAGATCTCACCAGGATGTCTCGACTGCGCTCGTTGTCTGGATTGTTTTACTGACGCTCTGTGTTCATGTTCTGGTCGGATAGATTTAAGGTCTCCTCAGTTTTGGCCCCGGGTTAGCCGGTTTAGAATTTTGTTTTTTATTTTTAATACGGACCGAGGGGTTGTTTTTAAATTTTTTTTTTTTAACCGTTTCACGACTTGATTGTTTAAGTTTATTTGCTTAATGACTTAATTATTTATGCAAAACTCATCAGCGGATGGTTGCAACGAATCCTATAACTAGCTGTTTTGGATTTTTAATCTACTCAGCAGGCACAAATAATGACCCTGGTGCAGTTTTTGAATCACACTAACTTAATTTTTTTTTGTGTGTTAAAGCACTGTAATTAAACTAAAACACTTTATGCAACTATTGCACAGATTCGAACAAAAACAAAGCGGTTCACGTATAAATAGTGAAACTGCTCTCGCGCACAAACTATGCTCGGTGCAGTAATGGCTAACACGTGTGCTGGATTTCGGGTGCCGAAGGGATGCGTCCGTTCACGGCCGAGGTTCGGATGCGTCTCCGGCTACATTGGTATGCTTTGGAGACCGAAAAATCATCTACATCATCACCTAATCGATCAAAACCGTTATCCTCATTGAAGTTAGCCATGTCGCCGGGCGAGTGATGTGGTCTGTTTATTTTTTTGATTTAAATATAAGAACATGGTGATGGATAGGTCTTCACTGGGATACTGACATTTAAGATGTATATTATATGTGGCAAAAATATATTCATCAGATAAACAGAAATTATGAATATTTATGTTAAGAGTCAAAGTACACAGTAAGAAGTTAAAGCTGTACTCTTTCCATTGAAATATAATTTTGTATTGTAGTAAATTTGATAAAATAGAAATACATTTGAGTATGTGTATTTATCTATGCGAATATTTTGTCAAAAATTAACGAATTTTTTTACTGATTTCAAAAAAGGAAGGTTCGAAAGTTGTCAAACCGGCAGTAGGTACATCTTGGATATTTTTTTAAATGGGAAACTTTCCAGGTGATTCAAGATCTGTAAATGGAAGTTTGTAGAAAACGAAAGAGACCTCTAAATTAAATTAAAATAAAATAGCGCATAATGAGAATATTTATAATAAATATTCCAGACTTTGATTGGTTCACAGATAAGAAGTATAATTTAATTCTTAGGAGCTAGTAGATGAATAACCGAAATGAATAACGTTATAGATCAGCTACGTGTTCCTAAATAGATTGTAGAAATTATGGTAGGTATAATTAGCAGTAACGAGTTATATCAATTTAAGTAAGAATGTAAAAGAAAGAGAGAACCTTACCTGCACCAACATTCTTTGACGTTTCAATCTCTTAGCAATAAAAAAAGTTAGTTTTTGCAGTTGCATTTTATTACTTACCATACATAAAGCAGTCCCTTCGAAAGCGTTCTCATGTATCGCACTTAACGACTGACATTTGGACAAATAAAGATCGAAACATTTCATCTTCTCATCTTCGTCGCCTTCTTCTTTACCACCAGCAATGATACCAGCCCCAGCTACATTCGTGAAAGCTTTCTCCTCAACGTTCACTAGTTTTGGAATATAATTTAAATGCAATTTCCTTAGCACAATCACGTTTGGGAAATAAATTCTTTGCAACGGATTACCGTCCAACCAAAGTTCGTCTAAGCTTGGAAAGTACTGTTCACTTATTTGTTTTGGTATTTCTTGTAGTTCGTTATATGATAGATCCAACGTGTACAGATTTGGTAATGTCCTTGCGATGTAGAATTCCTTGATTTGATTTCCACTCAAATACAATGCCTGTAATAAAAATATTAAAAATTGAGTAGGTAGCTACTTATTATTAAGAACGGCATTCGAGTAGTATTATGTAGAGTCAGTTTTTAGATCAGTTACTTAATTATAATTCCACTACGTACTAACTGGTGCTTCAATAATTTACATAGATACTATTTAACTACGATTAAAGTAGCATTCTAAAATATTTCGGCATTTATTTAGTTGCTGCCTGAACCTTACTTTAAATTGATTTTGATTTATGTAAATACATTTTCGTAAATCATTAATTTCTTTACCTACTAGGTACTTACCTACTTTATAAAGTATCGAGGATGATTTTCCCTTGCAATTTCTTTTAGTTTTAGCAAGAGCCAAAGGTTATTTTGATTACGAAAGATTTGAATTAACTGGTAGACCTTGCACCTAATTGACTGATAATACGAAAGATTTTTTACCAAAATTAATCAATAGCATAGCGTAGTCGTATGAACATTATATTTACCTCCAAATTGTTGAAATCGGTTTCATCGTTGTACAGTGTTTCGAGTCTGTTATACGACAAATCAACAAACTTGATGCCATTGGGGAAACTCGGCCAGTGATGCATAGAGTTCATTCTCAGGTTGCAAGCCTCCAAGTTGGCCGGCAGTTGAAAGACGAGTGTTATGTTGTTATTTTCCAATTTTAACTCCTTCAACTTTGTGCATGACAAAAACGATTGCTCCTCGATTAGCTCGATCTTGTTTTCAGCCAAGTCCAAAAACTCCCTGAAATAATAAAATTGGATTATGGCATGTATTTTCAACTTCCTATAGGTGAACAGCTGGTCAAAGAACTCCCCCACAAACTTCTAGTTGTTGCCATAAAAGGAATCACACAGTAAAACTAAACCGAAGAGAAACAAGATCAGGTCGGCACGTTACTACGTGGCAACTGGACTTCCTCTTCGCCATCTTTCATAGCCAGGGAAACCGCCTTGGTTCACTTTTCTGGCTCCATTCGGCACACGCGTCCAACCTTTATCTATCTATATATTTGAAATAAAAAGTTGTGGTAATGTGTAAGACATTAGAGGTAAATTAGTTTTGTACCACTCATGAGTGAGTTGAATTATTAAGTTCATTTGACGAAATGTGAAATTGTGGCCAGGTAGTTTTCTGTCGGTTTTCATATTGTTCAAGGAATTATAATTAGGTAGGTACATTGTTACTGCAGGATGTAGAAAATATTTGGTGAAAGAATTAAGCTGATTTGAACTTAATTAGACGTGTTGATCTAAGAAATGTCGACATTAAATTGGCTAAAGGAATTCATTGTGGAATTTATCTACTTATGTATTTTAAGTAAGAGAAGCAGGGATCTTTAATATTCACAAACCGAAATCAGAATTGAATTGGGAAACTATATTTTGCCTATTTCTTGCCTAGCGACCAGAGAGTGACTAAACATAGGCTTCTCTTATTAAAGTCCATTCTGACCTTTGTCAATAAGTACGCAGAAGTATTTACACAGTAAACATGTAGGTACGTAGGCCGGTACACCTTTATCAAGGAACTTACAAATTGTTATCATCCGGAAACGAGTTTTCCATAACAGTGCGGATTTGATTGCCTCTCAACGACATCCTCTTCAGCCCAGTTAGCCCATCGTCGCTGCCTGTCATCAGCATCAAGTCGTGTATCTTATTCCTGCTTAAGTCCAGGTCTTCTAACGCGGCTAGAGGAAGAAGTGCTTCGATGGGAACCGCGAGTAGCTGGTTGTTTTGCAAGTTGATACGCTTGAGGTTGTTCAAGTTTTGGAAACAAAGGACGTTTATGTCGGATATTCTGTTGTCGGATAGGTCCAGGTCTTCGAGAAGAGTGACACCGGAGAACATGTCGAAGTTGATGCTGCTGAGCTGGTTGGAGGCGAAGGAGAGACGCCGCAAATTCGGCAGCAAACGGAGCGGCTCTGGCCAGTATACTTCGATGGCATTGTTGGGGAACTTCAGAGATTCTACCAGGGCATTTGACGGTAACCTGAAAGGGATACGTTAAGAAAAAAATAAATTTAAAAGAGGAATCAAAATAGAAGCATATGGTGGTTCTCTACCCACCATTCATAAATAATTTTACGTTATTAATACCGTAAAAGTGGATTTTACATCGACCATATTGATTCCATGCAAATTATTTTTAAAATGCTATTTTTAATAATTAAAAATAAAAAAAATAAGACGTCGTATTTTGATCTTTATAGACATAGATTTTCTATGAAGAAATCTTGGTGTGAGAGGTATCCGAAAGAATCTCAGTTGACTAGTCAACCAATATTCCTGTTACACAATAATACGAGTTTAATACATCTATAGGTACCTACATACATGACCTTGCCCAAGGAGGTAGATATATACCTACCTAAACAGTAGGTAAGTGTATGGAATGTAAGTTTTGTTGTCAATACACAACTAGATGTGCCTACTTAGGTAAATAGTCGCTATTATCAATGATAATGAAATATAACTTAGGCGACAGTGCCCATGCAATCCTATTTGTGTCACCTATGATATCTTCTTGATAAGCCGCCTTTGTTTGTTTGCGTTGTCTGGGAACTGATTCATATGAAGAGCCTAGTAGATAACTTAAGGCATTTTCAAGGGTTTCTTATAAATGAAATTATGACGCATATTTAAGAAAACGAACTCAATCCTCAAGCTTTGAAAAGAAGTTCTTGTCGTTTTATAGAAAAAGACAGACAAATGTTGCTATTTTATTATAGACAAATATTCAAAACATTGGATTAATCAAGCACAGTAATCAAGGTCTGCCCTGGAAGTTCAAGTGCTATCAGCTTGGTGAGCTGGTTTGGGGTCAATGTCCTTTATCTAGGAAAAAACTAGGACTAATTAGCATAGTTTACTAACCTGTCATATCAATCACAATTTGTGAGGTAGGCGCGACAAGTACCCAGCGCGGAAGATGTGTTTGTTTTGCGAATCTAGATAAAGTAGTGGTAGTTACCTATCCGGCAAAGATATAGCCGAAGAAGGGATTTAGAACATGTTTTAAGAGAGGTAGGGCATAGCGATTTATCGCTCGAACTGGAGCAGCCCGACTGGTGAAATACCTCCACCTTACAGAAGACCGCAGCCAAATAACAATCACTTCTGTGTTGTTGTGTTCCTGCGTGTGAGTAAGGTTTCCAGAGCTCCTGGGGGGTGCTACATTAGTAGCAGGGGTCAAGCCTTCAAGGTAAGGGCGACAAGTCCAGTAACAGATTTATTATGCTGTACTTGTCACCCTTAAGCTAGGACCTCATTACCACTTAACATCAGGTGGGATGAGGTCAATCTTGAAGTGCAATATAAAAAAAAATGTTCTTGGGCGTGTAACCATGCTTAATTATAAAGAATTAGCAGACTTGGCAGATGTTTTATCGTTAAGGTTAGGAACGCGTTTAAATACGACTACAACGACATCTACCCGATTCAATTAAATTTCAAACCATCAAGCCCCTTCTCATAAAAGCACACATAAAATTACATCCACATCGGTCCAGCCGTTAGGGAGGAGTTAGGTAAGAACCACTTACTAGATATATGTAGGTATGTATATGTGTGGCCCGCGTTCAGTTAATTATATTTTAGAAAGAATAATGACCGATCAGAGATTTGGATTGTGTGGTTTTGGGATAAATGTAATAAAACGTTACCTGCTGGAGGAAATTCCAAACGAATGATTCGAGAGAAATGTTTGGATGGGCAGGGCTCAAACGAGCTAAAGTGTGCATCGAAAATCGAACAAGTGCATTTTCAGGTTTTCAAGATAGGTATTGCATTTTTTGCTGGAGTAACGTTTTGCAGATATCGATTCTTGTATCTCTAAAACCATGGGATTCAAGCCTGTATTTTTTTTGTCAATTAAAATTTTTAAGAGCGTAGGTACCTACATTTTATAGTTACATCAAAACTGAAGGTAAGTAACCCAAACTCACTTGCCAAGTGTGCTGATGTGTAGTCCGTCAAACGTCGCCAATATCGCCAGCTTGTTCTTGTTCTCCGGCCACTGGATCCTGTGCAGGTCAGTTACGTTCTGAATCCTGTCCAACTCCGAGCACAGAATATTGAAAACAAACCGCTTCTGTTCAACATTCGTACGCGCGTCCCCGGGGTCCGATATTTCACTGCACACACACACTTCGCACAGTTTCAGCGAACCCGAATCTTTAGCAACACCCTCATTGTTCAATACCTGACAGAGCGAGTTGGATATGATGTAGAAACACAACAATATATAAATAGTTGTGCCCATGTTTTCTGCACGCGCGGGCAGGGCGTGAAATCGCGCCGGAATGATAACAGATATCGTTGCTTATCGCTAAATTGGTTTCGTCATTCCTTAAAGTGACGCAGCGAGGAGATAATAGATTAGCAATTGATCCAGGTGTAAGTTCTTTAATGCGAACACTTGCTACATCGTTGGTCTATCATTCCAAGCATAGCTACAATTTTTCAAGAGTAAGTTCCACCATGGATACCGACCTACTTAAATGCACCTTTATTGTATGCATGAAAGTTAAAAATAAGACACTTAAGTCCGTGATAGAACTTATTTCTAGCTGTGTTTTTTTAATCGCTATTAAAAAATAACATTCCGATAAAGTGTAGGTAAGCTGGTAAATTAAGAACGTCATTAAATAAGTGCATTTACTAATTATGTTAAGTCGTATATTCCACTTTATTTAAATGTTAAAATATCTAAAATTTTATTTAAATATATTGGTGTCTTTAGACGGAGACGACACATAGAAATCTTGCACATGATTTCTCGTGGGTGAAATCGCTCCCGACAAATCTTAACTACCACGAAGGTCAATGTTTCAATTTATATATTTTTCTCAATGCTAAGCCGTTTCTCAATGTACGGTCAACAGCACGTCATGGTAAGAGTTTGATATTAGACCATAAGCCCACAAAATAAGGACGGTGCAAAGTCTAAACTGTGTAGTCTGACGCTTTCTTGATAGTACCTAAACGAAGGAGATACACTTCTTTACTTTTAATAAAATTAAAAATGTATGTAGACTACTGGATTAAATAAAAGAAATGTTATAAAAATAAACTTTATTTTCCGTAGAAGACGTAACAGTTAATAACATAATACACTAATTCACCAAACTATTAACACAAAGCCTGGTTATTCAGTAATAAAATACAGTTCATATTTTCACAAGCCACATACACCATCATATATTATGTGCATCATATTTACAGACATTATACACTTTATATGGCAGTATAGAGTAGGAAGACAACATTATAATCACTAGTTTCAAAAATGCATAACAATTTATGACACAAGCTCTTAGTTTTTTTTTTAAAGACTCAACTTGTAATATATTTTATACATAGCCAAGAATCGTTTTATTTACTCTTAAATATAAATTAAATTTGGATCACATTATTATTCTAAACATCCTAAATTGGAATGTATCTTTATAAATTAAGTACAATTCATAACCAGACTGTATTTCTTAGACTGAGTCCTTATTACTACAAGCACCACTGCAAAACATCTCAAAATAAAAACCTAAATATTAACCGTTCAAGATTGGCTCGCTGATATCTTAATATTCGTTGTAAATCTGTCGTGCCTTCATGGACTCAAAAAGAGAATATTACACATCAAACACTTGAATCGCCGACCAAACTTTTGTAATACAATTTTGATTGATAACTTGCAGTTTTATTTGAGCCATAAATAAAGACTAGTTTTAAATAACACATTTATGTAATTTACTTCAAAATAGAAGGGACGACTAGGAAAATAATGAATCTATATAGTACATCAGTTCGTTTTTCAAGATACAATGAAAATGTTTTTTTTTTGCTTCACCAAATAGATAAAAATTTATAATATACAAACTTCAGCAGGGGTGTATTTACGTCATTTATTCTAAAAAACTGTACGAACCAGTGACGTTGCGCTAAATTTTAACACAATTCATCTTAGAAAATGTTCATTTACATGATAAAAGAAAAACTGTGGCTATAATTTAACATTCTACTGATAAACAGAAAGTATTAACCATACACCTTGCTTTATAAATCTTAAATTATTTTAGATAACAAATATTACTTTCAAATGTAACTACAGTATTATGTTATGTAGGTATGCATAGTAAATACACATGGCAACACATTCACACCCTGTTCTGGAATGTCAATTGTTTAATTAATTAGACTTAAGTGCTTACAAATTAAAGTCTAAAATGCAATGGTATTTAAATAAAGTGAATTTATGATCTCTTTTCGTATAAGTTTGATTTAAACCTTTTTGTAAATTGTAGATGACGATTTTTTTATATATTATAACTCCTACGAATGCATTGGTCGTGCACCAACCGAGAGAAGGTTTTTTTCTGTCATAAAGTATATAATTTTCTTATTAAAATGGACTTATTGAAATCCACTTCTTCCTTCGCAATAGATATAATAGAAGAGATACTGAAAAGATAATAATATTGTAACAAAAACCTGTAAGCCCTACCTTTTATTATGCTCATAATCCTCAACATCAAATATAATTAACACTACAAGTCGTTTTTATTAATGGAACAATACTATCAGAGATATACACGCAGAAGCAACTGTTTTTTTACATTTGTAGTAATTTGTTTGCCCTTATTTTAAAGTAAACTCGGCCCATGTGCTAAACGTAGGAGTTTACTTAAACAACCCTGTATAACGATATTTTTTAAAGAAAGTAGAAGTTCTAGACGCTAAGGGACGACCAAATACCAATAGATCTTAGATGTGGGCGTAAAGGATAGAGATAAGAGGGCGCCAATATAATATACGGTCGAATTGAGAACCTCCTCCTTTTTTTTGAAGTCGGTTTAAAAATTACACCCCACCCTGATCGGGGGGGGGGGGGGGAGCCCCCTAGTTGGTAGTGCGTAATGTGCGTATTAACGGATGTTGTCTAAATATTCCTTTAGTTTATTAAGCCATATGCCTTAAGTCATTGCAGTAAGTTATTAACTAAGTAAGTGCCTTTCGGGAGAACTGAAAGCGCTCTCCTAATATAGTACATGTTTTCTCAAGTTCTTTTTTCCGCAACAATTTCCCATGTACACAAAGCTTCAAACGCCACCTAAGGTCTTTAGTAAAGACAGTATTTGTGTACGGCACTATATGGTCCCCCCCCCCCAACCAGTGGGTGACGTCACCTCCGCTCCGGCAGGTCTCAGAGCGCGTCGTTCTCTTTGAGCAGGAAGTGCCCGACCAGGCGCTTCTGTATGTCTGTCACTCCGCCGTATATCTGCGTCCCCCGCGCGTCTCTGAGAAACAAAGCCATATATAAATTACTCGAGTAAGTTTCTTTTTTTTCATTGCACTTCAAGATTGACCTCATCCCACTTGATGTTAAGTGGTAATGAGGTCCTAGCTTAAGGGTGACAAGTACAGCATAATAATTCTGTTACTGGACTTGTCGCCCTTACCTTGAAGGCTTGACCCCTGCTACTAACGTGCACCCCCCAAGAGCTCTCCTTACTCACACGCAGGAACACAACAACACAGAAGTGATTGTTTGGCTGCGGTCTTCTGTAAGGTCCTCCACCTTTCACCAGTCGGACTGCTCCAGTTCGAGTGATAAATAGCTATAACCTACCTCTCTTAAAAGTATTTATTTTCGGGAAGAGCTGGAGCAAACCAGTCCCCGGCGGTGGCATCTTTTCACAAGCATGTCGTATCTGCCAGCCATCGCTTCATTCGACCATATTGAAGGGAATGTAACAAATTGATCGAAGGACTTATTGTTCACCACGGTGCACACGCGAGACGTACGACAAAATGCCAAAAAAACATCACATGAAGAATGGACGGCTCCTTATCGACATACCGTGCGTGTTCACCAGGGTGCACACTCGAGACCTGGAGACGTACCTGTAGTGCCTCTCTGCGTCGTACTTGGTGGAGAGGCCGCGGCCGCCCATGATCTGCACGCAGTGGTCGGCGACGGCGGCCGCGTGTCGCCCCGCCACGTACTTGGCCATGGCGCTGTTCTTGGTGCACACGTCCGTCGCCGCTCGGTACGTCAGCAGGCGCGCCGTGTCCACCAGGATGCACATGTCGGCCAGCCGGTCCTGGAATAAACAAAAAAAAACACTAGGTGGTTCACGTCGCACTACCGAACTTTACATATTTTAAGGAAACTGAAAAAAAATATTGCGCGATATGTATGTTCTTTACTACCTTATTAATTGAAATACTTCCGCCCAGCTAGGTGTTATTTGCTCGGGGACCAAGACCCAACTATCAAACTTGGTTTGTTGTATATACAGCTAGTGGCGACGATAACTCTGACATCGCGACGTAGGATCGATGCAGATTGGCTAATCGTGCATTACGCATGGAGCGTTGTTTACTATGCTAATTCTGCTGACACTGTATTTGTGTCGATTTGTAGGTAATTTCGTAGGTCGGCACAATAATCTTCGCGTGCTGTGCGCGAGACTCAAACTCACGATCTTCACGTATGGCGCGCGCTGCTCTTCCAACTGAGCTAACAAGTTATCGCAGGCGATGAATTTTTCTGTTGTATTAAGCTCTTAGCCTCCGGTAAGTACCCTTTACCGAATATGTTCAGAAGTACACTCTTATTTAAAAAAAAACAGTTTTTTTAAATATTTAAATTCGCTTGGGCAGCGTGAACCACTTTAAAAAATATCGAATAATCTATCTTTTAAAATCAGCTCCCTTTTAGGATATTAATTTATTTAAGCTTTATTGCACATATTAAAAAGCTCAAAAGGCAGACATAATTCCATTTGCCATTTCCCTTTCCCTTACCAGTTAAACCCACAGATTTGAGCTGAAAATACCTTGGTGGTCTATGAAAAAGGGGATTCAAAATTACGTAAAAAGAACTAATTCCAAGCGTGCGGAGTTACGGCGCACACTGGTCCGGATTTTTAATATGGAAGACTTAGGACCCAATGTCAATATTTCGGGCTGAAAAAAATCATGTGGATAGATAAATGAACGTTCATCAACGTTTGTTCTAGCAGTTTTTATGAAATTGGTTATTTTTGCGAAAAAAAAAACATTGAAAAAAAATTTGTATGGAGAAAAAGTGAAATTTTTTTTTTTTCGAAAAGTTCAAAACTGTTAGCAGTGAAACCTTTTGTGTGTTATTGTATTACACTTATTCGTTAATTCCATATTTTTTTTATTTGCATATACTTGCAGCCTTGGCCAAAATATGCATCGGAACTTTCATTGTATTTATTTCAACTATTTGTGACAATTTAATTTTTTTATTGATTTATAGTCACATAATTTACGCATATTTTCAATATAATAAATTTTAAAATCCATTAATGATTTTGAAAAATAGATTACAATTAAATTTTAAAAATCAAAATAATATTTTACTTCTTAGTGGTTAGCTGTTGCTCAAAGCGCAGTTAGTGATCGAATGAGGCATTGCCTGCTAATATTCCCCTCCCATTCCCTAATATTGCTATCTCTTTCATTTCCTACTATCGCTATCTCTTTCATTCCATACTTCTCTCTCTTTCGCTCCTTGAAACCCTTGCTAGTTGAGCGCTTATGAATCAAATAAAACAGACGGGAGCTCATGTTGGAGCGTCATTAGACATTCAACCCTTGAAGAGTCAACATACCTGGAAATTTTAACGTGAATAATCTAGCAACTTGATCATGGCTGGATTTGGCACTAACCTGGACATTTACGTGTTTCTGCGACAAGAGGACCTCAAGGATTACAAACGACTGCATCAAGCAATTTTGGATTGCGTTTTGCTTGAAATTTCGCAAGAAGATTCAGAAAAATTATTGAATTTTGCAAGATCTTTTACTGTGAACTTAAATCGTCGATGGACCGAGGCACACAGGGTGCAAAAAACATTCATGAAGAAGCATATGAACTGGTTGGAAACAAGAATTAAGTGGCCTGAATGTGAATCAGTAAATCTCACCGAAATTTTTGAAGGGACCGAAAATTTGGATCCTCGTTCTACAGAAGAAGAAGCAGCTGTTCAACCCATTCCATCTACTTCGAAGGCGACTAGTGACATTGGAACATCTACAGACATTGCATCAAGGAAGCCATTTGAAGACTTGGGGAATAAGCAGAAGAAAAGGCGATCGGGTACATTACTCGACTATCCGGAAGAGGAACTGACTTTTGCTTTTGTCACGAAGCTAAAGTCTAATGGGAAAGAAGGTCTTGCTCGCATCATCGATCACCTTGTGAAGAATCCTGAAAAGGTTGAAGCTGTCGAATCACTTTTATCAACAAACGAGAAGACGGACACTATGCAGGAAGATCAAGCGTTGGCCCTTACTGCATCATTGGATCTGTCAAAGTGGAAGTATCTTACTTTACGGTCAGCATTGTCACAGCAATTGAAGCTTCCGTCTTACTACAAGTTGTTGGAAGCTAAGCAGAGGTGTTATCCAGATACCAGAGATATTGAAGTATCAGAACATTTAGTGAAGGTGAAACTACAAGCACTGTTAGACGTGACAACTCGAAGAATACTGCAAGTCGTTGGTGATGATTTAAATATGTGCAGTGAAAACTTGAAGCTTACCTCCAAGTGGGGATTCGATGGATCTTCAGCACAGAGCAACTACAAGCAAAGAAGTGAACTGGCAGAATTCGACGACTCCTCTGTGTTCATGACGAGCCTCGTTCCTTTGAAGCTCGAGAGCGGCAATGTTGTTATTTGGAATAATCCAAACCCATCTTCAACATCTTATTGCAGACCTATTAAATTTCAGTTTGCGAAGGAAACGACCGAATTTGTTAAGCAAGAACAAGCGGCAATGGAGGAAGAAATACGAAATTTGACTATTTCAAGTTGCGGAAACTTGGAAGTTACTCATGAGTTGCACATGACAATGATTGATGGGAAAGTGGCTACAATTATTACAGATACTCCATCTGCAGCTACGTGCAATGTTTGTCTTGCAAAACCTAGTGAGATGAATAATCTTTCAGAAATGTTTTCAAGACCTGTACGGGACGATGTGTATCAATATGGACTATCAACACTCCATATGTGGATTCGAAGCATGGAGTGTCTTTTACATATTTCATATAATTTAGATTTCAAAATGTGGAGTGCACGAGGTGACAACAAAAACCTTAAGAAGTTAAGGAAGGATATGGTGCAATCGGAGTTCAAACAACAAATGGGACTTTTGATTGATGTTGTAAAGCAGGGCTTTGGAACTACTAATGACGGAAACACGGCCAGAAGATTTTTTCGGGAATACAAAAAAAGTGCTCAAATAACGAAGATTGATGCTGATTTGATAAAGCACTTCGCAGTTATATTGCAAGTGTTATCTTGTGGAAAGGCTGTCAATATCGATAGTTTCCGTGAATACTGCAAGGAGACTGCTGAGATCTTTGTACATCACTACCCCTGGTACAATATGCCTTCCAGCATACACAAAATGTTGATACATGGCGCTGACATATGCAAACATTTCTCTTGCCTTCCTATCGGAATTTTGTCAGAAGAAGCAGGAGAAGCAAGAAATAAGGACTTTCGAAATACCAGAGAGCGACACACGAGGAAAACAGGAAGACTGCAAAATAATGAAGACATTATACACAATTTTTTGATATCATCAGATCCATATATATCTCATCTGAAACCTAAATACACCAATTTTAAGTCATCAAGGATGTTTCCAGAAGCTACGCAGTTGATATTATCAGATGAATTAATAGAAGTTGAAGAAGAAATTGAAGTTGATGAAGAAGCTCCAGAAAATGTGCCAGATCCTTTAGAATAAGTTTTAAGTTATTTATAACTATTATTTTGCGTGTTATATATAGATAGTTTTAGTCAATAACTTTAGTTTTAATTTCATTTTAGTTATTTTATTATTATTTCCTATTTACTAAATT
The DNA here is from genome assembly GCA_037074685.1 of Glyphodes pyloalis. NCBI lineage: Eukaryota > Metazoa > Arthropoda > Insecta > Lepidoptera > Crambidae > Glyphodes > Glyphodes pyloalis. The sequence goes on along the minus strand of JAYKKO010000024.1, from coordinate 2,421,939 downwards.
AATGAAAAATGTATTAAATTTAATGTAATGTAAACAACCTTCAATTATTTTCTATTGTAGTTTTAAGTTATTTATATTAATTTGTATGTTATGTATAGATAGTTTTAGTTAATTACTTTATTTTTAATTTAATTACTTATTTTATTATTATTTATTATGTACTAAATTGATAAAAAATGTATTAAATTTTATGTAATGAAAACGACCTTCAATTTATTTTTTATTGTACTGCAAGAATTATGCAATAAACAATTTTTAGTTATTTTGTAATACATTTACATACATACCCTATGCTACTTAAAACTTCGTCCGCGTGAATAGCGTCGCGATAACCGACATTAATGCGGACGAAGTCGCGGATGGCCACTAGTTATTCATAAATCAACTTCAAAATGTATAACAAAATAACCAGAAATAGTTTATTGCACAATTCTCGCAGTACAATAAAAAATAATTGAAGGTCGTTTACATTACATTAAATTTACCGCTGCACCACTGAACCGATATAGATGAAATTTGGTATAGATATTCTTTGGGACACTAGATTTATTTAGTAGTTTAGGCGTGATTGAGCGACAGAGAGACAGACAGACAGAGTCACTTTCACATTAATAATATTAGTATGGATTTTATCTTAGTACCGAATTTACTTTCCCGAAACCACTTAAAGAAGCAAAAGTACTGATTTTAAATAAATATATATTAGGATAAACGAAATAAACGCCAAAGCTGCAAGTAAATATTTTGTATTACCAGTAGAGCTCTTGTCTATTTTATCTGATTTATAAGCGTGGAACACCACTTGTCTTAAGAAGAAAAAGAGTGAGCAAAAGAGAATGAAAGAGACAGCAATAGTAGAAAATAAAAGTGATAGCTATATTAGGGAATAGGAGAATATTAGCAGGCAGGCAATGCCTCATTCGATCACTAGCTGTGCTTTAAGCAACAGCTAACCATGAGAAGTAAAATATTATTTTGATTTTTTAAATTAAATTGTAATCTATTTTTCAAAATCATTCATAGTCAACAAATAATGGATTTTAAAATTTATTATATTGAAAATATGCGTAAATTATGTGACTATAAATCAATAAAAAAATTAAATTGTCACAAATAGTTGAAATAAATACAATGAAAGTTCCGATGCATATTTTGGCCAAGGCTGCAAGTATATGCAAATAAAAAAAATATGGAATTAACGAATAAGTGTAATACAATAACACACAAAAGGTTTCACTGCTAACAGTTTTGAACTTTTCGAAAAAAAAAAAAATTTCACTTTTTCTCCATACAAATTTTTTTTCAATGTTTTTTTTTTTCGCAAAAATAACCAATTTCATAAAAACTGCTAGAACAAACGTTGATGAACGTTCATTTATCTATCCACATGATTTTTTTCAGCCCGAAATATTGACATTGGGTCCTAAGTCTTCCATATTAAAAATCCGGACCAGTGTGCGGCGGGCCACTAGTAAATACAAATAATTTAAAGCGTTTGATATCAGAAAATGTCAAATACTTACTTTGACAGAAGGCAGTCTGGTAAGGTTTTTGCCGAAAGCAACTCGCTCCTTAGCGTAGTTTATTGCCGTGTCTAAGGCGGATTGAGCAATACCTGGAACAGACAAAACATGGTAAAATAATATTACAAAGATATTCAATTTCTATTTTTCATAACCAAACGACATAAAGGCTGTATTTGATGGTGAAGTGCTAATACAGGTGTTATTATTTTGAGATAATGATTTCCAACCTTATTTTTTACAGAATATATCCTATTTTAATTAATTTAGACGCTGATAGTTAGGTGGTGGTATAGGTACTTCACCCTCGATATGACTTCTGTGTTCATGTACAGTCAACAGTACGTCAAGGTAAGGTAAAGCTTGGAGCTCTATATAAAGATCTTATGCACACAACCTAATGGCGATGCAAAGTCTAAAACACAAAGTGTTCTTAGGTATATTTGATAAAAATCGATCCAACTTGGCCGCCGTCACAAAATTATGGATTGCATGTCTTAACAGAAGTCCCACAATATGAGTATCATATAAAAGGCCTTGACTAGCAGAATATATTCCTAATGACAAATTTCAAATCCAAGATGGCCGGCGCCAGAAAATGGCGGCGCCGCCCTCATTATTAATATCGACACTGATAATTGGTTGGTATTGGTATATCTCCATGTTATGACTTCTGTGCATATGTACGGTCAACATCAGGTACGTAAACACTTGCAGCTCTATTTTAGATCTTATGCGCAGGACATAAGGGCTTGTCGTACAAAGCCTAAAGCGTGCAGTCTGACTTTCGCCCATACTATCATACTGACCGACAGCGTGAGCAGCAATGCCGATCCTGCCCTGGTCCAGCTGCTCCATAGCTATCCGGAACCCTTCCCCCGGCTGGCCCACCATGTAGCTATTGGGGATGCGCACCTCGTCCAGCGTGATGTCGCAAGCGGTCGCCGCCCTGAAGGACATGCTTCAATTCTATTTTATAAGCTCTTTTGCTGTGCTGGATTGGCCTTAGTCGTTGGTATTTTAGTTGAGAAATGAAACTTTAATATATTTCTAAGAAGCAAAATATTTGTTCTCCCCTTGCTGTGTGGGTCTCGAAATCACGACCTTTACGTATCGCGCGCGCTGATCTTCCAACTGAGCGTACCGCAAGCTATTGTGGAAGACGAACGACTGTTATAATAAAATCTAAACATTCGAGTAAGTACCCTCTACTGTATGAGTTTAGACCTAAATACTAATCGGCCCGTGGTAGGTACATTCGTTGAAAAAATGTTTGAAAATCAAAGAAACCTTTTATTTAACATTTTTTTTAGTGCATCACGTGCCACGTCGCACTAACGAACTTTAAATTACATAAAAATAAGATATCAATAATTAGGAAAAATATTATCCCTCCTAGCGTGATACGTAAAGGTCGTGAGTTTGAATCCCACACCGGAAGGAGATTTTTTTTATTCATTACAATTTTGTTGATTGTAAAAACTAATTTAATGTACGTTTCCAAAAACACACGAAACATCTTTCCTTTAACCCTCCTTATAAAAGATGATGATATTTTTCGCACCCCTTCTCCTGCACTCCTACGGGCCTCGCATTATTACTGGGCGAACTCTTTTCATAACGCAAGTGCGATCAGTTTCTTTGAATTGGCTACTTGACAGTCATCATCATCATCATCATCAGCCTGTTGCAGTCCACTGCTGGACATAGGCCTCTCCAAATGTTCGCCACTTCGCTCGATTTTCGGCGACTCTCATCCAGCTCCCGCCAGCCGTCCTGCGCAAATCGTCACTCCACCTGGCCTGAGGGCGTCCTACACTACGTTTACCGAGGCGTGGTCTCCACTCCAGAACTCGTTTACCCCAACGGTTGTCGGCTCTGCGGCTGATATGGCCAGCCCACTGCCACTTCAGCTTGCTAATCCTGTGAGCTATGTCGATGACTTTAGTTCTCTGCCGGATCACCTCATTATGGATTCGATCCCTTAGAGAAACACCGAGCATAGCTCTTTCCATAGCCCGCTGAGTGACTTTAAGTCTGTGAACCAGTCGTGCCGTCAGTGTCCACGTCTCGGCTCCATATGTCATAACAGGTAGAACGCACTGATTGAAGACTTTTGTCTTTAGGCACTGTGGGATGGACGATGAGAAGACTCGACGTAGTTTCCCAAACGCTGCCCAGCCCAGCTGAACCCTTCTATTCACCTCGTCCTCTAGGTTGTTTCGACCCAACTGCAATTTTTGCCCGAGGTACACATATTTTTGAACAACTTCGAGGACGGCGCCTTGGACTGCAATCGGTTCCGGTAGAACATGTTCATTAAACATGACCTTGGTTTTATCCAAGTTCATCCGTAGGCCGATGCGTACAGAAGAGTCAGCCAGGTCATTCGGCATCTGTTGTAGGTCTTGCAGCGTCTCTGCCATTATGACGATGTCATCTGCAAATCGCAAGTGAGAGATGTGTTCGCCATTTATGTTGATGCCACGTCTTTTCCAGTTAAGCGTCTTGAACATATCCTCCATTGCATTTGTGAACAATTTCGGGGAGATCACGTCCCCTTGTCTCACTCCTCGATGCAATGGTATAGGCCTTGTTTGCTGATTTTGTACTTGGACGGACATGGTAGCGGCTTCGTAGAGATATCTCATCACTTGGATGTATCGCCAATCGACTTGACATCGCTGCAGAGAATCCAAAACAGACCAGATTTCAACCGAGTCAAAGGCCTTCTCATAGTCCACGAATGCTAGACACAGGGGCTGATTATACTCTTCGGTCTTCTGTATAATCTGTCGCACTGTGTGGATGTGGTCTATGGTGCCGTATCCGCTCCGAAATCCAGCCTGTTCCGGCGGTTGAAAGTCGTCGAATCTTCTCGCAAGTCGGTTCGTGATCACTCTTGAAAATAGCTTATAGACATGGCTTAGAAGGGAAATGGGTCGATAGTTCTTCAGAAGGGTTTTGTCTCCTTTTTTGAAGAACAAGACAACCACACTCCTACGCCACGCCTCCGGAGTTCTCCCTTCAAACAGGACAGCGTTAAATAGCTTTTGGAGCTCCCTCAGTACGGGCTTGCCTCCAGCCTTTAATAGCTCCGTTGTAACGCCGTCCGCTCCAGGGGCTTTTCCGTTTTTAAGCTGCCCAAGAGCAATCTCGATTTCGCCAACGCTGAATTCTGGCAGGTCTTCAGTGAAATGGCGTGTTAATGTGGCTCTAGAGTCTTCATTTTCGGGTACAGGTCGAGATGTTTGCGATGCGTATAGCCGGGTATAGAAGTTTTCTACCTCCGAAAGGATCTCCGGCTTAGAGGCAACAACTTCTCCACTTGCTGTGGTCAGTTTGGTCAAGTGACTTCTTCCGAGAGATTTAACGAATACCTTAGACCCCCGATTTTGCTCAATAGCTCTTTCAATGGCTAGAGTATTAGAGTATCGGAGGTCACGTCGCACAAGTTTATTGATCTCCCGGTTGAGAGCCCGTACACCTGACGAAGTGGCAGGTGGGTATTCACGTCGTTGCCTCATTAGCCTCAAAGTCTCCTCAGAAAGTTTTGACTTCTTCCCTTTACGCTGCATGTTGCAAAATCTCGTACCTTCCTCCCTGAGTACCCGAACCACATTTTCAAGATTCTGGTCAATATCAGTTGTGGTTTCCACGGCAGCAAAACGGTTTTCCAGGTTTAACTGGAACGTTTCAGATCCCGCCATGGTTTGAATCAGAGTCGGCCGGAGTCTGGACTTCATTAGACGGACACGTTTGGCTTTGAAGTCGATATTCAGAGTGCCTCGGACAAGTCTGTGGTCGCTGCCGGTGTTAAACCTGTTAATCACAGAGACATCTCTGAATATGTGCCGCCTGTCCGTCAGGATGAAGTCGATCTCGTTTTTGGTCATAGTGTCGGGGCTACGCCACGTCCACTTCCTTTGGGGCTGCTTTTTGAAGAATGAATTCATCAAGAAGAACCCCTCTCGTTCGAGAAAGTTGACGAGCATCTGCCCCCTATGATTCCTGACTCCAAATCCATGGGATCCTACTACCGATTCATTGCAATTCTGTACTCCCACTTTGGCGTTGAAGTCTCCCATGACAACAGTGTATTGGGTCTTCGTAGTGAAGTGGAGAGCCTTCGATATGTCATCGAACATTGCTTCCACCTCATCATCCGAATGTGTCGAGGTCGGTGCATACACTTGCACCACCTTGAGGCTGTACCTCTCGGTGAGCTTGATGATCAGGTACGCTACCCTGTTCGACACACTGGAAATTTCTACAACGTTGTCAGAGAGAGACCTATTGACCAGAAGCCCGACGCCACCTTGAGATTGTTGGTCTCCCTCACGGAAGTACATCAGGTGGCCCGACTCCAGGGTCACAGTGTCCTCCCCCTCCCTTCGGACTTCGCTTAACCCTAGAATGTGCCACCTAATTTTCCCAAGTTCCACCTCAAGTTGTGCCAGATGCGAGTCAAGCCGTAGAGTGCGTCCGTTATACGTAGCAATGGTTAGTTTTGTGTGGTGGCCTACCGTAGCCCGGAGATTCTTCGCACCCCCCGCCTCGCCGTTACCGTGGTCGCCACCGTGACCAGGAATAGCGAGACTACCGGGAACTGGGGGCCGTGGCCTTTGTACTTTGTTCATTTGGAGGATTTTGCCCATAATCGCCACGCTGGGCAGGCGGGTTGGCGATCGCAGAGCGTAGCTTTTTACCGGTGACGCTGCTGCCCGTCATCGGCATCGGCATGTCGCATTTGGCTACGCCAAGGTTTCGGATGGTTATACCGCCATCAGTCGGTCATCCTTTGTCCCTTCGTCGACTCTTACGACACCCACGGGAAGATATGGGGTGGTGGTACTCTACTCTGCCGCCACCACACGGCCACTTGACAGTGTTAACAATAAAATATGAAAAGTGTTAGATACGTTAGCTTATTAGTTAAGTAATAATTTTACATTTTAATTTTTTAATTAAAAGCATAGTTAGTATTTTATTTTTGCAAAATAAATTTTACTTTTTTTATCTGTGGAACAAAAGAACCGAAACGGAAACCACCATTGCAATTCGGAAATGACAGCTGTCGGCGAAAATTATTTATTTTAATGTGGCGAAACAATTATTATTTTACCGATTAAATTGAATTATTGTGTCTCTAATCGTATTAAGAATTTATTGAAACATTTTCCGTTTATCTAAATTAAGTCGCTCCTAAGCGTATCGGTTCGTTGTCTAGGACGTTGACGTCATAATTGCAACAGTGACGAGACTTGGCGTTTTCGCGCGCTTTTTAAATGTGTTACACAAAATCTTATTTTTCTTTGGTTATTTACATTTTTTCCAGCTAAATCGAATTGCTTGGGATATAAAATGAACGGGCGCACATTTTACATTACTTTTCAAAAACTGTCAAGTAGCCAATTAAGCGTATCAAAACGAATCACAAGCCTAGCAAAGAGAAAGTGGAAGAAACAGACAGAAGTGCGTTGTAGTAGTAATTGCTCAAGAACAATAAATACCTGACTCCCATCAGCGGCTCCTTCTTGCCTCTGAACACGCCTTCTGCGTCCAACGGTACCAGAAAACCTACAATTAACAGAACAAAGTATTTTATCAAAACTGAGCCACATTTGTAAGTGGACATCTATGATTATTTAAATACTAACATTAGCCCGGTCGGGTCAATATGGGAAACGAACTTTTCCATATTGTCTCGGGTCTGGGTGTTGTGGTACCGTCGTTGTTTCTGATTTCTGTAACAGAAGTGCTTAAGCTACTTACCACAGAATCAGAGCAATGTATGTGATGTTGTCCAATATTTATTTATTTATTTATTTATAGCTAAATCGGAGCAGCCGTAACGAACAGCGATTCATTTTTATACTTATGAAGACTGCCTGTTCCGACAAACGTCGTGCTACGTACTTATTACAAATTTTCATACCTTTTCAACCTTCCCTGAACCTCCACAATTATGTATTTCAAAACCAACACTAGCCAAATAGGTCAGGTCTAGGTGTTCTTCCGTTTTTTAAGGCGGGTAGATATTAATGTCTCTTAAGTGGCAGGGACTACCCGAACTAAAAACACACTAAGAATTCTGGTTTCCGCAAAAAAGCTAAAGCAATTTACTTTGCGATCAATGAATTCTGGTATTCATAGTAAAATTGCATAAACTATAATCTAATATATAAAAATAAGTCGGGTTTTCCTTCCTGACGCTATAACTCCAGAATGCACGAACCGGGTACCACAGTTTTGCATTCGTTGTAAAGGTCTTGGGCTCCGTGAGGTTTATAGTAAGGAAAAGTCAGGAAAAATTTCAACAGAAAAGCGGGAAAATCCTCTAAGGCGAAACTAAGTTCGCCGGGACCGCTAGTTATGGATAAAAATTAATCGCCTAAATGTATGCTCAGTCGGCATCTTTCGTTTGTAAACTTTAAAAACTGTCAGGTACCCAAATCCACGACGGGCCCTAGTAATATAAATATTAAGATTTTTAATATATTTAGCTAGTACTCACAAGCGATTCCCTTGTGCCTCAGCTCAGGATCGATGGTGGCAAAGACGACAGTCGCGGAGCCCTCAATGGCGGACGAGACCCAGCTCTTCTTGCCGCTCAGTATCCAGTAGTCGCCGTCCGCCCTGGCTGTAGTCTTGATGTTGGCTACGTCACTGCCAGCATCTTCAAACACATAGTATCATGTTAATGATCCCAGCACACTTATCAACTCGGAAAGGGATCGTCACCGTATCTCCACGTCGTCAACTAAGCGTCGACCTATCGTGACCGTTAACCTACCGTAAGGGCATTAGCAAGCGACCCGCAGCTGGTTGACAGCAAGGCGGAGTCCGCGCTGGTCAGTTTCGAACGTAGAGTGACAAGATAGCGTACGGTGCGGTGAGACTTAAGCGGTTCGTGAGCTTGTCCCGAAGCGAGGCGATTACGTTACGATTCCGATTAGTGTGCGTTGCAGTAGGGATTTTCGTACAAGAATACTGAAAGTCAGAGTTAATACGTTGACGTTCCGTTTACGAGTTGATATGTGTGCTACGACCTTAAAAAATCGAGGGTTAAATACCTACTGTTGTGTATCAGGCTCGCACCGGCTAAAACACCCGCGATGGTGAATCTAATTTACTCAATGTAAGTCTAGGTAAGGCATCAGTTTGGATTTAATTCGAAAATGATTGCCCAAAATTGCAAATTCGTTAACGACACACATATTTGTGACTGATCTTGCGCTGGATAATTTTATGAGATAATATTTCTACTTAAAATTTTCAAGCAAGTGAGGTCGTAAATCTAGAGTACCTACCTAACCCAGTAAAACTTCTAGGAATTGAATTGGTATTTTTTTTTAGATTTGAAATGCGAACCTTTTAAAACAAGTAAAAAATTAATTATACCCTGTATCAGTCTGCGATTCCATCAAAACGAACAGGCTGATAGTATCTCGATTAGATAAAAGACATATTTATGGATATCAACGAACAAACAAACGCATTCGGAGATATGGATAAGAGAGATGATGACTCGGCAAAAACAATGATTCTATTTAGACCCTAACTTACATTTTAAAAACACAATAAAAAAAAGAAAAGAATAATTTCGAAAAGACTTGTCAACGTTACAGGAGACCTAAAGGCTGACTGCTACCTCGCCCAGCGTCTTTCAATCGCCATTCAGCGAGGTAATGTAGCCAGCTTTTTGGATACCTTACCACGGGGACAATCTTTGTTTTTCTTTAATATTAATTTTTGATTAATTTTAATTTGAATATTCTGTAAGTTAGTTATATTTTACTTTATGTTATCTTAAGTTTATTTGTTTCGTTTAATAATTCATAACTACTCGTACAAAAAAGAATTCATAGATACTCCAAAAATGTATACCTACTAATATTATGAAACTGAAGAGTTTAGTTGTTTGAACAAGCCAATCTCAGGAATTACTGGTACAAATAAAAAAAATGTGTTAAATAGTCCATTTATCGAGAGCTTTAAGATATATGCATAACATCTCGCTGCAACCAATAGGAGAAAATAATCAGTAGAAAATCTGGAAAAAACGGGGACAGTCCACGTGCAATGCTGCGACGGGCCGTAAGTACAGTCGCCGTCAGATATATCGGAGCAGACAAAGTGACCAAATACTTCTGAACAGTTAAAATGTCAATAAGTTCCATACACCACAAGTTACCATTAATATCTGAACATTAATTCATTCAGTAATATCTATACAATTCAATTGTTATCCTACTTATATTATAAACGCAAAAGTTTGTATGAATGTATTGATGTCTGGATGTAGGTATGTTTGTTACTTGTTCACGTAAGAACTACTGAACAGAGTCTGATTAAATTTGCTAGGAAGAGATATGACATAATTACTATATTAATACATGAGATACCAAAATAAAGCGGGCGAAGTCGCGGGCAACGGCTAGTTTTCTATTTATACGCTATTTGATTAGCGCGGCAAATACAATAGTGCGGCATTTTTGCAGCGTTGCTAGCGAATATGTAGGAAAAAGAGTGAGCCGAACAATTGAAGTCTTATATTAATAGCTAATAACTTTTATTTTAATTAGTCATAAGTAGATAGTAAGAATGAAAATCCAAGGCATGGGGTCAGAGAGGGGCCCTGACTTCCCCTGGGTAAGCTCCCTGTATATGAGTTATTTAAAAGATTATGTAAGTAGTTATACATATACCTTATATGCACTACGGTTGTATCTAGTGAAAATAATTGTATTAAGCATTGTAATAGCACTTTGTTTCAAACTCCATTGGGCAGTGCCCAAATAGGTATGTGGGGAAATGAACGAATGTGTAGTTATACTTTTAATACAATATCCCTACTAATATTATAAATGCGAAAGTAACTCTGTCTGTCTGTCTCTGTTACGCTTTCCTGCTTAAACCTTTCAACCGATTTTGATGAAATTTGGTATAGGTATACGTTGAATCTCAAGAACGGACATAGGCTACTTTTTATTAGAAAATAAGGGGGGGATGTGGGTAATACCACCTTTGAAAGTTTATATGGAAAAATGTTTATTTTTGAAGTTAGAGATATGAAATTTGGCACAAATATAGCTCGAATCTTGGATTAAAATATAGACTACTTTTTGTTTCGAATATTAGGGGAGAAAGGGGTAAAACCGACCATGAAAGGATGTAGTCCACGCGAACGAAGTCGCGGGCACAGCTAGTAGTCATATATATCTACTATCGTTATACACTAAGTTATAAGAATTGTTCTTGGTATTATAATAACATTGTTTCAAATTCTTTTGGGCAAGGGAGTGGAGGTCAAAAAGGTGTAAAAATATTTTTTTCTGTATTTTAGGCTTTTACTTACTCAAAAAATCATCAAAATCCTTACCAGGCTCGCTCAACGCAAAGCACCCAATGTCTCCCTTGGTGAATTTCTTCAAGAACTGATCCTTCTGCTCCGGGGTTCCCTTCTCGTTGACCAGGTTGGCGTACAAGAAGTTGTGTATGGAAACTATCATGCCGGTGCTGGCGCAGCCGCGCGAGAGCTCCTCGATGGCCACGGTCAGCGCGAGGTAGTCCAGGCCCAGGCCTCCGTACGCCTCGTCCACCGTCGCGCCCATAAGGCCCAAGCTCGTCAGCTGTTTCAGCTGTTGAAAAATTAGACATTAAATATGTACGTCAGTCAGCACTAACTCTAAAGGGTAGCTGCAAGTGCAGTTAGGGGAGACCGAGGAGGGTTGTGACAATTTTTACTTAAAAGGACATATTTCATTAAAGGAGAATACTACGATTGCGAATCCTGTGCCTGAATGGAGGTCAATTCTTACTTTTTTTTAAAACAGTCATCAAAATCTACGATAGTTATAAGGTTTCTGAGAAGTACCACAAAAATTGAAACTATGTAGTCCTTTTGCACGACTCTCCTATCACCGAGGTAACGAAAAAAATATACAGTTAAAAAAACCTAGGCAGTTCGTTATTAGCTCATCTTGGATTTGATAGTTGTCATAATGCATGGTTCTACTTAAGCCCTTTTCACACGTAAAAGTATGAAAAAAATCTAGAATATAGAACTGCATAAAGGCTTTCTTGGAAAATTATTTTGAACCTGATGGGTTTAATAGTTTTTGAAGTTTTTGAAAAAATATTTTTCTAGTGTATGTCAAGTCAATGTTACACACAGATAGCCCATTTTTGTAACTTTAAGTGGGGATACTTAAGTATTGTGATGCACTGAAAACTACGGAACCCTACACTGAGCGTGGCCCGACACGCTTTTGGCCGGTTTTCATCTTGTTGCTATGAAAACTTTCGTTCAAATAGGGCTCGGATCTTTTCTCTGCCTATTTTTAGGAAAAGGTGTGTTATAGTCAGCGGCATAATCTAGTTACTTTTACCGTTAGTTCACCCTAGTAATTACTCAACGGCATGACTATAGTAACCATATTTAACAACCGCTTTAAGTAACTCTTGTAGAAACTTCAACTTGAACATTACAAGACAAGACTATCAGTTCGTTATTTATCTGTCAAGGTGATAAGTTGGTAGGTAAATATTTCTTTCTTAAAGATAAGCCTGTGTTAATAAACTTTGTTGTTCAGATTTTTTTCGTAAATATTTAATATGTAGGTCAGTAAGCAGCAGTACGTAACCCTGTAGGACTAAATCAATATGCAAGTATAGTTACTACAACTAAACGGAAAACGTGGCAGGCCACTCGGCACTTACGTCTGGATGAATATTTACACATAGGTACACAATCATGCCTGGACTTAAAACATGCTAAATAACCTCACATTTCAAAATATTCTCGTCTTGTCTCGAGTTTTCGAATGAAAAATATTTAATAGCAAAAGAGCTTACGCCCATGAGCTAAAATCGATTATGTAACTTATTATTTTGCAGCAGAATATGGAACATATAGAATTCAATACTTAAAATCCCACCGACTACAAAAAGTGGTTTCAGAACATAGAGTTGCGATTTGTTGACCTACAAATCGCTCAGCTATTCTCAGTGGTTGGCGAGACTGCTTATTTAACTAATTTTCATATATGAGTACCTACTTGATTTAGAGATTTAGAATTTCCGACAATGTGGGCATGCTCATCAGCATATTATTATCATACCTACATACGATTTCGGACAATAATAAAATAAATGCCGGTACCCAATGATATTTTAAAACAATAGATATGTTACCCATGCGCGCAATATGAAGACGCTAAAGGGACGTCTTACCCCCTGTCTGCGAAAAGCGATACGACAAATGTGACGTCTCTGTCATGTGCCTAACAGAGAGTTACTACTTATCTCTTTTGTTCTTACTGTTTAAATCAAGCCATCCCTTTTACATCATCTAAGAATGTGGTTAATAACAATTGCGCATGTGTGCAGTCGCACTCGACCAGCACAGATTTTTCGTTAGTTTTGTGAATGTATAACATATCTATTGTTTTTAAATATCATTGCAGGTACCTATGTTTTTCACACAATATAACTGAACTATTGTGTAACTGTCACTTAGAAAATAAAACAATCCATAAGCTTGATAATCATTATGCAAGAACAAGAATGGCCTATTTGTATTAACTATCTTAAATGATAACCGTTAGCTTTATTTGAAATACCTAGTAACTTCAACATTTTACTAATGATAACTAATTAGTTACACTAGTTTAAAGTACACTTAACATATTTAACAAATTAATATAAAAGAAAACTAGTTCACACTTTTCTCTAGAAATTAATGGCATTATCAATTCCAAATGAAATACTGCTATAATTTATTAAAAACAAACCAAATTTAGGCTACTGCTGCAACTTAATTCACTTATGAGTGAATTTGCAGTAAATATTTTGCAAATAGTTTTGACTGTGAAACAACAGTTACTGCAAATGTTAATTTTATGCAGCTTAGCCTAAAATCTATAAGGTATGAAAAATAACTAGTAATAAGAGTCACATGTACGATAATGTGATAAGAGTTTTCATTTTGAGATATCAAATGTTATGTGATATTAATGTGTGATGTATAATATGCACAAAGTTATTTTCTAGTGAATGCTAAACAATAGGCTCAGTATGGTGTGGAAAACTTGACTTTTTTTTATATTGCACTTCAAGACCTCATCCCACCTGATGGTAATGAGGTCCTAGCTTAAGGGTGACAAGTACAGCATAATAGCTGTTACTGGACTTGTCGCCCTTGCCTTGAAGGCTTGACCCCTGCTACTGATATAGCACCCCCCATGGGCTCTGAAAACCTAAATCACACACAGGAACACATCAACACCGAAGTTATTGTTACTTGTTTGCAGTCTTCTGTAAGGTGGAGGTATTTCACCAGTCGGGCTACTCCAGTTCATGCGATAAATTGATATGCCCTACCTCTCTTAAAACTTTTTTTAGATAATTACATATAGGATTTGGAAAAAACCATGAAAAAAATGTATCAATCATTTAATAATTGTTCTTTTAAAGATGGGAATTCATTTAATTGTTGAAATTGGAATTTACAAATTACACAATCAGGAAACAATTTTGTTGAGTCCAACATTTGTGTAGATTAGTATAAAATTGGCCATGAGTTTATGAAGTCCCACATAGATGTTTTTAACCAATATATAGTATACAACTGATATATCATTTTTAATCAACTCATTTAACGTTAATATAGTCAATATACAGAACTATAACTGAATTCATTGAAACTAGTATTAAGTTAGATGATTGTAATAAATTGAGTAAGAATGTAACTTAAATAAGCCTATGAAAAACATAATTTAAATTAAATGAGAAGGTACTCAATAATATTTTTACGAAAGAAAATGATATATTCCATCTTTTTCATTCAAAAACCTCAGGAAATGTTCCTCAGCTCTAAATCAATTTACAGATTTTGTATTCACTTATCATATTATGTAATTGTGTCAATGTTTAACTCTGTCAATCAACCTCATTTATTTTTTAATTTTGATAAGCCTAGCTCAATAATTGTAAATAAACAAACAAACCTGATCAAATGGGTAAAGACCCTGCAGGTCCAACTTAGAGGCTTTGGGCTTGAGCTGCTCATTGGTGAACTTGCGGGCCAGCTCCTGGATGCACTGTTGCTGCTCCGTCAACTTGTTGGTGTACCCGCGCCCCTGAGATGCCAGCACTTTCGCGATTTGCCAGGAAAGCACTACAAATCAAAATTAAATTATTTTTTCGAATACTATTTCCACCCACAGCAACGAAAACAAAAAAGAAATTCCCAAATCACTTTAAAAAAAAGAAAAACAAACTTACAACTAAGTTTTGAGGACTTGAGTAGAGCGCTCGATGCCATGGTTGCGGTAACTTTACAACTGTTGTTATCGTATTCAGAACGCCCTAAATGGAACAAGTTGACATTAACACTGGAAGATACTCAAATTGATAAAATAAGCAAGGTCACACGAACTGGATTTGGAGATTATTTATTTTTGTTTCGTTTAACAGCCGATGAGCACTGAAGTTGCGTATTTTTAAGCCCGAACGTATGCTAAGGAGCTTTAATGAGAGGTTGCCAGAAAGGTGAAAAGACGTTAATTCAACGCATTCATTATCAAATAAATATTTAAAATATGCCGAAACGCCGTCTGATCGAGAGTAATTACAACAAAAAATCATAAGCCTGTTTAAAATAAACTATACCTTATGCCTTTGAAATAAGGTATAGAATATGATGTTTTCAAAATTAAAATCAACTGACAATTTTGTGTCAATGTCACTCAGTCAGCATATTTTTGACAGTTATAGATTAAGTTCAAAAACGTTTGTTTACAAACTGAATCCCACTGCGCCGCTTAACGTGAAAATATCAAATGTCAGTAGGTACAGAAGAGCTGTCATCATACATAAGACAGCTCAGTGCTGCCAATTTAAAGATTTTTACTATTAAGTTAGAGTAAAATAATGGAATGCGGGTTAAGGCATTTTTATCGTTTAACGATCTAAAAAAGTAAACCAGGACCATTGCCCCTATACTATGCGACAATTTGTTGTGAATATTTATAGAGACAAAGATTTGGATTGGTATCCACACTCTACATACGGTCCACATACTTGTACAATTGTGGGAACAAATAATTCGCTAAAATTAGCGCACTTATTTTTTTTAATCGACATATTATAAAAAATAATAAAAAATTACTTAAACAGTTGGCAAATCAATTGGTAACGCATACCAGTAAAATATTGTACATACACTACTGAGCATTTATGTAGTTATCGTTAAATTTATCGCAGTATCTGACGCATAGGTTAGAACGCACGAAGACCCATCAAAAATATTGGTATGGTGCATTTTCATTATAACGTAAATGTCAAGATGTTGTGTACACTTCTTTTAAATCATTATTTTATCTAATTAATCCGTCTGAAGACTGTACGTACGTCTACTGTACTGTGTGTGTAATCTGTTCGTTTACCTTTAGAATAAATAAAAATAAAAAAAATCGACAACTTCAAAAAGTCCACCAAATGATGAACCTGGTTATGTTATTTTTTAAGTAATTTCATGGAACTATGGTTGTAGTGCATTTGGCTGAGCAGAGTTTGCCGCGGCACCAGAAATAAGGTACATTTGGATGGTTGTAGTGCCCTTTTCTGTCGCAGTAGCCTTGCTTCAAGTGGTGGTTCAAAGACTAATTATATATGTTTCAGTATCTATAACAACGCACAACCTGAAGGAAATTACGAATTAAAAATGCATAACTGTACCACTACCACTGCTGTACACGACTCAAACTGCAACTGCTCCTGCCCTGTAATTAATAAGGTTTCACATTGTAGATATCTTGGGGTTCTCTTGGATCAACGACTCTCATGGATCCCACAGCTTGAACACGTTAGCCAAAGAATTAGAAAACTAGTATGGATATTTCAATCATTAAGACATGTGTTGCCAAGAGAATCCACCGCTGGATCACGAGATTTGCTTAAGGAAGTGTACGTGTCCTTAGCCCAATCTATTTTGACTTATTGCATTGTAGTTTGGGGTGGTGCTGTAAAAACTAAATTTATAGATGTGGAACGAGCTCAACGCTGTTTTGATCAAGGTTATGTATTTTAAGAAAAAAATATTTCCTACGGAAGATCTTTATCAATTATGTAACCTTCTCTCGGTTAGAAAATTATATGTGACAAACGTAATTCTGAAGGTACATAAAGCTCTATGTTATGACCCCAGCGTGGTTAGAGGAAGGAGAAAAAAGAACGTAGTAGCAATACCAGGAACTAATACTTCTTTCGCGAAACGGCAATTCTATAAACGATCTGCAGTATTGTATAACAAAATAAATAAAGAACTAGATATATACTGCAAGACAAATCGAGAATGTAAAGCTGCTATTGTCACCTGGCGAGAGACTAAAACTTATACTGATGTTGAAGCATTGTTTGTTGATGGGTAATTAATTAATTAATTTAATTAATTATATTCTGTTAGATTTATACCAACTTAAACAAATATGTAGGATACATAAACACACACACACACACACATATATATAACATACACACTTACACACAAACGTGCACACACCACACACACACAAACTCACACACGCACACAATTCACACAAACACACACACACACACACACACACACATAAACAAACGTGCGCGCCTGCACGTGCTTGCATAAGCAATAAGCATAAGTTAGTTAAGAGATAGAAGAGCGGAGCTGCCTGGCACAGGCTTATAGCTTAAAAGACAGCTCCGATCCTATAATAAGATAAAATTTGTTTATTTGCAATAAAAATTTGTTTGTTTGTTTGTTTGTTTGTTTGTGGTACTATTCGTGGAAAAAATTTCCTCCTTACTCAGGAAAAATAAGGGGTAATTTACTTTAATTTAGGCAGATAAATTAAACAAGTCTTGTCTTGGTAACACTGACTCAAGCTGTTCTGTCATTAATGTCAAATAATTTTTAATTAATTTGTTTTGCGTTTTCTCTTTAAAAAATAACTTTTCCATACAATAAGCGTACTTATTAAATGGTATTTATACTTGTTGCCATCAGGAAAACCACAACATGTGCTAACGATCAAACTATGTAAAATAGGCGTTTTCCTGAGCACCATCCTTTCAGTGTTTGCAAACGAAATTGGATAAATATCATCTTGATTGTTGATGTGGTCTTGATCTGGATCAAGAAAATGACGTCGATTCTCGACCAGTTCGCTGACCGGCAGCAGATGCCGCAGCGAAAGCCGGTGGAGCCCGTGGCGTCTTCGGGGTACATAAGTATGCAGATGGAAGATTCTGCCCCCATATTCTCAAAGAAGAAGATGAATTTCAACCCCTCGGACACAATCACTCACGTCGCCGTCGCCAACGACTACTTGGTGCTCGCCATGGCTAATGGAAAGATTTTCCGTATAGATTTAAAAAATCCTGATGATTACAAAGGTTTGTTGTCATGTCATATGTTTTAGAGTTTGTTGATTGCAGAAAAAACACCTAAATAGCTAATTATTTGCATACTTTGAATGAGTTTATTTGTTGAAAGCTTAATAAGTTACATGCTTTTTGTTGATATTGCTTCTGGTTAGTAGCTAAACCTTACTGTTTTCCTGTTTATTTGTAAAACTATGATATTTAATAAAATTAGATGAAAATTAATAAAATTAGTTGCAAAATATGTTGATTTTGACATACTACACTGCTTTATAGCAATTGTACACTATTAGATTCCTAATTGAGCTTGTTTCATGCAGTGTCAGTACAAACTTTTTTTTTATTTAAAATGGTTTTTAATTTTATATGCATCTAACTTCAAATTTAGCCTTAATGTATAGTCGACAGCATGTTAATTAAATTATACAACACTTGCAGTTCAATATTAGTTCTTAAGCATATGACATAAGTGCTGTGAAAATTCGAAAGTATGTAGTCTAATATGTTTTTTCTGTACCTAGATAGTAGTAGATTTTATGATAACAAATCATTGTAATATTATTTTAATTTTGTTTCAGAAATTGAATACTCAAAGTTCCATCCAAACTCTAAGCTGACTGGCATATTTCTTGATCCGCTGGGATACCACCTTCTTTTAGCATTCACTGCTAGGAACAAGGACGGGTATCCGGAACTTGTTTATTTACACAGGAAGAGTTCCAAGTTAAAGTCTGTTAGCAAGTCACGGAATTATGAAGTGACAGAAGTTGGATGGAATTATGACAATAGATCAGAGTCCAGTACGGGCCCAATTCTATTGGGGACCTCTCAAGGTCACATTCTGGAGACTGAGTTGGAAGCTGATAGTGACCGGATGTTCACTGCGAACCAGCAGTATTGGAGACAGGTAAAACATGAACTACACTGGCATTCATAAATGTAACTGTGAAATTTTTATAACAATGTAAGGAAAACTAATATGTGATCAGTAGTAATGTGTGACATTATACAAGTATCTGTTTGTACAAATGAAACTCTGTTCATTAAAGCACCTAATCACAAAACTAAACCACATCAATCTCCAACTTTTTGCCAAACAATATTAGTCCATCTATATTACATGATAGTTTGTATGGAATCCACCTTCTATGATAGTGTTTTCCAATTATAATCAAACCCACTTCTATACAATATATTTATTTATAAATTTTAATGGATCATTGTGATATTAACAAATAATCTTTTTTCTTTAAATAATGTTAACCAAGTCATGAGGAAAACTTAGCCATAGAATTTCAGTTCTAGTGATAACAAACAACAACAACAATGTAACATAATAGTAGATTGTAAGTACTTGAATTTTATTTAAAAAATGGTTGACATGAATTTCCTGTACTTTATTTAGTAACATAGTTAATTTTGTTTTTTTTCTCCTTTTATAAATGCCAAAGCTTTAGTTATTTCACATAGTTTATCCAATTTGTAAATTTACTTATTAACTTTGAGTGGAAGTTATTCTCTAAATATGTGTTATTTCTTTACAAGCTGCCTAATTATTTGCCTTTATATGGAACCAGGGAAATCGATGGATTGGTAATGTTTTATAGATATTCCTTCTTATCTTACTTTGATTTTGGCTATAGTAGTGAGGTGCACTGATAAGCACACAACTGTATGAGTTATATTATAAATCAAATAAATTACCCTTGTGATACATCAAAAATAAGAATATTGTAAAACATTTGTCTAGTACAAAAACTTCACCATATTTACCATTATTTATTGTGGGTGGGTGTGAACATTTACTGTTATGTATTGCTGACCATACTTTTTCTATTATGTGGTTCTTACAGAATCTGAGTTATTATTTAATTCTAGTGATGAAAAATTCATTTTATAAATATAAGCCATTTGGAATTTCCTTATCTATCTTGTTAATCATTAATTACTGCATCATAAAAACATTATCAACAACAGTTACATACAATGTAGTAACAAATGTAGGTTAACAGGAAACTAAATAAATTGTGTTATTTACTAGTAACATTATGTAGTCTTGATTTATTCCAGATATTTGACATTGGACATGGAACTGAAATGCCCATAACTGGAATACAGTTTCACCGAGTGGAAGTCCATCCGGCGATATCAAACAAATACTTCATATTCATAACAACACCGACCCGGCTGTACCAGTTTATAGGAAACGCGCTGTTCACCGATGGGAAGCTTTCCTTGCAGTCCATATTCTACCCTTACCTTACTACTCCAGAGACCGGATTCCAAGAAATCCCATCAAGCTTGAAGTACTCGAAACTTCAGTTTTATTTTGATAAAAATGATATGCCTAAAACATTTGCCTGGTTGACTGAGCCAGGTGTGTTTTATGGACAGGTAATAATATGAATATACTATTTTGACTTCAATACATTAAAATAGGATTCTTTGAATGTGGACGAGGGACCGCCTTCACTTTTGATATTAAATTTGACATTAGCATAAAATTGGCCTGTAGTATCAGTACAGCTGTTTAGTTTTATATATTCTATCTAAGCTATGACTTGATTTATATAGATAAAAAAAACAATATTTCAGCTGGATCCAACATCGCAACAGAATTCAAACACTTTATTTACTCAAGGAGAACTCATAAACTACCCCCCAGAAAATAGTCAAGCTGATTCAAAAGATGAAGCCCCACTGTCGTTCGTTTTAACTGAATTCCACGTGCTTCTCATGTACGCTGATAAAGTAAAAGCCATGTCATTGCTGAATCACGAACTGGTCTACGAGGACACATTCCCAGGATCTCATGGCAAGTTGAAGAGTATAATAAAAGATCCAAAGAAACGGACCATCTGGGCTGTTACTGATCAACTTGTATTCCGATACAAAGTGGTCAGGGAAGAGAGGAACGTGTGGCGGATATACACGGACCGAGAGCAGTTCGATTTAGCCAAAGAGTACTGTCAGCATAATCCTGCTTTTATTGACATCATAAACGTGAAACACGCGGAGCTGATGTTCTCAAAAGGCAAATACAATGAAAGTGCTAAGATCTACGCGGAGACGCAAAGCAGCTTCGAGACAGTGTGCCTTAAATTCTTACAGAAGGAGCAGATTGATGCATTGAAAGTGTATTTGTACCAGCGTCTGGAGGCTTTGGAGGACGACGAGAAGACGCTAATTTCTATGATCGTTATATGGATGACTGAGTTGTACTTATCGCAACTAGGTTTGCTTAGGCGTTCAGGGATGGGCGACTCGGAGAAGTACAATCAAATACAGAGCGATTTTGAGGTGTTCCTGCTACATCCTAAGATTTCTAAATGTATGCAGCATGTCAAATCTGTCATATACGATCTGATGTCTTCGCATGGAGATAAACAGAACCTTATCAAGTTAACGCTTATTAACGAGGATTACGAGAATGTTGTTGCTCAACATATTTATACGAAGTCTTACTTAGAAGCTTTGAGCATGCTCCAGACTTTGAAGAAGCCGGATTTATTTTATCAGTTCGCTCCGGTTTTGATGGAGGAGACGCCCAAACATACCGTGAATGCTTTAATAGGTCAAGGCGCAAGGCTGAGTCCTAGTAAGTTATTGCCAGCGTTTTTGTCGTGTGAAAGTGATGAGGCACATGTATCAGAGGTGATAAGGTACTTAGAGTTTATGCATCAGAATTTGAACGTTAAGGACAGGGCCATACACAACTATTTGCTGACGCTATATGTGGAGCGGGACCATTCTTCTTTGATGAGGTATTTGGAGCGCCAGGGTAACGACGTGACGATGGTCAATTACGATGTTTACTACGCGTTAAGGTGAGTAACTAACGTAGCCAACTTAACTATATTTTAAAAAGAAAAAAAATATCTCCCCTTGCGGCGAATTCACGACCTGAGTTCGCTAGTGCGGCGTGAATTACTATAAAAAAATTGTAATAACTGTCTATCTTTCTAAATAGATATCATTTTATTTTTTTAAATATGGCACATTACATACATTGCTCTGATTATGTGGTAAGAAGTTAAAACAATTGTGGTACAGAAATAATAAATAACGACGATACCACAATGCTAAGTTCGTTTTACATATTGACCCGACCGGGAACCGAACCCGGGCCTTGTAAGATAGCCCGCTTGTCTGTCGGTTATGAAAGTTGACACTACCGAAAAATATGCTCGAAAAATAATTTTCGTTATTGTACCGATAAATAGGCTTCAATTGTTAATGTTGTGTTTCGTTTTTCTCCGCTCACAAAAAGTTGGCAGCGGTGGGATTCGAACCCACGCCTCCGAAGAGACTGGTGCCTTAAACCAGCGCCTTAGACCGCTCGGCCACGCTACCTTGTGCTGGCTGATGCCAATTATTCCCTAGTGTTCATGAAGTGATAAAATTATATCCACAAAGAAAACTCCAAAGTTCTTTTAGTAACATAGTATTTTAGGCAAAAAAGTTGGTCACACACACACGCATACCTCAATAAATACGCAATGAGCCCGCATGGTTGAGAGGAGCTTCTTTTGTTTTATACTTGAAGTAAGGCCTGTGGCCAGCAGTCGCGAGCTTAAAAATATATCTTATCTACTATATAAAAATAAGGGGTTTCCTTCCTGACGCTATAACTCCAGAACGCACGAACCGATTTCCACGGTTTTGGCATTCGTTGGAAAGGTCTTGGGCTCGGGCTCCGTGAGGTTTATAGCAAAGATATTAAAAAAAAATAACAGAAAAGCGGGAAAATCTTCTAAGGCGAAACGAAGTTCGCCGGGACCGCTAGTTTTATATATTACTAGCTGTACCTGCGACTTCGTTCGCGTGGACTAACATCCTTTCATGGTTGGTTTTACCCCTATCTCCCCTAATATTCGAAACAAAAAGTAGTAATATTTAATAGAGCTATATTTGTGCCAACTTTCATATCTCTAACTTAAAATGCCAAATTTCATCAAAATCGGTTGGGAGGTTTAAGCGGGAAAGCGTAAGACAGACAGACAGAGTTACTTTCGCATTTATAATATTAGTAGGGATTATTAGCTGTTGCCCGCGACTTCGCATTATTTTCTGATAAAAAGTATCCTATAATAAGTATCTCTTTCTACTAAATTTAGTCTAAATCCGTTTACTAGTTTATGCGTAAAAGTGTAATAAACATACATCCAGACAATCATACATTCTTACAAACTTTCGCTCGAACTCAAATTATATCTATTCAAGTTGGTATACCTACATATAACACTTTTGAATCGTCATTGAATACGATGCAAAGTGCCTCTACTGCCGCTTCGGAACCTATATCTATGGAGAAGACACCTGTAAGAAACTCAGTAGATTAGTTACAGTAGCAGCATCTAACTTATTGCTATGTGTAGCTCACTTTCGACCAAGTCATAAAGTTTTGTACGTATTTACTTTCGAGAGGTAAGCTGGAGCTGACCAGTCCCCGGCAATGGCACCTGTACACAAGCATGACGTATGTGCCAGCCATCGCTTTACTCAATCGCGTTTATAATATTAGAAGAATGTTCTTATGCTACAACCACGTAAGAACTATTTAACTTTAACGTAACTCACCACTGTAGATAACAAAATCCTCAAGTTATGAATACTTTCTTACTTCGTCTTACCCAGGTTATGTCGCGAGAACAATCTCTCTGAAGCATGCGTCAAGCTGTCAGCGTTACTTGGCCTCTGGGACGGTGCGGTGGAGCTGGCGTTGCAGGTAGACTTGGCGCTGGCCAAGTCCGTCGCGAACATGCCTGACGAGCCGGAGGTGCAGCGGCAGTTGTGGCTCAATATTGGTGAGTGATAACTTGGCTATGACGCGAGAACACCCTCTTTGAAGCGTGGCCAAGCTTTCAGAGTTACTTTACATCTGGAATCGCATGTCTGCCGCGAACATACCTGATGACTCAAATGGCTACGGCAATAGCGATTTATCGCCGACTGGTAAAATACCTCCATCTTACAGAAGACCGCAGCCAAATAACAATCACTTCCGTGTTGTTGTGTTCCTGCATGTGAGTAAGGTTTCCAGAGCTCCTGGGGGGATTTGAAACATCTCTGTTTTACACAAAATCTCATTAATGTGTTACCTAAATTAATAATTTATTTATTTAATAATTTTATTGCACAAAAATAAATAGAAAAGGTAAACTTAATGGTAGGAGCATTCTCTACCAGTCAACCCTTGTTATTGTCTATTTAGTTGTTGACCATGCTTTATTCGTGTAGCTGTTGTTAGTCTAGGATAATTATGATGTGCTTTGCAGCGGAGCACGTGATCACCAAGAACCAAGACCTGAAGGAGGCGATGAGCTTCCTCAAGGAATGTCCGCTCATAAAGATCGAGGACATACTGCCGTTTTTCAGCGATGTCGTCACCATAGACCACTTCCGGGAACCCATCTGCCAATCGCTCGAGGTAAGGCCATATTGTTAGGGTGACATACTCCAACTCAATATATTTTACTATGTTTGTTTGTTACATTACATGTAGTAACAATTACATCGACAAAACTGCGTATAGGTAAACCATTTGACGCTTTTTTTCTTTAATAGACTGTCCCGCGTTTGAGTTAATGAGATGGTTCCGCAATGTCAAGTGAGAGGCATATTTTAATGAAAACTGAAAGATGATGCTTATGAGCTTGATTTTGGGAATGAAATATCACAATACAGATCAGACTAAACAGAAGTAGGAAATTATAATTTAGTTTCATATGGAGGAAAAGAGTTAGTAGATAGTTCAGGTTAATAGGTGGGACAATTTTATGTGGAAGTATGGCATACAAATTTTAAGGTAAAACCGGTTCCAAACTCAATTCTACTGAGCAGAAGTCACAAACATTTACCTGATCCTAGAGTGAGTACTCCAGGCACTTTTGTGAATCAGAATTGGTAACCAGAATCAATGGTGGTAACACTCTTAACTGAACACCCAGATACAAATAAAACATAAATGTTTACATTGTCCCGGCTTCTCATCCAAATACATTAAAATAGGTCTTATTCTGGTTTTGTAAATAAGTCTAGTTTTGACTCATAGTGTTAATAAAGATTCAGATAATTAAAAAGACTAGATGTTATTATTTTCTTACCTGTGTATTATTGTTGTAAGTTATATGACTTAACGATTACGACCTACGTTTTCAGGAGTACAATGCCCAAATAGAAGATTTGAAAAGCGAGATGGAAGAGGCTACTCGCTCCGCTGAATATGTAAGTACATATTTTACTTTTCAATAATACACACTCATAATTGACACCATTCACAAATAATTTGAGGATAAAAGATGAATTTGTGTTACATCGATTAAATTATCTTTAAAATGCTTCACCATATGTTAGTTAGAATCATCAATCTATGAATGAAACATGTTTTGACAGTTATGTACAGTCGCCGTCAGATATATCGGAGCAGACAAACTGACCAAATACTTCTAACAGTTAAAATTTCAAGAAGTGCCATACACCACAAGTTAACATTAATATCTGAACATTCATTCTTCAATAATATCTGCGCAGATGTCAATAACATCTGAACACTCATAACGCCAATATGTGTCACGCACGTCATGTGTCTCATTTAGCTACCTGTATAGATGAGTGTACAGATATTATTGGTAAGTTGTGTGTATAGAAATTTTTAAATAGCATCTGCTCATCAGATATTATTGAAGTAATGAATGTTCAGATATTAATGGTAACTTGTGGTGTATGGAACTTTTTGACATTTTAACTGTTCAGAAGTATTTGGTAACTTTGTCTGCTCCGATATATCTGACGGCGACTGTACATAAAGTACCTATCTATATAAGTTGAAACGATAGCCAGCCAAAATTCTTATTATAGTCGTAACTGAATGAATTCTTAATTCGTCGGGGTATGGAACAGAAAAAAAAAGTTGGCAGCGGTGGGATTCGAACCCACGCCTCCGAAGAGACTGGTGCCTTAAACCAGCGCCTTAGACCGCTCGGCCACGCTACCAGATACGTGACAATATGAATATTCGAGAATAGTCCCGACTCCCGTGGGTTTGAGCGTTGATAGTCATTTTATGACTCTTTGAAAAAGACATTAATTTACATTGAAATTCCAATGCTTCAGAATAATGTTTGTAAAAGTAACTAGACTATGAAAATCTTGAAAATATAAATGCTTAAAATATAAAACAATGTAAGAATATGTGTCTACAGAGATTTACATACCTGATCTAATTATGTATTTAATTTATTATTATTTCAACCCAGTAGTTTTTGAGATAAATGAATTTAAACAAACCAACAAACTCTTCAGCTTTATTAATGTTAGTATAGATACCATTGTAGCTTATGCTGAGGCAGGCACCTATTGACCACTCTGTACTATTTTGATTTCATTTTAACTTTGTTATTTAATGTAACTGCTTGTACAGTTTTTTGTTACTTGTTTTTATTTTTGTGTTGATGGTCAATTAATGTCTTTTCTTTCTGTCTTGTGGCGTGACAACGTCTAATAACACGATACTATTGGCTGCATGCACGGAAAAGATGTCGTCATTGTCCAGTTACGCTCATTCAGGCCTTGCATGCGCAATACGTCAAATTCCTCGCATGAGACGATAAAAGTTTCTATACCGTCGATTGGATGATAGTACACCGTACTCGTATTTTCAGCCAATCAGCAGTCGACGCATTGATTTTGACATTTCATAAGAGTGCGATAAAATTTACTCTCGTGGCACATGCTAGGCCTGGTTGTTACGTTCCGCAAGCAAGAGTGCTGCACGCTTAAGCCGATCGGCTCAGTTGTCACGTCAAACTACCGTAAACCGACTTTACAGCCCACCAATTTTTTTTCTGAATGCGCCAGGTCCGCTCCGAGATCCAGTCGTTCCGCAACCGGAGCGTGGTGGTGCTGGTGACGGACGAATGCTGGCTGTGCGATATCGCGCTGCTGCTGCGGCCCTTCTACCTGTTCCCGTGCGGGCACAAGTTCCACAGCGACTGCCTGCTCGCCGAGACACAGCCACTGCTAGGTAACTCGACAACAGGCCGTTCAGCACTACAAGCTACGCGATACGTCAAATATCTCGCATGAGAAGACAAGTTTCGATACCGTTGATTGGCTGTCTCCAGGTCCGGCGCGACGCAACAAGCTGGCCGACCTGCAGCGTCAGTTGTCGGTGCTGTCCGGTATTGAACTGGCCACCGTCACCTCCAGTGGCCTGCCGCTCAAAGAGGTACAGTAACAAGCCACAAAATGTGAACACTTCGGCTCTTATGACGTTACTATAAGGCTCACTCTAGAATGAGTTTGTATACCTGCATATCAATCTAAAGGTTTTTGGTCCTACCAAATATCGGGGCGCTTACTTCTACTCTGATCAGGGCACTCATTAAACCTGCTTAGATTGAAAAATGATTCACTACCTCTGTACATCGCGAGGTCCAAAATGAACCCCCTCTATCCCAATAACACTCCCATTGATAGAGGCCGACCGAAATTTCGGTTTCGGTTTCTGTTTCGGCCAGTTTCGGCCAAAAAATCAAGTTTCGGCCCGAGTTTCGGTTTCGGCCAAAAACGGCCGAACCTTTCGGCCGCGCCGAAACTTACAAATAATGTATTTTTTTCACTTTATTTATAGGGTAGTTAAATTTTCAAACAGAATTTCTGTAACTGTGCTGATATTTCATTGTGATAAATCTTTGAAAGTAAAAACCTGTAATTATACGTCGGCGAGATATTAATTTTAGAAAAAAAACTAGCTTACTAAAATTTTTTCGACTTTTTAAGGTTTTTTTTTATTTAAGGTTCGGTTTCGGTTTCGGCCGAAACTACAATGAAACCGAACCTTCGGTTTCGGCTAAATAACATGTTTCGGTCGGTCACTAGTCATTGAGTAGCAAGATCCGTGAATTGGTTGTTTGAAATTTCGTACGAAAACACACCAGCTACAACTCATTTACCAAATTGCTTTGTTAAAAAAAGATACTTGTCAAGTTTGTTGCGGCGCTTCTTCTCGATAGGATTAACGATAAAACGCTAGTAAAAAAAATATTGCCGTAAAATAATTTATTGTATTTTTTGCCTGCTACTACATTCTTTAGTAATGCCTCAAAAATCCCTGCTACTTTGGTAGTTTGCTTATGAAAATTTACCTCTGAATTGACCTCCCTTTGTCAGGTACTCAAAAACGAGATAGACGACATAGTGGCGAGCGAGTGCGTGTACTGCGGGGAGCACATGATCAACTGCATAGACAAGCCGTTCATCGCAGACGAAGACTGGGACCGAGTCATGAACGAGTGGAAGTGAATGGACTAAGTGAGGACCAAAGCGAATGTCGAGGAATAAATGAATATTTTGAACAAGTCTTCTTTGCTCAAGTGAGGCAATGTTGGGCCTTAAAAGTCGCAGTGTAACCAACTAAAGGCTGATTTTTCAATCCTCAGATAAAATGCGTGATAATTATTTTGCAAAGTACGTTATGGAACAGTTTATGAGGCAAATGAGTCATTTAAAATAATTTAACCATTTATTCCCGGTCGTCCCCACTGGGGACGGGTGGGAAAAAACAGTTTCGTTCGTCCCCGGCGGGGACGATGGGAACTTTTTATTTCCCACTCGTTCCGCTATAGGCCGAAAGTCAAATTAAAAGGGGGTTTAATAAGAGATTTCACGGTTTTGCAAATTACGCATTTCATACCAAGACTCATCAATGGGTTTGATTGAAAGTAACAAAAAAACTGAGGTCATTAGTACAGTATTAACGAATTTATTATAATTCTTACAGTATTAAAGTGTATATCACAAATAATCAACTTATTAACAACTAGCTGTGCCCGCGACTTCGTTCGCGTGGACTACATCCTTTTATGGTCGGTTTTACCCCTTTCTCTCCTAATATTCGAAACAAAAGTAGTCTATATTTTAATCCAAGTTTCGAGCTATATTTGTGCCAAATTTCATATCTCTAACTTCAAAAATAAACATTTTTCCATATAAACTTCCAAAGGTGGTATTACCCCCTTCCCCCCTTATTTTCTAATAAAAAGTAGCCTATGTCCGTTCTTGAGATTCAACGTATACCTATACCAAATTTCATCAAAATCGGTTGAGAGGTTTAAGCAGGAAAGCGTAACAGACACACAGACAGACAGACAGAGTTACTTTCGCATTTTTTTTTTAAATCATTCAAACTTATAATTTTGTGATTAGTCCTCATTTTTTATACAGAACTTATTACATTTTCACAAAACTGTTATAGGAACATTACCTGTAATAATAATAATTGTAGATAGGTTGATTATCTGTGATACATAACTTTTCAATAATAATTAAGGTAGTTAAATATTTATAATTTGTTGATTTTCTGTTATACGCTCCAAAGATCTGTGAGGATTATTACTTAATAAATAATTTGATTATCTGTGATACGCAGTTTAAAACTGTAAGAATTATTGTAAATTCGTTAATACTGTACTAATTACCTCAGTTTTTTTGTTACTTACAATCAAACCCATTGATCAGTCTTGGTATGAAAAGAGTAATTAAAGCATTTTGAAAAACCGTGAAATCTCTTATTAAACCCCCTTTCAATTTGACTCTCCGTCTATAGCGGAACGAGTGGGAAATAAAAGTTCCAATCGTCCCCGCCGGGGACGAACGAAATTGTTTTTTCCCACTCGTCCCCAGTGGGGACGACAGAGTGGGGACGACCGGGAATAAAGGAATTTAACGGGTTTGAACGCGACACCATTTTTATTTAGTAGTTAATACGAACTACATGGCCGGATCTACCTATGGGCTGATTGGGCTGCAGCCCAGGGCCCCGAGGTTACAAGGGGCCCCCAGATCCCGCTAAAAGTAGGCCATCATTTGAAAAAAAAAATAGTTGTCTGTAGAATGTAGTTGAGGGGGAAATACGTGTAAAAGGTTGTTTTCATGCTGTTTTTCATTATTTTTTTAAACTTAATAATAATATTATGCATATTATGATTATGAATATGCATAGGCCCCCAAGTAGTTTCAGCCCAGGGCCCCACATATTCACGATCCGGCCATGACGAACTACCTACTTACTGCCCGACGTTTCGGTTAGGTTGCACCAACCGTGGTAACGTAACGAGCTGACTCAGTCAGCTAAATAAAAATGGTGTCGCGTTTTGACCCGTTAAATTATTAAATGTTTAAAATGGAACGCGAAAGTCTTTAAATTTAAATGAGTCATTGTTCAATCCTAATTGATTAATTTCTTTGAATAAGTTACTGTACCTAGTTTTAGTGACGTGAAAAAAATGATCACTAAGGCTATAAAACTTGTTAGGTCATGAAAATGCCTATGGTTATCTAGTAGTTTTTTAGTACTGACCGAATCAATATTGTCTCTGTTTATTATAGGATTGAAAAATCAGCCTTAAATTGATTCAGTGGGATAATAGTCCAGTAATCTAACGCGCTCCATAATTTTCCCATTTAATCCCCTCTTGTACAGTTACTCCCACCACTCAATTGGCTACTTGACAGTGTTAACAATAAAATATGAAAAGTGTTAGATATGTTAGCTTATTAGTTATGTAATCATTTTACATTTTTACTTTTTAATTAAAAGCATAGTTAGTATTTTATTTTTGCAAAATAAATTTTAGTTTTTTTATCTGTGGAACAAAAGAACCGAAACGGAAATCACCATTGCAATTCGGAAATGACAGCTGTCGGCGAAAATTATTTATTTTAATGTGGCGAAACAATGATTATTTTACCGATTAAATTGAATTATTGTGTCTCTAATCGTATA
Organism: Glyphodes pyloalis; assembly: GCA_037074685.1. NCBI lineage: Eukaryota > Metazoa > Arthropoda > Insecta > Lepidoptera > Crambidae > Glyphodes > Glyphodes pyloalis. The sequence goes on along the minus strand of JAYKKO010000024.1, from coordinate 2,391,204 downwards.
AAGAATTTATTGAAACATTTTCCGTTTATCTTAATTAAGTCGTTCCTATGCGTATCGGTTCGTTGTCAACGACGTTGACGTCATAATTGGAACAGCGACGCGACTAGGCGTTTTCGCGCGCTTTTTAAATGTGTTACACAAAATCTTATTTTTCTCTGGTTATTTAGATTATTTCCAGATAAATCGAATTGCTTGGGATATAAAATGAACGGGCGCACATTTTACAATACTTTTTCAAAAACTGTCAAGTAGCCAATTGGTCAGATTAATATATATATTTCATATCAGAGACTTGTTATCCAAGTCAATATAAAGAAAATATTAAATACTAATTCCATTAGGGGTTTGCGACGCTAAGTATATCCACATTTAGCATCATTGACTCTTTTACAATAACATTTATTATTGTTGCTGTAAGTTTGTACATTATCAATGGATATTTATATAAATTAAGCCGATAATTTTACAGATTTGGGAAAGTCGATATTATGTCACCATCTACAGTCAAAAGTACATCTTGGTAAACATTTTTGCAGTTAGATATTAATCCATATGCTTAATGCCTCCTCTACACGCAGACAGATTCGTCTGCAGATGGCATCGGCGCTGACGTGTAGAGGGGGTGATATGCTCGTCTGTGGTAGGTATTTGATGTCGGCAGACGCGTCCTGCACTTATCCGTAAATTGTCGATTTTGTTGCACAGATCAAAGGATTCGTCAGTCCACACGTCTGCAGATGCGTCTGCCGACGAATCTGCTACGAGTAAAGGAAGCATGAGACATAAGAGCGGTAGGAAGTCTAAAGCTGCTTTTGACCGTATATTAAATCATTGGCATTCATTCATGTACTATTTGAAATTGTAATGTTTTTATATTTACAAGTAATCAAACATTTTAAATTATAAATAGTCGCTTCTGTGATATGTTATCATCCATTATTTATCGATCGATATTTAAGAATAAGAGTATGTAGTGAATCTGTATAAACAAATATATTTAAATGTAATGTAATAAAGGTTTTACAAGAACTGATTAAAAATATTTCTGTAACAGTTTAAATATCTTTTAATATACCTACTATGTAATAACACACACATGTTTGGTCATTGGTAATGATATCTAAAACCACACCCTTGATCGACGTGGTTTTTGGGGTATCGTTACCAATGAACAAAAATTTCAAATAAATTAAGGAACGATAGATGGAAATAATAAGCGCTCATTTTTGTGGACTCAATATTTATTATGAAAATGTTGTTATCAAGTAATGATAAACAATAAATTAATTAAATATTAGGATTTAAATAAGAGGAGACCATTTCAAATCCTGAAAAGGACAACAATTCCTTTACACATCTTCTTTTAATATTAAAAACGTAAATTGTACAAACATAAACACTATACATGTCAACACCCAGTGTTATTTATGCACAAATAATTAACACGAAGAGGAAGGAAGGCAGAATACTTAGGCCCCGTGCGGCGGATATACGTGTATCTAATTCTCTAAGGCAAAGCTAAATTTATTGACTAGCAGCACCGTCCACCTCCATCGCCGGCGTCGCCTTGTCGCCCTTGTCGTCCACCAGCATATCCTCCTTCCTGTCCGTCTGCTCCTTATTGCTATCTTTCGTATCTTTATCTTTGTTATCCTTACTTTTATCTCGTTTCTTAACGTTTTTACCGCCCTTCTTGGCGCTAGGCTTGTTCTCTACGTCCTGGTCTTTCTTCTCTTCCGCAGCATCGACAGGCGCAGCTTCCGCGGGCCGCGTGTCGGCCGCCTCCGCCTCCGCCGCCGCACTATCCTCTGGACGGAGTTCTTTGTTCTCTACTTGTGACTCTACAGTTTTCTGCTCCGCTTGAGGTTCGACTTTCTCCTCCTCTTTGGGCGGCTCCTTCATCTCGACCACGCCGTTCTCCGCGACCGGCTCAGCCGCTCCGGCGCCCTCCTTCATGTCCACGTCTGGCGGCGGCGCCCCTCCGCCGCTTCCCTTGTCCGCTTTGGCTTCTAAAACAGCTATACATTTCTGAATACATTTGATCGCCTCCTTCCTAGCTTGCCTAATATTCTCCTTGCCCTCTGTTTCTATATTGTCTAACTTAATGAGATTCCTAGTCAGCATTTCATCTAGGAACAAATATTTCTTGTCTTTTTTGGTACCGGTGAAGTTTTCTACTTCAGACATTAAATTAAGGACGTCGGTCTGGATGCTCAGGATTAGCGTTATCGGGTCGTTGGCGGACGGCGTCGTCTTCTCCTGGGGTTTGGGCTGAGGCGGAGGAGTTTGCTGCTTGGGCGGCGCCTGCTGGGGCTGCTGCGGCGGCTGCTGCTTCTGTTGCGGCCGCGGCGGCGGCTCAGGCTTGTGCTCGTGGTGAACCGGCACCTTCACGAAGTGCTCGTCGGGGTGCATCTGCGGGCTCTGAGGTTTCGGCGACTGCGACCTCTGGGGCGAAGCGCCGCGAGCGAAAGCTGTCTGGGGGTATACCTTCTGCTGGACGAAGGGCTGGGGTCCCTGCCTGAAGCCCTTGTTGAACGGCGTCCCGAACGTCCGGGAGAAGTTTGGCGGGGGGTGGAAGGCGGGTCCATCGTCGTAGTACTGGTCGCGGTCTACGTGCGGCTGCGGCGGCGGGACGTACGCGGGCTTCGCGTCGCCAAAGTGGGTCCCGTGGTCGACGTTTTTGTTGATGACCGGCTCGTCGCGACCCTCCACGAATATGGGTATGTGCCGGACGTTGGAAGGCTGCTGCGGCTGCTCGGCGTGCGGCGGCAGGTGCTCCTGGTTCTGGGCGTTCATTCTGGTCGTGCTCTGACTCTGTGGGCAGCCGTCTGGGGGTGCGGACATAGACCTCTGATTCCTTTCCTCCGCATCAACCAGGCTGGGGTCGGCGGGGCTCTTCTGGCCGAGGTCGACCGTGTTCCGGAGCCCGTACTGGGGGAGGTGTGTGTGGGGGGCCTGTTCGGGCGGGTCGGGGCCGTGTTCCGTCTGTGTGGCGGCGGAATGTTGCTGCGGCTGCGGCGAGGTCGCGTGCGTCGCGTGTGTCGCGTGTGTCGCGTGCGGCGCGGTGGGCGGTGTCCGGTCGGGCTCGTCGCGCGCGCTGAACCTTCTGTTCCAATGTGACGGGAAGTGTTCTCTGAACTCTGACGGGATGTCGTCGAAGGGGAATCTGTCGAAGCCGCTGAAGCTTTCGCCGAAATCTGGAATAACGAAACGTTTGTTTGTACAACCTGCAAAAACCAAAACGACACTTAGTGAGTTTGTTAGCACAATGGCTCATAAATCACTAAATGAGGTTTTAATTTAATTACACTGGTGTGTTCAATTATTCGATTGGATTTTTTTAATGGTTGCAATTAGTGCGATATTCAGAGCGCGCAGGTATACCTAATGAGTTCGAGTGTAATTGAAACGAGAAGTTGGCTAATTATCGAGCGATAAAATTCAACCTTGGCTACGCTGCGCGACAACATGCAAAAAAACATTTTAGTTACGTTAAATGACAAAAATAAATCTACGCTAGATTTAATTATCTTATCAGGGTCATACAATCACGCCTATAGTGGGTTAAACAAATGCTTACATATTTTTGTTTTCTCTTATTGCAGGTTATCGTCAACAATATCTTACACTAAAACTCTGGGGCTACATCGGCGGGCGAAGATTCGTGTCTTGTTGGCACGTTGATAAATATCGTATACGCAATGTTATTGTCTACGTTATTAGACTTTCATTACTTTAAATTGGTACAATGCTCCTTATGAAACAGGGTAGTCAGCCAACAACAACCACAAATTCCCTTGAATAACATCTAGAGAGGTCAGGGACAAGCTGAAAATTCGCGATTTTTTTTCCTTTTAAAAAAGTTTATGTTTTGGTTCTTGTTTTGTTAAGCTTTGAGACCGTAAATGTTTTCTACTTTCTTTACATTGAGGCGTATCGCGCCGTCATCATGCAGACTTGTGTTCTTCAGTGCATTGCGGCTGAGACGTATTTCGAATTGGACGAAGTGCATATGGTCTCCATAAGGATAAGCTTCGATTTGTGCCTACATAAGCGATTCTAGTGAAAGAAATAATAGCATTGAAGGATTAATCTATTGAGGATTCAAATCTCGTTTGGATAATTTCAAATCTCGTTTGGATAATGTCAAATCTCAATAGATTCATTCCTTGGTACGCAATATTACGTAGTTGGCACTGTATGTGTTAAGGGCTTACTAACAATTATATTGGTTGGGAAAGTTGTGAAAAGTTCAAGTTAACTTAAATATTCGCCGTAGACCGCTAATGTAGCCCCAGCATAATGCGTCCTCCACACTACTCTCAAAGTTCCTCAACAAACTCCGGCGAAGTCCAAAGTATGACTCTACACACTCGTTCAACTCCATGACAACAACTACCTCTGACAACAATTGGAAGTCGCCCGAGGCGAGGCGAAGTTTGACGAGGCAAGCCGAAGTGCCTCTCTACACTATCGTATTCGTCCAACTTCGTTCAATTTCGCTAGCAATGTGTAGGAGTCATAATAAGAGGTGTAGTTAGTTATCTTACCGTCTGTGGCGTCCTGGCTGGACGGTCGTCGCTTGCGCGCCCAGGTGGCGGGCCGCTGGCGCAGTCGCGCCGCTATGTCGGGGTGCCGCGCCGCGAGCTCGCTCCACGCGCCCGACCCCTCCTCCTCATCAAACGGGAAACCGCGCTGGAAAGAGGAGAAACTCACGTCAGTAACGCTACGGAACAGCAACCATTTACAAAATAATACAATGTCTTTTTTTTTTCTCATTAAAAGTATAAAAGAGGAAATAGAGGGTAAGTTATTGACATGGTTGGTTATCGTCTTCAGTGGCAAAATAAAAGATTTCTAAATATGAATATCAAGTTATGTCACAATCCTAAAATACATTAATTATAAAACGGATTGCAACTACGTCATCGTGATTCCTATTGGACAGTAAGAATACACTGTTATTATTTTGTTAAACCAGTTTTTTGCGACGTATTTGCACGCGTAGCCGAAGAATAAAATTGTTGTTTCTAAACGTAGACTCATAAAAAATAATTGTGTCGTTTAAAAATATTTTCATTTTGTTATATGTCACAACAGAAGTCATCGAAAACAATTGACAATATTCACAGAAAGAGTCGTTCGCAAAGCAGGAAGTTGCATGTAATCGATTTCTCCGCGAGATCCAGACGCGGATATGGGCGCACTCATAGGTGGCGACTCTCACGCACACGAACAAACAATACGCATTTACGTCGCGAAGAGATCACCATATACGGCAAGGACGAAGCGACGACCTTACTGTCGCGACTTTCGTGTTTTGACGACGAAATAAACTTGTTATAATTATTCACAAAGCCGCTGTGCCGAATTGGGTGCACAAGTAAATGACCGGTTCGTACTTCTTTTACTCATTAATTGACGTGAAACTAAAAAGATGATTTGGTGATACTCGCAAACACGTACATATTGATAATCTCAATAAGGATAAACTTCAAACAGATAATTGATTGTGTTGAAGCAAACTAACTAAAAGAAACACAAGTGAAAGAATCGGTTGATATTACTTCCATATTGAATCAATTACATTTTCCAAATTGGTTTATATTGAGTTCGGAAAGTTATGAAAACTTAAAAGAGAAAAATGTGTGGAAATGGAAGTGAGCTGGTTACTTATGTGTGAATCGATAACCGTTGAGGTAGGGCGTGTTTTAAAATGTAAGCGTCTTGGTAGCAAACACAGCGTAGGATGCATCCCAACAGAGTATAGAGTGACAATATTCGATGTCCACAAAATGTCTTTGAAACAGTTGGTAACGAAATTTTGATCGAGCTTAGTTGCAAGGTATTGAAGGACCTGTGTCCAGCGATGCTAGTTAAAAGGCTTAAAATGAAAATGATGAAAAGACAAAATATGCTCACGCAAACAAAACAGCCTTCTTCGAATACTAAAATACACTGAATAATTGCAAACTAATTGCAAGAACGAATTTCTTAAAAGGTTCGCACAGAACAGGTAAATAACAACGCGATAATCACGAGCACTACACGTGATGAAGACTGTATTATAAATTAACCAATAGTATGCCATAAACAAGACCAAGTCGCAATAATTGTTGATGACAAATATTCTAAGAAGGTGTTATGATTTGCAACAGTTCGAGGCGTGGGCGCAACTCTTGCAAGAATTAGCATTCAGTTGAACATTACATCGATTACGAAGAGCGTTCAACTCTGCCGACTAATGCGCAGTACAAAATGTTCAACAAAAAAACCTTCTAATATTTTAAACACGACAGTTTGTAAGAATGTATAGGCGTTTGGATATCTGGATGTATGTTCATTACTCTCCACGCAAAAACCACTGTATTAGATTGACACATAGAATACTTTTTATCCCTAAATGTGTTTTGAGCGAAGGAAAATTTTAACATTCAAATATTTAGATTCCTTTTGCTAGTACCTGTATATGTGTAAGTAAGTAACATTCTAGTAAAATTGATAATACAATATATTGTGTAAACAATAACTATGACATCACACGCCCAGTGTCTTGTCGAAATCGTCGCAACGGAGTTTATTGACATTATGGAAATATTACATAATGCTTACAAAATTGGATGCGACACATAACCTACCGAAACAGGATGCGAGTTGTTTATTAGATCGAAAATGTCAATCGAATAAACACATAAAAAGTCGGAATATCGCTCAAACAGTGATTAATCACTAAATATCAGAAACAATAACACCTACAATCTTGAAATTTTATAGTCAGGCACTTATAGAGAATAGACATCAGCTAAAAACGAATTTACGAAACTCTACCACGAATGGGGTTAAAGCTGGTTTGGAAGTTTGTATAAACGTCCTATATTTTTGTGGTTAAAGACTAAAATTAATTGAAAATTAACCCCCTTTAGGGATTAAAACAAGGGGAGATAGCTTCCATACGTGCGAAGTCGCTAATAATACATTTCTTCAAAGTTACATAAACGACGTCGTGGAGGTGTACCTAGATGACATCATCGTCACCGACGCGGGCATAGGTGAACAAAAACCGATAGCAAACGTTGCGTCATGCAATCGCGAATTGAGAGGACGTTTTGTCGGAAAGCGTGCAATAACAATAATACGACCGACAGGGTGGCACGTGCACAGACTCGTGACTTCGTGACTTGCGCGGGATCAAGTCAAACGGCGACTGCATGAAAATTCCAATGCAGATTCGATCACAAGATTCCAGGAAGAGTCCCAGAAAAAATATCGTCAGCAAAGAGTTGATGCGTTCAACTTCGTCATTACTAACCACATCACTCACTTTAACGTAATCGTACTGACGTATTCAGTGTCAATGACCTCAGCCTGTAACAATACATAACTACCGGCGAATGCTCAATTTGATTATCTGGCAATCATGGTACCGTTGCTTGCCGCATCGAAAATGTATAAAGAACATGGTCAAAATCGTTATTATGATCCGAAGTTTGCATTCATAAATCAAGATATGCTTTTACGATGAACGATATTTGCTATTCAAGACTGCGTAGGAACTCGTTATTACCTATTTTAAAATTGACCTATTAATTAATTCAGAGGAAGTTTCGCATCTACCAACTTTTTATAAGTTTGATTTGAGTCACGATACGATTTCATATAGTAATGGTCGGTTTACTAATCAAGTAATCGTCACCGAAGTCCAGAAAGTTTTTAAGCTTCCTAAAGCCATATTTGCATGAAAGCCAACTGGTGTAGGCGTCATGACCAGAGATCGGAATAGGTAGAGCTATTTTGGTTCATTGACCGCAAACATAGATGTTAATATGGACATGCCCCGGGATTTTGACTACAATCCCGGAATTTATATAAAATCCAAAAATAAATAAATGAAGATAACAAAAAGTAGCTCTTCTTATGTAAACCGCTGCACGCGCGACGTTGTCAAACTTACATTAACGCATCGAATCTCCGAAGTTGCAAAATTCTAATCGCACACGCGCGACGTTGCCACATTTGTAGTACGCACAACACAGCATGTGAGAACAAAAGAAAACAATAGCGGGAATGCGAGGCGCTCCCGCTTAACGAGATTTTGTCTCTTTTTACCGCATTCAAATTTTCTATTAGCAATAAATCGGTAACTCACTCACTTACTTCGGTTCGTAGAGTGCGCTCGCTTGCTTCCTGTTGTGTTTTGTGTGGTGAATCCTGTTTGACCCTGGCTTGTTTATTGGATTCTGGAACCTACTTAATACGACTATTTCGGCGTGCATTTACGGACTTTGATTTGGCCTTGTTGTATTGGATGATTGGATATTTGAAGTTGGTGATCTATTTGGTAAGTTCATTAATTAAATTTCCATTAAATCTAGATTTTCTCAGTGTAGAATGTTTTCTCGTTTGTTATGAAAATCTGTTTTGTCTTACTAAAGAGGGTTTTTGATACAATCACAATAAAGTAGTAATGATTTCAAATGCTACTGAAGAAGCATACTTTTTAAATGGGACGCATTTTTTAAATTACATTAATGGACTATATGGTTAACGATTGAATTTTTAAAGTTATTTTTTCTGGAAATCTTTTATTGGTTTTCTTTTTTAGCTTTAAATTTAATAATTAATGTGTTCATGTGATTGATATGAAAACCTGTATTGTTCTACTAAAGAGCGTTCTTGTACTTCTGGCATAAGCGTTTTTAGCATATATATTAAAATGTCTCAATTGCTACTTAAGGAATGAAGAAACGTTTATAATAGGAAGTATCTTTCTTTAACATATTGCATTAACCGACTCCGATTTGGCATTCTTGGCTCGGACGATTGGATATTTGAAGCTATTTTTTCTGGCAATCTTTTTGGGTATGTTGATAGATTTTGATTTTGAGTTAAATTGTTTAAAACTAGATTTCCTCAATGCAAATGTATTCATATTATATAAGATAGTATTGTTTTGCTTAAGAGCTTTTTTCTTTTGATACATTCACGTTCCAGTAGCGTTGGTCTTTAATTGAGTAAATTACTAAATTTTTAATAAATACAATACTTTAATAGGACGTATATCTTTGTAATAGCTTGTAAGGTGAAGGGTAAGCAGAACTAGCGCCACCAATTTATTTCTTTTTGTAACTTCTAAATCAGATCAATTTTCAATAATTGAAAGTCCAAGGGCATCTAATATTTATCAAATCTCTATATACCATTTTTCATTTTGTAGTTTGCCCACAAAACAGGTTCACGCCTAAAGTAGTCACTTTGGACAGAAAACCATTTTGTGAGCAAATTACAGAACATAAAGTTGTGTACAGCGATTCAATAAATATTAAAGGTGTTTTTCTAGCACCTTACGCTTTGAATTGTTGAAAATTGATTTGATTTAGAAGTTATACAAGAAATCAATTGGTGGCGCTAGGTCTGCATTACCTTCGCCTTAACGAACTCTGAGTTGGCATTCTTAGCTTTGACGATTGCATGTTTAAAGTTATTTTGTCAGGAGATCTTTTGGGTATATTTATAGATTTCAATTTTGAGTTAAATTGGTCAAAACTAGATTTTTCCAACGCGAATTTAAATGTATTCTTATTTTTTTAGGAACATTTACAGAATTGTTCTACTAAATAATGCTATTTCATCCTTGTGAACAATAATTTTCTACTTGTATTTTTCCTAAATATTCAATGTGTTTAAACCACTGTCTATATTTTTTTAGGTATACTACTCAAATATGAGTTCAATCAAGGCTGAAACAGTTCAAAAGTGGATATGCAATTATCCTGAGCTGATTTACGACCCCGCTAGCCGTACAATATACTGCAGCAAGTGTGAAAGCCACATATCAACCAAGAAATCAAATGTAAAAAGGCATATTGAAGGCGCAGTACATCAAGGAACCTATAAACTGCCTCAAGAGGATTTTTACTTTGACCTCATACAGTTTTTAATTATATGCAACATTCCATGGTCACAAATGAAAAATCCTGCGTTCAAGGACTTTTTCCAAAAATATATGTGCTGTGATTCTTGTTGCAAGTGCACTAATAAGAAAATGCCTGACGAATCACTATTACGAAAAATTTATTTGGACAAGTTTTATAAAAATAAGATTACATCAATTTATCAAACCGTCAAAGACGAGAAATTGTGGATATCGCTGGATGAGACAACAGACTTTTTAGGTCGTTACATTGTTCATTTTTTAGTAAAACCCTTAAATGGGAACTTTTCAGGTCGGCCCTATTTGATTGCATGTAAAATGCTTGAGGTAGTGAACGGAAATACTATAGCAAATTTTGCTATCGCGTGTTTGGAAAATCTATGGCAAAACTCGTTCGAAATAAAAGTTGACAATGTCTTGGTGTTATGTACTGACAGTGTAGCATATATGTTAGCTGCGGGTCGTAAATTAAAGAATTATTTACCGCAATTAAAACATGTGACCTGTTTGGCACACGCTCTTCATCGCGTATCTGAGCAAATACGGGCAGAGTACCATGAAATAGACATGTTGATAGCAAATGTAAAGAAAATATTTTTAAAAGCCCCAAGCCGAGTTAAAATTTTGAAAGCATTGTATCCCAATTTACCTCTGCCTCCACAACCAGTCATAACTAGGTGGGGCACTTGGCTGGAGGCGGCATCGTACTACTCAAAGTATTTTCATAAAATTAAAGATGTTTTGTCTCATTTACGCAGCTCTGATTCAATGGCAATCCGAAACGCGAAAATTATATTAGAAAAAGAACATATACAAGAGCAGTTAAAATACATAGAAGAATATTTTATGGTCATTCCATTTTCAGTAAAAGAATTGCAAAAACAAAATATAACAATTACTGAATCGCTATTAGCTTTTGACCAAGTCAGAGCTGTAATAAATGAGTGTAATTCGAATAAAATAAAAGACAAAATTGAAAATGTCATGAAAAGAAATCCGGATCTTGATACAATTAGAGAATATAGTGAAAAATTATCGAGTAATGAAATAAATAACGAATTTTTGCCTTACGAATTAGCGCCGTTAGCCTCCACAGATGTTGAACGCTCATTTTCTACTTATAAGTGGATATTAGATGTCAAAAGAAATAGATTAAAATTAGAAAACATAGAAAAAATTATTGTTATTTATTTCAATTACTCGGGCCATGGTCAAACTTTCAGTGAAGCCGAAGATGAAAACGAGGAATCGACAAATGAATAAACTTGTAGTTCACACCAGCCAGTTCCTAGTTAGTTTCCGTAAGTTGTACGCGTACGGGTACGCGAGTAAGTATATGAAAAATAAATTATAATATTTTTTATTTCCGGGATTTATTTATTAAATTTTTCATTCAAAAATCTCCACGAAATACTCATAGTTGTTATACGTCTGCGGCTTGGCTGAAAGACGAGCCTCAAAAAGGTTTATTAATGTTTTTTTTTCATAATATATGTGTTTAATTTTTAAAGTTTGTAATTGTGTTAGTTTTTATGAATAAGTTCGTTAGCCTGATGTTTGTTTCTCGTATGTAAGTACAACATTATTGTTATAGAAAAATAAAAATGTTTTTTTAAGAACACAATTTCTTTTTATTTCACTAATCCCAAACCCGTGAATCTTTAAGTTATTAAAACACATTGGTAGCCCGTTGAGCGCTCAGACTTTGTCGAAAGAATCGCCCGGTCGAATTCGTTTCATAGGATAATACAACGAATTCCACTAATTGATTGTTTCAGTGAGGTTGCGCGACAAATTGTGTTTTCATCTTTATATCTCATTATCAACCTTGCGCGGTGTGGCTTAACTTCCTAAGAAGTAAGCAGCTGTTTATAAAGTAATTTCCAACTCAAATAAAATTCCGGGATCAATTTTTAAAATCCGGGACTTCGAGCATGTCCACATTATTACAACATATCACAAGTACCAAAAATAGCTCTACCTATTCCGATCTCTGGTCATGACACACGCCTTATGATCACCTTTAGGAACGATTATGTGTATATTTTGCCTTCTAAGATAAACAGTGGAGTGACATCAGCGTCTAACTTAGGCCAGTTTTTACGTATTGTCGCTGTGTAGAATTGGACTGTTTTTGGTAAACATTGTGTTCGTGAACTTCAGTAAAAACTAACAAAAAAAGATTCAACGCATTTGAATTAAAACGTAAAATAACTACTTAATACATAAGATATAAGTACAAACTAAAAATATCGTACAAGATAAATAACACTAAATGGCAACCATAAACACACACATAGACATAAGAAGTAAACAGAGGCAAAATCATCAATACAATGTATAAAGTTTGAAGAGTAAAGAGGATGAATAGCTAAAAGGCATTTTGCAATATCTCAAAGAGGCATATTAAACTGAAAATAGATTGGACGGATAAGTCGGCCAAAGGAATCCCTTATCGGTTTATTTGGAGCCGAAAGCACTTTGGAGAGAAAGCAGACCGCATATTGGGATATGTTACGATGCTTTGAATATCATTAGCGGGAAATCTGGCGTATACGATCGAGGAATTATACAACTAATATTATAACTTGAAAGTTTGTGTACATGGATGGGTATTTTGCAACTTTAAACGCATATATTTTTTAATGGATTTAGATGAAAATGTATATCAAGACGGATTGAGATATTAGAATAACATTCATGAGACCCTTTTTATCACGAAATAAAGTGACAAATTAGAGCCCCGTCCACAGCAATAACATTTTTATTTAGGGGTTATTTCCACTCTGCATCATTTCTGTCATGTTTCAGAATCTTAGACGATCATACCTTATGATCAAGTGCGAGTAAAAATACTTTAAAATTGCCACATTTTACACGAAGAATCTGTTCAAAAACGGCTAAATGTAGGTCGACTAGTTTTGTAGAGCTTTTTTTACTTAAATTTTCCGAGTTTATACTTTTTTAACAGATGGTCCCCAACTGTGACTTCTTAGTCATTTTATCAAAGATGTCTTATAATTTTTCGATTTCATGATAACTCAAACTCAAATATTTCTTTATTCAAGTAGGTTACATATAACACTTTTGAATCGTCATTGAATACAATGCAAAGTGATTCTACTTCCGGTTCGGAACCTTTTAGTTACAGTAGCATTATCTAACTTATTGCTATGTGTAGCTCACTTTCGACCTAACTATCTAGCCTAACTAGCGCCGTTTATCTAAAACGGGTCAATTAGAGGAAAAGTGTTTGATACTCTTATTTTATATACTATTCTACTCTTCCTTTTAATAACCATTAAATGTCTCTGTTCCCAAATCATGTGAAATTAGTGCAAAATATTTTTCTTTTACATTATCTACGATGTAAATGTAATCATCTCATATCATATTTATGTCTTATACAAATCAATAAGAGATTAAAGCATTATGTGAGTTAAAGGCTAAGTATTGATTAGCCTTATTGCATGATTTCATTAGAATCATTAGTCGGGATTTCTATATATGGCATTTCGACAGCTGCCGCGGAGCCGGCCGGCCATCGCCGCCGGCGGTGACTCACTCGACCGCTCGAGTGACGTCAAAATATTGTTTACCTACACGCGATTATTTACGAGTTTGAAAAATCAAAAACCTTTTTCTAATTCTTCAATCATTTTTGGATATATGTGGGAGTCTTACAATTAAGCAGAGGAAGAGGAATGCATCCCACGTTGTACCGTGTAAGGCCGTTGGCGATGCGATCGGTCGACCAAATAAATTAATTTATTTTGTTCTGTTCTTGCAATGTCTACGGCTTTTGTGCAAATACAGGTTTCTTTTCCTTTTTATTGTTCGGCAACTTATGACCAGCCGTACTGACATGTGCAATACGTCAAATGTCTCGCATGAGACGAGAAAACTTTAAATACTTTTGATTGGCTGACAGCATGCCGCACTAGTATATTCAGTCAATCAGCCGCTGACGCACTGAATTTTATCGATAAAATTTAACCGAAAGGAAATAAATACGAAACAATTTTTACTACACTGTTGAATTGACGGAAAACTCGTTAATGAAAATGAAATATTTAGACAGTCAAACTCATAAGTGTTATTAACACTTTCGATGAGTCAGTAGTAGTAAATATAAACTAGTGTTCTTCGGCTGGTAAATATAAACAATAAGGGAATGTATGACAACCTCGCGTTGACCATGCCACCACCTGGCGGCATTCCAAGTGAGCAATATGGAAACTGCTCATTATCTCCCTAATACCAACAACACGCCGTACACGCTTTAAATAGCTATAAACTAACACTATTTGATATTTATTTGTGTGAAAATAATTATTCCTCAATTAATTACATAACTCTCAATTTATAGTAAAAAAAAAATAAAGAATAATAACCAAATCCATAAGAGCAATGATCACGAGTTATTTATTTATTTGTTTTTATAAAGTTGTTTTTTTATTTAGTACTAATTTAAAGTAGTATTTGTTTTAATTCCACTTTTTTATTTAAAAATTACATACCTCATTGTCTCTCGCGTTTCCGTGGTATTCCGGTGGTTTATCTATTACAACTGGAGATTCCATATCTTAATCCTAGTCACTGAATCAGTATCACAGATAGTTCACTCACTTCGATATAGTTTATAGCACGCGTTAATACTGATCACTCTGTATTCGAACAATAGTCCGGTATCGTATCTCGATTTATACTGCGGCGGTCGGCGAAGTACAACTGTATTTATACGGGCGGGGGGACCGACACCGACTCGGCGGTTCTCGAAAGTGCGCGAACATTCGAGATAGCTCTTGGACTATCTGTACGGCGAAGTTTTTCTTTGTACTCGGTCGATTGCGCGCAGCGGTCTGTCGTAAAACACAATTTAGGAAACGACGCAGCAATGGATGCGACTCAATATTGCTGTGGGCGGTAGAAGGCTCGCTGCGCGCTTGCGCTATGTAGCGCTCTGGAAGTTTCGGGATGTTACAAGGCATTCAACCCTTATAGCGCCGAGAAAGTGACTGAAGTGTATTTGGTTTACTTTAATGAATTTTAAATCGTTCTATCCAGATGTATTGTATCTAGATTTTTACAATTTTCGCGACGCACTCAGCAAACTTTTAAATATTTTAAGAAACAGAACGATCGAAATTTAATGATTATTGTATTTGATTGTTTGCATCGGAATAAAGCCATCGCGATCAAGCAATACCTATGTAAATATTGTCATCGCCTGGCGAACCATGCAAAAGGCTTTAAATATTTAATACATCTTTTGAATTATCATTATTGGCTCAGTGTGAATCACCTGTAATGCGGGTAATTTATTGATAGTGACAAAGAATCGCAATTACATTGTTTGCCTTATTAAACTTTTCCTTCAGCGCTCCTTAAAAGATTGATTAATGAAATCACCATATGCGAAACACTTGTTTATTATGGGTTTCATTTATTTACCCTGCTGAATTCACCAGACAGACTACCTGTATTGAGTGAGAAGTGAGATATTTTTTTTATCGTAATTTATGCAAACATATGCAGTCACGTATGTAATTACTTGACTGCACTCTCGACAGCTCAAATTATGTAAACGGGCAATAGTTTAATAGCCATCTTTACCAACAAATATCGCTAGCTTTATATATTTCAGTTGCATATTATTATTGACAAGCTAAGAGTGTAATTATAGTCATATTTAGATTTATACCAGTTCATATATCTCGATGTAGAATGGCTTCACACCAAATCCCATGCGATGTCTTCCGTATAAAAAAATCAAAAATTATTAAAAATATTGAACTATAATAGACTATATTTTAAGTAAATTTGGTTACATAAACCAATGATGAGACAATGACCAGGTACCGACCACAATACCCAGACCCGAGCCAATATAGAAAAGTTCGTTTCCCATATTGACCCGACCGGAGATCGAACCCGGGACCTCAGAGATAGCGCGACGCCAAAGTCAGGCCCGCTCATCCCTCGGCTACGGAGGCCGTCAATAAATAAGTGCTATACACAAGTGTTTATAGACATGTGTCGTTAATTCGTTATGTAACCTAGCTTTTCAAAACAACAGTCATCTTTATTCTACCTAACCGAAACCAATGTCGAATTCCTAGCCAAGTGAAAAGTGATTTACAATTATCTACGGGCAGGACGACAGGTGAAGGAAATGTATATAAAATACTAACGACAAATGGAGCTACAACTAGAAACGAACGCAACCATTTGTTGATTCCGAGTACACGCCGACAGGAGCTCTCGGTCTCATGTAAAACATGTCGGCGTCATTAGTTCGCAAACACCTCAGACGTTAACCCATTGACCTCCATTGACGCTTTAAAGCGTCATCAAGAATTTTGATCCAGACGCCGACGACGCCTTTAAGCGTCATTATTTGCCTTATGTTTGACGTTGAAGTAAAAAGTAATGAACACCATCTCGTATACATATTTATACACACCGCGCACAAGGATACGATAGATTATTATTATTGATGTCTAAAAACGTCCTACAGCATAGAATTGAGTTAAAAAATGATAAAAATCAACAACTAAAATTATTAACGTAAAATCACACTGCACGACGCCGTGGACGTCTTAAAGCGTTAGGTAGTGATGTGACTAAGTGGACATTTTTAATACATTTTTTATTTTTATTTAATATGTAGGTATTAGATGATAACAATAAAATGTGATTATTTTTTTATTGTTCTACTGCTAGTTTATTAAAAGTGTATTAGTAAATAACTATTATCATTATCTCTGCCTATGCACATACTTGATAGATGGATTGATGATGCTCACTCGTCATATGGTTAACGTACGAATTTTTTGTCTGTTTATATTTTACCTAATTATTAATGTTAAAAAAAAAAATCAAAAATTTCTTTATTTTCTTAAAGACATCCATATAACAAATAATGAGGGACTTCCCTTTTAAGTAACAATACTTGTGTTAGGGGAGTCCCGCTCTCTATAAGGAAACGTAGACAATTATAAAACAAAGAAATTGTTGACACGTTTAGCTTAAGGGGTTTACATCTTATTTGTTATGTTTTTAATGAGTGTGTGAACGATTATGTGAGTATTGTATGTGTTAGTAATTGTCTATGTGTTATTATTATTATTTTTTTTATACATACTGTTCGTATTATATGATGTTTTTATGTTAAACACATATTGGTTTTCACAGTCAATTGAGAAAAAGTTTGTAATGATAAACAGATGACATGCCATTGTGAATTAATTTCATGACTAAGGTTTTTACTATTTATTATTGAATTTAATCTGCTTAAAATATACCTTAATTTTTTTTTATAAAATTTTATGTTATCGATATACCCACCTAACTCCACTACGTCATGTTCACTTTAATGTACTGCCAACGCCAACGACGCTTTAAGTCGTCCGCTTGTGACGTCATAAGCGCGTATGCTGCTATTGATAGTGTTGGGAGTTGAAGATAGATAAAATATATTTTTTTCAATTACCCTACAAAAACTAAATGCTACTGAAGTTATTGTCCGTGTTTCTATATTGTAGACTTTTTGAGTAAAAACCCACAAATACAGTATTTACGAAAATAGTTTAAATAATAATGGGTTGTGTTGAACTTTTACATATTCTGGAAGTAGTTGATGATGATGATATTTTTAATAAATCTTCGCCTGATAGTGAAGTAGGAGTAGGAGTGTTTCTTTTCGAGGCACTTATTTATTTTAATCAAACTAAATTAATGAGCATGACAACCGGATCAACAAATTCTAATTATTTCGTGAGTTATTCCATAAAGATTATAATACCCATATTTATTGTTTACTCAATCAACTGAAAAAAACTATGTATGATAAAGCTCATAAAAATTCGAAGTTCACTATGTCGCTGCTAGTTTTAAAATTTATCTAGATGTGACGTCATACGACATTTCAACGAAACACTGCACCGTGATTTTTTGATTTATTAAATAAAAAAATATGAATGTTTATCGTTAAGTGTATATGCACCGTAAAAACCGGGAAACATGATTTTGGTGTAAATTTGTAAAACGCCCCTTCGTATAACATATTTTGGTTTCTGTCGATAGAAAAATATATACAATGTTTTGTTGCTCTTCTTATACAAAAAATTAAATCATAATAAGTTCAAAAGGTGTACTTATTATAATTTCATCACCGACATTAATTCATATTATTTTGTTTTTAACCAACACAGTGGCGTTTTTTTCCAATTACATCGATAAAGTCCTTAACAACACTATAAGAGTAGGTAAAATTTGTCAAACATTTAAGTTGTGATCGCCGATGACGCTTTAAGGCGTCGACTAGTTGCGCCAAAATTCCTTGCATACTTTAAAAAAATCTTGTGATAATTTTCTGATTACTAAGACTTATAAAATTACTATTGATCTATTATTTCTTATTACGTTCAGTATGTATGAGCATTTATTTCTTTATCCTTAGTAATAGGTAATAAGGTTCGGAAACAAACGTTTATTCTTATCGCTTAGTGCAGCATGTCACATCACTATCGTATTGGGCGAAAATTCTAGCTAATAATACGCATGGCGTCGGGGGCAATATTTTCTATTTGAAGTCCGGCGGTCAATGGGTTAACTTATTATTCCCTACAATATGGTTGGCACATACGTCATGCTTGTGAACAGGTGCCACCTTTGGGGACTGGTCTGCTCCAGCTTACCTCTCGAAAGTAAAAACTTACTTGAGTACTTATTTATTTCATCACTCATCAAAACCAAAACTATATGACTTGATCCAAAGTGAGCTACACATAGCAATAAGTTAGATTCTGATACTGTAAATGATCTGCTGAGTTTCTTACCGGTGTCTTCTCGGTAGATATAGGTTCCGAACCGGAAGTAGAATCACTTTGCATTGTATTCAATGACGATTAAAAAGTGTTATATGTAACCTACTTGAATAAATAAATATTTGAGTTGAGTTTGAGTTTGATTACATTAAACGTCTGCGTATCTAAGTAAATCTTAGAGACACTTATCATAATGTGACAAACAGAGTGGTCTGTAAACTAAAGATGCTGACTGTACAAGGGTTTTAAAAAGAAACGCAAATGGCCTCCGTATAAACATACTAGCTGACGCGATAGAGGTTGTCCTGTTTAACGACGTATATTTAATTATTTCTTTCAAGAACCTTTTACTGGCAATAAAAAACACAACAAAAATAGTGAAAATGGTCCAGCCCTTCACGCGTGATGGATAATTCATTTTTATACATACACATGTACTTCGTAGACCCTATAAATCTTTTCTTTTTCAGCGGGCGAAATGCCGCACCATGCCTTCACCCGTGGGAGATGAAGGTGTAAGTGGGACTCTCCTGCAGGGCCTACCCACTTAAAAAACCCCACGTGCCTTAATGGTAATGCTGTAAGAAACAGAACCACAACACCACCGGCGGCCATAGGAACCCTATCTTAATGTCCTCGAATATTCCACGTAACAGATTAGGGTTCTTAATTCCAAAGTTGCATTGAGACTGCGTCTCGCCTTTGTGTGTCCGCTTTCGACAGACGCATCCTATCCCACCTACCCAATGCAGTCAGGTAACGCTAAACAAACAAAAGAAAAGGAAATATAATTCCTTACTGTTAAACTGGCTGTAACCAAAGACTCAACGTTAAACTCATCAATTAACTTCCATTGAGAACAGAGTTCTATACAAATGTGAAACGAAGTTGAAACATAAATTCACTGTATTAGGGTAGCGGCCTTTGTCAAAAATACCAGATTGTTATTAGTCCGTTAAATAGTTATTACAAAAACATTAGACATGTATTTTTTCATTGCCAAACTAATAAAAAAATACTAAGATAAAACGAAGCCAAGTTGCGGGGTTGCGGTCCGTTACGTCTCTGTTGTGGATGTTGAGGCTGAGCCGATCTCCCACAACACCGCTACTAGGGCGATGAGGTCCAACCGGGGAGTTTTAGTGGGTAGCCCAGGTAGCCCGGAAGTCCGGTGTGTCAAGCATTTCTCCCCGTAAAAAAAACTGATGGGTAAAAAATATACCTACCCACTTATGACACATGTGACAATTAAATGTATCGCTGTTATTTTTGTATGAGGTAGAAAATATAAAAATACGTGTCCCATATTTTTGGATAGTCTAACAGATGAACTATGAATCAATTTTTAGTTCGCTTGCCTATTCTTAATGTCTAGTCTACATTGAGACTTATGAATCAGAATTATAAATCAATAGTTTACACTAACTAATGTGCTATTATTTATTTGAGTTGTAAGGTGCAATGTAAATAAGTACTAGAGAGTAATCGAAGGAATTATAATCACAATCTCACATACTATATAAAAGCAATTACAATGTGACACTTCTAAATTTAATGATCATAAGCTTTTTATATATCTTGTGTCAGTTTTAATGTTTTGAAATTATAATATGCAAAATTGAACAAATTACACTTGCAAGAATTCTAAGATATGGAATGTAATGAAATTGTAATGTTTGTCGAAACCACAACAAAACGCTGGAAATACATCAAGGCCAATTGGAAAATTATATGAAGTGGAATTGAGGGCGCACGTAGGAGGCAAAATGGCTGTGCTAAATATTTTAATTCTAATATATCTCTTTTGAAATAATTGCAACGATAAATACTATCGGAAAATAAAATTATGGTTTTCTGCATACACACAATAAAAACGACTGCGCGTTTCTCAAAATGTCCTTTTAAAGATCTAAGCATATATGATTCGAGTACAAGTGATTTGTGTTTTAAGTGTGTCTGTACTATATAAAGTGACAGACAGACATACTACCCACTTGTACGAATGAGTCGATTTCTATTCAAACATTTAAAATAGTTCTGATGATAATAATATAAGCAGATGAAATCTGACTAAAAAGTTTTAATGTGTCTTTTATTTACAAAAAGGGAACATTTTGAGAGAATTACATTTTGCGCAGACATGATTAAAAAAACAATATTATCCGAGACAGTTTTTATATTGTGGAAATAAACTCTCATGAACTAGAACAAAATGTCAATATCTCAATAGACAACACATTAAAGGCTAATTCATTCGAGCGTAAACAAGACATTTGGACCGCTGGCAACACGATGAAGCCAATGTTACCAGCAAATGTTATAATAACTATTTATAATACTGCATTCAAGCGGCGAGTAGGTACTCACGTTTCGCTTCATTTCACACTGTCATCGTACTCTATGCAGAACTGACACAAACAATACTCGCGAATTATCGCCTAAAATATCCTGGTTTTACTTTTATTCTCCAGGTTGAGCAGTCGTACCGTTCGGCGAGTCGTTTCACTGTGTTGTGGGTGGGTGCGCGAACCACCGAAATAGAACTTTTGGAATAACACTACACAAATTATATTCCTTGCGTCACTGAGACGGGACTAAGATCATGAGCGGACTTGTACGTCACGTCTACCGTGCCCCTATCTTTTTCTAACGTTAATTGCATGACTGTTAATCTTACTAATATTATAAAGCTTGTGTGTCCGGTTGTTCGATACTCTTTCACGAAAAAACTACTGAACGGAGTTGGACCAAATTTGATAGGAAGAAGACATACCAGATTAACATTGTAATCCTTTACTTTTTATCCCGAAAACAGCCTGTTAGTTCAATTCACATTGTCCTAATTGCTTACTCACTAAACGTTCTAATGACAACATTCGTGGTGCAATAAGGTAGTACCCCAAAGCGCGAAAGGTCCCGGGTTCGATTGTCGGTTAGATCCATTTTATCATCATCAGTAAAACTTTGTCCTGATAATTACAATCATGAAAAAAAAATACGAATTTGGACCAGTGTTTGAGAAGTAGGTAATGCGCGTACATAAATTTCAGACGTCATTTTTATTTAAATAGTAGATAAATCCACGATCAGTTTGACAAGTGTTACAACTTTAGAAATATTTATTGTCTAAAAGCGTCAGTTTACACTGGCGAGATATGCTATCCATTTTAGCTTTGCAAATAAACAATTGATGTTATTATATCCTCGAGGAAAGTAATTTCCATGCTTGGTTCGTTTAACACGCTGCCGAACAAAATGGGCATTATGTTTATTATTCAGCTCGGCAGTAACATCCGCCTATTCAGAGCTTCAACTGAAATTCAGATAAATTAAGGAACAGTGATGGTTCATTGGATAATGGAGCAATCACGATTGTATAACTGCACAAAGATGCAATCATTGCAGATGCGATCATCATCCTGACCATGACGTGTGCTGTACTGCTGACTGATCTACAAAATAGTATGAAAACCAGTAATCGCATACAATGCAGATTTAGAATATTACATGCAACAAATCCATACAAATATTATTAACGGGAAAGTAACTCTTGTCTGTCTGGAATTTGGTGGGATTTGGTACTTGAACCCGAGAAATGGCGTAGGCTACTTTTTTAATGCGAAAACAAGTTTGAGAGGAGAACGGGGATACAGTATGTGTAAGTCTCCGATGGATGAAGGAAAGGACGTAGTGTGTAGCGCAGGGGGAGGGGAGAGCGTGGCGTTTCTTAGTGAGGGAGGAGCGTGGCACACCGTCGTATTTGTACAATAACTTGCCTAATAATTAAAAATGCTACTCCAAGTCACAAATCCACTCGTATGAAGTCGCGGGCACAGCTATTTAAATCTAAGTAGGAGAACAAGACACGCTGTTTGTAGTGTAATAGGTAATCAAAGTATACTTG
The DNA here is from genome assembly GCA_037074685.1 of Glyphodes pyloalis. Lineage (NCBI taxonomy): Eukaryota > Metazoa > Arthropoda > Insecta > Lepidoptera > Crambidae > Glyphodes > Glyphodes pyloalis. The sequence goes on along the minus strand of JAYKKO010000024.1, from coordinate 2,368,538 downwards.
CAAACTTGTAACTGTCTGTAATAAAATATGAACTTAATCGAATATTGTTCTGTTTCTTTAATATCTATTAGAAATAATAATAAACTGACAAGTTTTTTTGCTATTCGTGTCGAGGAGATTAATAAAAATCAATAAGATAAACGCTAAATTCTGATTCCACTACAGATTCGGGACCCATTTTCACAGAGAATGCACAAACTTAGAACCTATCAATCTAGATAACTTTATTTTCAAATTGGGAGGCACGTACAAGATTGGTTTAACCATAGGTGCAGTAAAAGGGAAGTCCTTGAACAGCCCACCGCTGGTGTAGAGTTGAATCACGGCCGCCCACGCGGCATCAGCCAACAAATTGCTACCCGTAGTTTGATCATAAGAGTCTACTGCAATAATGCACAGCTGTACTTGCGGTTAGGGCTATCTACTAAATGTATACCAATGAACTCTAGTGGTCAATTCATTCAGATTTATATTAGCACCACTTTAGTGTTATAAAATGCTGTAAATAAACCAGCATTCGTTTCTAAATTTCAACGTCGAATGTGAACGGCTGAATCACTAAAATATCTGCGACAACTAAAAGGTAGGTAGGTAAAAGGTGTGGCGAATCGGGGAGGAGGCGATTAATCTCGGATCTTGATCTGAAGATATAAAATATAATAGAATCTGTCGCAAGGGAAAAATCTTATAATTATGTATTTTTTTGCCGAAGTAAGATGACTAGCGCCCCGCGCGCCCTATAGACCCAGAAATCTAATTTAGTATAAAAGCTTTTTAAAAATTTAGAATTGGAGCACCTAATTAAAATGCCTGAATATTAGTCGCGTTAATGTCTTGACAAGCAGGGCCATATTGAAATTTCTGCACGTAAAATCCAGGGCATGTGTTTATTGATTAAAAACAAAGTACCAACCCTAGTATTAGCTCAGCGAGAGGTAGGACAACCGGTTCTAATGATAATAAATGACGTTCAAATAGTCGCAGCTTCATAGAGTTGTCTCACTCCTATAGTTTATCTGTATTAACAGTGCTGTGATAATGTCGTTCCAATTATTATTGCAGCGTTTAACTAGACATAACCGTACTATGTATTATTCAGTATGCTTTTGATTAATGGACACAATATATGCATCTGGAGTGTCACAATCTGCAGATGTAAATAAATTACAAGAAAATATGATGTTAGTACAAAAGTTGTTTGATATTGCAGACTGATTTCCCGTTTTTCTAAACACCTACATTTGAATAAGTACCCATTTAAACTAGAGAAAATAAGATGCACAATCTATATAAAATAAAAATGAGCATCCGAAATGCATGTGCGCTTATAATTTAAACACACTGGGCCAAACTGGATAATTCTTATTTTGTTATGTTCGTTTGTGCGGAAAAGAAAATTTACCGGTATAATACGCGCGGCGGGTCGTTTTTTGTCAATAAATTGGGTTTTCGAAAGATTACGCCCCGTGATACGATGCGTCGTTGTAAATTTACCGCCTAGGTACCTACCGATCATAGGGCGTACTCTTGGTGTGTGTGTATGAGATGATAAAGTGTCACGTGACAAAGTAGCATTGCTGGAACGACGCGAGTATACTATTTTAGCAGCTAGCGTCACCTATCCAGTCAGGTGTGAAGGTGGAGCGCCTCGCTCGGCTTGTCATTTATTATGAGACAAAATATTGTAAGGAAACAACGTATATCTGCATGGACTGTACTCATAATACAAGAAGAAACCCTAGTTTGAGACCAGTTGATTGAAGTGATCGTCTGGCGCTTTTATTTATTCCTTCCTTTTAAACAAGAAAGATTAAGGAATGCCACTTGCGTGGTTTTATTATACGCAGAAGATCTATAATGCACTTCGCGTGAACTCACAGGCTCTGTCTGCAGCAAGAAGGAGTCATGACTTTTACGGCATCATAAGGAAGCTAATTTCTTCAATCAGGCAGATTTCGGGAGAGTTCAAAAATAAGCTAGGTTGCAATACGTAAGTGTAAAGTCCAACTGATAACTTGATTTATTGACATGACATTAACATATATGTTAAATTGTATTATAATCAATCTGTAAAACCTATTTCTGTAAAGTTTTGTGCAATAAAGTATATCTATCTATCTATGTCATCTAGACATTTGAAATCACGTCGCATTTGAACCACGCAAAGATCATCGACTCGGTTTATTAATTTTCGAGCATCGAATTTTGTGGTAATAAGAGGTAGCTTCCTAGTGTATTTTGGGAGTTAACCTCATGAACATAAAGCACGCATAAGCGGCTTTTATCAAAACTGCTAATGCGCGGGAGACATGAATTGCGCATAATTATCATTCCAACAAAGGTTGCGTGTTCAGACACGCGTTCTATTGTCACAATTAAAATAATTTCTCGTTTTATGCCAAAAAAGATTTAACGAGGCTTTACAAAAATTAAAGCATTCCGAACGACTTGAAAATTACCATCAATTTCAGCCACAATAACACAACTGATTTGTCGTTTTAAAACCAACCGTGGAACTGCTTTTGCATAGCATTTAATGGAGAAAGAAATACGTACATGCAAAAAGGTCGTTCTGAAACCATTTCACAACATGAAACGTTCGAAATAATTTAGCTACCTACAATGAGAGCACTGCAACTGTTGACTGTACCGCGGTTTACCCCGATAAAATTCAAGTAGATAAAGTAAACTATTTAATTTTGTGTCCTCTGAATGATACTTAAGGTCGTAAAATCAGTTGTTGTGTCTGGCGTTTATAAGGTCATTCAGCCTTGGGTAAATTAGAAGAATCTAATTCACAACAAACCCATTCTGAGCTTTAAAATAGTAAGTACACAATCACATTTGCATTTCAACCAAAAAGTATATTTTGTCGTAAATATACGACATTTTTTTTATGGTTGGAAAATAGGTTTTTTGAACATAGGGTCTTCTTCTGGTTTATGCCACGTTGTACTGATCGGACCTAACCGCAGACGTCAAGTTAGACAATGTTTACACAGCAATAAATAAAGTTTAATCGGTTTTTGACGCTCACAACAGTCCCGTTTTCTGAACGATCTACCAAAATAAACGAGGAACGCCGTCCTAAATAATGAAGCCACTGTGAAGAAATGTAAACACTTGAAGTAACCCAAAGCAATCGAATAGGGGCGCTCTCTTTTCTATTAGACATCTAAGAATTCTCCAGTTTTCAACAGTGGCATGATTTATATGCGTGATATTGACACTTGTGACACAATAAAAAGTATCACACACAGTGGATACTTTATCATCAACAACACAAAACTATATGACTTCGTCCAAAGCGGTCTAAAAATAGCTTAATAAATTAGATACTGCTACTGTAACTAATCTGCTGAGTTTCTTACCATCTCCGTAAATCTCCGTAAATATATGATTCGAACCGGCAGTAGAATCACTTTGCATTGTATTCAATGACGATTCAAAAGTGTTACATGTAGGTTACTTGAATAAAGTAATATTTGATTGATTGATTTATCACAACATAGTTTTTAGAACAACGTAGCTATCTGATGTCTGCCACTTAGATCTTTGAACTGAAAACTGAGGGGAAAAACGGAGGGAGTGATGTGTAAGGAAGGTTTATATTAGGTGTGTAAAAGACATACAGCACAGAAAAGCCGAAAAATCCTTAGTATCTGCATTATACCCGCACAAAGACGGAGCTAGTGCAATTTAAACAAGTGATTTTACTAAATTATATGACAAGTGGGAATGTTAAATTCAGATTAAAATGTCCAAAACAGTTTCGGAAACCTTGACCAATTCCTAGATGTAAAACAGGTTATATACTTTACTAGGCAGAAAGAGACAAAAAAGACGAGACAGATTAAAAAACCATTAAAATTTGTGCGACATTAGATTTAACATGTAGTAGATATATGTAGTCCTTTAAGCCGATATTTGCATGTCACTTCTACAAGACACATTTTTTCGTCGTAATTGTCATGCTGATAATTACAAAAATAGGGTCATTTTAAATAATAACCTCGCTTATCGTATCCAAGTAAACATGACATCGTTTTAAAACTATAATGAAAATTGCTAAAAATGTAACAAACGATTCTGGGAATCCGACTCAAACTTGTGAAATAGAAATGAAAGCTCGCCAACGCCATATACAACACAACACATTTATCACTGTATTTCTATTTACATAGTATTATGTACAGACAACATCACGTCAGACTACACACTTTGGACTTAAATCGTGCGCATAAGATCTAATATAGAACTGCAAGTTTTATCATCCCTACTAATATTATAAATGCGAAAGTAACTCTGTCTGTCTGTCTGTCTGTTACGCTTTCCCGCTTAAACCTCTCAACCGATTTTGATGAAATTTGGCATAGGTATACGTTGAAGCTCAAGAACGGACATAGGCTACTTTTACATAAAAGGAGAAACTGACTGACTGACTGACATATCAACGCACAGCCTAAACGGCTAAACGTAGCCACTTTAGGCTGTGCGTTGATATGTTCCACAGAAATTTGGAAGGGACGTAGCTTAGGTACCGTAGAGGTGCACCAAGAAAGGATTTCCCGAAATTCCCACGGGAACGGGAATTAGCGGGAAAATCCTTTTTTATGAAAAATTTAAACCGCTTAAGTTAGACGCTTGAAATTTGGCATGCAGGTACCTTAGTAAACTTAAAGCTTAGTTGCAACAATATATTGCAAAATTCCCACGGGAACGGGAGTTAGCGGGAAAAAACTGGAAAAACCCTGTAGTCCACGCGAATGACGTCGCGGGCACAGCTAGTAGGTCTGTACTGTATACTTTAACTAGCAAAGTTGGGCACACATTTCTTAGTTTCCCATCTACATTCTAACTGAGCATCATAGATGCTCATTCAAAACCATGTCTGCTTCCTTGATCAAATAGACCCGCTAAATAAAGACGTACAAAATGACCGGAGCGAATTGATTGGTCATTATTTGTCAATTCACTTCCAAATGTTCGCAGATTGACCGTGAACTTTTAGCCTTTACTCTTCCAATTAATAGATTCATAACTGTTATAATTTAATCTGTCTACTTTGAATCTGACTTATCCAGGACTTCCCTAAGTTATTGTTACTTTGACGCTTTTAGTAATTTTCAAATTCCCTGACTTAAAACCAAGTAACCCAGTAACAAGTTTCCAGTAAAACTGCAAATAATTATTGACATATCCGCTTAGGATACGCACCGCGAGTAAATTTTCGCGCTCTCAACAAATGTCAAAATCGATGCGTCTCCAGCTGATGACTGAAAATACGAGTGCGGTGTGCTATCAGCCAATTAACGATATCGAAACTTTTGTTATCTCATGCGAGAAACTTGATGTATTGCGCATTCTTATAGGCACAGAAAGGCGGTCTATGTAGAGTGTTTCGTCATACCTCTCGGATAGAACCGTGCCGTCCCAGGGCGTCCAGACGCACAGGTTAGACTACGTTCACGTAATTTTTGGTTTAAAATGATCCCTGAAGATGTATCTGTATCTCATTTACTTATCAAACATCAAAATTATCTAAATTGTCCAATATTTATATTTATTATTATTTATTTAAATAAATTAGCTGTATTTTTTTTCCATTTAAACCTTCCTTGACCACGACTATATCAAAACCATAATTAGATAAATCGGTCCGACCGTTCTTGAGGTTTACCGATACTAACGAACCACGATTTTTTATTTATATAGAAGAGAGATTTAGGAGAGATATCGAAGAGAGTTTTTGTGCCAAATAAGTAAGAAACGTATAATCTTTCGCCATTTAGGATTTTTTTTCACAGTCATGACATACGAAATGTATAACTATTTTTTAAAAGTGTCGACGACCGTCACTGTATCTTGATTTTTTGTTGGCCCGCTAGAAAAACTTTATGATTGACTTCTAAAAGGTTTATCCCAGGCACTGAGAATACGAGTTGGTGGTAACATGAATAATGATATCAATACTGCCGGATACAGCATATAAGTGAATAGAGACCCGTCCTGGCTTTGCATGGTTGCATTGTAAATATTGATACTTTTCTGTTTTTCTCTATATTTTGCATGTATTCAAGTCAAGTAGTTCACATATTCTAACACTTTTGAATCATCATTGAATACAATGCAAAGTGATCTGCCGGTCTGGAACCTATATATCTACCGAGAAGACACCGGTGAGGAGATTAGTAGATTAGTTACATTAACAGTATCTAACTTTTTGCTATTTATAGCTAACTTTGGACCAAGTCATATACATACATACTTTTGTTTTGATGAGTGATAAAACAATTCAGTATTCAAGTAAGTATTTACATTCGCGAGGTACGCCGGAGCAAACCAGTCGTTAAACGTAGGTATGTGCCAACCATTGCTTATTTGCTTTACTAAATTATTATTATTATAAACCATCCTCTTAAATCACTCTATGCATTAAAAAAAAAAGTAATCAATATCCATTGCGTAGTTTTGAAGATCAAAGCATATGTAGGAACAGACAGATGTTTAATACTAGGGAGTGACACTCAATATACTATACATACAAACGCACGTCAGACACACTTCGGATTTTGAACCACCTTTATGTCGGGCGTATAAGAATCAAAATCGAACTGCAACTGTTTATATTGACGTGCCGTCGACTTTACTATATTAATTTTATTTTCGTGTAACATTATACTTCTGAGACGACACGCTTCATGCTCCGACGATTTGTCTTATTGTCTCCGAGCATGATACTCATATGCATGTATTGTAATGTCTATATGTCACATGCTCAAAATCTGATTTGTACGAAACGCCGAATTTGTCAATGATATGATTCAACGTTCTCTTTAGGGAGTTATGAGATCCGAAGACATTTACAGGTATGATTTATAAAATGTCAATTGACCAATTAATTAGTGATTATTAAAACTGACAGGAATAATTTACGGTGAATACCATGTTGGTATGATGTTTAAAATACAATGTACAAATTAATTTCTTATCGCTTTATTTGAAAACAAATGACAGTTTGAAATATGCTTACATTATTATTATGTTCTTGAAAGAAATACGACTTATGTTTTTTCACTTTAATTTCAACCAAAAACGAGGGATTTTTGGGGTAAGAGCCATCTGTATTCCCAACAAATTCGGTGAGGATGACAAGGCTTCGCAGCCATTATCGATGGTTTATTTTAGACCCTGAAATCGTTAACGTTATTTTGGAATAAAAAGTACCCTTTATATTAATCTAGTATCTTTTCCACAAATTCATAAAAAAAGTGAAACAAACGTACATCCGGACATCTATACATCTATTCATTCTTTAAAACTTGCACGTTCATACTTATTCCGGTCAAATTAGACCAAAAAATAAGAGTGAAGTTACATAAATTCCCACCAAGCTGAAAATCGGTAAGATTGTTTGAAATATCATTAAAAACAAAATTTGAAAGTTACCCATCTTTCCCCTGTAAGGAAAAAAAAAATTCAAGGTCAAAGGTAAAAAAATGAGTTTTTCGCGATTTTCAGCAAAACGGCAAGTTTTATCATAAAAATATCAGACAAAAATTGTAGATCATAAAATTATCTACAAAAAATTAATTAATACTTTTTTTTCTACGAGCCACCGTTTTTGAGATATAACGATTCAAAAAGTTGTAAAAGTTGTAATCATCATAATATGCATGAGTACGCCACGTATAATACGTATATATACATACTACTCTATAGTTGTAATATATGTTAAAATATTTTTCTATCAGTTATTGTAATTTACACTTCTAATATAAAATATACTTAAGTTACAACTATAAGAATATCAGGTAAAATGAAGCCCAGTCCCTTAATTTATACGCCATTGAAACCTTGAGAAAACATCTGTCCCCTGTTCAATTGTGTGCGTGGCTAGGGTCTTATACCTGCTATAATAAATGAAATACTGTTAGTCTTGAACGCCAGTTAGTAGTGAAAACACGTGTTTATCCTAACCTATATTGTGCTGTTTTGAGTTTTATAACAAAAATGTCAGATTATTGTTTTATTTGCGCTAAACTTTTAACTGAAAGTGAAATTGTTACTGTTGAACGTGGTATGAAGACATTAATTAATGCAAGTATCGAAAGAGCAGATGAATTTTCGGAGTATCTAAAAAATCAAAAATCTGTGACAATACATGAAAGTTGTCGTAAAAATTATACTCAAAAGTCTTCTATTGCTGCATCTAATAAAAGACAACGTGAAGAACAAGAAGCCAGTACATCCACTGAAAGGGATGCAGTGCTAAATGTGGTTGCAAAAAAGTCGGACTGTTCTGTTCTCTGGCATGTACACATTGTCAAGGCCGGTTGTGCTGTAATATTGAATCACCAACAGTAGAGGATCCGTTTGATTCCAACGAGGCAACATGCGATACATCGCTAATGCAGTTTACTCAGGATGAAGATGAAGAAGAACAAGAACAAGAAGAACAAGACGAACAAGAAGATCAAGAAGAAGATTTTGAAAGTTACGACTCGGATGATTAAACCACAAAAAAAAAACGCGCTAAGTACACTACCTCATAGGTGGCGTGGAAACGTGTGCATATTATGACGATTACAACTTTTACAAGTTTTTGAATCGTTATATCTCAAAAACGGTGGCTCGTAGAAAAAAAAGTATTAATTAATTTTTTGTAGATAATTTTATGAGCTACAATTTTTGTCAAAGATATTTTTATGATAAAACTTACCGTTTTGCTGAAAATCGCGAAAAACTCATTTTTTTTACCTTTGACCTTGAATAATTTTTTTTCCTTACAGGGGAAAGATGGGGAACTTTCAAATTTTGTTTTTAATGATATTTCAAACAATCTTACCGATTTTCAGCTTGGTGGGAATTTATGTAACTTCGAATGTCTAATTTGACCGGACTATACTTAATGTCTTTCAATGAAGAAGCAGCAAACAAAATTTTATTGGAATAACATTGAAAATCAGAGTATTGTCATAAAAACTTCCAACACCCGTTTTACTTACTTAGGGCCACCCCCTAATCCCCCACTAAACTTAAAACACTTTCAGTTCAATATTAGTTCTTACGCCGACGGTAATAGGGCGGTACAAAGTCCACATCTAGCTGATGTTCTTTTGTAATTTGGATGCATTCGGCATCAATTAGCGTAGCAATGTAAAATTTCTTTCGAAACTTCCACCAACGACTTTCTCTTGAACTCCTATATTCAAACAAACGACGCTTTTGAATGTTAATAGCTGCGATAAAATTGTAGTAAGAAGGACCAGTTGTATTTACAACAAAATAAACGGAATTTATGTAACACTTTCCACGTATCAGTCTCGATTCACAATGATCGCACAAGACATAACTCTTTTTCGTATGATGTTGATATTATGACTAAATTATGACTTGCTGTGTATACAATGTACCTACAATTACAATGAGTCAAACTCATTATTCATTAATTGATTATGGTCGGAGGGCGAATACCGAGATGGTACACTTGTGTCAACAATACAAGCATTTCATCGGCAAATGTTGGGGAATAACGTTTTGTTGCGAACTGAAAATGCACACTTTACTTGTTGAATACCAAAGTATAGTCATTTCCGTTGCAAGGTTTACGAGGTAAACTTGCAAATAGGTTTTCTTTTTAAACCTGTAAACTTTTAGGCAGGATGTGGCATAATTAGTCACAATATCACGAAAAATGGACTAAAGTGATACTTCCGTTGGTGGTTAGAGCGATTGGCTCAAAATCCAGAATAAGAAATGACTTAACCGCCACCACATTTTTAAACCTTAACCGGGCAAGGGGAAAAATAGTTACCAACTCACGTTAAGAGGTCATAAATCATCGTTAAGTCAAGGTTACCGTTGAAAACAAATAAAAAAAATCGACGAAGCTAGTACCGATCTCAGTATTCAAATACATTGTAAACAAACATATAAAGATGCAAATGCTTTTTGGAAATTAAGAGTACTAGAAGACGTTGTGCACTATTTACTAAAATAGCAACTTGGTGGCTAGAGTTGCATCGAAACTATTGCCAAAACGTATTATTACTGCTGTAAAGAGTTCGTAAAACACATTTACTAGGATTAAATCGAAAGATAAACATGTAGAGAAAAATTATCTTTTCAATACAATGAGCAAAGGAAATACATACTCTTCATACATCGATTTCAGAGAATCTGGGTGGATGTATAAATGTTTGTTTCTTTTTCATACAAAAAATACTGAATGGTTTCGGATGTCTTTGACGATCTCGGTGGCGCAGTGGCTAAGGTAGGCGGCCAAAGCGCGAAAGGTCCCGGGTTCGATTCCCGGTCGGGTCAATTTGGAAAACGAACTTTTCTAAATTGACTTGAGTCTGGGTGTGCTGGGATGAAGCCCCCAGTTAGTATCCGTCGTCTGGTACTCATAGTGCAAGGGAAAACCTTAGTTTGAGACCAGGTGGTTGGTGTGATTGTCTGGCGCATTTATTTATTTATTTATATTTGGCAGCTAGACAGATTAGATATGATGTAAGATACTTTTATTCCGAAATATCACAGTCATATAAAACAGCTAGTTTTACTAACATTATACACACGATTGTTTTCAATGTCTTATATCACCGGTGTCCGGATGTAAGTTTGTAACTCTTTCACGCACAAACTACTAAAGCGGATTTGGTTTAAATTTGGTAATAGATATAAGATACTACCTAAACACCTGGGTAACTTTTATCGCAAAATGACGCGGATGAAGTCGCGGGTAACGTCTAGTATTACATGATTTCTAGAACATTCCATAACCAAGAATACTTTTGCACTTAAACTAGGCATGCCGATCCATAAAAGCACTAAAATTAATTACAAGATAAACACATAAATTAAGAAGAGTTACATAAATAAAACTGTAAACTATGTCATCTTATTTTCAACGCACGCCTACGGTTTTACCCGAAGTTGGTTAACGAACAATAAAACTGTTGTATGTCACAACGGTCAATAAATCACGTTTTCCGTCTATAGGACTCATTAATGTTGCAACTTATCATTTTTGATCTAAGCAATGTTTGAGTATCGAATATGTAGACAATAGAAATTGATAGCTGTTAGACGAGACGAACCTTTAAAAAATGTGTTTATAAAACTTTTAAAAATAAGTTTTTAATGGAATTAGCGCTTTTGAACATTAAAATATCTCAAAACTAAATATTTAAAAATATATTTTAAAAACTCATCTATATATTGAGTAATTATCTATATTCTAATGGAATGCGAAAAGCAAGCAACCTAAGCGGCTCCAAAGTCGTCCAATGAATAATTTTATCATTCTGTTACTTCTGAACGAAATTTACAGTCCTCGAAAATCAATTTGAAAAAACATTATTCTTTATGATTTATATACCGTTTAATGTACTAGATTATGTGCACGATTTTGGCCAATTTTGTTTCATTGTACGTAATAATACATTAATCTGTTTAGCACAGAACAACATGTTATGATAATGGAAACCCACACTAAAATATTATTCAAGCTCTATTAAAACATTGCTGTGTATTTTTATGGTTTCCCGCATTCTGGAAATACCATTTAACAAACTTTAAAGATCTTAATTTGCTTACAACTTATAAAGAATAAATTTGACTTACCTAAAACCGGAATACAAAATAAAAAAAAATATCCAGCTAACTCAAAAGAAATATGCAAGAGTGCAAATATTGGTCGACTGATGTTTACAAATACAGATCTGTATATAAATATCTTTTAGGCCCAGATATTTTATGAGTATGAGAAATGATAAAAGAAAGATATGACTACGTTGAATAAGGTTTTATTTTTAATATGTTTTTATTCAAGTGAACCGGATTAAAAGATTATGTATGTGAATCAAAAATCTAATTATAAGTGATTCACGTTTTCCGAAAAATAGAACCGTTACAAGCACAAAGTTTCGTACGACTACATATTCGTTCTTTATCCTAAAAACAGTTGACCAGCACAGGGTCTTACGAGCGCGATTAATAATTCGGCGGAGGCAACCGTCGACACCTTGACGCAACAAGACGGACACCCACCCGGCCGCCCACCACACCTCACGTGCTGGATCCATTCATTGGGCTAGATATAAACACTGTTCTACGCGAACGATCTTCCTCAGTTGACATTGCGACCAGTCTTAACGCAACTTCTGCACAGTTGCACATTACTAAACTGCCGCAAAAAGGAATGTTGACTGGTCAGTCAACTGGGACACTTACAATATCAAAATACGACTCCTTTAAAGATTTAGTCTGAACCTAGCTACCTGTGATGTCACAATTGTACTTAGCAACACAGTAACTATCCAATAGTTTCCTAGAATATTAAAATTCCATTTTAAAGACGATAGCAAAAAAGCAATGTGGCGGATGTATTCTAAAGTCGTCTTTTAAATTTGTAGAGAACATCAACATACCAAATGGTAGAGATAGCGCTAAGAAATCACTCTTAACTATCATACATAGTCATCATCATCATCATCATCATCAGCCTGTTGCAGTCCACTGCTGGACATAGGCCTCTCCAAATGTTCGCCACTTCGCTCGATTTTCGGCGACTCTCATCCAGCTCCCGCCAGCCGTCCTGCGCAAATCGTCACTCCACCTGGCCTGAGGGCGTCCTACACTACGTTTACCGAGGCGTGGTCTCCACTCCAGAACTCGTTTACCCCAACGGTTGTCAGTTCTGCGGCTGATATGGCCAGCCCACTGCCACTTCAGCTTGCTAATCCTGTGAGCTATGTCATACATAGTCAAAAGGCGACAAAGGGGTAAAATCCAGCGATATCCCTTGATGTCACGATGTCTCCCAACAAATACAATTTTATCGGGACAAACACCAAATTAGAGGGTTACCTCTGCATTAGCAAAGATAACATTGCACAACATTAATGGTAGTGACGAATTTTAAATGCTAATAAATTAATAATTGGAAAAAACAGTCATCATCGATACAGTAATGTTATGTATAATAATAAAAATGAATAATAATTCCCCTTATTGCCAAACGTCAAAACCGATCTCTATACAGAAAGTCTATTTTGTTTCTGTCAATTTGTTATTTGAATTTTCAGAAGAGAAAGTTTTTTCATTTGGATGCTGATGTTCTAAAACTGCAATGAATAAAATCTTCTTCCAACCGAAGGCGTTTTTCCCAAGAGCAGCTACCTCTAGTATCTCCATGATCTAGCTCCACAACCATTTGTCCTTGTGTAAAACAATGTTTAGCGAGCGTAATAGGTAAACAGCAGACAATGCGCAAGGAATCTGTACGACAGAGCCGCGTGTGGTTCTTAGAAAAACACCGCTCAAGGTTGAGATAAACCGAGGTACGAATGGAGCGAAATAAGCCCGTGTGAAGCGACAGTCCATCAGCATGATGAATGCCCGTTCGCACACAATAAATAATGCCTAGTCCTTATATGAAACCGACCAGACTTGTGACTATTTTTAAGTTTCATGAAATGCAATCCTTGAATGATAAACATTTAAACGAAAATCTGTTATAAAATTTAAAAAATCGTGAAAAGTCACTCTGAAACTACTGCAGTCATGATATGTATATGGCATAGGCCAAATAACATCGGACTAGGATCAACGACTTTTATCTATTCTAATATTATGAAGAGATTGTTTATTTGTCGAAACGCGCTAATCTCAGAAACTACTGGTTGGAATTGTAAAAATATATTGGTAGTCCATTTATCGAGGCAGCTATCGATTTAACATAACGCCGCCGCTACTTAACCTCTCGAACGCCCAAACGTCAAAATTCAAAAAGTCGTTAAGCGCCCGACGCGAATTATTCGTGCGAATTTAAATTAACGTGCTGCGTTTAAACGTTGATTTGTATAGAAATTTGTATGAATACGCTGGTATAAAGTTATATTTTTTGAATGGCCATAAAATTTCATATAATAACAAATAGTTTGGATCCCATTTAAATAACTGTAATAATTATAAATTATTAAATCTGAAATATATGTAGAATTCGATACATGTTTGCAGAAAAAACATCATAAAAGGTCTTATTATTTAATTTATTAGCTGTTTTATTTATTTGATTCTAATACACGCATTATTTAGGCATATAATTCGCCTGAAAAATAATTTAAAACAGCACTCTTAAAAGCAAATATGTCTTTGCAACAGATGCGAGTTCAGAACTCTTTTTGGTCTTTTTGGACAGCCTACGAAATAATACACGTGTTTGTATTAGTTAGGTGCGTCGTTTCTTTCGCTTCAATACGGTATACGTTAGACAAAGACAAATATTGTTTTGGCGTTAAAAAAATATATTATTTAGCACAATGTCTTGACCACCGTATAACGGTGGCGGGGCGCTTTACTGGGGTTTATCAGCGATTGCAACCGCGGCGTGAATACTTTAACTAAACTTAACTTTCTTTAACTATTTTTGATATATTACCACGCCACTAATGCTTGGTTTTCATGTAATTTAGGACCCGAAAGACCCAGAACTGCAAGACCCAGGAGCAGCAATCTAAAGCTGTCTCTGCCTACATGTGTGGGATCGGTTAGTAGCGAAAACTTAATTATCCTATTCGTGAGTATACTCATACAAACTGGTTATCAGGTACTTTGTAATGACCTAAGACTTTGACTCTGTTAAATAATATAATAAACATGTGTCGATTATTGGCAGCATCTAAAAAACCTCAAAATAAGGAGAGGTATATAAATCAGAGTTCCAAAATGAATGTGATAGAAAATAATGTTCGCTTTATGTGTGGTGTAAGCCAGATTACCATTTATTATTTCCAATTTTTGACGTTGTAACAAAAACAAAAACTTACTTTTACATTTAAGTTTTACATCAGAAAAACAATTGAATTCCGTAAAAAATTTAAAACAAGAATCCTATCCAATTAAAAATTATCTGTGCTAGCATCCAAAAAAACACTGAGGTACTTGAATCTTATCCAAGATTAGGTGCGTACAAAATTGGATTGTGGTGAATTTCTTTTATGACATCACAATTGTGATTAATAAGATAAAAGTGGTGCAAACTGACAAGTCACAATTGTCAAAGAAACTACTTGCATTATTTATAGTGTTGTCACATGAGGAGGTAACTCATTGGTATTCACCTAGAGAATCAAAACTCTTTGGTATACTGTTCGAGTGAATTACCAAAGGTGAGTGATATGTTATAAATTATATGATAATGTAAATTAATGAAATTAATAGGAGTTTTGAACCTTGTACTGAATATACATACATTGCTAAGACTGCTACATTTGAGCATCATGAAAAATTACAAACATCAATTAATTATAGATATGCAATAGTCCCATTTCTTTACATATTTACAGAAGTTTTTGGTAATAGAAATGCAAAGCTGAAATAGATATGAGTAGTGAATATGATGAGACACAAAATTGAGTATTAATAGCTTTATTGACTTCAATTTTATATAACTATCTCTGCTGTGAAAATATGACTTTCTTTCATTCATTTACATGGTTTTAGAGACTCACTGTCATATCCTACATTCAATATTATTAGCCATTTTAATTAACATTATGTATTTTCACGCATTTCAGCATTAATTGATCCCATGAACTCAACCTGTTACTTTAAAACTAACTTTTTGATTTACAATGAGAGACATATTCCACAAAACAAAAATAAGTAACAGTGAACTATTAGGATTTCTGTATGTTACCAGATAGCTACCAGTTTATTTTGATTTTTAGTCAATATTTGCATGTGCTCATAAAATATCCCAACAAATTTTTAGTATCACAACATGTGCAGTTTGTGTCCAATATAAGTGTATTTCTGGTAATTACTTGTGAATCAAATTCCCTTCTCAACCTTTCAAGCAAGCATTTCAACCACCATTGTATAAAAGAGTGCAATAACAACAACACTAACCTCAAAAGCAGGCTGTTAGGAGCACTCGGGAACACTGGGTTATACAAGACGGCATCAACCGACCTGTGGAGCACCACAACGCCAAATCAATCTTCATAGCAACACCAAATAATTTCAACATTAATAAAGATTAATCTCTAACGTTATTACACACAGTCAAGGATACTATACTTGGATTTCTGCCAAAAATGTGCTGCAACCGGACAAGCAAAACTGAAAATCATCTATGCAATCGTAGTATTTGTCAAGTGTTAGTAAGCCCATGGGGTTAATAGGTACCTGTCGATTATGCGGCATTGCTGTGTTAACAGGAAAGTAATTAGATCCATGCATTAATTAGCAGCACGTAACAAACGACAAAAAGATGAAAGGAAAAACGATATCAGATAACATTGATAACACACTTACGAAACTGTTTCCTCTTAAAGGCATTTCAGTCACAAATCACAAATAAAGTCCACACCAAAACCTTAGTTCAATATAATCAAATAAATAAAGCAAACACGGGTTTACAGGCACAATTTACGGTTTTTCTGAAAATTGACAAAGACTACAGTACAAATTCTAGAACAATCAAAATCTGCCACAGATGAGGAATGTATTTTTTTAATTTACTAGTTTGTTTCCAGTAACAGATTAAATGTACACAAAAATTTAATGCTACGGCTAACTTTCTTACAAAAAAAAATATTTATGAAACGTTAAAATAGTTTTAAGAATTGTTTGTCCTCATGTGTCAGATTATTACTGACAAAGACAAAACAAACGTCACTGTCATGAATGAAAGAAATGGTTCATTATTAATCTGTGAAGCTGAAGAAATGTCAAAAAGTTGTTTTTCGGTCGGGCGCTCGGCTCCACAAGTTTATTGTGTGATTTGTTTATAATTCTTTAGTGAATTTTTATGAATAATTTAATTGTAAGACTCATGATATGTAAAATATAGTGCATTGGAATTCAAATTGTGTACTTAGTGTGAAATGTAAGAATTCGTACACTTAGTAAACAAAGTGATGACAGTAGGTACTTATCTCAAGTTTGAACTTGAAATTGAGTAAGCGGCATGGTAAATAAATGATGCGGCGGTTACGATCACAGCCTGTTTGATAAGACACTGAAAAACGCATGGGTATAGTCATGTTTGCAGTTTAGCTTCGAGGTTGTATTTTGTCTTAAAACATGGAGGCTACTCGGATTCAAAATAAGATAAAGATATTGTTTGAAAAAATATCAGAACCTAACCATGTAATGAATACGTATTACACAGATAGTCTCATTAACAAGATATCAGACACATCAGATCCAGGTAAGTTAATTATAAATAAGTTGCATTTCCTTGGGAGGTAAGTAATATATTTGATGTGTCAGCATAATCCAGATTGTATAAAAATTGATCCAGCATATTACTTTGACATCAAAATGTTAAAAAAACAAAACAATAAAATTTTTAAAAACTTTAATCAATTAAAATTAAAATCAATGATCAAATGTTTTTGCTTTTTTAATTATTTTATAATGTTTTTAATTGCCATTTGAGGGATGTTTCAATTTAATATTGTAATGAATAAATCTTGTAGTTTTGGATCTCAAAGAATCTTTTAATTTGCTTTCTTTAGTACCTGATGATCTTATTGACACTACCATGTACAACTCCAACAAATGTTTAATATTGGTTACTAATCAACGTGACCACCCCTGCCTCTAACCAATTATTGTAATAAGTACATTATTAAAAAAAATATTTTCAAGTTGAACAGAGTACAGAAATTGAACATAGATAAGAATGAAATACTCAGTAAGTAATAGTTCAATGTATATAAGTTACGATGATGAGAAATTCTTCAAACTTCTAACATGCCAAATCTGCATCACTATCATAAAATTAACAGGTTTCTATGTAGTAAGCACTTTTTTATCCACAGTTAATATATTCTAACATCTTCCACTTATTTTCATAGTTTATGTAAAACATAGTTAATTTCTGTATTTGTGTGTGTGTTAAACATCTTATATCATCACATCATGATTTGATGTGGTTATGATTGTTTTTACATAATTTTGACACAAATATATGAGTGTTTATCAAATGTTAATTTATCTAGGATTATGCATAATTGGCAGATATGGTGAAGTTTGAAAAAACTTTAGTTTTCAGTATTCTAACTACTGACATGCAACTTAAATAAAATAACAGAATCAAAATTGTAACATGTTTTATTGACACATTCCTAAACTTTTTTCTTCTCTCTGATGTTTGTCTTAATCAGTTCTAATATCTGGTTGTTTTTATTACTGCTTTTCACTGCGTGTTTTGTAGATCTGTTTGGATGAGACGACATTTTGCGAGATTTGGTAGTTGGTCCATCTAAACAGGAATAATTGGGGAAAATTTAAAAATCAAATCATCTATGCAGAACCATTGGCTGTTTCTAGCACCACATTTGTGTCACATTGCAAGCAATTCTTGGGACTTGAACCATTTGTGAAAACTTTTTGATATATTTTACTTATGACAAAGTAGCTCTAATGAAAAATGCTAGTATTCTGGTTGCAGTAGCTATGGTTTTTTATATATTATGCAACATAATTCTCCAAAACTACACTTCTCTTTCGCCTCAGAAATCTGTGGACCTAATACCCAAAACAAAACAAAAAATCATAACTTTTTAAGTGTCAGTGCATTTTTTAATTTTGCGTTGGTTTTAAATTGTATTATCTTTACGAAATATTATGATGAAAAGTTTACATCATACCTAAATGGTTTAAAATTGTCCTTTTACCTTTTTCACTTTTTCTTGATGAAGGTGTTAGTTTTCTGGTGGGTATGATGCGACTGTGTTTCTGGCCTGCAAAATAAGATTGCCTTGTCATGTGATTAATCATGTCATACCTACCTAGTAAGATTTATTAATTTACTTATTTAAGTAGATAGGATAAGACCATAAAAAAAATTAAATAAAACGTTTGTATTTTATCATCCTAAAAATATATTTTTTTGTAAATGTGCACTCACATTTTAAATAAATACTCTTAGCTCAGTGCTGATTTTTCCATATTTTGATCTACAGTTATAGGTAAAAGGAAATATTTTAATTTTTGATTTAAAAAACTAACAAATGCAATAGGCATCAATTTCAATTTTCGCTAAATGCTACATTATTTCTGAGTCAACTGAGATGATCTAAAAAATCTCTCAGAGCGCGACTCCAACGCGTGTAAAAGCCAGTCGATAGGTATTTGATTTAAAAAGCTATTGCGGCTCCGTCGCTGAAAATCCTTTTCGCAAAATGTGCCCTGGTCGCAAAACGCGCCTTTAGCAGAATCTTCCTTTCGCAAAACGTCCCTTTCGTCAAAGGTCTCTTTCGCAAAACGCCCCTTACGCAAAACGCCTCTTTCACAAAATGTCCCTTTCGCAAAATGTCCCCTTTGTAGCACAAAAGATCACTCTCGTCTAATGGCCATTTTGTTCAAAAATTTCCCTGGAAATAAAAAAAATTAAGTCAGTAGCTTAGTAATTCTCCCAAGTAGGAAGTGGATTTTGAGTTTCATATAACATTTCGAACAAAATGGAAAATGTGAGAGAGTGATATTTTGTTGAAAATCTTCGGGTCATTCTGCGAAAGGAGTGTTTTGCGACCAGGGGACATTTTGCGAAAGGGACATTCTGCGACGAAATATTGCCCGCGACTTCGCTTTTGTTATTTCGGGAGTAGAATTATCTTATATCTCATTTAGATCATCATTCCGTAGTTTTTACGTGAAAAAGCAACATACAAAATTCCTTACACAAAAACTTTCAACTTTTTTTTCATCAGCGGCATCTTAGTTGGATATCTTGTTTCATACGAAATTAGGCCCATGCATAGTCCAAGTTATTTTAATCTGGAGTTTTGTTACTTAATTGTTTTAAGTATCATTATAATCACAAGCTGCTCGCAACTTCGCCTGCTTTATTTCGGAGCAAAAACTATTACATTTAATAATCTAATATGTCATCTCTCTTCCTAGCAAATTTCATTCAAATGCGTTCAGTAGTTCTTGGATTGTTTGGATTTGATTTCATCTATTTATCTATTTTTATCGAAACATCCATACATTCTTACAAACATTCGCGATTAATTATTAGCTGGATTAGTAGAGTTATTTAGAACATTCGTTGTACATTAGTATTAAGCTAAAAGTGCTCACCCCATATCCTATCAAGTTGTTCCTGTAATGGTTTCATCATCAGATTAATCGGTCGAACTTTGCAGTCCCGGATAAACCCGTATTGGGTCATGTCGATCGAGGCAGACTTCCTGTAGCATATCTTCTGAATAAAATTCTTTGTTTCTGACGACATGGACCCACAACGTTGTTCTATCTTTGCCGATGCTTCTTTCCTTTTCAATATGTTCATTTTTACGACATTACCACATCGTCAAAAGAAATCTATCCAGACTGTTTTAAGTACTTAATACAGTTTACATATTATATGGCGTGATGGTCCTACTGCATATCGTTTGCTGTTGGATTAGGGTGGTTTATTTGGATATAACTTACTAAAATGGGGAGCAGGACTCTGAATAAAATTGTATTATTCTGAGGTTTTGGGACCAGCTTTTAACATTTCGACTTGTGTCGTTTGTGAGTGCATTTGACGTTCCTCTGGAATCAATGGCGCGGATTTTCATTAGGTTTTATGAGAATTATGAATTGATCTATGGATTCTAGCCATTAACTTACACTACCCGCCGATAAAAATTGCACATCGACCTTTGGAAAGAGATAATCGGCTAATTTCGTCTTCATAAGAGCGTTATTTTTGTCGCACGAAATACAAACAATCCAGCATATATTTTTTTTTAATAATTATTTTGGTTCTTTGAATAAAATACACCAATCCTACTACTATTATAAAGGCGAAAGTTTGTAAGTATGGATGTATGGATGTTTGTTACTCTTTCACGTAAAAACTACTGAATGGATTTGAATGAAACTTTACCACAATATAGCTTATACATTAGAATAACACATAGGCTACAATTTTTGATTTGAGGTTTCTAATGTGAGGTCGTAAAAAACACACTTTTTTAGGGATCCTTGGTAAAATTTGAAAAATTTCAACAGAAAAGCGGGAAAAATTATCTAAGGCGAAACGAAGTTCGCCGGGACCGCTAGTTTTTCTATAAGTCGGTATTGGCTTTAAGTTCGGGTATTCTAAGGTTAAAGACCCTTACGCAATGTCGGTGGTACCTACTAAAAGCGGCTGCTATCAGTTTTATTATCAATACAAACCTGTGAATTATTGGACCGGACCTATGTCACATATGAAATTTTCTACTGCGAAATGTTTACCTAACCACGATAGTGCTTGTCGCTTTTCGAAAATTAATATTAAAATTCACGTTGAATTTTTTTTCTTTTGCTTGATCCTGTTTGCGATTACATCTGCACTAAAACTGGTGAATGTTTGGATGGATCCTCTATTAACCAAAATACTGTTAGTTGTAGTCGTCTGATAAGATTTTTGTTTTTCGGGAGAAATTCGTCTTGGATATTGTTATATTAACACTTTTTTCTACGACATGAACACCCCGGAATGACCATTGTGATAAAATCAAATACTATTGTTTTGTGTGCCTGTGTACTGTATATTACGAGCTATGCCCGCGACTTAGTTCGCGGAGACTAAATACTTTCATGGTCGGTTTTGCCCCTATCTCCCCTAATGTTCGACACAAAAAGTAGTCCATATTTAATCCAAGTTTTGAGCGATATTTGTGCCAAATTTCATATTTTTCCCATATAAACTCTAGGGCATATTACTCACATCCCCCCTTATTTTTAAAACAAAAAGTAGCCTATGTCCGTTTTAGAGGTTCCAGTGGGCTAGGCGTGAAAGCCGGATAGACAAAGAGACGGAGTTAGTTTCGCATTTATAATATCATTGTGGATTCTTAATCACCTATCTCTATCTAACTCAATATTCGTATTGTTACAGATGCAACAAACCTTATCGCATTGCCGGTATTACCAAACCTACTCGTCGACGCCTTACGAGACACAACCAACTACCACAACACCGTCAATGTGTTCCTCGGGAGGACGCTCGCTGTTGTATGCCGGAATGAACTGCATTTCTCTAAAATACTCGACGAGAGGAGGAATAAACTCTTGGAGTTCTTCAGCAATATCACATCAAAAAGTATGAACTACAGTTTAAAAGTAGCGTACTTAGAATTAGCCATGTCTCTAATAAAACACAGAACCGGGGTGTCCTGGTTGTTGGAAACCGAACTGTGGAGACAGATATTAAGCTTGTACGAAACGTCAACAACTGTATTCGTCTTACGCTTGATGTACAAATTCTCTGCTGAGTTCCTGTGGACTCTGAACGATTATGGCGACGAAGCAAGTTTAAATACTGTCGTGGGGTTTATATTGCAGCCAGTATTGGAACTTAAGTTTTCATCCACAATCACTTTGACTACAGATGAGGAACAGGAGTTATGCGAAAAATTCGAACCTATATTACAGATGTTAATCAGTATGGTCAGTCAGAAAGACCGCATTTGCTACGAAAATAAAGTTGCGAACGTCATATTCAAAGAGCAAAGTGTAGTGACCCACCTTTACATTTTATTTGAAAGGGTGCGCACTGAAGAGACGCTATTGCTCGTTACCAGACTTCTATTCTACCTTAGACTGTTGAAGATTTTTCAGGCCAAGCCTTACGGCCCTGGAGTTGTCTATACCCTAGAGGACTTCATGGATATGGTCGCTGTATATTTCAATGCAATCAATTACTTGATACAGAGGCGAAATGTGATGCTAGTGCTAGATTTCTGCGGTAGTTGCATAAGTATTTGGAGAACGGTTTGTCGTAACGTGAAACTAACTCACAATACCGTCCGTGGTAAGGAAATGGAGCTACCGAACCAGATGCTGTTGATATATCTAGTTCCTATTTATATGTACGTGTATCACACGCCTACAGGGCAGTTTGTGACCGACGAGAACTTGTTGCAGCATATGTCCAAGTTTATAAATATGGCGTGCGAGCATACCGCAAGGGCTGCGTACTTGCTCAGGGATTTGATAAAGGAATTGGATGTATCATCAGTGACGTTGCAAAGCGTGAAGAGGTTGACGAGCATAAAGGATCATCTGAATGATGAGCAAGCGAACATTGTGTTTCAAGCTTTGTATTTCGCGCTGAGCAAATATGATCCTTTAGACGAATATGGGGAATTGAAGAATGTTGAAGAAACTATTGAGGAAGCGGAGCATAAGTTGCTGGTGATGACGTACATCATGGACACTGTGCTGATGATTGTAAAGAACTACAATATTAACTGGCACGAAAGCTTGGAAGTGATAAGTTTGAACAGTGTTATACATAACATATTGATGAGAAGAACCAACTTAACTTGCAAGGTACTTAAACTTTTTTATTCGATTTTGTAATGGGTCTTTAAATTTAAGTATTCTAGGACGAATACTGAAGACAAGGGCTTTCTAAAAATTTACATTATGACGATTAGCAACAGTGTTAATAAAGTACTACATAAGCTTTAAATTGCGCCTTCAGAAATAGTATCTCTAAAATATAATGTTTTTCTGTAGTCGAGAGGCAAGCGGGCTGGACTTTGGCGTCACGTCACCTCCTAGGTCCCGGGTTCGATTCCTAGTCGAGGTGCTACATTAAACTTTTCTATATTATCTCATCCAACGGTGGGTCGTTGTTTCTGATTTATTTTTATGACACAAGTCAGATCAGAGCAACCTATTTGCTGTTTTCCAATATTTATTTATTTATTTTCTAATTGGCTACTTGACAGTTTTTGAAAAAGTATTGCAAAATGTGCGCCCGTTCATTTTATATCCCAAGCAATTCGATTTATCTGGAAAAAATGTAAATAACGAGAGAAAAATAAGATTTTGTGTAACACATTTAAAAAGCGCGCAAAAACGCCAAATCATGTCACTGTTGAAATTATGACGTCAACGTTGTAGACAACGAACCGATACGCATAGGAACGACTTCATTTAGATAAACGGAAAATGTTTCAATAAATTCTTAATACGATTAAAGACACAATAATTCAATTTAATCGGTAAAATAATCATTGTTTCGCCACATTAAAATAAATTATTTTCGCCGACAGCTGTCATTTCCGAATTGCAATGGTGGTTTCCGTTTCGGTTCTTTTGTTCCACAGATAAAAAAAGTAAAATTTATTTTGCAAAATTAAAATACTAACTATGCTTTTAATTATAAAATAAAAATGTAAAATTATTACTTTACTAATAAGCTAACATATCTAACACTTTTCATATTTTATTGTTAACACTGTCAAGTAGCCAATTTACTTTTGATTTTCCTTAACACCGGAAGAAAGTATAATTATTATATCACACTTGATGACATTTCGATATCAAGTTATGACAAAAGTTCCTTGACATCTGGCCGTTCCGTTCCCGTAATAATTAAATGTGTGCCTAATTGTTGATTCAGTTTTCGGTCGCAGCGCTGAACCTCATCTCGGTGACCATATCCAAGTTCCTGCCCCCAAACCTGTCGCTGCTGATGGAGTCTCGGCCCGGGTCGGCCATGCACGAGATCGGCACGCTCATGTACACGAAGATGCACGACCTTCATTGGGAGATCAGGGATTCAGCCTTGGAACTGTTGAACGTTTGCACGGAGATTTCTTATATCAGTAAGTTTTTATTGTTACATACATATACATTTTAATGTTACAAACGTAAGAAATGGTTTGTATGAATGATTGTAACTCCCAGGTTGCATGGCGCAGAGAGGTGAACGATCCACAAGGGGGAGCGTGCATCAGGGGGGTGGAGCTCGGGGGGGGGGGGGCGGTCGTAAAGCGTCAGGATGGGGAGAGCGTGGTCTAGTGCAGAAGGGGAGCGTGGCGTGTTACAGGGGGATCGTGGTGTGGTGAAAAGGGGGAGGAGATAGTAGCATGGCACAAAGTTCTTCACAAATACTTTTATTTTAGTACTCTAACACTTTAATAAGCTAGTTGCAGTGCAATAGGTACTACAAATTGCTTATCAAGGTTATATTTAAATACCTGTATACATAGTAGGTACCTAATCTAATTAATTAAAATGCTTGACAAACAGGCCTAGCATACGCAATACGCATAGCTGGGCACCGTTAATCAAACAGTTAACTTCGTTAATCGTTAACGAAGTTAACTGTTTGATTTGAGTCTATGTGAAACGTTACGATTTACGATGCGGTCTAATAAAACTTTAAGATATGAAACTCCCATTTGGAAACGTTTTGTTTCCCTACGGTTTCCGGGGAATCCCTCGTTTGTATTAGTGTGGTAGTCTTTTTTTAAAGAAAGAGGGAGTGGGAGTACGGAAAAACGTTACGATGCATTACATCAAAAATCTTAAAAATTTGTGTTACGCTCACTTTTTTAAAACAAATACAGCGCTCGTCATTGTAACTAAACACCGGCTCTAAGTAATTATTGCCATATTGAAATCAAATGAACAAAAATAATGGCTATTTTCATAGAATGTCCTACGGTATATTGCTGTGGGGTCAGCTTCTGATATACAAACCATATTTGTATTACAGAAGAGAGCTATTCGATCTATAAGTATACAGCCTTAGATAGCATGATTCACTTAAAGAATTATTTAAAGACATTCATATTTTAACCGTAGCCTCCCAATTCATCTTTGACTGCAATATTGTACGTAAAAACCTTAATTTGTTCTATAAGAAATACGATATACATAGTTTCAATCCAAGAAATAAACATAAGCTCGCTATTTCAAACCATAGGCTTCGTAAAACCAGTAGAACATTCGTGAGATTAAGTATATAAATATTCAACAAGTTACGGCTGTAGCTTTAATTTTGCTTTTGACGATGCATAAGTGTTACTTGTAACCTACATAAATAAATGAACTGACTTGACATGAATCTATTCGCAGCTTTCTAGGCATTGGATTAACGATTAACGGACTTCTGGATTATTAACGGAAGTTAATGAGTCCGTTAACAGTTTTTAGAGTTAACTTAAAAGTTAATCCGTTACTCAAAATGTTAACTTCGTTAATTAACGATTAACGGATTAACGAGTTAATGCCCAGCTATGGCAATACGTCAAATTTCTCCCATGAGATGACAAAAGTATCGATACTGTTCATTTGCTAATAGCACACCGCACTCGTATTTTTAGCCAATCAGCAGCTGACTCACTGATTTCAATCGATTTTGACGTTTGTTAAGAGCGCGATAAAATGTAGTTGCGTGGCGCATGCTAGGCCTGAAAGTCACTATTCCAAAAAAGTCTGTGCCCGCGATGAAATATATTCAAATTGATTAAAAATTAAAACCGTCTTCCGCTTCCAGAGTTCCCGCCGTTCCAGAAACTGATAATCGAGAAGAGCCTAATCAGCGTGGCCGTGACGATGGCGCTGAACGACCACGAGCCGTACGCGCGCGTGTCGGCGCTCCGCTGCGTTGCCGCCGCCAGCCGCGTCGCCGCCGTGTGGGACCAGACGAAGGCAGACCACCCCGATCTGATGGTAAGCCGGAAGGACAGTGTTTGCGCGTTGTAAATCCACTAGATGGCGTTACGTAGGCGTGAGGTGCTTTGTGATTGGTTATTCAAATGTCACTCACGTAGCAGTTGGACACCACGCCTTCGTATCGTCATCTAGTGCATTTACAATGCGCGAACACCCTCATTGTCTGGTTTTTAAGTTAATGCAGTAGTGGCGACATCTACCGAGGTACTGATAACTGCAATAGTTCCAACAGCTACCGATAGATGCCGTTCAAGTCAATAGTAAAAAGTAGAATACCCTACTCCGTACTTCGAAAAACATACCTAGGCTTCAGAACTTCAGTAGTTGTTTCATAGTTGATTTAGTAGCAAAATATTTTGCAAAAATACAAAAGATTTTTTTCCGAATAATTGAATTGTAATTTTCACGTTTGTCAATTGTCAGCAAATTTTTTGATACAAGCATTAAAAACTGCAATTTAATCCTTCGATGTTAACATTTTCAGGAACGTTTGATCGAGGTCCTACGTCACAACCAGGAAGGTATTGTCCGCAAAGAAGCGTGCAATGTCCTCTGCGAGGTCTACCAGACCGGCAAGCTTTCCCCGGCCCTCAAGCAAACCCTCTATGAGCACATGGCCTCCTCAGCTATGTGTGACTTCCACTGGGAGGTCCAGATGACCGCGCTCAAGTTCTGGAAAATAGTTATACAGTTCTGCCTCACTGACCAAGGCATGCTAGACGGCACATTCCCACGAGTCACCTTCTCGAGGGAATCACGGAAAATTGTCAACCTTAATGACGAAGAAATCAGAAAGCGATTACTTAAGGTGTTGGACGAGCTAGCCGCCTACGGCTGCCTTACTGTACTCCTCAAACTATTACACGATGACACAGAAGTTGAGGTTATGGAAACAGCGTTCGCCGTAACACAGGATCTGCTAACAATCTTACGGAGGTATAAAGTGCTTGAATATGTGAAACATGTTGAAGGCACGCCTAAAACTATGGAAGAACTAGTTTGCAACATTGTAGAAGAATTTGAAGATCAAAACGAAATGAATGTGGAGCCAGAGAGCTCGATGCAAGCTGAAAATGTAATTGAAGGCATATTGAAATCGGACGATATGAGTCTACTTTCAAATATATACCAGAAAGGTATGAATTTAGAAAATAGGGAGGCTTTGACGCCTAAACTAAAAATGATCAAGACAGCGTCGCCATATTTGTTCGTTACGTTCATGGAGACGACAGATTGTAGGAAGATTATTGATCAGAAAAGAGATTGGAAAGAAGGCATTAGAAGTATTTCATCGTTATTGGATGATGTGCTTGGGATATATGAGACGGGAAATGAAGAATATAATTCTTTAGATTGCTACTGAGTTTTGGTAAATTCATATTTTAGTATGAATATAAGTGTAAAGAAGAATTTTTTTGTGATTGATTAAAAATTTGTATTCTTTTAAGAACTAGGAATGCAATAACCAACATAGTTTGGTTAGTGAGGCAGTTAATAAGCCTGTAAATGCTAACATGTTTGTAAACTGGTATGAATTTGTATATACTTGAGTAAGGTAAAGTGTAAGGTAATTTTTAGTTTCATTTTTTCCTTTTAATTACTTTATTTTTTATACTGGGCTATTTTTGGTATTCTGACAAAATATTACATATTCTACCAAACTTACACTAGTAAATATAGTTTCACAATTTTTAGAAATTAGCAATTAAAAATTTGACTTTTCGTACAGAGATGTGAAACAGTTAATGCTAAAAATTGTCTTAATTTCGAAATGTAATAGAACGTAAGTTCAAACCCCAAAATATAATTAATGCAGCAAATATATTTTTGAGTATACCAAAAATAAAGTAGTAAAATAAAAAAATTGTACAAACAAAATCTGAGATTACTTGTTTGTTTATTCATGATATTAATTAGGTCATGGTAAAAATATGTAGTGTTAGTATTTTTTT
The DNA here is from genome assembly GCA_037074685.1 of Glyphodes pyloalis. NCBI lineage: Eukaryota > Metazoa > Arthropoda > Insecta > Lepidoptera > Crambidae > Glyphodes > Glyphodes pyloalis. The sequence goes on along the minus strand of JAYKKO010000024.1, from coordinate 2,340,102 downwards.
TAACCACAGAGAGAGCATTCGTTTTCAAATGGTAATAAATAAACAATTTGCATTGGTTTTACTTGAACAATGCTGGTTATTATTCTGCATTGAAATAGGAACAGTGAATGTTTTGGTAATTTTATTGTACCAAGGCAAGCTAGGTGGCTATTAACAAATCATTGCAATAACAAATGTAACATACTTAAGTTTTGTAATTTTTTTTCGATGCTTACATTGATTTATTAGCCTGGAAGTTGCTGACCTGGAAGCACTCCAAACTGCCAGAATTATGTCAACCACAAATTTGTTCACCAAAGTGACACTTATTTTATACCTTGTAGTTAAGGTAAATTTTTATGCATTCTGGAATGCAAAATATATATATTCTGATGAGATTTGTTATCAAATAAAAAGTTTTTTAATAAAGAACTTTTAATTTCAATTCTTAGTTGTTGTTAGAAGAACCTGAATTTATGGATTAAGAGCATTGTGGAAAAGATCACCCGTAATCTCACCAAATATGTCAGTTCCCATGATGACAAATTTCTTCAAATTTCAGTGAAGTTCATGAAAATCACCCAAAAGAAAAAACTTCTTACATTAAGTTTTATTATATGAATGTGAAAAGAAGTATGCACTAAAAAATAATAGTTTAAAAAACTAAAAAACACGCTTTTAGCTCGCACTAAAAATTACAAAATAATTCAGACATTTAAGAAAGAAAGCGTGGAGCGTTTATGTTATCTTTACTCTTTTTGGACAAAACGCTTCACGCTTTCTTTCTTAAATGTCTGAATTATTTTGTAATTTTTAGTGCGAGCTAAAAGCGTGTTTTTTAGTTTTTTAAACTATTATTTTCTACTTTTTAGTTTATATAACAGTCTCGCGCGCCGCGCTTATTCTAAGCAGACACGTTATTATTCGCTCCGGGTCCCTAAAAATTGTATTAGTGTAAAAATTTTGAACTTATGGATAAACGATATACCATTGTGTAGATATTAATTCAAGCCTTAGGGTGGTGAAATCAGTTTCGTGAGAAATATATTGGATCCAAAGTTATTAGAAGAATCATTACAAATAATATTCGTCAACAAAACGTTTTCAAGCTCGCTTCGATCTGTGTGCCGGCCGATCGGACGCTGACGCTGAGTCATACGAAACGAGTAGCCGCACGGGTCTTCTACGCGGGAATAAACCGGCCACTTTATACACGGTTGCAAAGGGGACAAAGGAGGAAACCGTCAATCATGTCCGATTCTCAAAAATGGGGTTGTTGCTTTGATGATAACGTGAATGATGAATCCTATGTACAGTGTGAGAAATGTTGCTTGGCATTCCATTGCGCGTGTATGTCAATCGCTGCCAAAGATATTGAGGCAATATCGAGCTGGAGCTGTCCGAACTGTTTGGCTCGTGGTCCAAAGACATCGAAAGAAGACTGCACACCCTTGCGCAATGTTTCTGTTAACAGAGGTAGCAAGAGACAAGCTCTGAGTTCTCCTTCACCTCCAGCCGCTTCAAGTAATACAAGTGAGTTAAAAGTTACTATACAAGAAGTTGTAAGGGCTGAATTTAATATTATGCTGAAACAATTTAATGAAAGTATTAAGTTTGCAATTAATAAAGAACTAATGCCCATTAAAGAAGAAATGAAGGACATCAAAGAATCAATGTCTTTTATTAATGAAAAGTTTGAAGAGATAAGTAAACAACAAGAAGCCACAAATAAAACAATAAATGATATTCGGGCTGAAAATGATGTTATGAAAGAATCTATAGGAAATCTTACTGCGCGCATAAATCACCTGGAACAACAATCGCGTTCCTGCAATTTGGAAATGCAGTGTGTCCCAGAAAATAAGCAAGAGAATTTATATGACATAGTTACGCACCTTGGAAGGATTGTGAACTGTGAACTAAAAACAACAGATATACTTCATTGCACCCGAACTGCCAAAGTAAACCCTTCAAGTTCACGCTCCAGGTCGATCATAATACAACTTGCTTCTCCTATGAAACGTGATCAACTGCTTGCCTCTGTTATCAAATTTAATAAAGCAAATAACCAGGATCGTTTAAACAGTTGCCATTTGGGAATAACAGGTCCCAGATCACCTGTATATATTGTTGAGCATTTATCGCCATTAAACAAAGCTCTTCACGCCGCAGCAAGAATAAAGGCTAAAGATAAAGGATACAAATACGTGTGGGTTAGGAGTGGAAGATATATTAACCAACACAACTTTGTATATCTCCACATTCAATTGTTTAAAAATTTTCTATCAAAATGTTAGAGGCTTAAGAACTAAAACGAAAGTATTTTATAGAAATCTTTGCTGTAATAATTACGATGTAATAATCTTGTCCGAAACATGGTTGAATATATCAGTTCTGAGCAGTGAGCTGTTTGACGACAGGTATAATGTATATCGTAGAGATAGAGAAACTACTGGGTTTGTAAATCAAAAAGAGGGTGGAGGCGTACTAATTGCCGTTACTAAAAAGTTTCAGTCAAAACGTATTTATAAATGGGAAAGTAGATGTGAGGATATTTGGGTTGAGATTGATCTCGGGAATGTAGGTGCCTTGCGCCGAATAGCTCTATGTGCCACCTATATACCCCCACCTGTTAGCCTAACTGTACTGGAACATTTCATATCTAATTGTAACTCAATTATTGAAAATTGTAATGATGTGGAATTACTTATTGTGGGAGATTTTAATTTGAGTAAAATAGATTGGTGTGTCGAGAATACTGATAGATGCAACTTGCCTGCGACTTGTCAAAATCTACTTGATTTCATAGAAGTTGGAAACTTCACTCAACTAAATAACATTAAAAATAGTTCGGGACGTGTGCTAGACCTTGTATTATCTTCCCTGTCTTCGTTGAATGTCAGCGAATCTATTGCCCCATTGTGCAATGTTGATAAATTACATCCACCTTTAGATATAGACTTAAACCTAAAAAAGGATTCAAGATTACCATATTGCACGAATAATATGAAGCCAAACTTTTACAGGGCAGACTATCCTGGAATGCGTGAATACTTAGGAGCGCAAGATTGGGATTTACTTCTGGGTGGTCTTGGGGATGTTAATGACATGGTTAAAGTATTTTATAAAATTATTCATAATGCTATCCGGAGCTATGTCCCATTATGTAAGCCGAGGTCTACTCGTTATCCACCCTGGTTTAATAAGGAATTGATTAGAACACTAAAAGAAAAAAATAATTTAAGACGTCGTTTTAAAATATATAAAAATGCAATGGATAAACTACAATTACAACTTTTAAACAAACGATGCAGGAAATTGGCTACTTCCCTTTATAATGGACACATGTTAAGAATAGAGGAGAATATTAAGCAAAACCCTAAATATCTATGGACGCATGTTAAAAACAAGCGAGGTGGAGCCAGTGCATATCCTCTTTGTATGACAGACGGATTGAATACAACATCGAATGGTATAGAAATATCTAATCTCTTTGCAGACTACTTTTCCTCGGTGTATACGCCTGATAGTAATAAAAACTACAAACTACCTGAGGGTTTGGAAACTCTTAAAGTTAATAGTTTGCAACTTATACTTCCCGTTTTTGAAAAAGACACCCTAACATCTAAACTAAAAGATATTGACACCAGGAAAGGCTGTGGCCCTGACGGCATACCTCCAGTTTTTATTATGTCGTGTGCATCTGTTCTCTCGTATCCTCTCCAAATTATTTATAATAAATCCCTCTTATCTGGTGTTTTTCCATCTGCGTGGAAAAATGCGAGGGTGGTTCCGGTTCACAAATCTGGTAAAGATGAACTTATATCAAACTACAGACCTATTTCGATTCTCAGCACTTTTGCGAAAGTTTTTGAGACACTAGTTTGTCCGTATATTAGACAACATTTGAGGCTGTATCTTGCTGAGGAGCAACATGGTTTTGTAGCGTTCAGATCAACAACTACAAACCTCTTGTCCTTTACAGAATCTTTAATTCAGGAAATTGATTCGGGAAATCAGTACGACGTGATTTACACGGATTTTTCTAAGGCGTTCGACAAGGTGTCGCACAGGATATTGATACAAAAACTATCAGCATACGGTATGCATGGATCTCTGCTTTCTTGGTTTGCTTCCTATTTGGGTGGTCGTATTTTTAGTGTTGTAGTCAATGGATATCAATCCTCTAGTCGAGAAATAACGTCAGGTGTTCCTCAAGGCTCACACCTGGGTCCTATCCTGTTCACCATTTTCATTAACGATGTTCCTGCCTACTTTCGTTTCTCTGAGGTGTATATGTACGCCGACGACTTAAAATTTGCACGAGTAATTAAAAGTGGGAAGGACGTAGAACTTCTTCAAGATGATTTGGAATGTCTAATCGAATGGTGTAACCTCAATGACATGCATCTAAATTCTAAAAAATGTTATCATATTACATTTTCAAGAAACCTTCATCAAGTTAACTCAAATTACTATATAGATGGCGAATTGGTGGAGGAAGTGGATAGCGTTAGAGATCTGGGTGTTATTTTTGATAAAAAGGTTACCTTCATACCCCACATTGATTATGTGGTTAGCAAAGCCTCTAGAACCTTAGGGTTTGTGATTAGAAATGTCAAGGACTTTCGTAAACCGGAATCAAAAATGTTAATTTATAATAGTTTGGTGCGCAGTACTCTGGAGTATTGTAGTGTGGTTTGGAGACCGCACTATGCTACACATGCTTTGCGGCTAGAGCGTGTGCAAAAGCGTTTCTTATGGCATCTCTCTTTTTCAGCCGGAAAAGCTAAAGTACTTAAATCATATAAATCTAGGTTACAGTATTTTAGGATGTATCCTCTAGCTATGATTGGAGAACTAAGGGACATGCTTTTCTTATTTAAGTTATTTAGAGGTAAAATTGATTGCTCCGGGCTGCTCAGATGCTTTCGGTTTCGCGCACCGTCTAGGATGCCTCGTAAAAGTATTACACCCTTATGTCCGCCTTTGCGACGAACAGTTTTGGGTTCCAATTCCCCTGTGCATAGACTGTGCAAAGCTATCAACTCATGTGGTGATTTGGTTGATTTGCATAATGACTCATATGGCAAGTTCTACAAGGTAACTGTACAATTTCTAAAATCCAAAAAATTTTAACCGAATTTGATTTTTTTTTTTTCTTTTTGCCACTCTGCGATTTGGAGAGCGCCGTTTGTTTATTTCTTACTTTTTAAGATTAATTAATATTGCATGTGGAGCTAACCTGTAATTGTCTGTTACATTTAGTTATAGTATGCTGATGTATTACCTATATTTAAGTATTATTGTAAACAGATGTTGGTTAGCCTAAATAAATAAAAAAAAAAAAATAATAATTCTTTTTCGTATCCCATTCAGCAAACCCTTTCATTTAATACCCATATCATAGGGGTGCATTTCAAATAGCCTGTCCGTTATCTTGGACGCCCGCCATATTGGATTTGAATCACGTGACTATTTTTTTCGTATTCCTGACAGCAAACCCTTTCTTTTGATACCCATATCATGGAAGTGCATTTCAAACAGTCAGTTCGCCATCTTGGGGAGGCCGCCATATTGGATTTGTAATGACGTTTCTTAGCTAGTCATGTATTGTCATCAGAACTCAGAGCGTGTGCAAAATTTCATCTTAATCAAAGACCGGGAAGTGGGTCAAATTAAGATTCAAAGATTCCGTTACATAGATACATACAACCCAAGCTAATAAAAGCGTGTTGATGTTCAAAATATATTTTTCTTCTTTTTAATTTCAAATGAAACAATAAACAATTTTTAAGATTTATTAATAATGCACTAAGACTAATTAAAAAGAATATAAACTAAATTGTAAAACTATTCAATTTCAATAATTGCTCCGACTTTAGACAATGCCTCTTTTAGTTTTTCTGCCTCGTCTTTGGATATATCTGCCTTAACTATAGTGGGTACACTCTCCACAAACTTCTTAGCTTGAACAAGGTTGAAACCTTCTAGCAGGCTCTTTACCTCCTTGATAAGGGCAACTTTCTGTTTATCATCGAACTTAGTCATTTTGACCTGAAAAAGAAATGTTTATCGAAATAAATACTTAAAAAATCTGGCCTTTATGATTATATACAAAGAACATGTATTTGTAGGAGAGTTTAGACAAACATTTCAAATAATTAATCAGATGATATGAAATGTTATGTAAGTAGTATTATAGAACCTGAATGACTTACAGTGAAACTAGTTTTCACAGCTTTAGGAGCAACCTCCTCTTCTTCTTGCGCGGGCGCTGCACCTCCCATCGCATATCCACCAATAGGCATAACTGGGGCATCGGGCAAGTTTAGCCTCTTCTTCAGCACTTGACTTAGCTCTGATACTTCAAGTAGATTTAAAGTCGTGATCTCCGAGACTATTTTCTCGATTTTAGGCGATACAGGCTTGTCTACACCTTCTGGAACTGGTACTGTAAGGGGTGTTGCAGCTTGTGCCACTTCCTGGCGTAATATCGCGCTGAAATAAATGTTTCAGGTTAACATAACCTAAAATTATGGCTTAGAAAAAATTAAATGTTATAAAATACATTTACCATCGCGAAAACGACCGCCACTGATTGTTAAAAGCAACGTTTCGGATAATTTTGATGCTGTTCATTCTGTTTAGTTAAATTTATAAGATTGTAATTCACAGAACGCTCCACTCACACAATAATCGTTTTATCTCCAAATGTCAATTATTTTATTTAAACGCTCGAATTTAGAACCATTACTAATGCCTCGTCTAGTACCACGATTAAACATGAGTGAGTGAATTATGTTCATACATGATAAGTCCAAATAGCTGCTCCGAAAAAAAAAATTGTCAACTTGACAAATTCAGCTTTCAAAAACATTGGTCTGTGTTTCAAAAAGTTTTCTCGTGTTGAGGTGCAGAGTTGTTTGTGTTTTTTAAATTTAATATTAAAAAAATCATTGTTTGGCAAGAAGTTAGTTAAGTTACGTACGTGGTGCTACAGAATATCGGTTTCGTGGGGTCGAGGTAAGCTATTCTACTTGGTTTTAGTTTTGTACGGAAAAAAATACCGAAGACTTCGTTTACGCTGTATTTTAATTAATCAAGACCTGCTATTATTCTAACGTCACGTCCTTATTTCACTGCAATAATTGATCATCCTTTTTATTTATCCTCTTCATAAATCTCTTCTCCGACGTCTTATTTCTATTATTCAAGGACTAAGGTTTAAAACTAAATTTGGTAAAATAAAATGGATTATAGAGATATATCACAGCTTCCAGTTCCCATAACTGTTAATAGTCTAACTGTTAATGTATTATTCACGCAACCAAAAATTTGACTTACCACACAGGTCTTAAAAATATTATTATTAATAAAACACAAAGTTCTCAATACTATTGTACTCTTTGCACAAATATGGGAACAGTTTATGGATAGTTAATTCAGAGATGATCATAAAAAAATGCTTCTGTAAGCCGCCTCATTAGATAATGGCCAAGTTTAATCTTTAGCGGCATGTAGCATAAAATTACTCAAACATTTTATTTTTTTATTAAAATTTATAAATTCTTTGCTAAAAAAGGTATGAATTGCTTAATTTTTGGGAAAAATTTATGCTACCTATATTATCCTAGATCAGGGGCTTGTAATATTTAGACACTAAGAATCTGCCAACAGTCTGCCTACAGTCTCCACCAATTTATAGAATATACAGCAAAATAAATACAAATTACTAGAAAACTGTTGATCTATTCGACAGCTGAGAGTCAAAATAAATTTTAATTTCTTTGAAATGTAATGAATTTTTTCAATGGAAGTCCTGTTGGGAACAGCTTTCCTAGACTGTTCCTCAAATTTTGGTTTTGATGAATTGGTTTTTTCTAAAATGAAAGTAGCAAGCGAGGCATGGCACCCGCCGCCGACCTGCATCTTACTTGCGCATCACATGAAGTTACTACTCCATATTACATCAGCTACCTGCTACTAAAAGTCGCGACAAAATCGGTCGTGCCATGCCATTAACTGGATTGAGATTAACTGGAACAAACAGACAAACAATATAATATTCTTATGCATGTTGTAAAAAGCTGTTATTTCTATATTACACCCCAATGTCGTTAGTTAGACAGAGAGATTTTATTCTCTGTGCCTTCGATTTTTAGGCGATTAATTGTTTTGTAAGGAACTTTGAATAATAGAATGGCTAGGATTTAGTAGTTTAAAAATTTATTTCACCTATGATTTTAATCAGGCACCATACATGCTTCCATAATCTTCCTAACAGTACACAAGTTCATCAGTTTCACTAAAAAAATTGGGCCAAACATGGCCCAACAGTTTCTTACCGGTGTCTTCTTGGTTCTTGGTAGATATAGGTTCCGAACCGAAAGTACAAGCACTTTGCATTGTATTCAATGACGATTCAAAAGTGTTACAGGTAACGTTCTTGAATAAAGAAATATTTGAGTTTGAGTAAAATTACGAAATATAAGACACATATTTTTTTTCTTTGCTAAAACTTGCTAACAAAAATTTGCTAAGATACAATGCGTTACAATTAAGCACGACCTCCCTTCTTCACAGTTTTTACGAATAAGTGATGTAAATATACATACAAACATGTTTTATTTATTTGCTAAAGCACACATAAATATAAATACATTTTTTTATTTATATCTTAGCTGATTATGCAACAGGCCTTTGACCGCGTATGGCATAAAGGTTTACTGTACAAGCTAAAACGGCACTTACCGAACACTATGTACATGCTTCTGAGGTCATACCTGCAACATAGAATGTTCCAGGTTAAGTGTGCCGATTCCCTATCATCCATTTACCCAATCGAAGCAGGAGTACCGCAGGGTTCCGTTCTGGGACCTGTTCTATACACAATTTATACCGCTGACCTACCCGTCACAGAAGAAGTAGTGATTGCAACTTATGCAGACGATACTGCAATCCTCTCTTCTGACGTAAACCCTACAATAGCATCAGCTAAGTTACAGGAACACCTGAATACAGTTGGATCATGGCTGAAGGCGTGGAGAATAAAAGCTAGCCCTGCAAAATCGGCCCATATAACATTTACGCTGAGGAGAGGAGACTGTCCGCCTGTTACACTGGACGGAGCTGTTTTGCCACATCACACAACAGTTAAATATCTGGGTATGCATCTGGACAGACGGTTAACCTGGAAAGACCACATAAAGATGAAGAGAGAACAAGCAAATAAAAAGTTTAGAGACATGTACTGGCTTTTGGGCAGGCAATCATCACTAAGCCTAGAAAACAAACTTATCATCTATAAATGTATCATAAAACCAGTATGGACATATGGCATACAGCTCTGGGGATCAGCAAGTCACTCGAATATTGAAATCCTTCAGCGCTTCCAAAACAAGGCGTTAAAAACTATAAGCAATGCCCCATGGTACATACGTAACACGGAAGTACATGAGTATCTGCTAATTCACACAGTTGAAGAGGAAATAAAGAGGTTTTCAAAAGACTACATACAAAGACTCGAAGAATATAAAAACCAACTAGCCGCAGCGCTTCTGAACACTAGCGGCTGTATTTTTCGGCTAAAGCGATCCCGACTGGCTACAATATAGTAAAGTGGCTAATATAAAAATAAGAGACGACGTATCACAGGATACGTTTATCTCAAATACATTAAATAAGATACCATCCAATCTGATTATAGCCTGAGGGCTGATTGCAGTTAGAAAAAAGAGAGAAAAAAAAAATATCTTAGCTGATATTATTTTTTGCCTTTTTGTCTTGCTTGTTTTTTTTTCGCGGAATCACAAGTGTGTTCTATCATGAATTACCCTTCAAAAACACATTGATTATGTTATGTCTATCTAATGGTTGCAAACGGCTTATCTAGAAATAGACACTTGCTCAGCTTACATGCAATAAAACCATTCTATTTTATTTAATGTTACACAAAAGTCAGCTTTGTGACATTGTGAGAAGAGCCAGCAGATCTGCAGTAGATTGTTGGTAGTTTCTAGTAGCAATTGTGCAATTTGCACAAACATGCATAATAGGTGCATGTCACGTGATTGTAGTTCTATGTACATTTCGTACCTAGTAGTGATGTAGGAGCAGATACTACAAATAGTATCGTACAGTCAGTAGCTTTAGTTCGTGAACAACTCTGCACCTTGTCACATTAAGTCACTGTCTATCTTACTTGCTTAGTTACGCGGAGATTTGGTATGACAAGGTACTGAGGTGTATATGAACTAATGATGCTGGCTATACCTGCTTATACTACTAAGCTTGATATTAAGATAATTGTTTAACGATTTTCTTTAAGGGTTTGGAATACCCATAATCCCCAAAGAGTTCTCGTTTATTCAGTAGCGGATAAGACGGTAGCACTGGCTATGGATTTCTGCAAAAAAGGCATATTTTTTAATATCTTTTGTAGCATATTTTACGTAAAATTTATTTATTTCTTTTTCTTATTCTATTATTTAATAACATTCGCCTTCTGAAAGTATAAAGACGTCTCACGGAAGCACGCGCCCTTAAGACACGTGTCTAGTTTGCCTAATGGAAATCTGCCTATGGGTCTATTCAATGCTGAGAAAAGTTGCTAAATACAGGCAACATTTGTGGATTTAAAAGTAAAGGCGACTTATTCGTCGAAATATCTTCGAAGCCGGACTTATAAGCAATGAAGCAATAAGGTCAACTGGCTTCTTTTGATAACTATTTAGTATTAAACAAGCTGTTTTCCCTGACTTTGTAAGCGTTATATCGGTACTTCTTGTAGTCTAAGCTATATTCGACCATCGTATCCGAGAGGCGAGCGTGTCGGACTTTGGTGTCGCGCCATATATGAGGTTCTGGTTTCGATTCAATAACGGAAAACGAACTTTTCTATACTAACACGGGTCTGGGTGTTGTGGTTCAGTCGTGGTTTGTGATTTCTGTAACAAGTGCTTTAGCTACTACCCATGAATCAGAGCAATGTATGTGATGTTGTCCTAATCCCTACTAATATTATAAATGCGAAAGTAACTCTGTCTGTCTGTGTGTCTGTTACGCTTTCCTGCTTAAACCTCTCAACCGATTTTGATGAAATTTGGTATAGGTATACGTTGAATCTCAAGAACGGACATAGGCTACTTTTTAGTAGAAAATAAGGGGGGGGGGGGTAATACCACCTTTGGAGATTTATATGGAAAAATGTTTATTTTTGAAGTAAGAGATATGAAATTTGGCACAAATATAGCTCGAAACCTGGATTAAAATATAGACTTCTTTTTGTTTCAAATATTAGAGGAGAAAGGGGTAAAACCGACCATAAAAGGATGTAGTCCACGCGAACGAAGTCGCGGGCACAGCTAGTATATTATATATAGTAGGTATAATATATTATACGAGGTGTAAGCTAAGGACGACTGATGACAGATGATATAGAAAGTAAATTTTAAAATAAAATTAACGACTGATGGTCATTTTTGACACATTACGAATCGTAAAATATTGGAACTGGGAATATTGGAAGCTCCACCACAAAGACTAGTTCTTTATTCAAGAAATGTTTATTGTATGGCGAATATATAATAAATTTCCTGAAAATTTAAAAAGGTTGACATTATCCAAATTTAAGAAAACATTGTTTGATTTTCTAAAAGCAAACACGTATTATACAATTAACGAGTTCTTGAATGATGGAATTTTACATTGATGTATTTCGTATTTATTTTTTAACTTGACATTCTTTGTATTAATTGTATCCCTTATTTGGATTTTATTTTAATTCATTCATTTAATATAACATATTGACATTGATTCATTGATATAGGTATTAAATATTCTGACATTTATTTTGTATGACGCATTTTTCCTACTTGATTAAATTGACATAATGTTTAGTAATTTGAATTAACTTTGTAATTTGCACGTCGCACGCGACTGAATATGTTGGACATCATACTATTAAGACCAAACTTGTAACCATATTCCGGCAAATAAACATTTATTATTATTATGGGCATTACTGAACTTTATATAAGATATAAAAAATTTATATAAGTTCAAAATATAAAAGTAACAACTTTCTTTAACAGTTAACAAAAGACTAGATTTTAATTGATGTATCAAAGAGTTTTCAAACGTTATTTTCGTTTTTAAAAATAAATGCATCGCCAAGGATTCTTCAATTAAATTGCGCAGTTGCGAAATTTAGATTAGAATGCTTTTGGTAAGGTTAGTTAATGCATTTCTATGTCATCTTCAAAGGGAAGACTGGTACCTACCTACGTTTGACTTCAGACCGACTTCGAGTTAGTTGTTAAGAAGTTGTAAAGAGTTTGCTATTGTACAATAATATAATTAGAAAGCATTGAATTGCTAAAATATAATATAAGCTAGCCGTTTTTCCGGGGTTTTCCGGGATAAAAAGTATCCCATACATATAAATTTTACGAACTTATTGATCAAATAGGACAGGCTCACATACATTGTTAAGTAGCTAAAGTAATTGTGTTACAAAAATAACAATAGCGCCACAACACCCAGACCCGAGAGAATGAAAAGTTATTTTTCAAATAGGCCCCAATTCCGAACCCGACTGACAATCGAATCCAGGACCTACGAAGGTGGTCGTAAAAATAAGTCAGAAGTCATTCATATTATATTTTCACGCCTTTCTTTTATCGACCTTCGTAGTTAAGATCCAAGCGGACATTGGCGACGCGCTATCTTAGAAGAAGTCCCAGTTTTGACTCCCATGGGTCAATACGGAAAACAAACTTTTCTATATTGCCTCGGGTCTGGGTGTAGTGGTACTGTCGTTGTGTCTTATTTCTGTAACACAAGTGCTTCCGCTATTTACCACAAAATCATAGCAATATAGGTGATGTTGTCTTTTTCCCGGGGTAGGCAGAGATCACATCATTCCATGGACGATCCATGTTTCTTCAACACTCATTAATCTTTTTATACATGCTTCTCTGTAGAGTAGGTACCTACTTATGGCATGACCTATTTTGAAGACATCACCTATTTTATCATATAATGTCCTTTCAGTTACTGCAAGCACTACAATGATTTCTATTTATTTCTTACTAGTGACCTCTCTACAGAGTGGTGGCAAAGATCCTAAAGCGCCCGATCCAGAGTACGATTCTCTGTCAAGTTAATTTGGAAAACGTTTCTTTTTAAATTGGCATAGGTCTGGGAGTGTTCAGTTGACCACAGTTAATAGTATTGGGATATTTACTCAAAGTTCAAGGGATGCGACCGAAATAATGAAAAGCCCAAAGTTGTGACGTAGTTTATAAAATCCTAGTGTTTAAATCCTAATACTCAGTGTTTGTAAACGACTGCAACTCATGAAACCGCAGTTCTTGGTTATCAAGTACTAAGTCGATAATTGACGCAAAATGGCTTCGCTACACCTCAGCCCAGCATCGGCTCCTTATCACGTGACCTACATACGCGACTATTTTGCACGCACACAATCGTATGCAGTGTTTATAAACAGTAGAGCACGGTAGAGCTTGGACAAATCTGCACACATACCATGCATGCGCAATACGTCAAATTTCTCGTATCAGACGTTCAATACTGTTCATTGGTTGATAGCACAGAGCATTCGTATTTTCAGCCAGTCAGCAGATGACGCACTAAATTTTATCGGTTTTGACATTTGTTTTGTATGTGATATACTCGATAAATACTATAGTATATAAATTTACTCGCGTGGCGCATCCTAAGGGGGATGCGATGCGACTGTTGAATTGTTTCTAGGGCAGAGATTTCCAACCTTTCTTTAAGGCGGATTTTTAAGTCTTGGCTTGTATCATGGGAGCAGTCCTAACTTTTGTGATTTGGAAAACTGCAGTATGTTCGGTCAGAGTCTTTAGTTTGTATACAACTCAGTACCTTGTCAGATTCAGTTAACTATCTAACTGAGGTCGAAGTACGTCAGTACTTACGAGGTTTAATGTGACAAGGGTATTGAGGTGAGTAAACTAATGCTGAGTGAGCTAATTACAGACATAAGCTAAGTAGCATCTGGTAGAATATTTACACCAGTTCTGAAAATGCACAATTACCTAATTCTGCTTTATTTGTAAATGTGCCAATGCTATTCTTGATACTTCGTACGTCACTCGTCAGATTTAATCTGTATACATTTATTGCAATTAATTCACTCACGATGAGTTCCACATGATCTATCTAAAATGCTTTGAACGTATTTCGGATGCGGGTAAAGTTTAAAAAATTACATACGGTCGAATTGAGAAACGTCCTTTATTCAAGTTGATAAAAAGAAATACATTATTATCATTATTCTTATAGTCATAACTTCGTAGATACTGATAGCTTGTTTAATTTTGTCCCGTACTAAAAATTACTCAGTATACAACAGAATACAAGTCATTGTGTACATCAGGATGGGCGGGCGTACCACGAAAATCAAGAATTATTTTTGTACTAGAGCAATGTGCTAGCAATATGAGGTATGTGAAGCAATGTGCTTTTATAAAGATACTTATTTCAAAAAGTAGGTTTTTTTATAATGGTGCTTCCAATTTGGACCACTTTTATTAATTCCACCTTTATCGATTTCGTTATTCGATTAAGCTCAATAATGTTTATTCGGCGCGTTCTAAGCCTAATGGTAAAAATTCTGTTCTTTATACCATTAATACACAATAATACCTACCAGTGTACATTTAATCCTGTCCGTTGTGACGGTGTTAGAGGGGATGAAAACAGACTTATGCTTGTTAGGGAGAGGGGGGGGGGGGGGGTATCTATTGCGTCAGACAGATTTCATATTACCTGGCAGGCGTAATCGATAAGTCTGCCTGCGTATTCTGAAATAACTGTAACTTGATACACTGATTTGTTTACAAAGGAAATTGTTATTATAAGAGCCATGTATTTTGGATAGATTTTTAATTTTTTTTATATTGCTGCACCTCCCTTGGGTTCACTTGTTTTTTGTTTTAATTGGTAGATTTCTTTGTCGAGCTGAAGACATGAGTTTATGATGCCCTAAAGGAAAGGCCTACGGGCATCAGTTTGATAGTATAGGCTGATGATAATGTGGTAGGCTTTTAAATTTAAAGAAGAAGCCGTAATCAGAAATTGTAAGTAGTTTTATTTGAAGACTGTGGTCCACCCTGACTTCCTACAGGTAGATAGTTTTATTACACCTTTCTTTTTGAGTTTGATTATGGGAGATATTTAAAAAATATGTAGCTTATGTCACCCGGGAATAGTGTAACTTTCAAATCGTTAATGAATTTTTAAATCGATGCAGTAGTTTCGAAGCTTATTCGATGTAAACAATTAAATCGTTCCCCTATAATTGTATTACTAACTTAATATATAAAAACTGAATCTCTATTTCCCTGGGTCACGCTGTCAGTGCTGTCACGCGTAAAAGCTGGACCAATTTAACTTTTTTTTGTTGTGTTTGTTATTGTCAGAGGAAGGTTCTTATGAACGAAGAAAAATTTAAAATATATATTTATAATAAAATAGTCGTCGTTAAAACAGGACAACGTCTGTCGGTTCAGCTGGTATTTTGATATTAATGTCACATCGACATCGGCTATTCGGAAAGTATTCTCGTATTCAAAAAGCGTCGGAAACAGATTCGAATCCGGAAACTATACCATTGCCTGTTCTCAACATCGATCGATTGGACAGAGACAAAACAAATATTTTTTGTGAATGAAGGGTGATCATATGGAGGGCAATGTATGGAAAAACATAGTCAGTGCGCTTAATTAGTTCTTATTTATAACCCGGCTTCGCACGGGTGCAATAGGTACTAAAATATGTACGTATTATACATATAAACCTTGCACTTTATTTTATTACTTTTTTCTAATACTTGCATTTTTAAACTCGTGATATCTTCCGAATGAAATGTCCGAATTGAATAATTCAAAAGTTATATAAAGGTATTGAAGCCGTCTTTAATATAAAATAATTTATTTTGATAAGGATTAATAGTTAATACTAAGGTAAAAATAAAGAGCCTTTTCAAGCGGCGACATATTAATTAAAAATTTAGAATAAATAAACCACTTACTGTGACATAACTATAATATTTAGACATATGCTGTCGAGACACCTTTTGTCGATAATGATGAGTACTGCAAAGTCGTAGTACATGATTTTGTTCTATCATCATAAGTTTTCGCAGCGCACGCGATATGTAAGGAATTTTTCAGGTCATTTTTTTACACTTTGGGTTACATTATGGAGTTTTAGTAAGGATCCCTAATTTTTTTGAAAATATAATATAGCCTATGTCACCCGAAGATAGTGTAGCTTCCGAACGGTGAAAGAATTTTTGAAATCGGTCTCGTAGTTTCGGAGCCTATTCATTACAAACAAACAAACAAATCTTTCCTCTTTATAACATTAGTATAGATTGGTGGGTTTTAGTGACTAAATTTTTTATAGAATTGTACCATGAAATTCGACAGTGAGCGGTAAATAAAATCCTATTATGAGCGCGAAAGTTTGTAAGAATGTATTTGTCACCGTAAGATTATAAACATCGTTAGATTACAATCTATCTCGTGAGATTGTGAACTGTCGAAAGATTGTGAACTGTAACATATGATTGTTATTAAACGCATCATTTAATCGCTATATAGATGACTGGATGTATGTTTGTTACTCTTTCACTAAAAAAGTAGTTTATGAATTTAGATGAAATAGGTATCGTAAAAAGATAGATGATACTAGATTACAACATACATTACATTGTTCCCGGAAGAACGCAAACTAGTCGCAGGTAAAAACTAGTAATCTATAAAGTAGACCGACTTTAAACGCGTATCGAGTGTCAAGCCATTTGTCCACGTGAACAACTTGCTTTAAAATTAATTGTGCCTTGAAACGAACTTAAACTGGATGTTGGCTTCCACTGAAGCCTCGGAAAGTTATTTCGCTTCGAAGAACCGTGTTCTACCGTGAAGTTGTATCGATTCTTGAAACACGTGATACGGGCTCATATAATTTTACCGAATCTGTTTCGACCGACGCTACGTTTCCCGAACATCCCGAATTATAGAACTTTGTTTGGTTCGGTGAAGCGTTGCGTCGGTTTAAAACGATTCGGTAAAATGATATGAGGCCACGTACGTAATACTGACAGAGGTATACTTGTCAAAAGAAGCTTGGTTGCCATTCAGTACGAAAAAGGGGGGCGAATCCGAAAATAGCTCAACCATTCATGGAAATCAGAATCTACCACAATATGTAGGTACTTTAAATATCACGTGAATGTTAACAATCCCGATTTTATCATCAGTTCTTAAAATCTATCAGTCTGATTATTTTAAATTAGCTACCTGGGGCGCGGGTTTTAATTGGCTACTTGACAGTTTTTGAAAAAGTATTGTAAAATGTGCGCCCGTTCATTTTATATCCTAAGCAATTCGATTTATCTGGAAATAATCTAAATAACAAGAGAAAAATAAGATTTTGTGTAACACATTTAAAAAGCGCGCGAAAACGCCTAGTCGCGTCATTGTTGCAATTATGACGTCAACGTCCTAGACAACGAACCGATACGCATAGGAACGACCTAATTAAGATAAACGGAAAATGTTTCAAAAAATTCTTTATACGATTAGAGACACAATAATTCAATTTAATCGGTAAAATAATCATTGTTTCGCCACATTAAAATAAATAATTTTCGCCGACAGCTGTCATTTCTGAATTGCAATGGTGGTTTCCGTTTCGGTTCTTTTGTTCCACAGATAAAAAAACTAAAATTTATTTTGCAAAAATCAAAATACTAACTATGCTTTTAATTAAAAAGTAAAAATGTAAAATGATTACTTAACTAATAAGCTAACATATCTAACACTTTTCATATTGTATTGTTAATACTGTCAAGTAGCCAATTGACACTGTACCCGTTCTTTTCCACATTTCCCACAAATGGCCTAAAGTCTTCTTCGACAAATGAACTATCCAATACAGTTTTTTTTCTTCTAATAATTCTAACCTGTACTTAGTTTCTGAGATTATCGTGTTCAAATAAACAAACTCTTCAGATTAAAATACTTATAAGTATAGAGTTTTACCAAAAGTTCGCCGTTTCACTTTTCCTCGTTCTAAAAACAAAATTCAAAACAGGCATTGTTTAACTTATAACGAAAAACGAAGGTCTTCATGAACTCGCCTGTGGAACATTCGGGAACGAATATCGTCATGCCGGGAGTGGGTATTGTTTGTGTATCGAGTTTTCCCTCAGGCTCGCTTCAGTATAACAGTCAACGCTCGAGCCTTGCCCGAGTTGCACTACATAGCGGGCGGTTTCGTCCTGAAAGATTTTTGTATTGTTTTTGCGAACTTAAATCAGATTAGTTTATTTGTTACGGGGCTTGAAGCTTTGGTGAGTTTTTGTTTTAATTTACAATTAAGAATTTGTCTCTGATTTGATAGCAGCTTCGTAAGCAAGGTAAATTTAACATATTTACCGGAATCGTTATAATTACAAATCTTGTCCTGAGAATTACGAATATGACATAAAATAATGAACCAGTTTGACTCAGTATTTCTGATATATGGCTAAATGTAACATATTTCGGCAAATCCAACTAGCAGCCCACCCGCGGCTTTGCGCGTACGATCTCAGTTTTTTTACTAACCCTGTCCTGACATTTACGAAACTATATTATCTCCGGATGATATTAATAATACGTCACGTTTCATTGTAATTTTATAATTCAGAACGGGCTCACCTATCCAAACCAAATGTTTAGGCTTTGTTCGCGTTCTCTACTGGGTGGTATTATGTGAAGTTTGTACGAAATCGGTCAAGCTGTTCTTCATTTATTATATTTTTGTAACAAATGAATATGCGTGCGTACAAGCAGCGGATCACTTGTATGATATATTAAAAAAAAATATATATGTTATATAAATCTTTACTATAAAGCCAATAAGGTGTAAAAAAGCTATCTTCCCGTGCGAAGCTGGTTGGACCACTATCTTTTGTAAAGGACCATCTACTTCATAAAAAAAAACAAAATCAAAATCGGTTCATTTGTTCGGGAGGTGCGATGCCATTGATACACACACCGCCACATCAAAATTATTAAGCGTCGGGGGTTGAAAAGAGTGAGAGATTACCGTTCTGAAGTTAATTTTGTTTTAATTCATGTCATTGTCAAGTTCAATTTAATAAAATCGATTAAGATGCCAAGTTGTCTTTGATTCCGTGGTTTTCAAACATTTCTGCAACGAATGTACCACGGGCACATAAGTATGTATTTCTAAACATATTCGGCAGAGGGCACTTACCGGAGGCTAACGGTTGATACAGCAAAAAAAATTCTTCGCCTACGATAACTTGCGGTTAGCTCAGTTGGTAAGAGCAGCACGCGCGATACGTGAAGGTCGTGGGTTCGATTCCCGCACCGCAAGGGGAGATACAATTTTTCTGTTTCTAATATTAAATTTATTGTGTACTGAACATACATAGGTTTGCAATATTGCATTGGCTTGTATCGATGACTTCTTTGACGGGATTCGTTTGTAGGTGCTAGGTATACTATTATGAATATAAATTCCGTGGTTTCGTAGAAAAGCCGTATACGAGCTAGGTAGGAACGTTTGATAAGGTTCGCTTTGATATACGTAGGTATTGCATTTATTAATAATTAAACGCCGAGTCGCGCTCGGCTTATGCAAGTTGCATAACTGTTATCGCGTTTGAAACTACACTGCATAGAGTTACAAACATAATTCCGTATCATAGGGTTGACAATTGCACCTTATCTTGTTAATACAGTAACATTTTTGATGACTATATCGTGACGTCTCTGTCGCAGGCATTATGAGTAAATACGCCGCTTACATACGGCGTCGTCTGTTTAAAAACGCTCGCTGTTATGTTATATGCCGAATGCAAAATCAGGCAAAATGACAATAGTTGGTTGTAGTTTTGGGGTGACCATTAATAAAACACTGTTGGATAAATTAAGACTTTTCTTTCAGGTTTCGGTTCTCTTTTGAAACTTCATTAAAATATCCAAGTAACAAAAATGACTTTTATTCAACATCAATTACTTAACCTAAGGTTAATTGAAGTAATTAAAGATTCCATTGGTTAGGTTAGTGACTAAAGTGAAGCGCAAGCCAAGCGAGCGAATCGAGCTTGCCGCGGCAGCGCCCGGCGAAGCGCCACGTCTAACTCATTTATAAAAATATTATATTCAGTAAAAACTTAAACAGTAGAAGAGTCATTTACTAGGGATTTCATATATATTTGAAACATTTCATATTTTTAACACTATTAAACTGACAGTTCGTTAGTGTTTTTAAATTTCAATAATACTGTCCTTGGCAAACAAAATGTTACGTTTTTAAACTGATGACGACGCTATGTAAACTGCGGATTTACTCAATATGCCTGCGACATCTATATTGTGTTATAATTGTCTGTTTTACGTGTAGATCTCATCATAGAAATGAATTAGCTCTCACTAACCCGCTGTTATTGTAAAATAACGTGTCTCTCTAAACACTTGACATTGGCAGTATCATCGCATTGTCTAAGGACGCAAGATTGAGACCATTAAAAAAACAGAACAACAATAATTTAATAGTTCCTATGTTTAGGGGTTTTGCATTGTGCCATCTCTGAGGTACAAAGTTCGATTTCCAGTTGGGTCGATATGAAAACGAACTTTTTTAGATTGTATCGGGTCTTGATGTTGATTGTCCGATAAGAAGAATGATTTGTGAAGGCACGGTCCTGACTATGATACAAATAAGTATTTCCCTTATAAGGGTTGCCTTTAGGCTTCGCTCCAATGTTATATCTGGGCTCATTAAATAATGCTGTATTAGTTTTAGTTCTAATTGTTGACGAATTTAAATTCAAACGAAGGAAATCGAGAATCACATGCGGGACAGTCAAACGTAAAAAGCCTGATGTAGGTGTTTTCTTTTCGTAGCCGAGAGGCGAGCGTGCCGGACTTAGGCGTCGCGCCATACCTGAGGTTCCGGGTTCGATCCCCGGTTGGGTCAATATGGGAAACGAACTTTTCTATATTGTCTCGGGTCTGGGTGTTGTGGTACCTTCGTTGTTTCTGATTTCTGTAACACAAGTGCTTTAGCTACTTACCACAGAATCAGAACAATGTATGTGATGTTGTCCAATATTTATTTATATTTATATTTTCTTAAACTATTCTGGATAATCCTGCTTCACTCAATCAGACTAGTTCTTACAATATTTAAAGTGTATAACGCACAAGCGAACTTTAAATAATTTCAAGAAACAGTACAATTTTATTCCCCTTGCTGTAAGCTTTTCAGGTGGCAATGTCTATTCGATTCAGTAGTTTTCAAGCCTTTCTGCAACAAATGTGCCACGGACCGATTAGTTTATGTTCAAGCTCTTTTTTTATATATTAGCACAGTATATTGGCTCCTCCCAGCCTGATGGTAATCAAGAGAGGAACCCACATCGCGATGACAACGTATTTGATACCGCAATATCTTGTTCGTTAGCATCGCCATATTGGCCCACAAGATGTTTCTCCTGATACGGCAGAGACACTAACCGAAGGCTAAGAAATAATAAAATTATACGGTTATGTTAACTTGCGGTTAGTTTAGTTGAAAGAGTAGAACACGCGATACGTAAAGGGAGTGGACTCGTCTCCCACGCTGCAAGGGGAAATGCAAATGTTAATGTTTTTTTTTCAATATTTTGAGATAAGATAGAGTCCATCGGTGATAAGTTTTAAAATTAAATAAATTGCCTAAGAGTTTGATCTTTGGCTGGTAAAATGGAACCGATAAGACTTGTCGTTCTCTTTTATGATCAGTCTCGTAATATTTTTAACACGCTTTTATTAGCTTCACGTGTCTTCGATTAGGATGAAATTTTGCACACGCACTGAATTATGATAACAATACATGATTAGCTAAGAAACGCCATCACAAATCCAAAATGGCGGCCTCCCCAAGATGGCGGACTGTCTGTTTGAAATCCACCCCGATGATATGGGTATGAAATGAAAAGGTTTGCTGTCAGGAACACGAAAAATAGCCACGTGACCTAAAACGTGTTTTTTAGTTTTTAAAACTATTTTTATTTGTTTGCTAGACAAAGGCAGACCTATTTTGATAACCAGGCCATGGGCAAGCTAAGGCTGCTCGCCAGTACTGTGGATGTCACACAAATTATCCCTGCTTCATTGACGGCGTGCACGTGCAGATAAAATGCAATTGCACTATTGAGTTGCATCGCTAAAAGGTGATTGGCGAGTTGCTAAGAGGAATAAAAACGTACTTGAAGTTCCGTTTCTAGGTGTCCTTGATTTTATTTCTCGATGCTTGATCGCCTTTAAAGTGAGTGATAGGGTGTACGAAATATATACTCTTATCGATAGATTATTTGACTAGGATAGTATGCTACATTAGCAGCCGCGACTTTGCACGCGTGGACACGTTTTTCCCCACATTTTCATATTCCTATTAATCGTAGCGTGATGTTATAGAGCCTTAAAGCATTCCTCGATAAATGGACTATGCAACGTTATTTTTTAATTCGAATCAGTAGTTCGTGAGATTAGCGCGCTCAAACAAACAAAGTAACTAATTATCTTTATATAATATTAGTATAGATATGTTATGTATACAATTATATATCACTTGGAGGGCTTAGCTTAATCTGACATCGCGTGTACGCTGTAAAAACTTTAATTAATTCTTATTTTAGAATATCTCATCATTAAGTTACATAAGCGTACTTAACCTCGAAATACGTGTGAACGCCCATGTTATGTTATTCCAATGATTTGGTGAGAAATAGAGGAAATAATTTCAGGCGGTTTTGCCCCTAACTCAGGGCTTTAAAATTTACTCGTTCACAGTGTATCTGTATACAAATACAATTGTAGTAGTATCAGCTTAATAAATGTCCAATTTATATTGAAAACAAGTCATCGTTACTAGAAATCCAAATGCGGGTTGAAGATCAAATCCGAGTTATCATTGAAAAATCCGAAATACTCGACCCGGTAATCGGAACGCCGGACCCCGAGATCATAATCCTGCATAACCACTGGACCGTCCGGGCATTCACTCAAATACTACAGTTAGAACTATATGTATTTAGCTAGATACTGAATTTAGAACATAATAAAGTTTTATTGCAATAACATTGCAATTCAATAGCCAAGTTATTGTTTTCCTGACCTCGTGGATTCGCTGACATCGTGATAAAGAATACGGCGTGCTGTGTCGACAGAGAAAAACATCATACAAACATCAGCTACTTATGTAACCCCTTTACCTATTGAATAAATGAAAGACGAGTAGAGCAATTTAAATAATACGTAATACTTATTATCATAGACAAACTTCGGTCAGGTAATTTTTCTTTTTATCACCATTTCTACAGTGGACTGCGATCTACTTTAAAATGACTTACAAAAAGAGGTTTCTCAATTCGTTTCATATTTATATTATGTATGTTTGCTGATAACTTCGCTATTTATTATAAATCGATTATGTTTTTTTTTGTTGGAAAGGATAGGTCCTCCTAAAACCAGGATTGATGATGACATCCTAGTGAAATAGAGGGGAAGTTGGTTTTTTATTAAAAAAGCGGCCGCCCGTGACTTCGTCCGCGTGGATTGCGGTTTCCATAGAAACTTCCACCCCCCTTTTCACATTTTCCATTATTTCTTCGCTCCTAATAGTTGCAGCGTGATGTTATATAGCCTAAAGCCTTCCTCGATAAATGGTATATTCAACACAAAAAGAATTTTTCAATTCGAACCAGTCGTTCCTGAGATTAGCGCGTTCAAACAAACAAACAAACTCTAGCTTTATAATATTATAGTATAGATAGTATAGATTAGTATAGATTATTGTTTAAGATTTGGTGCGAGATTGTAATACGGTTTAGGTAATATTTTTTTTCGGTTGCAATGGGTACTAGTGGAAATTTTACATTTATGAACATTTTAATTATAACTCTTTTTCTTGCTCTCGGGATAAGACTGCAAGTAGCTTATGTGGTTGCAGTTGCAATGCTATTTCTGGTGACTTTTATTACTCTAGCTGTTATGGTACCAAGTTCTTGATTAGGCGAAATGCATTCTTTATACGTGATAACAAACGTGGTGACGTGAAGTCAAAATTCCGAGTATGCTTGCAAATGGTTAGAAATCCTTCTTCCACAGGTACTGTGGGTCGTGTGTGCCCGTCTGGTGTTCTACCAGTAACTCGTCCAAGATAGGCTTTTTTGTTTTATTTTTATTTTTTTTTTATTTTTATTTCTTAGAAAACCAACAGCGTTAATCCGTTTATACATAACATAGGATACATATTAATAGTATGGCCAATAACAGGTTTTCCTTAATTAAACAATATTAGAACATGCTGGCGAGAGTTATACAATATAAGTACAAAAAAAAAGAAGATAAAATTTACAACATTTCAGGCTGTAAGCGAGAATACCCAAGTACCTAGGTATACTTGTCTAGGCTCAAGTTCATAAAGCAATCGATGTCCGACTGAAGTTTTATAAAAATATAATTAAATATATAAATGTAAATAAGTATATATACATAAATTTACCCGTGTAACAAATCGGCCATTTCGAGGGCCAGCCTATGCTGGATTTATACATTTTATGTGGTTCCGATCTGCTTCCATTCTTTCGACATGGCCAAGGCATCGGAGTCGGTGTGCTTTAATCTTCCCAACAATATGGGAAGTTGGAGGATTCGCAAGAATATCGAACTGGACGATTTATATTTTCGAGGAAACGTACGCGAGGAGGATGTTCTCATGCAAGTAATATCCTTACTTGTCATCAGGTGCTGATAAAGAAGAGCAAGGATGCTGGGCGGCAGCGTGCTGTGGTTCCGTCACGGGCTGCGGCTTCATGACAACCCATCACTGCACTCCGCACTTGAAGATAGGAGTGTGCCCTTCTTTCCCATCTTCATCTTTGATGGCGAAACTGCTGGTAAGAGCTGTTTAGTTTTGAAGTTGTCAATGCTAACCAGCGAAAAGCTAAATGACGGATCTGCTGTCTAGAGACGATTAGTAATAATTGTTGTACCGTCATTTTAGGCACCAAGGTAGTGGGCTACAACCGTATGCGGTACCTCCTGGAATCTTTGGATGATATCGACAACCAGCTCAAGAAGTATGGTGGACGGCTCATCATGCTTAAGGGCAAACCAAACGTCGTGTTCAGAAGACTATGGGAAGAATTTGGTAGGTGACGCATTTATTTCATCTATTTTATTGTACCTCTAGTTTAGTTGTTAATCTATAAAACGCGGAGGTCATGGGTTCGAATCCTGCAGGGGATACCCACACTTTGTAAGTTTCTTTTATTACATTCTCAGACATCGCAGGCTTGGATCACTTAAATTGCTGCAAGGTATGCCAAGCGTTTGGTTGCAAGTAGGTCTGGTTTCCCTCATAAGGTTTTGGGGAGGTCAGCTGGAAATCGTTTCTATGGAATAATTTGGTTCATCAAATCACAATAATGCAGTATGATAGTGGACCTCGAGTTCCTAAGGCCATACATGTCAATAAAAAAGTTAATTTTTGGCCTGAACTTTGGACTCCACTTTAAACTTCCACAGTTATCTTATGGCTCGTGTCCCCACAATTGGAACAATATTCTCACACTCTTACCGGAGGCTAATGGTTATTATAACAGAAAAATTCATCGCCTGTGATATCTTGCGGCTAGATCAGTTGGAAGAGCAGCACGCGTGAAGGTTGTGGGTTGGAGCCCCCCCCACCGCAAGCGAAGATGATTTTTTCTGGTCCTTTAAAATATTCTCACACTTGCCGTATCTGTAAAGGTATTCGCAAGTTGAGCTTCGAGCAAGACTGCGAGCCAGTATGGAGGGCGAGGGATGACAGCGTCAAAGCGGCTTGCCGCGAGATAGGCGTATCTTGCTTCGAGCACGTGTCGCATACTCTATGGGAGCCGGACTCCGTCATACGCGCCAACGGGGGTATACCGCCGCTCACCTATCAGATGTTCCTCGTAAGTTTTTTTAATAAGGGCCTTTGTACAGAGAAAATCCGTCAGACTACACACTTGCGGCTTTTGTCGTGTGCATAAGATCTAATATCGAATTACAAGTGTTTACATTGATGTGTTGTTGACTGTATAGACACGTGCACTAGCATGTACACAAATACATTCTAAAGTAAACCTTACGGAAATGTAGTAAGAGCACTAGTGTTTACATTCTAGCGCTCGTGACTGTACACAAACGTTTTATAAATCGTACTGCATGTTAGCCGTTGAGATTTTGGTTTATCGATTTCTAATGAAATGAACTATTTTATCGTCCTTCATGACGATAAAATAGTTCATTTCAGCCATTTCAAGTCACCACGATGTCCTAATGAATTAACTAGGGGGTTATGACATCGGGGTACCAGGTTCAATTCCCTGGTCGAGCACAGAGTGTTTCGGGTATTATGAACACTATGGTTTTGTTGTCACCATAAGATGTAATTAGGTAAGTTATTTATACACTTAAGCTGATTTCATACATCAGCAGCAGAAATAACAATGTGGATATGCCTCAAATCCCGAGATCAATTTTAAACAGCTCAAATCCAATCTATACTTCTATACTAATATTATAAAGAGGAAAGGTTTGATTTTTTGTTTTATTGTTTGTTTGTATGAATTGAATAGGCTCCGAAACTACTTGGCAGATTTGAAAAATTCTTTCACCGGTGGGAAGCTACACTATCTACGGGTGACATAGGCTATATTATATTTTCAAAAAAATTAGGGATCCTTACTAAAAAACTTCAATAATGTAATTAAATGTGACCTGAAATATTCCTTACATCGCGTGCGCTGCGAAAACTATTGATGATAGAACAAAGTAATGCACTACGACTTTGCAGAACTCATCATTATCTACAAAAAGTGTCGGGATAGCATATGACTAAATATTATAGTTAAGTCACAATAAGCGGTTTTTTAATCTAAAAAAATTATTAATATGCCGCCTCTTTTAAAGGCTCTTTATTTGTACCTTGGTATTAATCCTTATCAAAATAAATTACTTTATATTCAAGACAGCTTCAATACCTTTATATAACTTTTTGAATTATTCAATTCGGACATTTAATTCGAAAGATATCATGAGTTTAATAATGCAAGTATTAGAAAAAAGTCGCTTGGTTGCCGCTCACCGCGCTCAGCTAGCCAGCATGCGATGTAGGCTCCAAGCGTCACTGGGGTAAGGGAGGAGTCAATGTAATAAAATAAATTGCAATATTTATATGTATAATACGTACATATTTTAGTACCTATTGCACCCGTGCGAAGCCGGGGCGGGTCGCTATATTAGATATAGCTAGAAGTGGTCATGTATAAAAATAAAAATATATATCTATACTAATATTATAAAGAGGAAAGATTTGTATTTTTGTATGTTTGTAATGGATAGGCTCAAAAAGTACTGGGCCGATTTAAAAAAATCTTTCACCAATAGAATGCTACATTCTTCCAATTTGACATAGGCTACAAAATTAGGAATCCTTGGTAAAATTTGAAAAAATCATTAGAAAAGCGGGAAAAATTCTCTAAGGCGAAACGAAGTTCGCCGGGACCGCTAGTTAATCTATAAATAAAAAAAGTTATTTACTTTTACACAATGTAAACCACTGTATGCGCGCCGTTGCCAAACTCACATCAAAGATATCGGATATCCGAAGTTGCAAGATTTTAATACATTTGTAGTACGCAGAAAACTAATTGTAAGAACACCAGAAAATATAACCTAAACTGCGACTAACCACACGGTATTCTTCATTAAAACACCGGGACAATCCGTATTGATGTCAACGTTTCAAATAAAATTCGTGCAACTCTTTCACAAATAAAGTTTTTAAAATGTTTTTCGGGCGAATAAGTCGTTGTTGATTTTTAATCGACTTTAAAAAATCCCGGCCAAGTTCGAGTTGGACTCGCCCATGAAGGGTTCCGTAGC
Organism: Glyphodes pyloalis; assembly: GCA_037074685.1. NCBI lineage: Eukaryota > Metazoa > Arthropoda > Insecta > Lepidoptera > Crambidae > Glyphodes > Glyphodes pyloalis. The sequence goes on along the minus strand of JAYKKO010000024.1, from coordinate 2,312,086 downwards.
AGAAAGTAACATAATATAAAAAAATGACGTATTAAAAATATTACTCACTAGATTTCGTTTACGTATATCATATTTTAGAATTTAGAAAAAAAGTGGTATTATCTCAATATAATAATGAAAAATCTTAATGCGGTTCTCAGAATACGTCTATATACCAAGTTTCCACAGTGTAGATCTTATAGTTTCGGAAAAATATTGCCAGTGGCACATGGACGGACAGACAGACAGGCATGAAGACTCATGTGACCCATATGGGTTCAGTATTTCGCCATTTGACTTCGGAACCCTAAAGCTTTGATCTAGAAAGACAAAGAAGAATCAGAAACATTCGGTTTAAGGATTCGCTGATGTAAATTCATGTATTCACAAGACACGGTCCTACCTTGTTCTGCACATCAGCGATACTGAATTTTGATAAAGTCCTCATAAATATGAAATAAAAACGGGTCAGATATTGTTTGTACTTATATGGTAAACAGGATGGCAGTTTTGTATGCACATCATGTTATGCGTCTCGCTCGATCAGTCATTTTAGAATTTTAAATAAGTTATCGTGTTAAAACGCGACACCGTTTTTATTGAGTAGGAGTTGATACGAACTTACCTACTGCAGACGTTTCGGTTAGGTTGCACCAACCGTGTTCACGAGCTGACTGGTCTTGCTAAAAAAATGTTGTCGCTTTTTGACCCGTTAACTTGTTTTAAATGTTTAAAATGGGAACACGAATGTCTTAAATTCTATACATAAATGTATTTCGCTCAGATGTGACCTCGTGATTACCAATATTTTACCGTGGGATGAACAACCAAACTGAGATTTCGGTAGAAATTGGTGGATGAAAAAGAATTAACGTACCGATTAATTGTCCGGTTTAACACAATGTTGATCATTACGTAAATAAAGTTACGTGACAATACCATAAGTTGCGGTTAATTTATTATTACGTTAATTCTGACAAATGGTTATTGAGTTTTAATTTTTACTAAAAATGAAACACCACATATCGCTCCTCCAGATGAAAACTACAGGAACTCAAAAAAACATTATTTTAAAAATTAGTAATAAAAAACATACATACAACATATATCGAAAGTCCAGTGAACCATTCTCAAATGTAAAGTTTTCTTCAGCTTGTTGAATTAGCTTATACGGGAGTTTATCTATCTGAAGGTATTAAATATAAATATTGGACAACATCACATACATTGATCTGATTATGTGGTAAGTAGCTTCAGCACTTGTTACAGAAATCAGAAACAATGACGGTACCACAACACCCAGACCCGAGACAATATAGAAAAGTTCGTTGCCCATATTAACCCGACCGGGATCGAACCCAGGACCTCAAAGATGGCGTGACGCCAAAGTCCGGCCTGTTTGCCTCTCGGCTACAGAAATTCAAAAAGGAGACTAACTCGAAGTTCACACGTTTGAGTTCCTGAAATTTTCATAAAGGTGTGCAATTCAATAGATAGAGCATGCCTAAGTAACTTGTATTAACATCATACATGTGTCTTCTTTGAGCATGTAACAATGTATTGTGGTTGTAGGTATGTGCTTGGAGCTGTCAATAAATGAACTGTTTTATATTTCAGCACACTGTGACAACCATTGGGGACCCACCGAGGCCGGTCACCGACATCGACCTGTCCGGGGTCACGTTTGGCAGCCTCCCGGAATGCTTCTATCAGGAGTTCACCGTTTTCGACAAGGTTGGTGGCCGCCCTACATGCTTAGGTAATTAGGTAATCCTAAGAGTGGTGAAACTACGGGGTGGCATTTGGGCAAAATGTCACGGACACCCAGCCAGTAGGGGCCTCCGAATAGAGGAAAAAACCGTGTGCACTGCATTTCTCACCATTCGTTATACAGTGTATAAACAAGTATTTTAAAATGCCAGTCTTTATTTAGATTGGGGGGGGGAGGGTCCCAACCGATGATTTTTGATTTTCTTCAACGGACCGTACTGAGGGTAGGCCACGGCCAGGGCCTGGTTTTATGACGCCGCCACAGTAGAGACTTAAACTGATAACTGATAATGATCAATTATACTGTATAATATTATGAATGATCTGATGATGATGATGATGTCTTGATGTATGTTTCTAAACAAAAACTACTGAATAGATTTGTATGAAATTTGATAGAAAGTTATATGACATACTAGATTAACTTATAGGATATTTTTTATCCCGAAATAGCGCGAATAAAGTAGCACAACAACATTCCTATTATCATCCACACCTGAACAACACTTAGAGCTATTCCACAGGCCCCTAAGCCCGAAGACCTTGGCGTGTTCCTGGAGAATGAGGATATCCGGATGATCCGTTGGGTGGGCGGCGAGACGGCGGCGCTCAAGCAGATGGAGCAGCGTCTCAGCGTGGAACACGAGACCTTTTGCAGGTAACAATAAGGATCATCTACACCAGGAGTGGCCAACTTGATTAGACCTAAGATCTACTAAAGAAACCCTGTGAGATCTATCAAGTACATACTTCATTTAATCTTGAATAAAACAGAATAGTTTAGTTCACAATCATGTATTATTTATTTACCAGTCTTAGTAATTTTTTGTACCATGACGGAACAGCGATGATGCTGCAGTGGTTAATATTTTTCGCCTGACCACGATCTACTGGACTAACGGACGCGATTGACGGTTGGCCACCTCTGATCTACACTAATATTATAAAGAGTAAACATTTGTATTTTTGTGTCGATATTTGTAATTAATAAACTCAAAAACGACTGAGCCGGGGGAGATGGCTCCCACACCTTAGGAATTTAAGATTAATGGAGTACCGTTTGTGTACGTGTTACTGGTACAGAGATTTAAGCTTAATGATGATAATTTATTCAGGGGCTCGTATTTGCCGACCCACGGTAATCCTGACCTCCTCGGCCCACCGATATCCCTGAGTCCTGCTTTGCGTTTTGGCTGCCTCTCCGTCAGAAGGTAACTATATACTACGATAAGTAGGTAATAATCCGAAGTAAAGTATAAGTATTATTATTAGCATAGTAACTATTTTATGTCGCATTAAGCTTAAGGACTTCAAAAATTAAAACAAGTCGTCGTTTTGCGACTTTAAGGAAACTTGTAAGAACCTGCTGCTCTATCCTACAAATTGTCTGTGTCTGGATGTATGTTTATTATTCTTTCACTCAAAAATAACAGAATCAATTTCGATGAAATTCGGTAAATTGATGAGATACTTCACAAACATAACTAATGAAATAATCTAAATGTTGGATAATATCACATACATTGCACTGGTTATATTCTAAGTAGCTAAAGCACTTGTGTTGCAGAAATCGGAAGCAACGACAGAACACACACCCAGACCCGAGTCAATATAGCAAAGTTGGTTTTCGATATTGACCCGACCGGGAATCGTACCCGGGACCTAAAGAGATCAAAGCCTGGCCCGCTCGCCTCCCAGCTACAGAGGTCGTTAAACGGCGCGACGTATCACGGAGCCGGATGTAATTTTTGACGATACTAATACCGTTTCAGATTCTACTGGTCTGTTCAAGATTTGTTCCGCCAAGTCCACCAGGGACGCTTGTCTTCCTCACACTTTATTACCGGTAAGCATATAGCCTTTACAGGTAAGTACGCCAGCGGCGGCCTTACCAATGCAAGGCCCTTTGTCCATCGTGAAAAATATGTGATGCGAAAATAGATCTGAATTTATGTACACGACGTAATGTATGTATGTAATGTTTTTGCGACTTTCTAAGCGTAAAATCTTTCTGAGAAATATATATTTTTTAATTTGTTTGTGTTGTTGCGTAAGGCCCGTGCAAGAGTGAGGCCCCCTAAGGCCGCCGCTAACGATATCTAAAGAAGGGGTGTACTGTATCACTTTTAACAAAACTTCGTGTGCAATAAAAATAATGGTAAGTTTGAGTCTCTGTAATAATACAGAATTGGATAAATAGCAAAATGATCCTTATTCGTTTATGTCAATTGAGGTAATTTTAAATTTACTCAGACACGATTTCTTCATAGAATTTCTATGAAAGTACATGACGTCAAGAAGTCAAGATTTTGAAAGATAATTTGAAAAAAAAAAAATACGGCTGACGTTCCATAAAGTTTTATTTTGCGGCATTTAGTATCATCATCTTAATGTTTAAAATGGTAAATCATTATTTTTGACCGATTAGACTATGTATGTACTTTCGTGTTTAAAAATATCGATATCTAAAATATAAGGCAATTAAAATTTCGTGTTTTTCTCCCAGTCACTAAAATGCAAAAAGTTCCGAAGTTTGCCATCGAATTTCGAATCTAAAATGAAATTTAGTATTTTTTATCTTCCCGATATAAATTTAATGCTCATAAAAAAATTAAGTTACGATTTTTTTAAATCGAACATAAGGCTCAATCGAAGAAATTAATAACTTTCGGAAATGCTGTCTCGTTTTAATCAGGTCAAGGTTCCCTCCGTTATAAAACAACTATAATTTTATAACGAAGAGAGAGATATAATTAATATATTACTACGTTGAATTAAGGGTCAAACCTTTAAGACTTTCGCGTTCCATTTTAATAATTTAAAATAATTTAACGGGTCAAAACGCGACACCATTTTTTTTAGTAGTTGATAAGAACTCCTTACTACCCGACGTTTCGGTTAGGTTGCAGCTCGTGACCACGGTTTAAATTATTTTAAAGGTTCAAACCAATTAAAAATTATCTGCCTTGTAAAGGGTTTCTAATTTCTAGATGTTATATTGGTAAATATGTTTTTACTTCAGGTCAGTTGATCTGGCGGGAGTACTTCTATACGATGAGCGTGAACAACCCTAACTACGGACAGATGGCTGGGAACCCAATATGCTTGGACATTCCATGGAAGAAACCAGAGGGAGATGAATTACAGAGGTATACGAGACCAGTTTGATTTAGTTTTTAAATTCTTAATTCATTGATCGAGTGCAATGAATTGGCAAGATTAAAATAAATCTAATGTCTAATCTAATACTAATATTATAAATGCGGAAGTAACTTTGTCTGTCTGTTTGTCTGTCGGCTTTCACGCCTAAACCACTGAACCGTTAAGCTAGGACCTCACTACCACTTAACAATTCGTTTACGTATATTTTATTGTTGTGTCATTGTATAGATGGATGGAAGGTCGCACCGGGTTCCCGTTCGTGGACGCGGCCATGCGCCAGCTGCGCACGGAGGGCTGGCTGCACCACGCGGTGCGCAACACCGTCGCCTCGTTCCTGACGCGCGGCACGCTCTGGCTCTCGTGGGAGCACGGCCTCAACCACTTCCTCAAGTACCTGCTCGATGCTGATTGGTGAGTTGCGATCGATTAACGGCACTGAGTTATACAGGGTGACTGATGACTAGCAATACTGAAGGGCAGTATGTCTCGTTACATTCTTTGTATACAACCTTTTTTGGGCTCTCTGCTCGATGCTGATTGGTGAGTTACGACTGCTTAACGGCACAGAATAATACAGCGTGACTGATGACTGGCAGCACAATAGGGCAGTATTCGATTCTCTTTACATTATTTGTATACAACCTCTTTTGGGCTGCGTACCTAACGTGTACGTGTAACGAACGGAACCATATTTCTAAGACTTCGATGTCTGTCTGTCCGTCTGTAACCAGGCTGTATCTCAAGAACCGAGATTGCTAGGCGGTTGAAATTTTCACAAATTATGTAAAATATTTATATTGCCGCTACAAATACTGAAAACAAAATAAATGTACTATAAAATTGCGGCTCTTATATAAAAAATACGTTTATTTTGCTACAAGCAATAAGCTTGACCTTCGTATCCAAGAACCGTGCGGACCGGAGTTTGTCGTCGCGCCTTCTCTTAGGTCCTGAGATCGTTTCCTGGGAGGGGCAAACAAACTTTTCTATATTGACTCGGAAATGGGTGTAACGGCGCCGTCATTGTTTATTTATTTATTTATTGTGAATATAAATTTGGGTACATAATTAGCAGATACATTTGCTTTCATATTTCATAAAATAACCGCCAAAATTTTACCTTCTCAGGTGTATTCACATTTTATAAATTAATATATTAATTAGTTAAGCTAGGTACATAAATAATAACTACTTACATGCTAAATATATCTATCTACTGTACATGTTATTGAATTGTAGGAACTCTTTTGTGCTATAGAAACAGTTTTCTAGTAGCCATGCCTTTAAATTTGTTTTAAATTGATGTATGTTCATGACTTTGAAATAATTCGGTAATTTATTAAAAATATTTACACACATTATATATGAATTTCTTGAAGCTAAAGATAAGTTAACATAAGGTTGTGTCATATATATTGCTCTGAAGCAATGCATGTGAAGATGTGATGCTGTCTAATATTTATTTACCTACCTACTTTGGGAAATGTGCCATTGTCTGATATCTATTTATTTGTTTACCCATGTTAATAAAGGTCGGTATGCGCTGGCAACTGGATGTGGGTGTCATCGAGCGCGTTCGAAGCTCTCCTGGACTCGGGCGCATGCGCGTGCCCCGTGCGCCTGGGGCAGCGGCTCGACCCCAGCGGCGAGTACGTGCGCCGCTACGTGCCCGAGCTGGGCCGCATGCCCGTCGACTACATGTGAGTACTTACCGCATCTACTATAGTGCGAGGCCTCGCTGGGGTCGGGGTCGTGCGCCTGGGGCAGCGGCTCGACCCCAGCGGCGAGTACGTGCGCCGCTACGTGCCCGAGCTGGGCCGCATGCCCGTCGACTACATGTGAGTACTTACCGCATCTACTATAGTGCGAGGCCTCGCTGGGGTCGGGGTCGTGCGCCTGGGGCAGCGGCTCGACCCCAGCGGCGAGTACGTGCGCCGCTACGTGCCCGAGCTGGGCCGCATGCCCGTCGACTACATGTGAGTACTTACCGCATCTACTATAGTGCGAGGCCTCGCTGGGGTCGGGGTCGTGCGCCTGGGGCAGCGGCTCGACCCCAGCGGCGAGTACGTGCGCCGCTACGTGCCCGAGCTGGGCCGCATGCCCGTCGACTACATGTGAGTACTTACCGCATCTACTATAGTGCGAGGCCTCGCTGGGGTCGGGGTCGTGCGCCTGGGGCAGCGGCTCGACCCCAGCGGCGAGTACGTGCGCCGCTACGTGCCCGAGCTGGGCCGCATGCCCGTCGACTACATGTGAGTACTTACCGCATCTACTATAGTGCGAGGCCTCGCTGGGGTCGGGGTCGTGCGCCTGGGGCAGCGGCTCGACCCCAGCGGCGAGTACGTGCGCCGCTACGTGCCCGAGCTGGGCCGCATGCCCGTCGACTACATGTGAGTACTTACCGCATCTACTATAGTGCGAGGCCTCGCTGGGGTCGGGGTCGTGCGCCTGGGGCAGCGGCTCGACCCCAGCGGCGAGTACGTGCGCCGCTACGTGCCCGAGCTGGGCCGCATGCCCGTCGACTACATGTGAGTACTTACCGCATCTACTATAGTGCGAGGCCTCGCTGGGGTCGGGGTCGTGCGCCTGGGGCAGCGGCTCGACCCCAGCGGCGAGTACGTGCGCCGCTACGTGCCCGAGCTGGGCCGCATGCCCGTCGACTACATGTGAGTACTTACCGCATCTACTATAGTGCGAGGCCTCGCTGGGGTCGGGGTCGTGCGCCTGGGGCAGCGGCTCGACCCCAGCGGCGAGTACGTGCGCCGCTACGTGCCCGAGCTGGGCCGCATGCCCGTCGACTACATGTGAGTACTTACCGCATCTACTATAGTGCGAGGCCTCGCTGGGGTCGGGGTCGTCCGCCTGGGGCAGCGGCTCGACCCCAGCGGCGAGTACGTGCGCCGCTACGTGCCCGAGCTGGGCCGCATGCCCGTCGACTACATGTGAGTACTTACCGCATCTACTATAGTGCGAGGCCTCGCTGGGGTCGGGGTCGTGCGCCTGGGGCAGCGGCTCGACCCCAGCGGCGAGTACGTGCGCCGCTACGTGCCCGAGCTGGGCCGCATGCCCGTCGACTACATGTGAGTACTTACCGCATCTACTATAGTGCGAGGCCTCGCTGGGGTCGGGGTCGTGCGCCTGGGGCAGCGGCTCGACCCCAGCGGCGAGTACGTGCGCCGCTACGTGCCCGAGCTGGGCCGCATGCCCGTCGACTACATGTGAGTACTTACCGCATCTACTATAGTGCGAGGCCTCGCTGGGGTCGGGGTCGTGCGCCTGGGGCAGCGGCTCGACCCCAGCGGCGAGTACGTGCGCCGCTACGTGCCCGAGCTGGGCCGCATGCCCGTCGACTACATGTGAGTACTTACCGCATCTACTATAGTGCGAGGCCTCGCTGGGGTCGGGGTCGTGCGCCTGGGGCAGCGGCTCGACCCCAGCGGCGAGTACGTGCGCCGCTACGTGCCCGAGCTGGGCCGCATGCCCGTCGACTACATGTGAGTACTTACCGCATCTACTATAGTGCGAGGCCTCGCTGGGGTCGGGGTCGTGCGCCTGGGGCAGCGGCTCGACCCCAGCGGCGAGTACGTGCGCCGCTACGTGCCCGAGCTGGGCCGCATGCCCGTCGACTACATGTGAGTACTTACCGCATCTACTATAGTGCGAGGCCTCGCTGGGGTCGGGGTCGTGCGCCTGGGGCAGCGGCTCGACCCCAGCGGCGAGTACGTGCGCCGCTACGTGCCCGAGCTGGGCCGCATGCCCGTCGACTACATGTGAGTACTTACCGCATCTACTATAGTGCGAGGCCTCGCTGGGGTCGGGGTCGTGCGCCTGGGGCAGCGGCTCGACCCCAGCGGCGAGTACGTGCGCCGCTACGTGCCCGAGCTGGGCCGCATGCCCGTCGACTACATGTGAGTACTTACCGCATCTACTATAGTGCGAGGCCTCGCTGGGGTCGGGGTCGTGCGCCTGGGGCAGCGGCTCGACCCCAGCGGCGAGTACGTGCGCCGCTACGTGCCGGAAAGGCGGAATCACACCACTGGGGACATATTATACAGGGTTAGCCAAAAGATTGACGTCAAAAAAAAATTAGTTCCTTGTGTCTTGGGGTATCCTAATAATCCCCGCGTTTTTCATAGTTTTAGGATTATATTTTTTTTTCGAATATTTAAGTTGTTTTTTTTTATATTGCACTTCAAGATTGACCTCACCCCACCTGATGTTAAGTGGTAATGAGGCCCTAGCTTAAGGGTGACAAGTACAGCTGTACAGCATACTAAATCTGTTACTGGACTTGTCGCCCTTACCTTGAAGGCTTGACCCCTGCTACTAACATAGCACCCCCCAGGAGCTCTGGAAACCTTACTCACACGCAGGAACACAACAACACGAAGTGATTGTTATTTGGCTGCGGTCTTCTATAAGGTGGAAGTATTTCACCAGTCGGGCTGGTCCAGTTCGAGCGATAAATCGCTATGCCTACCTCTCTTAAAAGTTAAAGTCTTAATTGATCAGAATCTCAAAGATTCCGTTACATACATATGTACTTAGTTAGTTACAACCTTATAGAAGCATGTCAAAACCTCCTCAGATACGAGCCGTGGAAGGCGCCTATAGACGTCCAAGAGCGCGCCAACTGCGTCATCGGCAAGGATTACCCGGCTCCCGTCGTGAACCATCTCCTCGCCGCGCAGAGAAACAGGAACGCCATGAAAGTAAGCTGACGTTGCTTGTGTGTGTGTGTGTGTGTGTGTGTGGGTGTGCCGCTTTATGTCCTAAACACGCTGATAAATATTTTAAAGAAATAGAAAAAAAATCATCTCCACTTGAGGTTTGGAATTCGAACCTCAGTACCTTTTTTTATTTTTTTCAGTTACGTTATTTTTCTCATAACCTCGGTAAGTGAGTGCCCTCTGGCGTATGAGCTTAGAACTAAAAACTAATCTATGGCAAATGGCGCTTATCGGAGGCTAAGATGTTATTATAACAAAAATTCAAAAAATAAAACAAAAATCGCTAAGTTACGGGTAGCTCAGTTGGAGAGCGATACCAGAAGGTTTTGGATTCGATAGCCACACCGCAAGTGGAGATGTAAAAACTGTTTCTTTAAAATATTCTAAATTTGCTAGTGTGGCGTGAAGCACTATATTTTTTTTTTATTTTGACGCTTATAATGGCCTAATATGCGCAATACGTCAAATTTGAGACGACAAAAGTTTTGATACTTTGGATTGGCTAATAGCACACCGCACTCGTATTTTAAGCCAGTCAGAAGCTGACGCACTAACTTCAACCGATTTTGACGTTTGTTAAGAGCGCGATAAAATTTAGTCGCGTGGCGCATCCTAGGCCTGATAGACTAAGAGCTTAGAGCTGCCATACATAACTTATATTTTAAAAGACGACAGGGATGAACATTTCAGGCTCATCTACCATCTCAACTGCCTCCGTGGTGTATTGGTTGGTAGGTTTAAAAACCAGGAGTACGTACAATTCCAAAGGGTACCCTTTAATTTTGTAACTTTTTCCCAGTTTGGTTAGGGCAATGCAGGCTTGAATCGCGTGATTGTGCGCTAAGATTTATGATTACGTAATTCGGAAGGGACGTTAAGGGGAACCAGGCTTAAAAATTCAGTTTGGAGTCCGTTTGAGTTATAACATTACAACGAAAAGTGGCATTCATTTTTATATACATTGATGTATAAATAAACAAGGAAGATATGTCCCGAACTTTATCATTTACAAATAACGTGTGTTTATCAGCTCTGGGCTCTTAGTCCAATCGCTTTATGCGTGTAATGAAGCTTAACGAATCCGGTGTCGTGGGTTCGAATCCTGAACGAACCTATGTGTGCAAATACACGTATTATCTATGCATAACAAATATGTGCAGAAGAAAAGCATTTACGATGTCGTCTGTCGTACTCTAAAATTATCAAAAAACATACCCGTGTGGTTCGGCCTTTACATTTTGACATCTTTTTTAACAGTTCATTTTATACCATGTATTTTTAACTCATTGGTGGTGTTGAATATCAAGCCTTGCTAGACAGATGGCGCTAGCGGGACTTCATCAAGAATCTGTATTTTTCGCATTAATGATTTTTAAAATTGATTTTATGAATTATCCTCATAATATTCAGATTATTTCTTTAAGCTTAAATATAGGTAGACGAAGTATCGGTAGCGCCATTATCTTTGATGTATTTTATGTGTGACTTATTTTGATTAAAAATTTTGTAAATCCACAATTTAATGCAATATACAAACAAATTATTGTCTTTCGCTTCATAAAATACAGTCAGCTGCTTTAATGTGTAATTAAACTACCTTACCTTGTCATATTAAGTTAACTGTCTAACTGATGCACGTTGTTACGCGGAAGCTTAATGTGACAAGATCCTGAGCTGTATATGTCGCAGGCATATTGAGTAAATCCGCCGTTTACATACCGCGTCGTCAGTTTAAAAACGAATGCTGGTTTGTAAAATGCCGAGGACAAAATGTCATTATGTATAATGACGCGGCAAATTGAAGTATAGCTTGACAAAGCTAGGGTGACCATACAATTTGGTTTGCAAAGGACAGTATTATTAAAAGAAGATTATAATATTATTACAAATGAGCTAGACATAGCGCTTTATTCACTAACCTAACCTAACCTAACCAATGGAATCGTTAATTATTTCAATTAACTTTAGGTTAAGTAATTAATATTCAATAAAAGTCATTTTTGTTACTTGAATATTTTGATGAAGTAGGTCTAATTTGTCCAAACAGTGTTTTATTCATGGTCACCCCAAAACTACAACAAACTGTTGTCATTTTGCCTGATTTTGCATTCGGCATATTACATATCAGCGAGCGGTTTTAAACTGCCGACGCCGTATGTAAACGGCGGATTTATTTAAAATGCCTGCGACATATACAAACGAATGCTGCCGACTGTATAATAGGTGTCACATCAATACAAGCATAGCAAAAATACCTAAAATATCATACAGATTAATCAAATATAAACCTTATGTGACTGAGATAATAATGGAAATCGTCATTTTTGCGCGACCACAGAGCTGAAATAAGGCTTAAAGGCCTTGTTTTTCCGTTTATTAGGTCGCAATTGTGCATTTACAAAATCTTTGATCTAAGGTGACTTGTTACTTTAGTTAATTTTAGATTAAAGTGACAACTTTATGAAAACCTAGTTTAAATTTTTAAATCGCATTGGCTTTAGAGTCAATGTACATAACTATGATTGCATATTAATGCGACCATAGTTGTGTGATATTAATATATTTTTTCTTACATCAATTTGTGCTGTGTTAATAATAAATATGTTATTCTGACTTTAAGTTTCCGACAAGCCACTTCCGACAAAAACAGGGCCTTTCCATCAGTTGAACATCGCTTTTGAAAAAATATAATTTTTATTGATTTCAAATATTTCAAATTGATAGCTTCAGTTTCTCCGTTAAAAAGTTTTATAAGAGCTGGCATCGACAATTACTCGCAAAGTTTATTTATTGGTAATTAAATCGTTATTTTATTTTTGTTAAGGATCTCGCATACTATCTTATGTTGCTAGCCTTATATTCAGACAAGGCGAATTCACTACAAATTGCCCCTTCGGTTTCAAATTTCCCGAATTACGGGGAATTCCCCACAAATCGACAATGCAGCGCTTCGAATACGAATCGCTCGAATATCGGCTTTTATATGGGGACCCTTTGATGTATCTAACCGCTGCCTGAGTGGAACAACTGTGGCTATGAAAAGAGCGGGCAATACCCACTAAACCTCCCCCCGCACTTCTCCTCGTCTAAAGGTGATGCCATAGAAATATAGACTCTATAACGACCACGGAATAGGCTGGGTCAACATGTCGCATCTAGACTGTCATCATTACATCTCAAAAATATACCGTTGAAACGTAAACAAAATTTATATTAAAACAACAGGGTGTGGACTTGTACCCACGACCTTCACGTATCGCGCGCATTGTTACAAGGCCCTTGGCAAATTCAATCGGATGGTATTCCCCCTCCCCCACACAAAAAAGTTTTAACTATATAAATAGTAAATTTTATTTTCTTCATTCACATTGAACGTGTACATTGGACATGGAAGAGTTTCATAAAAATCAAGAATAGTTAGGATTTTCCTATGACCGGGGCCCCTTCTGGCTAGAGCCTGTGGCATGTTGCCGACTTGCCACCCTGTAGTTAAGCGTTAATAAACTTCGGGTAATGCCGGCTCTTGTGAAACGCCCGCCCGCGCCCACGAGATCTATACTCTTCCTCAGACGCTAAGGCGTTCGCTCTCCCGGCGGACGATCAAGGAGCAGTGGTTCAAAGTAGTTGGGGTTCGTACTCGGTAGCCTAGGTGTGTACTCAGACGCAGGCTAACAACCTTCGGCATGCTTCGTAGTAATAAAGCGAAGACTAACTAAGTGACTTAAACGGAACAAACCAGTGTCTTTACATAAAAACAATATTACCTATCAGACGCAAAAAAAAAAAATCATATCACTTTTATGATTTATTCGAAGGCACCATATTGTCACTTAAAATAATTCAAACGAACTTTATTGGTTTCAATAAAGAATCAAGTGAAACATTGACAATAATAGAAACTAGGTACTTACAAAAATATTATAAGAAAGCCAAAAAACATCATTTATTTTTTATTTTTTCGAGCTCAACATATTGTCACGTTAAATTTTACAAATGAACTTTATTTATTGGCAGAATGTGACAAGTAGGTACAACAAATGTTAACGTCATACCGTGTGTACAGTCAGCGACATATATTCGTAAAAATATAGTAAAATTATTGAAAACTAGCGAACCGCCTCTCACCTTCCCGCGCGTGTGTTTCCGGTAAATCATCAATTTTATTAAAAACCTTGCCCTAACAACTACAAACATAATAAATAACGAATTATCCAATTTGCTCCAGTATTTCTGTAGTAAAGCGTGTTCATATATTTCTCCAAATACTCCTTTCACAAGATAAATAACATGGAATACTAACACCACTTTTTAATAAAAATATACCTTTAAACTAAGTCGATAATATTTCATACAGTGGTCCAGTTAGTTCAAATTCAGATTAAAATAAAGAAATTATCAAAATATAAGATCGAAAACTAACAGTTGATTTATTACGTCATCTACTTATATTATATGCGTCTGGGTACATGCTTCGGGCTCCATTTTGATTATTATACCTATTATTCCCCTAGCATTGTGGAGGAAAGAAAGCTCTGTGGGCCATGGGATATACTCCTCTCTGTCGCCAAAACTATGCAAGCGTTCACCATATTTACACACTATGTACTATACATACGAGATGAAGTTACTTTAGGTATATCGTCCACAGGGTATCCGAATGACAAAAAAATCTGTTTGGTCCATCAGTAAGATTTCAAAAAAATATAGGACTCTCATTTTTGTTATTATCAGGTAAACAACATTTTACAAAAAAACATTGCGTTAAAATTTAGCGCGACGTCACGTCTGTTACTTTTTTTACGTATTAGTGACGTACGAAGACTATTACGTTATGTATTTATCATCTTTAATGTTTATTAATTTGGCTCTAGCAAAAACATTTTCATTGTATTTTGGACTAAATAGAATTTTTGTTTTTCCCACCTAGTTGTCATCCCTATTGCATCAAATAGAAATCTTCATGATACTTTGAACCTCATTCGTTTTAATATGGTTCCGTTATTGTTTCTGATTTCTGTAACACAGGTGATTTAGTTACTTAACACATCAGGTAAATGTATGGGACGTTGTCCAATATTCATTTTTGTATTTAATGAGGTACTTTTCAATAACGTAACTTGTAAACCTACTTTTCAATAACGCATTTATCATATAATTATGAATTACGAAATTAATTAATTATTTTATCTTGTCTTGCACTATTCTAGCATTATTCTTGCATGAACGCATCTATAATTATAGTAAAGTTAGTTGATTTACCTTTAAAATGATAAATTTTTACTTTTATCTTCTGACACATATTCATAACTTACTTCACCTTGTACTTTCTTTCCTCCATGTAACAAACTTTACGCAAAATACAGTCGGCTTTAAGTAAATGTAAGGTATAATTAATTCAAATAATTGAATTAATGTTTTTTCAATTTTTAGCCGACTGTACAGTGTATACATTATGAAAAACGTAGTTCATCTTCATATAATAACTCAAATCGTACAAACGCGCAACTAGAAGCAACATTTAAAACTTAAGACATTGATCTTACTTATACAAATATATTATTAAGGTTTAATTGTACTGTAATACCATCTTACCTATTTAAAGTACTTAAATTACTTACATATTGCAATTATTATTTAATCTGAGATCAATGCTCAAGAGTAATGAAATCGTCTAACATTATTGTCCTTTTTAATAAAAAACTTACACCTGTTTAAAGGTAGTCGAAAAATAAGTCTTGAGTTTTTGAAAAGAAGGCTGTCCATAAATCAGGCTACGTACTGCTTTTTGTAGTTCACATCAAATCGCAACTACTTTTACGATGACTTCTCTGTTAAGCGACTTTTCGTAGCTGGTGGGCGTTCAAGTATTGGATGTTCCATATTCCATTCAAAATGATTGCTCAGCAATTGTAGCTCATGGGTGAGAACCCATATCGAGCTTTTTTCAAGTGTCAATCATCGATAAAATTCGTTTGCCGGTTGGCTGAAAGTACAAATCTAATATATTATCAGCCAATCAAGTACATTTAGTCAACAAATCTACTTGCGTTTTTGAGATGTTACATGAAGGTGATTATTTCCTTACCAGTATGGCAAGTTTCACCAGTATTGTCTTCTCAGGATCTCAGGGAGATGCTCCAGAAGGCGCCCCCTCACTGCTGCCCGTCGTCGGAGGATGAGATCAGGCAGTTCATGTGGCTGAATGAGGAGCAGCAGTCGGTGATTAGTTCCACTTGAACTGAGTAGCAGTGGTATTGATGCGGCGGTTAGAGCAAAATAGACTGTCTGACTGGGCGTATACGGTTGAAATGCACCAAACAACTTTGTATTGATTGTATTGGGATGTGGGTACCATTAACAAGTCATTTTAAAGTATCAGTGCGGTAAAAGAGGACTGATGTTAGCACCGACAATATTCATTTTTTGCAAATTACCGTTAAAATGCTCCGTAACTCTTTATTATACAGTTTTTTTGTTGATTAGTAAAATTGTGATGTCATAGGTTACTATTTTTATCTATGAATGATTCGTGCCATGTAATTCAAAGGTATCTCAGTTGACTAGCAAGTCAACATTGCCAGTACATTTACTACGAGACATTTATGGCCGGTGTTTATATGAAAAAGCTTTGGAGTCACGACAAAAAAAATCTGTTAAAATATAAATATTCCTATTTTTCATAAAACCATTTTTTCAACACATTTTGCAGATTATATCTTGAATATTGGAATGGGGTATATATACAGATCTTCAGTCTTATAGAGTGGTAAATGATGATGTAATGTTAAATGATAACAATTGGAAAGGCACATAATGTCATATCATTTCTAATTTTTTTCATGTCAATTAAATTTACAAAGTTGCAAGGTCGCATTGAGAACTAAACGAATATGTGGTTTGTAGGACAACCATTAAATGTGGGGCGATTTTTATTTTCAGATAGTGGTATTTTAATACATGTTATGATTGGGGTTTGTATAATATCAGTGAAAATGTCACCTGAAAACATTATTTATAATACTTACATAGACAACTATTTAAGATATTTAGACTTTGGTAAGACGTATAAACTATATTTCCTAAGTAAGTAGGTATTTGTCTGTATTCAATTATTATACACTTAGTACGAGTTGATATCTAAATTAACAAAATTGACTTCGTCATTCCGTTTTTTCATTTAATATTCCTAGAATGTTTTATTTATTTATGGTGCTTAAGGATATCCTTATAATAAAGGTTAAAAGTATATACTTTTAACCTTTATTATATTTAAATGTATTATTAAATGTTCGTTTAAATAAAAATATAGAAGTGCTTGTTGAATTTATGTATTTAGAAATGGAATGTGAAGAATTATATTTGTCTATCTATGTGTTTAGTATGTGTTTTTTGTAACTTGGTGGTTGACTCCTGCTAACTTTAGGTAGTTTAGTACATATAAGTTATGGTAGAAATATAACTATTTGTTAGTATGTTAATGAGTACCAAAACAATTATAGTGTTCTATTTACTAAAAAGCGATAGTAGGATATAATAATATGAATGGTCCAATTTTGAATGACCTTATGACGAATTTTCCTTATACAATATTGACTTGATTATAAATCAAGGCTGTTTTATGTTCCTATGTTTGTAAACACTTTCGAGAGACTCGTCTCATATTTCGTTTTGTTAATTATTTTAAATTTTATTTGACGTTATATTTATGACATTTTTATTGTTGATTTTGTTTTTAACCTACTTCAAAAAAAAGGAGGTTCTCAATTCGACCGCTTATATATATTTTTTTGTTTAAATTTATTTCGTTGTACAATTCGTAATATATTTATGTTGCCAATAAAACTTTTGAATTTTAAAATTATCAAATCATGAAATGGTAAAATTTGCGTGTATGTATATGTATGTTGAGTAGTTTATAAACATACATTAAACGTTAATAAAGTGTTCAGAATTATTTTTATTAATCAATTAAAAAAAGATTAAGCAAACAAGGGTACTTACATAGTTCATTAATCATAGTACATATATGTCTAAATTTGGCATGATCTAGGTATATTATAAACCAATTTTAAAGAATATGAAATTATGTATACAATTATACACTTTATAAATATTTTTAGAGTCATATAAATTTTATACGCATTTAAACTATGATAGTGTGTAATGTGTGTTTAGATGACCAAATAAACAATAAACTGTAACAAATTGTGTTTTATTTAATAAGTTCTAGGCCTATTATGTACTTAATAATCTTAATTATTAAATTGGATTTATATTTTTACATAGGCATGACACACCCAAAATATTTTAATTAATAATTTCTCCTTACGTCACTATGTACAGTTATTAACAATAAAATGTAAATAATTGAGCTCTTATGACCTAACATCAAGGTTCTTTTTAAGAATGAGGATGTACAAATATTAGTAACTGATTGTACTAATCTGACATAACATAATATGGAATAGTAGAAGGCAGGGCAATTTAAACCAATAATTGTTAAATTCAACTTGTGACCAGAAATTTAACAAAGTAAAAAGGAGTGGAACATTGCTTTTACAAAATAGCAAAACACTATATCAGTGTTATTCAACATAGGTAACTTATTGGAAAAAAGGAATGTCTGGCTCTTGGCTTTTAAGCCAGATATGTCCGCACTATTTTTAAACCCACCATTATTATTATACCCCATTTGTAGATGCAGTCATCAGTGTAACAAGTTCAGTAAAAACTTTGCTTGTATTAGAATCTGGTATTTCCTTCACTGCTGCAACACCTCGACCAGCCAGCTTCCCCACCCGAGGGTCAATGGGAACACTGCCTAAGAATGGTATTTTTGCAATTTCAGCTAACGATTTCCCTCCACCGCTTGAAAATATGTTTGTGCACTCACTGCAATTTGGACATTCATATCTGAAAAACAACAAAGTAATTATAAAAAATTTTCTTTAAAATTTTAAATGTTTTGCAAAGTTAGTTTATCAGACATAAGTAGTATTCCTAACACCATACTATACTTGCCATTTTTCAGTTGAAAAAGGTTCTGAACCAGTGATGGAGTCACTTTGATTTGTATGTACTTAAAGATTATTCAAAAGTGAATGTATATGAAGTCAAAGTTTGTAAAATTTGAATTTATTTTTATCAAATTGCATTACTCATTAGATCTCAAACTTGCTTGTACATGAACACTGAATTTCATGCTGACAAACTACTCTCTTGGAGCTGGAATGTAGTAATTATTGTTACATACTGAAGATAAAACATATTGAGTAAATATGCTTTTACTTTCAAATTCTTGATAATAACTCATAATATTTTGATTTCATATATAATATCACTTGGAAAGTTACTATTTACACATTAAACTGTACTAACCCACTCATATTTTCAATTATTCCCATTATAGGAATTCCAGTTTTCCTGCAAAAAGTAATTTCTTTCCTGACATCTTCAATTGCAACTTGTTGCGGAGTCGTAACTAGTATGGCGGAACATTGTGGCACCTGACGCAAGTTCTCCATTACAGTTATATGCTCATCGGAAGTTCCTGAAATAAATTTAAAGTAAAGAAAATTAAAAAATGTAGAGTAAGTGCACTAAATAATATCAAAATAAAAGCTATTCTTCTTTGTAAGCTTACCACATAAAATATTTCAAGCAAGTTTAACTGATTTAATGCAGAGTCTAATTAAGTTTTAACCAGCAACTTTTAGTTAAATTACATATATTACTAATGGGTTTTACCTGGTGGGGTATCTATTATTAAAAAATCTAATTCTTGCCAACACACATCTTCTAGAAACTGTTTAATCATAGATGTCTTCTTAGGACCTCTCCATACTACAGCATCATTTCGAGAGCTTAACAAAAAGCCTATAGACATGACGCCTAGTCTCTGCTCTTTATCCAGATAAACAGGAACCCATCCCTCCGGCCCCTGGTGAACACTTTGATTTTCTAAGTTCAAGAGATAAGGCACACTAGGCCCGCACAAATCTATGTCTAACAAACCAACCTGTAATTTTTAATACTTAATTAATTTGACGAAATACACGTACTAATATTAATATTCCTTAAAACATATCTTGCTTAGCGTAAAAACGATAAAAAAACAAATTCTGCACAAACCTTATAACCTCTTTCTTTGAGAGTTAAGGCTAACTGTGTGCTTACAGTAGATTTTCCGACACCACCTTTCCCTGAAAGAACTAATATCACACGTTTTACGTCCTCTAGCATATTGTAAATCGATCAGAATCTCAAAAAAACTAAATAAGAATGATTCAAAGAATGACACCATACAATGACAGTGACAATTTGACAAGACCATGTTTTGACTGGTTTTGACACTGGAGCTTTTACCATGTGATACTAAAATTTAGAGCTCCTTTACATTAGTAATTTGTGCAATCTCACATACTAATTGCAAATTGACTCTATTTTACAACTGCTACATTGTTGATATTTCTAGTACACTCTTCGAAGGGTTTTCGGAATGTATCAGTAAAAAATCATGTTTTAAATAAATAAATCATTCGTACCTACTGCACAGCTGCTCGTGTCGATCAGCTTTATATAATTTTGACAGCGCTTGCGCTAACTTGCCTCGGTCCAGTGGCGCCATCCTAAAACTCCTCAGTTTTGTAAAGATTTTTGTAGTGAGAGGTGTGTGGATGTACGCCGGTTTTGTATTGGGAAATGCTTGAACATTCCTGTTTAATTTCCAGAGATTGGATGTTTTATGACATAATTTGTTGGTGATATATTTTTTGTGTTTATTATTTACAAAACGAGAAGTGTAACGCTTGTGCTAGTGTAATTTGTATCCGTAGAATTTCTGTTCAGTGGTTGTGCAAGGATTTGTCCCTTCGGTTTCTTGGCTTATCTGCGACATTCTGCAGCTTTCCAGGCTCTCTCAAGGTAAATAAAGACTATTCACTTAACTTGTTAATTTACAGAACATTACATTTTTATAATTTTAAGTCAGAATAAGTGAGTAAACATAAAAAGAGTAAGCGATTAATCCGCACCATGCGGGTTTACTTAAGCCCCTTCTCGCTCCGTAATCGTAAAGATGATGGCCGGGTAATAAATTGCAGTTAATACGACTAGAAAACTCGAATTTAGTGAATTTTTAGTTTTGTACACATTTTATGTTTTGCTTATGATTTAAGATAGAGTACCTATTTGGTTTTGTTGAGAAATTTACGCATTAATGTGAATTACAGAGACTATAATGATAATAATGTGATCATAATATGGGCAGTAGATCCTAAGCAACAACTATGGAAATTTTATGTAGTTTTGTTTATAAGGCAGTAAATTTTGATAATTATTTTTGTTACTCTCATGTGAATCATTTTTAATGTCTGTATTTATTCATATTTTTTGCCATGGCATCATAATTAAGTCATTCATTTGTTAAAATCTGTTAACCATTATTTTTGCTAACAGCATGAACATTTTAAGAAATCTAAATGCAAGAGAATTCAAGATATTTTTAAAATAATCATTGGAAAATATCCATTCTTGAACCTCAGGTTTCACTCATTGGGCAAGACTGAGAAGCATACTATGAAATTAAACAAAGTATTTACTTACAAACTAGCAAAATCGTCAAGATCAGATCTATAAATTAATAATACACTAGGAATGAGTCTTCTTTGCTCCCCCGAAAGTTCTGTAAAGATGATAAGGCTTGCAGCTATCATTAATGATTATTTTATATTATTATTTACATTATATTATTTTTTCTAAATAGGTATACAGTTTACAAACTATTTTTGAATCTTTTGAAAAATTTTTAAATATTGTTTGTTTCATTTATAAATAAGATTCTGATTAGATAATCAATTGAATTTGGTCAATTTATTATGCTGTACTTGTCACCCTTAAGCTAGGACCTCATTACCAACTAACATCAGGTGGGATGAGGTCAATCTTGAAGTGTTACATAAAAAAAAAATTAAAATGTGTTACTAGTTTTTTTGTACTCACAATGTAATTTGTTTTTGTTGTTATTGTCTGATTGCCTAATTACTTTTCAATGTGACAAGGTCAAGTTGTTGACGGTCAGTTGGTTTAGTCATTAGCATTCAAATGTGCCACTCAACTCTGTATGTTGAACATGTTTGCTTTGCATTTTACAGTTTGAGAATACTGATTTGTGTAAACTAAGCAAGCATCTCTGACGGTTACATCATTGAAGTGGGTAGCTTGTTGATCATAAATAACATGTTATTGACCATTGGGTCAAAGTAATAAAAAAATTGTTACTAAAACAAACCTTATCAAAATTAGTTAATACTTGTTTTGATTAGGTATTTTGTGATTTAATTAATATAAAAATGTATGTGTACTGTCTTGGTGGAAGTTTGTATGTTTATTACCATTTATGTTTATTTCTTTAAGTTAAAGATTTTTTAAATTTAAGTAAAATCCTTAAAAATTTAACACTCAATACTCAATATTTTTATTGCATCTTTAGTGTTTACAAGGTGGTAACTTAAAATTAGATCGCTAAAGACAATATAAAAAAAAAACTAAAAATAATTATGCTCTTGTATGAAATAGAAAAGTCTATCTTAATAGATTATGAGTTTTGTAATATTGATTGGTTATCTATCATACAATAAAGTCATTGAAATACAAAAAGACATAATTACATGCACCCTTCCTTTGCAAAACAAATTAGTAGACACCTCTGCAACAGTTGGATTATTTGAAATGCCACTGGGGATGGACGAAATAACAGAGCCATTTCGAAGTCTGATAATTACAGGCACCCCAAGGCCGCGGGGTGCAAGCTAACTGCAACGAACCCGGTTGCCCCATAGTTCCAACCCTTACCCCCGGTTTACGAATGAGTCACGCGTGTGAGGGCGTCGCCGGCTTATTTCGACAGATATTTTATATGGAAATGTCACGGGGATTATGTTTCGGCGCCGCATTAAAAGGAACTATTAATGTCTGTGGTAATAAATCCTATTATATCGGATATCGGCAATCGTCTGTTATCGGAATTGGTAACGGGGAATTTTTAATATTAAGGCCTTAGGGCGCTTATGAGCCGAAACATGAAGAAGTTTAAGCGAAATACGGTAAATGATGCTAATAGTAAAGGAAAGAAAGGTAAAGTTATCTGTGATATTTTTTATCTAAGGCTCATATTATCGTACTACTTTCTGTACTTTATTACTAGGTTGGTAAGAAGGGAAAACCTATTAATACCTTAACAAAGTATCCAAAAAACCCAGTACCTACATTTGTGAGATAATTTTCTTACCTCAACTGAAACTTTATCAAGTTTGTAACTTTGATCGAAGCCAATTTGTCGAAAACAAGATAGGTTACCGGAGGAACGTGTCTCCGAAGGTAAATTACAAAATTATTAACTAATCTGAACAATAAATCGTATATACATATACGATGACTGGCGACTGTATTAATTGCAACATCAAGAATATTTCAAAAAGGCGTGATAATCCGAAACAGGAATAGCAACGCAAACCGCTCAAATCGGATCGTAAAGACTTTCGACTCGTAAATCGGGGATTAATTCCAAACTCGCCTGGCCCTTGGACGTCAATTAAGGGCCGGACTAAAAACAGTCGACCGCTCAACCTCGGCAACTCTCGAGCGAGCTTCGTCGTTGCGTAAAAACTAAATGCCGTGTCGCGTTATGAAATTGCGACCGTAATGACGGGGAAAAATTACAACGACTCGTCGCTTCAAATGCCAAGAAAAGTTTAGCACTCGAAAGTTGTTTTGAGCCCGCTGTTTCGGAGGTCTTGCAATCTGCAATAGCATATATTTCTTAAAATTTCATTAAACCTTCATGTTGGGGATCTTGCCTGCTTGTTTTAGATGTCAATGAATTTTTTTCTGAATATGTACCCGAGATTCGTGTCATCAACTTACCAACGTACTTTCTTCAATGTTCTCCTATGATGGTTTAATTAACAAAAACAGTAAATTATACTACTCATTAAATTACCGCTACAAAGGTTACTAGTCACTATCAAAAATGTACTTCCTTGCAAAATTGGCAGACCCGTGTCCAGAGTTTAAAAAAGCAGCCAGCGATGATATCTTTATTAAGCTACTTGTGACTTAAGATTTAATACATAGAATGGACATTTGTACAATTGTTCACGTACATCCACCCCACTCCAATAAGCATTATTTGCAAAACGATTTAGTTTACAAAATGGCTGTTTAGAGATCGATTTACAAATATCTCCGCACTATAAATCACTTGTCGCGATTAGATCGGAGGGCGGTTTATTATTAGACCCACCCGACTGTTTGTGGTTCCTGTCGGTGGCTCGGTACTAAAGACGTTCAATCCGCTCTTATAACAAACAAGATGAGTGTGAAAATCTTTTAACTCAGTTTGATATGCCAAGAGACATTATGCAATGTTGATGCTGAAATATTGGAGATTTGCTGTGGCACCAAATCAAAAGTATTCGTCAGGAATGTCTCTCTATCTTAAAATTATTTGGTGTAACGTACAGAACAATAGCCAGGTTGACGGGCTGTGCGAATAAATGCCGTCTATCTACAAATAATTACAAAGCTGAAGAGTTAGTTTTAACGTGCTAATCTTAGGAATTATTTTATTAAAAAGGAATCCCTTTTTCCCTTGTTCACGCCATCACGCGTGAACGGATAGACCAATTTCACTTTTTTTTTTGTTTTCTTTGTGTTTTAATGAAAGAAATAGAAATATATTATGTATCTTCGTTAAGACAGTACAATATCTCCGGGTCAGTTTACTAAAAATATGTTTGTGCTGGATAGTCCATATATCGAGGATGGCTTTAAGGTAATTAACATCTCTCGGCGACCAACATGAGTGAAGAATCAGGGGAAAATATGGAAAGAAACGCGAAGCGTTAGCCGCGTAATATCATAAACAAATAATAATAATAATAAATAATAGTTAATAAATTGGTATTTTTATTTCTCACCATAAACAAGCAAGTAGTACAGTCATATTAATATAGAATTTAAACAATGTGGTCAATACTTGTTCATGGAGACTAGTGACCTATGATAAGTACGAAGATACTTGTGTTACAGACCACCAGGTCTCCACCCCCCAGGTACCGTCCGAAATGAGGATACTACATACTTAGGTAAATAAAATTTAACAATAGACGATAGCTATGTTTGTATGATTCATCATTGCATAAATTTACTACAAGAGTACTTATGAGGGCATGTATAAGTAGGTAAATATGAAGTGGTTAATTTGCGCATGCTTCCACAACAAGATGGATGACATGATCCAGCGCCAGAAATGTTTTAGAGGAACACTTAAGAGTGTCTAGTGCGCGTCTAACGACCTGTCGGGAACTGGGCTAATGTGGCGTCTTCTGAAACGTACTGAGTGGTTTCGTTGGGAGTACGAGCTGCGATGCGGTTCTTGAAGTTTAATATTGAAGGATTGATGTAAGGGTTGAGAGCTTTCGTGAGGGTCGTTGATATCTAAACTTAGCTGTACAGTATTCGTAGAGCCATGCACCAACACCAACGATTGTCTTCTTTCTCGCCTTATAATTACCGAATATGAATCCTTGACCCAGTAATAGCTTATTCGCGAGTCCTACCACTAATCCTGTAAAACAAGCCTTTTAATTTTAAACCAGCCTCAAGCGGTATTGAACAGAGCTACCTATACAGTTTTGTCTTTGTCATTTGTATGCAAATGTGGGACGGAAAAGTCGCATTGCTTGCTTCGCGAATACGATGTACATAACTTTACCTCTATTACCTCTTACCACATTCTTATTCATTACACCACTAGCGATATGTCCTGTTTTTTGGTAAAATGTAAACAATTATCTAAGACTGTCTGGTTAGAACATACATGTACAACATTTCTATGCAAGAAACGAGCCCTCGGGAACTAGGCTAATGTAGTATCTTTTGTACGAACGTAACTGGCCTAAGGACTCATTATAGGATAGCTGTAGGAATGAATCATTTTTTGATGCGTTTCCTATATATTATCAGAAAGTAGACATTTATGATGACACAATAACGAATTAATATACGAGAGAAATGTGCTAAATCAACAAATTTTGTCGATTTGTTAAAACAGAAAGACAAGAGAAATGTAAAAAATAAATGTACCTATGTCATTGACAAGTTTTATTTATCAAACTGAAAATTTACCGTTGTGTTTTCTTTTGTTACTTTACTATTTTGAGTACAATGAAGACTATTGCATTAATATGTAATAAAAATCCTATATGTCACTGTGACAAGTAAATAACCAATCCCACAGCAATTGGATCTGTCGCCCACGTATTGACGTCTATCGATTTTTCATACGCCCCATTAGTCTTACTGTTAGCTGTTAAAAAAGTAATAACCTGAGATACTAATCTATCCGTCAGTTTCAATATCTCTGACACCTACAATTAATAGCAAAGATAAGTAGGTACAGTGTACACAGAAATCGTTACTCATTCCGTCTGAAACGTCTATTGCACAAGATAACTAACTCGGAGCGACCAAAGCTTGCAATATTAATACTGGTGTCTGGCATGCCCCTGCATAGGCAGACGAGGATTGCCGCCGTCCTGAATTCTCTTATTTACGCCGTCGTAACTCCAGGGCTTTGCGTCCTAGCCGACTGAGTAAGGTATGCACACTATAGCACGCTAACAGTAAAGTTGCTAAAGTCTCAATACCTTAAGCGAAAATGTGGGATTCAACTGAAATTTGTAAAATATTAGTAACTAGCTGTTACCGGCGATTGTCATTAAAACTATCCTATGTTAATCTAGTATGTTTACCTACCTTCATACAACTACGTTTAGTCGTTTTTTCGTGAAAGAGTAACGTGAAAGAGTAACATACATACATCCAGACATCCATTCTTACAAACTTCGCGTTTATGATATAAGTAGGATTGTTATCATATCAAATCCATAACCTCTAAAATGAGACACGACTTACTTTACACTGAAGTTTAAATAATAAGGGAGACACATTTTTTACTCCTATTATTTGAACTCCTTTCCTGTAATATCTGCCAGTGTATCTTAAATAAAAAAATAAAAAGTTAAATGATTAATCATTTAACCTATCATTTAACTTTTTATTTTTAGTGCACTCGTAAGAATTTGACGTAATTTTCATCAGTCAATTAATCCTTTCAATTCTTTCTTCAGCAATTTTATACTTTTAGAAACGCTGCAGCTTTGGTCAGACGATAAAACGAATATCAATTGTGCGTATTTACAAGTCAAAATGCAGCTGCCTCACTGTCCTTAATCCTTTCCAGGGCAAAGTAAAGTAATAAAATTTTCGAGGGCATTCTTCCATTTCGAATCCGAAGGGCGGCTGATTGGATCTGCACCCCGGCCCTTGAACGACAAAGCATTAACTGAGTAGGTACACTCAATGAAGAAAGTCGATAAATAAATTTCGAGTTTCCGATTGGTTTTAGGGTTCTATACCGAGTGAGTAAGAATAATTTATAAAAATGTCTGCGTACGTTACGTATACCTAGTTATGTTTTAACAAAAATCTACATCAACAGTCGAAATAATGCCAGAGTAAACACCTTGGACTTGGTACCGCCCTTATATCATAGGTATAAGAGAGGTAGGGCGTAGCAATTTATCGCTCGAACTGGAGTAGCCCGACTGGTGAAATACCTCCACCTTCCAGTAGATTGCAGCCAAATAACAATCACTTCTGTGTTGTTGTGTTCCTGCGTGTGAGTAAGGTTTCCAGAGCTCCTGGAGGGTGCTACATTAGTAGCAGGGGTCAAGCCTTCAAGGTAAAGGCGACAAGTCCAGTAACAGCTTTATTATGCTATACTTGTCGGTTTTAAGCTAAGACCTCATTTCCACTTAACATCAGGTGGGATGAGGTCAATCTTGAAGTGTAATAAAAAAAACAAAAAAAACAGTTGCAACAGACTTTTGGCTCGATAATGAATGCTCAACTTGGATATGTCGCAGTCATCTGGTTGAAACAGCTATTTGATTGAATCACTAGCGTGTTTATTAAATGACGACGTTTAATTGAATGACTAGGCCGAACGTTGAATGAATAAGACTGACTGAACGTCCAACAAGTTAGCGGATTGTAACATAGCCCTTTGAACATAGCGGACGTAATCAGTCAGGTGATTGTAATTTAGTTCATTTTTTTTCCACTGCGGCGTTAGTGCTCATCAAAACAAAGATGGCGTCAAACAGCTGGTACAGATATAATCGAATAGCACTGTGTTGATAATTTTTAGAGTGAAATTGAGATATAAAGTGACTTATTCGTAAAAAAATATTTCTTTAGCCTAATTGTCTTAAGACTTAAAATTGTTAAAACATATTAAAAAATCTTATTAAGGTGTGTTATGTCATGTATGTCAACTATATCCCATTCAACGACTATGCTAAATGACGTTCAGTCAAGAAGTTGAACGTTACATTAAACAATTTGACGAGTTGTCCTTTAGTCATTCAATTAAACGTCGTCATTCAATGAACGCGCTAGTGATCCAATCAAATAGCTGATTAAACCAGATGACTGCGACAGATACACTAGGACAACAGAAGAAGAAGTAAAGAAGGGAAGAAACAGACAACATACTACAGCACATCACGTAGTACACATGCAGTTCAATATAAGATCTTATGTCCACGACAGAAGGGCGGTTTTGACTGCATCTACAAATCCTAGTTGACTGAATGCCAAAAATTCAGAACATTAGTTAGGTTTAAATAAATCGCAAATTAGGCAAATGCCAATGGAGCGACATTAACAAGGCTGATTGGTTTTATGAATAGGTTAAGGTATTGCACCTGTTTCATTACATAATAATTTATAAGCCCAGTACACCCATGACCTCAAAACCCGACATCGAGAAAAGGTTATCGCCAGTGTTTGTAAGTGAATTGATAGATGACGACATGCTTACTGTTGCCAGCCTTTAAAAGTTGGAGCAATCAAAAATTCGATTTACCTAGTCTGTTAGGTTACGCAAAAATATAAGAAACGTGTTTTTGCATTTTTCACCTAATCAAACAATAACGATGATAAATTGAATTGAATTGGCGCATGACGTCATAAGTGGGTATATTTATTACCCACCAGTTACGTATAGAGCCCCCACCCCGCAACTTGGCATCGTTACTTATTAATTTTGCAAATGAAAAAATATGTTTAAAATATTTTTGTAATTTATTTATTTATTGATTCACCAACATTTGTTTACACTATTACTAGTACAATATTAAATGCAATTAAAATAAAAGCTAGGTGTAACTATCACTTAAAGGCGAATACATAATGCAACCATTACGTGAAAATATAACTTAGATCCTAAAATTACTACATAATACTTATACAATTTATATAAATAACAAACGAATAACGTGCATGACTCTTAATTTAACAGCTTTTTGAGTGCAGCACGGAGCTTGTTGGGTGAATCCGCGTGACTATGTAGTAATAGATATTTAACATATAAAAAAGAATGTGGTATTTTTAAAAAGTCCGCTCTCCCGTCCCATGGCTATTTTGCAAACGCCACTGGTCACTAGGACTAAATGATGTCACCTTAATCCTAGTATGAGTAATACCTAATTTGGATACAACAGTCTCATTGTTAAAAACATTTGTGGTATTTTTATCTAAGATAGCATGTGTAGGCGTTGAGCGCGTCCGGAATATGTTTTGCAATAATAACAGTTACTCTTTGTTCGACGCGAAATGTGCATAGATACACTGTAAACTTTGATAGGACTTTGTTGTCAAACCATACAGGAACCGACATTGATAACTTCTAGGAACGATGTTGGGTCTTTGATTTTGAAATTATCGTTAATACTGGCCACTTTGAATTCACATATTATTTTAAAAAGTTTCAGAACAAACTTACAAATTAAAAAAATAGAAAATGCAGTCATATCCGTTAGCGATTAATAAACATTGTATATATTTTAGGTATACTTAAAAGACCTTTAATTTGATAAAGTATAACTGATTATTAAGTAACGCTTTCTTGAATGACTTTAGGGGTTTATATGGTGGTTTATTTCTGGTGATATCGATGGTCTATATAAGCGGGAAAACAAGGCGATTTTAACGTAACAAAGTAGTCAAAGTCAAACTAAACTTAGTTTGATGATTAAAAGTGGTCAATGTTCAAATATTTTCCCTCCTACTAGGCAGGCACTACCTATTCATAATGCCGGATACTAATTGTCTTTATCTTAATATTAAACTAATTATTAGACAAAGACAAAACATTGATTTTCCGAATCGGAACCGTTTCCGACATCTATGAATCTGTCCTTTGTTTTTTACGGGTAATTAATAAATTTGATCTATAAAACCTTATTAATTATTAATACTTTTATCGGATTTTACTCTTTTTATTATGGAAACTAGTCTATAGAAATGAAAAATTTGACTAGGTGATTGTGCATTATCATTAATATGGCCCCTAAAGAAATATTATTTGGAACAGAGCTGTCTAGTTCACGACCTATCTTCAATACGCGGCTGTGTGTTGTTAATTTTCTTCAGAAGAAATATATTTATCCATTATTTTTTATTGAGAGAAAATATAAAACAACAATTAAAATTTAAAATCATTTTCGTATTAATATTAGAACTGTGAATTTGATCGTCCGACTCGTGATAAGCGTCTTATTCACGGCCAAGCGCGGTTGTGTATTTTAAGCGTAAACACTTTAATAATGTTCTCCTTCAAAAGATGCACTTCCTATTTATTCAGTAATTTAAAAAACTCCGAACGTTATAATTTTACACCTAATGACATGTTGAATTAAATATGTAGCATCCTATTCCGCCCTTACGATCATGTAATGTCATCAATTTCGAAAATGCGATTGCATCGGTGCATTACATTCGGTCGGTGCTGATAGGCATCAACGCGTATCGACGTGTAATGCGATCGCCGAGATCACGCGCCTCGTCGACTTGATTTATCATTCATCGGTGTGTTAACATTTAATTCGAGGGTATTGGTTACTGGGAGATGAATTTTTAAA
Source organism: Glyphodes pyloalis (assembly GCA_037074685.1). Classification (NCBI taxonomy): domain Eukaryota; kingdom Metazoa; phylum Arthropoda; class Insecta; order Lepidoptera; family Crambidae; genus Glyphodes; species Glyphodes pyloalis. The sequence continues at coordinate 2,281,395 of JAYKKO010000024.1, read as the reverse complement.
ACATAAATTAACGCTTCAAGCTAGTCTGCGGTCGGCGAGGTCAGAACTATTAAAATAGCTGGTTCCGAGTCCCTCACTGATGGCGCGCTGAAATTATTATAAGAATTATTATGAGGATAATTGTTTTTCATCTTTGCACAGACGGTAAATACGTTCCGTCTTAGAAATGGCGAATCGAATCACTAAGTTAGGATTAGATGAAGGCTGTCTGGAAAAAATGGTATTCTGTCTAGCTCCTAAATTATAATGTGTCTGTAAACCAATTTCTGTAATTTTACTGGGCAATAAAGTTATTTAAAACGTTCCCAATCCCATTGTATAACACCAATCTATCTCATACCTAAGAAATATTTACTATATATTTTATATATTACTTACTAGCTGTGCCCGCGACTTCGTTCGTGTGGACTACATCCTTTCATGGTCGGTTTTACCCCTTTCTCCCCTAATATTCGAAACAAAAAGTAGTCTATATTTTAATCCAAGTTTCGAGCTATATTTGTGCCAAATTTCATATCTCTAACTTCAAAAATAATTTTTTTTCCATATATACTTTCAAAGGTGGTATTACCCCCACCCCCTCCTTATTTTCTAATAAAAAGTAGCCTATGTCCGTTCTTGAGATTCAACGTATACCTATACCAAATTTCATCAAAATCGGTTGAGAGGTTTAAGCAGGAAATCGTAAGACAGACAGACAGACAGAGTTACTTTCGCATTTATAATATTAGTAGGGATTCCGATATTTGAAAACGATCCGTGTTAGTTACGAATAGTAATAAATTATATGAGGCGTAAGCTAAAACCGTTCCAGACTCGTAATCAGTTGGAAAAAATGAATTTTAATTTTTGACACATTACGAATCGTAAACATATTGGAACCGGGCATATTTTCCATTCAACGTACAGTAGCAAAACACAGTCTTACGTTCGAACGAAAAATTCTATCAATACCAAAGTTTTGCTAAGTTGTTCACACTTACGTTACACAATTTTAGAACAGGAAGCTCAGTGAGGAGCTCAGAGCATAGACAATGCTGACCGGATACAGAGTGCAACAACACTGATCCCGGCCCATAATGGTGGACGGCTGTCCAAATAAGCCCGCACGGCAGATAGGAAGTTCTTTGCTTACTGTTTTAGGTTGAGGCGGAACATTAGAAATATTAATTACAATAGACAGGTCAATGTCCACCGCAGTTTAATTGGCATTGGGAATAATTTTATCGAAATGACTAGCGACAAGAAGAAGTATGTAGAAGAAATATGGATATCATTATATCATTAACTCGACCTCAGAGAGGCGAGTGGGCCGGACATTGGCGTCGCGCAATCTCTGAGATCTCGGGTTCAATTCCCGGTCGGAGCCCAATATTGTATATATTGTCTTGGATCTGGGTGTTATGGTACCGTCGTTGTATCTGATTTCTGAAGCACAAGTGCTTAAGCTACTTACAACAGAATCAGAGCAATGTCTGTGACATTGTCCATTTATATTTATTTACATAACAACGCATTATATTCTTGATAATAAATTGCAGTGCATTATTTAATTAAATGCAATTCATCATTATGTTTTCAAACTACCTACGCCTATCTCGTTAACCATTAATATGTATCTAGCTATAAGGCAAAGTTCAAACTGGTAACGAATTTGTGGAACGTTAACACTAATTAGTATGAGGATATTTTATTTAGTAAATTAATTAAAACTTACATACCTGCAAAGTGGTTTCTTTGCAAAAGTAACAATAAAATAATTTTACATGTGGTTTCCCGCGACTTCGCCCTCGGTGAAAAGTAATATTTGCAGGATAAAAAGTATCTAACTTATATTATAAGGCTGAAGATTTTCTTTGAACACGCTTATATCTCACAAACAGGTTCGAATAAAAAAAAATGTTTGTGATATATTCATATATTGAATAATATCCATTATATCTTTAATAAAGCATTTTATTCCAATTTGTTATTTATGTTGAGTTCGCGACTTTTTAGAGAAATTTAGCCTTATCATTGTAGAGATAAGACAGCCTAAATTGTACTAAAATTAATCTGTAAAACCTATTTCAGTAAACTTTTGTGCAATAAAGGATATCTATATATGTATCATAGGTATATATTTAAATATAAATGTCATTTGATTAATTGATAAAACATTACTTATATAAAACGATGCAAAGTTGCGCGGTGGGGGTCGTTACATCACTGGTGATATGTACCCACTAATGACGTCATGCGTAATTCAATTTAGTGTAGCGCCGCTATTTTTGGATTAAATGGAAAATGCAAAAAATCGTGCCCCATGTTGTTGGGTAATCTAACAGCCAATGTCGACATTTTTGCAACATCTAACAGACAAAAACATTTTTGCAACTTGTCTCTTCTTCAAACGCACATCTTTCAATGAGATTTTCTCGAGGTTTTCGACATTTTCTTCAGTGGTTGCTTTGACATGCCGCCCAGGCCTCTGATCATCTTCAATTGAATCCCTTCCTTCAAGAGGTTGTAATATTTGTAAATTATGTTGCATAATCTAACAGACGGACTAATAAATAACACACTTTTAGTTCGTTCCTCTATTATTAAGAGAGGTAGGGCATAGTGATTCATCGCTCGAACTGGAGCAGCCCGACTGGTAAAATACCTCCACCTTACAGAAGACCGCAGCCAAATAACAATCACCTCTGTGTTGTTGTGTTTCTGCGTGTGAGTAAGGTTTCCAGAGCTCCTGGGGGGTGCTACATTAGTAGCAGGGTTCAAGCCTTCAAGGTAAGGGCGATAATTCCAGTAACAGATTTAACATTTAACAGCCTATTATGCTGTACTTGTCACCCTTAAGCTAGGACTTCATTACCACTTAACATCAGGTGGGATGAGGTTAATCTTGAAGTGCAATATAAAAAAAAGGCATCTGCAATTACAATCATGGACTAAAAAGTGAGCTAATGACCAGGTTTAACTCCACTGATGAATAATCAATTGTTCGAGTTACACGCCGGTTGTCATCCTTCGCTGCCAATACATGAGGACAACAGTGATTTATCTCGCCATTCGTATGTCAGTAATAAATATTGTACAATGCCGACACAAATGTGCGCCGGAAAACAGAAAAGTAATTTTGTGGCGGATATAAAATGCGTTGCTTGTTGCCTGCTCCATATTGAGGAGATTTAATAAGGTCTTAATCTTAACAGATGAAAAGCTTCATGGCGCACTAGGGAACTTTTATCTTCAGATTTTTTTTATCTGCCCTTGCGGTCGGGATTCGCACTTCAAATCGAATTGAATCGACCTTCACGTATCGCGCGTGCCGCTCTTTATATTATAATTTATAAATCTCCTAAAAATCGGAACATTATTGCACAGTTGTAAAATTATGTCAAAATTAATTTTAAGTGCGGAGACCAGAGATTGAGACGGTCCTAATAACGCATTGAAATTCCAATGAAAATTCCTCATTGTCTGTTACAATTATGTTTTAACGAAGTGGAATTTATTGAAGGTAAGGGATTCCTCGAGAATTTCAATTTGCGTCAGACAACCACGATTTTCCCTGTCATTTATGAAGCCTGAGAATAAGTTCCAACAGCATTCTCTATCAAACGATAGATACTACAATAACTATATCTACATCGTCGGCTCTACGACGACGACCTCCGTAGCCGAGAGGCGTGCGGCCCAGACTTTGGCGTCACGCCATCTCTGAGGTCCCGGGTTCGGTCCCCGGTCGGGTCAATATGGGAAACGACCTTTTCTATATTGTCTCGGGTCCGAGTGTAGTGGTACCGTCGTTGTTTCTAATTTCTGTAACACAAGTGCTTAAGCTACTTACCGTAGAATCGGAGCAATGTATGTGATGTTGTTATTTACATGTTATATTTAAATATACTTATGCCCGGTTCCAATATTTGAAAAACGATCCGTTCTAGTCACCGATAGTTATAAATTATTCGAGGCGTAAGCTACAAACTACCGACAGACAGACCGAATACAGCTGATACGGAAAGTAAATTTGAAATTAGAATTAACGGCTCGTAGAAAAACGGGTAGTCATTTTTGACATTTACGAATCGTAATATATTGGAACCGGTCATTAGTAGGCTAATGATCTCCGAAGGCGGGGCTCATAAAAATGCACAATTCGGTAATGGAAGGAAAAAGGAAGGAACTATAAAGTTCCACGTGATACGTAATTGCGTAATGAATAATTCAGACAATTCATAATTCATCGAGCAATTTGCATTCCTTGAGCGGTCGTGTCGTGCGTACGCGCGTGACTACCAATTGAGTCGAGTTCAACACTACAACCTCATAGATCGTGTTTCCATTATTAGTTTTTGCTGCTTTTTATTCCAGGATTGATTCTTATTAACCGACTTCAAGAAACAGTTATAATTCGACCGTATTTTCTTATGAGAAATAATTTCACGGGCACCTTTTTATTAATTTGAGCTGACTTGGTAGCTCACTTATTAAATTTGTGGCCAACCTATTATTTAGGTTAGGTTAGATTAGTATTTATTTGATGCTTGATCAAAAAAACTCTTTTCTTATGTGTTCGAGGATATCTTCATCGTTTATGTACCGAGTATGTTATTTTTTTACTGTCTAAAAGGAGATGTCTTGACGATCGTATCATGATACGGACACCAGGGTCTTATGACAGCATCTCGGAGAAATCTGAATGTTTGAAAGAACAATCTGATTCGTGTGATGCGATTTAGTCATCCAAGTAATTGTATCCGTCATTCCGATTCGGTTTCGATTCGATTGAGCATAAGGCTGTACTAATGTATTTAAAGAAACTATAAAACGAAACAATGATCCAATGAACATATAAGCCTTGATTAATGTTGCCATGTAAAGAACTACCAACAATCGTAAAAGGTGAACATACTCTTGTCTTTGGCTCGAATCCTTGTTGTTGTAAATAGAGCCAGCCAACCTGTATTAAGAGGACGGAACCTAAACAGTTTTTTATTGACCTGAAGATGATAACACTTTGACATTTGTACTTCTTTGAGGTCCAAAAGGTGTGCCTTTTGTCCCTTAGGTATGTAGCGTGATGATTAAAGTTAAACAGGGTAGGTTTAAACTGTGAAAATGTACTGGAAGATGACTCCATCTTGAAATGTCAAAGTCCATGTACGGCAGTTTGTTCGTCCTAAGGTATTTCGATATTACATACATTGATTTTTATAAAAATAAATTGTAGTGCTTTAGGCTGCACTAGCGATCTCTTAATATTTTGAAGAAACAGAATCAAAATTCGCCTACGATGACTTGCGGTAAGCTAAGTTAGAAGAGCAGAACGCGCGATACGTGAAGGTCGTGGGTTAGAGTCCCGCACCGCAAGGGGAGATGAAATTTTTCTGTTTCGTTAGACGAACGAACATTCATAAGCCAGAACATCGAACTCTCGTACTTCGAGATTGCGAGGTGGAGTCTTCGAGAATGGATATATTACAAATTTATTTAGTAGAAGATCATAAAGCAGTCGTATAGCGTGAGATTAGTGTTGTCGTGACAGTAACCGCGTTGTGAAAGCACTACTATCATAATTATTGTTATTAATGACAAAATGTAAGATCCACAAGTGCGAAAAAAAAAACTACAAATTTGAAAAACAATATTAAGAAAATGTAGGTACGAAAATACACTTGCATCAGTGTAAACACATACCATTCGATATTAGTACTTAGTCCCACAAAATAAGAGCGGTACAAAGTGTAAAGTGTGGAGTCTGACGTGCTTTCGACCATACTTATGCAAATGTGTATGTAATTCCTTGATTGTGGTGATGAAACAAAATTGTTATTGTTTTTTTATCTTCTTCGCTGACTGTAGGGGAAGTCCGTTTTAAAATAATAACGCTATAAGTCATCATAACTACAAAGGCCGTAAACAAATTTAAGAGATAAATTATTCCATTGTTTATAGAAAATATTACAGCTTGGAGCCTAGACAATTTGCATCATTGAAATTCGGTAACGTTTTGAAGAGTCTAAAATGTGTGGGATTGACATTTCACTTTGAAACGTGGTCTTAAAATGATCATAGATTATAAACTTATCGAAACGGTATCGAAGTTAGACAACTACTTGGCTAGGCTCTAAGTTAATCGTTACCTAAATGATTTTAAGAAAATTCATCTGACGCAACAGTTTCTCAGATTTAAATATTAGTTACGGGGACACGTCAAATTTATTAAACGTCGTCATTATTGCAGGGGTTAGAAACAGAAGCCGTTAGTGATATCAAATTTCGCGATCGTATTAAAGTGAATAGTCGGGAGGAATGGCGGGACAAGCGAATTTGTTAAAACCGGCCAAGTGCGAGTCGGACTCGCCCATGAAGGAGTCCGTACTCCGTCCGTACGAGTCAAGCTGCAAGTAATAACTATAACAGTTTATATTGGAGTATATTGAATTAAAGGTCAATTGTGATTAAACAAAAAAAACTACTTACTAGATCTCGTTCAATCCAATATACGGTGAAAGTTTGCATAGTAATGTCATCATATTTTTTTTTAAAACCTACAGGGGGGAAACATGTTACCACTTTGGAAGTGTCTCGCGCGCAACCTATTCAACTAAAAAAAGATATTAGACACCTCAATATCATTTTTAAAGACCTATACCCACACGTATATGTGTAAAAAAGAAAATTTTGAGATTTAGTTATAAGTATGGGAGCCCTTAAAATGTATTGTTGTAAAAAATAACCAGTGCAGAAAGTGGCTGTGATACATACGAAGACATGACGAATCCATAATAAATTCAGTTGCCAAATGGCGAAAAACGGAACCCTAATAAAATGTACCGTGCTCGGACGAAAGGCCCGTCCATTGAGTTAATTGGCTCGCGTCATACCGCCGATTCAGTTCGTCAATCGGCCATTTATTAATTAACTGCCGCGCAAATAAGATTGTTACACTCGCTGTGTAATTTAGTCTTGATTTTCGGCCGCGATTTTTTAATAACTGTGAATGTCTGGTATTAAATTGGTTTCCCACTTTGGCTTCCTCCGTCAAATAATAAACGACTTACTGTAATAACGTTCTAAATATTTTGACCATTTGTGTGCATTACTACTGTACATGTACTGTACTGTTACATATACTCCTATTAAAACTAGGAGTTTATTGTAATATGGTAAGCAATTTACGTAAATAGTAATTTACTGACTTAAAAGTCGATGTTTAGCGGCCATTAGTTAAACCACTTACTTGAGATGTTGAGACAATTTACATAAGTACCTGGTACATTTTGAAATCAATCTGTTCTAATCGTTTATTCATTATTCTTTAGAGTTGACACTTACATAGTAAAACATGTCATATATGTCATACATTATACGGCACAGTTTGGTTTAAAGATATTTTGAAAAATGTTTCAAAATGCGCCAATTATGTGTGGTAAAAGTTCGAATATCATCTTGTTTTTAAGTTAGTTAAATATTTTTATTTCAAATGATTGATGCCCGGTTCCAATACGTTACGATTCGTAATGTGTCAAAAAAAGGTATCCGTTTTTCTACGAGTCGTTAATTTTAATTTCAAATTTACTTTCCATATCAGCTGTCATCATTCGTCCGTCTGTCGTTTTTAGCTTACGCCTCGTATAATTTATTACTGTTCGTAACAAGAACGGATCGTTTTTCAAAAATTGTAACCGGGCTCGATTGATTTTTGGTTATTTAACTGTGGACCAAACAGACTTTATTTCTCCACTAAATAGGGTAGGATGACACCCTATATAGTGGAGAATCTGTGCCGTACGGTCGTCAGCACGTTCATGTAAACACTTGAAGTTCGATATTAGTTCTTATGCACACGATCATAAGAGCGTTGCAAAGACCAAAGTTTGTTCTGTCGTGCTTTCGTCTGTACACAAATAGGGCTAGATTGATGGAAGGATGGAAAGATCCGGTGTAACACGTCACCCAAGATGTTCTATCGTATACCCGTCCCGGGCAGGATACGACGTGCCTACACGCGATTGCTCCGGGAATGTGATGGATGGATCCCGGGCTTTAGGCACCGCGCGGTAATTGCCGTGACATAATACTTTGTCGCGTGACATAGTGTTGAGCTTGACAGTAAAGTCTTTTTTTGAATAGTAACTACACCAACTGGAGTTGGATTCCCGGTCAATGTAAAAACGAACTTGTCTATATTATCTCGTATCTGGAGGTTGTGGTTCCGTCGTTGTTTTGGATTTCTATAACATAAGTGCTTTTTTTTTTAATAGAAGTATGTATAGTAGGTATATCCTCCCAGCCTGGTGATAAGCAAGAGAGGAACCCACATCGCGATGACAACGGATTTGATAGCGTAGTCATGCGTTAGCATCGCCATACTGGCCCGCAAGATATTTCTTCACTCTCCTTTTAAAGGAATCTAAACACTTGAACTTTTTAGCTTTAGCTACTTACTACGTAATCAGAACAATGTATGTGATGTTTTTCAATATTTTTTGTTTATTTCAACGTACGCCATAAGAACCATATTAAACCACAACTTTTTTCATATTATTGTCTTTTAAAATACCCACAGAACAGCTTTAATAATTGCTATATGTGAGTTTTGAAACTAAGCCTAAGTGTAGAAATAAGAACAATCGTTTTTTGCTGCTTATAAAATCGAGCGATCAAAATAGAACAAAAATATAAATTCTTCTACTTTTTCTTGTCTTGTGTGGTTTTCAGCGCAGCGAGTCTATCATTGATGGTCCTCAATACATAGATTTCGTACTGATTTAATTTTGCTAGCTCTATGTCGTTGCGAAATGAGACAAGAATTTGCGCCTTCGTTCAAAAGTGATTGATTGATTTCGGTTTTGATGAGTAAGATATTTTGAACAGTACGCGTTTCTAGCTCATTAAATTGCGAGCTGAATTTTGACTTATTCTTTTGTGTCTCTAAAATTAGGTACCGACCGACGGGAAGTAGGTACGCAATAGATAAAAACATTTTACCTAATTCAACAATGAGAAAACGAAATTAAGAAATCGGGTTTTTAATTTACAAGTTTTATTAACTTTCCGAAATTTAAATATCGATAACAATACAAGAATTTTAATTTCCTTTTTTCTTATCTATCACTCGTGGCATTCTCATTACTTGTGGTGTATTGTTACCTAAGCACTGTATTGAACACGTGTCAGTTAGGCAAACTTAAGAATTTACTAGTTTGCTCCATTTTCTTTTTCAGGTTTTTACTGAACACGATACAATTGCTTGAATAGTTACTTTAAATATTCAGAGTACAATGCTCCTCTTTGATGTTAATACCTAATCTTACCTAGGTAGGCATGCCTAGATCTTGAATAGTCATGTAATAAAAAATCAATACGTATCATACAAATGTCAACATGAAATAAAAATTCAATGTAGCCGGTATGAAAAGGCAATTCTCGAACAGGTAGTCCACTCGACTGTCGGTACGCTTTTTGTACTCCGTCAATATTGATTCGAGTGCTGTCGATTAATTTCGCGATTGATCTGATGCTGATACGATTGGTTTTAAATGTTACTTTTATTTTCATTGCATCGCGTTGCAAGTATCGATGAGGGATTGCTAAATGTATTTCCTGATAGGCAAAGTCAATTTTTTAGTTTCAACAGGAACAGAACAAGCAAATAGTTTTTACATCTATATTTGTCTATATATTTATTTCCCAGGTCTTCTCTATCGATATGAGTTTTTGGAATAAACAGTCACAAGATAGTCTCACGTTTTTTTTCTAATTAGAAAATTCAGAAAGGGTTTTGAAAATGTTACTAATAATATTATTATATTATAAGCCAAAGTATTTGCTTCGTAATTCCACTTTAATATCATAGAATAATTCATTACAGCAACGCGTTGGTCGCCAATAAGTTTCATTCTCTTCATTGTATAATCGTTTCTAAGCATAAACATTGCTATCCCAGGAATATGGCGCATAAAACTACAATATTGTGGTAGCTTCTAACTGATTAGCCATAACAATAACACTTAATCTTTATACGGGGGGCAATTTCAAAAGGCGGACCCCGCGTTTCGATTCTTTGAATTCTTGCAAGGCTCCCAGTGGGAATGCTATTGAACCATATCAAATAAAAAATGTTAAAAATGGTATTACCGCACGTGGTGATGCACCGGTGAATGGAGCACGTGGGCCGGGCGCGGCCGGTCGATACCGCGGAGGCTGCGCGCTGAGCTCGCCCGGAACCATATCTGCCCACTTTACTATGACTCGCCCTGCTTCCTTGCACCCGTGGATTCTACATAGAACCAACACAGCTCCTACTTCACCCCGCAGCTCTTCTGAATCTGGCCGACAGACTATATGACCAGTATAGAAAGACCTTCCACGCTACTACTACGGGGCCATGACCGCCGCTCGCAGTGAGATCTAAATCGGGTGGACGTATGGATACCAAAGGTTGTGCTCTCCCAGTACGGAGTACGGGAAGCGATGACGAATGTTTTGATTTAAGATAAGCTGTTGTGTTTGTGTATATTTTTTTACTGTTCCCGAATACAAGTTGCCGTTGTTATTAATGACTCGTGAAATGAGATGAAGCGATTAACACTTCACGTCTCGCATTGTTTAGTTCGATTTTTTCGATTGGGGTTCTCTGGTGATTTAATAGGTATTATGAAAATATTAAATAATGGAATGTTTAATGGTCTGATCTGTTTTCTCGTGGTTTGTGAGAATCGATGGCATATCATTTATCTTCCTACTGCACCGTGCTCAAAAGATGGTGAGAGTGGAACTGTTCCCAACAACCGTTTACTGTGTTAAATGTAAATTACGATCTATTTTTACATTCATTTTTCCTATCGTCTTTTTGCCGTAAATTATTAAGTGGAATTTGTATTTCCTCTCTCTCTCTTGATAGTTTATGGTAGTACACCATTAGTACAAGTTTTACGTTTATGTCTATACAAAATCGAATTAGGATTTCAATCAATTCTCTAAATACATAAATTGAATACAGAGTTCTCTCTTAATATTTTTTGTACTTAAAATAATACCGTTACTTTTTTCCCAATTCCACCTCGTAATTATTTTAAATTCACGCTACGCTTCGTCACGATTCGAGTGCCAATCAAATATTGTACAATTGTTTAAAGTGTTTCTTTTAGATTGACTAAAATGTGTATGGAATGTTCGCTTTAACTCAAACACTCTTGAATTCCAGATTTATAAGTTAAATATGTTTTACTACTTACTACCTAATTTGGAAAATATTGATGTGTTGATTTAGAGATGTGTATTTAAAATAGATTACAATTTAACAGTATTTGCTAGAGGAAAAGAGATCCAAGACGAAACATCAGTGGAGGAAATACATTTAAAAATCGTTTGTCTTAGGAACAATTTGAAAATTTAAAGAAATAATAAATGAAGAGAGCAATACAAAACACATGTTTTAGTCGAATTAAAGATATATTTCGTGCCTACCTAAATTAAATTTTTACTGTACCTTACTTACATATTTTTTTCTATCTAATCGACATAATTGGTCTGAAGATTTTTATTTTATTTCTCGTCATCTACTAACTATTTACTCTACCTGAACCTGAAGTCGATGGTCTGGCGTCTGTCTGGATGGTCTGTTTTCTGGTGATAATACCGCCTAAATTGCATAATGTTTCTGTAAAACTAATTTCTTTGAATGTTTCGTGCACTAAAGTATATCCATCTTTCAAAAAAATACTTCAGTAGCATTAGAATCCTTGATTCACAATTTTTCAAGAATTAGTAAATAGTAACTCGTGCACTACAAGGCATGCGCCATTGAGTTTCGAAGTAATAAAAGGATATGTTGGGTATACTATACTATACTCGTAATGAATTCTCAAACAATGTTTGTAAATTTTTTGCTGGCTCAATGCCCTTGTTCAATATTTTACCATTCGTAATGTGTCAAAAATTACTATCCGTTTTTCTACGAATCATTAATTCTAATTTCAAATTTACTTTCCATATCAGCTGTAATCAGACGTTTGTCGGTCGTTTTTAGCTTACGCCTCGTATAATTTATAACTATTCGTAACTAGAATGTTTCGTTTTTTAAATTTTGGGACCAAGCGTAAGACAATAGGCGGCCTGAAAAAACAAAATGTATCCCCGTTACGAAGCCAAAACAAATGAAATGGAACGCGAGACTAATGGAAGTAAGGATACGGCGTAGTCAGTTAATAAATTAACAAAGTTATTGGGTTGGCAATGCTGGGACGTATTGTCTTTCCGTGGTATATTTTTAGGTCGCGGCCCGGCAAAGGAAACGGAGCGGTGACTGGGGGAAGTCCATCCGCGGTATAACTACGCAACTACGATTGGTGATTTGGAGATTATTCAATTATGCGTCGGAGTTTGTGGTTGAGTTTGATGGAGGATGATGTGGTGTTTGTTATTGTGATCGGTTGGGGCTGGATGAAATGTTTCCAATAAATTATCGTATGTTGTCTAAATTTGATTTAACGAATGAATACTCGGTAAAAATCCTATTCATGCCCGGTTATAATATATTTTTGTAACGTGTCAAAAATTACTATCCGTTTTTCTCCAACTGACTACGAGTAAACACTGTTCCATAATTTACTTTCCATACCAGCTGTCATCAGTTGTCCGTCAGTCATTTTTGCCTACGCCTCGTATGATTTATTACCATCAGCAACTGGAACGGACCGTTTTTCAAATATTGGAATCGGCATTAGTCGGTCTCGGTTAAATTTCCAAAATAAAAAAAACGGCATGTTTGCATGTTAGTAATAAATAAAAAATTATGATACAGCTTAAGAGAGTTCAGTGGAGGGATGTGTTTATTTTATGTTTCGTAAAAACTGTGCGAAGAACTGACGTCGCGCTAAAGTTTAACGCCATGAATCTTAGTATATTTTTATATAGGTACATGATAAAAGAAAAATATGTGTCTTACAGTGTTCGGTAATCTAACTATTATACATTTTTAGTCATCTACTCTATTGCACAAATTTACTGTTAGCCATAAAATCTCTAAAGGCAATTCTTATGCCAAGCATCTCTCTCTAACTTGAACTTATGCGCGGAAACATAATGTATTCTCGTCAAAATATATTGTTTAATTAATGATGAGTGTTTTTTGAGTATCCTTTTAATAACCTACACTATTCGTTTATATGGATCGGTAGAATAAAATGGAATACAAATTAAGTTAGATGTGAGCTTTACAAAAGCACTTATGATTCGTCATTACAATTCTACCACAGTGTTCCGACCGCCATTTTGCCATTTTTTGAGTAGATACGTTTAATGTATTACAATATATTTTTTTTCACATTATCATTGGTCCTTCCGGTGTTGCTTGATAAGGATACCCACTCACTCATTCTAATTTGCACATTGTCTATTTGTTAACTCATTTTTTACTTGCAACTTATTAGTATTGCGATCTACAAACTATACGTCTTTACAGTAATAGTGCAGCGGTGACATGTAAAGAAATTGATATGGTTTTTAATATAATAACGTCTTTCTTAGTTGTTGTTTAATGATAATGTAATCTGTAACTCTAAGCAATCAATAAGATTCATCATATATCTCATTGATACATACATAGTTATAATTGGAAATCCATGATAGGTTAACACCTATTACTAACGTAAATACGTTGAAAACACTGGTTGCTTCGGTATATAACAAAGTCAAAATCAAATATTTCTTTATTCAAGTAGATTATATTATAAGACTCTTGAATCGTCATTGAATACAATGCGAAATTACTATTACTGCAAATTAGGACCCGGACACGCGAAAAAATCAGTAGATTAGTTACAGTAGTAATATCTACTTTAGACCAAGTCATATAATTTAATTTTGATTTATTAATAAAAATAATTAAATTATGAGTATTGAAAAAGCTTTATTTTATTTGAGAAAATTTGCCATTTACCGAAAAAACGCCCTAGCCCACTACAAATACGTAGCAGATTTATATTCTACGCAAAAAGTTTTATCTCGTTTCCAATTAATCTGACCGCAAACGACATTATCTTTCGTGCATAAAATTGTGCAATAATATGAATTTCCATTCACATAATTTTTATCCGAAAATCTAAACTCCACGAGTCTCCTAACTCCTATCTAATCTAGACAAATATTAGTATCTGCTTCGCATTGCGAAGTTTGGCCTCGGCTCAGCAAATAATAAGTGTAACGCTTTTAACCAATCGCGGGAAGCAACGGAATCCCCTGGTTCTCTACTGCATTTGTAGGTATGTAAATACATATAAAAGGATATAATATGCTTTATGGCTTTGAAAATAAGGTTGTACTTATCTGCGCTGAAAAATCGATTATGTTCAGGCACAATGGAATTGATTCAGTGAAGCTGTTCCATTGTGTGAGACCTCACAATTATATCGAGTGCGGTTTCTGCTCCGATTACTTCTGCAATTTAGTTCAAATCGGTTACTTTATCGAAAATGTACACTGTTCACCATTCATATTGGATTTTATGGTTTTTAAATTTAACTCGCAAATTGTCTGGGGGTATTTGAATTCGACAAATTCGTATGGGTTGTTTCATTGTCTGGTGACTTATGATCCCGGTTTTAAAGACAAAAAGTATGTATATTATTCTTATCGGCAACAGTCAAATGCTTGATTGACGACCTTTATTGATTCAATAAATATTGGATCCCGCTGTAAAACATTATTGGTCATAATTTTAAAGAAAATAATATTTGACTGAAATTTTTATCAAGACAAGGACAATAATAAGTTAGACGTGTCTGTTTTTCTGTGTGTGTGTGTCTTTCTAGGTCCATTCTAGATAGACGTCTAGTTCTAGATGAACCGATTTTTTTTAATGAAATATTAGTTTTTAGAGAGATAAAAACACTACCGACCATGGTGTTTTTAAATATGTTTGATGGAAATCGGTCCAAGCCACGGCCACAAATATCGGAAAACATATTTTGACACAACGCTTTTAAACATATTATAATAGGACTTGAGTGGACATACACATTAAGACAAATTTCAAATTCAAACGCATATATATCAAATACGGCGCGGCTTTTTACTTTTTGTTGACAGTCATAAATGAAAAGATTCTTATTGTGGTCAGTGGTTAAGGGATGTTATTCACTGCATCGATCTGTGCACTGTGCCCCAAGGGCGTTAGATGTGGATTGTAGATAGATAAAGTTGGTGTACAAGATAAGGCGGGTCATTGAACCCGGCGGGTGCCTCCGTTTCTTATGGTGATTCCTCCACGATTGAATAAAGCTTTTATTGTGTGAGGGCCGTTTTCGACAGTCACTTCGCCGGAGATTGGTTTCTTTAGTCTAGCAATGTGATTTGTCCTGCATAAATTTAGGATGTATGAGCATACGAAATGTAGAGTACCAAAGGACAGTACAGCTTACAATATAAGTATGTGAAATCGTCTTGAGAAGTTCCAAATCATACTTCGATGTTTGTAAAAATAAAAATCTACGTAACTAAGTCGCTTTCCGCTATCTTTCTTGTATGTTAAGAAATATAAAGTTACGCAAAGGATTTATGTTAAAATAATACATACCTAGACCAGTTTAATTTTGAATGTTAAACTTAAATTAGATTAATTAAAATTTTACACCAAGTAGGTACAATAACAAAGCACTGTTACAAATAGACATGCTTATACATAAATGTGTTTGTAGAGTATGGAAATCGAACCCACAATCTGTGGAATCTAGATCCGTATATAAAACCTAGGCGACAAAACATTTAGCTAAATGCTAAAGATATTATTTATTTTTTGTTGTTTTATTCGTCATCCGCATCTAGCGTTTTAAAGAAAACAGTAATTGAAATGTAAATCGTTTCGTGACTACCAAAAATGTATATCGACGTACAAAAATGTCTCCAAGATCAGACTTAATTTTCTTAAGTTATTAAATACTAGCGGTCCCGGCGAACTTCGTTTCGCCTTAGAGAATTTTACCCGCTTTTCTGTTGAAATTTTTAAAATTTTACCAAGGATCCCTAATTTTGTAGTCAAATTGGAAGAATGTAGCATTCTATTGGTGAAAGATTTTTTTAAATCGGCCCAGTACTTTTTGAGCCTATTCATTACAAACATACAAAAATAGGTGCAAATATTTCCTCTTTATAATATTAGTGTAGATATAGTATTAGCGGTCCCGGCGAACTTCATTTCGTCTCGGAGGACTTTCCCGTTTTTCTGTTGAAATTTTTCCTAAATTTTCATTGCTATAAACCTCACGGAGCCCGAGACCTTTCCAACGAATGCAAAACCGTGGAAATCGGATCGGGCGTTCTGGAGTTATAGCGTCAGGAAGGAAAACCCGACTTATTTTTATATACCTAGTAGATGTAACTGTTTTTTTTAGAAATTCTTATTAGTAGAAGGTTCTCCAACACATGTTTAAAATTCGTTTAATCGTGTACGAATATGATATCGAGTTTGCTAACAAATTTACACTAAACGCAAATGGTGGCACGCAAAACCGAATAAAATTAAATTGAAATTGAACAGGTAGTCAAAACATTTAAATGTACCTTTAAAAATGTAAATGGACCTTCCGTAAGTCGTATTATGTTAATTGAAGGAAGACCGGACCAGTTTTGTGGACTTGATCAAGAATGTCGTCCGATATGGCTTCACGGTTGGCTGTGATTTACTGGGGTCGTATTTTCCTGTTTGTGTTTCAAAATACTATTATTAGTGCCAAATTAAATGCTTTTTCGTTCAAAGAACAAGCGTTGGAACCTTTTTTTTATATTTGACTATAAGCTGTCCCACTGCTGGGCAAGCCTCCCCCATACACTTCCAGCGTTCTCTATTTGGGACCAAGTCTTGCCAACCTTGAAAAAAACGGTCCAGCTCGTCACGCTAACGCATTTTCGGCCTTCCTCTTGGATGTCTTCCGTCTTCTGGTGTTCATTCGGTAACAAGCTTTAACATAAAATACTTAGGAATAAGATTCCTTTTCTCAGGGCAGTACTACCCATTAAACCCCTCGATTGAACCTCATCGTCTTTAGCACCTCTGGTACCATCTCTTACCCCCGGGTTTGGCGTCGTGAGAAAATAGATTAACTAACGCTGCCTTCCAGGGCGGAGTAAGATATTTCGATCAAAGATTTTGTACCGTTCCATGCAGAATACAAACAAGTTATTTTCCCCCGCGTCATGACGTACTTACTTCCATAGGTGTCATAATGAGGGGTTTGCGTCTTCCGTGACAGTGTAAGCCCTCCGCCCCCCCCCCCCCCCGTAAACTTTGTGAAGATAAAAAGGCCACCTGCATCCATCATCTATAGTCAGTTACGAAAAAAAAGTGTCAAAAGTGGCCTAAAGTGTCTTTAGTCTTTACAAGTATATTAGTGTCTCTATCTCTATAATAATAATTTCGCTTTATTTTAAGTTGTTTGACTTTTTTATGCTTATTTTATACGGAATTAACATTAATCAGAAATCTTGTTTTATCCAACCTTTACTGGTTTAAAGTTCAACATATGGCATTAAAAAAATCTAGATAATATGAAAAAATAAAACGTAGACGCGGCTCATAATTTTACTTCGAGTTATCACATTAAGAATAAACGTATTCCCGAAAGGAAACTTCAAACATGTCTAACAAACAAACATGGTCCCGACGAGTTTTATTATTTACATGGAGATAATAAAGTTGGCCGTAAAACATTATTTATTATGGATATAGGCCAACCTCAACCCATTTAAACGCTAAGGGATCTCTTAATATTTAAAAGAGTTAGACGTATCTCTTTCATTTACAAATTAGGGTATTTAGACGAGAAACTCGGTGCCTACATTATTGTGCTGGGTGTAAAATTTTATTTACATTTGAATTAAGTTTCACATTGAAATTTGAACTGGTTTAGTAAAGTGCGAATTCGTTATCTGTCTATAAATTGGACTGTAATGTTATGTTTCTGTAGATTTTAAACTTTAATATCGTCTTGAGATTTTGGCAGAACCGTTTTAATTCAAATTAGGTACTTCTTTTATTATTGTATCTGTGTTAATTTAATGTTTTTTAGGATTTCGAGCATTGTTCCGTTCCATTATTTTAAAATTGTATCGTCCAATCCGGATCATAGACAAAGCGGACTCCGGGCGCATGTCTATGATCTCCGTAATCGACGCACTCTTAGAATACACGCAAGGAGAAACAAGAAGTTCCGTTATTCTAAGTGGTAACTATAAAAAAAAGTTTTTAAAACATGTACACATCATTGACCTAGAAAGATGAAAATTAAAAAAAACATGTCATCTCAACTCGTGAATACAAAATTTCAGCTCAATCTGTTGCAGATAACTTGTTCAAAGTTAAGTTGCAAGATTCCACTCTGCTAAAAATAGGTACACACACATACATTGAAGGTTTTAAAAAAAAGCTTCTAAAAATTATGATTTTAGGTAAGTAATTAATGTGGAAGCAAACATAATCAATTCGATTTCGTTTTCCAATAAACCTCTAGAATCAAGAACGACTTTTCTTCATGATATTAGAGACTTCTCCAACCATAAACTTTATTTTGCTTAAAAAGGCTCATCAGTTTTGTCTTCACGATTTCCGCTTGCAAAAATATGATAAAAGGTGTAAAAATTTACTTCCCGATGTCGTTTGAAATTGAGAATTCTCATCTCAATTTGGGGTTTTATGAGCGCCTGTGAAGGTAAGGAGTGGTTTAATGCGTTTACTGTCAAACCACTGGGTCGGAAAACAAGCTCCGAGCTGGGACGGTCAAAGCACGTCACAGTTTAGACTTGCGCACCGTCCTTATGTCGTACGCATAAGAACTAATATCGAACTGCATGTGTTTACCTAGACGTTCTATTGACCGTACCTACTCAGTAAAGTACTGACGGTATGACCGACACTAATAACATTCTGAACTGATTTTATTACCTTGTTGACGGGATTGAGGTTTTTCGTTTGTAAAAACGTTTGTAAAAAGAAATAAGTGTGAACTTTTTGCTTGTTTGATTTCATGCCGTGGTTTGGTCAGATGCTAAATATAAAAATGCAGTTCGAAAAACTTTTGTCGGAAATCCATTTAACTTGTGTAGCAAAAATTGTGACTTAGTTTATATGGATAGTACATATGATATAAATAAATAAATGTCTTTCTATAAATTTAAGACGCGTAGTAGATGTAAACGTCTTAGGTTCATTTAAAACCGTGTGTGGGTCATAATTTATTAATTTATAATCGTAACTAAACTTTAGAATAAAGAGGAAAAAAGAGGAAAAATCGCATCCTGTAGCTGACTAACCAAAAAGAATAAGTCAAACTTAGAATATTAATTAGAATATAGTTAATAAATAGTTGAACCGGCAAAGCGTGAGTCGTATTTTAACTAAGAGTTTTAGTTACAAATTTGCAATGCGTCGCTACAACTATTCTCTGACTATTAACTATCATCTGCCTATCTACGTATGCAACCCTAATGCTACCCGTAGACATAAAAGTAAGACATCTGTTCGTATTCGAAAGTTTGACGTCACGAGGGCAATGAGATAGATGAGGGTTGTATGTAACTTTGGCATGAAAATAGACAGCTAAAAAGGTTCACTTAAAATATGTATGTTGGTTGGAAAGTGATACTTTTGTCATCTTGCGATTATCTCTAACTATGCCCGCGACTTCGACAGAGTTACTTTCGCATTTATAATATTACTAGTAGTATGGATACGCTCAGAAATGTTTACAGATAGATATCTGTTCCTACCAGAATAAAATCGATTTTATTATTTTTATAGTATACGCCGGTTCTGAACCTAATCTTAACGACAATAATCCTGACATTAGTAGAATAGATAAAACTGTGGTTGATGGGGCAGAAAGGTTCAAGACTAGCTACCATGTACCCGAAAACGCAGCTGAGGTCTTTCCCCCCACAAGACTACCTTTTTCATGGTGGTACGGAAGTTGTAAGTGACATGAAGACTTATGGAAGTCTAGTGGTGAGGCCTACATAGACAGTAGTTAACCTCCTTCGGCAAAAACACAATGATGATGATATATCACAGGCTAATAACTAACTTCTAATCATAGTACAAAAGAGGCAATGGACACATTTATTAAAGCAATCTTATAACAGAATTCCTCCATAAATTACGAATGCCCTGGCTGTTCGCAGTCGTAAATGAATTAATATAATGAGGTCACGGTGTTATTGCCTTGAATGCCATTAATTATTCCATGCTTCACGGGAGACGCTATCATGTGGAATTCGTGAACTAAATACTTAATTATCGGCTGTTATCAGACGCTCCAATTTGTAGTACTTAATATACATTTAGTTGCGCATAAAGTATCGAACTAAGAACTATTTTTATAAATAGTAAAATATTGCTGTAAATATTAAATAAAAAAATATAGGACAACATCACATACATTGCTCTGAATCTGTGTAAGTAGCTAAAGCACATGTGTTTCAGAAATCAGAAACAACGGCAGAACTACAATATAGATAAGTTCATTTTCCATCTTGAACCGACCGGGAATCGAACCCGGGTCCCTAGAGATGGCACGCTGCCAAATTCATAATTATTATAAAATATATACATATAAGTTGAATGAATTTTATCAGGCAAATCTATCAGTTGTATAATAAATGTGTAATGTAAATTTTACTCTTTACTTAATTGTTAACTCTTGCGATACTTGTTACTGTTGCCAATAATGAAATCCATAACAGAAACCAATCGCATTTATAAGTACCTACCTTGATGAGCTTTTATTTTTCCAACTTCAAGTAATACATAAAAATGGTTGAATCAATGAAAAATGAAACGTCAGATGGAAGGGCACGTAATGGCCACAAAGAAAAGGGTGAGAAACCGAAACTTTGCGTAAAAGTGTAAAAAGAAAAAGGCTATTGCGGCTGGTGTGCAGAAAAATTCCTTCCCATAAACGCGCGCGGCATTTCACTTCGACCGCTCCTGCACAATATGACACGCGGCCCCATAAAAACACCCATATCTTGCATGCGCTGAATACTCATACGCCAATATACACTTTAAAATCAAAATCTTAAAACACATAATGGATACACCACAATTCCTCAGCGCCTTGCATTCCAGCTTGAACTCTGACTCCAATGGGCGCCCGACCTTTTTTTGCTTCCCTCATAACTCGTTCGAAAACAACCTTACCCGAATACAGTTTAGGTTCACTATCGTGTGTTGGGAACATTTCTTTGTTACAATTTCTTACCACGAGTCGGCGAAATCTCTTGTAACCACGTGCGTATTTCTTTTGTAGGATTCATGTTAAGGCTCCAACAAACAACTTTCGAGGTACGAGTATTACTTGACATTTGCACTTGAATAAATTTAGTTTCGTATTCGTTAATCCTTGTAATCTTTTGGTGGTAAGCTTCATACACTCTACGTTGAGTGTAATAGACCAAATTGTAAGGTTTCATATTTCTATATTTCATATACGTAGCGATCGTTTGATTTTTGTATCCAGTAATAATACAAATGTTCGAATAAAAATTTTCAGATAAAATGATAGTTCCAGAAACGTCCAAAACTTACGTTTTCGTTTTTGTAGATTAATAGAAAATTCGGGAGTTAAAACGTGTTTTTATAACGATTTAGTCGCATTCGAAGTGGGCATCCATTCTGAGCATTAAAAATTTCTCTCCATCAGCGGATCGGTCATATTTTATGGGAGTATACCCCCAGAGCCAAAAGGTCTGTTATAGTAAAAAAACGAAATGAAATGATTTCGTTTCACAAACACCGAAGCACGGTAAACTAGAACCATCTAGGTATCTGGTGTACGTTAGTAAATACTTGCCTAAACAGGCAAGTAACAGTTGGAGTGGAACAATGGCGGCCAAATATTATTGTGTTATGAGCACAATGGCCGAAGGCTACATTAATATAGCTCGTAGCATGTCAAGTCCGTTTAGAATACTCCATTAGGTGCTGACTATTTAAGTAAGTGCTCGCCTGACATGAATAGAGCGCCTTATAAAGAAAATATGATGGGAAAATAATAGTCAAGTTATTAAGAGTTGAAGAAGGTCAATTGTTGGATAGAATTCGGCATTTCTACCCTCGAGCGATATTAATTGGATTGACGTCTCTTTCCAATGATTAGAGAAAATAAAAGTACTTTAGGTGAAATCGGAATGTGAAGAAAGAGTTTCAGTAGACGGTTATCCAATAATTAAACATTACAGAGAAATCTTTGAACACTTTTCTTTTCTTAACAGAAGTTAAATTCTTGTTTTAAGGAAATAACGAGTAATACTGTGTCTGATCCGTTATTATTTACCCAGATAAAAGTTTTGATTCCCAAGTAAAAGACAGAGGAAATATCGACGGAGTCAAGATAACTCACTTTTAAGGCGCCGTTTGTATCGTCCACTACAGATGTTTATTATAACTAACACCGTTCGATTGCATTTCATTTTTAAATTATTGGTTTGTGTATACAAAAAAAATCGATTCCAATACCATATGGCGTTTTACACTTAGTGTCTAATTCGGTCAACGCTAATTTTACTTACAAGTGAAGGTATCGTTTTCCGTCGGATTAGATCTTCCATCTGCTAACTCGATGTTGTAAAAAAGTTACTCAAACTGCCGTTAGCGCTGCGTTGGTACCGAAAATAAGATGAGTAAAATTCATCGGACTAGGCGTTTGGCCCAGTTACAGACATGGAATTGAAATGAATAGCGTTTTTTGTCAGTCAGCTTATTGGAGATCGTTCTGCGATAGGGCTTCAGTTGGTAATTTGGAACGAGTGATATTTCCGGCGAATTCGTTCTAGGTTTTCTTTAGCCTGCTTTTGGCTTTCGATAGTTAAGATGTCAATGGACAATATTATCAGTAACACTAATTTCATCATTTTAAGCATGGATTACGTCTGCTTAAAGTCTTCAGACTTATTACAGTGTTGTTTAAAAGCAAGTTCACATGCAGTGGGCGGTATGCCGAAATTATCGAAATGATTATATAAAGTAACTTACACATCATATTCATTTAATTCATATATCTTAGATAGACATATGTTGCGGTGTATATAAGAGACCCTCTTTGCTCCAGGTGAAAATATTACTTCCATATTTGCAAGCCTATAAAAATCACTCTTCTCGAACATAGTTGTTCCGCAGTCACTTCTTATGTTAGCCAAATAACTAACAATAACTGAGGGGAAGCACTATGAGGAAAACCCGACTACTTGGCTTGTATAGTGTAAACCTAAATGGAAAGGTATTTAATCGGTAAAAATGGAAATCTATAAAACTTATTACCTTACGTAATACTATGAGTGCATTGAGCAAGTTATAGTTATTTCTCTTACATAGCTACTTAAAAGAACAAAGTAGACCATAACGGTCTTATCGTTAATTAAACGTAGTTACCTTATTGAGATGAGTCAACACCAACAATAATGGCGATTGAAGGATGAAGTTTTTAGAAAAAGGAGATGAATGGATGCCATGACATAATAGTTTATTTCATTATTGAGCTCAGCTTGAATGATCATGCGGATGCTATCCGGCGTTTTTTCTCATGGTTTCTGTCAACAGTTTTTTATTTTGAATTGATGACATCATGCTTCACCGTTTGTTAGTTTTGCACCGAATTTAAGTTACAGAACATCTTTTCCAATTGGGTGTCTTCTTATTAAATGCGGCACAAAAACGACTGGGTGTTATAAATTTGACGTGTCTGTCTGTGTCATCGGAGCTCCCTAACGTTTGTGAGAGTGTTTAACTACGTTTGATGGAAATCTGTCAAAATTGGCCGACTTTAGTATAGGTAGGCTTGAGTAGTACATACTGTATGTATGTACTATTGCGCGTTTCACTTTTGACGTGTCTCTCTAAACACTTGACATTGGCGGAATCACTGCGTTATTTCTATACGCGAGAGAGTCCACAAAAAAAAGTAATACTATGATAAATTTCAAATACAAGATGCGATAATACCGAACAGATGTGTGTTTTTTTAAATATTTACTTGCATTCTTGCGTTGACCTTGCTAGACCTTAGTCGATCTAAATGACTCTCTTATTTAATGTAAAACCTGTTACGAGTTCTGGTTTGATGACGTATAAATTAGTGTTCGTTTTTTAAAATCAGTATTTCATTGAATCGTGAGCCTATAGTAATCGTGACAAAATATGCACGTTAGTCGCTTAGGGATTGTGTCGTGAACTTCGCTTTGTACGTGTGGTCGTAATTGATCGTTGAGGCCGCCGACCGCGTCGCACGCGATCTGAAAATCTATACACTAATGACCAATGTAAACATGACATACTATACAACGTTGATGAAACATTGAGAATATTTATTTATCTTAAAAATGTGCCAAGAGCTCCGCGAGGCCTTCAAGATTGTCTCATCATTGCTCTGGTATGGCCAAAGTAAGTCGCGGCATGTCTTGTTAATATGTTAATAGAGCGACTGCCATCTGATCGCTATGACTCAATTAGGTGTAGGTAAATTTAGGTGCACGATGGAAGCGCTTACCAAAGGTTACAACTACACCGGACTTTGAGATGTCTACTCGTAATAGCATAATAATATGAAAGTAAACCAGTTAATTCAATGTTATACCGTAATTTAAATGTATTATATCTGATCACGTGAATCCATAGTGTCGCTGTTAACGTTTTTTTTAATTAATATATATTTTTATATGTTTTTTATTTTAAGTTTCTCATTATTATGTGAACTATGTTATGTTCTTTCTTTGAGAAATAAATTCTTTAAACCGAAAATTACACAATCGTTTCATTTCAAGTAACAAACACGGCTGTTCTTATGGCTATCTTCACACAAAATAAGGTAATAAATTAATAAACATACTCGTAAAAGAATCACGCAGCAGGCTTCGTGCTGCTTTTTTTTTTGCATAATAGTGCACGGATACGTTAATTCCACTAGTAAATAGTGATGATAGAAGGTCTTTTGTAAGTTCCATGTTTAACCACGGTGTGCGCTGCGATCGATTTGTGTTTTTCCCACATACTTTGCACCTGGTCTAGCGAATAGTTGCACGTCTGATGGGGTCTATCGCGTATAAGAAATCCGCTAGATGGCAATAGTTGGAAGTAAGGTCCAACTGCTACTTGAGTAGACCTCATTACCACTTAACATCAGGTGGGATGAGGTCAATCTTGAAGTGCAATTTGAAAAAAAAAGTTAAATTTAACTTGATATTGACGGATATTATGCCACCATGACAAGTAAATTACCAATCATGTAGTAGATACTTTATTGCACAGAGACAAGGTTTTACAGACATATTATCATAAAATTTAGGTGATAGGTATTGCCATAAAACATTATCTTCCAGACATCTTTCAAGTAGACGAAATAATAGATATCAAGAAATGGGTATGGCCGTGCAAAATATAAATTGTGAAATTATTAACAGAAAAGATAAATACCATAACGTGATGAAACACAAAATACATAAAAAATAAAGTACGTACATAGTCAGACATCAGGCCCACGTAAAGTCCTCCAGCGGATATTTCAAACGCGATAGCCCCCATTGTCATCATTGCCAACTATCACAAACAATGGCTAGATTCCCGTGTTGGTTACCAGTTGGTTGCCAGCTATCAAATTACTTCACGTATTTTTCCTAACTTGCTTCGAACAACGGTATCGAATTTTCCAATGAGCGTTCCTTAAAATATATGTCAAGAATTTAATATCATGGAAAATTCACTGACCATTCTTAAGCTTTTCAATAGTATTAAACTGTCTGGCCGACGCGTCACTGTATTATTTCTATTTCGCTTTATTCTCGCTGCAGAAGCAGTATAAAAATGTCCATATGTACTGTCTATTTTGCTGCCCGAGTAATGTCGTTTGCAAAGCTTTCAAATTGCTATATGAATGAATGAATCAAATAGCATGTATTTGATTAATTGTTTACTATTGTATTTCTATAAGTAAATATTATGAAGACAGATCTTTTTCGTTACCTGCCTATTTCTACGCTTATTTATTTATGCTACCTTCTTATTAGGGATATTAATACCTTTTTGCACTATGTAAGAGGTGAAATCCAGTGGCTGAAATAAATAATCCAGGACCTGTGACAAACGAAATCATTTTGATAAGGCTCCTTAATGAAATAATGTAAAATAACAACGAATAGTTTGGTAAATTTTGGAAACAAAATTAACTAAAGACCCCTTAGATAAGGAAAAGGGTTGCCTTTTATCCAAGACAGAGGCTTTTCCACTATTCCAGGTTATTGGAATGGATAATTCTACGATTAGACCAATCGAAGACCAGACAAGAAGCTGGAACGATGTGTTCTTTACCAAAGTTTTTGCACCGGATGAAGTGTTAAGAAAGTAACTAGTCAGGAATGGCTTAAAATCTTTCCTAAATAGTATTTGGGCGTATTCAAGGATGTATTTAGCGAGGTAACAGGCTAGATACAAGAGTATTCTACCGCTGCTAATATTAAAGCGGTATAATACTCTGTATTATTCATAAGTGCTTTCGTTAAGCTTACAAGAAAAAGTTTGTTTAAGTAACTATATCTTTCCCTTAGGGCGTTAGAAGTGAACTAGCAAACGCATCCCCTAGGTGCCTTTCGCAAACGGACCCTGCCATTTCCTAGTTTTGGCTATCCCATAACCCTCGCTCTTAGTGGCAATGAAAACGATTTCGTTCTCACATTGTCATATTCATTGCTGTCCATAGTTACATTTATATTTCCTAGCAGGGTTATTCAGATCGTTCGACGGGGTTTTTTACCGTACAGTGGATGATACGATTAGAAATGAACTTCGCCGATCTGTTAAATATGAAATTTCATAAATTATTCAATAGTGGGTAGTTTGGCTTGACAATTACTGGCCATATATTAATATAAAAATATAAAATGACTTTTTGATAAATAGTGTTTAACGAATAAATTGACCAAAAGTATGAAGCCCATACCACCCTGGAGTTGTCTATGTATTTACTGACATATCTACAGGGTGAGCAGATATTTAAACAGGTTTGTCGATTATATTTACTTCCACATATCTGTTTAAAAAATAAAATTTATATCAATATAGTCGTTGCTTTATATATTCGGTTGGTATTCAATTGATTCGTTAAACTCATGAGATCACTGTTTAATAAAAGGTAATTTTTAAAATTTTAATTATTTCTAGTTTGACCAGGAACTTCTTAGACATCACAATAAATTATTAAATATTTTTTTTATAAACAGAAGGTTGAAGTCATTATTTATTCGTGTCTTAGTAGTATTCAAATCAAATGTACTATTCTACTATTCGTTGGTACACCTTTGAACAATCATTAGAAATCTTCCAAACACAATAGAATTAAATTTCGTTCCATTCTTTGCGCGTTGTTTATTTTGATTGTCCCCTTTTAACCAGCGGCGCGGACCCTCTAATATCGCAAGTTTACGTCCCTTGCAATAACTAAGTGTACTTAATGCCCTTCCCTGTGCGAATGACGGTGGGCTCTCGGTGACGTTCATTTTCATTCGAGATGGGGTTTTCGACGTTTTGTAAGGCCGCGCTGCAATGCGGCTGTGAGTCATTGGGATTTCAAATGGTTGGTTCTTAATTTGTTTATGTTTTAATGGCCTAATTTTAAGGTTTAAATTCCGAGAGTTCAGCATCATCTCAGTTTAATTATTAGAAAGCTTGCAAATTCAGGTCTTGATTCTAATGTAACGGCAAATCTCAGGTATATTTTCTCTGCATTATGACTGCGTGTCTCGAGAGAGTCAAGGTTCAACTGTGTTTGTGTTATTATTTGTCCTTGGTTTTGTTCTTTTTTTTTTATTGTTGACATTAGTTTTTAATTAGGCTTAGGTTTTTTTTATGTGATGTTTGTTGATTCTTCAAGAGTTTCAATTTTATTAATTCCTTTACAACGTCAATCATAAGGCATAAAATGTAATGAGGAATTGATTTTGATTTCTGACCAGAGCGGCTCGTAAGATACTGTTTCTCTGATTTATCATCATATATATAAATCAATGCTTTTCGCTGTAATTTAATAACTCAAGAGCGGGCTCACCTATCCAAACCAAATGTTTAGGCTTCGCTCAGACTTAGGAAATGGTGTAAAGTTTGCACAAAATCGGTCGAACTGTTCTTCATTGATCACATTTTTTGTAACAAATGAATATGCCGGTAGTTATAGCACATTGACGTACGTCACTTCCTCTTAAAACAGGCTCGATCTACCAAAAACTAAGTAACGTTACGTGCCTACTTAATAAATAACAGTTAATTGTTAAGTAAAATAATTAAAACCGGTCCTTTTGTTCGCATTGAGGTCATCTGATTTCACGGTTAGACGCCTTTTGAGCTCCGGTCGACATTTATTGTTGGAAGCAATTGTTTTCAGCTGGAAAAACTGTACAAAACAGGTGCCACGGTGACGACTTTGCAGCATGGGGTTGGGTAGCATAGTTTAATGAGAGGTTAACAGTAAAGCAATGTGAGGTTAATATAATTTGCAGAGTTTAATAATGCAGGGTGATAAAGAATCATGTAAAATGTCTTGACCAGTGACCTTTGTAGCCGAGAGGTGAGCGGGATAGACTTAGGTGTAGCGCCATCTGTGAGGTCCTGGGACAATATAAAAAACTAACTTATCAATATCGTCTGGGCGTTGTGGTAGGTATATAGACAGGTATATGGGGTATAGGACTCTCACCCAACCCTTTGCAAGAAAAATAAAATATGTTAACTAGCGATTGCCCGCGATTTTATGCGTTTTATTTTTAGCCTATATGTTAATCTTATATGCCCTTTCCTGTATCCATTCGCAGGAACTTCACCTTCTGAAAATAAAAACAAAATAATAAAGCAAACATAATAAGTAAAATATGCAAAACATCATAATCACATTGCAAACAAAACACTGAAAAAAAAAATCTTATATCCCATCCGTCTTTCTACAGAATTTTATCCAAATTTATTAAATAGTTTTTGCGTGACAGAGTAACATACATATATCCAGACATCCATGTTAGAAACGATCGCATTTTTAATATTAGTAAGACCACTATTATATTACTTACGTGGCTTTATGTGATGCAGGTGTGCAGGAACTGTGCAGTCAACAGAACGTAAACTCTTGCAGTTCAATATTAGATCTTATGCGCACGGAATAAGAGCTTTGCGAAGTCCAAAGCAGTATAACGTGCTTTTGTCTTTACAATCAGCGTATCGAGTTTGAGTTTCTATACTGTCTTTATTCGGACGTGCTTAAAGGCGTCAACCTTTCATTGAGAATGAAATTGTTTTTATGAAATTGCTTGCCTTTGTTTCCATTGAATTCAATTGTTTGTCGTCTAAAATACTGTTTAAGATAAAGAGTACAATGTCCCGTTTATTAAATTTTAATTTCATAGAGTGGAAGGGTTACTACTTCAGTTTATCGTTGAAACGTTTCGAAGCACCTGCACGGTTACTTATTTTAACGGGTAGTAAACGGTATCCGTTTTATGGGTTCTGTTTCATTTCTAGTTTAATTTACGTATTGAATGCGAAGTTTAAATTAAATATTTTTAACGGTAATTCAAATAAGAGTTGGAGAGATAGGGTTTCTGATATTTTCAAGCAATGATATCGAGTCAACTTTAATTCAAACTTTTTGTTTTTTTTTTTCTATGAACGATCCTCTTACTTCAAGGAGTATTCTTATAAAAAGGTGATCGCGAGACTTTCACTCAGCAACACATTAATATTTATTTTATGGATTTCAGAATGAAAGAACAACGTTTTATGAAACTTATAATGATACCACAATCTGTACTTCGTTTTTTGATTGATATTCCTTCGTAGTGACCTATAACATCGTATCTATCGACCTATAAAGGTTGTATTTCTTCCGCTGGTTACCAAGACTCAAGAACGAACAGCAAATTATTAGTGCCAAAAGAGTCACTGATATCTTTATTTCTATTACGTATTATAGTTCAAATGAATCGTGTTGTTTGTAAATACAGTCTCACGAAGAGGGGTTTTCAATAATCGATCGATAGTTGACTTCAAATCGATAGTATCGATTTTATCGATATAGAGTAATAGAGTTTATATACCGATCAGAAATTATCGATAATATCGATGGTATAACTTTAAAACTTTCCCTCGTATCGATTGGTGTGAGTTTTAGTGAGTTATCGCTTCCAAGCAATATAACATCAATAATTATTGGACAACATCACATACATTGCTTTGATTCTGTGGTAAGTAAAGCACTTGTGTTGTAGAAATAAGACAAAACCATGGCACCACCACACCCAGACCCGGTTTAGAAAAAATGGTTTTACACAATATTCCGACCGAGTATCGATAACGATATTATTTTTGACTAAAAACGCCTAATAACTTGATACTACGGGCTGCATGCACGAAAAAAATTACGTCATTGTCCCGTTTACAGGCAACCAATATTTCAGGGTCAACTATCGATAGCCGGGCAGCCCTAGTCGCGCAGCTGTTCGAGGAAGCGAATAGTTGACCGCACACCGCAAAACGCGGTTGTAATCGATACCCATTGACGGTCGCGCTAAAATGCAATCAATGCGCTAATGCAAGCCTTGCAACTGCAAACTGCAGTTCTGCTACGGCGATATCCAAATAAATACAATACATACTAATATTATAAATACGAAAGTAACTCTGTCTGTTTGTCTGGCCGGCTTTCACGCCAACCCCATCCCCCATTATTTTGAAAACGAAAGTAGCCTACCAGGCCTAGCATGCGCCGCAAGAGTAAATCTTATCGCACTCTTATGAAATGTCAAAATCAAAGCGTCAACTGCTGATTGGCTGAAAATACGAGTACGGTGTATTATTACCCAATCAACGATGTAGAAACTTTTGTCGTCTCATGCCGAGAAATTTGACGTATTGCGCATGCTGTATGTCCGTTCTCGAGGTTCAACGGGCATCAAATTTCAACCAAGTGCGCGAAAGAGAAACAAACATACATACAGTTTTACAAACTTTCGTGTTTATAGTTTTAGTTGGACAATAGCAGAAGATAGTATAAGAAGATGATAGGGGCTATCACTTATGTGTATCCAATTAAAGTGTACATTTGAGCAAACACGGTATTGAGGTTATCGGTATTATGTGGAACTCTATCACCTGTACTTTCTGGGGCAAAGAGCAAAGTTCACGAATACGAGATTAGCCGGTAGGTATGGGTGAAGTGAAGTGTTCTGGTATGCATCTTGGGTTGAATATTTTAGGCCGTTCTGAACAGAAATTTACGTTTCGGCTTGCAGGCGGGGAATTGAATTTTGAGCTTGTATAGACGTGGGTACAGGAGGTCTTTTGTAGTTGTGAATAAGACTGTTTTGCGGCGAACCGTGTAATTGTACCACGTTACAATTAAAAAATGATCCCTACTAATATTATAAATGCGAAAGTAACTCTGTCTGTCTGTCTGTCTGTCTGTCTGTCTGTGTGTCTGTTACGCTTTCCTGCTTAAACCATACAACCGATTTTGATGAAATTTGGTATAGGTATACGTTGAATCTCAAGAACGGATATAGGCTACTTTTTATTAGAAAATAAGGGGGGGAGGGAGGTAATACCACCTTTGAAAGTTTATATGGAAAAATGTTTATTTTTGAAGTTAGAGATATGAAATTTGGCACAAATATAGCTCGAAACTTGGATTAAAATATAGACTACTTTTTGTTTCGAATATTAAGGGAGGAAAGGGGTAAAAACGACCATGAAAAGAAGTAGTCCACGCGAACGAAGTCGCGGGCACAGCTAGTGTAACATAAATGATAAAACTTGTCGAGTTTCCTGGCGGATTATTTTAGACATGAATTACTTTTCGATCACGGCGCGGTAGTATACTGAGTATGTAGGTACTGACTATTTTTAAACCAAAGTCTGTCAAATAAAAGTATAATAAAGCTGTGCGTATGTGTAAAATCACAACTAGACATCTTTATACATTCTTTCACACAAAAACTTGTATAACAGGCTGCAGTTTGTATAACATAGTTTATAGGTGGAAACTGAATTGGTTTAAGATATTGTTTGTCTGTATTACCTACCTATACTGTGGTAAGTACTGTATGTTTCCTTACAATAAATTAAAATAAATAAATAAAATAAACTTTTCAATTGATTTTGATAAAATTTAGAAAAAATATAGATAAGGAAGTAAATGAAGTATAAGATACTATGTATTCTGAAATAACGCAAAAGAAATTGCGGGCAACAGCTATATTATGTAATTTTAACAATAAGGATAAAGTAAGAAAATCACGTTTTGTAGTCGACTTGGCGGGAGCACTTCCGTGCCCCTAGATGACGTTAACAATACAACATTGCTTTGTGTCAACTAAACCAGCTGCCTAATTTACATTTATTTTGTTAATTGTTACTGTTCTGTCAAAGGTCAGTCACCCCGCAGGTGTTGAATGCGTGTATTCGTGTTACAAATCGGCTTTCCTTTGTAATGTTTAATCTTATTGTTTCAGGTTCGTGTCAAGTGCGCCCTACTTACTTGCGGTAAGATTAGTCCACTAAGAAAGGTTGCTAGTTGACATTAGTTAATGATATACCATACCGAATAGTTGAACAATATGTCGACGACCTCCGTAGCCGAGAGGCAAGCGGTACGGAATTTGGATCACGCCATCTTCGAGGCCCCGGTTTGATCCACGATCGGGTCAATATGGGAAAGGAACTTTTCTATATTGTCTCGGGTCTGGGGTTGTGGTGTCGTCGTTGTTTCTGAATTCTGTAACATAAGTGCTTAAGCTACTTACCAGAGAATCAGAGTAATGTGTGTAATGTTGAGGTTGTCCGATATGTGTGAACGCTATATCATTTTTCACGTCTATTTGGTATTAACGCTGAACTAGCTCCAGGCGTTGTGGAGTCGATCAAATGAATGTTTGCTATGAACCTGGATGGGACCCAGAACTTGCATAGGACATGTGATGAACATCTAGTCATCAGTTTTGTATCGAGATATTTCATATATGCATATTAAGTATTTACTGCTGTGGTACGGTCGAAAGCACGTCAGACTACACATTTTGGACCCTTATGTTCAATGTATAAGAACTAAAGTCGAGCTGCAAGTGTAAACCCTGATGTTCTGTTCACAGTACCACCTTTAATTCTGGTTTCTATGATTCAAGTTTTAAACCACACGCTTTAAGATCAGGTTTATCTGTGTGAAGATATTTATTTAGTTACCAGTTTAACTAAGGAAGTCGTCCAGGAAGAGCAAACTCTCCCCCATTGTGTCTGGGTTTAAAATGTACCTACATTAGTTTAAATACGTACATTAAATACTATGGAATTGAATGTGATACCTTTATTATTTTCGCTTGCCGTATTTTAACGAGTCTATATATAAAAAAAGTGTTAATGTGCATTTTGAATCTGGCGCACACATGGACTGGCCTGTTTTCGAGGCAGGTGAATGTCCGCGCCGGCCTTGCCGCTCCCGTGACATTGACACCGCTTAGCGCTGTAACAACTGACCCCATTCGGTAACAATGGTAACTATGAACTAGGAATTGTAGCACGTGCCCGTCCTATCGTCTGTTTTTGCAGCAGGTGTACGGCCGGCCTTGCAGCGAACTAATCTGCTGAGTTTCTTACCGGTGTCTTCTCGGTAGAAATAGGTTCCGAACCGGAAGTAGAATCACTTTGCATTGTATTCGATGACGATTCAAAAGTGTTACATGTAACCTACCTGAATAAAAAAATGTTTGAGTTGCGTTGAGTGGAGTTGAATTTGTGAGTTCGGTAATGGCGTCAGTGTGGGGTAGCGACATTCGGTTACAATGGTAACTATTAATTAGGAATCGTAGCACATGTCCGTCCTATTATCTGTTTTTGTAGCAGGTGAACGGCCGGCCTTGCAGCGGAGTCGAACTTGTGAGTTCAATAATGGCGTCAGTGTGGGGTAACTGATCGCATTCGGTGACGGTTGTAATTGTGAGAACAAATAATTTTTTGCAGGATTTAGTCACAGTAGACGAATATTATTCTCCATATAAAAAAGTAGGTACCTACTTGCATTCTTCCAAATCCATACAATGAATACTGGATTTACTTGGAGTATTTTCGTCCATTTAGCGCAGTAGAGTTTCATATAAATCCGTATATTTAATTCCTGAATGGCGCCTTCATAATTTACTAGTTGTTGAACGTATCTTTGTTCGGGTTTCGGGATAATAAGTGTCCTATATGGTATTGTTTGTACATAACCTGTCTGGCTTCCTAATTTCGTAAAAATCAATAGTTTATGTATCTCAAACTGCTACAAAACCGTAAAACCCAATACATAAGCCGGTGGAAGGTCAATGAACTGTCATCTGGTTTTAGATGTTGCCATATTGTTTTATGATACCTGTGTGGTTTTCGTTTAGAATAAAAACTAGCTGGGCCAGAGTAACGGGCACTAGAGAAGAATTCGCTTTAATATTAGACACACAATTGTACATTTAGGTAGCTACAACATTCAGGCAAAACGTGTAAATTTTTAGTCTGGGTATGTTTGTAACTCTTTTATTCAAAAATACTAAATTTGCATGAAATTTGATAGATAGGCAGAATAAATACTAGAATCACAGGATACTTTTACTACAAACAAAGTACTAATATAATAATATATATATTTTTTGTATTCATCACGTTATGGTATTTATCATTTGTGTAAAAAAAATCTCAATTTATATTTTGCACTATTTCCTCTACCTGGACGTTGTCTGGCAGGGATTGGTTTTTTTCTGTGCAATAAAGTATATTAAGTCTCAGGCAATAGACAGTATTGAATAAAGGTGCTGCTTTCAACGGCACTTTGAAATCTACTTCATTGTCAGATAACGTAATAGCCCTTAAATCAAGAGTTTATCAATAAAATGGGCCAGCTCTATCTGCCCTGTCATATTGTCCGGTATAAATAACCTCAACGCCTACAAACAGTACAACGGTAAGTTACTTTCACCGTATTCTCATTTGACGGTTGGAGTAGACGGAAATAGTATATCTGCGGCTTAATACGCTAACTTATCTCCCAATCATACTACCGGAATATTACGAATACATCCCACTGCACTAAATAGTATAAAACAAAGTCGCTTTTTCTGTACCTATGTCCTGATATGTTTAGATCTTTCAAACTGATTTTTATGCGATTATTTGATAGATATAGTGATGTACGAAAACAGGTTTATATATACAATCCATACATATTAATGTACAGAAAAGCCGAAAACTTCTTTTGTATTTACTTACACCCGTGCGAATCTGGGGCGGGTAGCTGGTAATATTATAGACGCGAATCCTACTTTTATACTAGTATTTACATCCTACTACGAAAGTTCGTAATAATGTAAGGATGTATAGTTGTCTGACTGAATGCATATTGCATGTGTCAGTTGACTCCGCGACATTTAAAAGGGAAAGCAGACCTTTTTGAAGAAGTCGGGAGCAACAGTATCACCGGATTCAAATCCAGACCTGTGCTAATTAAATTTTTTAATGAGAATAAAACCATATAACTGTAGCTTTAGGGTCCAAAATTAATACTAAACAGTTCGTTTGCCCAATATCACTTTTGCCCATGAAGGATATGGGTGATAATAGACTCATAGTAACTTTGATTGACTCTGTATATGTGTACTTATACATATGTGACAATGTTGTGATGTTTTTAAGTAATAAATGTTTCTTTCTTTCTTTCTCTCTTTCTGATTTGTAGAGATGAGACGGATAGTTGTTTGGCATGTATTCGGCCGGCCAAACGATACGTAAATTTTAGTTTGTCGGCGGGCGCGTCGTCCAGGCTTTAACTTACGTATTGTAGGTTCGCGCGGACCGTTTTCTAGCCAAGAAACGACTTATTAAGTAATTGTGCGGAACTATTTCGTATGCAGTACACGTGCGCCCGCCTAATTCACTGAATAGATACGTTTTTTTGTGTTCAATGTGTATAGTGGTAATTTGTTGTGGTTTTCTTATATACCAACCATTTTTCAAAGTTAATTACCAAACAGAAACACTATCCGGTATCCGGCCGGATAGTGCGCAACTATCCGGTATTCGGCCGGATAGTAAAATAATGGCTGGATAGGCCGTATACCGGATAGCAACCGGATATCCGTTGCATCTCAACTGATTTGTGATTTGTTTGCATATACTATCTAGTGATGATGCATGTATTTCGTAGTGTCAGTAGCTAATTTACCGACAGGGCGCTGCCACCACAGTTAGAAGAAGTATTTAAATGTCTTGATTAATGATTTCGTCCCGAAGCGCCAGCAGCGTTCCTTCGCCGACTGCCATTTGTTATTCTCGCTGTCAAACTAGCGGCAGTCTTCACATTTGTCGATTGGTTTTTTAATATTATTTCCCAGTAAAGTGGAATTACCATGGCACTTTCTTGTGTGCGTCACCGTTAATACGTCGGACTAATGCATTCCAATAAGCGAACCCACTACACGTAATGGATGGGGTCTTTTAAATTGTTTTCTGGGTTGAAAGTAGGTCAATGTGAGTCAGCAATAAAGTATTCAGTGGTATCGACGTGGTTTTTAATTGCATTCGTCATTTTTTTTATTAAGTTTGAGGTTGTTGTTTGTAGTCATGTAGTGTATTACATGCCTTTGAAGGGAGGTTGTTATTGAATAAGACAACTAGCTCCTTTAAATGATTATTTAATAGTTCATTACAAATATAACAAATATTGTTTTTATACTTTACATATGAGAGTATTATATGTACATAGATACAGTAGTACGGAGTACAACACACTACACCTCAACTTTAAGGCTAAACTTAATTTCGATTTCTACTCCAATAGGTCTTATGACATGGACTTATTTCAGATAGCTGTTGCCGGCGACTTTGTCTGTGTTATTTCGAGATACATGTATCCTATATGTTAATATAATACATTTACTCTTTCTACTAAATTTCGTACTGTAAGGAACGTATGTTCTTTACTAAAAGTGGAAGTACTTCCGCCGAGCTAGGTGTTATCTGCTCGGGGACCAAGGTCCAACTGCCGATCTTGGTTTGTTGTATATGGCGACGAAAACTCTGACATCTGATGTCACGCATTACGTATGAAGCGTTGTTTACTACGCCAATTCTGCTAACGCTGTATTTGTGTCGACTTGTAGGTAATGTCGTAGGTCGGCACAGTACAAATTCGTTTAGTCATTTTTGCGTAGAAGTCCCATACATCCATACATTGTAACTACCTTTTAGGTCTATAATATTAGTAAGATGGTAACAATTTTCCACCTCGGCACCAATATTTGCGTCTTTGCATTAATTTGTTCAGAACTCGGCAGGAAAAAGTACGTTCTTTGAGACTGGTCCCATTGTGCAGCTAATTTATGGCGACAACTTGTTTCCTTGTCGCTTCTGTTGGTACCTATTCACGGAATCACCAGCCAGAGCATCGTAGTCAATGAGGATCTTAACCGAGTCGTACCGTATCAAAGCATTAAGCTTACAACAGTAAATCCCTTTTTCCCTTAGTCACGGCATCACGCGTGATTGGCTGGACTAATTTCCCTTTTTTCTTGTGTTTTTTTATACATATTGCACTTCAAGATTGATCTCATCCCATCTGGTGTTAAGTGGTAATGAGTTCTTAGTAATAAAGCTGTGACTGGACTTGTCGCCCTTACCTAGAAGGAAACCTTACTCACACGCAGGAACACAACAACACCGAAGTTATTGTTATTTGTTGCGGTCTTCTGTATTTCACCAGTCGTGCTACTCCAGTCCGAGCGATAAATCTCTATGTCCTACCTCTCTTAAAATGTTAGAATTTTATCAGGAGGTTCTTATGAAAGAAAACATTTTAAAAATCGCGCGGTAAATTCGTGGTTAAAAAACAAATCGAATTCAATAATAGTCGTTAAGACAAGACAACGTCTGTCGAGTCAGCTAGTAAATTATAAAAGTAGAGTTAGTTTGGTACGGCATATAAAATAAAACAATAATGAGACATTTCTAAACAATTCATGCCCCAAACTAAATAAACAATGTCCTTAGCTAGAACAGAACGGAAATCAAATATTGTTAATTGTAGAATGTTTCCTATTTTTATGGTTATCCAGTATACTTTTCCTTTGATTCCAGATGTTGTAGTTTGTTGACCCTAACAGGTCAGTCGTTATTATTTGGTTTTCATATCATTGGTAATTAATTAACCAATTACGGTTAGACCTTTTAGACTAACACTTACACTGTCGGGTTCTTCTCGGTAGGATTAGTTTCCGAACCGGCTGTAGCTTCAATTTTGGTTTACATTCATTTTGACGATGCATAGTTGTTAATTGTAACCAACAAATGAATTGATTATGATTACACTTAAGACGTACGACATACCGAGTGAGGTTAAGATAGGTCTGAGAGAAATAAGCTTTTCTCTCATACTTTATTTCCAAAATAGCTACTTTGCTGTTCTCTCCTACACTATGATGCAATCTTCTGGTTCCCAATACAATTGCGTCGCAGGTTACTTACTACGGAACATCGCTATCGGGATTATCCTAATTCGATGTACGGCAACAGCAAGGCAAGGTATACGCTTGCAGTTCAATATTCGTTCTTATGTCCACGACGTAAGGTCAAAGTTCAGAGTGTATAGTCTGAAATGGTTTTGATCGTACACACGACGCTACGGCATATCTCGTGCATGAGTGAGAATCGACAGCAAAGCATAGTATTTGCTCGAGCCTGTTATTTGTAATTGAATTCAGTATTACAAAATGGGAAGGGGTGTGTATCCATAGCAGAACTGAAGTCGCCGACGTAGCTCTTAATTGCAGAACTAAAGTTGTAATGTGTAGGCAACGTAGTTCGTTGAACCGATGGTAGATGGTGCAGAGACGTTCATGAATGGTGTTCCAAAAAATGCACCGTAGGAAGACCCCTCACAAGTTAGGCAGATGACCTATCGCGATGGTAAGAAGGCAGTGGATGCAGGTGTAAAGCCGAGAGATCTAAAAGAGTTTAAAAGTGGACGACATTCTGCTGAAATGATGAAGTTGTGCCAGTATTTTTTGGCAATATGCGAAGGAGGATCAATCATTATTATTCCTTGCTGACTACAACCATATGTTCAGGGCCATATATTAATTTATAGGAAGTGAGTGTCTTTAAAATATATATGCATATTTGAAAGCCCCTCATTTCAGTACTTTTTTGGGAGGACCATAACTCTATCAGAGATAGATTTTACTATCGTACCGTTCAAGATTATAACTTCGTCCAGCTCGCATATTTACAATACGTCGGAAACGGACTTGTAAAGGACAGCAAGCTGGTAAAAGGAGTACTGGAAACACTTAAATAATATAAAATAGAACTAAATAGAAAAGCAGCAAAATTACAAAATGACATTCAAAAGAACGGAAGCCTAAATATAAAACCAAACAAATAATAAAAAATGTTAGTTGTGCACAGATTCGAGTTCGGAACATTTACAATAATAATATTTTTTCTTAACATGAACGAGAAAAAAACCTTCCGTTTCATGAAATTTGTGATGTGAAGGTGTCTGCCACCGTTCATAAGTACATATTAAAACTAGAAAGAAATAAGTTCCAAAAGCGTACCTCAAGGACCTAAAGGATCTCTTTCACAGCCCAGTGTCACAGAATTCGGGCGCTGTTTCGTGTTTATGAGGCATATTGAGGCTTTGAGCGAGTTGCCCTGGCTTTTGCTATGGAGGGCGAGTTCGTTATCTCCAGTGGTTCGTTAGGCGTGTCTAGAGGGAGGACAAAAGCCCATCAGGCTCCCGTTTGCACCGGTTATGGCATACTTTTTGGACGGCAGGGAACTAAAAAGGTCCGTTTAATCGCCTTCGCTGTGGGGAAGCGCTGAATTCTTCTGCATTTGTGCTAAACGAAATCCATTGAAGATTTCCGGCATTATGCTGTTTGAGGACTTCGGCACAGATTTGTAACCCATAACACCCATATGATGCAAAAATTAAAGGCGAATGTAATGTGCAATGTATGTAATTGCGAATCAATGGAAACCTATAAATGGATGCTATCGTTTTATTGATTGCATAAGCAATGTATTGTCCATCGCTGATCATTTCTGCCTCTATGGATTACCAGTTAGTACTTCTCTTTGCAAATAAAACTTCAGCTCATTAGAGGGCCTAGTTCTAAATTACAGATACAATAACTTAGAGGAGATACATTACCGTATTTGTCTGCCTGTGAAAAAGTTCGTAGTTATAATAAATAATCATATTTAAGGGGGCTCCCATAGATCAAACGTGATGTTTTTCAAACGTTTGTTTCGGCCTTAATAAATATAAAAGGCTGAAACTGTAAATATTTACAATGTACTAAGTGTAAATTCATAGTTCATTCATAGGTATGGCTCTTTGTGCGCGAGTCCGACTCGCGCTTGACTGTTTTCTAGACTTTCCTTAATAATCTCGTTGGCATGGTTTTCTGTTCTGCCTCGATACGGTTACATCACAATACACTGCCTACATTACGTACGTTGACCTAGTTTTGGAAATATGAATCTTCTTTATGTTGTTGGTAATAATCGATTCTATTCACATGTTCACTCCCACCGAGGTGCGAGTGGGCTGGATCGCCCTCGCGAATTGTTCTCTGGGAGTCTACTCCAAGAAGCGAATGTAACGCAAGATTTCGTTTTAAAGATTAATCAAAAGTTTGGGAATTAAAACGTGGTTTTTGATGTGTATAAATATAATTTGTGTTTTAAAAACGCATTTGAAGTGAATTGGTTTCGATTATTAGATTTAGAGAAGATTATTATCTTTCGTTTTTCGGAGTAAGGCGGAGTAGGAAGTTCTGGTAGACCCTTTGAAACGGTTTGTGTAGACGCCTAGGATGGAACGGGAGAAGTGGCCGACTTTCATTGTTTTTAATCATCTTCGAAACAAACGAGGTTTCTCTATTCGTCCCTATATTTTTTTTTGAGTGTGTTCAGGGATAACTTCCTAGTTTATGAACCGACATTGATGAATTTTATTTGAATTGCATTATTTTTGTTGGAAAGGAGATATTCCAATGGTCTTCCAATGATTAAGAAATGGGAGGGCCGGATTCATATATTCGTGTTTTTATTTAATTGTAATTCAATTAAAAAAGTTACTTTGAAATTGTATTTTAAATTGTAATTAAATTATTTAAAAAAACATTCCAATTGCAGCGTTAGTCTTTGGCCTGCCCTTAATGGAAAATTTATGTTAATCACGTTTCTATCCATGGTAATCTCCTAAGGATTGAGAAATGATTGGTTTTTGTGATATGTTTGCAAAACAATTTTATGAATAGGACTAAATGAATTTGTAAGGGGACGCTTTTAAAGAGATTAATTTGTTTATGGTAATCGTAACTCGTTTTTCAAATTATAGCTTACAGTTTGTAGTTTCATATTATAGCTTTTTATTGATTGTATCTAAATGAGTTATTGTGTGTTACAATACTGGCGTCTTTCAATGGTTGAAACATTTGATTTCAAATTCAAATAGCATGTGCCTAAAGAGTGCATTTTTACGTTGACGTATAAGATCACGCGCTTCGGACACGTTTCGGCCGAGATGACAAAATGAAATTTGAGTAGGTACATTTAGGATCCATGTATACAATGTATGGCACCAAAACCGAATAATTCGGTAAATACAAATAATGAAAAATATGCCGAATAACGAATACAAAACGTATATTCCGCGCATCTCTAATATAAACCTTCCTATTGAACCACTCAATCTGTAAAAACAACACATATAATTCAGATGCGTACTTTTAAAGTCAAAGGGGCAGGCAGTGGGAGCGACTTTGTGTCATACTATGTACTGATTTTTATTTATTTATCAAATCCTCCAAGGACACACGTTAAAGCTCGCTCCCTATTGCATAACACATCGCCTCTCAAAAGTCATTACTGCACCCTCAGAATGTGGCAGCATCTAATCTCACGGAGTACTCCATTTGGTCCTCTCAGGCGAAAGTAATAACCCGACGGCGATTGGTCCACGTCTTTAATACAAGTGATGCAACGGAACTGGCATAACGGAAGCAGAAACGGAAACAGATGTCAAAAGTAAATCTTAACGGAAGCGGAAACGGAAGCGTTAACACTATGAAAAAAAAGCAAAATATTTAAAAATTAAATTTGATTTTAGTAGTCAAAAATAACAGCGGCAAGTTATATTTAATAAAGAGTAATTTGGCT
Organism: Glyphodes pyloalis; assembly: GCA_037074685.1. NCBI lineage: Eukaryota > Metazoa > Arthropoda > Insecta > Lepidoptera > Crambidae > Glyphodes > Glyphodes pyloalis. The sequence goes on along the minus strand of JAYKKO010000024.1, from coordinate 2,239,139 downwards.
TGGTATTATTAAATTAATACCAAGTTACTAGCTAAGAATCTGTGCACACTGGGACAGGGTGGGGAAATACGTATTAACTAGTGCAACCGAATCGTACTAGTTTGTCCACATTTTCAACTGCTTATTTGCTTCTATTGATCTCAGCGCGATGTTTAATAGCCTAAAGCCTTCCTCGATTAATGGACTGTCTAACTCAAAAATTTTTTTCAATTCGAATCAGCAGTTCCTGATATTAGCGCGTTTCAACAAACAAACTCTTCATCTTCTTCTTAAGGTACCATCCGCTCCCGCAGTTTGGCAATCATATTGGCGATTTGCACTTTAGATACAGCAGATCCGAATAGCGACCGAGTGCTGATTTTGAACCCTTGGCGTACATTTTTTAGCCACGATATTCTTCTTCTTCCCACATTTGTCATGCCTTGGCTTGGCAAACAAACTCTTCAGCTTTAAACAGTTATTACTCGTGCCTAGGTCGTTCCCAAATAGATGAGCCAATTCTTGAGTTATAAAATTACAACGCAAAGTGCCATTGATTTTTATACGTATTGATTGATATAAGGTCGTCTTTCCGTTCTCTTTTTTTTCGAAGTTAAACATTTTAGCCCTTAGTAAATAGGTTAGGTTTAAAACTGTGCATAAATATCACACTTAAAACTACTACTATTGTATATCAATTGCAAACACATTATTCAGAAGTATATGAAAAACTAAAATACAATTATAAATATACTAGCTGTGCCCGCGACTTCGTTCGCGTGGACTACATCCTTTCATGGTCGGTTTTACCCCTTTCTCTCCTAATATTCGAAACAAAAAGTAGTATATATTTTAATCCAAGTTTCGAGCTATATTTGTGCCAAATTTCATATATCTCACTTCAAAAATAAAAAAAATTCCATATAAACTTTCAAAGGTGGTATTACCCCCATCCCCTCCTTATTTTCTAATAAAAAGTAGCCTATGTCCGTTCTTGAGATTCAACGTATACCTATACCAAATTTCATCAAAATTCGTTCAGCCGTTTAGGCGTGAAAGAGTAACAGACGGACAGACAGACAGACAGAGTTACTTTCGCATTTATAATATTAGTATGGATTAAGGGTATTGTAGTTTCTGCATTATTGAATTAAATTAAATTTGTTTCATTTAGCTACCTGTGTAGATGAGTGTTCAGATATTATTGGTTAGTTGTGTGTATAGAAATTATTGACTAGCGTCTGCTCTGATATTACGGAAGTAATGACTGAATGAATGAATGTTCAGATATTAATGGTAGCTTGTAGTGTATGGAACTTATTGACAATTTAACTTTTTAGAAGTATTTGGTCACTTTGTCTGCTCTAATATATCTGACGGCGACTGTACTATGAGCACTAGACGACGGATACTAACTGGGGGCGTCATCCCAGCATAATATTATAACTGTATTATATGAAGGAAGCGAGGGTTATATATTCTCAGTTTTATAAGTGTGCGATAACAGTTGATGCTATTATCAGTGTTTATCCGGTAATGCGTATCCACTTTACTGTAAAAGCGACGGATATTTAACGCCATAAATAAAGTCAACATGCATTCCAGTACTGGCTTTGTACGGATGCAATTTATAAAGATAATCTTTATGATTTTGGTAATAAATACCATATTAAATAAATAAATAAGGAAACAGCGAAAAGTGACTTGCTTATGCTATTTATTACCTATCTTAGGATTTAGTTACGGGACGCTACATATCGCCACATTGCTCAATTGAACAGTGCTTTTGATAGTTAATAATAAATACTCAGGATTGGTGTGCCAGTCGACAGCAAGCGTGCATTGGAACTATGGTGATTGAAAATAACTATCTACTATATAAAAATAAGTCGGGTTTTCCTTCTTGACGCTATAACTCCAGAACGCACGAACCGATTTCCACGATTTTGCGTTCGTTGGAAAGGTCTCGGGCTCCGTGATGTGTAAAGCATAGAAAGGTCAGGAAAAATTTCAACAGAAAAGCGGGAAAATCCTCTAAGGCGAAACAAAGTTCGCCGGGACCGCTAGTGCAATATAAATATTAAAATTTGCAGCAATGTGTTGTGCATACAGTTTTGTTAATTGAGGCATTACATAGACTAGAGATGTGGATTCGAGATTGAAGTCAAAGTCAAAGTCAATCTTTTTTATTCACATAGATTACATTAGTAATACTTATGAATAGTCTTTATATAAAGCAAATGAAGCTACCTCCGGTTCGGAACCTATAACTAAAGAGAAGATACCGGCAAGAAACTCAGTAGTTTTTTTTACAAATGAAAGCTACACTTATTACTAATTTTGCACTAAGACACACAGTTAGTTTGTCAATTGTAAAATAAAAATTAAAAATAAATTATTGAAAAAAATAAAATAAAATAAAAGTATTTGTAAATTAAATTAAATTAAATTAACTGTGTAGGACTTACATGCGTCAACGGGCCCAATACTGACATTGATTGAGAAAATGTGTTATACTATATTTTTAAAAATAATATAAAACACGCAAGTACAGACATTGCTCATCTATATCGACTGATATTATAAATTGAAAAATTTTGTTTGTTTGTTTAAACGCGCTAACCTCAGGAACTACTGATTAATAAATAATAAATAAATAAATGCGCCAGACAATCACACTAATCTTCTGATCTCAAACTTAAGTTTTCCCTTGTACTATGAGTACCAGATGACGGATACTAACTGGGGGCGTCATCCCAGCACACCCAGGCTCAAGTCAATTTAGAAAAGTCCGTTTTCCAAATTGACCCGACCGGGAATCGAACCCGAGACCTTTCGTGCTTTGGCCGCCTAACTTAGCCACTGCGTCACCGAGGTCGTCAAATACAAGATTCGAAATGAACTTTTTTGTTATATTGAATTTGCGAGTGGACGTTAAAATCATTAACTTACTTTGATGGTTGACTAGAAAATATCAATATTTCATGCTATTTTTTTTATTACAGGATCAATAATGATAATGATTTTTAGAAATACTAACTTTTCTGTATTGGCTCCGGTCTGGGTGTTGTGGGTATCGTCTTTGTTTCTGATTTCTGCAAAACAAGTGCTGTAACTACTTACCACAGAACCAGAGCAATGTCTGTAATGTTGTTAAAAAGAACAAAGAACTCAGTCCTTTTTTTGGACTGGGAATCGAACCCAGAACTCTTAGATCGCAATCCAGTGTTTATTAAGCTTAACTATACCATCTTAGTGGAACACGCTTTCCTTCGGTGTATTGTTAATTTTCGTGACGTGACTTGAGAGTTTATCGCAAATTGGCATTTCAATTAACTCGGAGCGCAACTTCACTTCCTACGTTAAAGTTCCCGTTTAGAAACTCTGCTATTTGTTATGAACTCAAACGTTCCTGTAAAATGCGGCACGTATTCCATTTCAGATTTGCTTTGAGAATTGTGCAAAGGCTCATATAGACTCAAATACTTCAGTACATAGTATAAACAAAGTCGCTTTTTCTGTCCCTTTATCCCTATGTACTCTTAAATCTTTAAAGCTACGCAACGGATTTTGATGCGGTTTTTGATAGATAGAGTGATTCCAGAGGAAGGTTTTTATGTAATAAAGAATATGTAATATAGAAAAGCCAATATTTCTAAGTGTTTACATTACATCCGTGCGAAGCCGGGGCGGGTCGCTAGTACTATCTAAATGTTAAACTTTGTTTTTTTTTTGTAATAAAAACTGTAGAGAAACGCTTAAACCAAATTCGTCAAAAAATCTCTTTGCGATTTTCGTTTGTGTTATTGTAAGAGAACAAAGGAAAATCGCAATTTTTTTTCTTTGAGTTTGGAATTTATATCCATTTAGTCTAAGGCCGCATTACGGTTTTTCCCGCGTAAGTCGTGAAAACCCGAAGCCGCTCAAAACGCACGCACTACGTTTAAAAATCGCGACGCCAATATAATTTCTATGGACTACAAATTTTACAAGTTCATTAGATACTGGTTAGACATTTCTCCAACCTATATTATATTTATTCGGAATATACATGTGTTCGTCGATAACTTCGTCGTTTATGAACCGATTTTGATAATTATTTTTTGGAATGGTGGTATTTCGACGGCCGTACCATGGTACGAGAATAGGACCTGATGATGGCATTCCAGAGAGAGTCGTTTTTCACCAGCTTCCATATCATTTTTAGCGCTTTTTGAAAAAAATCGCTGTTAGGACTTAAAAAAACGCTGGATTTAAAGGGAAAATTGCTAAAACGACAATACTGGTCGAAGACGTAAGTCCTTGAGTGATAATCATAATAATGAAAGGTATTAACTTGTATTCGTCTTGACAAACTATTTCCATTATCTGTTTGGTGAGCACTACTATAAGACATCTTCTCTCAAACTAATTAGGTCCGCAAACATTGCTCCAAGTTAAACTGCAATTCCCAACCAAAGCTCAAAGCTTACCGCTTTCTCACCACTGACTCACGCGTGACTCAGGCCAACACGAAACGCTCAACTTTATGAGAATGCCTCACAGATAAAAAGCGGCGCCATTTAAAATCCAACATTACATTTTTAAATTAATCACTCTTGTCAGATCGGCCATTTTGCAATAGACGCAGAGGTCGTTTCTGAGGAAAAAAAAACATTTTCTCGCCGACAGATAGTCTGTAGCGTAGAACTGTCACCTGTCAAACTAATTTTTACCACCATTACATTTAGAGTAAACAAACCATCAACAGCTGCCGGCACGATCGGTTAATTAATCATCAGTCGATTAATCTACCGTAACACGTAATCGATATGGCTTTTATCGAGCGATCTCGGTGCATTCGATTGTTTTGGTCGCGCTACGTCGGCGTCTTTGCAATAAACTCGTTACTGCGACGTGACGGCAATAAGCGAGCGTTCCACGTTCCGAGCTGGTTTGATATTTTGAATTTAGAACGTGCGTTCCCCTCGCGAATCTCATTTTGAACCTTGCTGTTTAAGGAATAGATGATTCAGATGTGGCGGTAGTGGAAAATGTTATTCTAAATTTGAATATGGTTATCGGTGTTGCATTATGATCGTATCACAATACAACCTCCGACGCTGTGGGAATCGATGCGATGCTCGAGTTGGCCCGTATCTTGATACTTTTTTTTTATGAGTTGTTATGGTTCCGTACCCAAAGAAAGGTTTACACAAGACCCTTTTACTAAGACTCTACTGACCTTTTGTTTATGTCTGTCCGTACGTCACCAGGCGGTGTCACATGAACTGTAATACTCAGACTGTTTACCTAAATTTTCAAAATAATGTAAGTATTTCTTCTGCCTAAACGGCTAATATTAAAAACGGAATAATTAAAACTATAATGGAGCATAAAACATAATTTTGCTCGAGAATGATGACCGATATTAACAAGAATATTTAATTATATCCACTTTACACAATTAATTCCAAAATAAGCTGTTGGCTGCGACTATTTCGGTATGAACACGTATCTTATATGTTAATCTAGCATCATCATCATATGTCATATATCTTTCTACAAAATATAATCCTAGCATAATCAGTAGTGTTTGCCTAAAGAGTTACAAATATACATCCTAACATCCATGAATCCATACATCCTTCAAACTTTAACATTTACAATATGTATTGGTGGGATAATATTAGTAGGACATTTATAGATAGATAGATACAATATATTGCACAGAAATTGGTTTTACAGACATATTACATTTAGGCGGTCTTATTGTTAGTAAGCAATCTCTTCGAGACAACCTTTAGGTAGAGGAAATAGTAGATAGCAAGAAACAAAAAAAATGTTTATTGAGAAAATACTAACAGAAAACATAAAAAAGTAAATCAAGAAGAGCGCCCGCACACCAGACGTTATTTTTTGTTGTTTTTACAGTTAATGATAATTCTAAAGTAGGTAAGTAAATAAATAATAAATAAAAAAATATTGGACATCACATACATTGCTCTGTTTCTGTGGTAAGTAGTTAAAGCATTTGTATTGCAGAAATCAGAAACAACGACGATACCACAACACCTAAAAGTAAGTAAATCTGGGTCACAAAGTAAATTCGTCACGAATCTTAATTCTCGTGTCCGAGTCGCACTTGGCCAGTTTTTTTACCTCTTCTTTTGCTAGTTTAGTGTTAAAAAGCGGTATCGTGGTCGACCGTAAGTAAAAAGTGTTACAAAGAATCTCAACTGTCGGAAGTTGGACATGATAGCCGCCAAGATAAAGATAAAAAGTGGCGTTTAAAAAGCGCGGGAGAATGGACGCGGGGCGAGACTTGAAAGGCGGTATTGTACGGGCGTCTCGTGAGGCAGGTGTGACCGGCCCGGCCGGGAGATTGAACAATACGGTTTTACAGTTTGGCTTTTTGGATGACCTGATTGACGTAAGCAGATGTTCTTTAGTATCTGTGTAAGAGGTTGCTCGCGACTTCGCTCGCGTTTCGGGATTAAAATCCTATGTTAATCAAGTTTTTCATCTCGCTTCGTAATTTATTTCATCGAAATACCTTCATTAGTGTTTATGTGAAAGTGTAATAAATATACAATCCAGACATGCATACATTGCTATGACTCTGGTAAGTAGCTGAAGCACTTGTGTTACAGAAATCAGAAACAACGACGGTATAGAAACGTTCGTATCCCATATTGACCCGACCGAAAATCGAATCCGGGACCTCAGAGATTGCGCGATGCCGAGTCCGGCCCGCTCGCCACTCGGCTACGAAGGTCGTTTGACTTATGAAGTTATCCACAAACAACACGCATAACATATATTAAGATCGAATTGACAAACATCCTTTAAAAACATATATTAAGATCGAATTGACAAACATCCTTTAAAAATATATATTAAGATCGAATTGACAAACATCCTTTAAAAACATATATTAAGATCGAATTGACAAACATCCTTTAAAAACCGGAAAAAACACTGCCCATCGTCATTTAGAGGATGATTTGCTGTAAGTGAAATCGCTCAGCTAGTACTTGAAATCTGAAAGACGTATCCTCCCTGTCCCCCTTGCTATATTCTTTGGGGGGTAATCAATCTTAAGTGTCATCAACGCTTCTGTTGCGCGCCACTGTAACATCCTGTCTAATAAACATTTCTAGAGCTGGTCCAAATCATCTTCTATACAAGTCCTTAATTTGGAATAAGGAGAGGGTATCAACATACTCTTTAATTTACTTTTGCTGGGAAAAATTTAAACGGATTCTTGGGACATAGTTTAAGAGCTCACTGTTATGAAAATAAAATGAAAAAAAAAAACATCATAACTTTTTTCTTCGAGATGTCCATACGCAATAATTTCATTAGTCTTTTATTTCTCATAAAAAGTAGGGGTAGTATAATAATGCTGCTTAGTAATACTTATCATTTTTTTGGAGAGGTCCGGCGATGTACATATTTTATTTTATTCAGACTGAAAAACTTATATTTTTCAATTATTTGTCATTAAATTCTTTTGAGAACGCGTCTTAGAGAACTTAAGAAACCTAAGAATAGGATTGTTAAAAATCTATGGTAGAAAAACATTTTTAAAAGCGCGATTCCACCAAAAAAAGATGTTACTAAAAAGTTTGCATCTTTTGTTTGATGAAGACTCTGATAAAAGAATAGCATTTGTCACCAATACGTGGTGACAACACAAAAGTTGGCAAATTTTCGGTGGTGATTCGGCTTATGATTAACAGTTTTTTGAAGAGTCACATGCAGTTTTTCTGTTTAAAGACTTTAAACAGCAAACATGTTTCTTATTATTTAATTCTGGCATAATCTGCAGCTCTCCATCAACTGTAGCCAGGGGCGGACGGATCATCACCATAAAAAAGACTGGCGGAAATTAGTCTCGTTTAAGTGTTGCTATCACGCTCACACAAGTAATATTGTACGAGCAAGTCTGCAATAGTTTAGGGAAGCAAACGCCACGCGGCTAAATTTTATCGCGCTCTTAATAAACGTCTAAATCGATTGAAGTCAGTGCGTCAGCTGCTGATTGGCTGAAAATACGAGTGCGGTGTACTATTAGCCAATCAACAGTATCAAAACTTTTGTCGTATCATGCGAGAAATTTGAAGTATTGTGCATGCTAGGCCTATTCGCCGGTCAAAAGTGTCACTTGCCTAGGCCGAGGTCTGACCGTTTGCTGGTTTTGTTTACTAAAATTACTTTGACAATGAAAAAATCAGCGCAAAAAGCCATTGATCAAGGATTTTATAGACGAGTTATGAATTTACAAAATCAGTGATAGAAGCTATTGGCTCTTCGTCTAGTGGAGCAAGGGGCGGACGGATCACCCCCATAAATAAGATTGCCGGGTCAAATGACTCCGCTCCAGTTATTATTGCTGCCAGTACGCGCGCGATGGATTTTTACGGACGCCCGGGATAAAATGATAACAGAACAGGATAGGGGCGCCGTTCATCATCGCCGTGTCCCGGTTTGGTGGAAAATAGCGGAGTGTTTTTTTCGTTTCCACTTAGAATTATATTTTGAAAGTGGAACATTTTTGTCTTATATATGGTAAGATGTGGGCTTGTCCGTAAAACGAGTGTGGTTTTAACAATTGGCCATCGCAAGTCTGAAAACTCAAATAATAACTGAGTGTGCGTACATTAAAATATAATGTCCGATATCGTGGAACAAGAATATCAATTTTTAATAACTAAAACCAAAAAAGTACCTATTGTTTTTTTTCGTTTTACATTTAACGAAATATGGTTACCTTAGCCAACTAATAATGTATACTAAATAATTACATAATATAAAACAAAATGGCTGCGGTCGTCTCTATATAAGCAAGATGTTCAAAAATACGCAACGGATTTTTAAATGCGGTTTCCTTATATATTAGTAAGATAAAGTGAATTAAGAGTTGCTTTATGTGTGATATATTCAAGAAGTACAAAAAAGCCATAAAAACCATTAGTTTCTACATTGCACCCGTGTAAAACTGAGCGAGCCGCTAGTTGCTATTATATAAGTAAAGTTGGCAGTCCTGAAAGCATAAAGATAATTATCCCAATGATACAAGATACAACCGATACCTACCTATGTGGAAATTATTTATTGTATTAATCTTTCTCATCGCCTCAAAGCTCGTGGCTGTAATCCATCAAGTACTTACTCATTTACTTCGATGACTCAGCAAAAAAGCGTGTCTTGGCCTTTTTAACGAAATCTCGCCATTTTTCTCGATCTTTATCACTTATGATGCTAGTCGTCGGATTGCAAGAAGCGTATCTGTCCTGCCATATATGGGATGTCCGTTCGTTGCGACTTCGTGAATAAATCTCAATAAAGCGTCGCTCCATCTCTGAGGCCCCCGGGTTCGATTCCCGGACGGGTGAATATGTAAATTGATATTTTTTATATTCTCTCGCGTCTGGGTGTTGTGGTAACTTCGTTGATTCTGATTCTCGTAAGACAAGTGCATCAGCTGTGTACCACGATTATCACAGAATCTGAGCAATTTAAGGAATGAGTAATTAATGACGTTGGACAATATCAAATGTATTGCTCTGATTCTTTATTTTTTTTTATATTACACTTTAGGATTGACCTCATCCCACCTGATGTTAAGTGGTAATGAGGTCCTAGCTTAAGGGTGACAAGCACAGCAAAATAAATCTGTTACTGGACTTGTCGCCCTTACCTTGAAGGCTGCTTGACCCCTGCTGCTAATGTAGCACCCCCCAGGAGCTATGGAAACCTAACTTACACGCAGAAACACAACAACACCGAAGTGATTGTTATTTGGCTGCGGTCTTCTGTAAGGTGGAGGTATTTCACCAGTCGGGCTGCTTCAGTTCGAGCGATAAATCGCTATGCCCTACCTCTCTTAAATATCTCTCTCTATGGTGCTAAATCACTTGTGTTACAGAAATCAGAAACGAGTTCGTTTTCTTTATTGACCCGATCGAGAATCAAACCAAAGCGGTGATGCGACGCCAAAGTCCGACCCGATCGCCGCTCCGCTACGAAGGTCGTCAAAACATATGCGATGATGTCCAATATTTATTTTAAGATGTATCCGTGACATCGTTACATCTTCAACATTAAAAGATAAGACTTAAATGACTCCCAGTTCGATTTAAGTTCTAACCATGTCTGGCCCTCGTTCATCCTTCAAATAGTTTCCCTCAGCCGTAAATCACATCCAACTTTTATGGGGCATGTCGTGCCATGAAAAGTGGTATCTGAATATCTTTAGTGTTATAGACGTTGACATTCATGTTTATACCGATCTCTTAAATTGTTCCGTGAACATAAAGATACGTATATGATAAAGATACGTTTATTGGAGTTTGAGAGCCGAGTGAGGAATCTCTGATCTATGTATTTATGAATGTAAAATGTCTTAAGATAGTTGTAAGTTAGGTCTAGGCATTGTTCGCGAGTTTGCACACGTTATTTTGGGATAAAAAGTATCCTAAATTTTATACTAGTATCTAATCTGTCTAGCTGTCAAATTTCATCAAAATCAATCCGTTAGGTTTAGCGTGCAAGACTATAATACTTAAAAAATTTTTTTGGTTTCCATTGTTTAATCCTTTGCTTGTTCAAAATTGTTAGGGCAAAGTAAAAAAAATGGAATCGTACGCGTGCAAAGCCGCGGCATGCATATAGTTATTATTGATTGATTTGTGTTGTTCTTCAGTAACTAGTTTTTCGCTTTTGAACTATTATAATATTAAACTTAATATATCTTAAGTCAGGTTATAATAGTTTAGCTGTTAAATTTTCCCAGAGTCGTATCCATTTGCTTCCTTTAAACGATAACCAAATTAATTTTAATCGAGAAAATGCCTCGAATCTTAATATAATTTTAATTACACTTAATTGGAATAGTAATAACAGCATTTAGTATACGATAATCATTAGGAGCCATGTAAACGTTGAATTAATTAGCTTCTCTGTTAGGGCTGTTAGCAAAACGGCCTACTCAATCGCTGGAACTAATGTTAGGTTCTAGACGTTCAAGCTGTGGTCACGACAGGGTTGCCAAATGTCCATAGCAACGATTATAGTTATTTGTGTAAACATGGTAACAGAACGTTATGTTAATTTGGTCTTCAGATGCATAAATTGAAGATAATGGGTGTGAAAAATAGAGAAAAGACATGTTTTTATTAGAAAATCTGGAAAACTATAATGTCATTTAAAAAACATACAAGTAAAAAGTGATAATTGTGGACACAAAAGCAAATATTGGTATACTAGCTGTGCCCGCGACTTCGTTCGCGTGGACTTCATCCTTTCATGGTCGGTTATACCCCTTTCTCCCCTAATATTTGAAACAAACAAATTTCAAATCTCTAACTTCAAAAATAAACATTTTTCCATATAAACTATCAATGGTGGTATTACCCCCTTCCCCCCCCTTATTTTCTAATAAAAAGTAGCCTATGTCCGTTCTTGAGATTCAACGTATACCTATACCAAAATTCATCAAAATCAGTTGAGAGGTTTAAGCAGGAAAGCATAACAGACAGACAGAGTTACTTTCGCATTTATAATATTAGTAGGGATTATTAACTCTCTAGCTTTTCGTTGAAAATATTGTCGCAAGTCCCAAGTGCCAGACGCCTGCATTAATTCGAGTCACTTATGCTGCATAACTATTCTCGTTCACAATATTAGAAAGGATATATAAGAAGATATATGTTATATAATTTAAAGTAGTCTGGAAGAGATCGCTGCATAGCGATAAGCCCGCCAAAATTATTCTATAAAGTAAAGTCAATTTCTGGAAAGCTTTTGTGCAATAAAGGATATCTATCTATCTAAGAATAGATTCGAAAACAACACACGTCGTTATATTTCTTAACACGTATCTCAAGTTGACCGTTTAATGCTTCACCAGGAAAATATATCTATTCTAATAACGTGTTTTCATGAAAAACTTTACTATGATTACGCTGAACAGAAGTATTAACATAGTAACATTAATTTTAGCAGTCCGTATCTGGATTGCGACTTGTGACGCGGAAGGGTATCTAGTGTTTCCAGCTTAGTACCAAAGTTACATATTTGGATTTTCGTACTTCGGCTAGATTTGCCCTAAATGAACCACATAATATATCTGTGCTTGTGCATATACAGATTAGATTGTACTAGAATGATTGATAAGATACTTTTTATTTTGAAATAACGCGAAATACGTAGCGGGCAAGACCTAATAATATAAATACATATTGCACAACATCACATACATTGCTCTGAATCTGTAGTAAGTACCACAAAGTCTGTTGTAAGTAAAGTTCATTTTCCATACAGACCCTACCCGGGCCCTCAGACATGACATGTCGCCAAGGTCCGGTCGCCTCGCCTCTCGGCTACGGAGGTTGTAATGATGTATGATGTATTAGAAAAGAGTCAGTAATATAGTTGCAAATTTTTTTTTTGGTAATATGAGGAGGTCCCTACGTTGGCAACACTGAAGCTACCCTCGGGAGCGGGGCGGGTCAGAGCTGGTTCCGGGCGAACTCAGCGCGCAGCCTCCGCGGTATCGACCGGCCGCGCCCGGCACACGTGCTCCATTCACCGGTGCATCACCACGTGACTGCAATGCCTTGGGTTGTGGTTACGAGATGAGTGATCACGGTTTTTTGCAGTGGGAATTTTGAAGTTTTTGCTGGTGGACATACATTTGATTTTTTTTCGGTTAGCAATACTTGTAGCAATAAAAAATTGCTATTCAACATTGTATAAGCTGTATTGGGTCTATGTATTTTTAGGTATTGAACTCCACTTTCTGTTTCAATATTAAAACGGCAATACAGAATGTATGAAAAAAATATTTCGTGTTCTTTCAGATGGATTTAAATCTTCCAACAAGAGGACTTTTTAATTTTATTACTTACGTTAAATAAACGTTTCAATATAACTTCAAATCGTTATTTTAATGTACGAAACATAAAACCATTAATATTGTAGGTATGCAATTTTTATTACAATAAATCGTTAATGTTTGTTTGATTTTAAAAATATTTTATATAGTTATTCGGAAGGTAGATATGTTATTGGGTAGATAATGTTATTCAACGAATTCGAATGTATGAAAATTCAAATGTAGTTGAATCTGTACCTAGCATCTGATAAAAGTGAGTCGGGTATCATCAAAACGGGAAAATTGGCACCCAACGTGGGGCAACGAACTCGTACTTATTAAAACGCGACTAGGTCTCGTTTTCTCTTCCTTTTCGGAATTGCTTTTAGTGAATTTTATGTTGTGTTGTAGTGCATCCATAACGGTAATTTCCGAGAAAAACGAACGCTGACCTATTTGGCGCCCAACATGTAGCATAACTTCGGAATGTTAACAAATATGTTCATGCGAGTTGGGAATAGTTTGTTGTATTCGAACGTACGGCGTTCGAAGTTGAAATGTTTATATTTGCTTCAGTTACTTTTTGTTACGTGATGTTTCTTAGCAGCAAATGCACGGAGTATAAACATTTGTTGGAGTATTGTAGTTAAAAGTGATATAATTATCATTTACATAGCTTGCATAGTCATCAGTTTTTGGTACGGCATAGTTAAATTCAATTGCAATTTGATCTGATGGAAAAAAAACAGTTGGGAGTGGCCCAAGTGGGATTCTAATCATCTGGGATCATAGTTTTGGATTTATGAATTGCTTTTTCTATTGACTTCTTTGGCTTCGTACAAAAAAAATAGAATATTTAATTTAATGATTGAACAACATCATCCAATTAGGGATCAAAAAGAAAACAATAGACCTTTAAAAAAAGTTATCTCAAGGCAATATCTTCCCGTTTGTCTATGAAGTTCCATTATCAAATCGCTGTCACAATATTCGCGCCTACTCATTACGCATGCGTGTTACGTTCCCATTATTAATTTTAACAGGTCCAATGAAATATTACCAGCGGCCAGTGTTTCTTAATTAGGGCCGAGTTTCGTTTTTACGCGCGAAATTAGCAGGCCCCGGTTGGATGCTGTGAAATCGTAATGGCGTCGGTTTGTGGGGAATAACAATGAGATGCGTTGTATTTTGAACACGGCCCGTTCTGAATATGAGTTCACGGGGATTCTGGATGTGGTTTTGTCGTTACAAATGCAGGAGAAGCATGGTATTTATAGACAAAATTATTTTTTAATTTTATCGTTTTCCAATCTCAAATATAAATAGTCTTGATGGTGTAGGGTTGTTTTCTGGATCTGCGTCTGTGGTTAAATGGTTCAGAAACACTCTTTTTGTATGAGGTTGGCTCAGTTACGACATTGCAGGCTGGAATTAGATGTTTGTCGTACAAGCATGATGATCTAGAATGGATTAATCCAGCCTCGTCAAATACGGGATCAAAGTCGCATAAATAAAAAAGATAAATTAAACAAAGTTAAGAAAAAAGCAGTAGATGGAACAAATATTACACAATTACCTATTTAAATATGCGGTGATATAACCACATGAAAAAACAAGAAATAAACGAAAGAACTCTCTCTTTGTTTTCCAGTGTTTTCTCTCAAACAGCCAACGTACTAACAAATTCTTTGATCTTATTCTTGTTTCTAACAAAAGAAAAACGTCCTTTTATTTCTACATCATTAGTTCCGCGGTACATACATTTTGTGTATGTAGATAGAGTTACTGAGTTGCCGCAAATCCACAATGAAATTAATAAGCAGTGAGGCGCTGGGACTACTAATTAAAATAACTGTGATTTTAAAGAAACACCAACTCTGATTTCAATTATCTAAGTTCGAAACTTTCTTAAATCGGGTTATTTGGTTGTATTTTGGTAGTTTTAGTGAACTGTGGTCACTGCGACCTATTAGATCTATTGTGATTCGCCTCCAGTTTAAAGTAATCATTGAACGGGTGGATTCTAGAACGTCTAGTATTTTCCTGACCTTCGGAGTTTTAGTTTCTCCGGCTTGGTTCTGTGTCGATTTAGGTGGATGCTCCTTTTGTGGATCAAGAATATTCCTGGATTTCATTCTAGAAAATCTAGTAGTATCTTGCTGGCTTTCAGAATTTTTAGTTGCTGTCGTCCCACGTGGATGCTGCGTTTGTGGACCATAGATCATAACTGCGATCTGGAAACTGTAGTATCTTCCTGACTTTCAAAGTTTTTAGTTCCTCCAGTTAGGCTATATGTCGTCCTAGGTGGATGCTTCGTTTGTGGATCAAGGATATTGCTGGCTTTCAGAGTTTATAACTACGGTTGAGAAATGTGTTGTCCCACAAAGATGCTTCGTTTCTAGAAAATATAGTATCGTCCTGGCTTTCAGAGCTTTTTGCTGCTCCGGTTAGGCTATGTGTCCTCCCAGGTGGATACTTCGTTTGTGGACCAAAGATCCGATCTGTGTCTAGAAACTATAGTATCTTCTTGATTGGGATAATGTCATCCCAGATGTATGCTTTATTTGTGGTCAAAGATCTGGACTATTCTCTACTGTGCGCGTCTACATTGCGCCGTCAGTTCCGCAGTACACATGTGAGTGTATGTGGCTGCGCTATCTCGCGGGATGTTGAATTAAATTTGCGTACTAGGGCACGGGCTCCCGCCCACTACTGCAATCAGTTCGCGCTGCGGTGCATCTGTTGTTTTGTATAGTTCGCGATTTGCCTAGATATTTCTCAATTTAATGTTACCGTGACTTGTTTTTTGCAAGGAGGCATAATTGCAACGATACTCAGAGAGAGGGCGTGATTTAAAGTCAATGTGATGATACTTCGTAATGATAGTCCGTATGGTTAGGAGTATGTTTCAGTAAATTTAGGATAGGTGTGAGTTTTACAACATTTCCTTCTTCATAAGCAACTGATCGCAATTAGGAGATTACCTATTTGTACAGTGGTCGTGATGGCTGTTTTAAAATCACAAACCGTAATTTAAACTTACTCATAAATAAGAAATATAGCTTTAACCGGCGATTTCCTTTATAAGAATTCTTGGAGTTTTTCGTCTCTTTTCTTTCATTATGAACTCCTTGCTATGAGTCAAAGCCAAAGTTTCATATTCATATAATGTGAAATATGATATGATTTTTCACTGTTTCGTCCTATCCTCGCTTTTTTTCAACAGATCAAAGTACTTCCTCTTCCTTAGTTGTTTTATTTATTATTTTGCTTTTTTAACACCTTGCCTGTTCTGAGAACCTTTTTATAATGTTTCCTTCTCCCTTCGTTATATCTATATTTTGACTTGTTCTGCGAGAGACCTGTAACATAATATGACCGCATGCATGATGTCGTTTACCTATCAGCTGTTGGTCGGACTGCAATGCAATTTCTATTTAAATTCCGATAACTAGAGAGTTTAATATAAATCTACATTTTAGCAATGTAATGAGATATGTAATGCTCATCGCAGTAAAAACTTACCGTTCGATATTATATCTTATGCCCACGACATAAATAAATAAATGCGCCAGACAATCACACCAATCACACACCCAGACTCAAGTCAATGTAGAAAAGTTCGTTTTCCAAATTGACCCGACCGGGAATCGAACCCGGGACCTTACGCGCTTTGGCCGCCTACCTTAGCCACTGCGCCACCGAGGTCGCCCGAGAGGTAAAGGCGGTGGACAAAGCCTAGGGTCGAGTCTGACTTACTTTTTTTTTCTCTAAGGGTAAACGTTCTTGAGGTAAATGTATGTACTTTTGCTCGTTTTGTTTTCTACCTTTAAGATTTGAAAGGCCGGTCTAGCTGGATGATTCAATTATGCTACCTTGAAATCGTATAAAAACTTTATTGGTTACTTCCTGGAGACGAGACGTCTTGTTCTACTAAACATTAGACACTAATGGTGAAGTTTAAAAGAATAATGTTAACAAAAAGTTTAGTGCAGTCGATCAAAAATAACTAATTGTTAAAAACAATGACAGAATCATTGCTTGTAAATATGAAATGGTATAGTCTTTTCATTGTGTTGTCATGTATATCATTTGTTTAAGAAGAGTATGTATATCTGTTGAGTTTGTTGCTGTTGAGTAGATTCACCGAATAAACTGTTCGAAATAACGGAGAACGAATCTTATTATTACTCGTATCTTACTGGTTCTACTGTAATTTCGCTCATTTGGATTTGGAAAAGATATTGACGTGCGAAATAATGTATTGTGAATCTACTTACAAAATAAATAACAAATTTCATTTAAATATCTTAAAACAATTGTCGCAGTGTATTAAAAATGTTAGGTGTGTAAGCTTGAAAGCTTGCCAAATTAAAGCTTTTATGCATACAGATACATTTGTTATTATAATATTCAAAAATACTATGTAGCTATGATTTTAAAAGCATTAATAATCGCATAAGCAGGCTGTTGATAAAGATAAAACTTAGGAAGGTTTACCGATGGCTTTGATGTTGTAATTACTGAAAAAATCGTTTGCTTACAACGCGTAGTCTCGCAATTGGAATTGCATCACACGCGTTGTGTTAAGGTCATAGGTTCAAAGCTCATATTGTTAGAGGGGATAAACTGTTTTTAAAGATACATCTTCAATTTAACTCTTATAAAACAAAGTTTAATTAATTCAATTTTTAAAAACTCTAAACTAATTTAGATAGTCATAGTAAACTTTCACTATCCCGTTACATAATGAGCAAACAAGCTCCATCAATACACCATCCAACCAAGAACGCCAAATACCCGTCCAAAACGGTAACCTAGAAAGAGGAATTCCTAAATATCTCGAATATTCACGGTAATATCCTCACAGTTGGTCCGGACCACGTGGCTCGCATCCGGAGATATCCCTGAAGCCAATATCCGGACGGTGCCGCACGGCAATCAATAAACTGGATCACTGGGCTGCTGGAATCGGTAACTCATCGACGACTGACTAACTCGATGGTGCAGTAGCTAACAGGCGAAAGGTGTCGTGTTCGATTCAAACTCAAACTCTCAAATATTTCTATATTCAAGTAGGTTACATATAACACTTTTGAATCGTCATTGAATACAATGCAAAGTGATTCTACTTCCGGTTCAGAATATATATCTACTGAGAAGACACCGGTAAGAAACTCAGCAGATCAGTTACAGATGCAGTATCTAACTTATTGCTATGTGTAGCTCACTTTGGACCAAGTCATATAGTTTTGTTTTGATGAGTGATGAAACAATTAGTACTCAAGTAAGTATTTACTTTCGAGAGGTAAGATGGAGCAGACCAGTCCCCGGTGGTGGCACCTGTTCACAAGCATGACGTATGTGACAGCCATCGCTTCACTCAACCATATTGAAGGGAATGTAACGACCTGCCACATAGCGATTCTCGATCAGGTCTATTTCGGAATAATAAAAACTGCTTTTTATGAATAGTATCCGTCGTTTTTTGTACTTCTAGTATAAGGAAAAATATTGTTATTGTAAGCATTTTTAATTTCTTTACTGCTGCATAGTGCCAAACTTTAAGCTTTGTATATTTTATTTAAGTACCTAGTATAAGGGAACATTGTTACATTGAAAATAGTAAGTGTCGAGGTTCATGCTGGTTCTTCTCGACATGATCAACATTCCGAACACTATCACAGTTTATAGGATACAGCCTGATCGACATATAGACAACAGAATCTTAGTAAATGGGCCCACGTTGGGTACGGAACCTTGAAAAATGAAATAAAATCAGTTGAAACTTTGCTTCATGCTATTGTAAATATACCTTACCGTTTCTCAGTTTGTTGTTTAGTTCAATATTGAGTGTGAAAATTACTTATGCATTTCTACTAAACTAAACTTAGTGCGCACTTTCACATGATGTACGGGCCCGCCCTCATTGCCGTGCAGTTACCGAAGAAAGCTCATTAATTACGCATCTTGTGAGACAATACTGATTCTGTGATCGTAAATCTTTACTTGTATAAGCGATAAAGCACCTTTAAAAGAAAGTAAATGTCTTTTTTTTTTAAAGATTACAATTTTAAAAACACTATTTAGTTTTAAAAATATATATATGTTTTATTATTTTTATAGTACTATATGCCGTACTAGCGAACTTTAAATATTAGAAACAGAAATTTTTTATCTCCCCTTGCGGTGCGGGAATCGAACCCACGACCTTCACGTATCGCGCGTGCTGCTCTTACCAACTAAGCTAACCGCAAGTTATCGTAGGCTTGTAGGATGAAATTTTTTTGCTGTATCAACCGTTAGCCTCCGTTTAGTGCCCTCTGCCGTGTCGTGGTCGTGGGTTCGATTCCCGCACCGCAAGGAGAGATAATAATTTTCTATTTCTAATATATATATGTTTATCGGATACGTATATTGCGTATTTCTAGGAAATTGGAAAGAAAAGTCATTGTGAAAACTCGAGGTATAATAGACTTAGAAGTAGCACACAGAGTTGTTAAAAAGGCAACAGAGTGTAAACAAACAAGATGAATAAGACATTATAAAAGTTTAAACTTAAATCTAGAACCCATAACTTGCCAGTGTTGTGATTATTATTAAAAATAGGTTTAATTAGCAGTATTCTATCTCCAAATAAAACCACCATTAGGGCTGTAAATCTCGATTGTCTGGATTTATTCTTTTTTTTCTTACCCGGCTATCGATGATGGCTGCGAAGCCTTATCATCTTCAACGAGCTTGCGGGAGAGCGCAGATGTTATGTTTTTGTCTTAAAATTATAACCACATAGAAAAAAAGCTCCCGTTTACGTGAAAAAATTAACGGGTCAAAACGCGACACCATTTTTATTTTGTAGTTAATACGAACTGCTCACTGCCTGACGTTTCGGTTAGGTTGCACCAACCGTGCACACGAGCGTTTTGACCCGTTAAATTATTTTAAATGTTTAAAATGGAACGCGAAAGTTTTAAAGTTTATACGTAAAAAAGTGTTTAAGTGCTCTATAATTATTTTGTCATATAGAAGTACCCAATGATGTTTATCACAGTATGCCATAGTTTCTTCACCTCTGCCTCAAGGTTAGTCAATCAAGCCTGTGTAATGAGCTTGTCTCATTACGTACCATTGTTCTTCATATGTGGAGGCTCCACTTTCCACTTCATTACACATTGACGGGCCCGTTGTTACAAATTAATTACAAGCGTTATCTTACAACATGACGTTATTAATTCATGTCACATCAAATTATTAATAGTTGAGTGGACACTCAAAAATATACGTTTTAACGTTTACCATTATCTCTGTTGGTTTATCACAGTTCTTGAATAAACGACATTATCTCCTATTATCTTGTATTTTTTTGTATTAATCACGTTATGGTATTTCTGTTAATATTTTCTCAATAAATATTTTGCACGGTAGTAGGTACTCGTTTCTCGATATCTACTATTTCCTCTATCGATAGGTTGTTTGGAAGGGACTGCTTTCTAGCAATAAGACCTATCTATCTATCCTATCGAATAAGATTATCTCCGTTGGCTTATCAATGTACTTAAAAATAATATTACTTTTTTGAATTGTAAATAATTTATTCGCAAAATACTAGGTTCGTTTTGTGACTAAATAAAACATGAGTGAATACAAAGTTTGTAAATGCTCCCAATATTTTTGCAGCAAAAATGTTTAACTAGTCTTTTATAGTTGACATAATAATTTGTATTAATAAAGATTTAAATTTGACTAGGTAGGTATGTGAAATTATTTATCTTAGAACTTGTCAGAGTCTGTTGTATATAACACTAGCGGCATGCAGCGGCTTTGCACGCGTTCTTCCTTTTTGTTTACGTTTTATCCTGGTCCTTCGCTCCAATTGGTTGCAGCGTGATGTAATCTTCTTATATATAAAAATGAATCGCTGTTCGTTAGTCTCACTAAAACTCGAGAACAGCTAGACCGATTTGGCTAATCTTGGTTCTGAAATAATTGTGGAGGTCCAGGGAAGGTTTAAAAGGTTAGAAACTAAAAAAATAGGCGTTACGAAGTTCGCCGGGACAGCTTGTATAATCTAAAGCCTTCCTCTATAAATGGATCATCCAACACAAAAATATTTTTTAATTCGAACCAGTAGTTTCTGAGATTAGCGGGGTCAAACAGACAAACAAAATCTTCAGTTTTATAATATTAGTATAGATTAAACTTTTAAAAACTCGTCTTTTTTCAAAAAAAAAATATATCCCTAAATTGTACTAAAATCAATCTGTAAAACCTATTTCTGTAAAGATTTTGTGCAATAAGGTATATTTATCTATCTAAATATCGTTACAAGAAATACATCTTCTGTATGTACTCGCTTTGGCTTAGTACAAAGTAGTCGGACAAGATTTTACATCCTTACATTAATCAGTCATATTGTTTAGGCATCAGTTTTCCCCAGCATTACGCGTCAACAGATTCTTTAGAAATTAATGATAGATTAATGAAGATACATTAGTACTTTGTTCTGCCGACTTCGGGTACATGTTATTAATAAACAGTTGAAACAAAAACGCGTCAAATTACCCGCTTTGAACTTCGCATCCTTATGGCGTGTACATAAGATCTAATATCAAAAATTGTTTACCTTGACGTTGCCGTATAAAGCGTATCTTCTTCTAAATATATAAAAGGAGAAACTGACTGACATATCAACGCACAGACTAACCGGCTAAATGTAGGTACTTGAAATTTGAAAGGGACGTAGCTTAGGTGCACTAAGAAAGGAATTCCCGCAATTCCAACGGGAACGGGAATTAGCGGGAAAATAATTTTGTATGAAAAATCTAAACTGCTTAAGTTAGACGCTTGAAATTTGGCACGCAGGTACCTTAGTAAATTTAAAGCATAGTTGCAACAGGATATAGCAAAATTCCTACGGGTACGGGAGTTAGCGGGAAAAATCTGGAAAAACCCTGTAGTCCACGCGAATGAAGTCGCGGGCACAGCTAGTTCGTTTATAAAGTTCATTGTGGTTTATTGAATTATTGTTATATGACCTTTTCTTTTGCGCAGGTCCTCCATATCGGATAAAGGATTCTACACAGTAATGGTGAGTGAAGACAATTTATATTACGATATCGTATTTATGAGTGACAGTAATCGTAAATGTCAGGAATGAAGTGAACGTCTTACAAGTTTACAAAGCAATATCATTAATCACCGTAGACAATAACAGGAAA
Organism: Glyphodes pyloalis; assembly: GCA_037074685.1. Taxonomy (NCBI): domain Eukaryota; kingdom Metazoa; phylum Arthropoda; class Insecta; order Lepidoptera; family Crambidae; genus Glyphodes; species Glyphodes pyloalis. The sequence goes on along the minus strand of JAYKKO010000024.1, from coordinate 2,217,080 downwards.
AGTAAAAAATAAGAACTTCGGTCATTGACCTTACATTAACAATAGTTACTCGTATTAAAAAAATTAAGATATGGCTTTTTTTCTGACTAGCACGTGTCAAATGTTCGTATGAAGTGTCAGTCTATTTATTAATATTTGATGGTGCTGCGCATAAATCGGAATGCAAGGTCAAGGTGACGTCGATGATGGGACGAACTTTCCCATAAGATGGGTGTAAGTCTTAACTTTAAAGGCAGAGGGATCATATTCTTGCTAGAACACGGAGCAGCCCATTTTACTCCTTGCCTGTTCGTATGATAAAAGGTGAAGCCGAAGTAGAATTTTCCCCCGCACACTCTCCAGAAACTAGCCGGTAAAAACTGAGTGGCAGGGTCCGAACGCTAACCTCAGACAGCATTACACCTACAGTCTCCATTGAGAGGCAGGGTTGGTTCCGTTAGGTCGGCTAGGCCTGCTCCTCCCTAGACTAGGGCAGAGACAGTGCCGCATAATAGCGGCTATTTCGCCGGTGGTGCTGTGGTGGTTATGAGGTCCAATCGGGGATTTTAGTGGGTAGCTCTTTTCAGGACAGGGAGTCCCACACACGCCGTCACCTCCTTCGGTTAACGGTTCGAAATATCATATATCTCAAGAAAAAAAAGGGGGCGTAACGGTGATGCCCGAGGCTTTAATGGCAGATTGTCAAGCTGGTGCTTAGCTGAGACATCTGACAAGTGGTAGTAGTATAAAGTATCATACAAGGATGAAATGGCCGATTGAACGCGATTAAGGCCTTCATAATTAAAATTAACTCATCGTTACAACAATAGATGCTGGCTTACCACGCTCATTGCCGATTGGTAATCACAAATCCGACCTACGTTATGTTTGAAATATACAAAACTTTTGCTATTTGGGCATCGAACCCAGGACTCCGTGATCATGACTTAACGACTAGACCATCGAGGCGTTACTACACTAACACTGATATTTGTCATTGCCTTCGACAAAACAGCCGCGTACCGACGAAGGAAGCAGCTGTCTCCTCCGAAACTACACAAGTCACTTTGTGTCACGTGTCAAACCAAATCCTGCCTCGCATTGTAGACTGAAGTGAAGCTAGATTGAAGGGACACTCGCTGTATTGTGTTGCAAAGTGTCGCACGCTACGCGATCGGGAAACTTACTCGCAGTATGAATGGTCGACGATTTGTGTGAATCACTGGTTTCCAAACTTCAGGGGGACCCCAAGGGGCTCACGAAAGACCACCCAGGGAAACGAAAGAATCGACGAGGCTCCATGAAAATATACTTGATTTCGTCATTGTAGAAGGTGCTGCGTATGAGAACAAAAATTGGGGATGTTTACCACTCCAGAGTGGAAGTTTTCTAATGCTGCCTTAATAATAAGAACAGATTATTGAGAATTGTTACTTCCCCATAGTGGAAGTTTTCTTAATACAGTTTGTGTCATTTTATTCTTTTCTACCTTAGACATTGCGCCACCGAGGTTTTCGAGCGATACGTGTACTCTTTCCTTTATCAGTTTAGAAAAATGATAAAGCCACTCTCACATGTAGCCAGGTCGTCTTACGTGAAAGTAGGTGTGCGTAAATTTGTGACATTTGATTCTTGTGTATTGTGAAACTTCATAGCGTCACTTTTTGATGGGTCGTTAGTTTTTATTAGATATCTCGAGTAGATATCTAACACAATCAATTAGACTATTAACTTTTTTCAAGTTTTAGGAATATTATAGTCCGCCGAATCCAGCTTATTGTTAAAGGGGGATATGAGAAAAAAGTTTAGGAATCTCGGTGTAAATGAATCAGCGTGGTATAATAAAACGTTTAGTTGAGCTGGACGTCTGGTATAAGAGAAACGCATCTGCAGTGATGTCATCCCGTGATGATCATTGAAGTTAAAAGTGCGTCAACGGGATAATGCCTTCATTTTGAATGCACATGAGTAGTGATCACACTTCGCTTAATGCTATTACAAACGTAAAGGTCGTTTGTAAGGTGTTTGTTGGAATAGGCACCTAAAATTTGAAAAGCTGTCGATATATTGTTGAGCGGTCCATGTTCAAATTGTTACTAAGATAGTTCTTATTCTAAAATTTTGCCACTCAGTGAAAGAGGCCATCTTGGATTTGAAATGTGTCATAGTAGCACTTACTAATCTAGCCCCTATTTGATACCTATATCATTTAAATGTAATCCACTATTTTTTGGCGGCCACCATCTTGGCCGATGTCCATCAAACATAGCTTAAAACAATCTCGGTTCATTTACCATTCAAACAAAAAAAATACAAAATGAAAGTTTTGGTTTATCCATAGACACACATTCACACACAAAGAGAGAGAGAGAGAAACAGACAGTCATGTCAAGTTAATAACACCCCGTCGTTTTTGCCTCTGGGGTTACACATAAAATAGTCACCGAAGTGCCAAACTAAGGTTTTAACCACACACCACCCATGTATCAACAAAGCTCAATTAGCCAGAGTTTGAATTATGCTCCGGTGGCTAGCTAACCCGGTACTAGGCTTACCAGCAATCCCGTAAAAGCTGGGACGTCCAGTTTATGCTTCTAACAACTTTTTGTTTAATTTTATTTAAATTATCGTGAGATAATTTTAGTATAGAAATATAAAAACATTTAAAAAAATGTTTTACAAAATAAATTATTAATATGTATATTTTATTTGATAGTGATGTTTGTATGTCTCCGAGAGTCGATTTGCTATCATCGGATAAAATGCATGATAACTATTCCACAGAAAAAGTTGTCGAATAAGTCGTTAACGCCTGCCTATTTTTTTCTGAATCTTAATTTTTTTTGTAATAATAATGATACAACGTTTATTTCATATGATCAATTTCTGTCCAGTAAACCGATTGGAATTCGATTTTTTATACTCGCATGTTTATTTGTGTTAACATGAAAATTAATACGTGGTGTCTTTTAAAAAGATAAAAATAGTAAACTGGAGCTTTTGGGTCGTCCTTTTAAAAATAATATCGCTTCCTGTCCTAGTGCCTTACATAAAAGTTGGCAAACCTATCCTTAACCCTAGGGGCCGATTAATACTGAACGAAAAACTCGCTCGCCCCACAACTAATAACTTCCTGTAAATTAGTTAAATCGTTGTTGTGTTTGCTAAATTGGATCCCAGTGTAGTACCATCCCTTTGCGTTTAATAACATTTTAACGGTCAGGCTTCGTTACTATTGTTTTTTAATAACCTCTATAAATTCAGTATATTCCATATTATTATGTCATTTAGAGAAAAGATTTCAGTTTAACAGAGTCAGTAACTTTTTATTCATTTAAATTGCATCAACAATATTTATGAATCGTGTGTATACAAACCAAATGAAGCTACCTCCGGTTCGGAACCCATAGGTGCCTGTATCTTCTGTGTAGCTGCAACGGAAGCATTGCAAGCTACTGCTTGCATATCTTTGCTTGCATATCCAATATCACACCAATCATCTAGTCTCAAACGCAAGTTGTCCCTTGTACTAGGAGCACCAGACACCATATACTAATTGGGGGTGTCAACCCTGCACATCCAGCCCCACCCAAGCCGATAGTCGAACCCGGGAACTAGAACCTTTCACGGCTAAGGCGACTACAGGAGGAGGTCAATTGTCAATATACTCAATCATTTATTGCTTCTATAATGAAGATACAGTATAGTTAGTATTCTTAAAATAGATAATTATATACCCCGTTAGGCCACTGCAATCAAATGTGAGAGAGGACGCTGTCGAGTGATACATGTACTCTTTTCTTACCATCTGGTACAGTACTGTTTCTGGTAGTTGATAAATTGTACAGCCAGGCCGCCATATATTTGAAGATAGGTGCGTGATTGTATAAGCACGACAATAGGTAATTAGCTGCCAAATATGAGATGAGTGCGTTCGGTTCATTGCACCGGCCACAATGGCGCGATCGAGACCGAGTAACGGCACCGTTGCGCCTGCGCAGCGCTCCCTTTCTCCTAGTTTGGCACGTGTTCTGATTAGTTCTGACCGAAAACGTTTGTAAGAAGGTGGTAAACATAGAGTATTACCGGTAATGGTGCATGAGTTAAATCAGCTGCACTTTGCTGACTAAAATAGAAGATCGAGCAGTTAAGAAACTAAGGGACGGGAAACGGTTTTCTCTTGTAATATAAGTTGAAAGAAGAAGAAAAAATACTTTTATTGACCATCACAATTACTATACGAACACAATACAAAACAAGCAACGCAAAACAAAAGGCCCCTTGTAAGGACAATTTGGGTTCCAGTTCAGCAAATACTGCTACGGCATTTTTAACACCGCAGCAGCGCTGGTTTTCTGGTGGAACCCAACTGCTAGGAAAATAGTTTCTCACAAACGTTAGAAGTCTTATTATTTTATTAAATTAAAAACTGAAAACCATGGCAGGCATGTTGATTGATTAAGCCAGTATCCGTAGTTGTAACTATAGTTTAATTTTAATGATGGAGATCTTAAACCTGCAGCAAGATCAAATATGTTACAACTGTACTACTATTGATGTTAACATTAGCAAAGGGGGTGTGGCATTGTCACCAGCTTTACGTAAATGTTTTCCTTGATACCTCTTCCGTACTATGGCAAACACACACGGATCCTTTTGACGGGTGCCACGGAGATATGTACTTCTGCTTGGATATGACAGAATTGTGGACTCCTCTGTTAGACTGGAGACTGCCTACTTAAACCTTCGGAAACCAATTCTGACGTAAATGGTGGAGCCATGGACAACGATTAATCCAAACTGTAATTTAATATGACAAAGAAGCTACACATACAATATTTGACCATCTTATTTACTAGTACATGCGAAATATATATGTCAAACTCTACCTAGGAATAATAAACGGTCTATTCACTTCAGAGTGAGTGAGACAAGGTCAGCCTTGTTGACTTGACTACAGTTATCTCGGTAGCACGTGTTCAAGTAAAAATGGATCATAACATTTTTTAATTATACATTTGCTTCTGACAGAAGTGCTGTTGCTCTGAAAGATTACATTGCGATATATTTCGCGGTCTAGTGTTCATATACCTACAAAAATGGTTTGGCAAATACACCGAAATTTGTATTGAAGAATTTGTGGATAATCGGGTTAATATTTTTTTATGTATCAAAAAGCCTCGTTTGATGGAAGGCGATGAGGCCTAGAATGGTACACGTTTGCCTAGAAGATGTTTTTACTTTGGGCTTAAAGATTTAAAGATTATTTCCGTTCCGAAAAAAAATTTCGGCAGAGATTTCCACTCCTTAGCCATTTTCGTAATAAAAGAAGAGGCGAACCACTTTGTGCTTAATAGAGGAATGTCTACAACAATAAATTTCAATTTCTGGACTTAATAAACTATCGACTTACTTTTAAAGAAGATGATCCTTAAAAAATTGCAAAAGTTTTATATTATTGGGTTTAACGTGATGCCGGTCATCATAATGGGTTGCTGCATATCTCGGTCCCTTGTCACATTAATCGTTTCTATATTGATCACCTGTGACTTAAAATATTAAGTAAACCAGAACGGTCATGAGGTGTGAATCCACTAAAATTGCATACAGTACGTATGCAATTGGTCAATCTTAAACGCAATAGACGAATGCTTAGTTTATATTAGTACTCTGCCACATTAAACATCCACTTAACTGGGTAAGTCGTATAAACAGTAAGCTTAATGTGACAAGGTACTGAGTGTTTTAAAAACAAAGATCCTGCATTAGAAAAACGTTTTTGTAATAACGACCATGTTTCCCATGCATTTTTTTTTAATTTCGAAAAGTACATCACATCAGAAAGTCAAATCTTCCTAAGTCACGACATTATAACGTTATCGTTTAATAATGTTCTGCAGCTGCAATTTAATGTTAAACAATAAATAAGCATTTATCAGCGTCCCATCTCGATCCGGATGAAGACCATTCTTTATAATGTGTCGACAAATCATGACAAACAACGTAATAATTTTCATACGTGCGAATGCCTTTGAGGGTTTTTAATGCCAGTTCTTATCTTGCTGAGATTCGGGGAAATTGTAGAAGGATATAAGCGTCGTGATATCTTCAGGGGTCCCGGGACCCGATTCCCATTCGTGTCACTCAGGTTTGGGTGTTGCCGTTATTTTGGATTTCTGTAACACGAATGATTTAACTACTTAATCGATCAAAGTATGTAATTTTCGATATTTATTATTTTGTCATTTTTCATATGTGAAAGTGTAGCTATGTTGATGTTTTACACAAATCGGCATATCATCAGTATTTTCTCCAGCCAGATGCGATCAGCTGTGCCCGCGACTTCGTTCGCGTGAACTATATTCTTTCATGGTCGGTTTTTACCCCTATCTCCCCTAATATTTATAACAAAAAGTAGTCCACATTTAAATCCAAGTTTCGAGTTATAATTATGCCATATCTCTAACTTAAAAAATAATAAGTTTCATTGGCGGTATTACCCACTATACCTCCTTATTTTCAAAACAAAAAGTAGCCTATGTCGTTCAACGTTTACCTACCTATATCAGATATTATTCAAAATCGGTTCACTGGTTTAGGCGTAAAAGCCAGAATAACAAACAGACAGACAGAGTTAATTTCGTATATTTATAATATTAGTATGGATACCCGCTTATAAAACAATTTTGCAGAACGCTACTTACGCGATGAGTTTTACCTAACATTTCTGATTTAAATTTATCATTCCGTTTTTGCTACTCATCCTTAGCTTGACTTTATTACTGCACAATAAAATCGGTGCTTGCTATCGTGCTTACTATTAGGGCGGTTGCACATGCAACAGTTTTGCATCAGATCGATTCAATGGCGTTACTGATATCAAGACTTATAAAACAAGTAAAACAAGGTTAGGTTTTAATGTATTCTATTGAAGCGGAGAAATGGCGTTTTTAAGCCTTTTGTTAAACGATTAGGAAGATTATAAGTTAATATAAAATGTATCTCAGTTTGTAGTTTAAAACTCATCCGGCAGAGGGCAAACCGAAAGCTTAGATATAACAATAGAAAAGATTTTTGCGTCATAATAACTTAAAAAATACTTTATTTTATTTTAGTGTACTATATTTGAGTAATTTAGTCTGAAAACTGCTTTATTTTTCTGAAGAAATCTAGGCAATCATATTTAAAAATACCTCAAAAAACTTAGCTAGTATGAACTAGATCCTAAGGGTGGCATCGCGATGCCCAGTTAAAGTAATTCAAGAGATACATGCACTTTCTCTGCTCTGGAACAAGTCTTACTGGTCTGCCCTGAGTCATGGACTCGTGTAACTTGCTTATTTGCATATATTACGATAAAAGTGCCCTTTGCCGTATTAAAGTTCAGATACCCTAGGCTTCTTAGATATGGACTAGGTACTTGGTGCTTATTTGATGTCCTATTTAGGATTCCAGAATATGGGAGCACAACACATGCTGTTATCTTGTTTAGCACTTGTATAATAGAAGCCAGAACCAACTGTGTTACCACAATACATACTGTTCACGACGAAAAGACAAATTAACATAAGAGATTATTGTATAATGTAGTTTAAGTTTTATCTTGTAACACTAGTCGATAGTTCTAAATAAATGGTACGAAAACCGAGGGGAGTGAGGTTTAACCGCCCAAAACGGTATAAAAAGCGGGCGGCCGCCGGTACATGGCATTCCGACTGCGGCTTTCAAGCAAGCTACAACACTCTGACTACATGCGCTACACTCCTGAAGAAGCCTGCCGCCCTAGCCTGACTCGCCTGCCACCTGAAGCACAAAGAGAGAGTTTCATATCAAAACCTTGCACCCGCACATTACGATTGAGGCAGGGTTGGCCTTAAGCCTTGCATATTATAGAAAAAACAGCAAATATACAGTCCACTCGCGACGTGGGTCGCTAGTTGCACATCAGAGGGCCCACGTCGCCAACACATACTTAGAGACATTTTATGGACACCCAGGCACATAACCTACATAAATATCCATCACACATAGATGTTTCACAAAACTATTATTTTTATAGTGTATCACACCATGCTAGCGAACTGTATACTTTTAAAGAAATAGAAATTGCATCTTCCCTTGGACCCACAACCATCACGCATCGCGCGTGCTGCTCTTCCAACTCAAAAGGAGAAGTTAGAAGAAGAGCAGGAGTTTATTTTTCAAACATAACCGACATATTTTTTATGTTTAGATTACTTATTGTGTATTTGTCTTAATAATCTACTCGTTGTTATTAAATTTTATTGTTTTTCATGTTATTGATATTAAATTTAATGAACATTCGTAGCAGCTGTTTTTTTAAAATGAATTGAAATAAATTATTCTGTTAATTGAGAACGGTTTTTATCTCTGCGGATGTGTTTTGATTTATAAATGTGTCAGTGCAGTCAGTAAGTGTGAGTAAGTTATGACGATGACACACGGTTTGTTGCGTAATCCATCCTTAATATAAAATGAAGTTTTTTCCGCTGTCTTTTAGCTTAGACCTTTTAACCTACTCAACGAATTTATTAAATATACAGTAAAAGCTCCTTATTCGGGGTTATGTTCCACAAATATGCCGCGAATACAGAAACCGTGAACATGGATTGGCTATTTGTAAGGCATTGTAGGAGATACGTTCCAGGGTTAAGTTTTTATTAATTTACTATATTAAAATGGTCAGGGTTTGGACCAGTTATTGAAGAATTAAGTTAGAATTTTCACAAAAAAAGTACTACCTGTCCATTTTCTCAGGTTAATGCTTTCAGAAAGCCATAAACCTTCGTTAAGGTTCTTCAAGATAACTTTTTTAGTGCCTACAGAACTTTGAAATTAGCTCATTTTTTCTACTCGAAACTTACAAGATCCGCGATGATATGGATTTTTTTGCCGCGAATACCGAAAATTAGTCGCAATTTTTTAATCCGTGAATAGTGAAAACGCGAATACGGGAACCGTGAATATGGAGCTTTTACTGTAATTAATGTTTGACTATTTACCAGCAAATGTAATAAAAAATTGTCCTGCCTTAAAAAAAAATGTGTATAGGTACATACTTTATACGCACGTTTTAGTTTTATTCATCGATCTGTGGTCATTGAGATGACGCGTCCAGTAATTATTGGAAGCACACCCACTAGTCATAAATATGATGATGTCAATTTAAATAAATTAATAACTAACAAGAAGATTACCTAATGACAAAAATGTTGTTCAAATAAAATTAATGAATTACCTTGACCCATAATTTTGTGGTTTTATTGGTAGAATCCTCGAGTTTTTTGAGACGCGAAGTTATTCCTACAATAAAAAAGTTGGTCAAGTGTGAATCCACCTAAACCGTAATCAATATAGAAAATTTCGTTTTCCATATTTACTTGATCGAGATTCGAACCCGGGACTTCAGAGATCTCAAGTCCGGCCTGCTTGCCTCTTGGCTACGGAAGTCGTCATACATTATTATCTTCTGCTTCTTCTGCTACCAATATGTATCCTATTCACATAACTTTAAAAGTTAGTTGCTTTTTATATGTTTGAGGCCGAAATAATAATAATATGTCGAGGAATATCAGCCGGCAAGTGAGTGCACGCGACAAGGGTTGGGTCATGATTAGTGAATGATGACGTCACGGGGAAGGGTTCGGGCCCTACCAGTGACAACTCCATTTGGCACTGCTAACTCGTAATTTGTGGAACACGATGTCACGTTTGTATGAAGGCATTTGTTAATGTGGGTCACTTATCTGTAAACATATTTAGGTTTTAGGCAAATTCTGTTTTGTCAGTCGAGTGTTACATCCCACCTACAACTAACATTTTGAAAAAAGAACGATATCATTTTTTTCCGACAGGACTTTAATCTTGGAGGTGTTCTAATGACACCTTTTTTTTATTTAAAATTGGATATTCCTGTAAAAAATGCTTTCAGTGATAAACTCCGTTGAGCAGTTGCCTAGCCATGCTGTATCGGCCGCTCAGGGTTTTATTTTCAGCACTAAATTAAAGTGATAAATGATGAAGCTACAGTTTCGGAAGTCGGAACTTTTTCCTTGGAAATTTCCACTTCTTTATGATTTTTTTTTTTTAATTACTTTTGAGTAATTGCAAAAAAACAAAATACCGTACCGTACCGTCACCCGAGAGAGGTGACTGGTGGGACTCCCTGCTCCATTAAGGGCAGAACTACCCACTAAAACCCCCCCTGTTGGATTGCTTTGATTGCTGGTGTTATGGAAAACCGGGTCAACCTGACCAACCATAAAAAAAGATCTATGAACAAGTAATAGTAATTTACATAAGCCCGGTTTCAATATTTTACGATTCGTAATGTGTCAAAAAGGATTATCCGTTTTTGTCCAACCGACTACGAGTCGTTAATACAGATTCATACTTTACTTTCTATACTAGCTGTCATCAGTCGTCTGTCGGTAGTTTTTAGCTTACGCCTCGTTTAATTTATTACTATAAGTAACTAGAACGGATAGTTTTTCAAATATTGGAACCGGGCATTAAACAGAAAGTGAACTTTTTGACTTGCTATTAAACAACGAGCAACTCTAAGGAGATTGTACCAAAAAAAAATCGGAAGTATTGATAGAATTCTTTAATACTATAAAGTCTTATTCATTGGTACACTTCAATAGTGTAGTCTAGTCTGTAGCTTCTCTGGGTCTTCATCCGCAGTCTGAAGTGGTTCGTGCCCAGGCCGCCATCAGTCAGGTTGACGGAAGCCTCGCTGTTCTGGTAGTCAAAGCAGTATATGGCCTGGTGGAAACGAGATAATAGTATTTATTATTAAAGCTCGCTCATAAAGTCTATTGCTTCTACTTGATTTTCTTTTTTTGTATTGTTTGTTTTCGATTTTGGTTATAATGCGTTAAAAAAAAACAACTAAACGCCACTCGCTTGCGTGGGGAACTAGCCAGGGCTTTAGCTATTTTTTCAAGAAAGCATATTTTTTTTTAAAGTGAATAGTTTGCGCGAGAGACACTTCCAAAGTGGAAAAATATGTAGCACTTGGCCGGTTTATTGTACCTTTAGTAGCGTGGTCACAAAACACAAAAATTCTTAATTTACTTACATACTTTGCGATAGGGGCAATGAATGTGAATAGAATAGAATAGAAAATGTCTTTATCCATGTAATCTTTTACAAAAGCATTTATGAATCGTCAAGTCAAGTTAACTACCGCCGTGTTCGGAATGTTGATTCTATCGAGAAGAACCGGCAAGAAACTCGATAATATGGTATATCGTGAATATGGTATTTAATGAAAAGGTATCAACATTCCTCTTCCTTTAATATTTTTTTGTAGTAGCGCAGTATATTGGCTCCTCCCAGCGTTATGGTAAGCAAAAGAGGAACCAACATCGCTATGACAACGGATTTGATACCGGTATATCCTATCCGTTAGCATCGCCCTGGCCCGCAAGATGCTTCTTCACGCTCATTTTGATGGATTCCATATCAAAGGAAGGAGGAAACATATGAGCCGGCATCGAGCTCCACTTCTTTATGGTCCGGCAAAGATAGAAGTTACCAATTTTGTTTGTTCGCGATGGAATATCTACCACGGTGAAGCGATGGCATCGTTGGCCGGCTTTTGTGGTTCTGCTAAAGAAAGGGGAGGGTGTGATAATGGAAAACATTTCCTCGGAACACTCACCATGATAAAGACGATGAATTACTTTATGACCCAATGTCTCTACGTAGGTGAAGAGGTGAGATTTGGTCATGATAGCCCACTCTCTAAATTATTATAAAACGTATTTACCTGTATTTTTAAATTAGGTGAGCCGGTGAACTCGTAGACTTTGACCCGCTTCTTCCAGGGTATGGCTTCTAGGAACACCTTCTCCCTCCTCACCAGATGCGACGTGGCAGTCCTGTTCCCGAACTGATAATTCGTAGATGTAACACACGATATCAAACACACTATCACAAGGTACATGACAGATTGCATTGTTTCTTTTTTTTGTTATTCAACTGCCGCGAACACTTTGCACTGCCTTATGTCCTCGGCGTAAGATTTAATATCGAACTGAAGATGCGCTGCCGACCGTACAAATGAAATGGTATCACGAATACTCACAGTCAAAGACAACCAGAGCACTTGCTTAACTTTTCTGCATATTGGACCACATTTAGGCTCAGCACCAACTTAACTTTAACGATAACTGATGATTTGACAGTTGTCAAAACTATCATATCCCTTATTTGACGATTGAAGATTGCAATTTGACTATAATCAACTCGTCAGTGGCGGTTAAAGTTCAATTGGTGCAACTGAGCCTAAAAAGCGGATCGAGTGTCATGCTACTTGTCCACGTAGATAACTTGGACCGTTGGACCCGTTTGTGCCTTAAAATAAGTTTAAACTGGACCATTGGCCTGAACGCAATTCTTTATAACACATTCAACACCGTGTTCAGTTGTTTGACAAATATAGATACGGTTCCTTTAAATTATCAAAATTTAACCCTTGTTAGTTAAAAACTATTTACATTGGCGGAAGCATCCCATTGTTTAGGCAAGATTGATTAAAGAAAGTACTAGTCCGACGTTGGTTTCCAAATTTAAATTAATAACAGCACTAAAGTGTTCCGTTCTTTTCCGTGGATTCTTTCACGGATTCGAATAGCAAGTTAGCTTGAAACTCGATGCACTTTTTACGAGAAGAGATTTTGTTCTTTATCTTACCGCACTTTAGAACACAAATTACAATACGAATTTATGCAGTTCGACACTTTTGTTTCTTCATCACTCACGTGTTGTTTTTTGTATTTTTTTTATTTTAGTCGTATTGTATTATATTCAAAACAGTTCACGGAACGCGGCGTACTGATTCGCGTCTTGACGATGAATGAAGATGCGGTGGTTTGAAAAGGTCGAATTATCTCTCCTGATGATAAGATTTTATCGAACCTAATGACGGGTCATTCTGATGCAAGCAGACATTAAACGCGTGTCATTGACTATAAGTTGTTGATTTTTTTTTTGTTATCTTTTTATGAGTAAAATTTTACATTGCGAATTTATTCATTCGTGTTGAGTTAATAATTGTAGCTGTATAACAGAGAAAGTCGGTTTAGTCTGTTTTTTTAACATTTAAGTATTTAAATTACGCACTTGTCTCTACTAATGAAAATGAAGTAAGTTAAAAATGTATTTTGAAATTTAGTTTATTACCTAATTTAGTTACTTATAATATGACTGTAGAATGAGTGCACTCATAGAGTATATTTGTTTAAACTCAACTTTTTATGCATACCTATTTATTATAAGTATGATGGTTTGCTATTATTTTGACTCTAAATTTGATATCAAACCACACAATTCCGTTAAATGCTGGATTGCAGGTTTTACTAAATTTTGTTGTAATCAGTCCCAACTGGTGAATATACCAATTGATTAATTAAAAATAAACTATTACTCCCCTTTTAATATGTATTAAAACTATGATTATTAGAAGTGGAACTCGTTGCCGGCTCATGTGTTTCCTCCTTCCTTTGACATGGATTCCTTCAAAAGGAGCGTGAAGAAAAAACTTGCCGGCCAGTATGGCGATGCTAACGGGTAGGATATTTCGATATCAAATCCGTTGTCATCGCGATGTGGGTTCCTCTCTTGCTTACCATCAGGCTGGGAGGAGCCAATATACTGCGCTACTATAAAAAAAAAGATTCTAGTATTATTATTTATGGGTTTACATATTAATCAATGAAGATGAAGTTGAAACTTGTAACTTAAGTGACTCACTGAACTATAAAATATAAAGCTGTTTTACGATTTGACGACCTCCGAAGCCGAGAGCGTCGCGCCATCTCAGACGACCCGGGTTCGAGTTCCGGTCGGGTCAGTGTGGAAAACAAACGAAGTTTTCTATATTGTATCGAGCCTGGGCGTTGTGGTACCATCGTCGCATCTGGTTACTGTATCACAAGTGCGTTAGCTACTAACCACAGAAACAGAGCAATGTAATTATTTGGTGATGTCGAATATTTATATATATTTTTTCGATAAAAGGCGAACGAAGTCCCAGCAATCAGCTAGTATTGCTTATAGGTGGTCGCTTAAACGGCGTTTAGCAGTGTCGTATCGGACGTAAGGCAAACGACTTATGGTTGTTAGAGTGGGCTTAACTGTTTTGTGGATGCAGTAATGATATGTTATTAGAGTAAGTTGTGTGTAATGTTGAGGTAAACAAACACTATGGATGATAAATTTGTTTGTATATATAATATGTTATCTATGTGTGTAAACTAGATGTTAAGTAGTTTTTATAAATTGTCGGACCTACCTTACCAAATCAATATGCACCTATGGTAGAATAAGGCCACGGCAGTTGTTGCAGTATTACAGGAGAGCCATATATTTTTTGTATTTAATTTGGTCTAGCTCTGTTATCATAGCATATCATATCATAGCTCTAAAGTTGTTCTCCTTTGCAAGATATAAACTATCTTATATATAAAAATGAATCGCTGTTCGTTAGTCTCGCTAAAACTCGAGAACAGCTAGACCGATTTGGCTAATCTTGGTTCTGAAATAATTGTGGAGGTCCAGGTTTAAAAGGTTAGAAACTAAAAAAATAAGCGTTACGAAGTTCGCCGGGATAGCTAGTATACTATATTATCTTAGACATGTGCTTTACTAGAATTAGGAACTTTCAGTTTTTTTATTAATTTTGTTTTTACAGTAGTTGACAATTGTCCCCTTGTTCTACCACAGGTGCGATATATAAAAATTAATGGCTCTTTTCTTTGTTATTTTATAGCTCGAGAACGGGCTCACCTATCTAAACCAAGTGCTTAGGCTTTGTTCGGACTATTTAGTTGATGGTTTATGTGAAGAGTGCAAAAATTCTGTCGGGCGATTCTTCATTTATCACATTTTTTTGTAACTAATGAATATGCGTGCAAAGCCGCGGCGGGCTGCTAGTGTAGTATACCAACTTACTAAACTAGCTAGGCATGATGTTAGCTAGTAAATTTTATACACTGATCATACATATTTGTGTCAGTCACATGGACTTTATGTGAATTTATTTATAAATATTTAAAATTAATATTTTATTTTTATTTTATGTATTTATGAGTTTATTTACGATTATCACGTTATGGTATTTTGAATATTCAATATTTAAAATAACCTCAATTTATATATTGCGCGGCCGTACCCATTTCTCGTATTTTTCCTTTACCTAAGAGTTGCCTGGAAGACCTCCTGAATTGTACAATAGTTAGTTTGTAAAGCCAATTTCAGTATTTTTTTGTGTAATTAACTATAACTAAACTATCTTTTAAGATATGAATGCTAAATTTAATGATCCGCTTTTAACTGATGCATATTTTAGATTGTTTTGGCTCAGGCAAAACGTTTGCGAAGTACTAATTTGTCACAGGTTGTATGAGAGAGACGAAAGAAAATTCACATATGAGCGAGTAAGTCGACTGTAGGTGCACAATTCTGTTACGATGACTCAAAACATGCCCGTATCAAGATGGTTTGACCTCCAGTGTTGCTAATTCTATTGATATAATTTCCCGAAACGTTTGGTCAAAATCCCCATTTTGAAGAGAAAAAAAACTGAATTTGCCCCTGGGCCCTTAAAAAGTCTTTAAATAGGTATATCCTTGTTTTACAGATTTTAGTCATAGATAGAGACCCACCTCTTTGAAATCCTCCATGGGAATTTCATCCCTTAGTTTTATAAATCAGAAACCATTAACTAATTTTATGAGCGCTCATTGCTAAAAGTTTTCAGAAAAGAAGATCAATGACCTTTTATAGACCCTCCATTGCCATGATTAAGAATTATCGTGATATATTCGGTATCCCCGCATTTCCCCACAAAGACGCATGGAGTTTTAAAATTTCCTGCATTTTGGGGAATTGATCACAAATCAGCAACACCGTTGACCGCAGTAGTAAAGCGCTCGCATTCAGGGCCGCGATAAATATTCAGTCAGTGTGTGCTGTGCTCGAAATACAATTTTTGTAAACTATTTTATTTAAAATGCGACCAATCACATATCTTGCCATAATATGCCTGGCTGTGGGCGTCAACTCTTTTAGTTACTTCCTAGGTGACGTATCAGGGAAGCACAAATTATTTCATAGAGAGAAGGTGGTCTATCAATTTATTCCTTTAAAGAAGCGGGTCAAGTCTTATCAGTATAGAGGTCCGAGTAATCTGGTGATAAAGGTAACTATTGTGACGATTTTTGCTTGATATCATGCTTACAGCTGTTACACACTTTTCGCAACGGTGACCCAACAGGTATCGGAAGTAGTAAGATGTCGCTCATTAAATGCAAAACAGACACAATCCCAAATACCTTTAAATAACAGGACGGCAAAAACAAAAATATAAATAAAAGGAATTGAGGTGTTTTTTTATTATTTTTTCAAAGGTTATCTATTTGTGTTAAACATCATTGAACTGGAACTATAAAAAAATAAAAAAATACCTCAATTTGTTTTTTTTCTTTTTTTTCACATCCTAAAACAAAGGTACCTATTCCGGATTGCGTCTGTTTTGCATTTAATGTTCTCTTCTTACAAAATATTATGTAGTTTTTGAGTGAAAGAGTAACAAACATCGAAACATCTATACTGAAAAACTTTCATTTTTATAATATTAGTAAGATTAGTCAGATGATATATTTAAGAGAAATAATTTCACACACCTAGCCACAAGGTCACAAATTTAATAAGTGAGCTACTTGGGCCAAGCCCAACTTATTATTTAGGGTAGGTTAGTATATTTAACCCGACTTAAAAAAAGGAGGAGATTCTTTTGATGCTCGTTTAAATTGGATTCTATATTTAATACAAGTTTTCATCACCCAGGCTATACACTGTTACGACTACAAGAACGGCGAAGCAACAGTGAACGTTACTGATGGTGGAATTGGAACCAACCACTTCGCTCTCAGATTGAAGTCGGAAAGAAGTCAAAAGCTGGACTTCGAAATCGAAGTATACACTTAAGCGAAGTGACGAGTGAAGGAATTAGTATCTGCAGTTATAGGGTCCGAACCGGAGGTAGCTTCATTTGTTTTATATATAGACTATTCATAAGTATTACTAATGTAATCTACATACATGAAAAAAAAGATTGACTTTGACTTAAGATACAAAGACAAAAATCTTTTATCCATATAAATTACATCAGGAACACTAATGAATAGTCTACATAGACCAAATATGAAGCTTCCGCCATATTGGAAATTGCGTACCCTTACTACAGAGAAGATAGGTACACGAAGATACCCTACTTGCAAGAAACTAAGTACTTTTCATTATAATTTAAACTATGAACACGTAACTATTTTACACCAGTACAGTGTGGTTTGTCAACTTTTAAGTTAGAACTTTTCGAAAAGGAATAGAATTCCTACTAGGAAATTCTAATTACTATTAAGGATGTTCCCTAAACTAAGCAAAAATTCTTATAGTGCAAGGAACACCCTACCAAAAATGCCCTACATCATTTTTAAAAGAGCTGGTACCTATTCTTAGAATCAACCTCAAACGACAGAATTTCAATTTTGTTTAATACAGAATCCCTTTTTTCCCGTACATATTATAATAGTTTGAAATTTATTATCTCGACATTTTTTTAAATTATGTTTTCTATAAAATCGTAGTATATTCCTGCAATTTTTTTGTGCAACTATGTGCATCTATCTATATATTATTTTATTATACCATCAATAATTTATGCAGTGTACGCGATGTAGATAATATTCTATGTAATTATTTTACACCTTGTAAGTTTATACATTACATACAGTATTTTAATTATTTTAATGGCGAGCATTTTGAGTGTAATTGGTTGAGCGAAACGTCAATTGTTATCAGTCGGCAGAGCTTTTAACGCGTCAGAGTGACTTATTCACTCAGTGACGTCACCGCCTGTTGTCATATCCGTCACTCGGTCCTCTGGGTAAAAGAAACTACTTTATGTGAGTACGTCAGACTGTACACTTCGATGTACTGGCCTTATGACGCGGGCATAAAGACTAAAATCGAACCGTTTACCTTAATGTGCTGTGCTGTTTAGCGTATCCTATTTAATACTGTAAGTACTTTATGTGGTTTTTGTTATTATAACATGTATACTATGAATCAAATTCATTCGCTAGGATACACTGAGGTTGAAATGTAGTATTTCCTCATAATAGTTAATAAAGTGCTTTGAAGTTTTGCACTAGTTTCTTTGGTGTATTGTTTCTCATAAAACATTCATGTATTTTTTGGCTTTTGGTGTTCTTGTGTATTCAATCTATATATATATTATGTTTATGTTGTGAAATAGTGTTAAGTTCATGTTCGATGAAGCTTTAATATAAAAATACTTTTCACGTAAGTAAATAATGTTGACTTGTATAATTAAAAAGTGTATTAAAGGACACAAATGTGTTTTATTAATCTGTATAAATAAAAAGAGTTTGTTTGATTTAACGTGCTGATCTCAGGACGTGCTGGTTCAAATTGAAAACATATTTTTGTGTTAGATAATCCATTTATTGAGGAAGGTTTTCGGCTATATAACATCACGCCTAGACCAATAAGAACAAAAAAAACGGGAATAGGAACAGGTATGGCGCCCTGAGCAGTCCTGCCGCGCCCTATCCTGGCTTACTAATTTTTTTTTATATTACACTTCAAGATTGACCTCATCCCACCTAATTTTAAGTGGTAATGAGGTCTTAGCTTAAATGTGACAAGTACAGCATAATAAATCTGTTACTAACTTGTCGCTCTTACCTTGAAGGCTTGACCCCTGCTACTAGTGTAGCACCCACCAAGAGCTCTGGAAATCTTACACTCACGCAGGAACACAACACAGAAGTGATTGTTAATTGGCTGCGGTCTTATGTAAGGTGTAGGTATTTTACCAGTCGGGCTGGTCCAGTTCGAGCGATCAATCGCTATGCCCTACCTCTTTTGTTCTCAACCCACCAAATGACTACGCTTAATAAATCAACATCGAGAAAGCAGTAGCTTTGTCAAAGTAAAATAGTAGGCACTTTTAATATTATTGAAAAATAATTAATCCCCAAGGAGACCAAAACGAGTGGAATGAAACTATCCTATCACCAATCTTAATTGAGATAATGCTTTTTGACGTCTGACCTGACATCTTGACACCTTCTAATTAGCTAGTCCTGATAAGTAAGCTTTTGAGTAATGGATCTGGAAATTATATCATTAAGTCAAATAGATAAGCCTTAGCACCCGGACTGACAACTGGCGAATTAATTTTTAGGGTTCCGTACTCAAAGGGTAAAAATGGAACCCTATTACTGATAGTTCGCTGTCCTTTTATCTGTCCGTCGCGTCTGTTTCTCGGTCCGTCTGTCATCAGGATGTATCTCAAAAACGGTGATAGCTAGACAGTTGAAATTTTAACAGATGATGTATTTCCATTGCTGCTATAACAAGAAATAAAATAAAACAAATATTCAAGGGGGGCTCATGTACAACGAAACGTGTTTTTTACCGTTTCTTGCTCGATACTAATAGACGCTTTAACTATTCCCAGAATGTATTATAATTATGTTTAATTAAAATAAAATAAATTATTCAATGGGACGCCCATACAACACGCGCAATTTTTTGCCAATTTTTTCTTGATATTAAGAAATAGTAACAGGTAGGCATTTGAAATGTTCAATGCAATTTGTTTACTTAATCAACGGTACGGAACGGACCCCTTCGTGCGGTAGTCCAACTCGCACTTGGCCAGGATTTTTTTCGTCCGCAGCGACTTATCTTTTATCGCTTGCGAGTGAAATGGAACTGCACATTTTATGAATGACTAACTTTTTAGAGTCACAAATAAATAAATTGGCCTTGTGTAAACAAATACTGAACATACCTTTAAGTTTATTTTACGTTGTCGACCTCGGTGGTGCAGTGGCTAATGTGCAAATGTTATTTTACAACGCAGATTCAATCATTTTGTGAAACATTTTTTTCTGCGCAAATTCGCTCAGACCACTGTGCGACCGCATCCACATATTGCAGTCAAGCAGTGGCTTTGGCCGCCTAGGCCAAAGCGCAAAAGGTCCCGGGTTCGATTCCTGGTCAGGTCAATTTGGACAACAAACTTTTCTAAATTGACTTGGGTCTGGATGTGCTGGGATAACGCCACCAGTTAGTATCCGTCGTCTGGTGCTCATAGTACAAGGGAAAACCTTAGTTTGAGAACATGTGATTGGTGATGTCTGGCGCGTTTAATTATTTATGAATACCCTATCAACTTAAAAGTATTGCTTTATCAATACTCGTATTGTTCAAATGTTTTAATTGACTTAGACATAGAATGTAGGAGAGTAAACTTATATTAACTGAAATCTTATAGGGTTAGGCACCGGCATTAGATCAAAAGTGTTCCCATAAAGCGAGCTGATTATAATTAAAACCGATTAGTGTGGTTCCATAGCCGCGCCGCTGATTGTCGACAATTTGTCGTTGCAACGCGTTAGGGCACAGTGCAGATAACACAATTGGCTGACCCCGGCTTTGAAACATCGCTTGAATTTTTATATACACACTAAAAGCAAAGAGAAGTCGTGATGTCTAAAATAAAAGGCCGACCGTTCCATTTTAGTGTGTTATATTTAAAGTCAATTAATAGTTTTGTCATGTTCTGGTAATTTACGACGCGGGAGACTTTATTTTTGTGTTTGCAGAACTATTCATATGTTGACTTTGCTCGTGGTATGAGTTCATTATTAAGTACGATATTTATATTACCTTATTAAACTAAATCAAATATTTATTTATTCAAGTAGGTTACATATAAGACTTTCCGTCATTGAATACAATCCAAAGTGATTCTACTCCCGGTTCGAATACTATATCTACCGAGAAGACACTGGTAACTTAGTAGATTAGTACAGTAGCAGTATTTAACTTATTGCTATGTTTAACTCACTTTAAACCAAAGTTTTAAATAAGTTAACATATTTTTAAGTGTGTATAATAACACTGCTATACAAAAAAATTTAAAAAATCTGCGGCAGGGATTTTGTTAATGGTTTTTGTTAATACTCATATTAGACATTCACGCTGCATGCTTATTTATTTTTGATTCACTCTGGTTATTGAGATAAACGGAACTAAGAAATAATTGAAAATTTCAAACTGCCCTACAAACATTGTGGTTCATTGATTTGTTTTCACTTACGTTTGTTATCTTTTCACGGATTTATTTGCAACAACTTAACTTTATAGCTATCAGACCCTGTAGTTATCAGTTATAAATCGGTTGTTTTGTGTTAAAGTGCATTTTTCCTTTCAAAAACATGAGTTTTCCATGTAAAGGAAGTTTTTGCTTTATTTGTGGCAAGTTTAGTTTACAAAAGCAAAGAAAAGAGATCACAGAGTTTGTAAAAACAGTCTACCGAGAATATTTCGGGATACCACTAGTGAAGAGGAATAAATATTGGGTGCCAAACATCGTGTGCAAGCCGTGCGTAGAATCTTTGCGTTACTGGAGCCAAGGAGGATGTAAAGGGTTACAATTTGGAGTGCCGATGATATTAAATGAGCCAAGTAATCACTAAAACGACTGTTACTTTTGTGCCGTAAATGTTAAAGGTATGAACCGGTACAAAAAACGTACTTGGGTTTACCCGAGTGTGAAATCGGTTACAACTCCAGTATCTCACAGTGATGATTTGCCAATTCCAGTGGTTTTAAGACCATCTACATCAAATTGTGATGATTTTGAAATGTTAGAGGGATCAAGCGGTCAGTCGAGCAGTAGTGAAAGTCAGTTCGAAGAAGATGTTTCTAAGAAACATCTTCTTACATTACACTTGAAAAGAGATTGTCCTGACAAAGTAAATAAAAGAAAATCCCAAAGAAAAAGTTTTTCATGATCTTCATTTATTTATTCTAGTTAAAGGTACCCCAAACTATTATTATTTTTGTGTACTTTTGTAAAGATAAACAATAAAAATAAATATTAAATACATCTTTTGGTCCATTTATTGAAGCATTTTATGGAAAATGTTAGAAGCGTTTTTATCTCAAAAACTGGAGTCAATTTGACCATTCTGGTATTTTTCCCGTTATCAGCACACTCGTCTTATACAAAATCGACTTCAAGTATGCCTTCCGCAAAATGACTGTATAGCAGTGTAATTATTTTCTCCTGTCTAAAGTGCGTTAGGTAAGTTGCTGGGAAAATCTGAGTGATGACTTTCAACATATATTAATTTAAACCACAAAACAAACAAGTCCATATTAGCGCAATCCACATTTGAAATTAGTTACTGTATATACATAGTACTCAAGCCTTTTTGTGATACCTATATAAAGAGAGTTGTGTTAAAATATGAAATCCGAAATTTTGTGTTGGCAGTCCTTTGGGCTGTTTTCTATGAAACATAGCTAAGAACACTTCTAACGAAATCACCTATACTAATCACTAATAAAAAAAAATGGTGCATATGGTTCTATCAGTTCGCTATAGTCACACACCGACGGAGAGAGATAGACAAGGCAAACTTTAACACACATGCGGTTGAAAATAACCAGTCACAAAGCAGTCGAATCTCTTGCTGAAATTCGGTAATGCCATCCAGCTGATTCCATGCGAGATATTTCCCCTACTAAAAGGATTACTAGCGCTAACAAAGGACGAGGCAAACTAGTTTTCCTTACTGTGACTCTGCTGAATGTAACTATACATTGATTTGCGTCTACGTTTTCCGGCTATGATTGCGGTCGTAATTGACATTACGAGTATATTCTGCCTCTACAAGTACCTTACATACAATCTCTCACGAAATATTGACCGCGGTACAAAGATGTTGTATCCACTAGAAGCGATACTAGCAAGATGAAATATTTGTACATTACTTTTTTTTAAACAAAGTGTGTTACTCAGAAAATAAGTAACGTCTGGCGGGCCTGGGCTTTATTCCATACATTGTTAGTTGAATTACCTGTGTGTATTCTTACGTTTTGCTTGGTCTGTACTGGAACACGTCTCTCCCAGCGGTTATCAGTCCTGCCAGACATGTGACAAGTTACTTCAGCATGCTAATTTAGTACTAATAAACTATTTTGGTTGTTTCAGATGCATTCCCGATGAAAACCATGATCCAGCGAGTGACGGAAGGAATGGCGTCGTAGGCACATCAAATATTTGGTCTTGGACGTAAGTTGAATTTACGTCCGTAGTATATGAAACTTTGTAAAAGTAGCACAAAATATTATACCTAAATGTAACAGAGGGCTTATTTCCGACGAAATGCTAACGTTTTTCAAGATTTCATAACGCGACAAGAAGGTTAAAAAAACTTCGCATAAATTGAAATTGTGTGATAGTACTTAATTGATTAGTATGATGTTGTCAAATTTTATTATCATCTTTTTTAGTCACTAAAATAATTAATTATACAAGGCGTAAGCTAAAAACGACCGACGGATGACTGATGACAGTTTTATTTTTATTTTATTTATTTATTAGGTTTATCAACTATTGGTACAATTGTTCTTAATCTATTGAATGGAATAGTATAATTTAACGAGTCGTAGTCGGTTGGAGAAAATGGGATAGTAATTTTTGACACATTATGCATCATAAAATTTATAACCGGGCATTAATTTGTCTCTACTAATTAAAGAGACCGGCAACATTTACTAAGAATAATTAAGGAACAAAGTTGGAAATACCAGAAATCATCCTCATAATGTTTAAAGCAAATAGTCGGGAGCGATGATGTCTTTTACAACCACGACAAATTCGCCTCAAAGCAAGAATGCCTAAAATAACATTTCTATAGAAGCCGAGACATACTGTAAACAATGTGTGAGTGTTGTGCCAGCACAGACAATTTGAAGAACGCGTTGTACTAGTTCCGTTTAGTCAGGGCATATAGTTCATTTAAAATCAATGGATTTTTTTTCTATTTAATCGTTTTGATTATGTTCTATGAAATATTCAATTATGTATAAAAAATGTTACGTTCCAACGTTTTCTTATTTTGTAGTATTTTCTAATCAAACGGTTACTTTGTTAAGTTATTGTTAGCTAAATATTTAAAATTATTTTTCATGAAAATATTTAAAATTCTTATTTTTTAAATATTCACATTTTAAATAATTTTTATATAAATATTTTAAATTGTTTATATCCCGGGCAACAGTTAGCCTGGTACTTCGATTTCGTTATTTTGAGATAAAAGAGTATAATTAATGCTAATCTAGTACGAGTATATATTATATATCGTTTTACCACATTTCATATAAATTCATTCAGTAAATAGAAATCTAGGATATCTCAATAGATTTTTAATATTATTAGTAGGATAATCTGACCATTTGATTTTTGCCAACCCACTTGCAACTAGTGTTGCCCAAATTCAGTCTTGGTCTTGCAGTCTTGGTCTTGTTCTTGCGTTTTTGCAAGACCAAGACCAAGAACAAGACCGCGTATGTTTTGCAAGACCAAGACCAAGACTGACCGTGCAAGACTTGAGCAAGAACAAGACATAGCCTGCAAGACTCTTGCGTCTTGCAGCTAGGACTAGGCTAGCGCTATTTCACGGAGTAGTTAGGTGTAACAGTTCGGTGTATAGGTACTACCTAATAGGTAGGTACGCTTAGGAATTCTATGAGACGCAAAAAACTGTATCAAAGAATATGAAAAACTGGACCTATGCGCATTACGACTAATACCATAAACGTAGCGAAAAAAAAAATATCTATTAAAATCAAACTGAGTGCATGCATAGTTATGTTTTAACCATCGGCACTTTGATAATGCGGCATCAAAGGTTTTGTACTTACTTCTCAAAGAAATTTGCCGCTTTTTGGAAGTACATGGTTATGATACACGCGCCGGCGGCTTCTTTTGAAATCTAAAACAATCGTTGCCGCCGCGCCGAAATCATAACATTTGACACTATTTGATTGCCGCCACAGGGCGTAGGTAATTGCAAGACTTGCAAGACTCTTGCTGCAAGACCAAGACCAAGACTGGGAGCGCAAGACCAAGACCAAGACCAGGTGTATTGGCGCAAGACCAAGACCAAGACTGGCCAAGTCTCGTCTTGTTCTTGCATTTGGGCAACACTACTTGCAACATCTTATCAACATATGAAACTTTATATAAACCAAGTATTATGCATTAAATAGAGGGGTCGATAAGTTAAGGTTTGGTTACCGTAAATAGCATGTAGATTTTCAAATAGATTGGTATGAAGTGTGGGAACTAAACACAATGCTACCATCAGAACAACAGTTACTTTCCACGAGTTGCTCTATGGAACCACTCTCCCTAATCGGATTAGAACGGCTCTCGATAGTTCGTCGCATTCTCACATCACTATGCTAGCAATGTGCGCGCATCTGGGGGTCGGGAGATACGGGCCAGATGGTGGCCAGTCGCGCTGTCGCAAAACTCGCAGCGACTCGGCGCGATCTGAATGGGCGAGACGAGACGATTGATATACAATCTTAATGTTACGACAGTAAGGAAGCTAAGATGATTTTTGGGACAATTTGACTAATGCTCGGTACCTATATTTTACGATTTTTTCTACGAGTCGTTAATTCTGATTTCAATTTACTTTCCATATCACCTGTTATCAGTCGTCTGTCGATCGTTGGTAGCTTACGCCTCGTATAATTTATTACTATCCGTAGCTAGAACAGATCGTTTTTCAAATATTGGAACCGGGCATTAATCGATTTCAAGAAGGTTTCTGACGTTACGCGTTTTCGTGGAGCGTTGAGTTAGACACAGCCGTTACGCACGATAGGTTTCAAGTAAGGCCAATAGGCCAATGGGAATAAACAACAACAATTTTAAAGCAGTCGTAAGACTTCTGTGCTGAGCAAAATAGTTATTTGTTTTATTCCTTGCCAAAATACAAGGTTCCTTTATTTTAAAACATAGTTTGCGCGACCACTAACGAATCCAAGGCCATAGAGATAATAACGCGATAACTCAAACTCAAATATTTCTTTATTCAAGTAGGTTACATATAACACTTTTGAATCGTCATTGAATACAATGCAAAGTGATTCTACTTCCGTTTCGGAACCTATATCTACCGAGAAGACACCGGTAAGAAACTCAGCAGATCATTTACAGTATCAGTATCTAACTTATTGCTATGTTTAGCTCACTTTGGACCAAGTCATATAGTTTTGGTTTTGATTAGTGATGAAACAAATAAGTACTCAAGTAAGTTTTTACTTTCGAGAGGTAAGATGGAGCAGACCAGCCCCCAAAGGTGGCACCTGTTCACAAGTATGACGTATGTGCCAGCCATCTAGATATACATAGATACTTAAACTACTAGATCTTTTAGGCGTTTTACTGGATTGACATCCCCACTTGGTATCTCCGTCATCTGCTACTTATTAATTTATTCGTATGCTAAAGAAGACACTCCGCTTATTTTACTTTCCGAAGACGCTTTAGCTTCCGGACTGTAGTAATATTTCGATTGTGACGATTTACTCTGCATAGGCGAGATGAAGATATTGATATGCCAAGCTGTTTTAGAGTTCACTGACTCATACTATGCTTATTTTGGGCTGCAATGTAGGCTGCAGATACTGAATTTTGATTGTGTTCCGAGATATGTGCACGAAAATAGAATATTCAAAGTAATGAATGTAATTACGGGGAATGTAGTAAACTTCAAAGTTAATTTAAATTGATGTCAGTTTGTTTGTGACCTGCGGCAAAATAAAACTATACGTAGAATCTTAAAAGAAATGTCTTACCAACTGGGTGGTACCTTTTAGTAAGGATATACATGTCAATAATCACTACATAGTATAAAACAAAGTCGCTTTTTCTGTCCCTATATCCCTATGTACGCTTGAACCTTTAAAACTACGCAACGGATTTTGATGCGGTTTTTTTTAATAGATAGAGTAATTAAAGAGGAAGGTTTTTATTTGCAATAAAGAATAAAAAAGCTAATATTTCTAAGTATTTCCATTACATCCCTGCGAAGCCGGGGCGGGTCGCTAGTACTCCTATATACGCGATGATGTTAGGATTATTTGACGAAATGTCAAGGTTTTGTATGGCGGTGATGCGTCAGTTCTTTAACGATAGTAATTTGCTGCATTGATTTTCCCGGATCTCCATTTATGGCTTCAATCTTTATAACATATACATTTATATTTTAAAATTCCCTAAAATAGGAAATTACCTTCCATCCATTAATCCCATGTTTAATCACTTTACGAAATGTGTAATAAATGTCAGCCCATTTGGCTATTGTATTTTGATCAGGTGGGTCCTGATGCTGATTTTTAATACTGACGTACTACTATGTTACGAATGATGGCAACAGGTTTTTTATTATTTCCAGGTTTGATCGTGTGAGGTCGCGATGGGCGCGTCGGGCGTCTCGGACGAGTACACGCCGCCGCGTCTCTCGCGGCTGCTGCATGCGCTGCCGCACGTCAACGTGACGCTGCACCGCGTCAACGACACCTTCGCGCCCAACTCGCCCGTCTACCTCGAGGTACGTCACTAGTACACGTCTCTCCTTTGTCTTCGACGTCGATGCCGCACGTCGACGTGACGCTACGTAGTAGCCTATATATTTTTAGTACCTACCTACATCGTTCCCCATAATACGTCACTTTAATGTAATGGTACCACGTCCGTTAGAATACAATTGAAACTTGGTACTTTACATTTATGCAGTTTACTCTTTCTAGCACCTGATTCATGTGACTTGATACCAATTTATACTAGTGACTGTTCATGATATACTTAGTCAGTATCATTTGTCGTTTAAAACATCGATATCGAAACCTTGATGCGATATTGTAATCGACTTGATTTACGTAGGGATGTTAATGACCTGGTGTTTTGATTAAATTAACTTAACTCGCTCGGTCCACTCACTGTCTGTTCCGTACGGATGATGAGTACGATGAAGAATAAGCTTGCTTAGAAGATGACTATTCTATATCATTATCATCATCGATTCTCGACCTCAAGTCTTTTAGCTCACGGTTCCCAATCCTAGTCAGACGCTTCGTCTCCAATAGGCTTTCGGTGTATAATATTAATTAGTGTCTTCGTTTTTACAGAGCTTGGGCATCCTCGGCTCGATACCTGGTGCGTGGCTGATCCTTACGCTCACGGTGCTTCTCATATATTTGCTAACGAGATGCTGCGACAGGAAGCCTCGCCCCCCGAGGAGCATCACAGCATTGAAGGTACGTTTCTGAAGATTTTATCTCTCCTCCATTGTGTAGTTTGAACCCCTCTACTTCACTTTTATTGCAACTTAATATATATATAATTTAAGAGTTCTCAGTTGGAAGAGCAAACCGCGCCCAAAATATTGTTCATAAACAATATTTTGAGTTCAATATGTAAGAGGAGGACTTGAATGATCATAAATGTAACGATGATTAAATATTAAAAAAGCTAATCTTTACCACTGTTTTTAAAACGTATGGTATATGCAAGAAAAACAATTTGGCTGTTTAAAAATAAAAAGAAACGGTACCAAAAATGGCCAAAAATTTAGCGAAATACAGGATACAGCTGTTTCAAGAAAATATATGTGTTCCACACACGAATCAAATGTTCTATAGAAAGATATTGTACAACTTAGCTTTCGTGTAAACATTTTAAGTCTGATATTATTAGGTCATTGAAAAAGCTCCCATATAAATTTGTCTCGGTTGCGAAAGTTCCGAATAAAGTTTTTTTTTAAAAATCGTCCATATTTCCTTTTTTCTTGACTCTTCTCAACTCGTCTCAACCATTACTAGGTTGTGACGTCATAATCATCTTGAGAGTTTCAGCCTCATATGTTTTCTACATAAAGTCGACGACATATACCCGTTTATTTTGAAGTGTTAAGATCGTAAACGCATACTACAGCTTTCGGCGGCCAATAGAGACCAGATGGTGATTATATCATAACCCGTGTGAGATAAACTCGGACTCTGTTCGCAGTGGATACTATTATTAGACCGAGTGTACCCTCTTGGGAGTGAATGATTCGTTCACACTCAATAAAACGATTTAAACGGTCATACTTATAGAAAAATTATGAGTTGTATTATTTAAAAGGTACAGTTTTAAAAGTATGTTTGTGTTTGTCGATTAAGGCGATATTTATGTAATGCGGCATGAATCTGCTGCTGAAGTTGTATAGTCAAAGGAATTTTCAGCGTTAAGAGGTGTTGTAAACACCTGAATTATAATCTACTTTTTAAAAAATCTGACTTCCATAACTTTAACACTAGAAATAAACACAAGCTTGCTGTTCCATATCTAAGACTACATAAGATAAGTAATTCCTTTGTGGGTTTAAGCGTTAAATTATTTAACAAGTTACCTGAAAATGTTATCCAGTTGCCCATGCATAGATTTAAGTCTCATGTTAAAAATTGTTTAATAAAAAAGGGCTACTACAAAATTGATGATTATTTAAATGACAAAAATGTATGGGTCTAGAATAACTTAATTCTTTGAAATCTTACTATAGCTTTGTATACTTTATTTAAGTACCTAGTTTAAGGACACATTGTTATATTTGAAAAGAGTAAGTGTCGAGTTTCTTGCCGGTTCTTCTCGACATGATCAACATTCCGAACACGGCGGTAGAATACTTTATTTGTACTGACTATTCATAAGTGCTTTTGTGAAGCTTACATGAATAAAGATATTTTCTATTTCTATTTCTATTTCCCCTATTCTCGGGGGCTACGTTCCACAAATATGCCGCGAATATGGAATCCGTGAATATGGAATGACTATTTGTATGGTATTGTAGGAGATACGTTTCAAGGTTTCGTTTTTATTAATATATTTCAATCAAAATGGTCAGTTTGTCATAGAAGATTAAAAAGAGAAAATTAGTCAATTTGCACAAAACAATGTACCTACTGCGCATTCATTTTCCAAATTGCATGCTATGGGAAAGCCATAGACCTTCGCTAAGGATTTTTAAGATAACTTTTTCAGTGCATAAAAAACTTTGAGATTAGCCCATTTAAATTACTTACTCAAAATCTACTAGATCCGCGAATATGAAATGTTTTACCGCGAATATGGAAAATTAGTCAAAATTAGTCAAAATTAGTCTAAATTAGTCTAAATTTTTATACCCGCGAATAGTGAAAACGCGAATACAGGACCGTGAATATAGAGCTTTTACTCTATGTAATCAGTTACTTGGTAAACCTAATGTGACAAAGTACTGAGTTGTTTACAAACTAATATACAGATACTGACCGTACTAGAGTACTAAAATATATAGTAGCTGTGCCCGCAACTACGTTCGCGTGGACTACATCCTTTCATGGTCGGTTTTACCCCTTTCTCCCCTAATATTTGAAACAAAAAGTAGTCTATATTTTAATCCAAGTTTCGAGCTATATTTGTGCCAAATTTCATATCTCTAACTTCAAAAATAAACATTTTTCCATATAAACTTTCAAAGGTGGTATTACCCCCATCCCCCCTTATTTTCTAATAAAAAGTAGCCTATGTCCGGTCTTGAAATTCAACGTATGCCTATACCAAATTTCATCAAAATCCGTTCAGCCGTTTAGGCGTGAAAGAGTAACAGACGGACAAACAGACAGACAGACAGTTACTTTCGCATTTATAATATTAGTATGGAAGCAGTTTATAATTATTCCACAAAAATACGTATCCAAAAAGCTGGGAGCGTTAAAATAAGAAATGATGACGTGGAAAATATTAAAAATAAATTTTCGATTTTTCTCCATTTAAAAATCGAATGTGAGAAACTTTCGGATATTTTAATATATAATAAAACATAATATATGAAAACTAAGACAAGTTTTTAAATATTGTTTTAGTTTTCTTTAAAAGGAAATCTTTTACTGGAATCTACTATTTTTATAATTAATTTAGTTTAAAAACTACTTCATTTCATCGAATAAATCTGCTAAAAATATTTTTAATGAGCCTTTGTCTCCTCGTTTCAGATAACCTTGATGATCCTCTCAGTGTTGTGCTGTGGTGCCATCGGCGTGGGCCTCTTCGGCAACGACGATCTTCACAACGCCATGCTGCAGAGCATCCAAGCTGGCAACCAGCTCGCCGCCCTCGTCAATACTGTCAAGAACCAGGTAACGACACCACAAGTGTATATATGTCACCGTAAGATTGTAAAAATCGTTAGATTACAATCTATCGCGCGAGATTGTAAACTGTCGACAGATTGTGAACCGTAACATTATGATTGCAATTTAACGCATTATTTTTCGCTATATTGTAATCTATCGATGGGAATCGGTCAAATTGTGAACTGACGTAGAACGAAATGCATTTCGCGCGCTGATTGGTTGAGAGTTATGTGCCCCCCGCCGCCCTATCATTCGCCATATTTGTTTGTTGTTTTTATACTATTAACTAGCTTTTGCAGCACGCGCTTCGCGCGAGTCTGCTAAAAGCTAGGCCTGCGGCGCTGGCCGCTCCCGGGCTTCGCCCTCCCGCGGCGCTCGGCCTTCGGCCTCGCATACGCAGCTCGGCCTGCGGCCTCGCGGGTGTGACACGGGGGTGTTGAACCGTCCGCAATGGGGGCCTAGTGCTTTTTTTGTACGGCGCAAGAGTTTCTCAACTGTGGCCTAAGGAGCCTTTCCGCCCCGGGCTGCGCCCTGCGCGGCGCAGCTCGGCCTGCGGCCTCGCGCCTAGGGTGACTTGAGTTGCACTTTAATAAAATGGCCAAAGTGTTCGACGGAAGCCGCTTCGAGCTTCGCTCTACGCGGGCGCTCGGCCTTTGGCCTCGCATTCGAAGCTCGGCCTTCGGCCTCGCGAAAGTTACACAGAATATAGCCGCTTCGGGCTTCGCCCTACGCGGCGCTCGACCTACGGTCTCGCAACGCAGCTCGGCCTCCGGCCTCGCGTGGGTAACTTGTTCATTTGTCTCGTCTATATCGGCCCAAAGTGTTCGATGGCAGCCGCTTCGAGCTTCGCTCTACGCGGGCGCTCGGCCTTTGGCCTCGCATTCGAAGCTCGGCCTTCGGCCTCGCGAAAGTTACACAGGATGTAGCCGCTTCGGGCTTCGCCCTACGCGGCGCTCGACCTATGGTCTCGCAACGCAGCTCGGCCTCCGGCCTCGCAAAGTTACCATTTCCAAGTTTTAATAGCACTCAATACGGTACTACATTAATATGTAAGAATTTCTCCATACATTTTCTTACTAAGGTCAATTTCAGTACAAAATGTATGGGGAACCAAGTACTCCATAGAAATTTGATTTTCCAATTTTTCCTAAAATTTCGTACTTACTCGCTTTTTTTTGGGTCGATCGACCACAGATAGACATTTTTGACAGGACCTCATACTTATTTTTTTTTAATTCGAGCATTTTCTGTCGGACCCAAAATCTCCGAAATTACCCCGAAAATCGGGTAAATTTTTGAACCATTGCTGGGGCATCATAAAAACCTCCAATAAAGCTCCGAGCATATTTTCCCTACAGCCCCTCCTTCTACCCCGAAAGTTGATGAATACATTTTGAATTCTGCAGATTTTTTATAATGGCCGCCAGCGCATCCGCCATTTTGTTTATCGAAAAGTCTATAATATAACATCTCATCTAGGTTATATACTGCATCAAACCTCATTTTTACATTTTTCAAATTTTATATCCTGCGGCCTACAGGACTTCTGGAAGGTGACCATGTTTTTTGCACATTTGTCCCAACAGCTCCCGGTGTTGCCAGGTCACAGAGATAAAAATAGTCAAATGTCATTTTGATGGGGATGTTTCATGGGCACATGGAAATGGTTTGCGCGAAATGTCATTGTTTCTATTTTCGACTTTCGCCGGGACCTGAGTCAAAAACTACCAAAAATAGTAGAATTTTTATTTCACCTGGCAACACACAATGACAAAATACATAACCGCCTAGTACATTGTGACTCGCTCAGATGTTGCCAAATACATGAAAATAAGAATTTAACGTTTTCGAAAACACAAAAGTTTTACAAAATGGCCGCCAGCGGGTCGGCCATCTTGTATTTTTGAATGTTCGTATTTTTCCTATATTTTGGAGTATATTTGACATCGAACCTCATTTACATTTTTTTTCTCGCTCTCACCCAATTGCCATATTATTTTTTGGAAAATGACCATGTCTCAAAATATATATTTCGCTCTGGCATCCAGTGTGGCCAGGTGATTGGGCTAAAATTAGTAAAATATCATTCGGCCATAAGCTTGCCATAATAACGTGGTAGACATTTAGACCAAATGTCAAAAAATTTTTTTTTCGTTTTTTGGACATAAATCAAAAACTACCAAAAATGGTAGAAATTTTATTTCACCTGGCAACACACATCAACCAAACATGCAACCGCTCCATACATTGCGACTCGCTCAAATGTTGCCATGTGTCTGAAAAACGGTTTTCAAAATCGTGAAAAATTCAAAATGGCCGAAACGGGGTCCGCCATCTTGTTAATCGAAAAGTCTATAGTTTTCCCATATTCTATGATATATACTGCATCAAACCCAATTTTTATTTTTTTTCTCGCTCCCACCCAGTCTTCAAAAGAACTTTTGGAAAAAACCATGTCGAAAAAATGATTTTCCCCGTCATTTCCAGGGTTGCCAGGATTTTTCCTAAAAACTACCTTTTTGTCACTTCGAACCTTCATGGCCACCCCACTGCATATTTATTTTTTTTCTACAAGGGTAAATTTTTTTTCTACCATTCGGGGCCATGGGGCAAAAACTACCATGAATTTGGTAGAATTTATTTCTCAAAACAATAGACAGATAACTAACCTACCACTGCTCTATACAAACCGATTCGACATGGTGTTGCCATACCCCTCAAAATCAACTTTGAAAATGGCAAATTTTTTGGTTCCTACAAAACTGCCGCCAGCGCCGTCTCTATGGCCAAACTCTATAATCTATGAATGAGGTTTGCAAGTTGACTATACTGCCGGCAGAGTTCAAAAAAAATTTTTTAATTATCTACGGAAACCTCTCCACCATGACCCCGCAAAAACACCTCTAAACCGAATTTTCGATCCAAGATGGCGGCGCGGACATCTTGTTTTTTTGACATTTTACTTTTTCACAACAATACATAGCAATGGGAGTTTTAAAAAAAGTAGAAACCGCCTGGCCATTCCATAGACAAGAAAAAAGTTGGTTCCCCTAAAGTGGCCGCCATCTTGGATTTTCGGAAAAAAAAAACGAAAAACCTGCTTTGATTGAAAAATAACCCACCCCGTTAGAACATGCCAAAGAGGTAAAACAACCCGAACACCCCCAAAAACACCCCCGATGAGTGAGTCAGTGAGTCAGTGGTAATTTAGCTTTATATAATATAGATTTATATAATATAGATGTATGGTATATTTAAAGGACTAAATATTTTTTTATAAAAGTTTCTTAATATTTTCCAATTTTAATTTGTGGTAAAAGACAAAATAATTGTTTCATTTTATTGTAATTTTCAATTATAATTTTGAGTGTTTGAAGAATAAATATTTCGGTACAATTATTCCTCAACGTATGTCAGGATTATTGATTACCTAGTAAATAGTAAATAAATACTTGAAGATTTTTTGAAGTGCATTTATTTTATTTAAACGACATCTCTATTTCTTTAAATAAAAGAAATGATTTGAATTGAATTTCATTCCTAACTTTACGCGGACATAGAAAGGCTGGTCGTGATTGGTCGCTCATACAATAAACCGACCAATCAGGAAGAGCTTTCGGACAGTTGACAGTTTGACGCCTAACAGATTGTAATTTAACGGTTTCACTTCGATAGATTACAATAAAGCGAAAAATAATCCGTTAAATTGCAATCCCCAGTTACGGTTCACAATCTGTCGACAGTTTACAATCTCGCGAGGTAGATTGTAATCTAACGATTATTACAATCTTACGGTGACATATACATATTATTTTAATATGTAGTGTGCACCGTGCCGACCTGGGACATTCCCTACAAGTCTACAACGCTCCATACGTAATGCACGATTAGCCAATCAATACTTTTATCCTACATCGCGATGTCAGAGTTATCCAACTGTATCTCTGAAGACTTATAATAATAAATCGGATGTCCGCAACTTCGTTCGCGTGACTTCGCTATGTACGTAAAAGTTACAGTAGGTTTAGTTCATGAACAACTCTGTACCTTGTCACATTAAGTCACTGTCTATCTGACTCGTTTAGTTACGCGGAGATTTGGCATGACAAGGTACTGAGGTGTATACGAACCAATGATGATGACCTCGTCTATCTTACTACTAAATTTCGTCCAAATTTTATTAATCTAAATGAATAAGTAATAAATATATATCACACATCCGAACATTCTAACAGGCTTTCGCGTTTATAATCTCCAAGTTTCTAAAATATACTTTTTATTTTCTTCCAGTCGAGTATCCTAGAAGAAGCTATGGGCTCCCGGGCCCGCTCGCCTCTCGCTAGACTAGCGGACGCGCTGGACGCTCCGATCGCTAACCAGACAGCGCTGGGCACGCTGCTGCGAGCGCTGTCAGCGCTGCGGAACAACGCCAGCGCTGCCGCCTCAGCCGCTGACAACCTGAGGAGGCCGCTCGCAGCGCTGAATTTGGACGCTTTCATGAAGGTCTGTTTCGTATTCATAACAGGTTTTTTAGTTTCGGTCTGACTTCTGTGCCTTAGAGTTATCTAAGCATTTACTTCGTGATTGGCATCCTGATAGTGCTATAAGAATGTTGTTTGGCCAAGAGAAATCAGCCCAAGTATTTAAATCACAAGACCAGTGTTTTTCAAACTTTTAGTCGCGGATCCCAATGCGATTGTCGAGTTTTACTGAGGAGGTCGTATTGGCTAGATACTATATAAGCTATAATTAAAAAAATAGATCTATATAACCATCGTCATCATAAACAGCTATTGGATAAAATTAGGTACTTCTAGTCAAGAAGGGACGGTATGAGAATTGGGATGAAGATCGGGTAATCAATTGAGATACTTTTGAAATACGTCAGACAAAGTTATCAGAATAAATGTGTACACAATAATTTATATAACCATTTATTATCTAAGACATACATATTAAACATTCTTGTTAATTTGGTTGTTTATTTGTTCACTCCATATAACAATAACTCTTTATAACGACAAAAAATGCTCAGGCCCTTGAGTTTCGTTATAAAGAGTTTACACTGTACCTATCAAAACATGATTACTTGATTTTCTATGAAAACACGGAACGATGACGTCACAAATTGATGGAGGCGTATTGTTGTATGTGATGTGTCGCGTTGCAGCGCATGTGGGTGTGGGAGGCGGCGCGCTGGGCGGGCGGCATGGCGGGCTGGTGCTGCGGCGGCGCCGTGTGCGTGGCGCTGCTGGCCGCCGCCGCGCGCCGCAGCCGCCGCGCCCTGCTGCTGCTCTGCGTGAGTATACCTCTACTTACACTGTACTTTAGGGCAATGTCCGTGAACAGGAACCTTCTGTCTAAAACGCTTCTTATACGGGCTGAAGGGCTACTGCAGTGCTAAGGTCCTGCTCTGCGTGAGTCTGCATTTAGTTATATTGCCCTGCTAATAGTGCCCGTAAACAGGACCAACCACTGGCTAGCACGCCTCTTGTACGGACTGGCGGGCTGGTTCTGTAGTGGCGAGCTCCTGCTTTGCGTGAGTATAGATTTATATTGACCTGCTGGTTATGCTCGGATCCGGAATAACCTACTGACTAAACGCCCCTTAAAGTTATAAAGAATTAAAAAGCTTAGCTACAAAGTTTTAAAACTATTTTTATAAAGGGGCGTAGCGATTGTTTTACTTGTAAATAAAAGGTTGAGAAACTCTGTTTCAAGTAGGTATAGCTCGTAACATATCGTTTACTATTTTTATAAAGGGTCATACCGATTTTTTCTTTTGCAAAAGGTGACGGTAATCAATAAAACATTAAGAAAGTCTTTTTTTTCTGTTGGAAAGGAAATATTGCTGCAGGAGTACCATAATCTTAAAATGGCATCCCAGAATTAGGAAATCGGAATTCGTTAGTTATTCGCTAAAATAATTATGTAAAGGCGTAGCAATCCATTAAAATGTTGAGAAACAATGTTTTAAGTATGTATCGTTAGAATATCGTTGGTCATTTCAGGTGGGCGCTCTGGGCGCGTTGGTCGCTTGCTGGGCGGGCAGCGCGCTGGTGGCTGCGGGGGCGGTCGCGGCCGCCGACGCCTGCCAGGACCCTGCCGCGGCCTTGGCACACCACGCTCCTCACAACCTGCCGCAGGATGTATGTAGAAGTAACTCTTTGCAGGAATACCAACAGCTTTCTAAAGCCCTATAAGCCGTTACTTTAGCATGATGTTAAAAGTAACAGTCACAAGATGGCGACCGTTTCGTACGCTTTGGTCCTTCGAGCCAGATCTTTGAAAAAGAAAGTGTTTTTTTTCCACTAGTAGTTACAGGCTTCATATCAGTAGTTCGTTAATTACAAAAACTAATGGTGTCACGTTTTGACCCGTTAACTCATTTTAAATGTTTATTACGGCAAAAACACGAAATAAAAGTATTTTTCATTTTGATCTTATTTAATGTGATGAGGATGTT
The DNA here is from genome assembly GCA_037074685.1 of Glyphodes pyloalis. Classification (NCBI taxonomy): domain Eukaryota; kingdom Metazoa; phylum Arthropoda; class Insecta; order Lepidoptera; family Crambidae; genus Glyphodes; species Glyphodes pyloalis. The sequence goes on along the minus strand of JAYKKO010000024.1, from coordinate 2,179,480 downwards.
GTCGTTCGTAATTTCAGATGGTCCATTATTACCTCTCGTGCAAGGTGTCCCGCGAAAACGTGTTGACGGCGGAGCTGCGCAACGCCCAGCGAGCCGTGGTGGCGGTGCGGCAGGCCTTAGCGGTGCTGTCTCGCGGTGCGCCGCAGCTGTTCAATGACCCTGGTGAGACCAACATCCCCCGCTATCTGCGCGACGGTCAGTTTTGGTTTTGTTTTTTTTGTTTGTTTTGTTTTTTAACCCCTACGTTTTTTGAGACATTCGGAGTCAATAGTTCTGATAATTCACTATTACAAAACGTTAATCTTTTGGAGGCGGCCACACAAATCTATTTACAGAATTTAGATCACATAAAAATTATTATTTTGTTGTTTACCGTACAATTTTAATTTATTTTTTTAAAACAATGAAACTGAAACATAGTTTTGAAAAAAATTGATATACATAAAACGTAAATCTTTTGGGGCGGTCACACAAATATAGATCATATCAGATAACCTTATTAACATTATATATTCATACACCCCCCGCCATTCGTGCGATGATCACTTTTGGTTTTTGATTTTTTTTATTTGTTTTGTTTTTCAACCCCTACATTTTTAATTTATTTTTTCAATCAATCAATAAATTCAAATGATACAATGCAAAATACAATGCAAATGAAGCTACCTCCGGTTCGGAACCTATAATTACCGAGAATATACCTCCAAGAAACTCACAGACATTGAGACATTTAAACTTACTGAAAAGTAGTTTTGAAAATATTGATACATGATACATGTATACAAAACATAAATCTTTTGGGGTGGCCACACAAATATCTACAAAATATAAATCACATACAAATTATCCTTTTTTACATTACACATACATACCACGGTCAGTTTTTGTTTTTAATTTATTTTTTAAGACTTTGGCTGTGACTGACGCACAGACAGACATGACGAATCCAAAAGGGTTCCGTTTTGTCCGTTTGGCTCCGTTTGCCTAACAATGAAGTGGTATGTACCGTTCCGTGCAGGCCTGCAGCCGGCGCTGGGCGCGCTGGGCGCGGGCACGGCGGAGGCGGAGCGCGCGCTGGTGTCGCTGAGCAGCGCGCTGGAGTGCCGCATGGCGCGCGGGTACTTCGTGGCCGGCGCGCGCGCGGCCTGCGACGGCGGTCTACAGGTACACACTGCTCCCTTGTTCCGTGCAGGCCTGCAGCCGGCGCTGGGCGCGCTGGGCGCGGGCACGGCGGAGGCGGAGCGCGCGCTGGTGTCGCTGAGCAGCGCGCTGGAGTGCCGCATGGCGCGCGGGTACTTCGTGGCCGGCGCGCGCGCGGCCTGCGACGGCGGTCTACAGGTACACACTGCTCCCTTGTTCCGTGCAGGCCTGCAGCCGGCGCTGGGCGCGCTGGGCGCGGGCACGGCGGAGGCGGAGCGCGCGCTGGTGTCGCTGAGCAGCGCGCTGGAGTGCCGCATGGCGCGCGGGTACTTCGTGGCCGGCGCGCGCGCGGCCTGCGACGGCGGTCTACAGGTACACACTGCTCCCTTGTTCCGTGCAGGCCTGCAGCCGGCGCTGGGCGCGCTGGGCGCGGGCACGGCGGAGGCGGAGCGCGCGCTGGTGTCGCTGAGCAGCGCGCTGGAGTGCCGCATGGCGCGCGGGTACTTCGTGGCCGGCGCGCGCGCGGCCTGCGACGCAGGCCTGCAGGTACACTGCTCCCTTGTACCTACTATGACCACCAGGCGACGGATACTAACTGGGGGCGTCATCCCAGCACACCCAGACCCAAGACAATTTAGAAAATATATATAATACTTTAAGACCGATCTCATCCCACCTGATGTTAACTGGTAATGAGATCCTAGTTTAAGGGCGACAAGTAGACCATAATAAATTTGTTACTGGACTGGTCGCCCATAAACAGTTACGAGCTTCGGACGCATGACAGTTAAAAACCAATAAATATTTCCCAAAGTTACACTTTAATAATAGACAATTTGACACTATCTTCTAGTTCTGAGCATTATCTTAAGATATTTATTTGTTCAAAAAGAGCCCTGAAAATATTTCGGGATAAAGTCAATCTCGAAGTGCAATAAAAAACAAATGTGATTCCTGCTTACACGTCCGAGAGAAAACTGTGACTGTATGTATTTATACTTTTAAAACTCTAGTGTTTTTTTATTTCATATGTTTTATTTCAGGCTCTTTCCCTACAACTGTTGGCGGCAATCGTAGCTGGCTTCCTCTTTACTGCTATTGTGCTGGTTGACTCGCATGCCTGGATCTACATAAACACGAAGTAAATATGAACCTTCTTATTTAGGTCATAAGGGTGGGAACCGTTAAAACGCATGCCAATTTGTACATAGAGGTTTAAAATTTTGTTGATTGGACTGGCTGTTATAGTATATGACGCCACACTAGCCCACTTATATATTGCTGTCTATTACACTGGCTAGCACTTATTTGATGCTGTAAACTAAAATAGATGCAGTTTACTATTGTAATAAAAACATTCCTCTCATCATACAAACAGTCGTGGGTTTGATTAGCAGAAAATAAGAGATATTTTTTTTTAAAGAAAAGTAATGCTTTTAGTTAGGTAGTAAGGTGGAAATTGTATTTATATCATTTTTGTTTGTAGCACAAGTTACTAACGAAGTGAACCAAGCATTGTCGTATATTATTTTCACATTAAAAGCAAGTTCAGATTTTAAACCAGTCGCAAGGGATTTTTTTTTATGTTAATTGTACATAAATGTGTGACAGAGTACGCTTTTTTTGGTCCTCTTCGCGCACACTGATATGCATATAAATATATACTGAATATTGGGTCGAGGGAACTTAGTATTAAAAGAAGGATGCTTTCTCACGGGTACCGGGTAGTGTATAAACTAGTGGACAGTTGGTGCAAGCGCTTCCCTCCCTCAGGCGTTCCGGTACTGGCGAGGAGCAAGCTCCGTTCCTGTCGTCCGGCGGCAGCAGCGCGGCGAGCCGAACGCTGCCGCGGCCGGCGCCCTTCCCGAACGGCAAGCCGCCGTCATACAGCGCGGCCGTACAGCTCATGGACCTGGGGGAGCGCGAGCGGCCCAGGTCAGTGACCGCGCACTGTGCAGGGTAGGTACAAACGAGTGTCTTGTTACGTCACTGCCTAATCACGGTAGAGCCAAACGCAAGCGCGGCTGGCGACGTTCCCGAACAGCAAGCTGTGTACATGGTGCTGTGGTGGTTATGGCTGAGCCGAGTTTTCCATGGTATCACCTTAATGGCGGTGAAGTCCAAGCGGGGGATTTAAGTGGGTAGGCCTGCCCTTCTCAGGGCGCGGAGTTCCACACACACCGTCACCTCTATTAGGTGACGGTACGGTACATCTATGTATTTCCCTTGTAAAGAAAAGAAAAGGATGCTGGTTACAGCGCGGCCGTGCGGCTCATGATCATGGGGAAGCGCGAGCTATAGAAGATAACGAGCGATAAAAATAATAATTTAGTCCCAGGTCAGTAACAGCGCAGAGTGCACGGTAGGTACAAACGAGTGTCTGATGACGTCAGAGCCAATGCTGGCGCGGCCGGCGCCCTTCCCGAACAGCGAGCCGTCATCGTACAGCGCGGTGTGGAGTTTATGGGCAAGGATGTCTCTTACGTTACCGCCTAATGACGTCAGGGCTGAATGCCGCGCAGGCAACACGCCGTCGTCCAGTGCGGCCTGCAGGGTAGGTAAAAGCGAATGATACGTCACCACTTGATGACGTCGAAGGGTCGTCCAGATATAACTCCACTTTACTTACCAGAGGAGCATCCATATTTTCTATATCAAGCTTCCAAAGATAACGTTGTACTAATACCCGGTTCCAATATTTAACGATTCGTAATGCCAAAAATGACTGCGTTTTTCTCCAACTGCCTACGAGTCGTTATAACCGTTCTATAATTTACTTTCCATACCAGCTGTCTGTCAGTCGATTTTAGTTTACGCCTCGTATAATTTATTACTATCCGTAACTACAACGGATCGTTTTTCAAATATTGGTAACGGGTATAAATCTTCGGACTGTTTTTCTTGTCCCTGTCTCTTTTGGACACGACCTCATTTTTTAATATGTACACTTGACTTGACTTTACACTGTTAATATTCTGACTTATTCAATGATATAGTCGTTAATAATTTTTTTCCCTAACTGACTATAAATGATGGCCGCAGATAGCCTTTTCATCTTCACCGGGCTTGCGGGGGAGCGGAAGGCTCTCACCCCTAAAGTCGTATAATGTGTTCGCGCTATTTCAAATCTTTAAAACCTTTTTTGTGTACTGGCAGGTTACCACCATGAGAAAAAAAGAAAATAAAAAAAAGTGTAAATGTCAGATAGAAAAAGTAAAAGATAAAAAATGTAATTATATTTAGTTTTGATTATTAAATAAGCTTTAAGTTAAGTTTTTAAAGATTTTTATTTAACACAAGAAACAAAATCAATAATCAAGATATGATTTTGTACAAATGAGATTAACATTAGCCATATTGTTTCCAGATCTCGCATGTCGGGCAGCGCGACCCTCGGCCGGGGGGCGAGCAGCGGCGCGGACCGCTCCCTGGGGGCGCTGGGGGCGCTCGGGGGGTCGCACACCCTGGGCCGCGCCCCCCACAACGGCAAGTACGCGACCCTCAGCAAGCAGTGCAAGACGCTAGAGAGCAACGACTTCTACTGAGACCGGCCCGGCGGCGGCGCGCAGCCCGACAACCCTGGTGAGTGACCATCAACAGTACTTCAGGGTAAACTTACAGATCGATATTAGATCTTATGTTCAGGACATAAAAGAGAAACAAACTAACTGTATGGCTTGGTACGGAATTGGTTTAAAAGTTTTGTTTTTTTTTATAAATAAACGACTGAGTTTTACGCCGGTATCTTGACGGTAGTTATTGGTTCTAAACCGGAGGTAGCATCACTTGATTGATAAGATATTCATTACTGATATAATCTAATGAATAAAAATATACGACCATTGACTATATAGGCGCCCTCGCAGTGCCAAGTCCAAAGTGTGTAGTCTGACGTGTTTATGTCTGCGTGTATATTATGTTCGACAAAAAACGATATTACATTTTCGACAAACTTTAATACAACGGTAAAAATATTAAGAGTTAAAATGCGTCGATGAATCTGTCTGCAACGTCGTTGGTGTTTCTTGCAGTATGTAAACGTCATGAATCATTACGTCATTCTTATTCGTTATTTATCTCCGTTGTACAGGTCAGGCCGGGCGCAGTGCGACGGCCCTGAACCGGTTCGACCCAAAGTACGCGTCGTTCGGGCCCCGCGCTCCCCGCCCGCGCCCGCCGCCGCCCGCGCCCTCGCTCGCCACCTTCAGCCCGCAGCCGCCGCAGCCGCCGCCCGCCTCCGCCTCCGCCTCCGCCTCCGCCTCCGCCTCTGCGCAGCAGGACAAGTACGCCACCGTGCGCGCCCCCCGCCGCGCCGAGCCGCAGCCGCTGTCGGCCGCCGCGCTCGAGTACCGCTCGCTGCAGCGGCCGCGCAGGCAGCAGCAGGCCGGCAACACCGGCACCACGCACCGCCGCCGCCCCGACCGCAACCAGCACCAGCAACATCAACAGCATCAGCAGCAACACCCTCAACACCAACACGACCAGAGGGACCTCTACGCCGTCACGGAGCTTTAACGAGGCGACGCCAACGAGGCCGTCTTGCTCGAGATCGGGTGCGGTGTGATGAAGTAGCGTTGGTAGCAGGCTATCGGTAGCTAAGTCAAGCTGTGGTCTTGAAAATAGGTCGAACTATCGATTGTAATATGGAAAATATCGACCCCGATAATAATATCTAATGGAATTGAATATCGAAATTATCGATCTTGATAAAAGTGTCGAACTATCGATTATAACCACGGAAACTATCGACCCTGATAACACTATCGAAAATATCGAAATCGGGTTTTTCGAATATAATAGCGGATCTATCAATTCTAACAAATATTATTGTTGATCTTGCAAAGACTATCGACTATCGAGTAAAAAAAATCGAAACTATCGACCCTGATAATACTATCGAATATATCGATAGTATCTATTGATAAGAATAGGACATACTGTTGCTATGGATCAATATGGGTAGTTTTTTTTGGAAAACATTTCGAAACTATCAATCCTAATAAATATTATTGGGTGAGCAAACAATATAAGTTTTATTGCTAGTGGTGATCGTTTGTATCCAATGACACTATCAAGCGGAGATACTTCTACCAAAGTAATGTACTATTTTGATGTTATAATCAAGTCGATTGTTTTGATATGGATTCCTATTCGACAGTGGTCGACTGATTTACAAGATTTATCTATTGCTATTGCAACAACGCTAAAATCGAGAGTTGGCCGATGCATCTAAGTAATCGATTGAAAAAGAGTGACGGTCGCGAAAGGATTCAAATGAAGTGACGGTCGCTGAAGAAAATCGATGAAATCAGAATTATTAAAAGTGTTGTCAAAGTTTAGAAACTGTGGTGTGTGATAATAATACCGGTGTCTACCAAAGTGCGTCTAAATATCTTGCAGCATTATATTTACAAAACTGACATTGGACTTGAAACGTAAACCGAATCGATCGACATTTATGTAAGAAGTGAGATGACGAAAACAAAATTGCGAAATCGATTAAATTCACATTTCTGAATCTTACAGAAAATTGCGAATAAAATGGCTACTAAAAAAAACGGACCTAAAATCCTTCATGATGGTTTACAAAACAGTCATTAATGTATAGTGGCATATTTTGTGTGTTGCGAACTAACTTCGACAGTACTGAATAGGGAAGCAGACTAAAATAGGCTATTAGTCAATTTGCTAGATAAGCCAAAAATAACAGATACGTGTTTTTGCATTTTCCATCTAATAAAAAAAATACGGCGATAAATTTAATGACGTGACTAGTGAATATTAGAAACAGAAAATTTTTATCTCCCCTTGCGGTGCGGGAATTGAACCCACGACCTTCACGTATCGCGCGTGCTGCTCTTATATAATTATATATAGGGGAGATAAAATTTTTCTGTTTCTAATATTTATAGTTCGCTAGTACGGCGTATAGTACTATAAAAATAATAAAATCGACGTCACTAGTGAGTTCATATTTTTACCCACCTGTGACGTAACAAGCACCCAACCCGCAATTTGGCATCGTTTTATCTAAGTATTTTTTTATGGGCAAATAAAAAAATTGTGTATCTAATATTTTTTTATTATCTATCTAACGAACTACAACAATCTGGTATTTATGACCCAGTCTGCTTTCCTATTAGTAAGTATGAAAACCTAGTTAGTTCTTTTAACGCACTAGAGTATAAAATTTCAACTCGAACATTTACTATAGGCATTATAGTAAATTAGCAGAGTTTGCTCATGATGATTGAGGTTTTCGTTAATATTAAATTGACGAGAATGCTGAAAGACTTTGTAAAAAAAAAGACTTTTTAAACCTAATTAATGTAGTGTGAAGGCAATACTTCGTTTTAGTAAAACGGTACTCGTTCAATGAATAAATTCGAAAATGATGGCAACAATTTGAAATAATTTTTGCACGTACACCAATAATTTCGAATTCAATAATAAATAACTTTTTAGACCTTTAAAAATATCGATTTGGTTAAAAAACACGAAAAAGCCGCTCGGCCTATCGCCTAATCAAAAAAAAATAAGCCTAATTCGGTCAATAAATTGAGGGAATTTCGTTTCTAAATTAGAATTACTGATATTTTAAATTTTTTTTTTAATGAACACAAAATAATGCATTGTGATGTTTTTGATTATCCTAAATGAATACCTAAATTATTAAATTTCTAATGTTGTCGACGTGGGTTTTGGCTGTGATGAACAAGTATCTATTTAAACCCTATGTAATTATGTATTTTCCTGCACCGGAATACTGAAGTGAGAGATATAAAAATTATCATAGGAATAACTCATTTAAATCGAGATAAAAGACAGTTAAATACAATTTGAGGTGTTTGGGCTGATGACTGGTTTCCTTAAATTTTATATGCATGTTTTGAATCTCTTCTTTATTTATCTCTTGGCAAATACTGTTTATTCAACTTTTTTTTCTTATTTCCTGGTCTTCTAGAAAATCTAATTTTAAAGTCTATTCTTTTCGGGTTAATTTTTTTGGCATCGTAAATTGACGTCTTTGCACCGAAATCTACTAGCAGAACTGACAAGATTGTAGAAATCATTCAATAACAGTGGGTTTTACATTTAAAAAAAAAAATACTGAAAGAAACGTCAAGGTCAAGAATCTTGCAGTTCAATAATAGTTCTTATGCTTGGAACATTAGGGCGTTACAAATTCCAAAGTGTAGTCTGATGTGCTTTTGTCTGTACCTATAATCGATTAACTCCAATAGTAAATTTCCTTCAAAAGTTCGTGGTCGCAAAGTACATAAATGCAATAAAATTTCGCGCACAAATTATCCTAATTTTAATAAAACACTCGTGCAGTGTTAATTGCAATCACCTGTTTAATATTGCTCAAATCTTTGTAAATGTATATGAGTAATAAATAATGGTCTATTGTGTGAAACGGAGTGTGTTATATTAGCGATTAATATTTACTTATTTTAGCACTAACCCGAACAAATTAACATCAAATTTTATGTCATATTTCTAATTTAACACGACAAAATTCGCCATTTTCAATTTAAGAACGATAAACCTAAATTGAGCCAATTCAAATATTTCAAAGACATTGAAGTTTAACCGGTATGAAATAAATTAAATTATTATATGTGTATATTTATATATAATGTTATCAATAGTTAAATGCAACTAGAATGTGGCTTTGCCCTAGAAGAATTTGTCACATTTATCATCCCTATGATTTTTATAAATTTAGGTACATTCGGAAATATATTTTTATTTTAATGTAATGTCATTAAGTTATACTGAGAAATGAAGTATTAATATAGATTTCAACGACTTCCGTAGTCGAGAGCGGGCCAGACTTTAATACCATGCTATCTTTGAGGACCTGGGTTCGATTACCAGTCGAGTAAATTCGGATTCTTTTTTATTTATTGTTTTTGGTCTAAGTATTGTGGTACCGTCGTTGTTTCTGATTTCTGATATGTAAGTGCTTTAGCTACTTACCATCGAATAAGATCAATGTACGTTGTCCAATGCTGTCCTATATTTTTTGCTTCTAGGGCATTTTCTGGCAAAGTTAAACATAAATTAATTGATAAAAAAGCATCTAATTTCCTGTATTTTGATATGAATACTTTAGAGGCAAAAAGTAATTGGCTACTTGACAGTGTTAACAATAAAATATGAAAAGTGTTAGATACGTTAGCTTATTAGTTAAGTAATAATTTTACTTTTTTATTTTTTAATTTTTTTTTTTTTTTTCTAAAAGTTTTAGAAGCTTTGGTCGATACATTCGATCATGTCAGCTTCATCTTACCCTAATCTTAAAAACAATCAAAACAACTTCATAGAATTTTTTAATTAAAAGCATCTTAAGTATTTTATTTTTGCAAAATAAATTTTACTTTTTTTATCTGTGGCACAAAAGAACCGAAACGGAAACCACCATTGCAATTCGGAAATGACAGCTGTCGACGAAAATTATTTATTTTAATGTGGCGAAACAATGATTATTTTACCGATTAAATTGAATTATTGTGTCTCTAATCGTATTAAGAATTTATTGAAACATTTTCCGTTTATCTAAATTAAGTCGTTCCTATGCGTATCGGTTCGTTGTCTAGGACGTTGACGTCATAATTGCAACAGTGACGAGACTTGGCGTTTTCGCGCGCTTTTTAAATGTGTTACACAAAATCTTATTTTTCTCTGGTTATTTACATTTTATCTAGATAAATCAAATTGCTTGGAATATAAAACTGTCAAGTAGCCAATTGCTTAGAACAAAATAACAGTAAATAACCTAGTAAATTGTACACGTAGCACAATTATAAACTAATTTTAATGTTTTGGAGTTCAAACTATTTCTAAATCGATGTCCATACTTAAGGCTGTGTTAATAAAATGATTAATGAACTAACGACCAATGGAGAAACTCAGTTTGTTTAATTATATTTTAATATGAAATTAACTGGAACGATTGACTGTGACGATGCAGAATCTGTTTTGATCTTGGTTTCCGCTCAATCGAGGTTTAAGGGTTAACCTATAAAAAAGACCTACTTTCGATAAATTAGCACTGAAAACTGTAAGACGAGGTAGCATTTTTCCTACCATATTCATGTGGTATAGAAATGATGACTACTGTCAGCATAATTCGTTTGTATATACCACAGTACCTTGTCACATTAACCCTTTATAAGGCTCTGTCTACTATATGACCACCATAATTTAAACCTTACTTCTTTCAATTAAGGTCCAAAACCATTGAAAAATGTAAACATGCTCTGCCGTATAAAGAGTTAAGCCGCATAACGTAGCGTGACAGATAGACCGTAAACTTAATGTGACAAGGTACTTAATTGTTTACAAACTAAAACAGCTGATTACAATAATTTATAAACCCTCGTTAAAGGTAAGGATGAGAGATGCCAAATATTAGGAAAATACTTTTTTCTGGCATTTTCTGAATAAAATAAGAGTAAAGTAGCCTGGCTTGGAGCCTGAAAGTAGACATTTATTTGTATTGTATAAGTATACAATATATACGTGTATATATTAGTAGTAAACGCGTTTATGTATAAATAACTTTATATAGTCTGTTTATGTGTGATTTAATCTTTTTTAACACTTGTACATTTACATTAAAGTCAAAACTAATAGTTAAAATTTATCACGAAAATGTATTTGGAATCTCGTTTCGACTCTGCTTTAAAAACAGTTTTGTTGTTTAAACTTAGGCTCAATGCGATTTTGAATAATTGCAATAGTGTGGACCTAATGTATATAACTTAGTAATTATTTACTATAGTCATTCGCTAATTCATTTAATTTACAGCTAATTTATTCGGTTAATTGTAAATGGTATAATTAATCTAAATTTAATCATTCCAACGTGTGTGAATTAGGGAAAAGCGGAATTGTAAGAATGTATAATGATGACATTTGGCAGTATTGTGGCGCCATTGCAGCTAAATTAGATTTTGCAAAAAAAAATACAAAATAAATTACTTTTATGCAAATACAATATAACAGGTTTTTCATACAAAATATTGGATCATAAAATATGAGATTTTCAGTAGGTAATATGTATTATCTATTTACGCTAATAAAGAGCCAGAATCGACTTAAAAAACTTTAATACTTTCTCGCCCTCTACTGTCAATTGGCGGAAACAGACCATCACTATTGAGCGAATACTATCTTTAAAGTCTTTTTAAGGTGCAAAACAAAACTGCCAACTGAAGAGCACATTTGGGTAATCTCGTTGATAAATTAACTGTAGCTATTAATATTACGGAAAAGTACTGCTCTTGCTATAACACCACAAATTTTAAATGTAAAATATTTTTTTCTAGGAACGTTATTTTGAAAATCGAAATTATGAACGAATTATTTTTTTGTAATCAATTTTTTAATTTCATTATCAGAATTCAGATTTATGCTCACTTAGATGTCAGGCGTCAGGGGCATACAAATTGTATCTGCTATTTATTTTTTTTTGCAATGGCAATTTTATTTTCAAGATAACATTCCTAACTTCTCTTGATAGCTATATTATCTAATCTAACTGTAGTATAAAATTTAAGTATAAAGGTACCAGTTTTATCGATATGCGTGAAGCGTACAGTTTTGTAACTCAGTATTAAAATAGGGAATTTTGTGAGACTTTACAACGACGTTCGTACGTTTTTTATGATCAAGATGTATTTTAATTTCACTCGTATAAGTTGGAAGGTACCGTAAGCAGTGTATTCGCCAAAGATAATGCATAATTAAAATTAAGTACGCCTAGTTAGTATTAAGGTTGTTTTAGAATGATGTAGTTTATCTCTGACAGTCATATTGCATATTTGTGTCGACACGGCTGAAAATAAGGAAATCCAGAGCTAAAAAAGTACTTTTTCTTTTTTTAGTTTACAGTACGTAGTCAGACAATAATGTTTATGCGCAATTTTAAGCCTTTATGTAATGGCCTTAGAAATTACTGTCATAATTACTTTTTTTATAAGGAATATACTTGGAAATATGCAATATGCCTGTCCTTACCGTATTCTAGACTTGTATACTATGGGTTTCACGAATGAGAGAATAGGTATGTGAAGACTTCGCTAGAAACGTTTATTTATTTCATTTCAAAATTAATTTGTTAAACCAGTGTATTTAAAGAAGATGATGATCATTTTTTGCAATGTCAGTCGATTTAGTACAGCTCTAAATAATGGACCAATTTATGAAATAAATTGTCCTTCATAGTTAATTTTTGATGTATTTCATACACTCATTTCTGTGCAATTAACCGAGAGTTGAGTTTTTTTTCCTATATTCTGTTTTTAAACGGTTTTATTTAGCTCACCCCGTTTGTTTTATTTATTATTTTTAAACTAATACCGAGTGACATTGTGAAGAATTGCAATAATAACGCAATAACAAAATTATGATATCTTTACAATGTAAGCTCCACGATTTTTCAAATGTAATTATCTCGCACACTATTTATAATTATTGTAATTATAATAAACACAATTGTAAAATATTTCGCGGTTATCAAAGCGACTCTGATTTGACGGGACAGATTTTTGATAAAAGAAGTAAATCGTTTTTTTTTATGATTACAATTAATCTTAGGCTCAAAACCAGGGCCTAATCAATTTTTTTTTATTAGACTGTTCACAAGAAGTTTAAAGAAAACGGTCGGGTACTATTATGGCCTGTAAGTTTATTGTCAATTTTTGTTTACTTTTACTAAGTATCTTTAATAAATAGTGAAATGAAACGAATGACCCGAAATAACACAAAGTTACCATAGAGTGGGTACTTTTTACTAATTTAGTCACTGCCCTGGTGTTTATTTTTTTAGCATTCGTGCCATATCTGTGTTGATTCTCAATAGGTGCGTACAGAGTAATCGTAATACGGAATTGTAAGTTTTGTTTTTATTAAATTATTTTGAGGGAATTGTTTTTTATTACTAAGTTACATTAGAATTGTTTTGCTTTTTCAAGTCAATTATGGTGCGCCCGTGTATGTTAAACTTTAAATAGTATGGTTTTCACGCATTGCAAGGTATTGTTCTTGGCAGAAATAAATGATAATAATTTATGTGAGTTACCAACTTTTTTTAGTCCCCAAATTTTTTTTTTCTGATTGTCATCGCTAGTTTAATATAGTATCGTATTCAAGCGTCTAGAACGCAACCTGTCAATAGTTTAATAATGGTCATGGTTTAAAATATGCCTCTACGTTTTCTGAAAAAAAAAATATTTCACAAAACGTAGGTAAAATGTAAGGCATGTATGTTTTAACTTAAAAGTCTGTGGTAGATTTTGAGCTGTTTAAAAAAAATATTTTGTGCAAAAATTATTTAAATTATGAATATTTGTTTTGGGGGCTTTCATTACTTTTTTCTTTCTACCGTGACGTTTGAGTGGATAGTAGAAAATAAAAAAAAAACACTAAAAACTATTTTGAATTCGGAAACCATGCCTAAGGGAACAGTTGTTTTTTTATATTTTGGGTCATACGAGTTTACGGCCTTTCGTTTACTTTACAATGCGTGAAACCCTAGTTAAGTCTCATCTCGTGATGTATGACGTGTATAACGTAAATTATAAACGGTTGATGAATAGATCAAGTGTATGAGTTTACAATGAAACTAATAAATGTATAAAATTAACACCGGGTTTTATTTCTCTTAACAACATCCAGATTGTAAAAAAATCCTCTCTAAAGCAGAGTAACAATAGGACTTCTTTGGCCTCAGTATCGCAATAATTGCCACAAGTTACACTTAAAATACGTTTATATACAGTTGATAATAAATTTATATTTTAACTTAGGTTCCGATCAGATATCTCAAAGATATTTTTTCCATGGAAGAAATACAGAAAATAATTATTAGTTCAATATCAATAAAGTGGGACTGCGCCCACTTTGAACCAACGGTTGGTTATTGGAACCAATGCCTATTCTTGAAAAACGTTCCTATATTTGAAAAACGATCCGTAATAGATAGTAATAAATTATACGAGGCGTAAGCTAAAAACAACCGATGGACGACTGATGTCAGCTGATATGGAAAACTCAATTTGAAATTAAAATTAACGACTCTTAGACAAACGGATAGTAATTTTTGACACATTACGAATCGTAAAATTTAAGAACCGGGCACAAATCCTCGCCTAGTACAATCATTTGTGTGATGTAGGTACACGTAAATTTAAGAACCGGGCACAAACCCTCGCCTAGTACAATCATTTGTGTGATGTAGGTACACGTAAATTTAAGAACCGGGCACAAATCCTCGCCTAGTACAATCATTTGTGTGATGTAGGTACACGTAAATTTAAGAACCGGGCACAAATCCTCGCCTAGTACAATCATTTGTGTGATGTAGGTACACGTAAATATAAGAACCGGGCACAAATCCTCGCCTAGTACAATCATTTGTGTGATGTAGGTACACGTAAATTCGTGTGATGGAATATTCCATGTCTAGTATTAAAAAAATATATCAGAAATCATCAGATAGGTACATTGACTATATTGATATATGTTATATATCTATGAGTTTATGTACGTTTATCATGCTATACTATGAATATAATTTAAGAAATAAAACGTTATTTATGTTGCACGGCCGTACCTACCTATTTCTCGCCATCTACCTACTATTTCCTCTACCTTAAGGTTGTCTGGAAGAGATCGCTTTCTAGCGATAAGACCGCCTAAATTGTACTATAACCAATCTGTAAATCTATTTCCGTAAAGTTTTGTGCAATAAAGTTTATCTATCTATCTATACTTTTTAAATTTTGATCGTACTTACAATAACGTACATAATATATTTTTTCTGCTGACTTCCGTAGCCGGGAAGCAAGCGGGCCGGACTTTGGCGTCGCGCTATTTCTGAGGTCCCGGGTTCGAATGTCCGTCGAGTCAAAATAGAAACCAAACTTTCGATATTGTTTCGTGTCTGGGTGTTGTGGTACCGTCATTGTTTCTGATTTCTTGACCGACAAAACTGATTTAGAAACTAAACGATCGGAGGTATGTACTTATGTGAAGCTGCCCAGATGTATTTCATTTATTACTAGCGGCCGGTCGCACCTTCGCACAAATTTTCGACTTTGCAAAAGTCAAACTTTGATATGAAAATTACAATCATAACAAAAATATTCATTTTGATCCAGTAGGTATTTCAGAAGTTAAGCGCTTATAACAGCGATTAATTTGTAGTAATATAGATTTATTTATGCACCGGGTACCAATAATTCGGTCCTCGTATTTTTTTATCGTGTTCAGCAATGTCGTTCGGCGGAGCCTGAAACGTTGCACATGCCTTATTTATATTTCCACTCGAACGACGTCAACGTTTATCGCGGTGGCGTTTGCAGAACATTTACGAGTCTGTAGGCAAGAGTTAATTTGATATCATTAAGTATTCAGGCGTTTTGGCCCGGTGCGAGCGCTGACCGAGAAACAAATATCTGGATGTGGCAGATATTTGTGAAGTTCTTATAGAAACTTAGTTAAACTATAGTCAAGCCATAGGTGTGTTCCTACCGGTTCAATAGAACTATTCAATAGTACGTTTTTACGTTATTTCATAGTTCTTTTAAAGAACTATTAATGTAGTATGGAAGTAGTGGTATTATTTTTCTCATTAGTAGGTACTAGGCTTTGAAATAATAGAACAAGCGGAACTCAAGTCTTACCTGTTATATCTACTATATTGTTCACAATTCATTATGGAAGACATACTTAATAGATATAAAAGAACAGGGGGGTAACAGAGCAAGCCATATTTGATATAATTATGTTAAATCGGTAATAACTTAGCGGTCAACGGATTGCCTATTAATGACGTGTTTTTAACTGGCTGCTGAAGAAAAGAAGGTTGAATTAGCTACTTAAATTCTCTAGTATTTAAGAACATAGCAGTATAAACTTTCAAATGTTCCCAGTATAACAATACTGTACATAGCCTTTTAGCTATTAAATACACATTCCTGTGTTTTATTACTGTCCGTAAACAGGGTAAACCATGCTTAACTTAAATCATGACTGATCTGATAAGTAATTATCAGAACATTAAAAATGATAGGTGATTGTTATATAGCTGACAGTAAAGATTAAAGAATTAAATAGGTACTTACTACTTCAGTGCAAGACAATTAGGTGCATTTGTACCTAGGAGAAATCGTTGGGCTTTTTTATGACGAGTAAATCAATGTCACCTAATTCTGTGTATATAAAATAAGGTAGATGACTAAACATTTCTTTAGATTACCAAAAAAATATATACATAGTTTTACTTTTATCATGTAATTACTAAGGTACATTGGGTCGCTTCGTTGCATAGTTTTTGCAAATTAATGAAAATACTCCTCTCCACTTAACTTTAGGCTCTGTATGATCATTAATTATATTTATTTGTTGAAGCAAAAAATTAATAAATATTTGATTTAATGTTAAAAAACAAATTAATTTGATTAAATATAATCATGGTACGAGTATTTTTACGTATGAACTTAGGTATGTTTTCATTGATTAATTAGTATAGACGGTGCAATGTCACCTATTAGTATCAAACTCAAATAAATGTGTGAACTTATTTTATCTTATCACTTTTGCATCATCAAAACAATAATACTAAATCTGTTTTAGGTAGGTAGTTACGTGTAAGATATTAGGCCCTTCTTACACCTCCTACGTAGCTGCCTACCTGATAAATTAATAGGTACCTTTGACAGGATACGGTGGATCTTCATAGCTTTGCACGCGCGTCGACGAAATGTGTCCGAATTTAATTACAGATTGGCTGCTGACGGCGAAAACCTTAGTCCGCCTCTGACTAATACGTCTTCACTAAGTCCTCTAAAAGCAATAGAGCATAAAACACCCATTTAACACGAAAGACTTAAAGCTGCATTCATTGTCATTTGACACTGGCAGAAGTACAAGCTTAGTTGCCAGATAGAATTCAAGATTTCGCGTTCCATTTTAAACATGTCTATGGAATCAATTGGGATGACGGATTTAAGTTATCCATCCATCCATCCATCCATCAGCCTCTTTTTGTCCACTGCTGGACATAGGCCTCCCCTACAGAACGCCACAACGCGCGGTCCTGCGCTATCTGCATCCAGCGGCTCCCCGCACATCTGACGATGTCGTCAGTCCATCGTGTTGGGGGCCGCCCTACGCTGCGTCGTCCGGTACGTGGTCGCCACTCGAGGACCCTCTTCACCCAACGGTCGTCGGTCCTACGAGCGATGTGGCCTGCCCACTGCCACTTCAGCGTGCTAACTCTTCGGGCTATGTCGGATACACCGGTCCTTCTACGGATCTCCGTATTACGGATCCGATCACGTAGGGAAACGCCGAGCATAGCCCTCTCCATAGCACGCTGCGCAACTTCGAGCTTCGTTATGAGGCCAACATTCAGAGACCACGTCTCAGTTCCGTAAGTCATCACTGGTAACACACATTGGTCATAGACCTTTCTCTTCAGGCACTGGGGAGTTTAAGTTATCATTACCACGGAATCCAGTGATAAAAACATGTTTACCGCGGTTAGAATGGTCAAAAACCATTTCTGATACTCTATGTGTAGTGTGTCCTAGTGACTTCAATAACATAGAATGTGAGGGTGGATGAAGATTTGCACTATCCCCAAACAGACGAAGACGAGCAAGACTAGTCAGCTCGTGACCACGGTTGGAACAACCTAACCGAAACGTCGGGCAGAAAGTAGTTCATATTAACTACTAATAAATGTTGTTGCGTTTTGAACCGTTAACTTATTTTAAAAGCTTAGTTTTTTAGTTTAGTGCCATTTAACATAGAAAGAAAAAGGTTTAGCGCATCCAGGCACGCTAAATCCGCGTCTGCATCATTCGAAGGTACCTTTTGAAAAATAATTGTCCGCTCTCCAGGCGCTTTTTGTAGGAAGGAGTAGCAATTTGTTGTACATTCTCAATGGGAATTTATTTTTAAAATGTTCCGACGAAAAGCTGCAACAGTGCGCGTATTAAGTGTTTTCAAGAGACTCGTATCGTGCGGTGTTCAGAAAGAACGGACATGTTTATTTCACTAAGGCTGTGTCCCCAGTAGGCAAACTGTTAGCGGCCGACTGAGTTTGCGGCGTACCGATTTAGTACGCCCTTCCATATATTTGAAATGGAGTGTCCACAGTCTGTTAGTTTTGCGCTCACTATACGCAGTTTGCAGCGTTACGCGCGCTGACTATAGCAGTGAGCGGCCGACTCCCACCAAAACCGGTTCTAGTCGGCGGCGACGCACGAAAGTTGATTAGAGTTTGCAGCTAACTCAAATTTCAGTTTGCCACAAATTTGCGGCTAACTCAGTCGGCCGCTAACAGTTTGCCTACTGGGGACACGGCCTAATGCCCGGTTTCAATATTTGAACAACTATCCATTCTAGTTTCGTATAGTCATAAATTATACGAGGAGTAAGCAAAAAACGACCGACAAACGGCTGATGACAGCTGATTTGGACAGTAAAGGACAATGCCCAAATTACTATGGACGAATGTACTGACCTAAAGATTTATGTGTCATGATCAAAATAGCTTATTTAAAGTAAGTTATTTATGTATATCTTTCCTACGAAATTATACCTATTCTCGTTTCCAGAGTTTGAAGATATTAAAGAAAACACATTGTATCGTAGGTTATAAAAATGACACCTATAGGAACCTATTCTCTAGACAAAGAGAATAAAGAGATATAGAACAGTCGTCAAATTGTCACTGTCATGAGGTGATGTGACATTAACCAGACGTTAATCGATTATGATTGTGATTGTCTAAAATCGTTATTATCTTTTTTTATTTGATGACATTTTAATATATTATGTAAATATTTCTTGCACGATTAAAACATTTTAAATTAAAATGGGTACCTAATCATAATGATAGGAATGCATTCTCATCGTTACTGCACATTATTGAAAAATCAGAAGGAAACTATAAAATTACTTATATTTTTTTAAAAATTACCCCCAAAAGGAATTTTAGTGAAAAACACCGAAATGGTGTAAAAAAAATTAACTTTTTTTTCCCCAAGAAAAAGATTGTGACACTACAAACTTTATTTAGAGTACTGGCTATGGGCAATCTCCTTTGAAATTTAGAATAAGCAACTCGTAGAAAAACGGATAGTCGTTTTTGATAACACATTACGAATAGTAAAATATTAGAACCTGGCATAAGTCGTGTACTGCACATGTACTGTACATGAACGAAGTAATTTTAGTACTTTTTTTGGTAAAAAGAAAGTAAATATATTTAAGGCCGTATTTTTAAAGTATGTTTGCGTATAATTTTTTTGTTTATGGATCTGCCTTTGATGCTTACTTTTTTATATCCCGACTACCATGATAAGGAAACCAATATCTGATAATGGTACCCCAGAATAATCGAGATGGCGGTTTTTTTTGTAAAAAGTTAAGATATATAATATAGATAAGGTATTAAATACTTACAACAAGAATATTAAGATAGGTAGATTGTCTCTAACTGGGATAATAAAATGTAGTCCAGACAACCTGACGTCCACATTCTTTTCTGTGTTTTCAATACTCGTCGAGGTACTAGTTAATGTAATTGGGTATCAAATAGTATCAAGAAGGTACAGTCGCCGTCAGATATTTCGGAGCAGACAAAGTGACCAAATACTTCTAAACTGTTAAAGTGTCAAACACCACATTAATATCTGAACATTCATTACGTCAATAATAATAAAATCTAAACAGATGCCAATAACATCTGAACACTTATAACGTCAATATGTGTCACGCACGTCATGTGTCTCATTTAGCTACCTGTATAGATGAGTGTTCAGATATTATTGGTAAGTTGTGTGTATAGAAATTATTGACTAGCATCTGCTCAGATATTATTGAAATAATGAATGTTCAGATATTAATGGTAACTTGTGGTGTATGGAACTTTTTGACATTTTAACTGTTCAGAAGTATTTGGTTACTTTGTCTGCTCTGATATATCTGACGGCGACTGTACTTGTGTTGAATCTTATCGCACTTGGTCCAGGGGTCTTGACGCTTACAACCAATATAGCACAAGTATTAGGTGCCCGTGTTAGGATAAGATTTGAATAATAAGACGCCTAATTAGATTCGTTTATTCTTTATTGGGAACCGACTTTCGGGAAGCGCATATCCGTCTTTCTGAGGTGCCTCTCCATGTATTCCTCTGCTTCGTTCCTCATTTCTTCGGTAAAATAGTTCACCCAGTTACCAGATTTTCCTGAAAGTAAAGAGCAACTTCTTAGAATCCAAATGGAAAAAAAACTAAATGATTGCGTTGATTATTTTTTCTTTTAAAAAAGTTAGTTGATTATTTTTTATTTTACCGACATAAAGAAAGAGGTTTCTTAATTAGATCATGTGTTTTTTATCTATATATTCAAAGATAATCGTTAATTTACCGATTTAGATAATTTTTGTTGTTGGAACGGAGATATTCAGCCATTCGCACAATATCGCCTAGTATCGGATCCCAAAGTACCTTAGTGGCTCAAGCATATGTGTTGTATTATTAATATTCTTGATCTCCAGTAATCTTCTATAATGAATAAATTTCTTAAGACTAGCGATTCTGCGTGAAGAAAAATTGCTGAAACACTGAAAGCAATGGTTGTAGACACGGAACATCGGGGCAAAATATACCTAGGTGTTAGTTATAATATTAAAAACAAGAGATATGGAAACTAGTCAGTGTTTTTTATAATTTTTATAGTGCTTTACGCTGTACTAGAGAACTTTTAATATTTTAGAGAAACAGAAAAATTTCATCATTACTTATAACTTGTGGTTAGCTCAGTTTTAAGAGCAGCACGCGCGATTCGTGAAGGTCGTGGGTTCGATTCCCGCACCGCAAGGGGAGATGAAATTTTTCTGTTTCTTTAAAATAGTCAATGTATATTTGGCTTCCTCACCTTTCCTCATAAATTTTATTTCCGATTTGTCGTCATCATCTTTGCCGATCTTATATCCGGAAGCTTTCTTCATGTTTTCGAAGCTTAGGTACTCCTTTAGTTTCTCCTTTTGCTCTGCTGAATATTCCTTGTTGAGGAATGTGCAGACTTTATCAATGACGCTCCGTAGGTCCTGTGAAAAAAAAGCTCATAATTTACCTCGTTCTTTATTTGAAGGAATATTTTGGGTTTTTGGTGCCTTGGGCTGCATTCCCTTAGTGGATTTTTGGAGCTGGTTTTAAACAGAAAAGATATTTAAAAAAATATTTTAACAGAAATCCAAATACAAATGAAACTAAAGCCGAGAAAATTAAAAAGCGTGTCGAAAATTAAAACGAAGCGCGAGAATAATAACAAAAAACAAAAAAACATCGGTTCCATTCGAGAAAAAGAAGTTACCTATAACTTCTTTTTCTTAAAATTATTAAAATGAGGTTGCATTATAAACGGCCTGCTGTCGACATCCTATTATAAAAAAAAATATGTACTTAATAATAATAAAGTTATTTAACAGTAAAAGCGTTTTAGAAATTAGCCCAACAGTTTTTAAATTGTTCGTTACAAACAAAAAAAACAAATGATGAGCTGACCACATCTTTATTGTATATGCAATTTTAGCGACTCTTTTTGAATGGTTTGTTACCAAAGTTTTGAAACGTTGCTTATCTAAGTTCTCGCGTTTAAACCGGGAAGTGAATTGGTAGTATTCCCTCCGAGTTAACGCCTTTCTGAATGGCTGAACTAACAAGACAGGAACTGTTAAATTAAACCGGAATATCCTCACGGCGGGATATTGTCTTTTCATTTTGAATCGTGTGGGCAATGGAGCGGGGACTTACCGTGTGAGAACTCTTTTAATGGAAATTGAATTGGACGTTTTCCCGGCAGTGCGATGCAGGTAACGAATCATCTCAAAAAAAAAGTTATATCTATGTGAGAGATATAGCATATATATGAGATATTTCATATTGAACAACATCACACAGGTAGTCAGTTCGATATTAGTTCTTAACTGCTCGACATAAGGACGCTGCAAGTACCAAAGTGTATAGTCTGACTTGCTTTTGGGCAAACACGGCTCTGATTCTATGCTAAGTACCTACAGCACTCGTGCTAAAAGAAACAGATGCAACAATGGTACCACAACATCCAGAACCCTAAAATAAAAAAGTACGTTTTTCATATTTACCCGACCGGGAATCGAACCCAGGACCTTGGTGGCACAAAAGGCCCGCTCCTCTGTCTGCTACATATGTCGTCGAAAAAATGAATAAAAACCTTAACTGCTGGTGAGATTGGATTAGAAATTGGCCCATATCTATACGGCAGAAAGCTATTTGTAATTTTCACTAACATTTTGCATTTCCTCGTAAAAGAAGAACTTCAAGTTGGGATGATTGCGCTTCTGCCACGCCTCGTCGATGTGCGGGAATATCGGCATATGCAGAACTGAAATTATTAAGAAAATGATTGGTTAGGCAATTCTTCCTCGAGTCCTTATTTCTCGAGTTACCAAATTTTATCTTAATCCATTTAAAATAGTTTACATGAAAGAGTAAGGAATATTCTATACGGCCAGACATCGAAATATTCACGTTTATAATATTACTAGTAGCCCGCGACTTCGTTCGTGTGGACTTCATCCTTTCATGGTCGGTTTTACCCCTATCCCCTCTAATATTCGAAACAAAAAGTAGTCTATATTTGAATCCAAGTTTCGAGCTACATTTGTGCCAAATTTCATATCTCTAACTTCAAAAATAAACATTTTCCCATATAAACTTTCAAAGGTGGTATTACACCCATTCCCCTCCCCCCTTATTTTCTAACAAAAAATAGCCTATGTCCGTTCTTGAGGTTCAATATTCTATACCAAATTTCATCAAAATCGGTTGAGAGGTTTAAGGCGGGAAAGCGTAACAGACAGACAGAGTTACTTTCGCATTTATAATATTAGTAGGGACTAGGATTCTTATGGTTTTGTAATTGCATTCTTCATAAAATGTTATAGTTTATCTTGAACAACTAGTTTCCCAGTTTCTTTGAACGGTCATTTCGATCCTAATGAATAAGCACACTTCATTTTAATATAAACGCATTGGCAAACGTCCTAATGGCATTTGATAAATCCCAACCTTCTTTCACTGTTCCTGCATAGCTTAAAAACGATTTCGTATTGCCCCGTTTTGTCATTGCAAGTCTTTCGATACTGCCTAAACTTCGCTATCAGAATTTTCTGGTGATTATTCAAGTCTTTCAACAGCAATCCCGAGTTTAAACAATAAAATGCTTATCTCGGCACCTCGGACGGGCTCTCGTAATAAAAAGGGCTGTTTTCGCCCCGGCGCACAACGCAAGTTTAACGAGTTCCCACTTTTGATGGACCGGTCCAAAATGGCGGGCCGAGGGTCCAAAGAAAACTACTTAAACTCACCTAAATCCTTTTTAAAATAGTTTCCAGGCCCCTTGAACTCGGGCCCTTGGAAATACGTAAATATTTGCGCTTAAAGCGGGGTCGTGAGTGGATTATAGTTTGACGTGTTGCCTTGTTGGCTAGTTGGGATGTAAAAAGTTATTTTGGGTCTTCTAACTGGTCTAGAATTTATTACTTAAGCTGATAAATGTTTGGATGAAGTTTCTATTCTGTTAGGAATGAGACATTTGTAATGTAACAGGAGATGAATTGCGTAGTAGGTATGGCCAGCTTAAATTATATAATTGTTCGCTAATAATGGCGATTCTGTGCTTAGAAAATCACGCAAAGTACTTGGTGCTAACTGTGATATAAACATATACTCGTATAAACGGTAATGGCGCCATGACCTTTATCTATAGCGGCCACAGTTCCATTGTAAGGCTTGCGAAAGTCAGATAGAAAACTTTCTAATTCTATGAACCAGTCGTGTCAGAGGAGAGACGGCAAAGCGTGATCGAGAGGAAGATACTGAGGCTCCAGCTCTCAGGTACGGCGAATGCGTGTCAGACGACACTATGTCAATTGGCAAGAAGTAAGGGCATCATAATTTGCTTTGAATCAGCAGTGTAGGCAGGGCAGGGGTGGTCATGTTGGAGCGGCCACCTCCGCATACCCCACCTCATCATTATCGGGGGACAGGTCTGAGCTTGCGGAGGTCAGATGACAAACTTTCTCATTCTATGGACAAGTCATGCCAGAGGAGAGATGGCAAAGCGCGATTGGTAGAAAGATACTGAGGCTCCCGCGCTCAGGAGACGCAAGAAGTAAGGGCACCGCAGCTTGCTTTGAATCAGCGGTCTTCAGGCGAGACAGGGGTGTCCGTCGGCCACCTCCACTTTCCCCACCCTATTACCACTGGTACTGTAGTGTTTCAACTTTGACAGAAATACCAACGGCAGCGCCACTTAGGTGATTATGACGACTGATTGGGAAACCATGTGACTAATAGCTTAATATTATAAACTTAACAGAGTATGCGATATAGCTTGTTGAATAATGAATGTACTTGTCAATAGGACAAGAGCCACTTGGATAAGATTGTCAATTGAGTTTTTTTTTACTTCTACGTTATCTATCAATTATAGATAACAGGAGTACCTGTTAAGTAAAGATGTGTCTCACGGTTTTAATGCAGGATAGTAACATCAAAATTAAAAAAAAAACTTTTTCATCAAAATATAAGCCTCTTCTTCTTTTTATAATGAATGGCAATTCAGTTTCTTTAGCGAAGTCTACAGCTGCTAGTTTCACGTGAGAGGAAAATTAATATAACTTCTCGATAGAATACAGGTGTTCGGTGCTTTATACAGCTTTCCCAAGATTCCGGTGAGGACCATTCCGGGAAAAGCTCGTTTCAAAGCACAATCGAGTCTGAATCAAATTGTTCAGATGGACAAGTGGCTTGACACTCGATGTGCGGTTGAATCCACATTACTTATATATTATTTTATTTATCACTCTTTATGGAACTTTACTGTACAAATCCCTACTTACTAATTTTATAAATCTGAAAAGTTTGTCTGTTTGAATGCGCTAATCTCAGGAACTATTGGTTCGAATTGAAAAATATTTTTGTGCTGTATAGTCAATTTATGTAGGAAGGCTTTTAATTATATGACATCACATTTCGACCAAGAGGAGCGAAGAATCAATGAAAAATGTGGAACAACGACCGTGATTTGCCGTCTATTACCGTCCACAGAATCTTATCCTTGGTTAAGTCACGTTCCGTTGCTCACCTAAATCACGCTTGAACAGCTCCCAAAACTCGTTGAACTCCACGCTGTCATCGAAGTATCTGAACAGCTTGTGCATGTAATGGAACGAGACGGCCACGTCCCTAGGATCTCGGGCGACGTACAGCACTTTTGACGTTTCCAACAGTTTTGGCGGGAGAAGTGACAGCGGCAGATGAGTTTTGACGTAGCGCGGGGAGCGGAGGCGGGGCAGCGTCCGGAAATCCTCTTCCGTGGCGCTCTGGCCGCTGGTGCTTTTCACTTCTTTTGTCACTTCCGATGCTTGGGTTGGGTATCTGAAAAAAAAAACAAAGATTTGGCTCCATTGCAGAAGTACCTACTCGGTGGAGGGTAGTGAAGGAAATTGAAACCTATCTTCTTGTTGTTTAATTTATTATTTAGTGAACTTTAATATTTGATTGGTGTTGTAGCGATTGTTTAATAAAATAATATATTAATTTCTACGTGTTAAACTTTTTAAGACCTGATGTCCTGAGACACGCTGAAACTGGGCCATTGGAATCCTTGAGAAGCTATAGAACATCAAGCATCCGTGTGCCTATTTAAAAACAAACCCTACTGTACATATGAAAAATATTAATCAACATCACATAAATGGCTGTGATTCTGTAGTAAGTACCTAAAACATTTTGTTACGGCCGGGAATTAAACCCCATTTAGAAATAATTATATCAATTCTCACGCAACATTGGAATAAAATCCTAGACTTCTTTCTGCGCGAATGAAGTCCACGTATTAAATATCCGATTGGAGGATAATGGAGGAAAAAACTTGGTCTATTCGATTTAATTTATAATTTCGTAAACTTTTGTGTATAATTTCGGTGCTGATTTGTACAATAACGCTCAATAGCGAATTATTTATTGAATAATGCATAAAGTGGACCGCATAAACGCACGTCAAATTTCATGCAATTTGTTCACGTGCACTGAATTAAATGATGGTAGAAGAAATGGAAGTCTTACTCTATATATGCAAATCGTTTTGATAATGGTGTTGCTGTAGCTGCCTCGAAGTCTAGGTCGTTTGCCACCAGCCACGCCAACTCTTGGAGCCACGTGGTACCTAGAATCAGATCAGATTATGGAACGTACCAATTTTGCCAGCTGTCCAGTATGTTATTTCCCTATTAGAAAATCCCCTTGCATTTAGAATTGTTTGACATTTATATTTAACAAGCCACTTTCTTGTGCTAGCCGAGTCCTTGAGAACTGGAGGCGAACTAGTAAACATGAAATATATTGGAGCGCAATTTTAGTAGGGGAACCGAAAAATCCCAGATTCTTCGAACGATTTTAATATTATTTGATTTAATTTTTACTTGATATTTAAGCTGTATTGCAACGAAAACTAAGTCCAACTAGTATTTAACACAAAAAAAGAGTTCTTCTCTTGTGCAGTAGTTCAAGATAAAAAGAGATGGAGATGTTAGACCTGTAGGCCTAGCATGCGCAAAACGTCAAATTTATCGCATGAGACGACAAAAGTTTCGATACTCTTAATTGGCTACTTGACAGTGTTAACAATAAAATATGAAAAGTGTTAGATATGTTAGCTTATTACTTAAGTAATCATTTTACATTTTTACTTTTTAATTAAAAGCATAGTTAGTATTTTATTTTTGCAAAATAAATTTTAGTTTTTTAATCTGTGGAACAAAAGAACCGAAACGGAAACCACCATTGCAATTCGGAAATGACAGCTGTCGGCGAAAAGTATTTATTTTAATGTGGCGAAACAATGATTATTTTACCAATTTAATTAAATTATTGTGTCTCTAATCGTATAAAGAATTTATTGAAACATTTTTCGTTTATCTTAATTAAGTCGTTCCTATGCGTATCGGTTCGTTGTTTACGACGTTGACGTCATAATTGCAACAGTGACGCGACTAGGCGTTTTCGCGCACTTTTTAAATGTGTTACACAAAATCTTATTTTTCTCTGGTTATTTAGATTATTTCCAGATAAATCGAATTGCTTGGGATATAAAATGAACGGGCGCACATTTTGCAATACTTTTTCAAAAACTGTCAAGTAGCCAATTGTATAATAGCACACCACACTCCTATTTTCAGCCTCCTATTTGCATTGTATAGAGACGTTTTATAAGTATTACAAATGTAATCTACATGAATAAAAAAGATTGACTTTGACTTTGATGAAAATCACATTACTAGGTACATGTGCACATGTTAACTAAAAGCTTTGAAATGTCTGGCATACCTGATCTCGAGAAGGTGACGACCCAGATATCATCGGGTCGGGCTTCCAGATTATAAATGTCGGCTGCATGGTCGGCGTAACCGGCAGTCGACAAATACCCGTGCGGTCCTACTCTCACAAAAGGACGGATGTATCCTGGAAGAAACGAAACTGTATTATATATGAGGCCTCTGGTAAAATATCTTTTTACTGTTGACGGGGGATATACGTTGACGTATCGTACCATCCCTCGAGGCAGGTAAGGTGTGAAACTCTCTACCCTGTAAAGGGCAGTAATGCCCTCTTAAATGATCCGATTGGACCCTATCGACTTAAGTGGTGGTGTTGTCCATCGGTTCCACCTGACCAGCCACTACACCACTGCGGTAAAACCATCTTATGTCCTAATTAGAAGTCAGTAATTTGATTTTCAGTAAGGGTGGATACCCTTAATGGGGTGGATATTAAGTGCACCAATGTCTCCCTTACATTGGGGGTAGCTAACATTAATATTTTAAATTCCCCGAAGAGTAGGTATGGAAGAAGTCCACAATTTAGGGATGTTATCTCTCAGATACGATACGGCAATGATTGACTTTTCTTAATAATAAGGTGTTCGTCTGCCAAATTTGCCGCCATCAAAATTAATGTCTAAAACTGGGTCAATGCTGTGATATTCTTTTTAGATCCTCAATTGCTAGATTTTCCAGAATCATTGGCAAATATTTGATTCCCCATAATTTTCCCCCCTTTAATGTTCTTCCCCAATTTATCGATTGGCTACTTGACAGTTTTCGAAAATGTATTGTAAAATGTGCACCGTTCATTTGACATCCCAAGCAATTCGATTTATCTAGAAAAAATGTAAATTACCTGAGTAATATACTATTTTGTGTAACACATTTAAAAAGCGCGCAAAATCACCAAGTACGTGATTGTTGAAATTATGACGTAAACGTTCTATACATCAAATGTAAACGGGTCGGAAAGGCTTAATTTTTTGAAAATATCGAATTTTGAAATTAAAGGAAAATGTTTAAAATGGTTAGCGACACAATAATTCAATTAAATCCGTAAAATCATCATCGTTTCGCCTAAATATAAATAAAATACTAACTATGCTTTTAATTCAAAAATAAAAATGTAAAATGATTACTTAACTAATAAGCTAACATATACAACATTTTTCATATTTTTTTGTTAACACTGTCAAGTAGCCAACTGAGCCGAAATTTCTGGCAATTTTTTTGAATCATAATGCATGTTGCTAAAGTCACCTCACTATGGCACCTCACAATATGTAGGTATGTAAGCTGGGCATATAATCTCATTGCTGTGGTGGTTTTTAGATTTCTCATAGTAACCTAGGTGGTATTCATGGGTAGGAGATTCACACACTCGCGGTCTCTTTTCTCGGGTGAAAAAGAAGGAATGTGACTTAATGACGTAGGTAACAGTGTGTGCGTAGCTTGTGAATCATGCCCAGCTTTGAGACAGTGCAATATTTTTATATGTATGCATGTTTTTACATACCTTTGTAATATTTCTTGATGATTTTGTCCTCCTCTTCAGTAACTTCTGTTTTTTTATGCGGAAAAACAGCGGTCATTTTCCTAAAACAATGACAGAAATATATGCTATACCTTGTTATTTAAATTTTCGTGAAAACGGTTAAAATTGGGACCTGTTAAACGAGAAGTGGAAAACAATTCTATATGTTTATAGATGTAGCAAACTATTTCTTTATGTTTAAGGGAATTTCAGTTTATTTGCTCAATCTGTCGATTTCTCATCCACATTCAGTTGAACAAACTTAATAGTTTCGTCTCTATTACATAGTAATAGTCTGCATTCCAATTCTACCTTAATGAACGGCCAATTACCACTCAAAGAGGCTCCAGGACTATTTAGTAATTAAGTAAGCGAGGCCGTAAGGTCGGAATCCGCGTACGAAGAGCCGCCCTTTCCACTTACAGACGCTCATTACACTTGATGACACTTCAAAGCAATCTCACCTTTGTCGCTCACCCACTTTGATCACGAAGATCGATTTAATTTGAGTTTTCTCTAATTAAAATCGGGGCTGTTTGAGACCGACTCGTTTTTTGCTACAAAATGCAAATATAAATGGATTAATTAGCGAGTTTTAATTAATTTCGATTTGTGATCTATGCTAACGAAACGGTGTCTCAAAAGTTTTGATTTGAAAAATGGTAATTTAGAAGTTGGTAGAAGTTTGAAAATAAATAAACAAAAGCGGATTAATTAAAGATTTTGTGATTGTTTCATTAACTTTTCGTTTTTATTTGACGTGGCGTCGTCCCTGAATGTTTTAATAACATTAAACTTTCTCTTTGTTTTTAAATTGCAGACTTCATCATGTTTTTCGCGAGCATTTAGGGACGCAAAATAGCATTTGCTAATATTGTAAGTCGAAGGGACTTTTTCACAATAATTAATAAGATTATAAGTAGTTTTATTTGTTGGGTAAGTTCAGACATTAGTGCCGGTTATACCTACCAGCGTAATTTTAACGAGTAATCATCGAGGCTCGGTTGCATCAACCTCATTTTAACGGACACCGTTAATTTGGTAACAAACCTTTTTAGATCGTATACATTCTTTGAAATTTTACCGTGGTTGGTACAATTAATTAGCGGCTGTCTGTTTGAATAATAAAAAAAGTTATTTATCAGAATGGATTTAACCGTAAAATATAGATTATTCATTAAAATTAAGATCAACTATCTATAATATTAATTTAACGCAACCACCAACCTGTTAATAAAAGTAAAAATAAATCAAGAGGCATTTTCCAAGGATGCCGAGTTGTTTGAACCAGTTTCCAAAATCTATTCGGTTGTTTAACTCATAGATATATACTTTCCTTATTCTGAGGTTTAACTAAACAGATTTAAAAAACTGACACAGACTTATTTGGTATTTTGAGTAACATTCGTTAAACCACACTTGAATTAAAAAAAAACGAAATTGTGTGTTTTTGTCATACCTAGAGATAAAAAAGGTTTTAAGCAATTTTCTAAACCAAATATTTTTTTTTTTTTTTTTTTTTTTTTTTTTTTTTTTTAATTTCCGTACTACAATCTGTCGCCTTTTATGGGACATTCAGCAGTATGTTGGGCGTTTAGTTGGCGCTCTCGGTATGTGACCTGTGTCACATCCTCTTCATAAAGACAGTTCATTTACTGTGGTTGGATTAAGTCCTGCGGTATTTTTCGTTTTAGTCGTCGAGCTTCCTTATGTTCATCCATTAGCGTCTGAGCCAGAGCGTTTGGGTGATGAGAAATGCGTTCCTTATAGGACTTAGTGTATCTTTCAATTTCGTGCTTAACTTTAGGCATATTTAGGTCTTGGTGTAATAGTTCATTGGGCACAAACCAAGGAGCGTTTGTTATCATACGGAGTGCTTTATTTTGGAACCTTTGTATTATTTCAATGTTTGAGTGAGATGCGGTACCCCATAGTTGTATCCCATACGTCCAGATAGGCTTCAGAATAGCTTTGTACAAAAGGACCTTATTTTCTAGAGAGAGTTGGGACTTACGACCTATAAGCCAATGTAATTTTCTTGTTTGGATGCCAAGTTGCTTTCTTTTTGTAAAAATATGTTTTTGCCAAGTAAGTCTTTTGTCCAAATGTATTCCTAGGTATTTTACGTGGTCTGTCTGTGGAACTTCTATGCCATTAAGTGTTACTGGGGGACAAGCACCCCTTCTCAATGTGAATGTAACATGTACTGACTTTGCTTCATTTGCTTTTATTCTCCATTTCTTGAGCCATTCCGATATATCGTTAAGTCCGCTTTGCAATGCTTCTGATGCCATAGTTGGGTCGGCGTGTGCAGTAAGAATTGCAGTGTCATCAGCAAAGGTTCCTGTGGTTAGGTATTGAGATGTAGGTAGATCTGCGGTAAAGATTATATAAAGTACGGGACCCAGTACACTTCCTTGGGGAACTCCTGCCTTTATTGGTGATAACATGGATACCGCTTCCCTATTCTCTACGGTAAAGTAACGTTGATCTAAGAATGATTGTAGCAATTTGTACAAGTAGACCGGTAGAATGTTTTTGATTTTAAATAGAAGACCCTTGTGCCAGACGCGATCAAACGCCTGCGATATATCCAAGAAAGCACTAGTGCAATAGGTTTTTGCTTCGAGGGATTCCATAATCTTTTTTGTTAGTCTATGCACTTGGTCAATAGTGGCATGTTTGGTACGAAACCCAAATTGGTGATCAGGAATAACTTTCTTTTCTTTGAGTATTGGTAATATACGTTGCAGTAATAGTGATTCGTATAATTTTGATGGTATTGGTAACAAGCTTATTGGTCTATATGATTTTGGTTCCTCGGGTGTTTTGTCAGGTTTCAAAAGCATGATAATTTTTGCAACTTTCCACTCTGGTGGAAAAAATTGTAATCTTGTCATGGCATTAAATAGGGATGTAAGAAAAGTAATTCCAGATGCAGGCAGTTCTTGTAATAAACGATTGGTTATAAGGTCATATCCTGGAGATTTTTTCGGATTTAAGTTTTTAATCACATTGATAATTTCAGTTTTTGTGAATTTATCCGGAAGTTCGTCTATTTCGTTAGAAGAGTCTAAAAATTGTTTAACGTTTTCTGCATGCTCAGGTGTCCCTTCATAGGTGTGGGGTGTAAAAACATTTGAGAGATGTTCTGAGAAAGTTCTTGCTTTTTCTATATCTGTTCGTGCCCAAGTTCCATCCGCTTTCCTTAATGGAGGAGAAACAGCGACAGGCCGTTTGAGTTTTCTAGTAGCCTTCCACAGGGAGTAGTTTGAGGAAGCGGTAGTGTCGAGACTGGTGAGATAATTACGAAATCTTTCATTCTTTTCGAGGTCTAATGTGTTTTTGAGTTGTCTGATAACATGGTTGAGACGTTTCTTTATGATCGGGCTCCTGGTTTGTTGCCATTGTTTCCGTAGGCTTCTTTTTAGATTTAATTCGTCCAATATGTGCCTGGCTACAAAGTTATCTGTGCCCTTATGTGTCATTAGAGAAGTTGAGGACCATGCTGCTTCTTGCACGCTACGGTTGAAGAACAAGACGGCATCTGATATATCGTTTGTAGACTTTAAGCGGATTGGGTTAGTGAATGCCTTATCTGCTATCTCTCGAAATAGAGTCCAGTTAGTCTTTTTATTATGCAGTACGCACTTTGTGGCGTGTTCTTTGATAACAGTATGCAGTTCCACCAAAATTGGAGTGTGGTCAGAAGATAGGTCTAAGCAGCTTCGGCATGAAATATATTTTTTGGAAATTCCTTTTGTAATACAGAAGTCGATTAGATCCGGGGTTTTCTTTTTATCTGTTGGCCAATAAGTAGGTTGGCCTGTAGATACTATATCCATATTTCTTGTTTGAATACATTTGAGAAGTTCTCGCCCTCTAGGTAGGACAAGCCTGGAGCCCCAGAAGATGTGCTTGGCATTGTAGTCGCCTCCAGCGATAAAACGACTTCCGAGAGTTTGAAAGTAGTCGTTGAATTCTGTTTCTTTAATAGTATACCTCGGAGGACAGTACAGCGCTGACAAGGTAATGTCGCTCATCCAGTCACTTATTACGATACTTGTGGCCTGAATATGGTTCTTACAATAACTTCCAAGTAGATGGTGCTTGATCTTTGATCTAATAAGGATAGCTGATCCACCATGGGCTTTGTTGTCTGGGTGGTTAGTCAAGTATATATCGTAACCTGGTATTTTAAAATAGCTTCTCGATGTGAAGTGTGTTTCAGAGATGAGTAGTGCATCTATATGATTAATTTTTAAAAATATTTTTAACTCTTCTGAGTGATTGGACAAGCCGTTGGCATTCCATACACATAAATTTAGCGTGGTGAATGTATTGGCATTTTTGACATTAGTTCGGTTATCGTTTTTGTCATTATTAACATTTGGTTCATGAGGTCTAACAGTGTCTCCTTAATGGCTTTGAGTTCATCATCTATCCTTTGTTTATCTGGATATGCATCTATTGTTGGCTTTGTTTGATGGTCGTTTCCTCTTGTTACTGCGGCATAAGAGTTTCTGTGGTTGGATGTGGCATTTGTAGATAATTGTTGTACTCTTGGGTTTTCGATCACTCTTTTGTTTTTGAAGTAGGGTGTTGGGTATTTGACTTTCTGTAGCTCTTTGTATACCTGACATCCCTTATAGTTTGCAGGATGGTTCCCATCACACAGGATACATTTGACCTGGTTTGATCTTTCTGTTCTTGTACATTCTGAGGTGTGGTGAGATCCTGCGCATTTAACGCATCTGGCTTGCCTATGGCAGAACTTTTGAGTGTGGCCATATTCTTGACATCTCGTGCATTGCGGTATAATTTTACTTGGTCTAGGTGCTTCAAATTGTATGCGGCAATGTAGTAAATATTGTACATTGTATATGTCTTTATTGTTTTCTCTAGGTTCTAACTCGATATTCCATATTGGAAGGGCCAATTTGGTTTTCCTGTTTTGGATATTCCAAATATTTGTCACCTTATGGTTCAATTCATTAAGGGCTATTTTTATTTCATCTTTATCGGTTGATGGATGAAGATGTTTTAGCACTACCCTGAAGCTACGCTTTTCTTTTAGCTGATACGTGTAAAATTCAGTATTTTTGCATTTCAATTCTTTGTAGATGATGGAGTATGAGTCTGAAGATTTTGGTTGGATTTTAACTCTGTCATCTCGTAATACTTTAATCTCGTACTGTCCTTGTGCAACTTCTTCCAGCATTTTAAGTAAAGGCTGGATGTTGCTAACTCTATCGATAAACATCGGAGGGGGTCTTGCTGGTTTTTGTACTGGTACTGGTGTTTCTGATATTTCTGTATCGAGTTCCTTGAAGCTGTTCGAAGTTGGTACTGCAGATGCTGAAAGCCAGTAATTTAGTTTAGCTTGTTTCAGATTTCGGTTTTCTGCATTCGGACTGGATCTTTGCCTTTTGCCATAATGTACTTCTGTAAATTCTTGTTCCGAGCTCATATTGTAAATTTTATCCGGTTGCATGGTAGATAGGCTTGATTCTGCACTAGTAGATCCATTGAAAGAGTTGGATCTTTGCCTGTTAGTGAACAATCCCTTGTGAAATATTTGTTGGGTCATCGTCTTTGGGTTTCTTAAATCTATTTTTTCTGTTGAAGATGGATTAGAGTTACTCATTATTGTTCCCACGAGTCAGGTCGATGAAAAAGTGGTCACTTGCAGGGTGACGCCTATTCCCGCAAGAAGGCATATATAACAGTGTTTGCCAGGTCCACTGAGATTGGCGCTAGAGGCTGGACTCCTTCCAGTCATTCATCCCTTTGGCACGTTGCCCACCGTGGGATTAGGGTAATTATTATAGAGATGTTCTTTTCTCTTGATCCGGGCGTTGAAGCCAAGATCCCCATTCTCGCAAAACATGACTGCAAGTCTACGGGTTGTGGCAGTCATTTCCTACTGCCACTGATCAGGTGATTTAGGCCTGGTTTGGTCTGGTTATTTACTGCCGCCAGAGACTCGGCATTGTCACTCGTTTTGCACCACCCGGGGGACACGTGTAGGGTGGGTCTAGGATAAGATGGTAAATCCTACGGACGCGAATGACTTCATCCCCCTAATATTTAACATAAATTTTGCTTACCTATTCTTATTTATAATTATTAAATTAGCAATAGCAGTTTATTAAGTGACACATACACTTTTATTAAATAGTGAGATGACAATTTGAATCCCTCTTATTTATATCACTTTATATCACCAACTAAATGTTCATTAGAAGCCGGTTATCTACGACCTACCTGTATTTTGGTATCAAGGGCACTACCTGCCATACAGGTTTGATGATTATCATTATTGAAGTTCATACACATGTCTCTATCGATAAATGATTATTTTTTTGCACTCAGCTTTGAAAGATAAAATAGCCAAGTCAAAGTCAATCTTTTTTATTAATATATAGATTAATGTAATCTGTATATTAATAAAAAGATTAGATAAAATACTTTTGAATAGTCTAATGAAGCTACCTCCGGTTCAGAACCTATAACTACATAGAAGATACCGGCAAGATACTCAGTAGTTTTTTTTAAATAAACCTTAACTTGTTAATATTTTTGCAGAACAAAACAAAACAATTCCAAATATTTGTTAAAATTGTTTGTAGCGTGGTGGGAAGGTCATCACATTACGGTACACTCAGAGAAGAGTGATTTTGGTTCTTAAATCTAAGACATAAGATCGCAAATTACAAAGTCCGACGTAATCGCGACTGACAACAAGCAACAAAATGTTATTTTAGACTATACCTACTGTTGAAAATGTGTTTTTGCCCATTCGTTGACTCTGACTGTTTTGTATACTTGTTTTATTAGTGATTAGCTGTGCCAGCGCTTTCGTTCGCGTAAAATACATACTTTCACGGTCGATTTTACCCCTATCTTCCCTAATAATAGTAACAAATAGTAGTCCATAATTTAATCCAATGAAAGAGCTATATTTGTGCTAAATTTCATATCTATAACTTAAAAAAAATACATTTGCCCATATAAATTTTCAAGGGCGGTATAACCCCCATCCCCCTTTTTTCAAGACCAAAACTAGTCTATGCCCGTTCTAGGACAGACAGAGTTACTTTTGCATTTATAATATTAGTATGGGTTATAATCATATCAGCTTAGATTATTTAAAGGACAAAATTTAAGTTTTAAGCCGAAGTCTTGGCAACGAAAATTTTACGCAACGCCTGAATAGAAGACTTGTATGTCTATATGTACCTTAGGGTTGATTATCTACAAATTACACGAAGAAGTAATATTCAATTAAGATTTATTAAGGTATTTAATTGCTTAACAAACTCGCGCGACGTTGTCACTTTTTCGCACAGTTTTTACTAATTAGTGAAGTCATGCCTCCACTAAACTTTGATACGCTGTATGATTATACAAAGTATTTGTTGAAATTGATGATGATCAACTATTACTTATTATGTTGGAGCAAAAAACACGTTTTCATTGTATTTTAAAAATCTATTTAAAAAAAATGTTTACTGTGTTTCTATCCCTATTAACATTGTGCGTATTAAATATAAAACTTTAGTGACAAAACGTAGGTAATATACTTGTATGAAGTTTTAATACATCATAGGTAGATATAAACCACCCTTAATGAGCGCCATCGCGTTCTGGTTTTAGTTTCTTACTTCAGCATTTACCCACTGTCTTTTGCAGGTTGTAATCCTATTTATGGTTGTCTTATACTACATTTAAAATAAATTAACGGGTCAAAACGCGACACCATTTTTATTTAGTAGTTAATGCGAACTACTTACTGCCCGACGTTTCCGTTAGGTTAGGTTAGGTGGCACCAACCGTGGTCACGAGCTGACTCGGCTCGAGTTTGAAGAATAAACTAAGTGATTCGCAAGTGTACATATTCATTCACAATCCAAGACGAATTTGCAAACTCCCGCTACAATTTCATTTGAGTGAAAACACAAATTTCCTCTTTACATATTTCTGTGGTAGCTATTGAGGAACATTATAATCAAAATAACTTACTTTAAGACACCACACTTCAACCGAACTGACTTCAAGATTGAACAAAACGAAATATGTCACATACGAGCCTACAATCTGGACCACTGTGGTAGACGACTTAGCGCAGTGGCCGCCAACCTTTTTTCAGAATGCACTCTGAATTCGTTATTATTATTAGGGACCACAAGGTCCAAAACAAAATATAAAAATAAATGAAAATGCTGCATCTACTTTCAGATTTAAAGTTGATACCTTCTGTTAAAGTTATTGAATTTTCGTAGCGCCTAATTCGTACTTAAGTTTACTTACTATAATAAATATTTTGTCGGTGGAATGTTAACGGCTTGAAGTGAGGAACTAATATAGCTGATTGATAATTATCCATATCGATAATATCTATATCACATCTATAATATCGATATAATTGTTGCTCGTTAAAAAGCTATAGTTTACAATTTACAATAGATTCGTTTCTTCTTGATGATCAATAATATCGATAGGATTTTTTTTCATGCAAAAGTATTGCTTGGTTTTGAGTTATCCGTATATAAATTAAAGACGTTTCTAAAGAAACAGAACAATATTACATATAATCATTCAAATGTCAAAGTCTCTTCGATTCTAGATTTCCAAATATTTGTACAACAGATATATCATGTCCCGATAAATATGTAATCAAAACTAATCAAAGGGCGCCAACTTCTTCGTTAAGCTTAGTTGGCAGAGCTGCCCGCGATACGTGATGGTCATGGGTTCAAATCACATACTGCAAAGGGAGATGATTTTTTTCTGTTACTTTAAAATATTAAATGGTTACTAAAGCGGCGGGACCTCAGAGATGGTGCGACGCCAAGGTCCGACGGTTTGATCCCCGGTCGGGTCAATATGGGAAACGAACTTTTCTTTATTATCTGGATGTTGTGGTACCGTCGTTGTTTCTTATTTCTATAACATAAATGCTTTAGCTACTAACATAATCAGAGCAATGTATGTAATGTGGTCCGGTATTTATTAATTTATATTTATGTATTTTAAAACAGCGTAGAGTTACGTCCCCAGACCACTGGTTGGTAACCCCTGGTCTGGCTTATAATGTAGGTAGCTTTGTGGTTGAGGAACAGATAACAGTAAAAATAAACAATGCTATTTACTTATATTGATAATGAGAAAAATGTAGATACATAAACAATAACGATAACGTAAAATGTACGGTCAGAATAAAATTTTGCAATAATAAATATCTCGCTGAGTAGAAACAGCAAAAGATGTATAAATCTGGCCATGGCCAGAAAGTACACTTGTACGTGTACAAGTGGGACTCGCGCACAAAGGGCTCCGTACAATTATCTGTAACCTCATCTTTGTGTCGAGCAGAAAAAAATCACATTTGCTGTATGTGAGCCTTCCACTAATATTTTTTTTTTATAGCGGCAACAAAAAAATATATATCTGAAAATATATCAACTCTTATCTATGACGGTTCTTGAGATACAGCCCGGGGACAGACGGAAGGACGGTTAGACATACAGCAAAGTATGTATTAGGAATAAGGTCCCGCTTTGGGTACGGAACCCTAAAAATGTATGTGTTTTTTGTATTTAAAGTTTGCTAGTACGGCGCAATGTACATCCCAATCAATGTTTTTTAAAGTACATCCCTACTAACATTATAAATGCGAAAGTAACTCTGTCTGTCTTGAGAGGCTACTGTTTCCCGCTTAAACCTCTCAACCGATTTTCATGAAATTATGTATAGGTATACGTTGAACCTCTAGGTCATAGGCTACTTTTTGTTTTAAAACATGCAGTCCACGCGATCGAAGTCGCGGGCGCAGCTAGTAAATAATAAACCCGTAAATTTGGTTGAATGTATGGGTTTTTGGATGTCTGAATGTGTGGATGTACGTTTGTTACTATTTTACGGTAAATCTAGGTACTGATAAGAAGATGATCGGTCCCTAAACGAAGGCGGAGCAGCACTAGTTCCTACATAATCAAACCACGCGGCCCCTCCCTCATTTGAAAAGAAATGTCATTCTCTCTGGTAGTTCGCGCCTAATTGTAAAGGTTTTATCTTTCTGTTCTAAAGTGTTATTAAGGTAAAGTTTAGTAGTTATACAGTTACTTAATATCTAATAGTACTGAATAAATTTTGTAGAAAGATAGATGAGATACTAGTTTGCAATACAGGCAATTTTTAATCCCCAAATAAAGCAAACGAAGTAGCGGCTCACAGCTAGTGAATATTCAAAACATAAAAAAATTAAATAGATAGGTGTTCAATACAAAGCTATTTAATAGTTTTTGTGTGGAAAAGTACAAACATAAAACCAAAATAATATTTCGCGATTATATTA
This sequence comes from Glyphodes pyloalis, assembly GCA_037074685.1. NCBI lineage: Eukaryota > Metazoa > Arthropoda > Insecta > Lepidoptera > Crambidae > Glyphodes > Glyphodes pyloalis. The sequence goes on along the minus strand of JAYKKO010000024.1, from coordinate 2,139,986 downwards.
ATTGAGTTTTTAATATTCTAAACCGCTGAATTTGTTACATTTTTTTTTAATTCCAGTAATACAGATGTCAGATCAGTTTCAAACTAAAAATATTAAAGTGATCAGTTGAGTGTTCTGCTGCTGACTGTACTCAGATGTCCTTTTATCAATAAACAAGATAAACAAGATATTAAAAAACGGCCAAGTGCGAGTTGGTTCTATCTATAAATACAGTAAAAAAAAACTCTTTTTCTCTATGGGTACTCAAAATGGAGTCCCTGGTCCAACATCCGAGTATCTTTCAGTTGCAAAACATTGTAAGGATTATATTATTTTAAAGAAACAGTAAAAAACATCTCCCCTGCCGTTGCGGGATTCAAACCCACGACCTTTATGTATCGCGCGTGATAGACAGGCTAAAATTGTAAAAATATATTAAGTTTGAGATAGGTAGGGCATAGCGATTTATCGCTCGAACTGGAACAGCCCGACTGGTAAAATACCTCCACCTTACAGAAGACCGCAGCCAAATAACAATCACTTCTGTATTGTTGTGTTCCTGCATGTGAGTAAGGTTTCCAGAGCTCCTGGGGGTTGCTACATTAGTAGCAGGGGTCAAGCCTTCAAGGTAAGGGCGACAAGTCCAGTAACAGATTTATGATGCTGTTCTTGTCACCCTTAAGCTAGGACTTTATTACCACTTAACATCAGGTGGGATGAGGTCAATCTTGAAGTGCAATATAAAAAAAAAGTGTATGTATCATATAAATATGCATGTAATAAAAATCGGTTATTTCAATGTAACAAACAGACACTCCAATATTATTTATGCGTATGGATAAAAATAATGTATGGATTATATTCTGTTCGGGCTGCTGTTAATCAAAACACTCGTTTCTATATCCTACATCGCGTATACACCTCGGGTTCGTATTTCATCTTAGTGCCTTCAAAATCAACTGCAGGCGGCGGGAGGGTGTCACGCAGAATTAATGAATGTCCGGGCCTAATGAAGTCCTATTGTTGTATCATTTATCACTAAACACATGTAAACCGACTGCGGCAGATGAGAGAGGGGTTATCTTTGTGATTCTGGATCATCATCATCATTTCAGCCTGTTACTGTCCACTGCTGAACATAGGCCTCTCCAACCGATTTACAGCGCGACCGGTCCATTGCCACCTGCATCCAACGAGACCCAGCAATTTTTACTAGGTCGTCGGTCCATCTGGTAGGTGGCCGTCCCACACTGCGCTTGGTGGTACGTGGTCTCCACTCAAGAACCTTTTTGCCCCATCGACTGGATGAAACTGTAGACTGGTTGGCGGCCATAGTTTAGGTGATTTTAGTGATTTCACGACTGCTCCTGCCGCGGTTTACGACTTCCGTAGCTGAGAGGTGAACGAGCCGGACTTTGGCGTCGCGCTATCTGTTGAGGTCCCGGATTCGTTTCCCGCCGACTCAATACGGAAAAACGAACTTTTCATATTGTCTCAGTCGTTATTTTGGATTTCTGTAACACACGCTATACAAGCCTCGGTAGGCCTCTAGAGATTAATGGATGCTTCGGTCAATACCTGCACAAAATTGGACGGGAGGAGTTGCCACTGTGCCACGCTTGCGGTGCGGAGAATGATACGACGGACCACACTCTTAGTGTGTGTCCAGCCTGGGAGATGGAGCGGGTCGAATTAGCCACTACTGTCGGTCGAGATTTGTCACTCCCAAATATGATCGAAGCCATGCTTGGGAGTGAGGATGCATGGTCAGCAACCACCACCTTCTGCAAGCGCGTAATGTCACAAAAAGAGGCCGCGGAGAGAGAGCGAGAGGCGGATCCACTCGCTCCACCCCATCGAAGACGGAGAAGACTGCGCAGGAGGCGTCGAATTGACGCAGTCGCTTAGCAGGGACCGGCCAGCCACGGGTGTGGGGACACCTCGGCTGGCCTTGCACGGTCTTTCGCAGGTGAACGAGAACGGCTTAGCACCTTTGGCTGTTCCCGCCATTCCGGCTCCATCTAGTCCCCCAACAAGCGTGGGGGACTAGATGGAGCCGCCCCATTGGGGCAGCTATTCCGCCGACGGCGCTGTGGCTGCTATAGATAATCTATATTCCCATGGCGCCGTCATTAGGCGATGAGAGGTGCGGGGGGATTTTAGTGGGTAGTCTCACGGGTAGGAGGTAGGTAGGAGTCCCACACACGCCGCTGCCTCCCCCAACGCAGCGGGACGGTGCGCCAATGCATTTCCCCCCCTAAAAAAACCCAACAAACTTAAGTAATAGGTTCTCATAAATTACTAAAACTGTAATCGCATTTTGATCCGTTAATTTATTTTTAATGTAGAGAACCCAACAAAGTCTGGCCCGGTCGCCTGTTGGCTACGAAGTTAATCAAAACTAATAAATGGAATCGAGTATGCTTTTCCTTTCACCATTTCCCACCAGTGGTGGTATTATCGTAAAAGGCCTGGGCCATTTCATACAGTGTTTCATCTTGTGTCAGGTTCAAGGTTATGGTTTGGGGTTCTTCCTACTATAGAATGGTTCCAGCTCTTTCAAATTAGGCGCCCTAGATCGACCGAGCATTTATTTTTTTTACGGGAGGGAAATGCCTACCGCGCGGTCACTTTCTGCAGGGAATAGAGAGTGGTATGTCGGGCTCACACCGACTAAAACCTCTCCGAGGGCCAACTCTGCACACCTCGCTGCGCAAAACACTCGCTTTGCCAGCCCTTGCCCTAATCCTGGCTCTATTTCCACGAAATCTCGACGGCCTTTCTTATCTTTTTATCCGAATACCGTAATCCTGGTTCTATTTTCTTATCTTTTTATCCGAATGTCGAAAAAGGGAGAGCAATAATTATAACTAAAACTGCTAGCCCAAATTACTCGACTCACATTTCCCCCTAGGTGGGGCTTTAAAAGCCAGCTTTCTTTTATATTTTGGTAGGAAGTGCTTACTCTTAGCAAATGTGTCTCCAGACGTAATGAGTCACATTGTTGCACCATTTATCACTGAACATGTGTAACTTGACTGCCATCGATGTAGAAGTGTTTGTTCGCGCGAGTAATGGATGCGGTATTGAGCTGTTTACTTTTTGGATCACAAATATGACCACACCACACTGAGAAGATTTATGAGTATTTAGATTGAAGTAATGAATGTTCAGATATTAATGGTAACTTGTGGTGTATGGAACTTTTTGACATTTTAACTGTTCAGAAGTATTTGGTCACTTTGTCTGCTCCGATATATCTGACGGCGGCTGTACCTATGTTTGTTATTCTTTAACGCATAATGCAGTATTTAGTAGTTCGTTTAATGGCTTAAAATTTAGAAAATTATATTTTCATTTGTTAAATTAATAAAAAAATACTTACATAAAACGATGCGAAGTCGCGGAGAGGGGGCTAGTTACGTCACTGGATAAAATATACCCACGAATGACGTCATGCGTCAATACAGTTCATCGCCGGAATTTTTCAATTAGGCGGAAATACAAAAATAGGTGTCCTATATTTCTGATAATATAACAAACAAACTAGTTTTTGGCCCGCTTCCCTATTATAATGTTTATCGAATAAGCCGTATCAAATGTATTTATTACTCGTCGTAACGGCAGACGTCGGCGCGTTATCTCGTCCTAATGCCTTAGTATTGTTTGTGTAATTACTCCGAGCTTCATGCCCCACGATAGCTTTTGCATAATGGCTCCTTACACGAGTAATGTTTACTTCGCGTATCATATAAATACGAGAAGCTTTAAAGCATTTTCAGATTTATTATCCTGTACTAGTCGCCCTTAAGCTAGGACTTCATTACCACTTAACATCAGGTGGGATGAGGACATCTTGAAGTGTAATATAAAAAAAAAGCATGCATGAATGATTGTTTGCTTGCTCTTTCACACAAAAATGACTTATGCCCGGTTCCAATATTTGAAAAACGATCTGTATTAGTTACGGATATCAATAAATAATACGAGACGTAAGCTAAAACCGTTTCAGACTCTGTCAGTTGGAGAAAAACTTTGTGGCGGTGTCGAATTATTGCCTGTAGTGTGGCTTGATTGGTTTGCTTGAGTAGATTATTTGCTGTTTCCTAGCACGCTTTACTCATGCAAGATGGTGTGTAAATGCTACCATTTATCTAATTATTGTTTTACACTTTTAATGGCGCCTACCTCTCCGTCATCATCAGGCGACCACTGAAAACCAGCGTCGTGGTGCCATGCAGTGGTATCACGGCATAATGCTGAGATGGTTGCCTTTTTAGCACACTATTAGGGTAAGCAGAATTAGATGTAAGCTGTTACCTGTTTAGTTTAATTTGTAGCTCTAAAATAATTCCTTATAACATTGTTTTTTTTCATATCGTTTTTTGTGTGCTGAATTAATACTTTCACTTTCACTTTCACTTTCAAAAACGGATTTTCATTTTGAAAAAAAAAAACGAATCGTAAGATATTGGAACCGGACATTAATGATTTTGGATGATATTTGGTAGAAAATTGATACTAGATTAACATAATAATCGTCTACGTCGCGTGCAATATGGCGGAAGTGCAGTATGTAATTACCGCGTAACTGCAAATGGCGCAAAATTGAAATATCGCGCCATCAAACGAGTTATGGATCAATTTATTTTACATTCTTATGAAGTTAGTCACAAAAAAGTTACTACATAGTTTGGACCGCAAAATATAGTCAAATGACTAAGTTATCTCGTATTTTTTAACCTTGTAAGGAACGTATGTTCTTTACTAAAAATGGAAGTACTTCCGCCGGTGTTATCTGCTCGGTGGCCAAGGCTCAACTACCTTTTACTACCTTTTTTTATTCCTAATTGACTACTGATGATGATGGCCGCAGATGGCCTTTTCATCTTCACCGGGCTTGCGAGGGAGCGGAGGGCTCATACCAATCAATCATATCAATCAATTTGAACTGCCTGAGGGCGCCCCATAGCGGGGCTCGGACTTCGGCTCGGGCCGTTGTTGGGAGATGGTAAAAGGTAAGGCTCAACTACCAATCTTGGTTTGTTGTATATATACTTAGTGGCGACGAAAACTCTGACATCGCGATGTAGGATGGATGTATTAAATGGCTAATCGTGCATTACGTATGGAGAGTCGTTTACTATGCCAATTCTGCTGACGCTGTATTTGTGTCGACTTGTAGATCATGTCGTAGGTCGGTTTTGCATGCGCAGAGACGACAAAGGTTATTTATTATTTCGGCATATTTGTAATTTGAAGGAAACAAGAAGGTTAACTTACGCTTGTTTTTTTTATATTGCACTTCAAGTTTGACCTCATCCCACCTCATGTTAAGTGGTCATGAGGTCCTAGCTTAAGAGCGACAAGTACAGCATAATACAGCTGATACTAGACTTGTCACCCTTGAAGGCTTGACCCCTGCTACTAATGTAGCACCCCCCAGGAGCTCTGGAAACCTTACTCGCACGCATGAACACAACAACACCAAAGTGATTGTTATTTGGCTGCGGTCTTCTGTAAGGTGGAAGTATGTCACCAGTCGGGCTGCTCCAGTTCGGGCGATAAAACGTTATATATTTATATTGTTTGGATCTATAGAGTACAACTATCTACTGTGAAGGTATAGGTACCAGTCAGCCCACCATTACAACGAATATCAAAGATTTATTTCACAGATCAGTGAACTAATTATCTTTCAACAGGCAGCTGTCTGCGTTACTTCAGTTAATGAATCGCTCATCAAACTGATATTGCCTCACGAATTGTTTCGAAAATGTTCGCCGAAACAAAAGTTTAATTAAGATATCCATACTAGCCGCCGGCAGCTGTAAATATTGCTCTGGGATTATGAAGTTGCGATTTAATTAAATTCTTAAAACAAATTTGTTTCGGATTAATTTCGACCCAAAACGTTATCGCGAACAAATTGTGAATTTTAGTTTTGATTTCAAACTGTTTTTTGTAGGCTAGGCACCTCCAAGAGATTGTAATTTTAATTACAATCTGTCATTACTCGCTAAAAATGTGTCGGAGTTTGAACTTACTTGGAACTTTGTTTTCGTTATATTGGACCACAATACGTAATTTGTTGGATTTTGTTCTGCTGCAAATGCTCTCTCTGCTCTGTTCAGCATTTGTTACTAAATTCAGAAATAATTACGATACCAGAACACTCAAACCCGAGACAATGGGAAAATGTACGTTTTCCATTTTGGCCTGACTAGAATCGAATCCGGAACGTCAAAGATGGCAGAGTCGTAAGTAGGTGAACTTATCGTATTAAAGATGTACTTATTAATTATACATTGCGGTAAATATTTGTGCGACGTCACCAATTTACACATTTCTTACCTCTCAAAATTAAATCCTTAATGTTTTCTTCACTCATCAAAAAAAAACTATATGACTTGGTCCAAAGTGGTCTACCCATAGCTATAAGTTAGATACTGCTACTGTAAATAATCTGCCAAGTTTCTTACCGATGTCTTACACCGGTAAATATAGGGTTCGAACCGGAAGTAAAATCACTTTGCATTGTTTTCAAAGACGATTCAAAAGTGTTACATGTTACATGTAACCTATTTGAAAAAATATATATATGATTGATTGATTGCTTGGTCCGCTGAGGTCCGCATCATAGAAAGTTTTACCCGCCTTTTAAGGGATGGGGAAAAGAAAATCTTAAAAAAATTTAAGCTTTTATTGCTTCAATCTTGTCACAAAATGGCGCCGCGGTTAGCTACTGCGGTCACGTTCGTTCAGTCGGAATATATTCGATTATGCACGAGTCAATAGGGTGCTTGTTCACTGCTCGGGTCGCAGACGCTTCTGGCGCCACCACGCATCGGTGATCAAGTGGGTTAACACCTTCATTATGAGTTGCTCAAATAGTATTGCGACTTGAAAGAAAAAGCTTTTGACGTTTAAACTTTTACAAAAGTATTTGTGAATCGTCAGATTATACTACCACCGTGTTCGGAATGTTGATTCTATCGAGAAGAACCGGCAAGAAACTCGATAGTTACTCTTTTCAAACTTAAAAATATGGTAACATGCATAAAAGAAAAACATATATAAACAACAAAGCTTATGAATACACCAGTGTGTATAAATATAATTAATGCTATCAAGTCCAAACATTTTTGTCATTAATTAATCATCGGAGACCAATATAATAATAGGAGATCAATGGAAAATCCCTACTAATATTATAAATGCGAAAGTAACTCTGTCTGTTACGCTTTCCCGCTTACACCTCTGAACTCAAGAACGGACATAGGCTACTTTTTGTTAGAAAATAAGGGGGAGACGAATGGGGGTAATACCACCTATGAAAGTTTATATGCGAAAATGTTTATTTTCTAAGTTAGAGATATGAAATTTAGCACAAATATAGCTCGAAACTTGGATTAAAATATAGACTACTTTTTGTTTCCAATATTAGGGGAGATAGGGGTAAAACCGAACAAGAAAGGATGTAGTCCATGCGAACGAAGTCGCGGGCACAGCTAGTGTAAAATAAACGGGTATACTACACGTCACCAGTCTATCCTATTTTAGGTACAAAGTGACTAATAAAAGTGTTATTGCTTTACAGCTCTCACGTTCATAATTTATTTATATTCTTAGATTATGTCGGTACTGAAACATAAATTGTGCTATGTCATATGATAAAACAATTATTTATGTGGACATTATCAATGACTCACAAACGAAGTAATTTATGTAACAAGTACTTAATCATTCGGATCCTCATGCTTATAAAATATTAGCGACCGCCCGCGACTTCGTACGTGTGGACTAAAGTCTTTCCTAGCATTTAATATAGCCTATGTTATTCTAAGCTATTGTTGATTTCCAATAGAAATAGAAATAGGAATTGTTTATAATCATGTAAACTTTTGCAAAAGCATGAATGAATTGTCAAATTAAGTAAACTACCGCCGTGTTCGGAATGTTGTTTCTATCGAGAAGAACCGGCAAGAAACTCGATAGTTACTCTTTTCAAAACTGACACGTATGGTACAAATCATGAAAAAATATATATTAAAATTATTGCTTAGTCTAATGTATATATTAATACTATCAAGTCCAAACATCTATGTCATTAATAACAATGGTGAAATAATCATTGCAATCGCGCGGTAGTTTTTGAGTTGACACATACAAATGTACAAATCTTTCCTCTTTATAAATGAGTGGAATAAACAACATTTTTTGTTACCAAATTCTATGGTAATGTAAGTGAGTAAGATTGTTGACGGTACTTACTGAAAAACCGTTTTGGAAATTTTAAGAGGTATTAAAACTTTCGGTTGCCGAACTAATTGTAAGTAGGTACCGGTTCTGAGTACCTCACTTAGATCAAGAATCATCGTTACGAACAAGCGTAATTGGTAATTTTATTACTGCTAACAGATTCATTAGGATTCCTGGTCGGGTCTATAAAAACGAACTTTTGGTCAATTGCCTCAGGTCTGGGTGTTGTTGTATCAACATAGTTTCTGATTTCATTACTAACAACATACATAAGTGGTTTCGCTACTAGTATAATTTTTTCATGCTAATGTTTGAGTGTATCTCTTACAATTTGCGAAAAAAAGACGAAATATTACATTTAGAATGTAACAACATTACTGGGATTCTTAAAAATATGAAAATGTAAATACTTTATGAAGTTATATATCGAAGTATATTGTGTCGCGGCCTTTTTTGTAGATATTTATAAAGTATACAATTAATAAGATAATTTTATGGTTCTACGAGTATGTTATAGTTTACGCAAAATAAGTAACTTTTCTGGTTGATTTTTTCACCTTGTGTCCGAAAAACCCAAATATTCTACGGAACCCTATTTTTTTTTCAAAATTAAAATTTAGCCAATGTTACTTTTGATTAATGTAGCTTTCGAATGGTGTAAGAGTTTTTAAAAACGGTCCAGGGGGTCTACTCCCTAAAACGAAATATGTCGAATCCGGCGACGGATAGCAATTTTTAATTCTCAAAATCGCAACCAACTTACTTCAAATGCGAATAAAGCGTTATCAATAAACAGAATACTATTTATACAAATAAAAAACGACGTCTTAATTCCCAAATTTTTGAATAATCTTCAAAAACGAAACCTTTCGTTTGTTCGTTTCGTTTTTGGGAGTAGACCCCCAGTAGTTTTTGAGCCTATTCATAAGAAACAAACTGTGCATAACGCACCTCTTTTATTTGTCTATGACTTATTTGCTTTTTATTGGTTATGTCATTACTTTAATTTACGTCATAAGGTTCTTTGTATATGTTGTTATAAGTTGATTTCTTTATTATATTCTTTTAAAATACCAGGTTCCATCATTATTATTTACTATTTACACCAGCATACAGTCCACCATTTATACAAACAAAGTAGGTTTTTAGATTATAATATTAGTGTAGATTATGATTTACATTTTCTATGCTGACATTGACGTTGTTGTGGAAGAATACATTGACCTAATAATAGTTCAATGGAAGAATATAGTTTCTTGTTTTTACCAGAAACCAGCTTTTATTTCAGCTAATTCCTGCTCTTTACTAGCCATTTGTAGTCATCCAGACCAAATTTCTGATCGATGGTGCCCACTTATCCGATTTTCATACTGAGACCCCTCAAAACTTAGGCATTCATGGCGAACCTATTTTGTAGTGCTAAACCGCAAATATGAACTCTATCACACCGAAATAAGGCGCTAACGAACATTTTAAGGAGTCAAATCAAAGTGGTGGGTTGCAGTAGGATCTCACTTTCGCGGAAGTTTCCCGGGAACCTTCTAGAAGTTTAATGACTAATTACCTACCCCCCTACCCGCCTGACCGAACAAACTCGATCGGGGATTAAATTTGTTAATGGGTATTTTTTAATCACCCAAACTTATTATTTACTAGCTGTGCCCGCGATTTCGTTCGTGTGGACTACATACTGTCATGGTCGGTTTTACCCCTATTTCCCCTAATATTCGAAACAAAAAGTAGTCCATATTTTAATCCAAGTTTAGAGATATAATTGTGCCAAATTTCTTCTCTAACTTGAAAAATAAATATTTCCCCAAATAAACTTTCAAGGGCGGTATTACTCCCATCACTCCTTATTTTCAAAACAAAGTCACATATGTCCGTTTTAGAGGTTCAACGTATACTTATACCAAATTTCATCAAAATCGGTTCATTAGTTTAGGCGTGAAAGCCAGACAGACAAACAAATAGACAGAATTACTATTAACGCGAAAATTCTAAAAGGGGAGGGATTAATTTAACCAAAACTTTTTCCTTCATTACATAATTGAAATATAGTAAATTAATGTTGGACAACGTCACACACATTGCTCTAACTCTATGATAAGTAGCTAAAGGACTTGTGTTACAGACATAAGAAACACAGATGGTACTACAACACCCAGACTCGAGACAAATTAGAAAATTTCGTTTTCCAAATTGTCCCGACTGGGAATCGACCCCAATTGCGAGACGTCAAATATGAGAAAACGTCCTGGAGGTGGTCTTCAGACACGAAACAAAGTAGGTATATTATCTTTATATCATACTATTTTTTCTTTGAAAAACTTTATTTGTCGTTGTGTTAACTAAGTTGATGCGTGGCTTATGTAAATGGCCGATGTCGGATCAGATCCATACAAAGCGCCTGGTGACGTCACAGTGTTTGGTAGCGAGTGACGTAACAAACGAGAGGGCGCGCGCTGACCCGCCGTCACCGTCTAATCTGCGCCCATCCATCGCGACGCGTCTCGGCGGGCACAGGGACGGAGCGAGGGCTAGCGGGGCCCTGAATATATTTATTTATGGGACGTAGCACGTAGGTACTAAGAGCCCTACCCCCTCTGGTTTTCAAGTGTTTTTTCATACAATTCAAATATTTTGGTAAGAAAGTAAATTGCATGTACACCGTGTCAAGTCATATTTATGTGCCACTTGAAGGAGTCCTTCTATCCCATAGACATAAGTGATGGAGAAAGGCCTCAAATTGTTTAAAGTTTATTGACTACCCTTCCTCGTGTGACCTAGAGTGGCATTTAGAAGACACCCCTCAACTGGTCACGTAATTTGGGTACGTTCTCATATTCATGACGTCCTCGTGGTACCGTAAAGATAATAGTGTAGAAACGATATCAAGTTACAAGGTGGGGCTCGTCACGCCATTGGTGGGTAATAAGTGTGTCATAGACTGATCATAGACATAGTTACTTAGCGACAGTGAACGTGAAAAATAACAGAACGAAAATAAATTTACGTCGTAAAATAAAAGCTGCGTTTCTTTAACTTTGGGATATCCGCAACATTTAGTGGCGACCGGGTTCTATGAACGGATGGTCGGGGTTATGAAAGAGACGCTGAGAAGAGTTTTGGGTAGAGCTTCGGTAACGTTAGTTGAGTTACAGACAGTTTTATGCGACTGCGAAGCCACAATAAACGACAGACCACTCACATACATAGCCAATGATCATGATGACCTCAAGCCACTCACACCCGCTATGTTTATCAGACCCATAATGGAGCATGAGGTTCCAGAAATAGACGAAATTGACAGAAGATCACTCAACGTGAGGGCGAAATATTGTCAAACGTTGCGTGAAAACTTTAGACGCCGTTTTAGAAATGAATACGTTAGTAACTTGATTCACAAGGGTAAACGGTTTCCTGTGAGGGAACTTAAAGTAGGGGATGTTGTCTTGTTGGAAGTAGGAAATGAAAAGCGCATACGATGGCCACTGGCTCTTGTCACAGAGGTGTGTTCAGGAGCTGACGGCTATTATAGGGTGGTAAAGGTCAGAACTGCTTCAGGCAAAAAATAAGACCTGTCCAAAAACTTTTCCCTTTAGAAATACAGACAAAAGACGAACTATATGTGACTCCGACTGACCAACGACTAACTACACGATCTGGTAGAGTAGTAAAACCGCCAGTTCGGTTTGGCGACATTACCTCATAAAGGCCTACTTTAGACCTCCCGGTCCTTCCCTCCCCGGAGGAAGTCATAGACTGATCATAGACATAGTTACTTAGCGACAGTGAACGTGAAAAATAACAGAACGGAAATAAATTTACGTCGTAAAATAAAAGCTGCGTTTCTTTAACTTTGGGATATCCGCAACAAAGTGTATCTACTGAAGACTTCATGCGACCATTTACTTCAATATATCGCCGTTATTTTTTTATTAAGTGGAAAATGCAAAAAAAAACGCGTCTCATATTTTTGGATAATCTAATAGTCGGAATAAAAAACAATTTTAAATCCACTCCCCTATTGTTAAGGGAAGCACCGTAAAGAAAGCATACGACACAATTCACAATTATAGTCCTACCTATTTATTGTTAATGTCATACTTCACCTAGTATTTGGGTGAAGTAATACCTAAATATGGCGTCTGCAGAGAGGCCCCTTTAGCGTCTAATCTTGCCCCATCTATCCTCACGCGTGTCGGTAGCAACAGGGCCAGACTCAGGATTACTGGGGCCCCGGTTCAATGCACTGAAAGCTGTGGATGTAATTTTATTTTACGTTAAGGTAATCATAGTTCTTTAAACGTTGATACGGCTGGTGGATATCAGCGGAAAAACTGGATGCCAAACCCAATGCTAGTATGTACATATAAATAAGCGAATGAGGTTTTAGTTTACATATCCACGTTGTGAAGGTGGTGGTGGAAGGTGAAGTTCCAATATCATCTAACAGTAGGTTCCTTAAAAAATATTTACAATCTTATTTTGAATTAAATATATTATTTTTTTATTAACTTGGATACCGAGAGTTATCTATTATATTGTTGTATTATATTAGTATTGGAACTTCATCATCGGTATGTATTTAGTGTTAAAATGTCAGTAGGTGCCTAGTTGTTTTAGCGCAATAAATGGCGAACCGACTGTGAAGAGGACCCGTCAGCGTTTAATCTTTCTCTCATCCCTTACTACGAATCCCGGGCGCGACAGGGCCGGACTCAGGACTAATGGTAGGCGGCCAAAGCGCGTAAGGTCCCGGGTTCAATTCCCGGTCAGGTCAATTTGTTAAACAAACTTTTCTAAATTGACTTGGGTCTGGGAGTGCTGGGTAAACGCCCCAGTTAGTATCCGTCGTCTGGTACTCAGAGTACAAGGGAAAACCTTAGATTGAGACCAGGTGATTGGTGTGATTGTCTGGCGCATTTATTTATTTATTTATTTAATGCGTCCTCCTGTTAACGCATTAAGGCATTGTCTCAGGTGTGCATGCGATGTGAGGCATATTATTTTCAAAATTCAACGGCCTACAATTGTCTTAGTATATATTAGAAATAAAAAAAAAAAACACAGCTTATAAGCTAAGTTTTATGTTTAACTTACCTTTAAAGCTTTTATCCTAAACGTTTGCTTATTAATGTTGAATTGCAACTAAATAAGAGAGATAGGGCATAGCGATTTATCGCTTGAAATGAAGCAGCTACATGTGTCAGCGCGCTATTTAAATAAAACATAGTCTATTTGAAATTGTCGTATTATGAAATTTTGCCTTGTACGAAATTCTCCGGACAGCTAGTTTTATTTAATAAAGTAGGTAGGTAAACTTAGCTAATACGCGACTTAGGTCTCTGCACTCACACGTTGTAAATAACACCGATATTCACGACTTTGTGTTCTATCTCGCTAGCCATTTGTATAATAATACTTAATATAGCTTATCAGCGCGCTACAGACATGTGTCAAAGTTACATGGCAAATGCGAATAGCACTTGCCATGTATGGGTTCTTTATTATTAAATTAAAGAGCTGTATAGATTTTTAAATGATTAAAAAAAAGGGGAGATTCTTAGTTTTGAAATTCCGGGCCAAACCCGCAACTTTGTTCGTGCTAATCCATACTAATATTATAAATCCGTAAGTAATCCTGTCTGTCTGTTGGTCCGTCCGGCTTTCACGCCTAAACTACTGAACCGATTTTGTTGAAATTTGGTACATAAATACGTTAAACCTCTAGAACGGACATAGGCTACATTTTGTTGTGACAATAAGTGGGGATGGAGGTAATCATTTTAAGTTAGAGATATGAAATTTGGAACATATATAGCTCAAAACTTGGACTGAAATATGGACTACGTTTTGTTTCGAATGTTAGGGGCGATAGGGGTTAAACCGACCATGAAAGTATTTAGTCCATGCGAAGGAAGTCGTGAGCGCAGTCTAGTACACCATAAAAGTATTATAAAAGTATCAAATATACTTTAGTGTCTCGTCTGTATAGCAATTGTAGGCAACTATCCTACTCTTTTTATAATATTTATATTTACACTATATATAGAAAATGTATAATTAACTTACATCTATATACACAAATTGCATTTTGTGTTTTATCTTTTCCGTGGTGTTTATGTTTTAAACATTAATAAAATGTTAATAGATTTTTATATTTTTTTTATATGTTTTATATTTTTTTAGTTATATTTTTTGTATCTTTCTTTCATTTATATTTGCGGCAGTGTTTTTTTATTTTATTTTAAATATTGCAAGCCGTAGTTACCTTTAATTTTTTTTTTAATATTATACTTCAAGATTGACCTCATCCCACCTGATGTTAAGTGGAAATGAGGTCCTATCTTAAGGGCCAAGTCCAGTAACAGATTTACTGTGCTGTACTTGCACAGTAAATCTGTTACTGGACTTGTAGCTCTTACCTTGAAGGGTTGACTCCTGCTACTAATGTAGCACCCCCCAGGAACTCTGGAAACCATACTCACAGGCAGGAACACAACAACACCGAAGTGATTGTTATTTCGCTGCGGTCTTCTGTAAGGTGGAGGTATTTCGCCACACGGGCTGCTCCAGTTCGAACGACAAATCACTATGCCCTACCTCTCTTTATAATAATAATGTTATAAAAGCTATAGACTGCCTCGATTGATGGACTGTCCAAAAAAAATATGAACCAGTAGTCTCCTAGGCCTAGCACGCGCAATACGTCAAACTTCTCGCATGAGACAGCAAAAGTTTTTTACCGTTGATCGGCGACAGCACACCGTTCTTGTATTTTTAGCCAATCAGCAGTTGACGCGTTGATTTTGACATTTCTTATGAGCGCGATAAAATTTAATCGCGTGGCGCATGCTAGGCCTGCCTTAGACTAGCGAGTTCAAATAAACAAGCTTTATAATATTACAATACATACATAGATAACTAACTCCACTTGTAAGAAGTCACAGGCGGCCGCTATCAAAATCTATATAAGCGAAACCTGACTGACTGACCTATAATAATAATAATAAATTGTATTTATTCAGATAACTCAGATCCAAGTGTTAGTAACAATGTTCTTACATCTAATGTTAGTAAATTTTGAGAATTTAAATATATTACAACTAATTAATAAAATAAATTTGTTCCGCCCTAGGGTTTATTAGGGCCGAGATCCAGTGCCTCCTCAGGACACTATCCCACCTGCCCGCCAAAACCCTTAGGATACTATTGGGACTACCAAGCATTCTGTGTCGGATAGAAGTTATTTTTTTCCTCATCAAGGCATGAAAACTGTCTACGTGAGCGTCAGCAAACATGCCAGACGCGCTACAGAATCTTGGCAGTCCCACCAGCGCCCGGAACATATTATTATAAAGGACACGCAGAGCGTTGTAGGCCTTCTGCTTGTAGGTAACCCACAGGCCGCTTGTGTAGAGGGATTGGCAATATGATTTAAAAAGCGTCACTTTCACCTCACACGAACAATGAGCAAACCTGCGAGCCAGCATATTTAATATCATATAATATTATAGCATATTATAATGGCCTAACTTATAAGGGTTAATACAATGAAACCAATCAATACGTATTTCTAAAGTAAACTAGATACTTTTCGTTCGTCATAGTCTATGAATTTGCTATGGATCTTACTAAAAATATTTTGAATTTGACTTTACAGCTCAAGTTTCTAAGACAAGTGCAAATTTGTATTTGGTCGGTAATAACAATAACAGGTCTGAATAAAACAAACAGCGTTATCAATCTTACGATAACAACGTTGGCGCGATGTGGATTAAATCTAACTTATTATCTGGTAACTACACATAACATCACAACAATGCTGTCGAACAGTTCATTAGTACCGTTAATTAATGTCTAATTAGTGCGCATTGTTACAAAACATCAGAAATATTATCTCTCAATAAAATATTACTTGGTACAAATGAGTTTACACATAGCTATAAGATAGATAATGCTGCTGTAATTAATCTATTGAGTTTCTTATTGGTGTCTTCTCAGTAGAAATAGGTTCCAAACAGGCGGTAGAATCACTTTGCATTATATTCAGTGACAGTTCAAAATTGTTACATGTATCCTACCTATGTGCATAAAGACATATTGGACAACATCACATACATCGCTCTGAATCTGCGGTAAGTGGCTTAAGCACTTGTGTTACAGAAATCAGAAACAACGACGGTGCCACAACACCCAGACCCGAGACAATGTAGAAAAGTTCGTTTCCGATATTAACCCGACCGGGGGTCGAACCCGGGACCTCGGTGATGGCGCGACACCAAAGTCCGGCCCGCTCGCCTCTCGGCTACGGAGGTCATCATATTATAAGACTTTGACAATGGTATAAAATCCTTGGTCCTGACTGACCGATGAACCCACGCATAGCCTAAAATGTAGATCGTAAAGGCCTGAATGTTGGAAGGCTGTGTCTTTGTATAGTGTAGGTACGTATGCGATAAGAGAGAATTCTATACCTAAAGGGGTGAAAAATGGGGCAAAGTTTGTATGGGAAAACCTGATACCTAAGTCCAATTTAGTTAAAATTTTACGTAAATATTGTTTTATAGAATTGATGTAAGATCTGTTTCGCAATTTATTCTTTTATCCCGTAACGGAATGAAAAAAGAGTTGAAAGTTATTTTAGAAATACCAAGTTTTATTTTGAAACGCGTTTGAAAAATTAAACAAAACTTATTACAAACGCACAAGGAACCACATGCAATGAAAATACATTTGTACTTTTAGGAATTGGGCCATCTTAATTTTAAAAAGTATTATTAGTAATTGGCTACTGGACAGTGTTAACAATAAAATATGAAAAGTGTTAGATATGTTAGCTTATTCGTTAAGTAATAATTTTACATTTTTATTTTTTAATTAAAAGCATAGTTAGTATTTTATTTTTGCAAAATAAACTTTACTTTTTTTATCTGTGGAATAAAAGAACCGAAACGAAAACCCCATTGCAATTCGGAAATGACAGCTGTCGGCGAAAATTATTTATTTTAATGTGGCGAAACGATGATTATTTTACCAATTAAATTGAATTATTGTGTCGCTAACCGTATTAAAAATTTATTTAAACATTTTCCATTTATGTAAAATATACATCCATGATAATCCATGTATGTCGTTCCCATGCGTATCAGTTCGTTATCTAGAACGTTGACGTCATAATTGCAACAGTGACGTGACTTGGCGTTTTCACGCGCTTTTTAAATGTGTTACACAAAAAAAATATTTTTCTCTGGTTATTTAATTTTTTTACAGATAAATCGAATTGCTTGGGATTTAAAATGAACGGGCGCACATTTTACAATACGTTTTCAAAAACTGTCAAGTAGCCAATTAGCAAGTGCTAATACGGTGCGGTGACTTTGAAAACGTCGACGTTAAGAGGTTCATTAAGACTTCATTAGAATACAGTTACATAAATACACAGAAACACACGTGTAAAAGATATCATATAATAAATAATAATAATAATAAATAATAAATGCGCCAGACAATCACACCAATCACCTGGTCTCAAACTAAGGTTTTCCCTTGTACTATGCGCACCAGACGACGGATACTAACTGGGGGCGTCATCCCAGCACACCCAGACCCAAGTCAATTTAGAAAAGTTCGTTTTCCAAATTGACCCGACCGGGAATCGAACCCGGGACCTTTTGCGCTTTGGTCGCCTACCTTAGCCACTGCGCCACCGAGGTCGTCACTTATTTCGAGGTTCGAGGATTTTGAGAAAGAACGCTCCATATGATTTTAGTATTTTCTATTAAACTTGCATCCGCCGGATTTGCACGTATTGTGATTACAATTGTTAAGAATTGATTTTTATAATTTATACAGTGCATCACGGCGCACTAAGGAAATTTAAATTTAATATCCTTACAAATATTATAAATCGGAAAGTGAGTTTGTTTGTTTGTTCCGCTTTCACACCGTAACTACTGAACCGATTGCTGTGAAATTTTGCATACGTAAAGTTAGAAGTCCGGAGTAAATAATAGGGTACTTTTATCCCGGAAAAAATGATATTCCCGAGGGAAAACAAAAATATAGTTTGCTTGATTGATGGATTGGAGATGGCGCTGTGTGTCGCTTAAAACCGAATTCCACGTGGGCGAAGCCGCGGGCGGAAGGCTAGTAATAATATAAATTGATAAGCAGATAGATTTGAACCCACGACCACCTCGTAACGTGCGCACTGCTTTTTAAATATTTTTATGCCCGGTTTCAATATTTGAAAAATGATCCGTTTTTGTCACGTTTAGTAATGAATTATACAAGGCGTAAGCTAAAAACGACCGACCGATGACTGATGACAGCTGATATGGAATGTCAATTTAAAAATTAGAATTAACGTCTGTTGGAAAAAAACGGATTGTAATTTTTGACACATTAGGTACGATTCGTAAAATATTAGAACGGCGTATTAAAGACAATCATACACATACTCTTTGTGCCGGACATGCCTGAGTCTAACATCATTCTGTTTTATCTGTGACTAGCGGTCGCGAACTTCGTTTCGCCTTAGATAATTTTTCCCGCTTTTCTGTTGAAATTTTTCAAATTTTACCAAGGATCCCTAATTTTGTAGCCTATGTCAAATTGGAAGAATGTAGCATTCTATTGGTGAAAGCATTTTTTAAATCGGCCCAGTACTTTTTGAGCCTATTCATTACAAACATACAAAAATAGGTACAAATCTTTCCTCTTTATAATATTGGTGTAGATATCGAACCAACGACGCTAAAGTTACCTTAACTTTAACTCTAATAGATGTTCGTATAATGAATCCTTCATACAAGCCTTGCTTTCAGACTTGACGACCTCCATAGCCGAGAGGCGAGAGGGCGGGGCGTCACTTCATCTCTGAGGTCACAGGTTCGATTCCCGGTCGGGTCAATATGGAAAATTCACATTTCTATATTATTGTATAGGGTCTGGGTGCTGTGGTAGCAATGTATTCGATGTTGTCCTATATTTATTTATTTACTATTGATTTATACTACTTACTACAATACATGCAGGATATGACGAGTCTCATTTTCTCTCAATATTTAAAACTATTACTGTAAGAAATCTTTTTAATCTAGGAAAAGCCCATTTCTAGCCCTTTTCAATCAACGAATAGTGCAACAAGTGTCGACACAACCTCTCTTCCGGAAGATAAGTGTACCACTTTTGATCAATATCTATCGATTAGATTATATCCTATTGAAAAGCCTGCGTTATCAATATTTCGTACAGTTTATTTTTGTCTGTCACCGGATTCAGTGTTGTGGCTGTCAGCGGCAACAAAATGGCGCCCGCTCCCGTCCTCAACTTGCCGTTTGACATAACCGAAGTGACAGCTGAGGAGGACAAACTTATAAAGAAGTGCTTGACAGGTGCAGTGATGTGATATTGTTTTTATATTCTGTGTTTACTCCAAGTTCACGGATCGGGTTCGTAGATACAGCTGTCCTGTCGTTTTGTAACTTTTGCATAATCGCTGAACTGATAAGTTCCGAAGTACCCATGATACTGATATGCCTGCTAGATGTGACTGAACTGTTATTGCTTCACGAATACATTTGATGGATTAGTGGTCGAAACTAACTATATTTGAGGGGGTAAGGGAGTAAGGAAGGGGGGGGAGTGTACTTTTACCTAAATACTGTATTATTGATTCTTGCTGAATGTAGAAAAAACTGCTGTGCAAAGGTCTCCAAAATGGTAATAAAGCAATTGGATATTGGCTGAAAATCCACGCTTGTCAAACATGGATACGATGTACCCTATAAAATATTTTGCTTGGCACTGAAATGGGACCCATTTGGGTTCTTCCTCCAAACACCAACCAATTAACAACACCCAGACCTAAAATTAAAAGCACTAGACCATAAAGGCGTCCCCCAATATCATAGTATGTTATGTTAATAAAAGATTTTGATGTTAATTTTTTCTGGAGAAGAGTTCTGGAGATATAAAGTAACGAACTAAAGTTGAAACATGTTTGAGTTTGACCTTGACTCTTAATACCAGGAATATTGATCAAGAACGTATTTTTTTGTAGGCAATACTGAGTGAGCTTTGTTCCATGATTTAAGGAATTGCATTTATGAAAATGGTATTATTACTAAAAGATAATTATAAGATGTGTTATTTGATAGCCTTTCTCTGACAAAATATGCAACTTTTTTAAATTGCTTTTACTAATAAAACTAATATATTCATCAATTGTTTTTCGGAGACTTAATTATTTGCATAATTGAGACTTAATTTTGTAATATTTTCAGTCAACTTATTAAATACCTTCAGACTTGACTCTACGGAATTTTTTCAATTTTATGATCTCCCACATATTTTAAACATGCGTAACAACCGTATAAAATTGAACTTTTCTATTGATCTTCTAATTCTTACAGCAATTTCAAACTAGCCTTGATTTACTGCTAGCGTAATATCGGCAGTTGTCTAAGGGAACTTGAAAGAGATTGTGTCATAAAGATACGAGAAGATAACTTGATCTCAGTTGGCCTTGCGAAAACTAATCTTTACGGTATCGTAAAATACTCGATGTTGTAAAAGATATTGTAGGAAACATTCAAGTTTTTAGTGATCGACAAATACTCTGGTCTTTGCAACGGATACCTATTTGGGCTGTTGCTATAAGCCATATTATATATAACGTTAACTCAATTCGTCCACTTTCATAGTGTGTGTCGTACGGAATCTCAATTCCGTGTTATGCTAGTTAGTTACTTAAACATCGATAGGGTTTCATCTAAAAATACATTCATCTAATCGATTGGAAGACAATCTATAGATAGCTTAGAACAAAGCTAGACTATTGTATTAAAAATACTATCGATACAATTATACTACTGTTCTTCAAAAATAATAAACTTTTGATACCATTGGTATTCGGTTATATGGATTAGCAACATAATTTTACGCCACCAACTAGAGGGAATAGGCATGAAAAAGATTTTTGTTATTTTTTAAATTCATAAACAAATGTCAGACAATCACACCATTAAGATGGTAGTAAGTTAAGGTTTTCTCTAGTACGGTGTAACACAGCAGGGTAAACACTTGGGTCTGGGTGTGCTAGGATGACGCACTCAGCTAGTCCTATCCGTCGTCTGGTACTCATAGTATAAGGGAAAACCTTAGTTTGAGGCCAGGTGATCGGTGTGGTTGTCTGGCGCATTGATTTTATTTATTTTTTAATTGCGGTATGGTTTTAGTTCTTATTGCTATGAAATAAGTGTTGTACACATTCCGAACTGTGTAGTCTAACGTTCATTCGGAAGTGCTATGATGAGTTCCTTCTGAGTGATGAGAACTCGTTTTTTCTTTCTTGTTTGTATGGATGCAGTTTTAATTTAGGACTTTTTTCACATCGTTAGTAGTTTTTTGATACCATATAAATTGTTTGAAATATCTTACTCATACTTAAGACTATTATAAATAAATAAATATTGGACAACATCACATACATTGCTCTAATTCTGTGGTAAGTAGCTTAAGCAATTGTGTTACAGAAATCAGAAACAACGACGGTACCACAACACCCAGACCCGAGTCAATATAGAAAAGATCGTTTCCCATATTGACTCGACTGGAGATCAAACCCGGCTCCTCAGAGATGGCGCGACGCCAAAGTCAGGCCCGCGCGCCTCTCAGCTACTGAGGTCGTCAAGTATTCACCACTTCCTGACCATACTACGTATTTTTCATTAATTATAATCTTTCATATGGTTCCTTAATTCATAAAGTTCATAAATTTAATTACTTCATGGACTTCAGAAAACATGGCATACGATAGTAGCAGTAAATACTTTACGTCATTTATAATATCTTATCAATTACTAAGGTAAAAATATGCGGCAAAAACCCTATTATGTATTGCGATATGAACAATTAAAGATTATCAAATTATTTAGGTTTTGTAAGGACATACGCACTAAAAACACTTTAATCTTATCTTAAATATGTACACAATTAATAGCATATGATCCGTACTGGATTATAATAAATAAGCCCTATTTTAATTAGATCTATATGAATTATTAGTGTTCGCTAGATTTTTGTTGTAAGAGTGTTATGTCACTGTTGAATAACATAGCATTCTAATAAAGAAACAATTTGACAAATTAATGTGCCCAGTAGTTTTTGAGTTTATTCTTTACAAACTAAATTAGAAATAATGAAATACAAACTTTCTTCCCCCAAACATAATTGAAGCTATGCGATATATCAAAGAGACCAGCACACCTATTCACAAAACGTCGGAATCGGATTAAAACATGAAATTATGTTTTATCTCTTTCTTACCTAAAGCCATTGGAAAGAGACCTATGAGTAACATAGACTTTCGCTTCAGATTCGATTCTGACGTTTGTGAGTCAGTCCCCATGAACACCGCTACCTCTTAATGGTAGAACGCGATATCGTAGAAAGACGCAGCGGGAGAGAATAGCCCACTTGCCCTAGCCCTCTCATAGCATAGAACAGAACACATGCGAAGACCAGTCAGTCGTGGTAGAAACACCCCATCGATGGCACGTCCATTAAGGTAGTGTCCGCTTTTTGAAAGCGAAGGATTTCCACAATCATCGCGTTCAAATCCATTTAGTGATATGTACCATAGTGAAGCAACGCATTTCTCACTTATAAACCGGTATTTTTAAATTGTCTTGGGCCATTTTTAAGGGGAGGAAATGCATTGGCGTACCATACCGTTGCCAGGTGACAGACAGCAGCGTGTGTCGGTCTTCCCCAGTCTCAAAAGAGTGGAGACTACTTAAACCCCACGCATCTGAGACCACGAGAGTGGTGTGTCGGGCTCGGACCGACTTAAGCCCCCTCAGTGGCCAACGCTGCGCAGTGGTGGGGGAGTCGGGATCTGTTGCGGACTCTACGCAGGCTCTCCTACAGTGCCTACCGCTTAGCGGCCCTTTTCGCCGCACAACACCCGAGCCGAGCGGCAGGAGCGTGCCACTTGACACGGGACTGAAGTAACGGACGCCAGGCTTGGCGTCTCTGGTCACAGCAGACCCATCTGGTCTCGGGTGGATATCACCCCCCACCGCTATCCACTATCCCTCTGTAGGTCTCATCCTAATGAGAGAAGGGAGGCTCGAAGCGCAGGAAGTTCTGCCCGCTTGTTACCACTTCCTTTGGATTCGCGAGAATCCTCAGAGACCAATAACAAGCAGGTTCACAAAGAGTTATTCCGACCTAGACCACCACATCTCTCATCGTCTATATTGATGTCATCAGGAGAATAATATAGTTCAAATATAACGGCCACAGCGAAACAAACCAACAGCCTAGAAGTTAAATACTTTTATCCTTAACTTTGCGATCGTGTGATGACTAAATATGAGGTCATATTGAACGTTCCTCCACACCGTAATTTTAACGTGAAGCAGGTAATATTTGTATGGTATGATGCACTAAACCAATAAACTAAAAATCTCGAGTCATCGAACCTTATCGGTGATTAAATATGATAAGCATAAATTATACTTTTACCTCATACTGTAAAATCCAGTTATTAAACGTTATTAAGTAATTGATGCCGTAGATAAGGGTTACGAAATTAAATAATGTTTACTATATCTTATAATATACAAAAGATGAGGAAAAGCAGAATAATTATAAGTAGTATTAATAACTAGCTAACAGCTGTGGTCAAATAATTATAAATACGTATTAAACACTTTTTATGCTTCAAGCACAAGTCTGGTTTTTAACAAATCAATATCTAAATATGTAGATATTTATGATATATATATATTTAAATGAATATTCTTCTTAATAATGTATGTCTACTGTTTTTATTAATATTCTACTCCTAGTTCTTCACTATCCAATCTGTATGCTTATTTGAGATCCTGAAAATGGATTCAGACTTTTTTTACGATCACCACTGTACAGTCGACAGAAGGTCAAGGTAAATATTTGCAGATTGAGATTAGTTCTTATGCGAATGATATAAGAGTGAGGCAAGGTCCAATGTGTATAGTATTTCGTGCTTTTGATCGTATCTGTTGGCACAATTATGTGTTGTTAACAGGATCCCGCAGACAAACTGTGTGAACATTTACATGTTTTGTTAAATGAATAAATTAAATAGAGAAATTATTTCACAGGCACCTTGTTATTAATTTGGGCGTCAGAAATACTGACTAAACCACACGTCGCTCAAGCCCAAGTGGCTTACTTATTCAATTTGTAGCCAACCTATCGTTTACTTTAGACTAGGTTAGTATTTTTTTTATGCTTAATTAAACAGAACCCTTTGAATAATAATATGAGGGCCGATCCTTTCTGTAATGGGGAAGCGGACTAAAAATGTATTTTTAAATTGTCTGTTAGATTATAATCTAATCTGGATAATTATCCAAAAATATGGGACACGTATGTTTGCATTTTCTAACTTATCAAAAAATAATGGCGATACATAAAATTGAATTGACGCATGACGTCATTAGTGCGTACATTTTGTACCCACCAGAGACGTATAGAGCCCCAACACCGAAACTTGACATTGTTTTCTTAATATTATTTTTTTAATTTTGCATTAAAAAAATAAGCGTATAATATTTTTTTAATAACTATGTATTTAACGAACTAAAATAATTTCATATTTTTGACCCCGTCTGCTCCCCTATTATTATGTGGGTAGCATCATTTGATTCATATAGAGACTATTCATAAGTGTTACTAATGTAATCTATATGAATAAAAATAATAATAATAAATATTGGACAACATCACATAAATTGCTCTGATTCTAAGGTAAGTAGCTAAAGCACTTGTGTTACAGAAATAAGAAACAACGACGGTACCACAACACCCAGACCTGAGACAATAGAATCCGAACCCGGAACCTCAGAGATGGCGCGACGTCAAAGTCCGGCCCGCTCGCCTTTCGACTACCAAGGTCATCGAAAAAGATTTGACTGTTATTTTTGCGTCGTTACATTCCTGAAGGTAATCCATCAGAATTGGCGCAAAAACAATAATCTAATTATGAATTATTTATCCATTCCAGGTTACACTACGAAATTCGTGAGATGCGGGAAACCAGGGTATGTGATGCCGGGCGCGTTCCGGAAGCACGCCGAAGCCATTTACAACATGAAGGTTCGCCCTGATGATATCTGGGTCATCACCTTCCCGAGATCAGGTAATTAAGAGTTTGAGACTGACACTTCATAAATCATAAATGCGCCATACAATCACACTAATCACCTAAGGTTATCCCTTGTACTATGAGCACCAGACGACGGATACTAACTGGGGGCGTTATCCCAGCACACCCAGACCCGAATCAATTAAGAAAAGTTTGTTTTCCAAATTGATCTGACCGGGAATCGGACTCGGGACCGTTCGCGCTTAGGCCGCCTAACTTTGTTACTTCACCCCCGAGGTCGTCACTACACCACCATTACAACTGGGTGTCTGCAACCCAAAAACGAACAAACGATTATATTTGAGTAGTTCTTCAAACGTCTTCAAAAAGGAGACTAGCAACGTCGCCATGGCGTCAAAATGAGGCAGAGCTCTAACACTCTAAAACGCATACGTTTTAAATTCCAAGTTTCTTACTTTAAAAACGTGGTATTGCATACAAATTACCGAACCCCGTTTTACCTCCCAAATAATAATATCCGTTCTTGGCAAATGTCGCTACGGAACATCCTATAAGGAATCTAGCTTCCAAATTTCAAGTTTGTAGGTGATATAAGTTCTCTGATTTCCTGATTATCAGTCAGTCGGTCAGTCAGTCAGTAAGTGGTATTTCGCTCTTATCTACGAGTATCACTACCAATACGAAGATAATTAGCGAAACTTCATGTATTTCTGTTCACTACAACGATGACCTCAAGTAATTCTAAGCATTAAATCACTTTTTGTACGTTTATTCAGATATTTTACAAGGTCGCCGCCTTTTTGAAATTTTAAAATAAATGAATATATAAAAATTATACCGTTTTAAAAAAATGTTAAAAAATGATTTCTTCAAATTCCAAAACTCTGTAAATATATATTTAGAAAAAAATATTTTTACTAAAAAATGTTAGGATTGAGATTCCGAAGGTCGCCGCCTTCTTCATTTTTGATACAATCTATTAGTTATTAAAATAATTAATTTTAAACACAAACGCCTGATTAAATTGCATATTACTTAGATATGAAAGTTTGCCGTTCAGGTGCGTCGATGTGTAGTGTTGACAGGTGACGGCAGTTAGTTGTCTGTTTTGAAAATTGTAAATAAATTGGTTTACACGCGTAGTCTTTACTTAGGTGAAATAATGTTAGGAAAAGAAATAAATATTACCAAAGGGCTTTTTATTTTAGAAAAGAGTTTATTACAAGATCGCAGCTCGAATTGTGAAAATTCCATTTTTAGATTATATTTTTTGTAAAATACTTTTTTGTTGGGAGGCTGCTTAGGTTGCATTTTTAGGGTTCCGTAGTCGACTAGGAACCCTTATAGTTTCGCCATGTCTGTCTGTCTGTCTGTCCGTCCGAGGATAATCTCAGAAACCGTTTGCACTAGAAAGATGAAATTTGGTACAAATACATATGTATATTAATCACGTCAACAAAGTGCAAAAATTAAAAATTAAAAAATGTTTTTTTAGGGTACCCACTCTACACGTAAATTGGGGAGGGATTTTTTTTAAATTTCAATCCCAACATATATCGTTGGATAGGTATTTAAAAATAAACAGGGGTTTACTGAGATCATTTTTTGATATTTTTAATATTTTGGGAAATAATCGCTGCAAAAGAAAATAAAATTGTGTCCCCCCCCCCCCCCTAACTTTTGAACCTTAAGTTCAAAAAGTATGAAAAAAATCTGGAATATAGAACTGCATAAAGACTTTCTAGGAAAATTATTTTGATCTTATGGGTTTAATAGTTTTTGAAATTTTTTAAAAAATATTTTTTTAACTAAAGTTGTAAGTTGTAAGTTAAGGATACTTAAGTATTGTGATGCACTGAAAACTACGGAACCCTACACTGAGCGTGGACCGACACGCTTTTGGCCGGTTGTACTTATTTACATTAGTCAAACTGATCATTTCTAGGCAAGTGAGAAACTCAAAAATGCAAATCGTCGACGCGCGTGCAATACCGCGTATGTAGCATTTGCCATAAAGATTAAAGTTGTCTGTTATTTCATATTATTTCAATTTAAATTAGAACTTACGGGAAAATGTCATTACGCGGTATTGCACGCGCGTCGACGAAATCTCACAACCGAATCGGAAAATAATGAACAGAGTAAGTGCAAACACAGAGACGGCAAATAATGTCATACATTGTCATAGGGGTATGATTGACCGCTCGGAGTTGTCTAGTAAGAATTAATACACTCAGGACCTTACCCCCACTATGGAGAAAACAGAATAAAGTATTTAATTTTTTATTTTTGCAATTTTTACAACGACATTTTGTAAGACTCACAAGAACAATCATTTCAAAGTATGTAAGTGAAGTTATTTTTCGTACGATGCACCAATTAAGAAAATGTGGTCGCATGTGGCTAAAAGCCAATCATAATCTTCAGTAGGCATCTGAGATGGAATTGGCCGATCATGATCGCCATGTATACCTGTCGGTAGCAAGTTTGATGTCTTGAGAGCAGAAGACCTGAATTTAGCTTACTGAATGCCGCGACTGCAGCACTAATTCTGCTCATTATTTCAGCATCGAGGTTGCACTTGGGTGTTATTGTACTCCCAGGTAGCGGAATTTGTCAACCCGCTTCAACTAGTCCTCACCAAGTCTTCAGTTCAGTGTCTCGCGACCATTAACGTCCATCGACAGCCATTCCTCTTTTTGATACTTATTTTTAGACCAAATTTTTGGCAAGGCGGTGAAACTCCGACATGATTTGCTGCAGGGTTTTGGGGATTCTGCCACGAAACAAAGGTCATCTACGTACAAGATCTCATTAATCATAGCGTGTGTAACACGTTCGTGCAAGCCCTGAGTGCGGAACCGGATGCGAAAACCTTTCGAAGAAGTCCGTGAGACATCCCTGACTTCCAATGCAAAATACAGCGCGGATAGTGTAGGCTAGTACATACCCTTGCTTCATACCACAGGTGACGGGGAAAAAAAGGCAGACTATTCTTCGTTGACAGAACTGCTCCGTGAATCATAGCTTCCCTAGCACCATCTAGAGAGCTTTCCGGGCCACGCCATCGAGGCCTTTTCGAGGTCAACTCTTTTCTTGAAGATGACGCACTGAAAAATTTGCTTTGCACGTGCCCCGATCAGGCCAAAATCCAAATTGGGTTTCAGGCAGGTGCTCTTCGGTGTGGTTTAGGAGTACTCTGGCAAAGATTTTCCCAGGGGCTGATAATAGTGAAATACCCCGGTAAGAGGTGCAATCGATCAATTCGAGAAACTGTAAAAATGCTGGGACTTGGTCTTTTTCCCACAAAGTACTAAAAGGCTCCATATAGCCGAATGAAACCCGTCACCACCGGATTTAAGTAGTTGCTCTCCCGGTATGAAGTTGATACCAACCACGCGCTTTTTTAGTTGTTAACTGACGGCAAGAACAATCTCAGCAAGTGTCAGCGGCTTATCCAGCTTAGCTAGAGTGGGGAGTTCAGATATCAACAGAACATATTCAAAGTCAAGAGACCAGCGCACGTTGAGTAGAGCGTTGAAGTGTCCCATCCATTACTCGAGCGCTTTCTCCTTTGTTTTAAAAAGTCCTTCACCATTCGATGGTTTCAAAGGAGCTTTTGAAAAGGGGATCGTGCTAATCAACTTTCGAAACTCATTGTAAAACTCCCCAAGCTGGTTTGTGTCAGGAAACCACTGCATGTAGTGAGCTTTGTCTTGCCACCACCGATCCTTTCCCGAGATAGTCGACGAAGCTTCAGGTTACTCTTGTCGTATTTCCACAACACTTTCAGGGTGAATTGCTCTGCTTTGTCGATTGCGCTAACTATGACTTTATCGTTTTCACCAAATACAGCTATCCTTATGTAGAATTATTATCTTTTACTAATCTGTAGAATAACCGTGCATCGTTTTACTACACTTGTTTATGCTTCATTTATGACACGAATAAACGTGCAGTGATACATTTCTGTTAACAATTCACATATTATTCATTAGAATAATAAAATAATATGTTTTTTTCTTGAATACTGAGAAAATCGATAGTTTTATTTTCTTAAAAAATATATGATCTGAAATATTTTTAACCTTTAATATAATTATACATTGAATATATCTATTCATTACGACATTAAAGTAATGTGATTTCAAACGTTTTTATGGTTTCCTGAAAAGTTGTAGTTTTTCGTTTGCACGTTTATTCGATGGGGCCATCGATATGTTTGTATGTATGTAACGAATAAAGTACAAAATTGATAATCTATTGGTACTTACTCATATTAGAAAGTAGTAAGATTTAATAAATTATACGTACGCAATGCTGTCTCTTAAATCAAAATTACTCTGCGCTGCATGACATGTATGTATTAGTACTACATGGCATTAGCTCGTACTAGCACCGCACACTCGTGCTGCGCTAGCACGAGCTAATGCCAAATGCGTTCAATAGATGGCGCGCGGTTCGCCGCGAAACGGGTAATGTCAATTGCTTCGTATTGGGCCTTAATAAAAATCAATCGGTTCGTTAGTCACCCTAAAACTCGAGAACAACTGGACCGATATAGCTGATTATGGTTTTGATATAATTGTGGAGGTCCAAGGAAGGTTTAAAAGGTGAGAATATAAATATGTGGGACGTTTGCCGGGACTATTAATAATTATAAAGATATACTTATAGGAGAGCCAGAAGTAAGTACATTTATTTGATGAATCATGACTGCGCTCGAGAATTCTGTCGTAGTAGATATTATCCCAGGTAGGCATGATATGTAGATAAAAACATATTTAGAGAATGTTCTAAACCTAGGATAAAATGAATGGCTCGATAACACCTTGTGATGTTTTAGGCAGTTTTATATTATGATACACTTTTATCTTTATGCGTATCCGATAGCGTATCGTGTTGCCACGTTTGAGTGTTTTCAACTATTATCTGTAATACAATAAGTTAGTGGCACTTCTATCGTGTATATGTCCTGAAGAAGGGTAATATATATGTGCTCATCATGCTGATGAGCTAAAGGACATCGAAGGGTGATTTTGTTTTTTAAATAAATGTCAGTCAACATCACATAGATTGCTCTGATTCTGTGGCAAGTAGCTAAAGTACATGGTTATAGAAATCAGAAACAACAACGGTACCGTACACCCAGACCCGAGAAAATATGGAATCGAAATTGGCTAATCCGTTAGGGAGCTAAGATGCCACTGACAAACACACACACACAAACAGACCCGTCAGGGTAATAACATCTTTTTTTTTTTCCTACCTGACTTTCGATGATGGCTGCGAAGCCTTATCATCTTTACCGAGCTTTCGGGGGAGCGCAGATGGCTCTCACCCCTTTAGTTTAAGTAACAACCGGAGGGTGCCCCCTAGCGGGGCTCGAACCTCGGCTCGGGCTGTTACTGGGACTTTGTACCCTAATGTACGTTTGGGGAGAAAAACGACCCGGCACGTGCCGGTAGCGTGAAAAGGACCCTACTGCTAAGGGAGGGCGCGGCGCTGGCCCCCGCCGTCACGTCACGTCTTTCTACGTTGGGAATTCAATAGATCCGAGGGCTAGATCCGGCCTATTTTGTGACAATCACAAATGGAGATAGATAGATAGATAGATAGTGGCGGTCTTATAGCTTGATAGCAATCTCTTCCAAGTAATCTTTAGGTAGAAGAAAAAGTATAAATAGAGAAACGAGTAAGGCCGTGCAAAACCATAAATTTAGTAAATAATATGTAACGGAAAAGATAAATAACAAAACGTGTCAAGGAGAGTACCAAGATACATTAGCTTTTTGTGAAGGTGCGTAAGGAAATGACCAACATCTTAGCCATTTTATTATGATCAAATTCCCGTGCAAGGCATATTGAGAAACTAACATTTCAAGATTGTCTTTGGTCAGTGCTTTATCTAGTTTTCATAGGAGAAATGTTTGTGATGTTGTCCAATATTAGTTACCTACTTATTATTAGGAAATGGATTAATTCAATGAATCGACGACCCTTACGCTTATAGCAGGCCACTAATCCTGTTTTTTACACCTCCAGCGTCTAAAAACTGAACCTTAATATCAAGGTCTGAAGTGTTTATTTATTACAGGAACGACATGGACTCAGGAGTTGGTGTGGCTGCTCCAAAACGATCTGAACTTTAAGGCTGCCAAGGATAGACCGCTTCATGAGAGATTCCCGATGTTGGAGTAAGTTGGTATTAGAGAAATTTTTCTATTTTGCACGTACATAAAGTAAAACAATTTACATATTTAAATTCCTGAATACCTCAAAATAGTAAACAATGACATTTGCTAATCAATTAAAAAGAATATAAATTTTGAAATTGATATTGAGATCGATGACATGTCTAATATATGTGGACATTAAATAATTCACGATTATCAGGTTCACGCAAACAAATCCGTAGTAATTTAGACCTATTATTTGATAACCTACAGTTTCATTTTAAGTGTAGTTAATTTTAATTCATGATTCAATGGCTTATAGAAGGGCCTTTATCCAGCAAACAGTTACGCTTTCAACAATAACTTATTAGTTTGAAAGTTATGAGGGACCAGATAAAAATACTTATTTGTTTTTCCGCAGTCGGATAAAAAAGTGCATAGCTGTATTTAAGAACTCAGTGCTTAAACTTCTTTTAATTTGTACCAACTTCCATCTCTAATTTTTTCACAAATAAAACGAAATGAAGTTTAATGACTGTGCTGTGGAAAACTCAGTTCACCTAAGACCAAGACAGCACCGCTCACGAATTTCCTTACAAAAGTATAAGTTTAATGTAGGTAACACCATACCTTCAACGATTAATTTTCCTTAACAGGACCACCAGTCACATCCCAGAAATAGCTTTCGAACTGATCAAAGTGAACTTCATGAACTTGGGCAACTTCCAAGGCCTGAACGAAGCGGTAAGGACGCCCAGTTGGAAAGCGATAGAAGACGCCCCATCGCCGAGGTTCATAAAGACTCATCTGCCTCTCTCACTCCTGCCACCGTCTCTGCTAAGTACAGCAAAGGTGCTATACGTGGGAAGAGATCCGAGGGATGTCGTCGTCTCTTATTACTACCTACACAAGATGTGCTCCAAGAATTTGGTCAGGTTGCACTTCAACCACTTTTGGGAGGCGTTCAGAAGGGATTTGTGTAAGTGTTTTGTGCATGTATGATGAATTGTAATAATGATCCTAATAAACTCAAATATTTCTTTTTTTAGTATGCTACATATAAATTGAAGCGTTATCACTACATAATATAAAACAAAGTCGCTTTTTCTGTTCCTATATCCCTTTGTACGCTTAAATCTTGAAAAGTACGTACCGGATTTTGATGCGGTTTTTTTTGATAGATAGAGTGATTCCAGAGGAAGGTTTTTATGTGTAATAAAGAATAGAAAAGCCAATATTTCTAAGTATTTACATTACATCCGTGCGAAGCCGGGGCGGGTCGCTAGTTGAATATAATGCAAAGTAATTATACTGCCGGTGGGGAACCTATATCTACCGAGAAGACACTGATAAGATACTCAGTAGATTAATAATAGTAGCAGTATTTAACTTATTGCTATGTGTAGTTAGATTTAAACCAAAATGTCTATTAAAATTTAAAAAAAAAACTTATTTTTATCAAAGTAATACTATTCTGCGAAAGTTTAAATAGATGTATGATGCTTTTTATGCAGAAACTACGGTCTGGATTTCGATGAGATGTTAAATATAGTAGATAACTATCAAATCTTTTTTTTTGGAAATATTGCGAGCGAAGTCACGTCAGCAACTAGTATTTACTATAGTTCTTCATTTTCTTTACAGTACCGTGTACACCAATAATATCACATACAGATGAAGCCTGGGCTAAGCGATTCCATCCAAATCTTCACTTTGTCTTTTACGAGGAATTGATCAAGGTAAATTTATATTTACACTACAGCACTTACAATTTCTCCATATAGGATAAAAAAAGAGCAAGATTTAAATTGTATTTTTCAATAAGGTAAAGCACCACTACTTAGTTTTTTTAATAAAAAAAAAGACCGATTACCACGCAGAAGCGACGTTTTTAAGGTACCCGACCTGCTTAATTTCCGGGTATCGGGTAAAGTTTTTCCAAATACCTGGATATACCCACACGCAATTTTAAAGAAAAATTAACTGCTTTTAAATTAATAAATAGGTTTAATATTTATAACATAAAATATTTATTACATATATGTAATAAATAATGCAACCGCATTATTCCTTCAATATTGTAATCGTTTAAGATAGGTCGGCATTCGACCATTTGCAAATTTTAAAGAATATTTCTATAAAAGAATAACATTGATTTCTTTGCCTAAATGTCGACTGATGAAGGCGTACTACGCTTCACTGAATTACATTTGATCAATGTTCACAGAAACAACATTTTGTGGAATCAGACAAAGTTCTGTGTTTCGACGAAACGTTGATTCGGTGAAGAGTACAAACGGGTAAATAAAAACGGTAAAGCGATGAATTTGTAAGGAACGTATGTTCTTTACTAAAAGTGGAAGTACTTCCGCCGAGCTAGGTGTTATCTGCTCGGGGACCAAGGCCCAACTACCGATCTTGGTGTGTTGTATATACATATACATACATATATACTTAGTGGCGACGAAAACTCTGACATCGCTATGTAGGATCGATGTCATGCATTACGTATGGAGCGTTGTTTACTACGCCAATTCTGCTGACGCTGTATTTGTGTCGACTTGTAGGTTATGTCGTAGGTTGGCACAAATTATTAAATATATTTTGTATATTAAGATACGTCAATGTTTTTATCCATTTCTTATAATTCCACAGGATCTACCGAAAGAAATCCGTCGCGTTTGCAACTTCCTTGGCAAGCAATACTCCGACGAAGAAATCAAGACCCTCTCCAACCATCTTAGCTTCGAAAGCCTGAGAAAGAACAAGAATGTGAACAACACAGTTGACGATAATGGAGTGCAGTTTGTCAGGAAAGGTAAATGACAACCTAACGTTGGCTTATTAGAGAATATCACATACATTGCTCTGATTTTGTGGTAAGTAGCTTAAGCGCTTGTGTTACCAAAATCAAAAACAACGACGTTACTACAACACCGAGATTTCAGACAGTAAAGAAGAATTTTCTAAGAGTAAGTGTCGAGTTTCTTGGCGGTTCTTCTCGACATCATCAACATTCCAAACACGGCGATCGAACACTTAATTATTAGTTGCGATTCTTAAGTGCTTTTGTAAAGCATATTAAGATATTTTCTGTTTTTGACATGCAAAAGTACATAGAAAACGAACCTGTCTATATTTATTGTTATAAAAATGGAAACATTAGCCTTTACTTTAGTCCGTCTTCTCTTGTTATGATATCATGCCCAAGCCACTAAACAGATTTTTTAAAATATTGATAATAAAATAAAGCTGAAATTAGCAGTTTGTGGGACCATAATTGGTAAAAACTGATGTTTTGTAAAAAAAAGTCCCAATGCATCTATGCCTCACGGATCAAGTTGCGAGAAAAAACTAGTTTTCTATAATGGCGTGTCTATTGTTATTAGGAGAAGCAGGTGGCTGGAAGGAGCACTTCGACATCAAAATGGAGGTGCAAGCTGAGGAGTTCCTCAGCAGTCGGCTAAGGGGTCTTGACTTAGTGTACCCTTCGATACCTTCAGAAGAGATCACCCACTTATGAGCTTTAAATTTAGCATTAGGTTAATCTATTTTAAATTAGTTTTAAAACCACAGTTCGTTTACCTCAGTAGGTAAGAGGTTGGCTGTCATACCAAGATATGCTAGGAGCGTAAAGAGTTAAAGATTCAAAAGATTTAAAGAATGGGCAGAGAAATTGTTCTGAAAAGCCTTTGTAGTTGTTTTCGTGTTTTATATAACTAGTCCAGTCATTATAGGGAATTCTCCTCGAAAGTCGAGATACCCAGCCATAAACTCGTGTAAACTTGGGCTTTGACATCATAAAACTTGTGTCGAAAGCATGGCAACATCGCTTTCCATCTTCACTTGATTTTTAAAGATTTGAATTTTGAATAAAAATGTATGAAGTCTGTACAATATTGATAGGTAATCAATCATTAGACGTAATTAATTAATTACTAAAATGAATAAACACGATGTCTCCAAGAGAACTTTATCAAAAATTCAAAGTCAATTAGTCTTATTTAGTGGGGTAGCGTGTGTTTTACACGGGGACGACCGATAATATACAGGGCGTCTACTCTTGAAAACGAAATATGTCGGATCCGATGACGTTTAGTATTTTTTATTGCTCATTATCGCAACTAACACACTTCGAATGCAAATAAAGCGTTATCAAAAAACAAAATATTATTTATACAAATCAAAAATCACGTTTTAATTCCCTTACTTTTGATCAATCTTCAAAAACGAAACCTTTCGTTTGTTCGTTTCGTTTGCAAGAGTAGACGCCAAGGTCCTAACTCCTCGATAACCTAGCGCTAGCTCTGGGGTTTAAAAGAGAGTGCATGAGTATTTCAGGCGCTAAAATACTACTTGATGTAGTGTAGAAGCTAATGACTAGAGGCTAAAGGAGACAGTGTCGAAATTAAGCTACTCTTGCTAAGTTTTGACTATCTTCGTAACCACGAAGCTAGTGGACCAGACTTTGTCAACAACACAGCATTTTTTTAAATGTGTTTTTAAGTCTATTTATTAACGTCAGGTTAATTTACGTAGGTAATAAATGTTAATGTGATTCATCAACGATGAGCAAGTTAGATATATGTATTTATCTATTAAAATAAGTAAAACTACTTAAGTTCCTAAGTTAGTTAAGTTAATTTATGTAGTAGTTCTAAAATGTGTAACATTTTATAAGAGAGCCTGAAATATTTTGAACAGCAAATGATGTTATGTAAGTCTTAAGAATATTAAAAGTGAAATTGAATTACGGAAGACCGGTGTGTTATTTGATATTAGCTGTTGCCTTAAACCTGGTTTCAATATCTTACGATTCGTAATGTGTCAAAAATTACAATTCGTTTTTCTCCAACTGACTACTTTGGGACGGTTTTAGCTTACGCCTCATATAATTTATTATGTAAGTTCCTTTACTAAAACTAGAAGTACTTCCGCCGAGCTAGGTGTTATCTGCTCGGGGACCAAGGCCCAACTACCAATCTTGGTTTGTTGTATATATACTTAGTGGCGACGAAAACTCTGACATCGCGATGTAGGATCGATGTCATGCATTACCTACGTATGGAGCGTTGTTTACTACGACAATTCTGCTGACGCTGTATTTGTGTCGACTTGTAGGTCATGTCGTAGGTCGGCACAATTACTATATGTAACAAAAACGAATCGTTTTTCAAATATTGGAACCCGGCATTAGACTTTGTTTGCGTTATTTTGAGATAAATAGTATCAAATTGATTAATACAATATCTTATCTCTATGCAGGGTTGCCTTGCCACCTTTAGGGGAAAAAAATCGGGACGATGGGACATCCATCAGCAGTGGCGTAACTATACCATTCGGGGCCCGTGGCAAATTCATCAATCCATAGACCAACCCCCCCCCCCCCCTCCTCCTTCTCAAAGAAAGAATAATGTCTAATACTTGTTTGGAAATACCAGAAATGTAGTGCATACTTTAGGAAAGTTTGATGTAAAAATTATTCTTGGTAATTGGGATTCTCCTCTTACCTGGGGCCCCTTCTGGCTGGGGGCCCGTGGCATTTTGCCGACTTGCCACCCTGTAGTTACGCCACTGTCCATCAGAGACGTTTGTAGTTTGGTCCAATCAAAATGTTCAATAAAACAGTCTAAGGAAAATGAAACTTTATTTTGAGTTTTTATTTCATAAAATTATTGTTTCCATTCGTATTTTTTGTTATTACGAGCTGTTTTAATAATTGTTGCGCGTAACTGGGTCGGGTACCCGTGACATGAATAAATTGATTGAGCCTATCACATAGGTATTATTAAAAATCGGGACAAAAACGATAGGTTGTCGGGACGCGGGACAATGTATACAAAATCGACTGTCCCGGCAAAATCGGGACGCGTGGCAATTCTGCTATGTACACCAAAATTTAAAAGGAGTAAAGACGTCAACAAATTCCACTTCTTAATGGAATTTGTTGATGCCTTTACAGTTGATGACGTTTAAAGAATAATTTAAAAATTAAATCTAAGGAATCCTTACTATTCTTAGGATAAAGATATCTGATTCACTTTAGGGAGCGTATAGATGTACCTTTTTTATAATAGATATTAGTATACGTGGTTCTGGCTGTACTCACCAGATCGCATCAAACTGTTCGTGTAGGCTGTAAGTGGCTCAGCTTAGGAGCAAGTTTTAGGATCACATTAACAAGTTGGGAACCGCCATGCACACGCTCTGTCACAGTAGAACTAACAACAGTAAAGCAACTCACAAGTGATTGCAAATAAAGGGAAATTTTCTATTATGCTTTTTGTGGGTTCCGTACTCAAAGGGTAAAAATGTTACCCTATTACTAAGACTTCGCTGTCTGGCTGTCCATCTGTCTGTCACCAGGCTGTATCTCAAGAACTCACAGATTATGTATTTCTATTGCCCCTATAACAGAAAATACTAAAAACAAAATAAAAAAATATTGAAGGCGCTCCCATATAACAAATTATTTTACTTGCTGCTACCCTTCATGGGTGAGTCTGACTCACACTTAGCCGGTTTTTTTAATGAAAAACGACACATCTTTATCTCTGTTTCTGTGATAAGAACCTTAAACACTTTTACTGAAGTTGTTGTGCTTTGAATGAGTTTAAACTGAATCATTGGCCTCCACAAAATACTTAAACAGCTATTAAATTCTGAACACTGGTGTCTTCTTTCGACGTCCAATTCACCAAAATGACCTGTATCTAATGAAAATGAAAATACATAATCCAATTAAAAGACAAACACCGAAAACCTGACTAAAGTAAATAAACTAGCAACAATAAAAACAAAAGACAATAACAAATGATCATGCTATTGAAAACCAAACAAAAGTAAAAAAAAATGTAACCTGCCACTCATCGACAAAAAAACTAGTATGTTCTTCGATCAAAAATTTTAACAATCGTCGTGATAGATGATCATGTTCTTAAAAATAAAAAAACACTAATAAGCTTCCAGTCAGCTAAAAATAAAACCTAGTAGTTTCTTTTATCAAAAATTAACCCTTTTTTACTGGTTCCAAACATACTGTGTTTTCTCTAACGCCATTAGGTGTTTTCATATAAGGCGGTTGTGCCTCTAGTGTCTGCCTTTTGATCGGTACTTTGTAAATTAGTTTACATATGAAGTGTTTAGACTTATTACAAGTACATTTTTTAATCACTGTCAATACATAACACCGCTTTTACAAACTTTAAATATTTTAAAGAAACAGAAAAATATCGTCTCCCCATGTGGAAGGGGGGGGGGGGGCGTCACTACTACTCTAATCTAATTCAATAGTGACACTCTCGATGCAACTCTAAGGCCCTCCGCACATGAAGCTACTCAAATATGACGGAATTAATCAGTAATTAGAATTACAAACTAGTTATAAATTGTATTTCGCACACGACGCTACTCACATTGCAAGGTTTCAGTCACTCCTGTTATTTCTACTACCAAATAAACACGTGCGAAAAACCAATCAAGGGGAAATATTGGAAGCAATAAAAATGTCGAGTGGATCGAGCGAAGATGACGATGTCATTATACTATATTATCATCATAACAGACGCCGAAAAATTTAATACTTTTCCAACTTTACTCCAAGCTCTTTCTGTTACATCCTTTCGTGAGTAATCTGTCAGTTTATAATTATATAAACATGGATACTCTTCCACTTTCTGCACAAATTTAATATTTAAGGCTTTTTTTCACATGAAAACACAGTAAACTCGGGTAACTTAGTAGCTCGGCGACCGGCACGACGAGTCGCGCGCGATCAGTTGCCAACGCGTTACTAACTGGTTAGTGACTAGTCGCGTCATGTGCGAACCTGTATGGCAATGTATGGGCGGTGACGCTTAAAAAACTCGTTAGTAATTTGAGTTTGTGATTAGTTCCTTTTCAGTAGCTCCATGTGCGGAGTTGTTTAAATAAATATAAATAAAATAGTAGACAACATCACATATATTGCTCTGATTATACGGTAAGCTAAAGCACTTGTGTTACAGAAATCAGAAAGAGGGACGATACCACACCACACAGACCCGAGACAATATAGAAAAGTTCGTTTCCCATATTGACCCGACCGGGGATCACATACACATACATTAATTGCTCTGACTCTATGGTGAGTAGCTAAAGCACTTGGATTACAAAACCACGGCATTACCACAAAACCGAGACCAGTTTGTTTGGATCAAACCTGGGAGATGGCGCGACGCCGGCCCGCTTGCCTCTCGGCTACGGAGGTCGTCAAAAAATGCTACCCAGTCACTATTTTTTTCCCCGGAAGAAGTCGCGGGTATAGCTAGTTAGTATACAAAATGAGTCGTAGATCAGTTTATTGACGGAACCAAGCCAATATCAAACATTTACTTTATGAATAACACAAAGAGCGAGCCAATCAGCTTCCGCTCCAGCCGCGCGATTTGATCTCAGTTTTTAATTGACCCCTCAAAGGCTTGGGCCCTATTTGCGAATCGTTCGAAATTGTTGCCTGCAAAAGTAATGTAACATCACTCGTTTTTAATGCCCGGTACTAATAATTGAAAAACGATTTGTTTTACTTATGGATAGTAATAAATTATACAAGGCGTGAGCTAAAACCGTTCAAGAGTCGTAGTCAGTTGGTGATAAACTAATTGTCATTTTTGACACATACACACGTAAAATATGTATTGGAATCGGGCTTATGTGAATTATGGTGGTCCGTTTGACGCATAAAGTGGTCATTCCATTTGTAGTGTATGCGAAACTTATTCTGTCGTCTCATGCCTATGTGCCGTACGCTGATGTAGCATGAAGGCTTATACTGTACCCTCTGTAGAGTCTACGTGTTGTCTATGGCGTGATATTGGTGTCTATGGAATGGACTGACTACGGAGCGGGAGGAGGTGCGTACGGTGTGTGGGGCAGTGAGCCAATATGTACCCTTTTTGTTTAAATTAATTTGCAAACAGTACACCATCTATTGTCACGTGTTTAT
This sequence comes from Glyphodes pyloalis, assembly GCA_037074685.1. Classification (NCBI taxonomy): domain Eukaryota; kingdom Metazoa; phylum Arthropoda; class Insecta; order Lepidoptera; family Crambidae; genus Glyphodes; species Glyphodes pyloalis. Next base: position 2,099,416 of record JAYKKO010000024.1, on the reverse strand, counting down.
AAACGAATAGTCAAGGTGTGGTATATAAAGTGGTCTGTCTATTTGTTGTAAAAACTTTCTGTGTAATCAAAATAACTGTAAAACCTAGAGGTATATTATTTGGCTTTTATTTTCAATGTATTATATTTTTTTTCTCTTTTAATATTTCCTCACTTCACATTCTTGAACGACAGTACCCTTTTCTACTATTTTACCTACATGAAGCTTGTCTGGAACAGTTTGCTTTCTAGCGACATGACTAGGAAATTGTATGTACTTTAATACGGCAGTTAAACTAATTTCGTTGAAGATATCCATACTAATATTAGAATGCTTGGGACTTTGTTTGTATGTTTGAACGTGCTAATCACAGAAACTACTGGTTCGATTAGAAAAAAACATTGTTGTGTTGTATAGTGAATTTATTAAGAAAGGCTAAAGGGTACATAATATTACGCTGCGATCAATTGGAGCTACGAATGAGCGAAAAATGTGGATAAAATGGGGATATACGGCTGCGAAGGCGTGGCTGCCGCTAGTACTTAATATATTGCGACTACAGATATCTTCATAATATAAAATCATGTATAAATATAAAAATGAATCTCTTTTTCTCTTGGTCACGTCATCACGCGTGAATGGCTCGATTTTACTTTTTTTTTGTTGTGTTTATTATTGTCATAAGCCTAACATGCACAATACGTCAAATTAATCGCATGAGACGACAAAAGTTTCCGTAGTGTTGATTGGCTGCCAATCAGCACCTGACGTACTGACTTCAATAGATTTTGACGTTTGTTAAGAGCGCGATAAAAAGTAGTCGCGCGGCGCATGCTAGGCCCACAGGAGAAGGTAAAATATTTATAACTAGCGGTCCCGGCGAACTTCGTTTCGCCTTAGAGAATTTTTCCCGCTTTTCTGTTGAAATTTTTCAAATTTAACCAAGGATCCCTAATTTTATACCCTATGTCAAATTGGAAGAATGTAGCATTCTATTGGTGAAAGCATTTTTTAAATCGGCCCAGTACTTTTTGAGCCTATTCATAACAAACATACAAAAATAGGTACAAATCATTCCTCTTTATAATATTAGTGTAGATTAAATAGTTCACGCTTAGACATGACAACGTCAGTCGGGTCAGCTAATACAAGATAAACTACATAATGTTTGCAATAGAGTATATCAGTATATCTATTGACACGTTAATATCTATGGTTTCACTAATTAGACGGCTCTCAAAGTGTCCGTCGTTAATCTGCCGAGTTGGTAATTGTCGATTCAACACCGGCTCCAGGCTGCGACTTCGATCGACAATTAGGCGCTACCTCCCATTATGTCGTCGTTACTCAAGACCTATTTGAAGAGCCATGCTTGAGTAAAAAATGTTTACGGTCAAAGATTTTACTTTAGAAGCTTAAAATACTGATAGTGCGGTCAGAATATCGTTGTTATGGAGCTCCATATCCGTAACTGAAACCGAATCCGATATATTATTTTTTTGGCAAACTGCGATATTCCAAATTTGAAATTTTTAATAACCAAAGTTTTTAAAATAATTGCTAATGGCCAATACCGTAGGTACTAAATTAAAACTTTTTTCACTATTCTTTCTTAGTGGCCTGTTACAAGTAAACATGTCACGGAAGAGTTTTGATTACTTTCCTATCAATATTATAAATTTCTAAGTTTCTTTGTATGGAAATATAGATGTTTATGCGTATGTTACGTAAAAACTAGTGATCGGATTAGGATGAAATTTGATAGTTATATTGATTACATACTGGAGTGACATATAGGATACTTTTTATTTCAAAAAAACACACAAGCAAACTCCCGGGCAACAGCAAGTTAGTAAAACATGTTTTTTATCATACATCTGCCGTTTACGCGCGAGCGCATCTCTGGAGTCCATTTCCAAGTCAATTATCGCGTGACCGCGTTCAGTGACGGACGTTCGGGTTATCTAACAGAGTGCACTGTTTTATTTTGGACCTTATCTAACCGTCTTAAGAACTAGTGTTTATGACCTGTGTATAATGTGGCCATCTGTTTATTTTGTTATCGGTGCTGTGTTTATGAGGAATATTCAAGCAGCGGGCTGGACACCTTTTAAGTCATTAATTTATTCGGTTTCATGTGAGTTATATTTAATCCTTGGAAAACTAGTTTGAAATATTCGAACAGCATAGAAAATTGCTTCGATGTCATGTCATGCGTTTATAAGGCCACATATAAGTGGAAAAATGCTTCAGTAACATTTTATCCCGGTAAATCCATACTAATATTATAAATGCGAAAGTAACTCTGTCTGTCTGTCTGTCTGTCTGCCCGTCTGTTACTCTTTCACGCCTAAACGGCTGAACGGATTTTAATGAAATTTGGTATAGGTATACGTTGAATCTCAAGAACGGACATAGGCTACTTTTTATTAGAAAATAAGGGGGGAAGGGGGTAATACCACCTTTGAAAGTTTATATGGAAAAATGTTTATTTTTGAAGTTAGAGATTTGAAATTTGGCACAAATATAGCTCGAAACTTGGATTAAAATATGGACTACTTTTTGTTTCGAATATTAGGGGAGAAAGGGGTAAAACCGACCATGAAAGGATGTAGTCCACGCGAACGAAGTCGCGGGCACAGCTAGTTAACTATATGCAAACAATGTTAGGGGAACATTGGCTTTTGTGCGTAAAAAGGAATATCTTACTCCTACTAATATTAAACACATTAACGTTTATGGATGGGTGACTAAACAAATATTTTATTTATATATTGAACTACATCAAGTAGGTATAATGCTTTGATTCTGTGTAATTAGTTTAAGCACTTGTGTTATAGAAATACGACGGTACTACAACATCGAGAACCGAGACAACATAAAAAAATTTGATGTTCATATTGACAAGACCAAGAATCGGACTCGGAACTACAGAGATGACGCGACGTCCGGCCAAGGGTCAGCGAAGGGCTTAGAAAAGTATTTTCCAAACTGACTCGCCCGCCCTGGCACCTTTTACGCTTCGGGCAAATACTTTAGCCATTGCGCCAACGAGATCCCTAAACAAATTGGATATAAACAAATAACACCTAATGGAAGTATTCAAGGCCATTAATAGGTACTTACTTCAATGGAACGTAAATCTGTATGGTATCATTAGGCGATGACGATAAAACCTTGCTAGACTAGTGTAGTCGAGATTTTGATCGTTTCATTGTCGATAATATGGCAATTATATCGATAGGTTTAATATGAAAGATATTATAATAATAATAATGAAATAATTTATTTGCCAGTTAAATACTTGTACAATGAACTTAAGACTAGAACCCTGCACTAAGCATGGCTTGTATCGCAGAGTTCAGACTACGGTTACCAATTATTATACCAAATAACGCAGCTCGAGCGTGATATAAAACAATGAGCTATTATGACAAAATAAACATAACTTGAAATTAAAACTATATAATAACATATATAATTTGAAAGAAAGTGAAAAATAATTACAAAACTAACAACATGCGTGTATGTATGAATGGGTGTGTGTGTACGTGTGGATGGGTGAGGGTGTGTGTGTGAATGATTGCAGCACTAGTCAAGCTTCAAGTAGGTTTTCTGTTTCATCGTAGCTTAGGTCCTTAAGCCAAGCCTCCAAAACTCTTTTTACTTAAACACTTTAAACTAGATAGTGCTAACTTTAAGACTATCAATAGCTTAAAACCAGCCAATACTAATGCGTGAAACCAAAACTATGGATATTATCAATTGAATTATTCCTCGATAGAAAAATAACTATCAACAGTATCTCTGACATTGATCGTTCTAGAATGAGTTAATAAGAAGCTCCAGTTGCACAGAGAAGATACTGGTAAAAAACTCAGCGTTTCCATTACCAAAAATGCTGAAATTAAAACGAATTTTGCACATACAACAAAACATATAAATTAGTCGATTGCAAAACTGTAATAAATCCGAAGGTATTTACGTTCCATAATTATAAAGGCAAATAAAGAATGTATATATATATATATATTTCTATATTGTTTCGGGTCTGGCTGTTTTGGTACCGTCGTTGTTTTTGATTTCTGTAAACACAAGTGCTTAAGCTACTTACCACAGAATCAGAGCAATGTTTGTGATGTTATCCAATATTTATTAATTTATATATAGAGTGTCGATAGTTTACCAATTTTTGTACAAAAATGGATAACCTACTAAAGATAGTCCTTGACTATTGAGCTACAATACAAAACAATACAGTCTATACTATCCATATTAGATTGATTCCATGCAATAGTGCTGTCTGGTTCTGAGATATCGATACTATTGATATGAGGTCAACTAGGTATCGATTGTCGACTATCCATGGGCAACACTATGACAGAGCGTTTACTACATATAGTTAGCATCTGTGGGATGAATCATTCTCGGTTTACAGTACAATGAGAAAGACAACCCGTTTTCCTGCTTCCTTTACTACATAGTATAAACAATGTCTTTTTGTGCTGTCTGCCTGTCCCTATATTTGTTTAGAGCTTTAAAACTACGCAAAAGATTTGACGTTGTTTTTTTATTGATAGGGTGATTGAAAGGTTTATATGTAGTAAAAATACATAAAAATTTCATCCTAATCGAAACCCGGGAAGTGGGTCAAATTAGGATTCCAAGATTTTCTTACACGCATAGTTAGTTACAAGTGAGGCTAATAAAAGTGTGTTAAGAAAGGAACAGAAAAGCTGAAAAATTCATTAGTACTTCCATTGCAAAAAAAAGCCAAAAAGACATTAGTCTCTCTCTTCTTCATTGCAAACCTGGGATAGGTCGCCAGTCATTCACGAGACATGTTTTATCGATACTACTATTATACAGCTGAGGAGTTTGTTTGAACACAATAATCTCAAGAACTACTTATCGAATCGAATAAATATTTATGTGTTCGATAGTCCATTTATCTAGGAAGGTTTTAGGCTATACATCACGCTACGAGTAACAGGAGCGAAGAATCAGTGAAAATTGTGGAAAAACGGGGGTTTTACGCGAGCGAAGCCGCGGCCAGGCGTTAGTATGAATTATAAATCTGTACTTAGGGAAGTTAATAACATTTTGCGGTACTAGGGAGGTCAATAGCTTAATAACGTTATCTAAATCCTTAGATTTACTGCAATTGTTATTTGTAAACATCTCAATTAAATGCTACTTTTATTCCCAGGTGACCACGACAAAACAAAGGACCGAGATGTGAGCCAAACGCAAGTCTACTTCTACGATTTCAAGAATGACTTCAACGTTACTTACCTGATAGACACGGCTGTCGATGACATCACTACCGCTTACAGCCTTGACATGAGCCGCCGGCTCATCTTCTACGTCTCCGGATACAAGTCCCACATCTACAAAAACAACCAAGAACTGATTCGGCAAACATTGAAGGACGTCCCGAATACGTACCTCATTATGGTTGACCACTCCATTTACACGTCCGGGGACGGCGGCCGCTTCGAAAGCTACGAAAGGTCGGTATCCTACACGTACTATTTGGGAACAGCGATCGGAAAGTTCTTAGCACGTCTTCATCAGAAAGGATTCCCCTCGAAGAACATACACGCCGTCGGCCACAGCTTGGGAGCCCAAATGCTGGGATACGCCGGCGTGACGTACTACAACATGACGTCGGAGAAGATTTGGAGAATCACTGGACTCGATCCGGCTGGTCCTTGCTTCTCGAATGCTTTGATCGAAGAGCAGATCAGGTCAGGAGTAGCGGAGTACGTGGAAGTGTACCATTGCAACAGCGGAGGGCTGGGAACGAGCGCTGTTCTCGCGGATACAGACTTCTTCTTCAATAAGAAAGGGAAGACCCAACCGCTTTGTATTGCAGGTTTTCTTCCAGCGTATGGTGAATATGATGCTGCTAAGTGTAGTCATAAGGCTTGTGTCAGGTATTGGGCTATTAGTGTGCGTCACCCAGGTTGGTATCTGGCGTGGTCGTGTGACAGTTTCGATGATTTCCATGACGGAAGGTGTGCGGCTAATGAGGTCACTTTGGCTGGGTATTGGAACCCTGGGAATGCGACTGGCACTTTTTATGTGTCCACTGAGACATACGGTGTTGTGTGACGTCAATTATAGGGATGTGATAGTTCAGATTATGATCTCAGCTTTTGGCTTCCTTTATGTAATATAATTGTGGGGGCATAGCCAAGTGGAAGCTGTTATGCTTCGTTATCATTATAGTTGAAAATGTATGGGTTTTTACATTTTGAGATGATATCTTGACGAATTTTTCAAGTGAAATGTCAATCCAAAATATTAAATACATTTCAAAGATGTTGAAACGATAACGAAGTTCGTTAACTGCCACGTGGTTAAACTCCAAAATTTTTATTTTTAATATCCCTGCTAATTATTACTTTTATTTTTTTTAAAACCTTTTTCTAATATGAAATAATATTAAATCAATTTTGCATTATTTATGAAGTTTTATTTAAGCCTTAGGATCATTTTGTCTTTTTATTGCCTGACAAGATCCAGTGACTTATCATGCTGTTGATTACTAGACTATCAAAAATTACTATCCGTTTTCCTACGAGTCGTTAATTCTAATTTCAAATAAACTTTCCATATCAGCTGGCATAATTCGTCCGTCTGTCGTTTTTAGCTTACACATCGTATAATTTATTACTATCTGTGACTAGAACGAATCGTTTTCATATATTGGAACGGAGCATTAAACAAAACAAATGAACGCGGTTATCGCTCACTCGCATCGCCTTACATGAGGTCAAAGCGAGTGACAAAGATTGCCACCATATTTCCCCGAAAAATATGAGTCAAATCTCCAAGCTTCCAGCTTCCATTTCTCTCAACGAAATAAAAATGGCTTCTGACACTTAAGTCGGGTCTCCAGAGAGCTGGCTGGTTTATGCATCACCATAAAGACATCGGGAATATGAGGGAATGGTGCCATAACTCATGTGTGACGAAATTCATGGCTTGACAGTGATATAACCTCGGCGACGCTCGTATCTCGATCGTATTTATGATCTGTGAGGCGCTGTGCGTGTTTTGGTCCGTATTTTCGGCGTTTAAATTATTCTTTAGGATAATCCGTGGCAACAGAATTATTGTATTAGAGACCTTGCGGTGCGGGAATCAAACCTACGCAGGCTAACGGTTGATACAGCACAAAAATTTAATCGGTAACGATAACTTGCGGTTAGCTCAGTTGGAAGAGCAGCACGCGCGATACGTGGAGGTAGTGGGTTAGAGTCCCGCACCGCAAGGGAAGATAAAAATTTACTGTTTCTAATATTAAAGTTCGCTAGTACGGCGTAAATACTATAAAAATAAAAAATCGAGTAAGAATTTAGTGTGAAAGATGAAGGAAGGAATTTGTTGTTTATTGGTAATTTTATGATGTTCAGCTAATAGTAAACATATTTTGAAGTACAGATTAGAGCATAATCTGGATTTGGCACCGTCTTTACGTCATGCGCATAAGGTTCAAATCGAACTGCAAGTGCTTACCTTTGCGTTTTGTAGACCGTTCGTATGAAATAATTACAACCGACCGACGACCTCCGTAGCCGAGAGGCGAGCGGGCCTGACTTTAGCGAGCGCCATCTCTGAGGTTCCGGGTTCGATCCCCGGTCGGGTCAATATGGGAAACGAACTTTTCCATATTGTCTCGGGTCTGGGTGTTGTGGTACCGTCGTTGTTTCTGATTTCTGTAACACAAGTGCTTAAGCTACTTACCACAGAATCAGAGCAATGTATGTGATGTTGTCCAATATTTATTTATTTATTTATATTTATTGACAAATAGGTTTTCTGAAACTTGATCTGTGTTCTGAATGTTTTAGTTTTTGGGCTGCAAACAGTTGTATTAAGGACACGGATTTTTACAAATGAACTTATAATTAGGAAGATGTAAATAGAGGTAATATCATCTAGTCAAAGACAAAAATACATCGACTAAAGTAAAGAGGGTAAAACAGACACATTTACTTGTAACTACACGTACGTTACGTACTCATACGCTTAGCCATTTGAGTAAGTATATACCTAGGCTATATATAATTATATAACTAAATATATATTTAACGTGCACAAATCACTATTAATTTTTCGGTTGTACAGTCTTTTATATGAAAATCATTTAGTTTTTATCTCGTTTTTTAAATCAATTTGGCTACGTAATACTCGGTTTTCAGCTCGCGAATTAAAAATTCTTAGATTCGGTTCCAAACTATTTCAAAACTGCGTGTATAAGCATGTATATTTTCTATGCATTAGTACCCAGGGTAACAAATTCTTTAACATACTTTATTCTACCCCAAGACCCTGTGATCATAGCTAGGGGCAGAAACCACAAGACAATCAATACTTTTTTGGTGTTTTGATTGGTTAAATGGATTAACTTTTTATTTTTATTTAACCAATATTTTACGATTCGCAATGACGGATTTTACTATTCGTTTTTCAAAGAGTTGTTAATTCTGTAGCGTCAGCATAGATTTTGATCACTAGGTTTATAGGTAAGCAATAATATAATTAATAAACATGCTGTTGATTACTAGACTACCTACTGGCTGTTTCATTTATAGTCTCCCTGCTCAGGAGCCAAAATTTAAATTTCAAATTTACTAATAATATTTAAGAGAAGCAGGCAAAGCGATGTATCGCTCGAACTGGAGCAGCCCGACTGGTGAAATACCTCCTTACAGAAGACCGCAGCCAAATAACAATCACTCCGGTGTTGTTGTGTTCCTGCATGTGAGTAAGGTTACATTAGTAGCAGGGGTCAAGCCTTCAAGGTAAGCTAATACTTTTCGCCCATAAACTAGGAACTCATTACCACTTAACATCAGTTGGGATGAGGTCAATCTTGGAGTGCATTATAAAAATAAAAAAAAACTTTCCATATCAGCTGTCATCAGTCGTCCGTCAGTCGTAGCTTACGCGTCGTATACTTTATTAGTATCCGTTACTAGACCGATTCGTTTTTCAAATATTGAAATCGGGCATTAGCGACAAATAATAGCAAGGCAACCAAGATGACAAAGCAAGCGAGCCTGGCCTGTCGTATTCACACACGATTTATCCCCTCCTGACATCTCCAGGCAGAGTGAGGCGATCACTCAGGGATGCGTGCCGTTTGCGGAGACCCGCTTTCCGCTTCTCGGAATAATAAATATCATTTTTTTTATCAAGTGGGGATTTCTTTGACGACATCGAGAACGAATAATTCATCGGTGAAGTATCTATTTATTAATTAAGAAAAAAAAACACATAGATCACAATCGTTTGTTATATAATTTTTTTTTAGACTTTCGTGTTCTATTTGAAACTTAACCGAAACCTCCGGGCAGTGAGTAGTTCGTATTAACTACTAAAAAAGTTTTGTCGCGTTTTGACCTGTTAACTTATTTTATAATATGAACAAGATTATCCTTACTTAAAATAATCAATTTTTACACGATGAATAACCACTCTAGGGTACGATCTTTATAATTTGTTTAATCGACCGGTTTATATCTCGTGGTTCATTTCAAAATTAAGAAATCTGTTCATAGGCTAGGATTTAAGTAAAAGTAAATTATCGTATGTGAAACGAAATAAAGCCATTTTAAAGAAAATTAGGATTTTACTTACATTGTACTTTTGTATGTTTGTCGGATGGTATGTAAGAATAAAACTATTTGAAATTCACCGTGTAAGAAGAAGCCGCAGTGAGCCGCTAGTCTAAGAGTATATTACGATACCACAGTTAATTCCGGTTTCCATAGCACAAGTACTTCAGCTACTTACTTTGGGATGAGCCAATGTATATGATGCTGTATGATATTTATTTATATTACCATAGGTACCCGAAATAACCCGAAACTCAGGATCTAAAAGCAAAGCTGCATTCAAACAGCTTTGCTTTTAGATCCTGAGTTTCGGGTTCCTGACTTGCCTTCTTTGTTGAACTAGGATACACGTCGGTTTCCAGAAAAGAGCCCGTATTAACAATACCATAGGTGCGATATTTCTTCTCCCAAAATGAATTTATGTGATAATAATTCGTTTGGATACATTTCCACAGAAATATCTCTCGTATAAAATTTTAATAACGAAAAAGCCGAATTGCATTCAATACTTCAGCACTCACGGTTATTAAAACTGATATTTCGGGCAAAAATATCTCGGCATAAGTATTGTGGGTTGCAAATAAGCATGCCAACATTTGTGCTCATATTTTCAGGATATAAGTATGTTTATGCCTGTTTAAAACACCAGCATTCCCTATTACTTTGGAGAATGCTGTCAATCTAATTTCTGAGTAAGGTAATTAATTATCAATTGATTCATTAGAAGATTAGATGGGTAAATCTATTTTAAAAGCTAGTTATATATACTTGAATATGTTATTATTTGACGACCTCCGCAGCCGAGAGGCGAGTGGGCCTTTTTCGTCACGTCATCTCTGAAGTCTTGGGTTCGATTCTAAGTTCGGGTCATAATAACTTTTCTATATTATCTGGGCGGGGAGATGTAGTGTCATCGTTGTTTCTGATTTCTGTAACACGAGTGCTTTATGCTTTATATTTACCACTATATATATTCTACTTATTATAGAGGTAGAGTCAGATCAACGTATGTTATGTTGTTTAATATTTATTTATTATTAATATACTAAAACAATTTGTTAGTCGGCATGTATTCAGGATGACAGCTTTTTGTAAAAAATTAAATATTTTAGAGGGAATTTTAAGGATTTCTTAATTTTAAGGTTTTTAATAAAGATTTTCAGGATAACACCTGTTGAAGAAACTATGATGGGCATGGTCTAAACAAAGTTAACTTTTTAAATTCTATTACAAAATCATGGTGTTTGGTTATTTTTCAGAAATAGTTTACTGGGCATTGTGCGTATTTGGGACAATTATGTGAATCAGATAAATTAGTCCTGTCTCACACGATGCGTGGCCAGCCTACCGACCACAGACCAACAAAAGTTTGTACAATACGCCTTGACATTGTCCAACAGCCGGACTTAAATTAAATGTGGTCAGCTAGCGGTGGGCTAATAGAGTCAGCCTGATAGTTCAGCCCCCGAACTGTTTAAGGGTATCCGTAGAACTTGTTTGGGATTAAAGTTCAAACTGATATTGCGATTACGTTATTCGTCAGCACTGTAGTAATCCAAACTAATGCTGACCGTATTTGTACCGTAGCTGTTTTTCATAGTTGTAATAAAACGATTACATTATCGGGGAGTTATAGTTAGGGACTACATTTTACGTATTTTAAAGAAACAGAATTGTTTTATCTCCCCTTGCGGTGCAGTAATCGAAACAACACCTTCACGTATCGCGCGTGCTGCTCTTCCGAATGATGCACCGCAAGGGGAGATAAACATTTTCTGTTTCTTTAAGATATTTAAAGTTCGCTACTGTGGCGTAAAGTACTATAAAACAAAAAAATACATTTTACGTATTTAAATATTTATATATATATTTAATATTTATAATGTTATATATTTATGAGTTTATGTATGTTTATCATGTTAACTACGAAATAATTCTAAAATAAAAACTGTATTTATGTTGCACGGCCGTACCCATTTCTCGCCTATTTCCTCTACCTTAAGGTTGTCTGGAAGAGATCGCTTTCTAGCGATAAGACCGCCTAAATTGTACTATAATTTTTCTGTAAAACCTATTTCTGTAAAGATTTTGTGCAATAAAGTATATCTATCTATCTATCTATCTAAAATAATCATTGAATTTTGCTAGAAACGATTAAGTCCATGTTTACGAAGTCGCTGGCAGCCGTTAGTTTTAAAATATAATGTCAGCGATAAGTGACGGAATAATTTTCGGGTAAAACCTTTAATGTTTTTGTTTTTCATATTTAATTCGATTGGATATTAGCATGCAACGTGGGCCGCAACAAACTACAATCATTACCAAAACTAAAGACTTTAATTCAAGAACCATTTTAGCAAAATTAAGGATGGTAATGATAGCAGTAAGTTGCGCAAAGGAAATTCCGAACAGTGTCGTTACAGGCGGAAGAGGTATAGTAAACGAAGGATAGTAAGTTAGTTAAATTATGATTTCGTATTTATAACTAATCTGGTGGAATAATGATGAGCGCTCCTGGCTGTAGAATCTATGGTCGTGGGTTCGATCTCCACTCAGGACAAACACTTGTGTGATTAACATTGTGATTGAGAACAACAGAGAGAATTAACACAGAAGTGTCTGACTGTTTATATATGTATTTGTTTCATGAGGTCAACAGCAACATTGGAAAACATCACATACATTGCTCTGATTCTGCGGTAAGTAGCTTAAGCATTTGTGTAACTCTGATTTCTGTTCCACAGACGACGGTACCACAATACCCAGACCCGAGACAATATAGAAAAGTTCGTTTCCCATATTGACCCGACCGGGGATCGGACCTCAGAGATGGCGCGACACCAAAGTCCGGCCCGCTCGCCTCTCGGCTACGGAGGTCGTCAATAAGTTCTGCTTTCTACAGCACTTTTGCTGAAGAAAGTGAAATATTTATTAATTTGTTATAATATAGGGTAAGAACATTGAACATGAATACTGGATTATTTAAATATGAATTATGGTGTGTTGTTATTTAATAAGAGGTGTGTCTAAAAAACTTAACTATTCACTGAGTGTGCGTCGTAGATATTTAATGTTTTTTTAGCATATTATTCATTACCGTAGCAAGCACAGTATAAAGGTTAATCCTGAGATGATATTAGACTAGTTTTTACCAAGGACTATAGTATAATCTTTTATGTTTGTACTAACACAATAGCCTTATTTTCCTTTTATTTACTTCGTCGCCGAAGCCAAGCGGAAGCGAGCACTCTCAATTATTTTACTCGCAGCGAAACACATTAGCAAGCATGCACTTACGGCGTGATTGGTTGGAGATAAAATTAGTTTCACTTATTAGTGCTAGATTCAAAATTGTTTTAGGGCAGTGCGTGATGGAGTGTCGCTGCATGTGGAAATGAAATTTAAATGCACATTTATTAAGACTTTTTTGCACATAATATTTCAGAAATTAGTGAACAGGTTTTAATTCAATTTAGGCAGTCTTATCGTTAGAAAGCGATCTCTTTCAGATAAACTTTATGTGGATGGAATAGTATATAGTGAAAAATGATATTTAGTTTATGTTTAAAATTTTTATAGGCATATTCTCATGATTTTCTATATATTATATATATTTTCTAGGGATAAAAGCCTTTCGCTCTCGCGATGGCTCTCGCGAAAGTTCGGTGATAAGGTAATATTTTGCAGGCGTCAAGTCAGGTAGAAAAAAAAAGACTACAACTGTACGGGAAATTGTAAAGAAAAGACATTTATTTGGTTTTTGGCTTTGGATACCGAAACTACTTAATAGGTTTGAAATTATTTGACTCTTATGAATCGCCGAGCAATATTAGGCTTTGTTGCAATTTAAAAAAAGGGATCCTTGCTATAACTCTAAGAATGTAACATAAGACCTTTTTAACGTAATTGAGGACAAACGTAAGTCACCTGAAGTCACATAATCCGTATATTAAAAAGTTTCGGTTTTATGCAACTGTAGGTAACTGAATAAAACCATTACTACTAGTAAACCATAATTGTTACACCTAAAACATAATTTTAAATTAACTGTGTGTGTGACTGAAGGTAAAACTACCCTTTTCAATTATTAGTCTCAATATTTTCCTCAATTCATTTTGAACTCTAGGTAGGTAATTACAAGGTTGAAGAAACGTTATAAACAAGAGTAAAGAAGTTTATTTGCGAAGGCATTAAGCACTAAAGAGGAATTAATCTCCCTGGCTTGGTGCAACCTCATTACCGGTCTTACATTACAGTAACAAATGTTCCACCGTTTTCATACCAAGCCATTTGTTTTGGTAGAAATGAATCCACACTAATTACAAATGCAGAAAGGCTTGCTAATACATACTTCTTATACGGTTAGCATTTCCTCCTCATCTTTTGACATGACGACCTCGGTGGCGCAGTGGCTAAGGTAGGCGAAAACGTTTTTTTCTAATTAACTTGGGGCTGGGTGTGCTGGGATGCCGCCCCAGTTAGTATCCGTCGTCTGGTGCTCATAGTACAAGGGGAAACCTTAGTTTGAGATCAGGTGATTGGTGTGGTTGTCTGGCGCATTTATTTAATCGAGTAACGGCTGACGTTTCTATTGTCAGATAAAAATTAAGAAGCCGATAAAATATAAGCTGTTTGAATTAAGAACGTAATAAAGAAATTCTGTAATGGAATATAATGATAGCATTGAAAATGAGACGTCATTTGAGATTTATTTCTCATCTGACGATTGAAAATCAGTAGTGATTTTCTTGAAAACAGTATCGTATTTTGTTAACAGTACGAGATGATCGTTTGTGTGTAAGTTACACGTTTAATTATAAAGTTTTTAGACAATTTATGATAATACTAGCCAAAGTTCTGTTTGCCACAATCATTATAAGGGTATACTTTAATTGTTTTTAAAAGTCTAATTTTAGTACAATAATAATTAATGGTTAAACAAGCTTACCTTAAGTGTAGTTTGACCATAATTATATGAGACGTTGCATTCGAATAGATTTATTATTTTCTATTAACTATTTATTTTATTTATTTATAAACTTTATTGCACAAAATAAAAAGTACAAAAGGCGGACTTAATGCTAGAAGCATTCTCTACCAGTCAACTGTTGGGTCATGCAGATAGTTCGTTCATGGGTGCGGTAAAAATGTAAAAATGTGAGTATGGATTACAACAAAAAAAAAAGTTTAGTTTAGCAATGTCAAGTGAACTATATAGTTAATATAAAATAATAAATCTGGATAATGTAACGTCGTAGTATAATGAGACTGGTCAAACGTTTGTTAACTGCCATATAAGTATTTTGATTGTTATAAAAATTGAAAAAGTTAGGATATTCTTCGAAGCTTTTTTTTCCTATCTGACTATTGATGCCACCTTTTGGGACTGATCTGCACCAGCTTACCTCTTAAAATAAAATAATACTTCATGCTTTTTTCACTTATCAAAATAAAACTATATGACTTGGTCCGAAGTGTTCTCCACATAGCTATAAGTTAGATACTGCTACTGTAACTTATCTGCTGAGTTTCTTACAGGTGTCTTCTCGGTAGATATAGGTTCCGAACCGGAAGTAGAATCACTTTGCATTGTATTCAATGACGATTCAAAAGTGTTACATGTAACCTACTTTAATAAAGAAATATTTGAGTTTGAGTTTGAGAGTTTGATGATGGCCGCAGATGGATTTTCATCGTCACCGGGCTTGAATTCTTCGAAGCTCAAGCATTATGAGAGTACCTGAATTTCAAGTGCACCATTTACGTTTTAGCGAAACTAAAAGGTGCGTTGCAAGGAATCTACTTACGCTGCCATGTTAGTAAAGCACCGAGTTAGGATCTCAAAGTTTTGTGTTCAATTACCGGGTTGATTTTTTAAACATAGCTCAAAGTTAAGGTTGATTTTTTTTAAGAGATAAAAGAATAACCTATAGGATATTTTTCATCAGGAAAAAACACAAACGATTTCACCGACAGCTATTTAAAATACATAACTGAAAACCGGTACATTAAAAGGCAAGACAAATAGTTTCCATTGTAAAGCTAATTATGAGAACTGAAATTTACTGCAAACAACACTAAACTGCTTGCAAGTGAATTAAAGCCAGCTACGGGATTGTTACGGTGAAACATTTGTTAGCTGGTAATGATAGGGTCAGTAATGAGCCTTGCTGTCTGCTACGAAGATTAATGCAGCTTTAAAGCAATAGCTTTAAATATTATAAAACGGCAACAAACAAAACGTCCAGTCAAATATTCATTACCATAGATTGCAAAGGAAAGACGGCAATGAAGCCTCCAGTGACAGGAATATATGATGTATTTAATAAAAAATGCGCATGACATACACATAGTCACTATTTTCATAATTCATTTAATTTTTTATGATAATTCTGTAAAAAATAAAGGTTATATTTCTTCCGTCAGTAAGATTTTTAAAATACAATGAAAATGATGTTTTTAGCAAATTTATGTAAATTTATGATGATTCAGCATTAAATTTCAGTGTGTGTTTACATCACGACTGACATACGTAAAAACTTTACGAAGAAGTGACGTTGCGCTTAATAAATATTTTAAGATGCAAACAAAAATTTACTCAGATACTTTGGGTCAAAGTTCAACAAAATCCCTACTAATATTATAAATGCGAAAGTCTGTCTGTTACGCTTTCCCGCTTAAACAGCTCAACCGATTTTGATGAAATTTGGCACAGACAATCTTTAGGCCTTGAGAAAGGCATTTTATTATAAACCTTTTATTGCGAAAAAACCCTGTAGTCCACACGAACAAAGTCGCGGGCACAGCTAATAAAGAATAATTATTATCCCTAAATAACGAGACTGAAGTCTCGGTCAACAAATTTTATAATTACATAACACAAATATTGTACAAACAAAGCATTAATCATCAAAGTTTCCACTTTACTCGTAAATCAATAATGTATCTGTTGTTTACTCGTTTGATCAGAAGCAATAAATATTTTTCCAATAAACTAAAAACTAAAAAAAGGGAAACAATTATTCAACTAGCGGAATAATTGTTTCCCTAGAAATTTCTTATTCCATCACGGCCCCGGTATTATTTGCTCCCGAGCTGTATAGAGACGTATTCAATTGAGCAGTACCAGTTAGTAGATCAAGATACACTTTGGACTTTGCACCACCCTTATGCAGTGTACATAAGAGCTAAAATCGATTTTACCTTGAGGTGCGATCGCCGTACAAGCGCGGTCGATCAAAGGTGATGACGTCACACTGAATTGGCTTTAAAAACGTTCCCGAACCAATAAAACAGAACTAGTTGTTTCTAGGAATGTGTTATTTTATTTAACTTTCCGTTGAAATCAAATCAGTGTTCGGTATTATCATTTTAAGGGTCCCGTATCCAATGGGTGATTTAACCGTTTGCCACTTTTTTGTCGAGGGAGAAATGCCTACCGCACCGTCACTCTCGCACTTAAACCTCGTCGTTGGCCAACGCTGGGCAGTTGTGTGGGAGTCAGGATCCCTTTCTACAAATACAAATACAAATACGCAGGCTTCCCCACAGCAACCACCGCCAAGCGGCCAACCACGCCGCATACAATGCAGCTGGAGCGTGTCAGGTGGCCACCCCCTCAGGAACGAGGTAATGGACGCCAGGCTTACATCACGCCTAGCGTCTCCAGTCCCAGCAGCGGATCTGCTGTGCGGTTCCGCTACCTACCGCATTTGCGGACACCTGAGACTCTCACTCCAGCTGAGAGCCAGATGGAGTCCCGAGACCCACCGGCCGCGAAGGCCGGCAAACGCAATACCGCATCCTCCTCTTTCTCGACGGCCCCACCACGACGCGATTCACGTCACGCGCGGCCGCGCGCCACTGTTGGGTCTCGGAGGACAGGGAAGTCTGCAACGAAATACCGAGGTCCTCCTCTTCCTCCACGACTCACCTCTGCCCTGGTGGGCTTTCCGAAAAGATCCATCTGCTGCACGGCCAACCGCAACGCACCGGACCACAGGGCTACTGAGCCCCCCCATCGCTACAAGATGCGGAACCCAGCGGAAAGGGGAAACAATTTGCCACTAGTTTTTTACGGAGATTCCGCTGGCCAGCAATAACTAACCATGACATATATTTAAGTCATGGTTAGTTTTCTGAAATGTTTGGAATTTACATTGAGCAGACTCCAAGATGGGCTATAACTTCGCGTTTCGAACTCTTCATTCCCGAATTGAGCAGCTTGGTCGGCAGCAATCTTCTCGCATGTGGATTAGCAAACTTATCACGGTAAGTAACCGATTTATTCGGGCACAAATCAGGCGGCTGCCGCAGTACGGTAGCGGAGTACATAAACATGCTTGAGTGGCTGTGGCTGGCACAGTGCAGACAGAACCAGCGAGGACGTCTTGCTATGCTTTTTATATATTAAAAAAAAATATTGCACAAAAAAACTACAAAAGGTGGCTAGGGGCATCTCCAAGTCAACCCTTGGTTAATGCAGATAGTTCGTTTGTGGGTGCGGTTACAATAAAATGTGTGTATGGATTACAACAAAATAAATAATAATAAATAGTTATATACAAATTAAACACCAGAAAGTTTAACCCAAGACCTTGCTTGAGCAGGGTAGACACCATCCGGATAGTAGTTTTCATCATTGACTGTCCCATCTGTAGTTCACCTCCTTAAACGTAGGCCTAGGAATGTCCTCCTAGACTTTGATGAAGCTATGGCTGAAGCCAAGCAGCTTGTAACAGCTCTACAACGACTGCATTACCATCCTCGGTGAAGAACGCGCGACGACACCAAAATTATGAAAATTAAAGGAATAATTTGCAAAAAAAGTTAAAAATTGCCATGCAGCAGTATTTTATGCAGACCTACTAAATACAATGTGCCGACCAACGACATGACCTACAAGTCGACACAAATACAGCGTCAGCAGAATTGGCGTAGTAAACAACGCTCCATACGTAATGCGTGACATCGATATCCTACATCGCGGTATCAGAGTTTTCGTCGCCACTAAGTATATATACAACAAACCAAGAATGGTAGTTGGGCCTTGGTCCCCGAGCAGATAACACCTAGCTCGGCGGAAGTACTTCCACTTTTAGTAAAGAACATACGTTCCTTACATTGGTGACCCCGACTGAGCTGAACACCAGCAGCCTTAGAAGAAAGGAGCCTTCGCATCAGGCAATGTCTCCATACCCTCAACAGCCAGCTTAGCCACGACAAGAGCACCGGACCACCTCAGCTGACAAAAGCCACCTGGTTCCGGGCCCGTGTAATGAAGCAGGCCATCGCAGCCCTACGACCGAGTCATTGGTCCACACCGGCGTAGCAGCAGCTGCCTCCCTGCAACTAAGCGCATCGGGCACGTGCTTGGACTCCAAAGGGGGGGAGTACTGTGCCGACCAACGACATGACCTACAAGTCGACACAAATACAGCGTCAGCAGAATTGGCGTAGTAAACAACGCTCCATACGTAATGCGTGACATCGATATCCTACATCGCGATATCAGAGTTTTCGTCGCCACTAAGTATCAACAAACCAAGAATGGTAGTTGGGCCTTGGTCCCCGAGCAGATAACACCTAGCTCGGCGGAAGTACTTCCACTTTTAGTAAAGAACATACGTTCCTTACAACAATTTTAATACACTCATCCCCACATCCCCATTTACATCTCCCCATTATTACTTTTGTAAGGAACGTATTAAAACCATGTTTTTGAATTTTATTCTACATGTATTTTATTAAAGCATGACTTATTAATATTTCCCTCAATTAGGAAAAAGCACAAATATTCTGGCATCTGCAGTGGGTTGCATTGGAAAATTTACCCGAAATAGCTAAGGATAAATATTTTTAGTATCTTAAAAATCCCAAAAACATCAAGTGTCGAGGTCCCGTTGATACCAGTTTAGGGTTAAATCCAATACTCCCTCAATATTTAAGTGGTTTTAAGAGAGGTAGGGCATAGCAATTTATCGCTCGAACTGGAGCAGCCCGACTGGTGAAAAATCTCCACTTTAAAGAAGACCACAGACAAATAATAATTACTTCTTTGTTGTTGTATTCCTGCGTGTGAGTAAGGTTTCCAGAGTTCTTGGGGGGTGCTACTATCAGTAGCAGGGGTCAAGCCTTCAAGGTAAGGGCGACAAGTCCAGTAACAGATTTATTATCTTGTACTTGTCGCCCTTAAGCTAGGACCTCATTACCACCTAATATCAGGTGGGATGAGGTCAATCTTGAAGTGTAATATAAAAAAAGCGGTATAACTCAATTTCATCTGCTTTTGGGCACTTCACTGTCACCTTTTCAGCTGTGGTCGTTGGTGAGCAAATGTCATTACCTGCCGCGCGTACAGTTTGTTCAATAGTGCACAACGTCTACACATGTTCGTATTTACACTGCCTCCAAACTCTGAAGCCTTGGTACTCAAATTTTTGTAGTTGGCTTTATTCGGTGCAAATTGCATATAATCCAGCCTATTAATCCATACTAATATTATAAATGTGAAAGTAACTCTGTCTGTCTGTCTGTCTGTCTGTCTGTCTGTCCGTTTGTTACTCTTTCACGCCTAAACGGCTGAACGGATTTTAATGAAATTTGGTATAGGTATACGTTGAATCTCAAGAACGGACATAGGCTACTTTTTATTACAAAATAAGGGGGGGATGGGGGTAATACCACCTTTGAAAGTTTATATGGAAAAATGTTTATTTTTGAAGTAAGAGATATGAAATTTGGCACAAATATAGCTCGAAACTTGGATTAAAATAAAGACTACTTTTTGTTTGGAATATTAGGGGAGAAAGGGGTAAAACCGACCATGAAAGGATGTAGTCCACGCGAACGAAGTCGCGGGCACAGCTAGTCTCTTATAGCAAAGGCTTCCATAATAGGTAACCGGACTGTGTCAAAATAACTAAATTATTTGTAGTTTTTAAATAGATATCAAAAAAAGACATGGATTTTTTCATTTGCCAAATTAATCAATTCATTTTCTAATTATATTTTTTCAATTTATATTTTGCACGGCCGTACCCGTTTCTCGACATCTACCATTCCCTTTACCTAATGGTTGTCTGGAAGAGATTAATTTCTAGCAATGACACAGCCTAAATTGTACTTGATTGTGTCTGCAAAACTAATTTCGGTATTTTTTTCTGTGTAATAAGGATTATCTATCTAATAAAATAATACTTAGATAAAACGATGCAAGTAGCGAGGTTGGGACTTGTTACGTCACTTGTGGGTAAAAAATATCATGTTAAGCGACAATTCAATTCAACGTATCACTATTATTCGTCGATTAGGTGGAAACTGCAAAAATATATGTCCCATATTAATTTACCATTTTTTTACCATCATTTTCCGTAATTGGTATTGATTTACCATCAAGTTTCATTTGCAGATTGTGATTATCTGGTAAGTAGCTAAAGGTTACATAAATTAGAAACAATGACGGCACCACAACACCCATACTCGTAACGATATACAAAAGTTATTTTTCCATTTGGACCCAAAGTCCGGCCCACTCGAATCTCGACTGCGGACGTCAAATGTTTTATATGTGGGGGCAGTACATGACTTTTGGCAGATATGGCTGGGAATGTCGAAACTGGTCCCTTGGGGATAGTTTGAGGTTTGAGAACCACTGGCGCGAGTATAATCGCGTATTGTAATGAATACGCGTGACTGATCTATGACGTTCGGTGACAGTGACAGATGAGCACAGCTCCATTGGTAATTACAGCGCTACGGGAGCACTATGTTATCAACAAAACATTGAGGGACCTTTAATATGTGATTAATTAGAGCGAAATTGGGTAATTGTCGTGGGTGGTACCAAACTGTAAAATTATAGATCATTATTGGACAACATAATATTGCTTTCATTCTGTTTGTTCGTGCCTCTTTTACCACAAAACGGAGCGAATTAACGTTATTTTTTCATTAGCCATAGTTGAAAGGATGGAGAGTGATATAGGCTATTTTTTGTCTCTTTCTTATATCCCGAATTGCGAAAAATGGTATTTGAAATTTGTATGAAGTATTCCGCAGTTTTTTAAGGTAGAAATTGGTATGCGGACTGTTTGTGATCAACAAAAAATCTTGCATATTTTTATAAATATCCTATCCTATACCTTAAAAGAGCGGAAATTGTTTTATTAGACTTGGTACTGTTTTCAAGGTCGGAAACTACATGTAAATAAAATTGGAGTGTCTGTTTTTAATATTAAAATGCAGTACATACACCAAAATAATACTTTTATAATTTATGTCTTGTTAATCTCTGAAATGGCTGAACCGATTTCAGCGAGACTTTATCAGTAGGTAGCTGATGTAAAGAGTAACTACGGCTACTTTTAAATAACTTCGTAAAATAGGTTTATCGGGCTCACGATCACGTGACGCCCAAGCAAGACGCTGGTCAGCGACGGGCGCTATGCCACGTGGCTTTAACTTGCTACTTCTATTTATAAAAATAAACGAAAATTCGGTAGTCGACGTGACCTAAAAAAAATTCGTTGTCACTTAACCGCGCGGTCGAAGTTCTAGTGTTTGATATTGTCAAATACTCTAATAACAATTTTAAGGTAAGAGATATACGCGTGAACGAAAGAGAGATTACAGCTTCCAATAGTATTAAAATAAACACAAGGTTCGAAGGCACGTCGATATTCGCACGCGTAATGATTCACGGCGGATTTAACGCGGCCGCAGCGCGTGAAATATTTACGTAGGTACAAGAAAACACTGGAGCGGTAAATCGAGTGGACTCCCTCGTGGAGTAGGGAGCCCATAATGTGTTGGAGAACTTGGAGACGGACCTCTAAACTGTTTTATGGGAATGTACGAATATACTAATTCTACATACAACGTTCATGAATACAGTTTTGTCGCGGAAATAGTTTGCAGTACACCCACTTAAGAAATTTAATTAGTAATATCACTACATAGTATAAAACAAAGTCGCTTTATCTGTCCCTATATCCTTATATACGCTTAAATATTTAAAACTACGCAACGGATTTTGATGCGGTTTTTTAATAGATAGAGTGATTCAATAAGAATGTTTATATGTCTAATAACATCCATTAAATAGTGGAGAAATGCTGTTATTTTTGTGGTTTTTAATGTGATGTCGTAAATAATTTATTTTTTTCCGCTTACGCGTTGCAAACGCAGGCTGAACCCTACAAGATTTATAAACAACTTTTTTTGTAGTGTATGTATCCGCAATGCAATGAACAAAGGCGGGGCGGGTCGCTGGTTTATAATAAATGCAGAAGTTTATCTAAGAGTTCATGTTATTAAATGTGTTGGTATAGAAAGAGCATATCTGATTTCAAATTTTGCAAAACTATATCTTTTAGCAATCTTTTTTTGTCGTAAAATTATGCATTGTTTAATCGTTTCAAATCACGTGATCTACCCACGAATTTTTTGTTGTTTCGTAGTGGTTTAAATCCCTAAAATTGCTGAATTATGTTTTTTTAATGTTAAATACCTGTGAATATGGTCGTGGTAGATAAAAATAACAAAACTAGATACATGTAAAGCAGACAAACAGCTACAACAAACGTCAATATACTTTAAAGCACCAAGCATAAGATACAATTTTGTTGTACTGCTATTGTAACTGCTGTGATCTGCTGAGTTTCTTACCGGTGTCTTCTCGGTAGGTATAGGTTCCGAACCGGAAGTAGAATCACTTTGCATTGTATTTAATATACCACCTACTTGAATAGAAATATTTGAATTTGAAAGTTGCAAAATTAAAGAAACAGGAACATGAACATTTTATCCACAGTTATTCTACTTCATGGTTCCTACACTCAGCCAGCCAGGCGGATGAAAGCTCCACCGTACAACCCTTTACTCGACAGATTCGCAGCAGTTATTATGAACGCTCCTATTTTTATGGCTTTATAAATAATTTTTATGTTTTCGCAGGTCTTTTGGAATGCTGTACATGTAAATGTTATGAGTGCAGCTGTGCTTAAGTAGGTTGTAAATTACCACTTGCTAAATTTACGTAAGTCTTTGGGTGGTGAATAATACTATGCCAGTGGTTTTTGTGAGTCTTTTATATACCTACAATCTTTATTGCTTGACTTAAAATAAGTTAAAATAGTTGTAAAAGTAACATCAAAAACACATTGATATGTTGATAGTAGCAAGCGCATTATAAAGGTAACATCAAGAATACTTTGACTTAAGTAGGTAGGTTATTAGTCAATAGTCCAATCTTTTCATTCATATAGATTGCATCAGTAACACTTGAGAATAGTCTCTCTAGTATAGACGTTTTATAAATATTACTGGTGTAATTTACATGAATAAAAGAATATTGAATTTGAATTTGTTAAGTGATTGACAACATTATGTGTGCACTTAATTTAGAAAAAAAAGTACATAGTGTTTTCATAGCCATGATTAAACCACGTATAAGTTAGTTACAAACTGTATCTAATCGCACGGTCTTTGCGTTACAGTAACCAAATTCTAAGCTGAAAAATTCTCCAAACACATTCTAAGTACAAAACGACCGACCAATTTGCCAAAACCTGAGCCAAACATGGCCAGTTCCGAGTCGCGACGAGAGAGCGGCGCCACGTGCTTCAAGTTGCGTCGCGCGATCACGTGCGACTGTTGATGCAGTCATGTATTGTGGTCCAAGTAACAAGTTACAGCGATTGATAGCTCGTCCAGGTAAACACTTGCTGTTCGATATTAGTCCTTATGCGCACGATATAAGGCCGGTCCAAACTGTGTAGTCTGACGTGCTTTTGTCTGTACACGGCCATTGACGAAGGCTAAGAGACGGGACGCGGGCGTAACGTCACCGTGATTGGTCGGCAGACGGCACGGTGCTAGTGTGATCCATTCATAGGTATGATAATAATGAGGTCATTATCAATAAGAAATAAGCAGGGTGGTACCTGCTATTTGAATATTAGGCAGACTATTATGTGTGAGTAGGCTTCGATTCCAAATACGGCAGTAGTTTAACATTTTCTGATGATTTGTAAAAGTTTACATGAATAAAGATATTTTCTATTCTATTCTAGAATGGATACCACACCTTGGTAAATGAAGTGTAGTCCCAGTCAAATGTCTAAATATTGGCGTTTTAAAAATAAATTAGAATTTAGAGACTTCAGGATAATACCTGTTGCTAAGCAATTTTATTGTCAGATGGTAAACAATTTAATTAATCTTATTTATTTTTCAATCCCTATATGGTGTTTACATATACCTCTAGATACCATAGATAGACGTTACATGAATTGCGTTTAATGGAACATGATAATTATGTTCAAATATCTAATAATTCGTTTTTTTTTTGCCTACATGACTATTGATGATGGCTATAAAGCCTTATCGTCTCCACAGAGCTTGGGGGAGTGCTGATACTTCTCCCTCTTAATAATAGCTAGTGATGTAAAGCCTTGAAGGTTTAACCGATGTCTTTTAGCTAGTGAATGAGTAATGATAATTAATGCTTTAAGTGGCTGTTAACATTTGGAAACAAACAACTGAAAACCAAGCTCAGTGTGCTATTAAAGAAGGATGTCCTGGTAGACGTTAATGGGATGATGACGATGTTACCATCATCATTGGTAGCCCGAACTGTGAACATGGGCGGCTGTGAATAAGGCTTCGATTGATGGGACTTTTGAACCACCTCTGAATATTTCCGCTTCTGTCTTCAACTTAGACAGCCAAAGAATGGAAGATGAGCTAGGTATAATACCGTCAGAAAGCTCTTTAGACACCGAGTTAGAGATTTCTGGAGGGGACGTGATGGCAATTTTTATAGGGTCACGGAGTACGTGTCGTTTTAGAAAATTTAAAAATGTAGAACGGTAATGTCGACGAAGCCTGGGCTCCGTTCGTGACTGAGGTAGTTTATTATATACCTTGATCCCAAGTGAGAGGGAAAGTACGTGGATTCCAGACTTACTGGTGTAGGTACTTTGAATTATTGATGTTGGAACAAATTTAAGTAAAGTGCGCTGATTTCGTTGCTGTGATATACCTAATTTGAATATCATTAGTCAGTAATGTATAAGTCGACGACAGGCCGGTAGTAATGCAACCTTCAAAAGTCCACAGTATGAATATTAAAATTGTCAACGTATAGCTAAATATTTTGTCTACAAAGCTCAAAGCATTCAAGCGAATGAGGAATTATTTAGGTGAAATTGTATTTACGTTCTTTCATATTTCTCATTGCTTATTTAATAAGTTTCTTTTAAAAGAAAACGTCGGCTTTGCGAGAGTGTAATTAAGTACTCACAGTTTTCCATTTTTAATCGACTTCAAATAAGGAGGGGATTATTTATTTGTGTGTATGTTTTTTTTATTTTTACTGAGATGCATTAATAATACGAATTAATGAATAAGAAAAACCATTATAAATTCAAGCTTGTGACAAACTGACATTAATGCACTTGGTAACATCCTATTTATTGTTCTCTGTAGAGGATACCATAAATTAAAAACTTTAAAAAATTGGAATAAACAAACATCTGTTATGCAATACCTACCGCTAGAGGCGCCACAGTCGCTGTGATCCCATTTGCAGGCTGACTGCCATGGAAGGCGGACGTGACAATGGCCGTCTTAAGATCGAATGACGTGAATAGAAATACGGAATTGAAAAGAAGCATTGTAAGGAAGAAATGGAAATATTATTAAAGCGTTGAATAGTTATTTGTGTCAGGTTAGTTGGGTATGTTATTTTCAATTCCAAAGCGGGGTACAACCGACCATGAAAGGATGTAGTCCACGCGAACAAAGTCGCGGGCACAGCTAGTCTATTATATAAAAATGAATCGCAAAATGTGTTGGTAAGCGCATAACTCGACAACGCTCGGACCGATTTTGAAAATTCTTTTTTTAATATGTTCGTTGACGTCCAAGGATGGTTTTTACGGCGAGAAAAATTCGAATAATTGCCGGGAAAACTCTAAAGATAGTCTTTTCTTTTTCCAGTACAAACGTTTTCTACCTAAAATTTAAATTCAAGCCACACTGCAAGTCTTCTTGAAAGGACGAAGTCTGTCGGGTCCGCTAGTTTATTATAATTGTTTAATTTTTTAAACTCGTTTGTTAAGGCGTGTGGCGCAAGTGACGGCAGACAACAAATCTCGATGCTCTCCTTAAATAGAAAAACGATTTTAGGGTACTAAATAATCATATTATGGGATACTTTACTCGATGTCTTTAAGATAATTAAATAATTATTTGAAGACAATACAACTCAGCTATATAATTTAAGACATTAAATCAACATAAAAAATAGTAAAAGCGAGCATTCTCCTCGTCAACTGAACTATATTTTCCTTGAAAATGATCGTACTGGAATATAAAAAAGCATTTTGAAGCTTAAAGTCTCCAGTTTTGAACGTTTCAAGCAATAGGTTCTGCTGAACTTTTTTGTTCGAAAAAAATTCAGTATTTTTTTTTGGTCCCTTAATTTTTCCACTAGTTTATATTTATCGAATATAGCAACCTCTTTCTTTTTTAGAAGTCAGTTAAAAAGATTAAGTGCCTAAATAAAAACAGATAACAAACACATTTAATCCAGGCTTACAGCAAACGTAATGTTTACTTCTCTTTTCTCTGTTAAATAAACAATTTCGAGGCATTAAGTACCGCTTTACGGCAAACAGGGCCGTTGTAATGCAAATAATTCATATTTAAACGGACAATTAAGCAAAAACATTATTTTTCGGACCATTTTTTTCCTTTATAATTAAAAGAGAGCCGCTAAAATCAGAAATAGTACCACGTGCTCACTGGTGTGTGTTTCTAATGTTTACAAAAAACTATTTATTATTTGCTTTTTCTAATGAATTAATATTTTTTTTTTAAAAAGCAAAAACTGTAAAAATATCGAATTTTATACTTATTTTGTAAAAAAAAAAATATTATCACGATACAAACGAAATCAAAAATGTTATTTTGTACCGTGTAAACTCCAGAAATATTCGATTTTTTTATTTTTATAGTACTATACGCCGTACTAAGAGCAGCACGCGCGATACGTGAAGGTCGTGGGTTCAATTCCCGCACCGCAAGGGGAGATAAAATTTTTCTGTTTCATTAGAATGATGGATATTAATCCAGAAATATTGTCCAGCCGGTTATAAAAAACAATTATTTGTCTCTTTTATGTATGTTTTTTTATTGTGTCTTCATGTTCTTCATACATTTCTTTTACAGTCACTTGAACGTTTCAAATATGTGTTGTGTACTTTTATTATAGCTGAAAATATGAGATGTAGCCCAGTCATATTAGGGCTTTCACCTCGGAATGAAAGATAATAAGCTGCAAATTGGTATGAACCTTTGTTTTGTCATTCTAAATATTGTCTCAAAAGTCACAATCGTTATCGTGTCCGCGTCTCAAGATATTCAAGGTCAAAGGTCACAAAAATCGTTTTTTCGCGAATATCTGGCTTCCTATCGGTTAAATGAGATTTGCATTTATTATAAAAGTTGTAGGCTATAAAATTCCCTACAACTTTTGTTTAAACTTTTTTTTCATACGACCAACCGTTTTGAAGGTAGAGCGCGAAGAGTGCACATCGTACAGTCATATATGACGACCTCCGTAGCCGAGAGGCGAGCGGGCCTGACTTTAGCGAGCGCCATCTCTGAGGTTCCGGGTTCGATCCCCGGTCGGGTCAATATGGGAAACGAACTTTTCCATATTGTCTCGGGTCTGGGTGTTGTGGTACCGTCGTTGTTTCTGATTTCTGTAACACAAGTGCTTAAGCTACTTACCACAGAATCAGAGCAATGTATGTGATGTTGTCCAATATTATTATATACGGCCTAATGCAAGGTCAAGCGTGAGTTATGGTTATCAGTACGTTATAAAGTCAATTATTTACTTGGAAATTATAATTATTAAACAATGCCCATTATTTATGTACTAACTAATAATTATTTATATTTAATTAAAGTAAGTAACTTGATTATTTATATATAATTATTCATATTTAACTATTTAAGTATAAAATATTATTAATTCTGGATTATATATTTTAGTTTTATTTTAAGTTAAAATGATAGTCAGAGTATATATTTTACACATATTTTTATTTATTATTAAATACGGCATAATATACATTTATCAAAATGTGAGTTCAAATATCAAAAGTATCTTTGTTGATTTTAATTGTAATGAAATTGGAAATGGAAGCTAATTATCTTCTTCTTCTTCGTCGTCTTCTTCTTGTCGCTCAAAAATGTTCGATTCATTGTCATCATCCTCATTATCTGTCATGTTCATCTCCAAACCTTCCAGAATATCGGGATCATATGTATTTTCTTCATCGGGATTACTTGGATACAGTGAAGCGTTGAGGCAAGCTTGTCCGTTGCACTGGCCGCAAGCTAAAGAACATTGTAGCCCTGATTTTCTGCATCCACAGCGGGAACCACAACCATTTTTGCAATTGCAAAATATTACGTTTAGTAGTTCGGCTGGTGCTGGAGGTAATAACGTTCGTATGGGCTCCAGGATTTCATTTTCAAGCATCCAGCCCCATTCTTGAGGTTCTAAGTCCTTCCCTAACCACGTTTGAATCTGGTAGTAGACACGTTTTATGTGTTGATGAGCTGCTACACTTGTTGGTGGAAGTGTTGACAGTTGAACAGGTTTATTTAGTTTTGTAAATTTGATGAATTGCGTGAATCGGAAATGATCAACACGCAACGCAACGCTTGACCTTGCATTAGGCCGTATATGACTGTACGATGTGCACTCTTCGCGCTCTACCTTCAAAACGGTTGGTCGTATGAAAAAAAAGTTGAAACAAAAGTTGTAGGGAATTTTATAACCTACAACTTTTATAATAAATGCAAATCTCATTTAACCGATAGGAAGCCAGATATTCGCGAAAAACCGATTTTTGTGACCTTTGACCTTGAATATCTTGAGACGCGGACACGATAACGATTGTGACTTTTGAGACAATATTTAGAATGACAAAACAAAGGTTCATACCAATTTGCAGCTTATTATCTTTCATTCCGAGGTTGACCCCTTTTTTCACCTAATATGACTGGGCTAATGACCTTAGCTAATAAACCTTCTTTCTTTCTTATTAACTTCTAAGTACTGAACCGTT